>JAGIQG010000006.1:75443988-76842461 GCA_024679065.1 Sphyrna mokarran
ACCTGCCAGAGCCACTTCATGGCCCCTTTTTGCCTTTCTAACACTCCTTTTAAGATCCCGTCTACACTCTCTATAAGCTTCCAGCGCTGTCTCAGTCCCCAGTTGCCTAGATCTAATGTAAGCCTCTCGCTTCTTCCTGATCAATTCCTCAATATCCCTGGTAAGCCACGGTTCTCTAATCCTACCTTTCCCATCCTTCCTCCTTGCCGGCACGTATCTTTCCTGCAGAGAGTTTAGTTTTCCCTTGAAAGACTTCCACATGTACCTCGTCGACCTGCCCTCGAAAAGCTTATCCCAGTCGGTATCTTTAAGATCTTGCCTAATCTGGCTGTATCTAGCCCTCCCCCAGTTAAATACCTTCCCTTTTGGGCCGGTCTCTTCCTTTTCCATTAATATCCTAAAGCAGACAGAGTTGTGATCACTATTTGACACATGCTGTCCTACCTCGACGTCAACCACCTGCCCTGGCTCATTTCCCAGAACCAAATCCAGTATAGCCCCCTCTCTAGTCGGGCCATCCACATACTGCTCCAAGGACCCTTCCAAAACACACTGTACAAATTCCTCCCCGTCCACTCCTACAGCTCTGGGCCCTCTCCAATTCCAGGAAAATTGAAATCTCCCACTACTACTACCCTATTTTTCCTACACTTATCTAAAATGTCCCTGCATATCCCTTCTTCCACGGCTCGCGGGCTGTTGGGCGGTCTGTAGTAAACACCCAACAGAGTAACCACTCCCTTCCTATTCCTCAACTCCACCCATAGAGACTCAATTCCTAAATCATCCATACCTCCCTCCCTCTGCACTGCTATGATGTTGTCCTTAACTAATAAATTAATAACTAATAAACATGATTTAAAAAAACACTTCTCAAAAGTACATTAATGTCACAGTGGCAATGACCAGAAGGGGCAGAAGAGCTCAGGATGCACTTATAGCCACCATGATTAGGGCCAATGATAACGTCCTATCATTCTTAACTGCCTCCATGTGCCCTGTTGCCCTCACTGACTGCTGACAGTGCACTCAATTTTTGATAATACTCATGTCATGAGAAGGGAACAGCTGCCCATAGTCCCTACAGGGCAGGAAGATGATGATCACTTGTAGTGGGGACAGTGCACTGTTCCTCCAAGAACTACTGCTAATATCTGACTTCTGCCTGGCTGAAGGGAGCTCAGTTACTCTCATTCACCAGGGTCATATCAGAAAGATATGCAGAGAATTTAGTCTCTCTGGATCTAGGCTTCACCCTTGTTATATGTGCCATTAAGCTTCTGTGTCACCAGAGGTCGATATACTTTTTGTGTGGGTTTAGCAGCTGGATTACATATGCAGACAGCACACTTTGACAATGACTGGGGTGAGTGATGGTGGCCCTGAACGTTTTGCGAGATGTCCTCATTACGAAGAGGAAACAGACATGATAGATGTGTTTGATCAGTGTGAAAGGATACCAACCAATATGCTGGCAACCTTGCAGAGAGCAGATGGAGGAGGCTGTAGGCTGAGCATCTTGCTTTTCTGTGGAACATGAGTGCAGAAAGATTAGGGAGCCATAGAGAGGTGCAATAAATGAAAGTTTATTTACAGAAGTTGTTAGGAAAACAACGCTCATTTTAAGAAATCTATATTTGTATTGATGAATATTAAAAATAAGATATAGTTAGTGGGTTTAATTTAATATTTCTGGATGGGGTAAAATCTGTACTTAGGTTCATACTGGACAAAGATGTTTGAGTGTGTGGGTGTTGGTTAAGTTCTAATTATGCTTCTTTTGTGCTTATAAAAGGTTATGGCATGAAAAATGAATAAACCAGCAGTGGTTGCTTAACATGGTAACGGTGGCATTGTAGCACAGTGATCAGGGCGGCACAAAATCACAGTGATTAGCACTGCTGTTTCACAGCACCAAGAACCCGGGTTTGATTCCTGGCTTGTGTCACTGTCTGTGTGGAGTTTGCACGTTCCCCCCAAGTCTGCATGGATTTCCTCCAGGTGCTCCTCCTACATTCTGAAAGATGTGCTGGTTAGATGTATAGACCTGAACAGGCACCAGACTTTTGTGACTCAGGGAATTTCACAGTAACTTCATTGCAGTGTTTATATAAGCCTTACTTTTGACTAATAAATAAACTTTAAACGTTTTTCTTTAAACTGGAGACTTATAAGGTAAAGAAACTTTTAAGTTGTAGCTGAGTTAATTTATTTTGCAGTTGGAGATAGTCAGTGAGAGAGAAGAAAGCTCACACAACTCTGCTAGAAGCAGATGGTTTAGTCTTTCAGACTAAAGAAAAGCCATACCATGAAGAAATAATTAAGAAAACAAGTGCAGAGATCTGAAGAGCTAGTTACAAAAACTAGAGAAATGAAGAGAAGTGTCCATGAAATCTGGAATTAAGTCAACTGAGACCATGGTATTGTTCAGAAAAATTCGAGAAAGGGCAAACACAGTGTTTTGAGTTAAAGAGGCAATTACAATGTTATAAATTTAGAAAAGGTTGCACATTGCTTTAAAAGCTGATCACGTGAATTGATGATAATGTCATTAAGGTGTGTGTTTAAGCTGCTGTTTTACTTTCAGTTTTATATTCTGAAGCAGAGTAAAAAGCAGCATTTCAATAAAATATGTGTTTGACTCTGTGTGTGCAGTCATTTTTTTCTCTGTTAAAACCCACAACTCCTAACATAGGGCATTACAGAATGAAAACTAACGATGAGTCAATATTTGGTTTCATCGAGAGCATCAAGAAAAAATCCTAAAGGAGTAAGGAAAAGAAGTTGTGGGTCTTCAAACTTTGAATATTAGAAGTTGGGAAAAGAGATAACAGGATTAGATATAAACATAGAAACTAGAAGCAGGATTAGGCCACTCAGCCCTTTGAGCCTGCTGCTCCACCATTCATTTTGATCATGGCTGATCATCAAATTCAATATCCTGATATCCCCCTTTCTCCCAAATATCCCTTGATCCCTTTAGCTCCAAGAGCTATATCAAATTTCTTCTTGAAACCAGACAGCATTTTGGCCTCAACTATATTCTGTGGTAATGAATTACATACCTTCACCACTGCTGATTGAAGAAATTTCTCCTCACCTCAGTTTTGAAAGATTTACCCCGATCCTCAAACTGTGACCCCTAGTTCTGAACTCCCCCACTATCAGGAACATTCTTTTTGAATCTACCTTGTCTCAGTCTGTTAGAGTTTTATGACTTTCTATGAGAATCCCTGTTTTCTAAATGCCAATGAATGTAATCCTAACCGACTTAGTCTTTCCTCATACGACAGACTTACTGTTGTGTTTTAAAATCTCTAATCCCTTTTTGGCCAGTTTGCTTATTCCAGTGTTTTGCCCCAGTGCCCTTATTTGCAAGGTGGACAAAGGACAAACACAAGTAAAGGTTCCACAAGTTTATTAACAATAACACAATTAACCCTTAAATTACCCACATAAACAAGAGAATACCCCAAAATCAGATATACTACCCGCAGAGATGGTTTGAGTCAAACTGCAGGTTTGATTCTCTGAGTCCCTCTGGTTAGTCGTCAGAAAGGTGAGTCTCGATGCAGCTTCTTCTTCCTTCTTTCTCTGGTCAGACTTCTGAATCGAATCTTCTGAGTCTTCTGGAGTCCCCCTTTTGGAGTCTGAAAATGTGTTCCTTTATCCCCTGCCTGCTTGCCTTTCCAGAAACTTTTCTGGCTTCCGGCCAATGAAGTCACAGGAGGGGGTTCCAATACCCAGTGGATTTCTTGATGTCTGCCTGACAGGACACCAGGGTCCGCCCCCACGTGTCCACTTCCATGCTGCTGCTTATATGTGACCTGTTATCAGATTAAGCCAACTGCAGGAACTCTTGGTGACTGAAAGTCTGGCCCTATCTGGGCTTCTAACAATAGACTGATGTATTTCAATGGGGTGCAATGATCTCCTGCTAAGTACTCAGTAAGAATTTAGCAACACCAATTTATAATCCAACCGATTTATTTGATAGTAAAAACGCGAGCTTTCAACACTCTGTGTCTTCCTCAGGCAAAGGAAGACACAGAGTGTTGAAAGCTCGCGTTTTTACTATCAAATAAATCGGTTGGATTATAAATTGGTGTTGCTAAATTCTTACTGAGTTCTTACCACCCCAATTCAACGCCGGCATCTGTATATCATCTCCTGCTAAGTACCAGTAAGGTGCAACAACTTTTGATAGGAGGTTGATGAGTCAGCCGCAGACAGGTTTGTGAATTGTACAACTGTCCTGCCTGAGGTTTGACTGCTTCTAACAATAGGCTGATGTATTTCTATGGGGTGCTCCTGTTAAGTATCAGTCGGGAGCAACGACCTTTGATAGGGGGCTGATGAGTCAGCTACAGACAGGTTTATGATTTGTACAACTGGCCTGCCTGAGGTTTGACTGTGTTTGATTTTTAATACATCCAATTCTTTAATTTAGGATATCCAATTTTATCAGCCATAAAACTAGGCCCTGTTTATGTAACATTACCATCTGAGGAATCAGCCTAGTAAATCTTCACTGTACTCCCTCTATAGCATGGACATCCTTCCTCAGATAATGACACTAAAATTGCACACAATACTCCAGGTGTGGTCTCACCTATGTCCCATAGAATTGCAGCAAAACATTCCTATACCTGTACTCAAATCCTCTCGCTATGAAGGCCAACGTGCCAGTTGTCTTCTTTGCTGCCTGCTGTACCTACACATTTGCTTTCAGCAAATGTTGCACAAGGACGCCAAGGTCTTGTTGAGTGTCCATCTTTCTCAATTTACACCATTCAATTAATAATCTGTCTTCCTATTATTGCTACCAAAATGAATAACCTCATATTTATCCACACCATAATGTATCTGTCATGCCGATGTCCACACACTCACCCTGTCCAAATCATGCTAAAGCATCACTGCATCTCCCTCACAGCTCACCCTCCCACCTAAATGTGTATCATCTGCAAATTTTGAGATAATACATTCAGTTGTCTCTTCCAAGCAATATATAATGTGAACAGTTTGGGGCCTAACACAGATCCTTGTGGAACTCTACTAGTCACTGACTGCCAATCAGAAAAAGATCCATTTATACTGACTCTTTGCTTCCTATCTGCTAACCTATTTTCTATCCATCTCACGACATTACTTGCAATCCTATGTGCTTTAACTTTACTTAGTAGTCTATTACATGAGACCTTGTTGAAAGACTTCTGAAAGTTTAAATAAACCATATCTACTAGTTCTCCCTGGTCAACTGTATTAGTTACATCCTCAAAAAATTCCAACAGATTCGTCGAGCATCATCTCTCTAAAGTGCCAGGAAGATGAGCAAGAAAAAGCTCTATTTAGTTTTAAGAGAGTGTTTTTTTCCTAACCAGAGAAGGGTAAGATTCCAAGTAGTATCTGGCATATTTCAAAACGAGTGGATGCCGAGCAGTAAAGTTGGAGTCATTTAAAAAATGCACTAAGTCAACAGTCTCCAGCTTAAAAAGAAGAGTACTGGGAATGCAATAAAATAAAATAATGCTGAGTGTTCTCAAGTTGCCAATGACTGCAAGAGAAATGGTAGGTCAATTAGATTCATGGACCTTTCAATGAAGAAAATGAATCATGGAGTATTCATGCAGAGTGTTTCTTCAAGCAAATAAAATTGAAAATGAATTGCTTATACCAACTTTCCTCAATACAATAGGAAGTAAAACCTTTAATTTGCTGAAGAACTTGATTAATCCAGCAAATCCAGGAACCAAACATTATGATCTGACAAAGATCCTTGAACAGCATTACACCCCAGAGACATGATATTTATGGAATAGTTCATGTTCCACTGAAGAAATCAAGTTGAAGGCGAAAGCATTACTCAATTTCTGGCAACCTTAAAATGTACTGTCAGTCTTTTTGAGTTTGATGAGTCATTTGAAAATTTTCTTCGCCATTGGCAAGTTTATGGCCCATCCAAAATAAGGCTATCCAAAGAAGATTGCTTCCTGAATATGCTTTGACTTTAAAGACAGCAGTACAAATTGCAGTGCTGATGGAAGTAACTGCTAATTAGGCTTCATAATTTGGTGCAGAAATGAAGATCCAGAAGTCGGGAACTGGCCATAAGAAGACAATTTGCACGTAATTTCTTCAAGTATGTATAAAAAAAGGAGTGGTTAAGGTAAACATTAGTCCTTTAGAGGATAAGAAGAGAGATTTAATAAGGGAAAATGAGGAAACTGGCTGAGGCATTGAACAGGTACTTTGTTTTGGCATTCAAAGTGAAGTCACAAATAACATGCCAGAAATTGATGACAAGAAGACTATGGCAGATGAGGACCTAGAAAACGATCATTATCACTAAGGAAGCAGCATTTGATAAGCTAATGGGGCTAAAGGTAAGCAAATTTCCTAGCCCTGATAGAATGCATTGCAATGTACTAAAAGAAATGGCGGAAGAGCAAGTGCATTAGTGGTAATTTACTAAAATTCGCTGGACTTTGGTTTGGTTCCAGCAGATTGGAAAACAGCAAATGTGGCACCGCTGTTTAAAAAAGGGGGTGGATAAATGACGGGTAACTATAGGTGTTTAGCTTAACATCTGTAGTGAGGAAAATGCTTGAATTTATCATCAAGGAAGAAATAGCAAGACATCTGGATATATATTGTCCCTTTGGGAAGATGCAGCACGGGTTCATGAAAGACAGGAAGTGTTTAACTAATTGAGTGGAATTCTTTGAGGAAATTATGAGCTTGGTGAACAATGGGTGGATGTAGTGTATCTGGATTTCCAGAAGGCATTCAACACGGTGCCGCACAAAAGGCTACTGCATAAGATAAAGATGCACAGCATTATGAATAACGTATTGGCATGGATAGAGGATTGGTTAACTTACAGAAAGCAAAGAATGGGTGTAAATAGGTGTTTTTCAGATTGGTGATCAGTGACTTGTGATGTGTCTCAGGGATCAGTGAAGAGACCGCAGTTGTTTACAGTTTACGTAGATGATTTGGAGTTGGGGACCAAGTATAGTGCGTCAAAGTTTGCAGATGACACAAAGGTGAGTGGCAGAACAAAATCTGTGGAGGACACTGGCTTAAAAGGAATATAGATAGTTAAGGGCAATGGTCTGGCAGATGGAGTACAGTGTTGGCAAATGTGAGGTCATCCATTTTGGTCGGAGTAACAGCAAAATGGACAATTATTTAAATAGTAAAAAATTGCAGCATGCTACTGTGCAGAGGGACTTGGCTGTCCTTGTGCATGTATCACAAAAATTTGGTTTGCAAGTGCAGCAAGTAATTAAGAAGGCAAATGGAATTTTGTTCTTCATTGCTAGAGAAATGGAATTTAAAAACAGAGAATTTACGCTGCTGCCGTATACAGATTTGGTCTTCTTACTTGAGAAAAGAAATACTGGCTCCGGAGGGGGTGCAGAGGAGATTCACTAGGTTGATTTCAGAGTTGAAAAGTTGGCTTATGAGGATAGACTGAGTGAGCTGTCTCATTGGAGGCTATACTCATTGGAATTTAGGATAATGAGGGGGGATCTTTTAGAAACATAAAAAATTATGAAGCGAATAGATAAGTTATTCCCTTAAGATGTTGTTGTAAAGAGATTGTTTCAACTGGGGAGTAAAATCAGAACCAGGTGGCATAGTATCAAAATAAGGGGGAGTAGATTTAGGACTTGATTGAGGAGGAACTTATTCACTCAAAGGATTATGAATTCCCCACCCAGTGAAGCAGTTGAACCTACCTTGTTGAATGTTTTTAAAGCAAAGATAGATTTTTAAACAGTAAAGGAATTAAGGGTTATGGTGAGCAGGACGGGTAAGGGGAGCTGAGTGCATGCAAAGATCACTCATGGTCTTATTGAACAGTGGAGCAGGTTTGAGGAGCTAAATGGCCTACTCCTGCTTCTCGTTCTTTTGTTCTTACGTGCTGATCAATATTCCCTTCATTGAATTGAAGATTAGTTTGCTGGATTACCGGTGCCAGAAATTCAGTAAGCTTGATCTTTCACAAGCATACTCACAGATGCTTGTATCCACTGAAATGCTCACCATTGTTACTTGTAAAGGTCTTTTTCATGATAGAAGATTACCTTTTGGAATAACACCTATACCAGCCCTATTCCAAAGATCAGTGGAATTTCTCGTATATAGTGCTACTTGAATGACATCTTAATAAGAATCCAGTGAACAAGAGCACTTGAATAAGTTAGAAACACTGTTGGAATATAAGAACATAAGAACATAAGAAACAGGAGCAGGAGTAGGCCATCCAGCCCCTCAAGCCTGACCCACCATTCAATAAGATCATGGCTGATCTGTAGTGGTTCAGTACCACTTTCCTGCTTTCTCCCCGTAACCCTTAATTCCCTTGTCAATTAAAAACCTATTCTACTTTTGACTTGAATATATTCAGCGAGGAAGCTTCCACCACTTCATCAGGCAGAGAATTCCAAAGATTCACCACCCTTTGTGTGAAGAAGTTCCTCCTCAACTCTGATCTGAACCACCTCCCCCCTCAATCTTGAGGCTGTGCCCTCTAGTCCTGCTATCTTTGCTAAGCGGGAAGAGTGTCTCAATCTCTACCCTATCCATCCCCTTCATTATCTTATACGTCTCTATAAGATCCCCTCTCAGCCTTTAAACTCCAAAGAGTACAAACCTAGCCTATTTAGTCCCTCCTCATAATCCAAATTTCTTCAAGCGTGTGGATTGCACATCAAGAAAAAAGTTGTAACTTTTCACAGACATCATCAGCATTTGGGTCATGTTATTGATAGTAGAGGCCTACAAAAACACTATTTTAGAATTCCACATCCAATGCATCTGGTACATTTGGGATTCTTTCCAGGATTAATAAATTATTATGGCAAATTTACTTCTAACTTAGGTACTTTACTTTTTATTACATTTTATAATTTATTATGTATGAAAAAGTCATGGAACTGGACAACAGAATGCCAGAAACCATACAAGCTGTCAAAGATGCTTTGCAGAAGTCTGAAATATTGATTCATCTTAATCCAAATACCATTAATGCTTACTTGCAATGGTTTATTTGCATAAATGAAGTAGAGAGCAATAATTTCACATATTATGCCTTTGGGAGAAGAACAACCATTAGCTTTTGCTGCACACATTCTGACTAGTGCTGAATCTAACAATGCTCAGATAGGAAAAGAAGCATTAAATATCATTTTGGCATACAAAATTAAATCACTATTTATATGGTTATTATTTCATATTATTGACTGATTATCGACCCTGAACCATATAAAGGCATGCCATTGTTAGCTGCCAGTCGATTTAAAAGATGGTCACTGATCTTGTCTGTTTACTCATACAATATAAAGTGTCATCAGTCAGAGTGCCACGCCACTGCTAGTGCATTATTATGTTTGCCTTTATCTTTTGAGCAGATAGTTTTGCTAATAGTTTTGTGCAAGTAGATCATCTGCTTGTTACAGCTTCTCAAGTTCAGAGGCATGTCAGAAATGATCCCATGGTGGGGAAGGTCCAGCTTTAATGTTTTGTATTTGAACACTCAGAACATTCAAAATAAAATGATTGAATTAGTTGTGCAGATAGATGTAAAGGGATATGATGTAGTTGGACTATGAAGATATGGCTTGAAGGGTGACCAAAGATGGGAACAAAACATTTAGGGCTATTAAGTGTTTAGTAAGAACAGACAAATAGGAAGAAGTGGTGGAGTTATATTGTTGATTAAAAAAGATCTTGACACAATACTGGGGAAAATTATTAACACAGATGATGTTGAATCTATGGGTCAAGTTAAAAAACACCAAGGGGCAAAAACATTCATTGGGGGTGGTATACAGACCACTAAATTGTAGTAGTAAAATTGGAAATTGCATTAGACAGGAAATCAGAGATGCATGTCATAAAGGAAGTCAATCAATACTGGTGATTTTAATCTGCATATAGATTGAGTGAATCTAATTAGTCACAGTCCAATCGATGAGGAATTTATGGAGTGTATTTCAGGGATAGTTCTCCAGATCCTTGCCGCCGCCCATCCTACATTACCTGGATCTTTGTCGTCATCCTGCTTCTCTTCCACATCCTCCTCAACCACCTTGTCCCCAGTGATACTCGGCTGGTTGCCCTCCACTTCCTCCTCCTTCAAAAAATCTCCAAATTGCTATGCCCGGTTGCATAGCACAAAGCAGACACCATTATGTGGACACTTTCATGGGGTTATACTGCAGAGTCCCACCAGAGTGGTCCAAGCACTGGAACCACATCTTGAGGAGCTCGATGTTCCGGTCAATGTTTGACCAGGTGGCTGCATGGGCCCCATTACAATGAGTCTCTGTCTCAGTCATTGACATCCTCACTGGTTTCATCAGCCAAATTCCCAGGGTATCCCATGTCCTCCAGGAGCCATCCCTGCAGCCTGGGCTGTTCCTTGAAGATGTTGTGAATGTTGATGTCCTCAGTATGAAGCCATCATACATACTTCTAGGGTGTCAGGCACACACGTGCATGATGTCAATATGGCACCCACCAGTTGCACATTGAACGAATGGAACTTTTCTGCTGATGAACTGTTGGGAGTTCTGGTTTGAGGAACACAGGACAATGTCTGCAGTCAATGGCACCCCTTGCACATTGGATATCCCTGCAATTGCACCAAATCCTGTAGTCTGGGCTTCCTTCTGGGCCTGGTCCAGGTCAAAAGTGATGTACTCCTTAGCCTGGGTGTACAGTGCTACCATCACCTCTCTCACACATTTGTGGACCGAGAACTGTGAGATGCCACAGAGGTAACCCATTGGCATCCTGGAAGGTCACGGTGGTCGCTGTGACCTTCACCACCACCAGGAGCGGGTGTCTCCCTGTGCCCCGAAGTGCGCAAAGTTCTAAGCAAATGGCACAGATCCGCACTATTTCCTTGTGGAGTCACAGCCTGCAGCAGCACCAGCTGTCCTGACAGCTCTTTGAAAGACATGCATGTGCAGAATTTTCTGGATCTCGAGATGTTTACTTTCCTGGCCCCTCCATGTGGGTTGATTGAGGCCAGCTCCCACCTCTGGTGGCCATCTCCCTCTCCTGCTGTAGCCTACGGTCTTGGCTGCCCTTGTTGTTTCGCACAATTCCTCCTCCTCCTCCACAGCACCACAAGCAGACACAAGAATCACTGCTACAACGATTGGCTCCATATGATGCACCATTCTCAAATCTGGAAAAGGGGATGTGGTTTTGATTGTGGGAAGTGGGGGAAGATATTGAGTGAGTCATTCGGGTCTCCAATTAGTTACTCCCATCAGCCCACAGCACCCTTCCACCACACACCAATCACATGCCCCACCCCATCCGCACACAGTCTTAACCATTACTGGCCCCAGCCAGTACTTTCTCACTTGACTCAAGGGAAGCAGCACTGTCACAGTGCTGCAGCATCCCCAAACTCCCTAACTCCTAATTTCCCCGATGAATGCAGAACTTAAAGCTTTGGCAATATATCTGTCTTTTCAGCAAACAAAAAGGAAGTTCTGTGGTAGGATGGAAAGCAAGCGAGATTAAATGACTAAAAGTCCCATAATACAAAGCTAAAGGGAGTGGTCATGGAAGAAGTAATGAAACAGACATACGACTAGAAGAGGTGTAAATGTCAATATGGCAGCCATCCAAATACAAATTAAAAGGTTTAATCAAGGAATGAGGAAAAAAATGACCCTACAAAAACAGCTGAATCATAATGAGGACAGAGATTATGATCTAAAATTATTGACTTCGATGTTGAGTACAAAAGAAAATAAATATCGATTAACAAATAAGGTGCTTTCCTCAAACTTGCTTTGTGTTCACTGGAACACTGCAGCAGAATGGGATTAATGTAAAGAATTAAAATGCTGGCAACTGCAAACTCATATCCTGAGTGATGTGTTTCACAAAGTGGTGAAAGTTGAGGGTAAAGGAAACCCTATCACGGTTTTAGGAGGGAGGGAGAGGAATGGGAGCAGAAATGTGTAAAATAGAATGGATAATGGTTGATGCTCTGTCAACTTTGGTGAAGGAAATCCTCAATTGCGGATAAAGGAAGATATATTAAAAGAATTTAGCTGGAAGATTGCATTATTTGAACAGATGCAATCAAAATGGAGAAACTTGGAGAATAGAATAGAATCTTTAACTCAATATTATGCAATGTTTCTTCCAGCTAATTTGTTCCTATATCTTCATGCCAATTGCATTCGTAATGGGAGTAGACTGGAATGACAGCTTTATGGTTGCTGAGCTCCTTGGAGTGAAAACTTTCTTCAATGAATTTGTAGCTTATCAGAGATTATCTGTGCTGATTGCCAAAAGAGCTGAAGGCAAACTTGAGTATGTTGATGGTATAAAGCAATACTTGTCAGTAAGTAAATCTAGTTGTTTCTGCAATATTGTACTAATAAAAGCATTATCATACTTTTGTTTAATAACCAGGACATTATTTTTGTTCATCACACAAGATCTGTAATTTTGAACTAGTATAGAATTGTAATACACTTAGGGGTCAATCCTTGTTTCCTTAGCAGTAAATTAATCAATTACAAAACAAATTAAAATTATCCTAATGCTGAATTAACAACCAGGGTCAGGGACACATCTTTATAATGGGCGAAAGTCTAACCATATTGCAGATGGTCCCATTTCTGCAATAGTTTGTGGCTGTCATCATGGCGTACAGAATGAACTTAACTATAATATGAACAATACTTGTAAATGTGAATTAGGGAATCCGGCAATTTTTAAATTATTTCTGATTATCAAGTTTTAATAACATCATCATGAATAACATTACAGAAAATAGTTTAGAGTACAGCAATAATTTAATAAACTTACATTTGGAAGAGAAAGGAACAGAGAAGTAGGAAGAAGAAGAAGAAGAAAAATGAAAAAAAAAGGAAAACATATGAAAGAAAAACTCTCCCCAGACCACAAAAAGTGAGAAAAGATCAACAGCAATCACAGGACAGACATAGTTTCACATAATATAATGTATATCACAAGGGGCCATGGGCTTAGGGTGAGGGGAGCAAGGTATACCGGTATCTGTAGGAGTTTGCGCATTCTCCCTATGCTTGCATGGTTTTTCTCCAGGTGCTCCGGTTTCCTCCCACACCCCAAAAATGTGCTCTTAGGCTGATTGGCAAAACAAATTCTCCCTAAATAGTTTCGCTAATTTGGTTCCAATGCAGATTTCTATAAACATAGACAAGGGTCATGGGTGGAAGTGGGAACGTTGAGGTGGCGGTGCAGGCTCATTGGGCTGAAGGGCCTGTTTCCTGTGCTGTTTTGTTCTTTGTATATAATCTAATTACAGTCGGTTATATCAGAGAGCTATAATTCCTCAAAATAAAGTAGGAAAGATTGCCAAACTACATTAGTTATTTTCTCAAGTTTGAAATTCCGCATAAAGTCACATATCTAGTGAGTAAAATAGGACAAGGCAGACTACTTCCAGTTTAATATGATGTGTCTTGCCAACAGTGTTGAAATAGGAGGGCGTCAGTCTGAGTTTTGTAAGACAAATGCCATTTTGCTCCATGCCAAAGAGTGCCACAATTGAAGGTTCAATATTACTACTAAAAATTGAGATGTGTAATGGAAAAACTATTTTGTCCAAACAAAACCAATTTAGGACACGACCAGTACATGTGAATAACTTTTGCTATGTGGATAAATGTAAGAGTTTAAAGTGTAGCAAGTCTTGTCTTGCACATGCAGATGAAGAATAGACAAGAATAGACTTCCAGTTATCCTCTGATAAATCTGAATCAAAATCTTGTTCCCAAAAAGTTTTTAAGATAGAAAGCAAAGAACAATGTAGTGAAAAGTTTAGAGAATATCATTTGAAAATGAATCCCAAAACAAAAGGATTTAGTTCCAATATGTTGGCTGGTAATTTAGGGATTCAATAAAAAAACTGAGTAGCAATATTTCATAGTTTACTGTTTTAGTAATAAATCTTTTCCTCAAATAGTGTGTTCTGTTTTGCAAATTAAAATCCATTTTGCTCTTTATGAATAAATTCAAATACAGCATTACAAGAAAATCCTGGCTTTTTTGCAGAACTAAATGTTTAATTTGTTTTTCCTTTGGCTTTTTTATAGATCCGTTCTGAAATTATTGCTACTTATGCCCTATGTGGATTTGCTAACTTTGGTTCCATTGGTATTGTGATAGGAGGACTGAGTAAGTTTTTATTTGCTGTTTGTGTGTACTTACAGAAACATATGTGCTTTGAAGCACATTGTTTGCCAACTCTGGAGATGCACATGCATTCCTGGTGTGTGCACAAATCCCTGTTCAAAGCCAGCAACGCGCATCTCCCACCACAACCTGACAGAAAAGTTGGCCAGTTGCGATGGGAGAATCACAACATCTGTTACTATTTTCATAGGCTTGCATGTCTTGCCTATTAACGGACTGATTGAATCGAATTTTATGTTGCCGATGCAATTTTGTGCTTATTGCATAGGCAACATGGGCAGGTGGTGAACCCATTTTATACTTTCCAAAGGCAGGATAAAAAGGGCCAGGAATATTGGCTGTGTGAGTTGTTCAGACTTCAATGAGATTTACTGCTGCTTTATTCCTTACCCTTTTTTGTGGTTTCTTCTGAAGTATTTTCTTTGTTAGCATTGTTTTGAGTTTTGTCAATTATTGGAATATTTCTACCAAGTGCATCCTTCGGTGCATGAAACAGTGCCATATGCATTTCAGCAGATGGGATTGCATACTGCACTGAGGGAACCTACATTGAAATGGAAGTGCCCACCCACACAGTTTGAAAGGAGAGAAGATCAGGCAGGCAGTATTACAGAGAAAGACCTGTGGTGGTGGTGGTGTGGGGGGAGGGGGGAACAGTCACAAGTAGCACAGGGCAGCAAGTAGAGCAAAGCATTGAAGATGCCATTATCCTGCTGCCAGAATGTATAGGCAGTGATCCAGCTATCTCAACATGTCTGAGATCTAGTGGCACGTCTCTCTGGAGACACTGTCACATCAGTATGCTGGATGAAGGGGCTGGACTCACCTCAAACAATGGGTGGGCACCCAATGCTAGTGGCTCTGAAAATTATAGTAGCCCTTAATAATTTTGCATACAGATCTTCCCAAGGATCAATGGGTGGTTTGTATCAACTGTTCCAATCAGCTGTCCACAGTTGCATCAAGCTGGTCATTCATGTTCTCTTCAGATGGGTCATCACATTCATTCATTATTAGATGATAAAGCCAGCCAAAGTGAGTAGGGCAGGAACTTCACTGTTATTGCCTCATGAGTTCACTGCCAATGTAGGGACTTTTAGGACTGAACATAGACTCATGATTGATTTCTTAGGATTGTTTCTCCATAGGACGCACCATTCTCTCATCGGAGGAAGTTGTGAATTCGGTGCTTAGGATTAACACTTTGCACGGAGTCCTCCGTGTCTTTTGTGACTCTGAATCTTACACCACTACGAATGATGGCCATGCCTCATGACATTCCCCACACTGCATTATGCCAGTTTGGTTCTCACTATTACTGAGCACAGAACCTATAAGATTTGCATACCATTGATGTTCTTTTAGACACTTGCAAACAATTTAATTTAACCTCCCTCCTTGTAATTTATTTCATACGTGTGTGAATTCTTTGATGCATATATGAGTTTGAGTGCGTTTTATTATTTTTAGTTGTCGGGCTTTATGAAGAAATCTGCCTCTGTTTGTTTTTACAATCTCAGCAGATAGTTAAATGCTTACCATAGAGGCAAGCAAATTATTTTAAAACAACTTGCAATCAACTGAGAAGCGGAAAGAAAGGGAAATTATTCTGCTATTTTCATCTGGCATAACAACATCTAGGAAGCATTTCACTGAGTCTAACACCGATAAGTAGTTCTCATAAAACCTATCTCAATGAGAGAAACATCTCAACAAGACAAAGTTCTTATTGTGTGGAGTCATACCTAACATAAAGAAAGATGTTTGTGCTTATCGGAGGTCAAATTTGTTAGCCCGAGGACAGTGCCCGGGCCAATCATTTTCTGCTCCTCCATTAATAACCTTCTGTTCATCATAATAATAACTTATCCTCCATCATAAGGTCAGAAATGGGGATGTTCATAGATGATTGCACATCTTTTAGTTCCATTCATATTTCTTCAAATAATAAAGCAGTTTGTGCACACACACATGTAGGAAGTCTAGGACTATATTCAAACTTGGGCTGCTAAGTGGCTTGTCAGAAGATGACACACATGTGCCAGTGTTATCATCCCAGCTGATGTTTCTAATGGATAAATCAGATCCCAGGGTACAACAGGCTTGATAGATCCCAGCTATTTTTTGTTTAGATACATGGATGCCAGCTCCTGAACAGTGACAGGACTGCTGATTAACTTTTGGCAAAAGACTAAAACAAGAAAGGATGAACTACATTACATTACTCAACCTCAACTATATCTTTACAGAGATATAGAGATTTTTAAGCATATCACAAATTAGAAAAATTGCATTTGATGCTCTAACGTTCATAGAAAGTATACATAGTCCATGTAAATCAATAGGCAATTTGTAGTCAGAACGCTAACTCTGAAACCAAGTGACAGATTCCATCTAACTAATCTCACTGGAACTCTGTCTTCCTTCCACGTGAAGTTTTCCAATCTGTACACTCAAAGAATATTCTTTGGAATCTCCTCCCAAAGTGTGCTTTCTCTTGGATGTCTTCACCAAAGATCCTCCTCCTTTTATTCTGGTATTCCCCTGTCCTAGATTGCTATGTGTTTTTCATTCTCTTGGATGTCTTCACCAAAGATCCTCCTCCTTTTATTCTGGTATTCCCCTGTCCTAGATTGCTATGTGTTTTTCACACCACCTCTCAGACACCCAGATGCAGTAAGGGGTCAGGAAACTACTGGTCACCTTGTAACTCTAGCTTTTCCCAAGCCATTTCCTTTACCTCTGCTTTCTTTAATTTTACTTTTTAATTTGGAGCCTTTCTTTGCTCCTTATTCTTAACTTCACTGAATCTTTTACCCAGATTCCTTTACTTCAGTCTGCTTGGAAGTCTATTCTGTATGATTCCCTCATTCCTGGATTTCCTGTTCTTTGGCCTGAGACCTGCTATCTCCTTGCTTTGAGGTTATCCTGTTCCAACTGCATTGATCTTCTCTTAACTGAATTAATTGGTTCTGTTTTACTATGGGGCTCCTTGTTTCTAGGCAACAAGCCTTTTTTTATATCCTGTGATTGCGTTAAGGTTGTAAAACCTCAATATAATGCAGGCATCTATTCTGGTGTGCATAGAGAAAATTTGTAAAAAAAGAAACCAAAACAAAGTTCTTAACTCGTTCTGAACACACAAATATAGAGACACCTATTCAGCTCACTTAAGCTACATCTATTTCCTAATAACTAGACAGTAGTCATCAGTTTCAACAGTGGTTCAGTGGCTCAGCACTCTTGCCTTTAAGTCACAAAGTATGGAGTTCATGGTGCATTTCAGGACACTAATTGTAGTACTATGAGAGCATTTTATTATCAGAAGTATTGTTTGTGTATTGCAACTTGTTGGTAGAAGTTGGGATGGTCTTTGTTGTGGCTTGAAGATATCAAATTCTCCTCTTGTTCACTAGGTTATCTCCACTTTGATAGCGAGCTTCAGGGTGATGGGGTAGAGTGTTGTTGTTTGGTCGATGCAGAAGAGTGTTTGTGCAATGGCACAGCTCTATTTGACCCTACTTTGAACACATATTAGGTCTATGATGGTTCCATTGGTGAGGATCATGGTTTGCATGTCGTTATGGAGCAGGCAGAGAATGGTGATGAATTTCTGTGGGCAGCCAAATTTGAGGATGATATTTCACAGTCTTTCATGAATGTCAAGCGTCAAAGTCTTTTGCAAGATTGAAGAAGGCCAGATACAGAGGTTGATGCACTTGTTGCTATTCTCTCAACCTGTCTGACCACCCTTAATGACCAATTCATATATATATATATACATACACACACAGATCTTTCTGCTCTTGTACCTGGGACATTCTTCATCCCACTGCCCCTGAGCTGCCTCAATGTCAGGAAGGGGTGATCAGAAGGTGTAGCCACAGCCACTGTCTCCTCCGTGGAAGACCCCGGCATGGACTGTAGTCCTTTTTCCTCCCTTGGGGTTCTTATGGACCTCTGGGTCACTCCATGGGATGCTGGTCCTTTTGCAGTAAGCTCCAGAAGCTCCGATGTAACCTACCCTGCCAGTTCTGGAGGGCCACCTGTGTTCTAGACATGGTGGTTGAGCCCTAATTACTAGTGTTCTGAGTTGGGGGCCTCCTGTCATTGGCAGCAGCAAGTGGCCGAGACTGGGCGATGCTCTGCAGCCTCTCAGCTATGACTTTGTGACTGGGCCATGTCCTCAAGGGCTACTGCCATAGCTCGCTATGTCTCAATACTGTCCCATTAGGTCTCCTGCAAGCTCTCAAGCCTCTCAGCCATGGAATCTCCAGAAGCCTCTTCATAGCTGTGGCCTATTATAACTCAGCTGCAGCCCTCTAGGACTCTACTGTGGACTTCTGTGATTTGGCCATTGCTTGGTACCTACCATTCATAGTGAGGATTCCCTGCCCCACATTCTCCATCGTGGATGCCACCCTTGCAGCATTGGCCTGGGAACCACACAAGACATGCAATAACTGATCTATATATATATATAATATATATATATATATCAATATATATATGACACTAATATATGTGTTTTATTGCATAATGTGTAGCACCTGCCTCCAAGTCAGTGTCTGCACGTTTGGTATCCCCTCCGGGACTTGATGGCTATGTATGTGTTCACCATGTGGCTGTAGAAGTTGATTATAAACTTGCAAATCTTTCAATTCACCTATGGCAATCTGTAAGAGCAGGACAGTATCTTCCTCAGTCAGAATCTGTAAAAGGCATCGGAAAACCATAGCAGTACTTTGCCAGACATAAACATGGATTAATGCATTAAAGTCAATGATTGCCAAAACCCTCTCAGGACATGGAACTCAAAGAGAATGAGCAGTAATACATTGTGAAACGGATTGAATTTTAAAGTATTAAATATTTTAGCATATTAGCTGGTAACCATTGACAATAACTTCAGATTTGTTTGACTAACCCATAATATAACTTTTTTAATCTATTCTTTTATTTTGCTTGCAAACCAAGAATAAAAGCTGTGTGTATGCTTGCCTTACACTGACCTAATTATTGTAAATATACATATCTCAGTCATATCAATTTTTATATATATATATGTATATATATCAATTTATATTTTTATCATTTTGACTTTCTTTACAGCATCTATGGCTCCGTCAAGATTGCATGACATAGCAGGTGTTAGTATGAGAGCTCTCATCTCTGGTACAGTCGCTAGTTTCTTGACCGCCTGCATAGCAGGTATAATTTTCATATTATTACTCAAACATAACTATCTGTAGAAGGATAAGGAATGGTATCCACAGTTAGCTCATTTAATCTCATTAATGTTTTATGCCCAAATTGGTTAAAGTGCCAGCTGTTAACAGTGAAGGAAACAGGGCATCTGGGATCTGAGTGAATAAGACAAGTAACTACACGTCTCCTTAACCAATCACATTTTACTTTGATAGTGACTGGTATGATTGTGAAAGTAATGAAGGAATGATCGAGAAAGGTGAATTAAAGTGAATTCAATGCCAAATCAGGTATAGAAAATAATGAGCAAAATAAAAATGATATGAAGGGAAAGAAAAAAGAAGTAAAAAAAGTTTATATTTAAAAAATGTTTCAGATATGCCATTTTCTCCCAGTAATTTTCTGCCAGTAAGTTCTGCTTTTGACAAGCAACACTTGTTAAGCATGAAGTGGCTACCATTGTGGAGTTGGTGGAGACAACTCCAATAGTTTCCTGGAACAGTATGTGTTGGCATCAATTAAGGATAAAACCTGTCTTAGGTATAGCAGTGTATAATGAGACAGTTTTCATTAGAAACTTACAGATCCTTTGAGACAAAGTTATCATTTACAATTGAATTCCATATTCAGTTTTAAAACAAAAAAATCCTGGTTCCAAACGAAAATTTTAAAGTTAAATAAAGCCAACTAAATAAGTATGAGAAAAGAACTAGGTAAGGTGGATTGGATAAACAAGCTAAAAGTATGTTGGTAAATAAACAGTAACGTGCCAGACAGAAGATGAATAATCGACATAAGGACTCTTGGAGTCAGGACTAATGTTTAAGCATCAATGGAGGATTAGTGAATGGATTGTTAACAGACAATAGGGATAAATGGGCAGGGTGTACCTAGTGGAGTGCGCATAAAGTTCAATGCTGGTACCTCAGCTGTTTGCTGAGAAGAGTAATATATCTAGGTTTGCTGATGGCATAAAATTAGATGGGAATTTAAACTGTGGGAAGGACACAAAAAAGCTACAAAAAATGGAAAGTGAATAACAGGTGACACATGGTAGGTAGATTAAGTGGTGACTGTAAATAGTAATAACCACAATTAATTAAGAGTAATAGCTATGTAAAAGATGAGAATGCAGAGTGACAGTTGGTAGAGAGCAGTAACACAGCATGGTAGCAATGTAGAGTGGCAACAGTGTATCAATTGAGGGTATATAACAGCAGCGGTGTAACTTGGAGAACACAGTGGTGGAAGGGTAATAAGAGGGAATACAGCATGATGGTTCTGTAATGAACAGTAATACATATTGATGGCGGTGTAATGAGCTGGAATAAAGAGCGATAGTGTAACAAGCAGGAACATGAACCGGCAGCAGTGTAATGAATGAGAACACTAAGTAGTGTAAATGTACTGAGCACGAACACAGAGCAGCAGCCGTGTACTGAGTGGGATCACAGAGTGCCAGCATTGCAACAAGCAGGAGTACAAAGTAGAAACACTGTTACAAGCAGGGACACAGAGTGATGGCAGTATAAAGAGCGGGAAGACTGAGTGGTGGAAATGTAATGAGCAGGAATACAGTGATGGGAGTGTAACAAGCAGAAACACAGAGTGGTGGTAGTGTAAAGAGCGAGAACACTGGTGGAATTATAACAAACAGGGATATAGAGTGATGCCACTGTAAAGAAAGGGAACACAGAGTGGTGCAAGTGTAACAAGCAGGAAGACAGAGTGATGGCAGTGTAATGAGCTGGAACAAAGTGGTGGAGTATAATGAGCGGGGACACAGCTCAGTGGCATTGTAACAAGCAGGAGCAAAGTATTGAGGGGATATCATAGAAATTATAGAAACCCTACAGTACAGAAAGAGGCCATTCAGCCAATCGCGTCTGCACCGACAACAATCCCACCGAGGCTCTACTCTCATATCCGTACGTATTTTACTTACTAATCCTCTAACCTATGCATCTATGGTCAATTTAGTATGACAATTAACCTAACCCACACATCTTTGGACTGTGGGAGGAAACCCATGCAGACACGACAAGAATGTGTAAACTCCATACAAATAGTGACCCAAGCTGGGAATTGATCCCAGGTCCCTGGAGCTGTGAAGCAGCAGTGCTAACCACGGTGCTACTGTGCTGCCCGGGATACATACAGCAGCATCAGTGAAGTGAATGATTGTACAGACTGGAGTAATTGTAACAAGCAGGAACACAATGACTGCAGTGTAAGGAATGGGAATACAGTGGCAGTAGTGTAAGGAATGGGAACACAGAGTAGAAGCAGTGTAAAGAGTGATAACATAGAGGGGCAACAATATAACAAATGAAAAGGCAAAGTGGCAGCAGCATAACAAGGGGAAACACAACAGTAGCAGAATAAAAATTGGGGACACAAATTGGTAGCAGTAGCAAAGGGAATGCAAGGGTGGCAGTGTAAAGAGTGGGAACAGAACAACATCAGTGAAACAAATGAGACCGCATTTGGTGGTAGTCTAACATTGGTCTGGCAGTATAAAGAGTAGGAACACAGCATGCACAGTGTAACATGTAGCATTATGTCATTGCAATGAGCAGAAAACACAGCAGCGGCAATGTTATGAGTTTAAACAGAGCAGCAGAAGTGTAGTGAGTGGGAACACATAATAACAGCTATGTATTGAGCAGGATCACAGAGTGACAGTACTGTAACAAGTGGAAACACAATGCCAGCAATATAATGAGCGGGAAGATAGATTGGTGGCAGTAACAAACAGGAACACAATAGTGGCTGCTCAATGATCTAGAACACAGCAGCAGCGGTGTAATAAGCAGGAACAGAGAGTGATGAAATGACTCAATGTGCAATGAGCAATGTGATCTTAGTGTACTTTTAAGAGTTTTTTTTAAATTCATGCTCACAGCCTTAATGTTATTGTTGAGAGGAGAAAAAAAACTGTGGACGGGTTATGTAACAGGGATTCATTTTCAGTTTCTGTTTGGAATTGCAGGTTTGTGTTTTTGGGTTTTTGAAGGGACAGCAAGCTAAAAAGAATTGTTTTCCTCCTGTCCTTTATTTTTTCTTTGGAAATTCTCTTGTTTTCATGAACATTAAAAATCTATTCTTGTTGGGGCTGGACCAAATTCTCTCTGGTCCTTTGGGAAGCTGCCTTGTTTTCAAACAATTCAAAGTTTTGAGAGCATTAAACTGCAGAATTCAACTATCAACCTCAATCCCATTATCAGTGAGCAGTGGACTTTGCTGTATTGAATCTGTTTAAAGGGTTTTGTCTATGGCAAGAATTTTTGTTTGATTGGAACACATTAGATATATTTGTTAACGGTTAAATATTATAGTGGTTGTTTTGTTTCTTGTTTGTTATTGATAAAGTTTTTGCTAATTTTCTCACATTTAATACTCTTAAATAAACTTTGTTTACTAAAAGCTCCTTGTGGGTCACTTGAATCATACCTGAATTGAAACATCTCATGCTTATCCTAGCCAAATTTAAGTTGTAAAACTTGTGACTAAGGTGGGCTTCATAAAACACATTGGAATTTATGATCTGAACCATTAAGACTCTTAATAGTGTTGATGAACAGAGGGATCTTGGTGTATATGTGCATAGATCCCTGAAAGTTGGCAATCAAGTCGATAAGGTTGTTAAGAAGGCATACGGAGTCTTAGCTTTTATTGGTAGGGGGATTGAATTTCGGAGCCGCAACGTCATGTTGCAACTGTACAAAACTCTAGTGCGGCCGCACTTGGAGTATTGTGTGCAGTTCTGGTCCCCGCATTATAAGAAAGATGTGGAGGCATTGGAGAGGGTACAGAGGAGGTTTACCAGGATGTTGCCTGGTATGGAGGGCAGGTCTTATGAAGAGAGGCTGAGGGATTTGAGGTTGTTTTCGTTAGAAAAGAGGAGACCTTATTGAAACATATAAGATGATTAGAGGTTTAGATAGGGTGGACAGTGATAGCCTTTTTCCTAGGATGGAGAAAGCTAGCACGAGGGGACATAGCTTTAAATTAAGGGGTGGTAGTTATAGGACGGATGTCAGAGGTAGGTTCTTTACCCAGAGGGTGGTAAGGGTATGGAATGCCCTGCCTGCTGCAGTTGTAGATGCGCCAAGTTTGGTGGCGTTTAAGAGGTTAGTAGATAAGTTTACGGATGAAAAGGGAATGGTTTAGGTTAGAGGGTCATTGCTTTTTCTTAATTGGTCGGCGCAACATCGAAGGCCGAAGGGCCTGTTCTGCGCTGTAATGTTCTATGTTCTGTGACAGCAGGGACTCAAAGTGCTAGCAGAGTTACAAGTGGGAGGATAGAGTGATGGCAATACCAATGGAAATACAGAACGGTATTGGTGTATTTAGCAGGAGCATAGAGAATAAGGATGGGAGCACACAGCAATGCTGGCATTATGAGCAGGATCACAGACCAATGACAGTGTATTGAGCAGAAACATAGACCGCAGTGCAAGAATAGTAAGCATAGGCAGTTAAACAAATGAAAATACAGACTGAAGGCACTCTAACCAGTAAGAACACAGAGCAGGAACAGTATGACAAATGAGAATACAAGGCGTGACAATGTACACAAAAGGCAAATGGAATGATGGCAGTGTAAAGAGAGGGAAAGCACAGTGGCAGTAATAACACAGAGCAGCAGCAATGCAACAAACAGGAATACAGAGTGGCAGCAGTGTAATGTATGGAAGCAAAGTTTAATGACAGTAGAACGAGCAGGAACAGTGAGGATTGGCATTGCAAGAAGCAGGAATACAACAGCAATGTAATGAACAGGAACCTAGTAGTAGCAGTGTAACCAGTGGGAACACAGATTCATAGTAGTAACAGCATTAAGTCAGAATGGCCACATTGAAAGAGTGGGAACACCATCGGTGAGAGTGTAATGAGTGCAAACACAGAGCTTCAGCAGTATAACATGGAAACAAAATAAAGCAACAGTGAAAGTGCAGAAACAGAGAAGAATACAGCAGCAGCATTGTAACAAACAGGAACATGAGAGATGACAGTATAAAAAGTGGGAACACAGACTTGTGACAGTAATCAGCATTCCTGCGGAGCAGTAGCAGTATAGAGTGGGAACATAAAGGAGTGACAATGTAAAGAGAAGGAACACGGAATGGTGAGAGTGTAAAGATTGGAACGAAAGCACAGAGGCTGTGCAAAGAGCAGGAGCAGAAAAGGATGGCATTTTAAGAAACAGGAACACAACAGCAGCAGTCTAACAAGCACGTACACTAAGCGATTGAAGTGTAATGAGTAGCAGCACTGCGCCTAGACATTGTACTAAGCAGGAACACATCCAATGGCAATGTAATGAGTGGGAGCATAGAGTGGCATATGTGTAACGAGTAGGACATACATATGTATGTATGTATACAAATATGTATACAGTGACAGCAGCAGTCAGTGGGAATCAAGATTAGTTGAGTTGATGTAATGAACAGCAACAAGAGTGGTGACAGCGTAATGTGTGGGAACACAGCGGCAGCATTGTATCTTATGAGAACACAGATTGTGATGACCAGAGTAATGACCAGGAATACAAAGTGGGGGTAGTTTAACAAGCAGGAACAGCGCGTGGTGGCAGTAACCAGCAGGAACACAGCTCAGCGGCAATAATCAGCAGGAACACAGTACAGCGGCAGCAACCAGCAGGAACACAGTATAGCGGCAGCAACCAGCAGGAACACAGCGCAGCAGCAGTAACCAGCAGGAACACAGTACAGCGGCAGCAACCAGCAGGAACACAGTACAGTGGCAGCAACCAGCAGGAACAAAGCACAGCAGCAGTAACCAGCAGGAACACAGCGCAGCGGCAACAACCAGCAGGAATACAGCACAGCGGCAATAACCAGCAGGAACACAGCACAGCAACAGTAACCGGCAGGAATACAGCGCAGCAGCAGTAACCAGCAGGAACACAGCACAGCAGCAGTATAATCAGTGAGACCATAGACCGGCAGCAGTATAATAAGCAGTACCACAGGACAGAGAAAGATTAACGAGTGGAAACATAGACAGGCAGCAGTGTAATGAGCTGGAACACGGAGTGGCAGCAAGTAACATTTAGGAGCACCATGATTATGGCAGAGTAATGAGCAGGAAATAGAACGATTGCAGTATAATGAGCAGGAACACTATGATGGCAATGTAACAGGCAGAACAAAGTACCGTGGCAGTGTTATGGGAGGGAGCACCGTGCAGTGGCAGTGGAAACATTGAGCAGCACTATAACAACTGGGGACACAGTGCAGTGTAAGTATAACAAATGGGAATAGAATGACAGCAGTATACTGAGTGGGAACACAGAACCTAGAGTAATGATCAAGAAGTCAGTGCAGCCACATTGTAATGAATAGAAATACAGAACAGTGTCAGTAACAAATGAGAATACAGCGGTCGCAGTATAACGTGTGGGAAAACAGAGTGGTAGCAACTAAATGAATGAGAACACAGAGCAGCAGCAATGTAATGATCAGTAACTCAGAATGGTGGTGCTGCATCAAGCAGAAACCCAATGTGACAACTGAGAACACTTACTGGTTGTAGTTTGATGAGTAGTAACATGGAGCAGAGACAGGGTAATGAGGGGAACACAACGGCAGCCACATTCTTCAGCCTGTGAAATCTAACACATCAGGACCTGCTCGTGTCAGCACAACAACTCTTTTCCAGGTGTATCAGGACCATGATTCATTATGCTAAGGCTCTGCTGCAGCCCAAACTTGAAACCAACAAATATGGTGCCCTGATGCAATGCGGACTGAGAAACAAAATATACTACAATCAAAATATCTGTAGACTTTGGACCATTGAAATGGTCAGGATCCAGGCCACATGTGGCCATGAAAAGTTGGCAGTGGTGTACAGCCATGACCCATGGCCAGTTATGTGGTAGCCGCAGAAAGTTCCCATTATGTACGCAACAGCATCACCTTATCGGAACCAGCACTAATAGATGATAAGGCATTTAAGTCATCCGGCCAATAGCATATACCCCCTACAACTGTGAACATGCAGACTATGCCAGAAACCAACATGGTAACCCTGCATCCACAGAAGACACTGATACAATGTTCCTGGTCGCCCACACTAAGGACATTTGCCAGAGAAAGACTACGTCACCGACTGGCATAACCACATGCTCAGCCCACCTGAGCAAAGCGAACGCAAGGTTCCAAGATTTTATTATCATTTAGTCTATAACTTTTGAATTTCTAATTTCTACAGGAAAAGGTGAGAGGGAATAGGAGACACAAAGGCATTGCACCAGCTGCAACAGCTTAACCCAACCTTACTGCATATGTAAATAGTTATGCATTGTTAACTCATCCAACCTTTATGTTACACAGTGGCCTGTATCGAGTTTTCTATTGTGCATATTATTACAGCTCATGCTACCAGAAGTTCCAACAAAATGGAAGATGTAGATTGAATGGTCACCTGAGAATATGTTGATGGGGCTACAAAAGAGTTCACATAGTGGGAATAGAGGAGTTTTTCCTGAGAGCATGGGCAGAACACAAATGTTGAAATAACTGCTAAGCTAGTGAATAAACAATCCTTGTTGGAAAGCCTTTGCTGTCAGTGATTTGGGAATCCAACACATTTACACTCATCTTGGCCTTGAAGTGTGGCCTCGAATTTTATTATGCAGTTTGTTTTGCGTCAGTTCAAATTGCAAAATTTTCAGTCAGTTGAAATTGAAAATCGTATTTTCAAAAAGGTAAGACAGCATTGTCTTGTGAATTCCTCTGAATTCCCATCAAGGTCCTCAGTTGCATTTAGTAAACTGATGAATTGGTGCAATGACAATAATTCTCCCCTCAATGTCAACAAATGAAGAAAATAGTTATTGATTTCAGGAAACAGAGTGGAAGGCATACCCCTGTATCCGTCAATGGGGACAAAGAAGAAATGGTCAAGAGCTTCAGGTTTTTAGGTGTCCAAATCACCAACAACCTCCATACCGACGCTATAGTTAAGAAAGCCCACCAATGCCCCTATTTTCTTAGGTGACTAAGGAAATTGGCATGTCTACTACAACTCTCAACAAATTCTTTCTGGTTGTATCAAGCTTGGTATGGCTCCTGCTCTGATCAAACACCACAAGAAACCACGAAGAGTTGTGAATGAAACCTAGTCCATCACTGAAGTCAGCCTCCCATCCGTTGACACTGTCTACAGTTCCCATTGTCTTGGAAAAGTAGCCAGCACAATCAAAGACCCCATGCACCCTGGAGATGTTTTCTTCCGCCTTCTTCCATCAGGAAAAAGATACAAAAGTCTGACAAAACATGCCAACCGACTCAAAAACGGCTTCCTCCCAGTTGCCATCAGACTTTTGAATGGATCTACCTCACATTGTTAGTCTTTCTTACACTCCAGCTATGATTGTAACTCTATATTCTACACTCTCCCCTTTCCTTCCCTATATCCTCTTGCTTTGTATAGATCGAAAGCAATAATACTTGTCATTGTATACGAGTACATGTGACAATAAATAAAATCATATCAAATCATCTCATGCAATCTCATCACAATGATTAGCCTTTATCTGCAATTTAACAAAGGCACATTGTATGTGACAATTAGTGATGGGCAAGACACCATTGACCCTTACATTATAGGCAGACGTTATCTAGCCCCGGGAGAATTACTTACTGAGATTAGTGATTGTCTTGATGCTGTCACACTGAAATTTGTCATTTGTGGATCCATAAGTGAACATTAGAATTGCTTTTCCAAAGTGTAGTTTGTAATGGCATTACATGAGTGATTTCAGAGGTATGTGCGCCTCTGATGAGCCCATTTACTTAGCTGTCAGGATCCTACTTTGATCCCGAACAGCTACTTAGTGGTGCTTTACACCATCCTTTGTAAGGCATAGTATGCAACTTGAAATAGAATTCATTGCATGACTCTGCATTCATTGATGTGGAGTATATAGAAAGGATTTGCCTTCATGACCTTGACAATTTTAAGGACTCCAATGCTATGAAAGTAATGCTACACCACGTTATACTGCTTCTGTGATCATTATAAGATTGATGACCTTTCCTGCCTGATAGTACTGAGTATATTGTGTCCCCTGCAGAATTGCTTGAAGAAAGCTTTGACTGAGAACACTTGTCTTCACCTTATTAATTTAGAAATCTTGCAGCTATGACGTTGTCACAGGTATGACTGTCATGTTGTGTCTGTTCAATGGCATCTTCATGTGGCTTATTTGAATCTTCACTCTCTTCAGAACTATTTCCTTCAATGTTCTCCTTGTTAAAGAAGACATCTAGCTCCTCAATGTCTCCCCCTAACAACACATTGCCCCTGCGTAGCGCCAGGGAGTGCAGGATGCAGCAAACAATGATGATATATGAAACTCTCTGGTTATTATTGGAGAACCCTACCTGCCCTCTCAAACACTGTGAATACATCGTTAAGAGGACAATAATTTTTCTCTATAAAGAACCTTGTGGCTGAATGTGCAGTATTATATCTCCCTTCAGACTTTGGCTGATGAACTGGCACCATTAGCCATGTCTTCTGAGGGCACTAGTTATGAAGGAGCCAACTCTCTAAACGCTGAGACCCCTCAAATATCTCTGGCACTGACCAGTGACTGAAAATTTAAGAGTTGTGTGACCTCCTGGCACCTGGCATAAAGGTGGCGAATGTGCTTTTTGCGATCTCAAATAAGCTGGACATTCAGAGAGTGAAATTTTATTCAATCAATGTGTCAGGGAGCTTTGCAGCTCATATGTGCACAGTCAATGGCAACCTGCACTTGCAGAAACCAGCATTGAATGCTCTTTAAGGCCGTTCAGCATGCATTCCTCATGGAGAATGTGGCAAACGTGAGCCACCACATCGTTAGACAAGCAAAGGCATCTGTGACCCTGTTTGTTGCTCATCTCTATGTCTAAGTTTCAATTTCTGTAGATCTTCGTTATACTAAACATCATTGTGGAATTGGCACAGGGAGTTCCTGATGACGGCCTTTGTCTCTTGATTTTTAGGGTGATATCTTCCCTGAATTGTGCCAATTGGTGATGAGTTATTTGTCTTCTCATTCTAATTATAGGTTTTAAAAAGACAATGTTGTCTGTAGCTTACATTCTCTGCTCCTTCTTGTATTTGAAGTGATATAATTGAGCAATCAATGGTAGATCACTTTGAACAATCTATTTCCATATACAAAAGAGAAACCCCGGGTTACGATTCTCCCAAAAGTGCTGAATTGGTAGAAAAATTGGTCTAGATCATGACTATTTTTTCAGTGCAATTTCAGATCTGAATCTCCCCATTCTGTGCAATGCAGAGGTCACAATCTTGAATATCATTAAATGCTCAGGGGGCGGGGCCTATTCATGCCAAAGATCTGAAATCAGCAGGATGAATGGGAATCCGTACATTTCAGAAATCTCCCAGCAAAGACCTCCCAGCATCCAAATCACTGTCATCCAACCCCCATGGACATTGCAAGCCTCATTGCTGGCACCCACAACGCCCGCTGCCCCCCCCGACAAACATTTCTGGTCTCATTCGCTGGCCCCCACAAACATCGTTGGCCCACTCCCCCATATAGACATTGCTGACCCCCTCTCCCCTATAAGACAATGCTGGCCCCCTTCCCTATACAGGCAGCATTGCCTCCTCTCCTCCCCACACAGACATTGCTGCCTGTTCACCCATGCTCCCATGGTTCTGGATAATGCGGATACCCAATCCCTCCATTCCCTTGAACATACTGTCCTCACTGCTGCCCTGCAGAGAACTTGCTTAATGCCAACGTGCACAACCCCCAGCTTGCAAGCATTGCCTCTCTTGGATGAAAGCCTTGAGTATTGCACCCCACCCCAGAAGCAGCAGCTTATCGATTAGGAGCCCTGAGTATTGCAATCCCCCAGACACAGCAGCCTATTGAATGGCAACCAATCAGCATGACACGCAACTGAATGCATCCTTCAAAATTTCTCACAAGTATTTGTTGCCAACAGGCTCTTAATGGCCATATTCACTGCACCTGCACCCCCGTAATTAGCCAGAGCTGTATATAAGCTGCAGGAATGGACACAGCCAGTCACACTATAAAGATATCTACACACAAACCTTTATCCAGATTCACAGAGGCCGAGCAGAGGTGCCTGCTGGGATGCTATGGAGGAGAATCTTCTGTGCCCAGGGTCTTCACCATAGGGGTGCATCTGCCAAAGCATTATGGAAGTAGTGAATGCCAGGAGCCCGGATTCTGTGGTGGTTCTGGCAGATTAGGAAGCAGTAAACGTGAGACCAGTGTTGAAAAAAGGAGTTGGAAAAGGCTGATAACTATAGACCGGTTAGCTTAACTTCTGTAGAAGGGAAAATGCTTAATCTATCATCAAGGAAGAAATAGTGAAACATCTGGATATAAATTGTCACATTGGTAAGACAGAGCATGGGTTATTGCAGGGAAGATCATGTTTGACTAATTTGGTGGAATTCTTTGAGAACATTACGTATGCAGTGGATAGTGGGCAATCTTTGGATAGGGTATGCCTGAATTTCCAGAAGGCATTTGACAAGGTGCCACATCAAACACTGCTCCATAAGATAAAGGTGCATAGTGTTATGTATAATATATTAGCATGGATAGAGGATTGGTTAATTAACAGCAAACAAAAAGTGGCAGTAAATGGGTATTTTTCTGGTTGGCGATCATTGGCTAGTAGTGTGCCTCAGGGATCAGTGTTGGGACTGCAATTGTTTACAATTTGCACAGATGATTTGGAGTTGGGGACTGACTGTAGTGTGTCAAAATTTGTATAAGACACAAAGATGGGTGGAAGAGCAAAGTGTGCAGAGAATGCTGAAAGTCTGCAAAGGGATATAGATAGTCTAAGTGAGTGGGTGAGGGTCTGGCAGATGGAATACAATGTTAATGTGAAGTGATCCAACTTGGTAGGAATAACAATGAAATGGATTTATTTAAATGGTAAAAAAATTGCAGCACGCTGCTATATAGAGGGACTTGGGTGTCCTTGTGCAAGAATCTCAAGAAGGTAGTTTGCAGGTGCAGTACATAATTAAGAAGGCAAATGGAATTTTGTCCTTCATTGCTAGAGGGATCGAGTTTAAAAACAGTGAGGTATGTTGCAGCTGTATAAAGTGCTGGTAAGGCCACACTTGGAGTACTATGTAGTTTTGGTCTCCTGGAGAAAGGATATACTGACACTGGAGGGAGCGCAGCAGAGATTCACTAGGTTGATTCTGGAATTAGACGGTTGGCTTATGTGGAGAGATTGAGTAGACTGGGGCTATACTCATTGGAATTCAGAAGAATGAGGGGATATCTTTTAAAAACATGTAAGATTATGAAGGGAATAGATAAGATAGAAACAGGGAAGCTGTTTACTGGAACTGGTAGGTGAAATTAGAACTAGGGGGCATGGCCTCAAAATAAGGGGAAGCAGATTTAGGACTGAGTTGAGGAGGAACTTCTTCCTCCTCAAGGGTTGTGAATCTGTGGAATTCCCCGCCCAGTGAAACAGTTCAGGCTACCTCATTGAATGTTTTTAAGGCATGTAAGATACGTTTTTGAACAGTAAAGGAATTAAGGGTTATGGTGAGCCGGCAAGTGAGTGGAGCTGAGTATAAGAAAAAATCAGCCATGATTTTATTGAATAGCAGATCAGGCTCAAGGAGCCAGATGGCGTACTCCTGCTCCTAGTCTTATGTTCTTATGACACCATGCTCTTTGAGAGCAAGGATGAGTGAACATCCAAATGGAACCTCATACATTCTTGGCATGACTCTCAAACTCTGCTTAGATATCTGAAGAGCATATTACAAGTTACCCTTCCTCTAGGAACAGAATCTAACCCCTTCCCCCCACCTCTCAATAAGCATCCTTCAGTGGTGACCATTTTCCCGTAACTGCCAGCATAACGTCCCTGACACTGGCATGCGTTGCACACCATGCACTGCAATATATTAATGCTTGCTATCCACATTATGTCCTCTCAGAAATAGAACATTCATAATGTATATGAAATGATACAGACTGATGATGGTGTACTGACCTGCGACAGCTGACCAGCATCAAGGAACATGCCATGGAACTGGCAAAGGAGTAATGGACCTTTCGGATTGGTCACTGACAGCCAGGTTGGCATCCAGTATGCAAGTGAGCAGAAAAGAGTCCTCAATATAGGCCCTTCTCGAAGTAAGTGCAATGCTGCATTGAATGTTTTGCCTCCCTTCCCCTAATGTGTGTTTTTTATTGCAGCTCTGGACCCAAAGGAACTCGGCTCTTCAGATATTGCCCCATCCTTGCTGCTCTGGAGCAAACTGCCCACGACTGCCTGGATGACACCTCAAAGGGAGGCACTGAGGAATTCTTCAAGGGCAGTACGACTGATGCAGCACCAGCATGTACCACACAACCCACCAATACAGAGACTATCATCACATTGGATACCTTTAGTGTTGAGGCTTCTGAGTCACGAACTGGTGAGCACATCACAGACACTGACACACATCAGATGGAGGGGGGCACATCCAAGGACTTGGGCACACAGAGGTCTGCCGGAGGCCAGAAATCAGCTGTCCCCAAGCCAGCTGCTGAGTCTCTGGGTGTATTCTTCCAATGATGGTGGAGATGTATCAGGAAACTCGGAGTTGTGGAAGGGTGTCAGCAATCATGTATGCTGCAAGGCTGTTTAGGGAAGTCCAACAGAATGCTGTTGCAGGAGATAGTGCTCACACGTTGTGCAAACCAGGCCAAAACTGCAAAGGTGGTCACCGCAATGGAAAGTTTGGCTCAAGGGTCTGTCCTCATGGGTGGCAAGGTCCAAGCCAACCTGGAGACACAACGGGCCACAGACAAGTATGTTTCCAGCATCCAGGAGTCACAGCATTCAATGGCCATGGCTGTTGGGGGCATGTGGGAGAAACTGCTGGCCTTGCTGAGACTCTTGCAAGTATTCTGAAGACACACTAGGCTGTGATGTGAACCTCAAAGGGCTACTGCTGAGGGGCTCCAGAGCCTGGCTTCCTCACAGAATGCTGTAGCAGAGGGGCTCCAGAGCGTGGCCCAGTATCAGAAGGCCAGGGCTGAAGGATCATAGATCAAAAGGAAGATGCACCTAGGCCTCCAGGACTGGCAGAGCCAGATGACACTGGAGCTTCTGGAACTCAGTCCAGTTATCCTGGTGCCTCATGGAGTGTTCCCAGTGCCTCCCAAGGGAGGAGGAAGGGCTTGAGCCCATGACGGGAATCTTGTATTACCCCTTTCCTCACACCGGCGCACCTCAGAGCCAGCAAGATGAACAGGGTGGCACTGAAACAGTGCCATCCGGAAGTCAGTCGAGACCCTCCACAGGGCTGAGTGGTCTCCATTGCCACCTGTCTTGTGAAACTCTGTAGCAGGCCATATCTTAGAGTGCCTGCCCTACCTTCCCCAACATCCACCAGACTCTTGGTGTAAGGCACCTCCCCCCCACCACACAAACACACACACATACAGACACATAATCTTATTTCTAGAAAAACATGTTCCCAACCCTTTACAGCTACGTGGGCTAGGGTGGCAGTGAGCATCTAGAGCACAAGTAGGAGTTAGACTTGAGTGACACCAGGGGCGGGATCTCAGTATGCATAAAAGTGAGTTTTCATCATCCTCCAGCCTTCAACCAAGACTCGCAGTCATTGCCAATCCAGGCACATTAACAGATTCAGATGTTTCTCAGGGATAGGGTGGTGGGATGACAGAGGCTGTGAAGGGTGATGTGGTGGTTTGAGGGCCCAGGTTGGGTTGTAAGGGGAACAGTGGCTGCACTTGTTCCTGTGGTGTGGTGGATGTGTGTTGATTTCAGTCCCCATCACTTCACAGCTCCAGCTAGGTGAAGTGGGCTGCAATGAAGGCGTCCTTTGCTGGCCTTCCCTCCTGGATACCTGCCTTCGCCGCCTGCCCTCTTTCCTCTGGCTTTTCATATGACGGGACATTTGCCTCACTCCTTTGCCACTTTTCCTCCTCCTCCTCCTCCTGCTGCAGCTAGTCTCCCTGCTGCTGGTTAATATTGTGCAGAATGCAGCAAACAATGCTGATGCATGAAGCACACACAGGGTCATATTGGAGGGCCACCCTTGAGAGTCCAAGCAGCAGAACCACATCTTAAGCAGGCTGGTGTAATGCTGCATGATGGACTGGTGGCTTCATGGACCTCAGTGTAGCGTGTCTCCGTCTCAGTTTCCGGTCTTTGCATAGGCGTCATCAGCCATGACCTTAGTGGGTAACCCTTGTCACCCAATAGCCATCTGGGAGCCTAGGTTGGTCTTCAAAGAGCTCAGGGATGCCAACTGCCTGAGCACAAAGCTGTTATGGACACTCACTGGATGGCGTGCATCAACCTGCATGATTGTCATTTGATGGTCGCAGACATTTGGACGTTCAGGGAGTGAAACCCCTTCCTGTTCATAAATTGCTGTAGTGCTGCATGTGGGGTCCGCAAGCGATGTATGTCCCATCCACTGCTCCCTGGACTTCGGGAATCCCCAGCAATGGAAGCAAAGCCAAGAGCCCAGGCCTCCAGCAGTACATGACCCACATTGAAATTTGTGTAGTGCCCTGCCGGGGCATACAGGACATCTGTGACCTGCTGCACACACCTGTGCATGGAGACCTGGGAGATCCTAACGAGGCCGCCACTAGGCTGGGATGAAGGTTGGTCGCCTGAAATGAGTACTGTTGTCCAGTACTTCCCCGGAGCGGAGAAGCTACGATATCTTCTCCGGAGTCTTCGACATGTCATTGATGACGATGAACATCTCGCTAGGGCCATCCCCACCCCCCCACTTCTTGCTTTCAGACAACCGCACAACCTCAAACAGATCATTGTTCGCAGCAAACTACCCAACCTTCAGGAGAACAGTGACCACAATACCACACAACCCTGCCACAGCAACCTCTGCAAGACATGCCGGATCATAGACATGGACGACATCATCAAACGTGAGGATACCATTCACCAGGTACACGGTACATACTCTTGCAACTCGGCCAACGTTGTCTACCTAATACGTTGCAAGAAAGGATGTCCCGAAGCATGGTACATTGGGGAGACCATGCAGACACTACGACAGCGGATGAATGAGCATCGCTCAACAATCACCAGGCAAAACAGTTCCCTTTCTGTGGGCGAACACTTCAGCAGTCATGGGCATTCGGCCTCCGACCTGCGGGTAAATGTTCTTCAAGGGGGCCTTCGTGACACACGACAGCGCAGAGTTGCTGAGCAGAGACTGATAGCCAAGTTCTGCACACATGAGGACGGTCTTCACAGGGATCTTGGCTTCATGTCACACTATCTGTAACCCCCGTAACTTGCCTGGATTAGCAAAAAACCTCACTCACTGTGCTGTCTGGAGAAAATACACAATTCTCTAACCAATGCTCAGGATTCCCTTCACACACATTGTTAGCCACTTTAACATTTGAATAGCAGGTTAGATGTAAGGATTTGCATTCTAATCAGCAATCTGTAACTGTCTGTGTGGATATGAGTGCCTCTGCAGATCAGAACACTGCATTCGCCTAACGAAGGCGCATAGTGTCGAAAGCTCACGGATTTACTATCAAATAAATTGGTTGGATTTAAAATTGGTGTTGTAAAACTTTACTGAGTTTACTCCAGTCCAACGCCGGCATCTCTACATCACGCCTGAAATGAGCCAGAGGCATAGAAATTCAGGGCAGCTGTAATCTTCATGTCAACAAGGAGCGGGTGGCAATCCCTCCCCTGAGGTGCCAGGTGTGCGAGCATCTCACAAGTGTTGCACTGTGATCTTGGAAAGTCATAGCTGGCAATGGCACATCTCTAAGAGGGGCTTGAATGAATTTCAGGGTCTGTACCTTCTTGGTCTCAGTACTCTCCATATTCTGTGTACCCTCTTGGGAGCCTGCTCCCCCACCTCCTGGCCTTCCTGAGGGATTGTGGTAGTGGCTGCTCCTGCAGTGGGCTCTCCATGCCCGCCATCTTCTGAGCCGTCGCCTCCTCCTCCTCCTCCACCCTTTCTGTCATCATAATGGCCAGCTCGAAATGAAGCAAACTGAGATCCATTTGGGGTTTGGAAAGGGCATAGAATGATGGATTATTATTATTGGCTGCATAAACCCAACACCATTCCAATCCCTCACTTGGGCCAGTACCCCCACTAGGGAGTGCTGGCAACACCACACAATCATGGTGCCATACATGACCCAATTAGTATGAGATTCCCATCATACAAATGCTGGCACAGATTTGGCTGGTCAGTATGCAAATGTGGGCAATGTGCACTCTTGAGCCATTGCTATGTGCGCAACTGCAGCTTCTATTACAAGCATGTGTCACTGATCCATGTCACAAGGCAGGGACAGACTGCAAATCAGCATCAGATATGTGCCCAGTGACAGCAGTCCATGTCTGAACCTCTGCACAGTAGGAAGTCTTACAACACCAGGTTAAAGTCCAACAAGTTTATTTGGTAGCAAAACGCCACTAGTTTTTAGAATGCTTTCTGCTCCTTCATCAGGTGAGAGGGAAATCTTTTCACAAACAGGGCATATAAAGGCACTGTAAACTCAATTTACAGAATAATGATTGAAACCACACAACCTTGCCACAGCAGTCTTCAGTCTTTGACCTGCCCTCTGTTTGTACTTTGGTATACCAACGCTATGTCATGCAGAATGATATTATCCAAGAGGATGACAGGTGGCTGAGCATTCCCTTCAGACTAAGGCTTCTATTTTCTATATCCCAGTCAGGCTTCTGGCAGTTCAGTTGTTCTCTAGTGGCTTTGACAATAAATATTAATACCTAATACTTGCTTTCATATCATGACTTCAAGCATGGTGCTTTGAATGCCATGACCAATACATTGGGAATATTCAGGCATTTACATTCAATGCAATGACCCTTGGTTCTTTAACCTACTTTAATTCTTAGGAATATAACGATCAGATGCCAATTAGAACCAAATATTACTTATATTTAATGGATTTTCACCTAGATGTATAATATTAGTAAAGGTGCCAAGTTTGTTAATTCTGTATTAGATACTCAAGCCCAGCACTTAATTGCACCATTGACCTATTTGGTTTGATGTAGAGATGCCGGCGTTGGACTGGGGTAAACTCGGTAAAGTTTTACAACACCAATTTTAAATCCAACCAATTTATTTGATAGTAAATCCGCGAGCTTTCGACGCTATGCGCCTTCGTCAGGCAAATGCAGTGTTCTGATCTGCAGAGGCACTCATATCCACACAGACAGTTTACAGATTGCTGATTAGAATGCGAATCCTTACATCTAACCTGCTATTCAAGTGTTAAAGTGGCTAACAATGTGTGTGAAGGGAATCCTGAGCATTGGTTAGAGAATTGTGTTTTTTCTCCAGACAGCACAGTGAGTGAGGTTTTTTGCTAATCCAGGCAAGTTACGGGGGTTACAGATAGTGTGACATGAAGCCAAGATCCCTGTGAAGACCGTCCTCATGTGTGCGGAACTTGGCTATCAGTCTCTGCTCAGCAACTCTGCGCTGTCGTGTGTCACAAAGGCTCCCTTGAAGAACATTTACCCGCAGGTCGGAGCCCGAATGCCCATGACTGCTGAAGTGTTCGTCCACAGAAAGGGAACTGTTTTGCCTGGTGATTGTTGAGCGAGGCTCATTCATCCGCTGTCGTAGTGTCTGCATGGTCTCCCCAATGTACCATGCTTCGGGACATCCTTTCTTGCAACGTATTAGGTAGACAACGTTGGCCGAGTTGCAAGAGTATGTATGGTGTACCTGGTGAATGGTATCCTCACGTTTGATGATGTCGTCCATGTCTATGATCTGACATGTCTTGCAGAGGTTGCTGTGGCAGGGTTGTGTGGTATTGTGGTCACTGTTCTCCTGAAGGTTGGGTAGTTTGCTGCGAACAATGATCTGTTTAAGGTTGTGCGGTTGTCTGAAAGCAAGAAGTGGAGGGGTGGGGATGGCCCTAGCAAGATGTTCATCGTCATCAATGACATGTTGAAGACTCCGGAGAAGATGTTGTAGCTTCTCCGCTCCAGGGAAGTACTGGACAACAAAGGGTACTCTGTCCACCGTGTCCCATGTTCATCTTCTGAGGAGGTCAGTGCGGTTTATCGCTGTGGCACGTTGGAACTGTCGATTGATGAGCGCCATATCCTGTTCTCACAAGGGCATCCTTCAGCGTCTGGAGGTGTCTGTCACGATCCTCCTCATCTGAGCAAATTCTGTGTATATGGAGGGTTTTCCACATTTCAGGGTAGATACTAGTGTCATAACTGAACAGCTTGGCTAAGGATGCAGTCAGTTCTGGAGCACACATCTTCAGTACTATGGCTAGAATGTTGTCAAGGTCTATACTCTTTGGAGTATTTAGTAGCTTGAGACATTTCTTGTTATCACTTGGTGTGAATTCAGTTGGCTGAATCCTGACATCTCTGCTGCTGGGATCTCTGGAGGAGGACACTTGGCACTTCTGGTTAAAGATTGTTTCGTTTCTGCTCTGTCATTTGCACTGATGCAGTAGGCTCTCTCAGCATTGAGGCTGGGGATAATTTGGAGCCTCCTTCTCCCTTCAGTTGTTTAATTGTCCACCACCATTCATAGTTGGATCTGGCAGGACTGAGAGCTTAGACATGATCCATTGGATGTGGAATTATTTGACTCTGTCTATTGCATGCTGTTCGGTTTGTTATGCAAAAAGTCCTTCATCATAGCTTCACTAGGCTAAGTATTGCTGGTGCTCCTCCTGGCATGCCCTCCTGCACACTTCCTTGAATCATGGTTGAGCCTCCAACTTGATGGTAATAGTAGAATGGAGAATTTCTTAAACCATGAAATTACAAATTACAGTCGAATACAACTTTGCTGCTGCTACTGATGGCTGGTAGCATCTTATGGATTCCCCATTTTGAGTTGCTAGATCTGTTCAAAATCTATCTCATTTAGTACAATGATAATGTTACACAACATGATAAAGAGTATCTTCAATAAGAAGATGAAACTTTTGCTCCACAATTCCTGTGCAGTGGTTACTCTTACTAATACAGTCGTGGACAAATGCATTTGTAAATTGCTGAGGACAAGGGTAAGTAGATCATTCCCTCTTGTTTCTTCTCTCACCAGTATCTTGCACATAACTGAACTACTTCATTTCCATGCTCATGAGACTATCCAATAACTCTTCCAAAACTTTTCAGCTCACAGTAACAGAATCCAGATGCCTTCTCTGAACATTGCTGTGCCTCTGATTCACAATTCCCTGACTTGAAGTCTGAGGACCAAATTCCTGACTATGACTTGCACATTGTACTGTGTATGACCGTCACTTAACAGAGAGGCTGGAACCATGACATGCCTCTCGAGTCATGTTAGAGTCCTCTAACATGTCCATACAACCCAGGGCATTCTCTTCAGTATGACCCCCATAGCACAGCCTCAACCCTAGTACGGTTTCTTCAATAAACACCCGACAACATGGCCTCAACCCAGACAGTCTCTTCAACATATCCCTGACTATATAGCCACAGCCTCAGGATAGAATCTGACTCTTCCGTGAAGTGTGTTGTAATTCTTGTCTAGAACAGCTTTCACTACTTCCCTTTGAAGAATGACATTCCCTATTCAAATTTCCATCTCACTTTTTCCCTCCTGTGCCCCCTGCCTGTCCTCTCCCATCCCCAACCACATGTCCTATGTCTGCCTTCCCCTCCAAACCCAGTCTCCAGTACTACCACTGTCTCATCCCTCGCCAGTGGTCTTGCCTTGGTTTATCTTATATCTTGTACCAGAGGCATTCAATAGTTTGCAGCTATAGTATTAAATGGTGTGAAAGCAGCATATACTGACCTCCAAGCTGTGGATGAATTGAAGTTTGCCAGACACGTGCCACTTGTATACAGTTGTAAAACAGACCATTCTAATTTTCAGCTGGTGGGACACTTAATTTGGAGTGATAGTGTAATTCCCATATGTTGGCCTTTTAATGAGCATTCATGAGATGCAATGGAATGCAAATGTACTTCCCAAAATAGATCAATGGGAAATGCTACTCACCTTTAACCCACCATCAAAGACAGCAGAACAAAATTCCAAATTAATTTTCTGCTGTGAGGAAACAGACTTTTTCAGTCATGCTACATTTAATGCTCCACCTGTCACAATTCCTGCAACTCGTAGGAGCAGAAAATTCCGCCAAATGGGTTACTATCAAAGCTAATGCAATGCTTTTAAGTTTGGTTAACTGATTCCAGGAAATAAGTTCCAACATGCACTGAAAGTTGGACAATTATTTGCTATTAATAAATAATCAAAAATAGCTTTTGTAGGACTGTTACAGATTCTGTCCTGGAGCTGTGACTATACAGTCAGGGTTATGTTGAAGAGACGTCTGGGTTGAAGCCATGTTGTTGGGCGTTTATTGAAGTGTGTCTTCTGAATGACATAAAATGAAAAATAACTGTCCAATTTTGGCAATTTTTTTATGACAATTAACTAACATTATTCTGACATTTTTAGTTTTGGCGATTATATTTTGCACATCTGTCATGCCTTGGAGATGTATTGATCCACTGCATTAGAAATTGTTTATCCCTGCATGGGATAGTGACACAGTGATTAGCATTTGCTCACAGTGCCAGGGACCCAGGTTCACTTGGCCTTGGAAAACTGTGTGGAATTTGCATTTTATCCCTGTGTCTGCAAGGGTTTCTATCTGTTGCTCCGGTTTCCTCCCACAGTCCAGAGATATGCAGGGTAGGTGGATTGACCGTGCTAAATTTCCCTTTAGTCTGCAAGGAAGTGGAGGTTAGGGGGATTAGTGGGATGTTCCACAAATATGGCAAGACTTGAGCCTAGGTGAGATATTCTGTCGGAGAGTCAGCGCAGACTCGATGAGCTGAATGCGCTCCTTCTGCACTGTAGGGATTCCATGATTCTGTTTTCTGATCCACAATAAGTGGTGTACTGATGGTGTCCACATCATTGCAAGGCTTGCAACCTGTGCATTTTATTAAGGCCAGTATCTGCTCCTTGACTGACAGACTTTTACAATTCCTTTTAATTTAAACCTATTTGTTGGTGGAAGTTGCTTCTTAAATTGAAATGATCAGTGAAAATTTCTGAACCCAACATGTCTGCCACATGTTCTACTCCTCAAAAAATAATTTCCATTGCTTCTGATGTTTGTACCTACTCCTACCAGGAGATTGGCTGTCATCATATATCATGCTTGTCTGCCTTGCATCATCCTCACTTATCCACTGTAATTCAATGGCAACTGCTTTATGACATCCATCACCCATTTTTTCAGAAAGTATATTAGAACATAGAACGTAGAACACTACAGCACAACAGGCCCTTCGGCCCACAAGTTGCGCCGATCACATCTATACGTACCAAGCCATAGACCTATCTGTAACCCCCAATCCCATTAGATCCCATATACTCATCAAGAAGTCTTTTAAAAAATCCCAGTGAGTTCGCCTCTACCATTACCGATGGCAGCCAATTCCATTCACTCACCACCCTTTGAGTGATAAACTTACCCCTAACATCTCCTCTGTACTTGCTTCCCTGCACCTTAAATCTGTGTCCTCTTGTAGCGACCATTTCAGCCCGGGGAAATAACCTCTGAGAATCCACCCTATCTATTCCTCTCAACATTTTATAAATTTCTATCAGGTCACCTCTCAACCTTCGTCTCTCCAGGTAGAAGAGTCCCAGCTCCCTCAACCTATCTTCATAAGGCATGCCTCCCAATCCAGGCAACATCCTTGTAAATCTCCTCTGCACTCTTTCAATAGCTTCCACATCCTTCCTATAGTGAGGCGACCAGAACTGCACACAGTACTCCAAGTGGGGTCTGACAAGAGTCTTATAAAGCTGCAGCATTATCTCCCGACTCCTAAACTCAATCCCTCGATTAATGAAGGCCAGCACACATATGCCTTCTTGACCACATCCTCCACCTGCGAGGCCGATTTAAGAGTTCTATGGACCCGGACCCCAAGACCCTTCTGCTCTTCAACACAACTAAGACTCCTACCCTTGATATTGTACTCCTTCATCCCATTGTTCCTGCCAAAATGGACCACTATACATTTATATTAATAGGGACCTTAAACAATGGTGTCTAAAGTTATTCACAGGGAGTATGTTTTAAATTAAATGTTGCCTGACACGCCTAAACGTTTGGCCCAACAAATAAAGCAGTCGAATATACACACCTGCAGATTCAGTGTAGGTTGTCCTGATATTAGATTTATCATTGCTGGTCCTGTGTGCACCCCAAAATTGGATACAATGCCTACCCTATTTTTATCTTATCCAAATATATCTAACTGATTGATATTTAACATTACAAAGGATGCTTCAATGAAACTTAGAGACTTTGTTTATTTTAAACAGGAATATTGTATAGGCCTCCCATAGATGCTTCAACTCCTTGTCCCTCATTTCTGATGAATTCTTTTAATACTTCAATCTTGCCAGTGAAGAGCTCACTTCTCATTGAGTGCTGCATGAATCTTTTCGAAAAGTATGTAAGCTATTTACCAGTTTAATGATAGTGAATGTTTAAACCTTTACAAAACAATTATTTATGAAATTATAGATCCTATTAAGAAAAAATTCTGTAGTTAACAAAATAGATTAAAATATGTTTACAATATCAGGGTGAAACAATATTTTGTGTTTGAATTGAGAATGTGAACAGATTTTTGCTTACAACCAGTGTGAAGAGATCTGATAAGAGAGTCATAGTTATCCCTTTTAAGGGGCATTTCGAAACACTGCAAGCCAAATGCAATAGGAATAGTAGACGATTAGGAACAAATCTCCCATTTGACCTTACAAATTTATATTGGAGAAAGTTCATAGAGGGAACAAAAACAATCTTTTTAAGTAGCTGGGGAGGACAAGTTGAAAAGAAGAAATAAAAATGGAAATTGAAGGGGAATTATTCAGGCACACAGCAAATTAATCAATATTAGAAAGAAAAAGGTAGGCTTCTGATTTTGTGGAATTTTATATGAATTTTAGTTCTAAGCAATTAAAACATTCAATTTAACATTATAAACAACTTGCATTGTTTTCTAGTGTCTTTTCCATGACACTACCAAAAACTTCACGGCCAATGAAAAAATGTTTGAAGTGTAGCCATTCTGGACACGTAAGAAAAAATGGCATGGACGATCAGAAAAATAAGCAAATGAATTAATCTATTACCAGTTGAGAAAATATGTTGCCCAGAACACCAGGATAATTTCTCTGCTCTTCTTGATTAATGATATTAGATAATTTACATCCATCTGATACGCTATATGGTTCCTTGGTTTAAAATTTCATTCCAAGGTGATGGCAGAACATCATGCCATTCTGTTTAAATTGATTTCATTATATACATATACACCACCAAAATCTGTCCTTTATTTTCACAGGACTTGATGTCACTGGCTAGACCCCTCTCTAATTGCTCTTGAGAAGGTGCTGGTGAGTCACCTTCATAGGGCCTGGGTGGGATTGTGATCAATGCAGACTTGATGGCCTCCTTCAGCATTGTAGGGATTCTATGATGATTCATTAACTGCTGCAGTCCATGTGGTGTCAGTCCACCCACAGTGATGATAGGAAGGGAGTTTCAAGATTTTGACCTGCGACAATGAAGGAATGATGATATAGCTCCAAGTCAGGGTGATGTGTGGCTTGAGAAAGAACTTGCAGGCAATGGTGCTCCCATGCATCTGCTGTCCTTGTCCTTCTAGGCAGTAAAGGTTGCAGGTTTGGAATGGGAAGCAGATGAGTTGCTGCAGTACATCTTTTAGATTGCACACTACTGTCACTGTGTATTGATGGTGGAGGGGGTGAATGTTGAATATGGTAGAAGGGTTGCCAATTAAGCAGGCTACCTTGTGCTGGATGGTGTTAAGATGGGGTTGCTTGCTATTTATTAGTATCAGTTTAAATGTTCACATCTTATATGGATACAGACTGCTTAAATATCTGAGGAAACGTGAATGATACTGAACATTATGCAATCATCAGCGAATATCCCCATTTCTGACCATACAATGGTGGGATGGTCATTGATGAAGCAGCTGAAGATGGTTAGACTTAGGACATCACCCTGAAAATATCTTGCAAAGATGTTTTGGGACTGAGATGATTAGTCACCAGGAACCATGCCATCTTCTTTGCACTTGGTTGGGGATTTTGCCCCAATTCCCATTGACTTCAGTTTTGCCAAGATTACTTGATACCTCACTTGGTTAAATGCTGCCTGCCAAGAGCAGTTACTCTCACTTCACCTCTTGAGTTCAGCTCATTTGTTGGTGTTTGGGCCGTGGCTGTAATGAGGTCAGAAACTGGATGGCCCTGACAGACCCAAACTGAGTATAATTAAGCTGGTTATTTCAGAATAAATGCTACTTGGTAGCACTGTTAATAATCCTTTCAATTATTTTGCTGATGATCGAGGGTTATCTGATGCGATGATAATTGGCAAGGTTGGATCTTTCCTGCTTTCTGTGTATAGGACATACTTGAGACATATTGGTGAATATCATTGTCATAGATGTATTGGAAAAGTCTTGCGCTTGAGGCTTATGAGCTCGTGGATCTCACGATCACTAACTGGAATAATTCATGCTGTTCTTTTCAATAGGAGTTCAGATAAGAATATCCCACAGTCTGTGCACTGTAGAATATCTTTAAATTTCAGGGAGCAGGGCCTATTCCCACAGGAGAAGCTGAAATCTGTGTGCTGAGCAGGCCACTGCACATGCACCGATCTATCAATGCTGAGATCAGGATTGTTGGGCAGCTCCGCAAAATCTGCAACAATGGTTCTCTGCCACCCACCCATCCCCCCCCCCCCCCCCCCCCACCACCCCCAACCCCCACGCACATGGCTTGCTAGCCCCTGACCATTCCCAAGCTCAGCCTCGAAACCCCCTGCCCCACCGATCCCCCCCGACAGTTATGCCCCCCTGCAATGCTGACCTCTCCCGCTTACCCTGCGCCCCCAACCCACCCCAATTGCTGGCCTCCCTCCTTCCCCCATCATCCTCAATTACAGAGTGGCAGCTGGATGCCCCGCCATTGGCAATATCCCATGTCTGATGGGCAGTATCAAACTGCCTTCTGGGCAATGGAACTTTGCCCCTTGGGCAGTGCCAGGGGACATAGACTTGCATTGATAGGGTGCCAATGCCCAAGGGACATCCCCTGCCTGACCCTACGGAGAGCCCTGATTGCTCTACCTTGACTCCAGTGGGGTTGAGCTGTTAGTGGGGAGCTAGTGTAATCACTGCTGGAATGAAATGCTTTGGCAGAGTGGGAGATGCTAGCGAACCCTGAAACTTCAGTCCTGGACTCACTAATCACATACAAATTAAATTGAAATGACCATTTAAAGGTCTGTGCATCTCCCTGCCAATTTCCATCATGGAGCAAATGCTGGAAATCTGATGCTGAGAGAGGCAAGCAGGACACGAATGCTCTCAGAAACCCCGAGAATCAGCAGCCGCAGGGTTCTCCTAGCACGCTGCGCTAAAAAATTAGCTCAGTGGGTTGGGAGAATCATGGCCACTGTCTTTCAGATGATATGTTAAACTGAGACCCAATCTGACCTTGATTCGATGTCAAATATCCTAAATTGGTATTTTGAAGAACAGAATTATTAGATGCCCAAAACTGATGTCACTGAAAAAGAAGCTTAGCTGGTCATTATTGTACTGGTCATTATCGTGCCTCTATTTGTGGGTGATTGCTGTGTAGAATTTGGCTGCCAGGTTTCCTTCATTACAGTAATGATTATTCAAAATTTCTTTTTTTAGCTGTGAAGTGCTTTGGGATTTGATTTGTTTTAAATTGTGTGCATACATGGTCAAGCGCATGGCCAAGTAACAAATGGCCTGTGCACAGTGAAAGGAAATTAGGGGAAACTTTGAATAGATGTTGTTCATCGGCTTAATCAAAGAGTTGAGTATTATGCAGATTTTAAAGGAAGAGAAGAATGTATTCCCATAGCAGGTAGCCAGAAGTATGGACACCAATGACAAGTGTCAGAGGAAGAGAGATTTTGGTGGTGGAATTTGGGGGGGTGAAGGATGGCCAGGGATGGGGTCAGTGGTTGGTGAAGGAAATTCTTGAGACTGAAAGGTTGGAATTAGGGAGAGTGAACCATGAAATGAAGATGGTTAAACCATAAAATAAAAACGTTAAAATTTGTGACAGTGGGGGATCAGTAGTCACGGTAGTTCAAAAGAAGAGAAGAGATAGGTGAGTGGGATGCATTAAAGAGCAGCAGAGTTTTGGATAAATTGAAATTTTTATAGAATCATAGAATTCCTAAAGAGTAGAATAAGGCCATTTGGCCAATCAAGCCTTTTAGCCCCACATATCTACCCTGCAAATCCCCTTGATACTGAAGGGCAACTTAGCATGGCCAGTCAACTTAAGCTGCATGTCTTTGGAGTGTGGGAGGAAACGCACACATAGACAGTGACCCAAGGCCAGAATTGAACCCGGGTCACTGAAGCTGTGAGGCAGCAGTGCTAACCACTGTGCCATCTTAAATTTGCCTTCATGGATTGGGCTTAATATTCACCATTATGTTAAACTTAAATTTGTCTGACTGTTTTGCAATGAGATGTGCCCATTGTGAGTTGAATCTCACTTTGATGTGCAGTACAACAAGTGGTTATTGTGGGGCAGAGACCTCCCTCCCTGCATCATTCAACTTTTTTGCCACAAAACGATCTACAACATAGTCACGCACCATACATAATGGTTGTAGGAAGTCTTTCCATTTTTTCCCTGATGCAAGTAGAGATTTTGGATATCTAGAATCTGGTTTTCATAGAGATTATCCTGATCTCTGCTGGCAGCAGCCTAGAAAAACATGGGTATATGGCTGAAAATAGCTATTTGTACTGTTTCTTGAAAGGTTTTCTCTGCTAACAAATTTACAACTAAATTTGGGCATATCCCATCATAAAAATTTAGCATCCAGATATTTACATCAATTATATGATTTGAGAATATTTACTGCTTTATACAAATTATCAATCTGTAATGTCTGGAATTATACTAGTTCAACATCTTTCAATTGTTAACAAAAACCTTTCAAGAGAATATTGTTTACGTTTGTACAATGAGATCACTATTTTATCTTTGACTATTCTTTTGCCTTTACTTTTTAGCACGATTGTCATTAGTCCTATGGAGGTCAACATAGGAGGACAGTACACTAATTCGTCACTTGAGGGTTGCTGTCAAATGATGACATCTCCCACATTCAACTGTCATCAGATCTCTTTTTAAAGAAAAAAATAATTTGGAGAAATTTAATCTCTTTTAATTTCCAGCTGCATTGTTGACTTAGTTGCATTGATGAGTCATTTATACAAAGTATGTCTAATCCAGTCTGTTCACTGCCCATTTCTCTATTACGCACGATTTAGCAGAAACGTATGACTTTAAAGTCTATGCTTTGAAACACATTAACAATTAATGCAAGTTGATGAAAACAACACTGATACAATCTACTTTATTAAATATATTAACTGCACTGCAACCATCTTCACATCAACATTTTCCTATTGTTTCTAGCAAGATGACCATTTCTTTCAGGTTGAAATTGGATCATTGGGAAACCAATTGCTAGGACATTTATTTTATTTGGGCAGGATATTGATGGGCTCAAAACATGAGTTTGGTGAAAATTAATTGAAAACCTTTTCTGGGAGTTTCCTTTGGGCTTCTCCCACTATGTGACTGACAGAACACTTGGCAGAGTATTATTAGCCTGGCGAGGCAGATAGTGGATTGGAGGAACCTGTAAAATAACAACAGAACTGTACAGGCCTGATGTGATCTCGCCACTGATATTTTAGCAGCAACAGGACTAGATAAGGATCATCTGCATTCTTCAAGAAGATAGCCAGCCAACCAACTTCCATAATCAAAACCCCAATTAGAGGCCATTTTCCTTGTTGTTAGCAATTTGTTGAAAGCAGAGTGACCACTTGATGGTTGGGGAGACTGCCATGTTAATGGAGGCAGCATCTATATAGTAGTCTGGTAGGCCATCAGAAAATAGAGGTTCTAAGATGTAAAGTGGAGGGATCATTTACGTAGAAGATAGTCCCTGTAGTCACAGCAGTCATCTTGGTCACGGTCTCCGTCCAACATTTGATCCCATGATTTTTTTCTATTTTTTTCAATCTTACTCTCTTTAGGCTGGAGGTTAGCATCTACCCCTTTCATTGATGATGCTGAGGATTCACAGCTTACAACTGTCTGTTTGAGTCAGCAGCATCAAGAACCTATCTACATTCTTAATTAAACAGCAGGCAAATAAGCAGCCAATTATGAGGCTGTTTGTGGTAAAATTACTGAAGCAATCTCATTGTTGAAAAGTGTGGGCTCAAGATTTGCTTTTCTCAGCTATGTCAAGGCCCTTAGTAAAATTCAGGCCCCTTTACACATTTAAAAATATTTTCAATAAATTTCTGCTGTAGTGACAAAGGTGGTGGGATGGGAGAACCTTCAATGAAAGCCACAGTGTTCTAGTCAGCCATCCTCCCACACTCCACTCACACAGTTTGCCTTAAAAATATAATCCATTCATCCCTATAATTTTGTGCTGATTTCTGCTCCAAAACTAAGCATTAACTCCAAAATCCATTATCTGTTGGGTCCTTTAACATAAGGTATAGTAAATAACGTAGTAAATAACTTATTCTTCCAGCAGTCCTATCAAAATGTGCCTCCTCTACCATTGGCACAATTTATATAACCATGTCAGCACATTATCGCTAAATATAAAAGAAGTGTCATATAACTGGAAGAATGAACCAAGTGAATTATAAATAAAGTAAAACCTGCTGAAACACCTACATCGAATCGGGCTAAATTTCCTCTGCCACTTTAGGGAGTTTACTAACAGCTTAGTCACAGATATCTAATTTCTTAAGCCTTAGTTTGTCCTGACTGTTGAGTTGGGTAGTAAGGATGATGTTGATTGGGAATTTCCATCTCCTGGTCCTCGGGACCTGGTGTAATGTTGGAGTCAGATGCATCAAGAAAGAAATAGTTCCTTAATCTCCCTTTCGGTGCCCTGAAGATTACCGGCCCACAAAGTTTTTAAAAAACTTTTAAGTTTTTCAAAGTTTTTTTAAAAAACTTAAAAAAAACACCCCTTGCAAAGATTATTGTTCCTCTTTTTTAGAAGTCTATAATACCTCTCCACCTCAAGCATCTAGAAGTTAGATTTTTTTGTAGACTGAGCAGATAGGCAAATGAGATGTATACTTCTGTGGGTTGATGCTGGATGCCAAATGTTCCAAGTTCATGGTTCTTAGAATTCTAGGCCACTGTATACATGTACAATTGCTCCAGAAATGTTCTTGGGTGCCTATGGGATGCGGGATACGTTCTTAATGTGTTGTGTTTGCTATTGACAGAATACAATCTCTGTGTTCCCACCAGCAAGGAAATGTAAGAATTAACTGTGATATCAGGAGTACCCCCTTTCACCTCATGTCAAGTCTATGCCTCAGACTACAAACTTCTAATCAGAAGCCTTGGAAATCCCTGAATAACATTAGTGAAGCAGAAAGTTTAGTGCTAACTTTTGCATCAAAGAAACTGAGCATTTTCTGAAGGCAAGGATCAGAAAAATATCCCTTGTTATCTGGACATTAGCCAATATACAAAACCTTGTGAAGTTTATTTCTGTACCCACCCACTCCTCCCAAGGCAGTATATTTTGATTCTCCTTTTCATAAAAGCATATATGTATGGGTAGATTTTTCATATCCTCCTTGTTGGTGAAGTATCTCGCTAATTGTAAATGCACATTAGAAAATCATGACGTCCATTGGTTGTGATTTTCCTAATGAGCACTCAGTGGGTAAGTGACTTTACTACAGGTATGAACTGACAAAAACTACTCTTATATTACACATTGACTAATAAGTGCTTTTAACTACAAAATGTGTTTTCAGATTCAATGACCAATTTAAAGTGTTGAAAATTTATTTATAGCATTTGTAACTTAAAAGATAAAAGTGAAGTCACTTGTGTTATTTAGTGGAATTCCTTCCATATTAAATGCATCTGCTCAAACATTTCTAACTTTTCTCTATTATCAGTTTTCAGTTGCACAACATGAGGCATTCAATTAGACCCAGTCAGCCATAACTTTCAGAATCATTGGGTCGAATTTTTCGATCCTCCCAGTGATGGGTGGGCAGGAGTAGAAAATTTGAAGAGATGCCAAAAATTAGCTTCCTGTTGGTGGGAAATCAGTTTGGAATTTTCATCTCACCACTTTCACACTCCTTTGTTTTCTGTTGATCCATATCTGGAATGCCATTTTTATTCATTGCCATCATGAATTCTCATTAAAAATGCCACTCACAGGAATCATTCACCTCCTCCCAATCATGCAGCCAGTGGGAAATTAACACTGGTCTGAATCACATTTGAAAATCAGCAGTATACAGCGTCTGGCCCTCACTTTGTTTGTGATTTTGAGATGAGTGCAACATTCAAAACTGGTCTGCAGTAGCACTACTCTGGGTTCTCAGCAGTGCCAGTGAGGTGCTAAACTTGTGCTTGTGTAAGCACAGCTTCCTCTTCCCTAACAGGGTGTTTTCTACAGGGTTCAAGTAGGACTACATTTGCAAGAGACCTGCACTGTGATCTGGTGGAGAAAGGAGGAAGGAAGATAGTCGACAACAATGGAGTTGGAGAGAGTGGAATAAGGCAGAAGGCACAAGTCACATTGGTGTTGTTGGAGGAGGAAGGAGACATGGGATAATAACGGGCTAGAGAGGAGAGAAGGAGTATCTGGGTGACAATGGGAAATGATGAACAGGTTACAGAGCAGGGCAAAAGAAGGAAAGAGACTGGGAAATTAGGTAATAGTGGGATTGAAGACAGGAAGGAGACTTGGGGACAATGGGTAGTGGTGTGCTTGTGGGGGTGGGGGGAGATGGGATGGGAAGGAGAACATGAAACAATGGGAAATGATTGGGTTGGAGGGAGAATTTAGGATAGCCAATGCACCTAATCTGCACATCTTTGGACTCTAAGAGGAAACCGGAGCACCCTATAGAAACCCACAGAGACATGGGGAGAATATGCAAACAGACAGTGACCCAGCCAGGAATCGAATCCAAGTCCCTAGTGCTTTGAGACAGCAGTGCTAGCTGCTAGCTAGCTGCCCCATACGATGGATAAGGAACAGTTTGGGTTGTAGGATATGGTCATGATCTTAAAGGTGGTGTCCACGGGCTCACCGGCCTTGGTACTGGACTGCAGATGGGATGGTCATGGTTAGCAGAGGCATCTGTAACCTGCAAAAGGGAATACATAATACAGAGGGTGTAATTCAAAATTCTCCTGGGGGTAGAGGTGTCTTGACATATGATTGTGCACACAGCCTTGATTTGGAGAGAAATGAGGTCCACATTGGACAATGGAGCATCAACGTTGATAGGTTTGGATAGGTGGGTTGGAATGTTGACCACAATTGCAATAGGATTGAGAATTACTAGTGAAATTCTATGTGCACATCATAGGGTTCCAGAAAAGTTGGATAGACCCAAACACTAACAGGATGAGGGTTGAAGCTGGTTTCAAAATAAAAATACCTCATTGCAGTGTTAATGTAAGTCTTATTTGTGACTAATAAACTTTTTACTTTAATTTTTAATGTATCACCTCAATTTTGAAAGTCTGAAGTTGTGCAGTTTGAAATTGAAACTGGAAAAAAATGCACAGAAGACATCTGAATCAATGTGGGAGAACTCAGAGGGCCTTTTCATCTTGTGCCCTCAAACTGCTTAGCATCACAACATTGAAATAACGTCAGAGCTGAGCGAAAAGAGAAAGACTTCACTGAGAATGTGAAATGGAGTCATGGCTTTTGTTGCACTTTAACAAGAGACTGCAGGAGTCCTTGACTTCACAATGTAGTTGCTCCACTTGAGCTTTAACAGAGGTACATGGGGATGAAAAATGCAGGCAGACATTAAGGAACCAAAGCTGCTGCCTATCTGATAGATTGTCAATGAAAGATTCTAATCTGCTATCTCCAAATAGCATGGATAACAGGTCAAAGTGCATCCACTTACTGCTGAAGTATAGATTCAGCTTAATCAACATGGTAGATCATAGATTGCAGGCATGTCTTTGATGACATGGTATTTTTCACTAATGTGTCCAAACCTCTCCCAAGTTCTATGGGATTGAGATGTCAAGCAACAGGGCTAGCATCATAGTAACTCAGACATGTAAGTGTGTGTATCAGCATACCTAGAGGCAACAACGTGGCTCCAGGGCATGACATTGGCTTTCTGTTTGCAAATGGAAGAGCTAATTTACTTGCCACTGTTGTTATGTCTTTTACATCGATCTGCACCCAAGGAGTAGGACAATTGTGTAATGGAACCCGCCACTCCTCAATACTGCCTTCTTGGTGACAGTGATCTCATTGAGCAGGAGAAGAAAGGCCTGACACCACTGGACACAGCTTCAACAGGAGGCCCATCCTCAGGACTATGGTTGAGGGGAACCCCAGAAACTCCCAGAATACAAGAAGGTTAGATTCTTTCATGGAGGCAACTCAATTGAGATGAGCAACAGATAATGCTACGCACTTCTTCGTTTGTCAAGGGAGGGGGTGAAACATACAAAGAACAAAGAAAATGACAGCACAGGAACAGACCCTTTGGCCCTTCAACCATGTTAAAACCCCCAATCTTTCTGGGGTCATATCCTTTTATTCCCATTCTATTCATGTACTTATCAAGATAACCCTTAAATGTCACTATCTGCTCCCACTATCTCCCCCGGCGACGAGTTCCAGGCACCCACTACTCTCTGTGTAAAAAAATTGTACATCTCTTTTAAACCTTGCACGTTAAACTTCTGCCCCCTAGTAATTGACTTTTCCGCCCTGGGAAAAAAGCTTCTGACTATCCACTCTGTCCATGTCCCTTATAATCTTGTAGACATCTATCAGGTCGCCTCCCTCAATCTCCTTCGTTCCAGTGAGAACAAACTAAGTTTCTCCAAACTCCCCTCATAGTTAATGCCCTCTATACCAGGCAACAACCTGGTAAATCTTTTCTGTACCCTCTCCAAAGCTTCCACATCCTTCTGGTACTGTGGTGACCAGAATTGTACACTATGTTCCAAGTGTGGCCTCACTAATGATCTATAAAGCTGCAACATGACTTGCCAATTTTTAATCTCAATGCTCTAGCATATGAAGGCAAACATACCGTATGCCTTTCTGCATTGCCACTTTCAGTGACCTGTGTATCTGTACGCATCCAGATCACTTTGCCTATCAATACTCTTAAGGGTTCTGCCATTTACTGTGTATTTCCTATCTGCATTAGACTTTCTAAAATGCATTACCTTACATTTTCCAGATTAAACTCTATCCGCCATCTCTCCAACTGATCTATATCCTGCTGTATCCTCTGATGGCCCTCATCACTATCTGCAAATCCACCAACCTTTGTGTCATCTGCAAACTTACTAATCAAACCAGTTACGTTTTCCTCCAAATCATTTATATATATTCCAAACAGCAAAGGTTCCAGCACTGATCCCTGAGGAATCCCACTTGTCACAGTCCTCCATTCAGAAGCACACCCTTGCACTGCTACTCTCTGTCTTCTTTGACCAGGACACTGCATTTGCCTGATGAAGACGAAAAAGTCGAATGCTCGCAGATTTACTATCAAATAAATCGGTTGGATTTAAAATTGGTGTTCCTAGATTCTTACTGAGTTCTTTGATCGAGCCAGTTTTGCAACAACCTTGCCGGCTCACCTCTGATCCCATGCAACTTCATCTTTTGCACCAGTCTGCCATGAGGGACCTTGTCAAAGGCCTTACTGAAGTCCATGTAGACAACATCCACTGCCCTATCCTCATCAATCATCTTTGTCACTCAAAAAAACTCGATCAAGTTTGTGAGACACGATTTCCTCTTCACAAAATCATTTTGCCTCTCACTAATAAGTCCATTATTTCCAAGTGGAGTAAATCCTGCCTTGAAGAATCGTCTCCGATGATTTGCCTACCACAGATGTAAGGCTCACCAGCCTGTAATTACTTGGATTGTTCTTGCTACCCTTCTTAAACAAAGGAACACCATTGTCTATTCTCCAATCATTTGGGACCTTCCCTGTGAGAATCTCACAACAAGATAACTTAAATCTGGTGTTGTCAGACTTCTTACTGAGTTTACCCCAGTCCAATGCCGGCATTTCTACATCGGGTCTCACAACACCAGGTTAAAGTCCAACAGGTTTATTTGGTGGTAAACACCACTAGCTTTCAGAGTTTGCCCCTCTGTCAGGTGGGTGGGAGTTCTGATCACAAACAGAGCATATCAAAGCAGACACAGTTTACAGAATACTGATTAGAATGTGAATCTTTACAGCTAACCAAGTCTTAAAGGCACAGACAATGTGAGTAGAGATAGCATTAAGTATAGCTTAAAGAGATGTCTATTGTCTCCAGACAGGACAGTAAGTGAGATGTTGCAAGCCCTGCCAATTCATAGGGGTTACAGATAGAATGACATGAACCCAAGATCCCCGTTGAACCAAGTTCTGCACACATGAGGACAGACTCAACTCCTCAACTGGGATCTTGGATTCATGTAACTCCATGACTTGCCTGGGCTTGCAACATTTCACTTACTGTCCTGTCTGGAAACAATACACATCTCTTTAACCTATGCTTAATGCTATCACCACTTACATTATCTGCACCTTTAAGACTTAATTAGCTCTAAAGACTCACATTCTAATCAGTATTCTATAAACTGCGTGTACCTTTATATGATCTGTTTGTGATCAAAACTCCCATTCACCTGACGGAGGGACAAACCCCGAAAGCTAGTGGCATTTACTACCAAATAAACCTGACTTTAACCTGATGTTGTGAGACTTTTTACTGTATTTATCCCAGTCCAACGCCGGCATCTCCACATCATGACCTTCTCTGTAGCCAGTGAAGATACAAAGATTTCTCTCAAGGCCCCAGCAATTTCCTTCCTTGCCTTTCTCAGTATTCTAGGGTATATCCTATTAGGCTCTGGGAACTTGTCTACTTGAATGTTTCTCAAGAACTCCAATACCTCCTCCTTTCTGATCTCAACATGTTTCAAACTATCTACACATACTTTTCCAAACTCATCATCCACCAAGTCTTTCTCTTTGTGAATATTGATATGAAGTACTCATTTAATACCTTGCCCATTCCTCCTGGCTCCATGCATAGATTCTGTCCCTTGTCCTTGAGTGGGCCAGTCGTCTCCCTGGCTACCCTCTTGCTCTTTACATGTGTATAAAAAGCTTTGGAATTTTTCTTAATCCTGCTGGCCAATGCTTCTTTGTGACCCCTTTTAGCCCTCCTTACTTCTTGCTTATGTTTCTTTCTATTTGTATTCCACACTTGCTTAGTGTGTTCCCAGCCTCCTAACTTTGACAAATGCTTCCTTTTTTCCTTTGACTAGGTTCACAATATCTCTCATTATCCAACGTTCCTGAAACTTGCCATACTTATCCTTCATCCTTACAGGGGAGGAACTTGCATTTGAAAGCCTCCCACATGCCAGATGTTGATTTGTCCTCAAACACATGCCCCCAGTCTACATTCGTCAGTTCCTACCTAATATTGTTGTAATTGGCCTTGCCCCAATTTAGCACTTTAACTTGAGGACTATACTTATCTTTATCCATAAGGGCCTTTAAGCTTACTGAATTGTGGTCATTGTTCCTGAATTGCTCCCCTACTGAAACATTGACCACCTAGTTGGGCTCATTCCCTAATACCAGGTCCAGTATGAGTTGAGTACAGCATCACTCACTGAGAATGTCAAAATGTGATCAACTTTTGGAGGACTCATTTATACTGATTTGTTGGGAGACACTCTACAAGAACGATCACAGTTTTTGCCATCAACTTGATAGTGTCATCATCGAATTTAGTCATCTTCAGGTTGTTGTCTCTTCCTCCTCCAATCTGGCATCTCTCCAATGTTGTGGATAAGGTTGATCTGCACGAAAACAAATAGATGGAATGTGATGAGAAGAAAGGAAGGAGAGATTGAAATCACGCAAAATCAGTTGTGTATGCTGAGCCCTCTACAGTAAGGCTGAAGATGGAGTTTGTGCAGCATAATATCTGAAATACGAGTGATGGTAAATTGCCCATATGTTAATATCAGTTCTTTGAACTATGTAACCCTGTGAGTGAACAATGCCATAATGAGAGTGTGAGATTGGTGTAAACTGAAGGGTGACTTACCCTAGAGGATAGGACCATCTGCTAGTGCTAGAAAAAAACTGAATGATCTCATTCAAGCAGGAAGGGTGAGTGTCCATCAGTTCCGTCATTTTGCACCAATAATGCCAATCCACCTTCGACACTCCAAAACCCTCCAGCACCCAGCCTTCTCGCACTTTACTCCAACCCACTGGCATCCCCTGTCACAACCCTTGCCTGTCAAGGGCTAACCCTGACAGACCCACACAACCACCCCCATCCCCAACATCCTGTGCCCTTCCAGCCTTCAGGCTTTCAATGTCCCTTTTTGTTGCCAAGTTGTGTGTCCTAATTCCCTTTGAGAAGAGAGTCCTTGATCTGGCAGGGGAGAATGAGAAGAGGAACATAAACGACAGCCAGGTCATTGAGGGAGCAGGAAGTGAGTATCTGCAGAACCTTCATTCATACGATTATCTCAAGTAGCATGTTGCTCAGACACTTGTCCTTTGCTTGCACTGAACTTGTGTCCTTTGTTGCAGGAAATGACACCAATGCTCCTGGTCTGTCTGACATTACCCATTCCCTTCTCATCTGCTCCAACTGGGATGTCCCAAAATAGCATGGAGGATAACTCAGAGGAATACCCAAGAAATCCTCTGAGGCCATCACAATCTATTCAATGCAGGCTTTCACCACACAATTCACCAGTGCAGATTCTATCACCTCGATGGGACAAGTTAGTGCTGAGGCTTCTGGGTCACTTTCTGCTGCATACAACACAGTCATTGATGCATATCTGATGGAGATGGGAACCCAAGTCTGAGGGCTTGGACATGCGGAAGTCTGCCAGAAGCAAGCCTGGTGCTAAGCCCCTTGGATAGTTTCCCTAAGTTGCTGCACATGCAGCAGCAAAGCTGGAGAATTCAAGAAGGGGGAGGTCAGCAGTACTGCAACATCTGGTAGGCTGTTGGGAGGAATTCCACAGGTTTCAGATGCAGAAGATCTCGCTGGTATTGTGTGATACCCAGGCCAACACTGCAAGCGTGGCATCCACAATGGAAAACCAGTGGATCTCATGGGCAGCGGGATGAACAGTGTGGCACGGATATGACCTGGAGGGCCCCACTAACCCAGCAGATGTCACGAAGAGCATCACAATCCATGAGGCGCAGGACACACCTGACTGTCCCCATCTCTGATGTACATCTGAGAGGGGACACCTAGATATAGCTGTAGGCCATGAGCAATTAAGAAGATGTTGGGTCGCTAGGATGGTATGGGCAGAAGACTGTACTTTAGTTAGGGAGAAGATAACATCCATCAGTAAACTTCACCAATAAATGATATTGCACTCTATAGCTATGACTAATCTGTCTGTAATTCACCTTCCACCATACACTGGCCGCACTTAGATGGCCTCAGAGCTTCTTTCTGCATGGGAGAGGCCATTTGGCCCATCAAGTATACGATCCACATTTCCCAGCAAATGTGCCAGACTCCTGACTGGCATAGAACTCCAAAGGACTCAGCCCAAGCAGAGCCACCAGTGAGTGCCTTGTAGACCCACAGGCCTTTATTGTCACACAGCTGGGCATGGCATCTCCAACATCCACTGTACGATGGGATGCCCCCCCTGCCCCCCATCCCTGGGGTATTGCATCAGATGGTAATGATCCTGGCCTCCCTCAGTCATCAGCCTAGGCACCAGTGTGCAGTGAGAGAATGGGTAGAAGTCAGACTTGTGTTTGCACGAGGGCAACATCATAGTGTGCCGCATAGCTAGTCGTCATTACTTTCCTACCAGGATGAGTAATTCACTAACATGGCCAATCCAGGCCCATTATCCTGATGTAACGTCAATGGGAACCTTGGCAGATAGTGTAGACAGGGGTGAGATTTAGAGTTGGTGGACCCCCCTTCCCAAGTCGGACTATCTTGTGACAATAAGAGCCTGTCTTTCTTCTCTGCCCTGCCAGATCTTGCGGCCACTTGTCTCCATTTACCAGCTCTTCTCTGCCTTCTCCTTATCTCCTCAGGAATGTCCACCTGTTCACTTTCCTCCTCAGTAAGTCATCCCACTGCTGTGTTAGATTGTGGAGCACACAGCAGACCACAATGATGTGGGAGACTCTCAGGGAGCTGTACTGGAGGGTCTGGCCAGAGCAGTCCAGGCAACGAAAAGACATCTCCAGGAGCCCATGCTCCATTCAACAATGGACTGGGTCGCAGAGTGGGTCTCAATATAGTGGTCTATGTTTTGGCCTTTGGCCTCCACATAGGCATCATCAGCCAAGCCCTTAGCAGACAGCTTGTCCCCATGATCCATCGTGGCAACTTGGGCTTGTCTTGAAAGAGGCCAAGGACATCAGAGCTTTGCAGGATGAAGCCACACGTGCATCATATTAATCTTGTTGTCACAGATCACCTGAATATTCAGAGAGTGGAATCCCTTTCTGTTCACCAATCATGGTGTCTGATGTTTTGGGGACGACAGAGCGACATGCATGCAATCAATTGCCCCCTGCATGGTACCTTGACATTGGCATTGAAGACTACTGCACAAGCTTCCTGCTAGGCCTGACCCTCATCAAAATTAATGAACTGGCCTGCCCAGGCTAACAGGACACTCATCACCTCATGAGCAAACCTGTGGACTGAGGACTGGAAAATCCCACAGAGGTCTTGCTGAATGACAGTCCACAAGCTTATCCATGCCAAACACTCCCTCCCTCCCCACAACTCGCATCCCCATGAGTCTGGAAGGTGGCAACCCGACACCAGACAACAGTGCCATGCATCACATCACAATGGGTTGACAATCACTCCACTCACACCATGAGGGACACAGAGAGCATATGGATGGCTGAGCAGGTAGCCCCATTGGGAATACTTGAGGCATTGACATGGGTGCGCCCACCTGTATATTTGGTAAAGTGGCTTATAGGAATTGCTTTCAGTTTAAACAGACGGTGGTGAAGCACCCTCATGACTATCATGAGATGGATTCCCCTCAAAGGTGACCCTGCAGAGTCCATGCTATGCCTGGGGCTGTGTTTCCTTGATGTGATCAGAAGCTGCCAGACTTGATTCTTGTGATTGTTAGTTGGGCCTGGGATGGAATGTCAGCAGAAACCACAGATCCTATCCAGCTGACAGATGACAGGATAACCATAGCAACATCACTGGGATTGGGGGTCAACCCCATAAGCAAACCCTCAGGGGTCAATCAGCATCTGGTAGAATGTGCACATCAGCACCAAGTCATTAGCGACCCCCAACATGAGGGCCAGAGAGACCGGCACGAGTCCCCCACCCCCGCCCCCTCAAACACCAACACCCCAAGCACACTCTGCCACCATGGCAGAGGCTGAGACCCCTTTTCTTCATCCCAGAGGTTGGTAGTCAGTGATATTCACTTCCTCATCCATCCTTGTCAGTGGTGTGCCAGAACTACACTTCTAAAGAACAGGAGTGATTTGCGTCTGCATGACGTCACACCGTGACATAGTGGGGAGAGGTGGGGAGACAATTGCATGTCAAATTCACTAATGATATTGAAATCTAGTCATATTCATGCTAATAAGCTTTGTACCAAAAATGGGTGCGAAGTGGTTCTCGCCATTAAAAGATAGCAAACCATTTCCTGCAGGCGAAAATCAGATAATCAGATTTTTAGCATCCCATGTAATTTTTCCAGCTCACCTGCTGATCACAGGATATAGCGAGATGATAAGATTGCATTGTTTGTCTGGCCACTGAGCAGCATTCAAGTCCCAACCCACTAACGTCACACTGTATACCCTGCTTTATGTCTGCTGTGTGGTTTATTGCCCAAATCCCATCCCAGGCTCCATTAACAGTAACAAGAATCATGTCATGCAACTGTTGCCCCAATCGAAGGAGGTCTGCAGATGTTAACACAACTCCTTGCATTGGATGAATGCTGCAGTCCTCCCTATGATGGGAACCCACCTCATGATAATCACAAGGCCATTCCTGGAACCATGCAACAGACACCTAGATTGATGCACTCATATCTGTGTTTCAGGAATTACTAATGGGGACCCCATTACACCACCCATATGATCTTCTTGCCTGCCATGGTGATGATGTGTTAATGGTTGGCAGCTCGCTGGGGAGGCACATGGTACTGGGGCTACTGTTGAATAGCCGCATCCAGACGCATGAGGGCACTAGTTGATGGGAAGGAATGAAGGGGCCAGAATGGATAGATTACTGACTGTCTCTCTCTCTCTCTCTCTGTCTCAGTCTCTGTTTCCCTTTCCCTCTCCCCAATCCACCAAAGGAATAATGGATTTTGCATTGACATCAGCAGAGATGGCCGTTATACTTGTGGCTGCTGTTGCAAAAGAGGGATTCATCTGCTCATGGCAAGGACAAGCTGGACTAAAGGTCACAGCAGGAGGACAGGGAGCCATTGGTCGTGGCCTGCGTGCAGTTGCCTATCAGTCTGAGAGGGGCTAGAGAACATCAGATATGGAGACCCTGCCTGAATAGGATGCATCAGGAGTTGGTGCCTTTTGATGGACTGCTGGACGCCGTGTGCTGCTCTGGTTCAGTAAGGAGCCAGTGAGGCACCTGTGCCACATGCTTGCAGACTTGGCATCTCATGGGGCAGGACGGCACCCACTCCTGATGCCACTGAAAGACATGGCAACCTAAACTTTTGCATTACCAGGTTCTTCCAGACATGGAACAGAGACATCTGTGGCATCTCCCAGTGTTCTGTGCACAAGTGCATCCATAAGGTGATAGAAGCCCTATATACCCGGCAGCCAACATCAAATTTGACATGGGCTAGGCCCAGTAAGAAGTCGGGCTGCAGGCTTCGCTGCGATTGCCAGGATGTCCCACGTGCAGAGGGCAACAGATGTCATGCATGTCACTTTTTGACCTCCTTACAATCAAAGGGTGTCCTTCATTAACAGAAAGGCATTCCACTCACTTAACGTTCAGATTGTGTATGACCACTGGATAGACATGGTTGTCATGGTGCCACAGTGGTTAGCACTGCTGCCTTGCAGCGCCAGGGACCTGAGTTCAGTTCCAGCCTCAGGTGACTGTCTGTATGGAGTTTGCACGTTCTCCTCATGTCTGCCTTGCGAGGCTCTTGCTGCCACCTGTTCTTCATTCCTGGCTCCACCTTAATCTTGTCCTTCACATCATCACGGGCCTCTTCCTCAGTGGAGTGTGCCTGATCCCCCTACTCCTCCAAACAGATGTCTCTCCGCTGCTGTGCTCCGTTTCTTTATCCCCTCACATACTCGCTGTCCCATCTCACACTCTCTCATGCAGTCTCCAGTCATTCAGGTTGTGAAGAGCACAGTAGACCATGATGATGTGGATAACCCTCAGGGGACTGTACTGGAGAGCACCATCAGAGTGATCCAGTCAGCAGGACTGCATTTTCAGGAATCTAATGCACCGCTCGAAGATGGACTGAGAATTTGGCAAGTGCCAATACAAATTTTCAATCTGTAATAGAATGAAAGAGACTCAACTTAAAAGATTACATTGTCTGTAAATTACACCAAGCTTGAGGCACAGGATAGACCCCATTATATCTTCAGATGATCCTTTGTCAAAGTTCAAAGGAATAGAAAGTGGGAGGTATTTATACTGTAGGGCCAGGGAGTAAAAGTTGGGTTTCATAGCCGGAAAAACAAGGCAAAAAGGCTGCTAGTGGTAGCCCACAGAGAGAATAAAGGGCATAAAGGACCAGAGAAGCTAAAATCAGAGGGTAAGCTTTACCAGATGAAGATGTATGGGGAAGGGGAATGGGTAGGAGAGAGGTAAAATTTAGAGAAAGGGGAAGCAATGGGGGAGAAAAGATAAGGAAAGAGGGGATAAAGTAGGGGGAAAGAGTAGGGGGAAGAAAAATAAATAAAGACAACGAAGAAATAAAAGGTAGAGAACAGTAAAAAAATTAAATAAAATGAAAATAAAGGGGTAAAGGTAGAGCTAATCATCTGAAGTTGTTGAATTTGATGTTGAGACCGGAAGGCTGTAAAGTGCCGAGCCGGAAGATGAGATGCTGTTCCTCCAGTTTGTGTTGAACTTCACTGGAACATTGCCACAGGACATATGGACCTGGGAGCAGGATCGTGTGTTAAAATGGCAAGCAACTAGGAGGTCGGGGTTCTGACTGCGCACAAACCGAAGGTGCTCAACAAAGCAATCACTCACTCTATATTCGGATTCTCCAATATAGAGGAGATCATATTGGGAGCAGCAAGTGCAATACTCCAAATTGAAAGAGATGTAAACGAAACACTGCTTAACCTGGAATGAGTGTTTTGGACAAGGGTGATAAGCATAGAAGGGATAAAGGGACAGGTGTTACGCTTTCTGCAAATACATGGGAAGGTAGCATGAGTGATAGAGAGGTGACGGGTTTATTGCAAGAATGGACTTATCCCAGAGGGAACAGTCTCTGCGGAATACTAACAGAGGGCGTGAAGGGAAGGTGTGTTTGGTGGTGACATTATGCTGGAGTTGCCAAAAATGCTGGAGGATTATGCTTTGCACGCGGAGACTGACAGGATAAAATGTGAGAACAAGGAATACTTTATCCTTGTTCTGGGAAGGAGGGGAAAGGGTGAGGGTCGTGACATGGGAAATGAGCTGGTAGATTACTTCTTTGACCTGAGTATTTTTCATTGAGCATCAATAAATTCAGTTACTACAATGAAAAATAATGGCTGTGTCCATCAACCAAGTCAGACATTTTAACGTTGGCTCTATTCTCTTTCCACATATGCCGTCAGACCTGCTGAGATTTTCTGTTTTTGTTCCAGATTCCAGCAGTATCTTGCTTTACAAGAATTAGAAATAGTTATGCTGACTTTGGAGTCACATTTTCAGATCAATGTGTACCTTTGTTGCATTTCAGTCGAACACCTAGATGCATAATATATAGATCTGTTGTTGTATCCTTCTGGATTTGGAAGAGTGCTGCTCTAGGTCGTAGTATGCCAATATATCTGGTGAAATAATCATGCTCTTGATGTTCTGGAATTAGGTTTGTTGATGTTCTTTCTGACACCAGGCCTGGTTTTGCCTGAGCAGTTGTCTGAGTGGTTTGTTCACATGTGTCAGGTTAGGGAGGAACTTCTCTACCTGGTTGATTAACCCCATGAACAACATTGGAGCTTCGTAGTTTTATGGAGTGGTGGAAAATCTTTTATGGTCTTTGTTTTTTGAGGATCAGCCTTAGTGCCTGCAGCATGACAAATACGTCTCAAGAATTTTATGATGAATTGTGAAAATGCAATTGTTTGTAATGCAAATGCAAATGCAACTGCTTCTTCCAAGCAGCGTCCTCATTGTTATAGCATGTTTCTATGTATTAGATCCATGAATCAGAATGTCATCCAGATGACCCCTTCCAATTCTTCCAGAATAGTTGTCCTTGACAGCTTCCTGGAAAAATTCTGGAGTCAACATAATTCCAAAAGGTAAAATGCCTGCCTCTACATCTCCCAGGGCTGATTACAGAGGCTCACCATTGGACTTTGACTCAGCAGGGGCCTGGTCTCCTGATGCCCTCCATGTATCAGAGACCTCAGCTGCCACTGTCTCTGCCTGCTGTGGACACATCAGTGAGATGGCCATCAGAAATGCACCCGAACTTATTCTGGAGCTAGATCCCACAGAGGTGTATCTATCTGTGTTTGTGGAGGGTGCAGGTGAATGCACTGTTGGGTCTTCATTTGAAGGTTTCTTTGCTTCCTTATCTGAGGAGGCTGGACCTTGCTAGAGGTCTTGCTTTACCTTTGCTTGCTGGTAATTGGAATAGAGGGAGCAGACAATTAGAGATTGATCAAGCAGATTTCAGCATTATATGTAACTCATTGTCTACATCTGGCTCATATCTACTGGATGGACTCTCACTGGCTTGTTAGAGCAGGCTGATCTCACGTTCCATGCAGAACAATCTTTGTACGCTCCAGTGAGTACTGCCCGTTTTCTCGTTATGGGAAGAGAGTGTCCCCAACTCTGGGGTACCCCTCCGGTCTTCACTGTCTCCCTTCTGTTATGGGTAATCCTGTCCCATATAAAGACAAGTGGTGTGAATGTGAGTACTCAGGATGAAAGACCACTTTAGAAACATGTATAACAGGCCTCTATGTGTGATGGGGATGCATGTAGACAAGGGAATTAGACATTGCTTGACATGTCATTAACTCTGTACTTTGTCACGCAGGATAAGTAGTCACATAATTCCAGGGAGATTTCGCACACAGGAGATGGGGTTCCAGAACTTAGGGTCCTCACCAGACCTGAGGAGGAAGGAATAAAGATCACTGGAAAGGAGGGAACATGATCAGTCACAGACAGCAAGGTTGAACTATTGTTATGGTACTAGACCAGAACCTTAGGTATATTTTGAAGCCAGACTAGACCCCAACAATGTTCTCATTTTGCATAAATGTGAGAATAGAATGCTTTGCTCCAGGAGTGATTCCACTGACAAATTACGAATCTTTTATGGTAAAACAAAACACAATTAATAACATCGTTTAAATATAACTTTAACAAATGAAAAAACTAGTAACAGTTGAATAATAATTAAAAATGAAAGGAAATAATTTCTAATTTACTGCTGTTTCGGTTCCAAATAAGCAACATTTCTCTTACAGGCTTATGATGTTACTTTAAATACAGTTCAATATACTTGCTATAATGAATGTAGTTGGTCTTGAAGATTTCAGAGAGAGAGAATGAGTTTCAGTGCAACTTGTAGAACTCTGTCTCAAAACAAAATTCAAGCCAGAACTGAAAAGCTGTTTTTCTCTGCTACAGACTCAACTCTTCCCATTAACCACATCAGCACGTGACTCTGCCTACCTAAACCCACATTCCATTCTTTTAATCAAAATCTCCAGGGAGCCTTTTCTTTTTTGTGAACAAAAGTCCTTTAGTTTTATCTTAGTAAACACTACATGACTAAAATGAATAATTATTCTGCTCTCCTAGCATCTGAGCTTAATTCTTTCCAGGCACATCCACTACCTGCAGCAAAAAGCTGAATTTTAAGCATTCCCCTTAAACAGAAAGGAACAATATATGTATTTACATCAATAGTACGCAATCATCACACCATCTAGGAGTAAAGAGGAAGAGTCAACAATCCTGGAAATGGCGTAAGTACTCAGCATGGATGTGGAGAAATTTGAAGTTCTCAAACTGTGATGATTCCTAATGTAATTGTTTTGTTCTCCCACTATGGATTATGGATTATGACCATCCAAGGATTGGACCACAGCCATGGGAGAAACCTAAATACTCTAGGGGCAAGGAAGTCAGTCTCCCAAAGCATGTATCATCATCTGCCTCACCCCTGCCAGTACAGTTACATGGAGAGGTTGGATACATATTGAGGAGTGCAATTTGCTGAGCACAACACGGTGGCTGAGGAAGGATGTAATAGCCTAATGATGAGGACTAGGTCCGTGCTGAACACACACTGATCACAGTGATAATAGACCCCTGGTCATGAAGGCTGTTAAAGATTCAGCAGAAACTAGCGGAAAATATGACAGGAGTGCCAGGGGTTATAGAAACATAGAAAGTAGATGTGGGAGTAGACCATTTGGCCCAAAAAGCCTGCACCACCATGGCTGATCAAGCACTTTCAGTATTTCACTCCCTCTTTCCCCCCAAAACCCTTGATTCCTTTAGCCACAAAAGCCACATCCAGCTCCCTCTTAAACATATCTAATGGCTGGCACCAACAGCTTTCTATGATAGAGGATTCCACAGGTTCATAACTCATTGAGTGAAGAAATTCTTTCGCATCTCAGCCCTGAATGGCTCACCTCTTATTTTAAACTGTGACCCATAGCTCTAGACTTCCCCAACATCAGGAAAATTCTTCCCACACCTAGATTGTCCAGGATTTTATATGTTCTATGAAATCGCTGCCCATTCTTCTAAATTCCAGTGAGTAAAAGCCCAGCTGATCCAGTCTGTTTTCATATGTCAGTCCTGTCATTCTAGCAATCAGTCCAGTAAACCTTCGCCGAACTCCCTCAGTGGTAAGAATGTCCTTTCTCAGACTAGGAGACCAAAACTACACACAATATGTGAGATATGTTCTCACCAAGACCCTGTATAACTGCAGCAAGAAATCCTCACTTCTATACTCAAATCCTCTTACTATGAAGGCCAGCATGCATTAATTTTCCTCTGTCTACATGCCAACCTTCAACAACTGTTCCACCATGACACCCAGGTCATTTTACATTTCCCCTTTTCCTAAACTGCCATTAATCAGATAAGAATCTTTCTTCCTGTTTTTGCCTTCAAATATCCACATTATATTGCATTTGCCAATTATTTGCCCATTTAGCCAGCCTCTCCAAGCCAGCCTCTTAGCATCCTCCTCACAGCACATACTGTCATCCAGCTTAGAGTCATCTGCAAATTTGGAGATATTTCATTTAGTTTCTTTGTCCAAATCATGAATGTATACTGTGGATAGCTGGGGTCCCAGCACTGAACCCTGCAATACCACACTAGACACTGCCTGCCACTCTATAAAGGACCCATTTATTCCCACTTTCTGCTTCCTGTCTGCCATCCAGTTCTTTATCCATGTCAGTACATTACTGCTAATATCATGAGCTTTAATTTTGCTCACTTGTGTGGGACATTGTCAAGAGCCTTTTGGAAGTCCTGACACATAAACTGGTCCACCCTTGTCCACTCTACTGGTCATATCCTTAAAAAATTCCAGAAGATTTGTCAAGCACCATTACCCTTTAGTGAATCCATGCTGACTTGGACCGATCTTGTCACCACTCTTCAGCATTTTCCCCACGACTGATGTGAGGATAACTGGTCTATAATTCCCCATTTTTTCTCGCCCTCCGTTTTTAAAAAGGTGTGTTTGCATTCGCTACCCTTCAATCTACTGGCGTTCTTCCAGAGTTTATAAAATGCTGGAAAAAAATCACCAATGCGTCAACAATTTTCAGGGCCACTTCCTTGAATTCTCTGGGATGCAGAGCATCAGGCCTTAGGGACTTATTGGATTTTAATCCCAGCAATTTCCCCAATAAAATTTCCTGACTAATAGAATTTCTTTCAGTTCATCCTTCCTGCTAGACCCTCTGTCCTCTAGTATACATGGAAAGTTATTTGTGCTCCCTCTTAGTGAAAACAGATCCAAAGTATCTGTTCAGTTGGTCTGCATCTCTTTGTTGCCCATTATGAATTCACATGATTCTAACTGTAAGGGGCCTATATTTGTCTTTAGTCTTTTTCTCTTCACATGTCGATAGAAGCTTTTTATGTTTTCTGCAAACCTACTCTTGTATTTTATTTTGCATTTCCTTTGCCCTCCTTTGCTGGATTTTAAATTTCTTCTAGGCCTCAGGTTTGTTGCTTTTTGGGCCAATTTATGTGCCTCCTCTTTGGCTCTAACACTATTCCTGGTTTCCCTTGTTAGCCATTCATGAACCACCTTCTCCGTTTTACTCTTACTCCAGAAAGGGATGTACAGTTGTTAAAGTTCATCCATGTGTTCATTAAATGTCTGCCAAGTCAACCCCTCAAGAATTCTTTGCCAACTTATCCTAGCTAATGCACGTTTCATACCATCAAAGTTAGCTTTCCTTAAGGATCCTGGTTTCAGATTTAACTGTATCAGTCTCTATCTTAATGAAGAATTCTACCATACAATGATCACTCTTCCCTAAAGGATCTTACACCACAAGGTTGCTAATCAATCCTTCCTTATTACCAAGTCTAGGATGGCCTGTTCTCTAGTTGAATTCTCAACATTTTGGTTGAGAAAACCATTCCTTATAATTTCCAAGAAATCTTCCTCTATCAAATTGCTACCAGATTGATGAACCCAATCAAGATACAGATTGAAGTCACCCACAATAACTGATGCACCCTTCCAATTTGATACCATCCCCAACCTCATTACTATTATTTGGTGGTCTGTATACAACTCCCACCAACGTTTTTTGTCCTTTGGTGTTCTGCAGCTCCACTCATACAGATTCTACATTATCCAGGCTATTGTTCTTCCTTATCTCCTCTTTAATCAACAATAGTTTTGTGCAGGATATAGAAGATCCATACATCCCATGAGTCTGCCATATCCCAGACATTTCAGTGCATGGCTTCATCCCTAGTATTTGATCCATATGTGCTCTGCATCCCATCAGTCTAGCCATGAACTCAGTGGAGCCGTCACTAGGTGAGTTACAGATAGATCTCTGGACCTCCAGCCAGGAGCTCCTTCCCTTCCGGGAGGCAGGAAGATATCATTCTGATGTAATAAAATGAATTGAATAACATTCATTTTTTGAAATCATTTATAATTATTGAGAATCAATGGGGCCTGTTGCAGTATCAGAACATTCATAGAATATTCTTATGTTTCTCACAATGTGATGTTCAGAGAGGAGACAACAACACAGACATTATTCCTGAATGAGATATGTTGCATTTTCATGAATTCTATATTGAATGTTCATGTTAAATTGTTACTTCTCTGGTAATTTTGTGAAACATGACTTTAAATGCAGGCACAGTTGGCCACTCTGGAATGGTCAAGACAGCAGAATCACATTTTAAGTCTAATGATGTGCTCGATGATACATGAGCTTGTGACTGTAGCTCTCCTCTGCCTCCTGTTGGAGATGCCTTACTGGCATCAACAGCCATAACGGGGTAGTTCTTGTTGCCAAGGATTCATCCATCAGCCTGGCCTAAGACTACAAGAAGCTCTGGAAGCTGTGAGTTGCACAAGCTACACGCATTGTGATAACTCTCTGGAAAGAATCACAGACCCTGCTTTATTTTTCTCCTGTGGTTGTGCACTAGTTGTAGATTCATGGAGAAAAACTAATTACAATTTACAAATGCAGCCATCTGTTCCCTGGAACTTTTATAGACACATGAGTGCAGTCAATGACACCTTACATTCGAAGAAATTCATCGATGATACTGGATGCTGATGGCCTTGCCACTTGACTGTTTTCATTTGTGGTAGACTGTCTTGGCTAAATAAGGAATTTAAGTTCCCATCTTCACCAATACTTTCCCTGATTGTCCCTAGAGCCTCCTTCTCTACTGTTGTCTGCAGTTGGCCTTATAGCCTTTGTTTTTGGATAGCGAGAGTTCTCCTTCACATTCTCTCTTCCTATTCCTGAGGTTACCGGAATATCAGGGCAGACGGCATAGTCTCACAGTGGTTAGCACTGCTGCCTCACAATACCAGGGACTTGGGTTTGATTCTCACCTTGTGTCACTGTGTGGAGTTTTTACGTTCTACCCATGTCTGCATGAGTTTCCTCCTGGTGCTCTGGTTTTCTCCCACAGTCCAAAGATGTGTGGGTTAGGTTGATTGGTCATGCTAAATTAACTCTAGTATCAGGGTGTTAGCAGGGTAAACATGTGGGGTTACGGAGATGGGGTAGGATTGTTGTCAGTGCAATCTCGATGGGTTGAATGGCTTCCTTCTGTACTGTAGGGATTCTATCACCAGGTGAATGAGACTCGTGGCTATGGCAGTTATTACACTGTGTGAAGAGGACAGCAACCCAGCTCATCCATTTGAATCATTGTTAGGGAATCCCTTTAATTGGTCAGTTATGCACAACATGAACTCCACCCACTATTCAAAATGACCCTCCTCTCAATTCAATTGAACTTATATTCAAAAAAGCTATACCTGAAAAGAGATATTAAAATTATGTTGTGTGTATCTTTTGAAACCTGATATTGATATCTTCGGTCCTCCTTGTGTTACCCTCACCCTTACCCCAATAACACTTGAGTGACCCACATAATTTTTCCTGTCCCTGCTGTTAACCTTAAACTTCTGCTGCTACCTTGCACTCTATTACCATTTCCCTGGACATTTCATCTCTCAGCCCTGAGCCTGTATGTATAATCATTCCAATGTTCACTCTGATCCTGAAACCTGTTATCCTGCTCTGTGTCTTTGTCCATTCCTGTGACCCACCCCATCTGATACCTAAATCTGAGTCTAGATCTGACCCTATACTGTGTACAAATTAATCCCTTTGACTGTTACGTGCTGTCTGCCACTCAGCATCCTCAGTTTGACCCACAGGACTTCTACTACATTGAGGACACTGACTCCACCATTTAAGCCATCACCCATCTTTCAAAACCTGCCTTAGCCTGCAGACTCCAACCCCCTTAGTTGACCACCAGACCCAGGATGCTAGGAACTTCTCGACACCTCACCCCTCTGCTCATGAAGACCATTCTTTCAATATTCACTGTCTTGTGCCACAGAGTTCAACATGAACAACTGTTTAATATGCCACTTTTAAATAATCGTGAACAGTGCAAACTTTATCCCAAGGCTACAGGGCTTTATTCAAACACTTGCACATTAATGAGTATCCATGGTAACGAAATATATTAAAAGTCTGAATCCATTGTCGAATGTTGTAATACTAGATATGCTGTAAGTGTGGCACTGATTATATCTTTGCACCTTAACTTGCCATCAGGAAATGGAAATTTATTGGGAATGATTCTTCCAAAAGTGCTGAATTGGTGGGAAAACTGTTGTAAATCCCGACTGTTCTGCCAGTTCAGATTTTCACTTGAATCTTCGCACTCTGTGCACTAAAGAAATCCCAGTCGTGAATCTCATTGAAAACCAGGGGAGCGGGGCCTAATCGTGCCAGAGCCTGACAGTTCTGGAACTCTGCACATGCGCAGTGGTGCCAAAGCACTGACCTCCTGATCACTGGCCAGTCTGGGACTCTGACAGTGCAGCCCCTCCAGCTCTCCCCACGACCCAATCATGGCCCCTCAGCAATTCGTGGGCCAGCCCTGACCCCCTCTGCCCCAGAGTGCTCCTGGCAACGGTGATTCCCCCAACTTCCTCACCCAAGTAGACCTCCTCTCCACTGACCACCTACCCAAAGGCAAGCCTTCCATCCTCTGGCAGACCAACTCCCACAACCTGCCCCAATTCCTTCTCTCCTCCATCCTAGACCAATGTTGTCTGCAGAGTGGCAGTAGGACTGCTACCCTCACCAATCATCCTTATGTCTCACTCACAGTAGACCTCGCCCCTTTGGCACTGCCCAATGTTTGGTGGACATGCCAAGGTGCCCCCTAACATGGGCATTTTGTCCCTTGTCGGAGGAACATGCTGACACTGCCAGGGTGTCCATGCCAAGATGGCACAACCGCCACTGCCTGACCCCCTGAGGTCCCTGATTGCCCCCCTTCATTTTGATAAGGTCTCCTGTTAATTTACCGAACGTAGGGAGATAGTCGAATCTCGCCAGAATGAACTGGTGGGGTGGTAGATTCGATCAGAACCTGAAAGGTCCTGATTATTATCTAATATACATATTTAAAACAGACTAAAAACAAATTCATATTATTTACCTGCCTTCCCTTCATTTCCAGTGTGGTCTGACTTGCGACTTATCACTGGCTCTGGAAGATGCACACGTGTTCCTGGCGCATGCGCAAATTCCGATACAAGGCCACTGACACGTGTCTCCCACTGTAATCCAACAGAAAAGTTGCGGCAAATGTTTTCTGCACTGTTCCACTTGATAAAATCCAAGCCCCTGGTCCTACCATCTCCCTCAGTTCTTGTACCTCCACCTCAACAATCCGTTATTATCCTCGTGTTTTATTATCCTCATGGTTTTTCCATTAATTAGTTCTGTTTCTGATCCCTCCTGATCAAATCTTCCTTCTTGTATTGATGGAATTATATAACTGGTAGCCCTGTCACACCACAAAGCAATGAGAGGGGGTGCTACTGCTGCTGCTGCCATAAATTTAAAAGGTAAAGTGCCTTAGGGCTTCGTGCCAGTGCCAGTGCCAACCTCTTCATACTTCATCCTGGAGGCTTTTGGCACTACCAGATGGTTTGGCAACTCTAGAATCAATGCAGCTAATCACATAAGAGAATATTGGAAAGGAGAGAAATACCTGTACTGTCCTGCTCTTTCAGTCACTTTGGATTTTCAGAACCTGATCTGATGAATTTATATTTTTTTCAGAATCGCAGAATTGTTATCATATAGAATGAGGCCATTCAACCCATCATATTTGCACTGGCTCTTTTCAGGGATCATTTTATTTCCCTTTTAAATGCTTCAATTGAATCAACCTCACTTCACTGCCAGGCAGCACATTCCTAACCCGAACTATCCTTTGCCTGAATAAGTGTTTCCTCATATTGCTTCGTTTGCTACTTAATTTTGTGTCCTCAAGCCTTTCATGAGTGGAAACTTTCTGTACTCAAACTCATTTCCTACACTTCTTGCTGAATGGGGAATCAATCCAGTCCTCTTTCCATTGCTTATACTGTTAACCTCAGTACAAGCTTTAATTCCTCTTGGAAATGCACTGGCTAACATGCTCAGGTAAAATTTCTTTGGGCATCATTTTAACAATTCCTTTTCAAAACTATTAGAAACGGCTAAAATATTATTCAAAAATATTTTAGTAAAACCTCTAGGTGGCAATCTATTCCATTAGTTTATTGTGTCTTATAGAAATGTCAGTTCTAAGGATTCTTTTTCAAAGCTTCAATAGTTCAATGAAATAGCACCTTCCATGTGCTAATTTATAGTTTGGTGTAGATTTTCCTCTTATTGCATTTAGTCAGAGTGGGGCTTTTATGGACATGGTGCACAAAGAAAAATCCAATGGAGAGGATACCATACACTAAACACTAAACAGCCTGATTGTTCAAAACCAAAATACTGGAAATGGAAATAAAAACAGAAAATGCTGGAAATTCTCAGAAAGGTTGGCAGCATCTGTGGAGAGAAAAACAATTTGTTTTGTTAAGTGATGGCAGGATTTCTGAAAAACCTGATTGTTATTGGAGGATGTTTTAATCATAAAGTGCACGTGTTTGGGTTCAAGAAGGTTTTTGGAATCAGTGATAATATCAGAGAACCTGGAAGATACCTCAAACTCACCAGCTTCTGGCTTTAACTAAGGCATGTTTCAACATATGTGTGTGTATAACCCACTCGAGAGAGGCAGGTTTCCATCAGAATATTTAAATAAAATTTTTTGATAAGATTTTGACCTGCGTTTATTCTTAATATTACCTGTATAGGTTTCCTGAAGCTTCTTGAAATTCACCATTGAAGTCAAGAAATGAAGATTGAAAACCAATTTATGTGACTCATTAAAGTACATGAGGTGGAATTTTCTGCTTTCAATCGTGGTGGAAGTTGTGGTGGGTGAGGATACTAAATTTGGCGTGATGGGAAAAGAACACAGAACATAGAACATAGAAAAACTACAGCACAAACAGGCCTTTCGGCCAACAAGTTGTGCCAAACATGTCCCTACCTAACTAGGCTTACCTATAACCCTCTAAGCCCCATCAATTTCTCAAGTCAGTTTCTTAAAATTATAAACAAATAAGGCACAGAAATGACTCCCTGTATCTGTGTCAACCAAAAAAGAGACATCCAGCCTAATCCTACTTTCTAAATCTTAGTCCATAGTCTTGATGGGCTGTAGCCTGCAAGTGCACGTTCAAGTAGTTTTTAAATGTGACGAAGGGTAGAAACTCTTCCACCACGGGATTCCCGACTCCTGTCACCCTTTGGTGGAAAATTATTCTCCTCAAGTCCCATAAAATCCTCCTGCTGTCGAAAGATTCAGATAATAACGTTATAGTTAGGTTCTCCTGTTACTCGTAGGAAAGGCAGTGGAGAACTATTGCATTTCAGCTGAAGGTCCATCTTGGTTATCTCTTCACCATTTCAAGTATTTGGTGAAAATTGCCATCCTAGTTTTTAATGTTTTTGTTCAGACACTATTATGAATGAAATACTTTGTGTTTGTGATGCCTTCACACTTGAATTGTAAAGTTAAGATTCACCTGGTGGTAACATTCCCGGTCACTGAGTCACAATATCATGTGATTTGTATGTGAGTGAAACTAATCTGTAATTCCGCCAACTGACCAAACATAAACTAAACTGGCTGCCACAAATCACCTGACATCTGGTTGTGGACTTACAATTCAAATCCTGCAATTTGAACTGAGACAGAACAAATTATTTTAAAATTCAAGGTTCAATCTGAGGTGTGCCCTCAGGGTAGTGTGAAGAAAGAGACTTCCCTATGACTTAGATACCTATTGAAACCTGGAACTGTCTCAGGAAGAGACATTCAGAATGTAAAAAATGAATATTAAAGTAATGGGTGTCGCAGACACCCAAACCACTTGGAAATACACAATGTGTGAGATATTTCAAGGCAAGGCTGTTGAGCAAGTGGGGCGGGGGGGAGGGGAGATTGCAAATAAAACAGGCAGTATAAAGAACGTTAGGATGAAATTTGGGAGAAACAATCCCAGAGAACACAGGATGACTCAGAATATTCAGGACTAAGTAGAAAAGGAAAAAACAGTCTTTTAACAGGTACAAAGGGAGAAAATCAGGGAAAGAATTTATGTCCATTAGGAATCAAGGAAACAATTTATGCCTGAAGCTGGAGGATATGGATAGGGTGATAAATATTTCACATCTGTCTTCACTTACAGAGAAGGAGGATGTAAGTATAGAATTTGGGAAGAGGAACCGTGAGGTTCTTGAAATGTTTGATTTAGGGACTGAAGAAGTATTGGAGATTTTGGAGGGCTTAAAAGTGGATAAATATCCAGGTACAGATGAGTTGTATCGCAGGTAACCTGTGGGAAGCAAGGGAGGCAATTACTGAGGATCTGACACAAATTCTTAATTCCTCTCTGGCCACAGGGGAGGTGTCAAAGAATTAGAGGATGGCCAACGGGATTCCACTTTTCAAGAAGAGCAGTAGAAATAAACCAAGGAATTGCAGACTGGTGAGTCTCACATCAGTGATAGGGAAACTATTGGAGAAAGTTCTGAAAGATAGAATTAATCTCAGCCTGGAGAGGCAAGTAGAAGTCAGCATGGCTTTGTCAGAGAGAAGTGTTACTTAACAAATTTGATTGAATCTTTTGAGGGGGCAACCATGTAGATAATGGGAGTGTAGTTGATGTAGTTTATACAGATTTCAGCAAAGTCTTTGACAAGGTCCCACATGGGAGTCTGATAAAGAATGTGAAAACATATAGTCTCCAGGTAATTTAGCGAGATGGACCCAAACTGGCTTAGTACTAGAAGACAGAGGGTATTGGTAGAAGGCTGAATGTGTGACTGGAAACCAGTGTCTAGTGGTATACCACACGGATCAGTGCTAGGCCCCTTATTGTTTATGATGTAGATAAACAATATAGATCAGAATGTGAGGGGGGTGATAACTAAGTTTGTGGATTTCATGAAGATTGGCAAGGTAGTTAAAAGTGAGGAAAAAGGTGTTATGTTGCAGAAAAATACAAATGGATTGGTCAGATGAGCAGATCAGTGGCAGATGGAAGAAGTAACAAGACAAGAGAACTCTGTGAATGGCAGGACATTAGGAAGCTCTGAGGGGTCTGGAGGTGCTTGTCCATAGATCCCTAAAGGTGGTTGGACTGGCTGAAGTCAGGCCAACAGTAATGGAAAAATGTAAAAATCAAATGTGAGAAAGTTTAAAGGGCCAAAGCAAGGCCAGTGGAAGTGAACAAAGTCCATGAGGGGCCTATAAAGGTTAAGAACAATGAAAGAGGAAATCCAGTGGTCTTGTTAGCAAACATCTTCATGACAAATTTAAATGGGGAGCCAGGGAAGTTCCGAACTGACCAAGAGAAAATGAGGGTGATCCTCCATTCAGTTGATGAACAACAAGAATACACCCAAAAGTAAAGAGGAAAAGACATAGCTCAAATCCGGTAATACTAAGGCAGATTACAAGTGGAATAACAGTGAAATTCATGCAGTGTTAACCATTGGAAAGCCAATAAGAACAACCCAAGATTTAAACTTCACCCAGAGTAGTGTTGGTGGGAAAATCTCTAAAAGTGAAGTGCAAATGTAAATGGAGGATTCCTGAAAGAGGCAAAAAAATCCAATTATAGTTCACTAACTCTCTTATAATCAGATCTTCTCGTATGCCTGGGTTTGAGCTAACAAATTCACAGGTGGACTGTAAGAGATTAAGACTTATCCAAGCCAACCAGACTTGAAGTCTGAAATATTTACACGTTAAAAACCTCTGTACTAAACAGCACTAAACAGAGGTGAAGAAAAAGCACAGAATACCCCTGTGGCTAACAAAGGCATCTAGGATGCTATTAGCAATCTGTGAGTGAACAGCCAGGTAAACCAATCAAATACCTTGGACAATACTCAACCCAGAGTTCAGCAAGTGTCCTAACCAAATGATTTGTCTTTCTTGCCACTGAAAAAATCAAGCAAATTCAGAACCCTGATGCCATTCTAATTTTTTCAAATGAACCCCAGTTATGTTCGTTATCAACCTCCTGAAAGGAAAACCTAATGTAAGAAGACATCCTTGTGCATAAATCCCTGAAAGTTGGCATCCAGGTTGATAGGGTTAAGAAGGTGTATGGTATGTTAGCTTTTATTGGTAGAGAGATTGAGTTTTGGAGCCATGAGGTCATGTTGCAACTATACAAAACTCTGGTGCGGCTGCACTTGGAGTATTGCATACAGTTCTGGTCGCCGCATTATAGGAAGGGTGTGGAAGCATTGGAAAGGGTGCAGAGGAGATTTAGCAGGATGTTGCTTGGTATGGTGGGAAGGTGTTATGAGGAAAGGCTGAGGGACTTGAGGCTGTTTTCGTAGACAGAAGAACGTTAAGAGATGACTTAATAGAGGCATATAAGATGACCAGAAGGTTAGATAGGATGGACAGTGAGAGCTTTTTTCCTCAGATGGAGATGGCTAGCACGAGGGGACATAGCTTTAAATTGAAAGGTGACAGATATAGGACGATGCCAGAGTTAGTTTCTTTACTCAGAGAGTAGTGGAAAACTCTGCCTGCAACAGTAGTAGACTCACCTACATTAAGGGCATTTAAATAGTCATTGGATAAACATATGGATGATATTGAAATAGTGTAGATTTGATGGGCTTTAGATTGGTTTCATAGGTCGGCACAACATGGAGAGCCAAAGAGCCTGTACTATGCTGTAATGTTCTATGTTCTATGGTGTTATGCGGCAGCTAATAGAGTTTAGGGTCACCTGGATATTAAGAAGACAGCAGAACAGAACAGATGCAATGAGATTAAGAATGTGAGTGGGTGTGTATGTGTTATTTTTAATTCTTTTAATATTTGGATATCCGTAATGAAACATATCAAAATTCACATTTCATTCCCTGTGGTAGGGAGATATGTTCCTATACTGTGACTTGTTCATGAGTGAGAACAATCCGTAATTTCATTAGCTTACCAAAGATATACTGAATTGTTTAGAAAAAGACTTGTTAATGACAAGAAAAGATACTGATGAAAGACGATGACCGCAAGTCATCTGATGTCTGGTATTGCCAGTGACCAGTTTTTGGAAAGTTGTGATGTGAATTATAATTTGGGCTGGTAGCCATCAGAAAATACAACTTGCATTCTATTCAAGTTGGATGAAGAGGAACAGATTTTTTAAGCCCATGGGAAGTGTGAAGGACCCTGAGGAGTACCTTGTGCCCCCATTTTTGGTGGACAGGAATGGCAGAGGGCAGAGAATTGAGGGGGAGTTCCAGAATGGCCTTATGTGGTCAGGATTTCCCATTTCAATTGACTCCATGCCACAAATGACATAATGGGACTCCTGCCATATGATGACAGGAACCCAATTTGAATAAATTTTAATATAGTTAGAAACATATGGACGGATAGGACGGATAGAAACATAGGGACGGATATCAGAGGTAGGTTCTTTACTCAAAGAGTGATTAGGGAGTGGAATGCCCTGCCTGCAGCTGTTGTAGATGCGCCAAGTTTGGTGGCGTTTAAGAGGTTAATTGATAAGTATATGGAAGAGAAGGGAATGGTTTAGTTTGGAGGGGCATTGCTTTTTATTTTGGTCGGCACAACATCGAAGGCCGAAGGGCCTGTTCTGTGCTGTAATGTTCTATATCTATATCTAACATGCAGAATCTGCCCATCACTGTGGCATTGTGGGACCTATACCTTCATTATTTTTGTCTAAGTGTTTGAAAATGTTGTGGGAAAAGTCAGCAGTACAGCCTGCTGACTATTCTCTAGTTTTCTCACCTGAGTTCCAACTTAGACAAACAAATTATAAAATTGAAATAAGAAAATGAGAAAACCGATCTCCCATTCACTTTTACAATATTACTCTTCAAATGTTTCTGAGATGAGATATTAAAAATGTAAATAACTGTTATTGAAGACAATGATTACAGCAGACATGTAATTGAATTCCTCGGGAATATATAGTCAGCAAGGTTCTTTTAAAAACAGTTTTTCCAAACTATTGTAGAGAGATTGAAAGAAGGTTTCAATATAGGAAACAGACTGAAATCTGGACTCCACCCTTCTCATTCCTTTGGCAGTGTGCTTTGTTTGCTTTGAGAAATGAACAACCAGAAACATATCAACAAACTGAATGCTTGATGTCATATTTCTTAGGTTTAATGGTGAATAAGTTTGCTCTTTCTTTAACTCAAGAAAACCTTGTTTGATTGGCTCCTTATTATTCACAATTTAAATAAACAAATACATTCTGATTTGGAAAAGACATGTCCTTATGAAAAAGAAATTAAAACTTTGCTGTGACCTTACTGTTCTCCGGAGCAGAGTTTTTTGGAGAGTGGCTGGTGAGACTCCTGATTTGCGATTTCTGTCTTCCACTTTAGTTGTTAGAGTGTTTATTTCGGCGCTCCGTAGCGGGAGATAGGCGCGGGGGGCTGCAGGGAAGGAAGTGCGGGAGAATAAAAGGAAGGCCAAGGTTGACAGCGGGCAGCGTCGGGAGCGGGCAGTGGAGTGAGACGGGAATTAGAGTGAGAGCAATAAGGGCTTAAGCTCACTGGGCTTGGGCGAGCGCAGGCTTGGAGGCGGTGAGTAACTTGATTCCTATCTAATCAACACTCTTTCCCCAACACCTTTAAAGGGGGTGTACAAAATGCCACGACACTTGGCCAAACGCGTCCACTGTGTACGCTGCCATATGTGGACCTTCTTGGAGGCATCACATCCCCCGAAGGCCCACATATGCGCAAAATGTTTAGAATTGCAACGTTTAAGAGCTAGGGTGAGGCAGCTGGAGCTGCGCTTGGAGGACATGTGTCTAGTGAGGGAAAACGAGGTTACAATGAATAGGGAAGGTAGTCCTGCGGGGACTCCAGGATCTAGTAGTAGGGACGGGCTGGTTATAGATACGAGGAACAAGAATAAAAATCAAGGCACAAAGGCCATCTCAAAGGAGGATTCCTAGAAAACCAAGGGAGGGGTAAAAGCTGTGATGGAGAGGGCAAGTGAAGGGGAACAGAATGCCACAGAGAACAGCAGGAAAGCAGGAAGTGAGATATTGGTGGGGGATGGGATGGTTAAAGGGATTGATAGGCGTTTCTGTGGGCAAAAGAGAGACTCCAGGATGGTAGTCTCCCTCCCTGGAGCAGGGGTCCAGGATGTTTCAGAGAGGGTAGAGGGAATTTTGAAGGGAGAAGGGTCTAAGGCAAATGTAATAGTTCACATAGGACAGAAAGATGTAGGAAGAAAGCATAGGGGGGACATACGTAGGCAGTTTAGGGAGTTGGGTGCTCAACTGAAAGGTAGGGCCTCCAGGGTGGCGTTCTCTGGGCTGCTGCCTGTGCCCGGGACCGATTGGGTAAAAACAAATGAGACACTACAACTAAATGCATGGATGAGGGATTGGTGTAGGGCAGAAGGCTTCATATTCATTGATCATTGAGAGGTCTTCAGGAGGGAGGGTCACCTATTCAAGAGGGATAGGGAGCAGTTGACTGGGAGGGGAACACATATTTTAGCTGGGAGGTTAGCTGGAGTGTTTCAGAAGTGTTAAAACTAATAGGGAGGGAGGGTGGGGAGAGAGAGGGAACTGGGAGTGGGAGAGAGAGGGATGATAGGGTAACACCAGAAGGTAGAAAGGAATATCCGAGAGCTGAGGGTCTTCAGCGCATGTGTTTTAATGCGAGGAGTGTGACTGGCAAAACAGATGAACTGAAGGCAATATGTTCACGAGGAGTTTAGAAGTGGTGGCGGTGACCGAGACGTGGTTGAAGGAGGGGCAAGACTGGCAATTGAATATTCCAGGATATAAGTGTTTTAGGCATGACAGAGTTGGTGTGAGGAGAGGCGGGGAGTGGCTTTATTAGTTAAGGACAACATCATAGCAGTGCAGAGGGAGGGAGGTATGGATGATTTAGGAATTGAGTCTCTATGGGTGGAGTTGAGGAATAGGAAGGGAGTGGTTACTCTGTTGGGTGTTTACTACAGACCGCCCAACAGCCCGCGGGCCGTGGAAGAAGTGATATGCAGGGACATTTTAGATAAGTGTAGGGAAAAATAGGGTAGTAGTAGTGGGAGATTTCAATTTTCCTGGAGTAGATTGGAGAGAGCCCAGAGCTGTAGGAGTGGACGGGGAGGAATTTGTACAGTGTGTTTTGGAAGGGTTCTTGGAGCAGTATGTGGATGGCCCGACTAGAGAGGGGGCTATACTGGATTTGGTTCTGGGGAATGAGCCAGGGCAGGTGGTTGACGTCGAGGTAGGACAGCATGTGTCAAATAGTGATCACAACTCTGTCTGCTTTAGGATATTAATGGAAAAGGATGAGACCGGCCCAAAAGGGAAGGTATTTAACTGGGGGAGGGCTAGATACGGCCAGATTAGGCAAGATCTTAAAGATACCGACTGGGATAAGCTTTTTGAGGGCAGATCGACGAGGTACATGTGGGAGTCTTTCAAGGGAAAACTAAACTCTCTGCAGGAAAGATACGTGCCGGCAAAGAGGAAGGATGGGAAAGGTAGGATTAGAGAACCGTGGCTTACCAGGGATATTGAGGACTTGATCAGGAAGAAGCGAGAGGCTTACATTAGATCTAGGTAACTGGGGACTGAGACAGCGCTGGAAGCTTATAGAGAGTGTAGACAGGATCTTAAAAGGGGTGTTAGAAAGGCAAAAAGGGGCCATGAAGTGGCTCTGGCAGGTAGGATTAAGGAAAATCCTAAGGCATTTTACTCCTATGTAAGGAGCAAAAGGATGGTTAGAGGCAAGATTGGACCTCTCAGGGACAGAGGAGGGATCTATGCTTAGAGCCTGAGGGGATGGGGGAGATCCTGAATGAATACTTTGCGTCGGTATTCACGCAGGAGACTGGCCAGATGTCTGTGCCTGATGTTGACAAAGTTGAGGATCGGTTGAGGGAAATAAAGATTACGAGGAAAGAGGTGTTGGGGCTGTTAGGCAGCTTAAAGACATATAAAGCTCCGGGGCCTGATGGCATTTACCCCAGGCTACTAAGGGAGTTGAGGGAAGAACTAGCTGGGCCTCTGACGCAAATCTCTGTCTCTTCCTTGGACACAGGTGAGGTCCCAGAGGACTGGAGGATAGCAAATGTAGTACCGTTGTTTAAAAAAGGTCAGAGGGATAACCCAGGGAACTATAGGCCGGTGAGCTTGACTTCAGTTATAGGTAAGCTAATGGAGAGGATCCTCAGGGACAGGATGTATGAGCATCTGGAGCGCTGCGATCTGATCAGGGATACGCAGCATGGCTTCGTCAAGGGGAAGTCTTGTCTTACAAATCTAGTGGAATTTTTTGAAGAAGTGACAAAAACAGTTGATGAAGGACATGCTGTTGATGTCGTCTACATGGATTTCAGTAAGGCGTTTGACAAGGTTCCTCATGGTAGACTGATAGAGAAGGTGAAGGCGCATGGGATACAGGGCCGGGTATGTAGATGGGTCGAGAACTGGCTCGGGAGGAGGAGACAGAGGGTAGTAGTGGAAGGCTCTTTTTCCGGCTGGAAGCCTGTCACTAGTGGAGTGCCACAAGGCTCAGTACTAGGTCCTCTTCTATTTGTGGTCTACATAAACGACTTGGAAGTTGGGGTAGGTGGTGAGATCAGCAAATTTGCTGATGACACTAAGATGCTTGGATTGGCGGGTACAGAGGAGCAGTGCCAGGCAATACGACAGGACATAGATAGGTTGGTAGACTGGGCAGATAGATGGCAAATGGAATTTAATCTGGATAAATGCGAGGTGATGCATTTTGGCCGGAAAAATGTAGAAGAGAGTTATAGGATAAAAGGTAAAACTATTCGGAGTATAGAGACGCAGAGAGACTTGGGGGTGTAGGTTCACAAGTCTCTGAAGGTGTCTTCACAGGTGGAGAAGGTGATAAAGAAAGCGTATAGTATGTTAGCTTTCATAGAAAAGGGTATAGAATACAAGAGTAGGAGTTTGATGTTGCAATTGTATAGAACGTTGGTTAGGCCTCACTTGGAATACTGCGTCCAGTTCTGGTCGCCGTACTATCGGAAGGATGTGGAGTCCTTGGAGAGAGTGCAGAGGAGGTTTACCAGGATGCTGCCTGGTATGGAAGGACTGTCTTATGAGGAACGATTAAATAGACTGGGGTTGTTTTCCCTTGAAAGACGTCGGCTTAGAGGGGATCTAATAGAGGTGTATAAGATTATAAGGGGTATAGATAGAGTAAATGGTGGTAAACTTTTTCCACCTTCAGAAATGGATAGGACGAGGGGTCATGGCCTTAGGGTGAGGGGGGCTATGTATAAGATGAATATTAGAGGGCAGTTTTTCACACAAAGGGTAGTGGGGGTGTGGAATGCACTGCCGAGTAAGGTGGTGGGAGCAGGCACGCTAGGGCTGTTTAAGGGTCTCTTGGACAGCCACATGAGCGGTATGCAGATAGAGGGATATAGTAGGACTGTTTAACTATGGCTTTTTTTCCACAGGTAATTCGGTCCATACTTGACCAACAAGGAGCATGCATTCAGCAGGTGGTGCGAGGACAGCTCTTGGATGTTGATTCATGGGTTGCCTGGTGCTTCATGTCGTAAATGAGTGCTTTATCTGGACCATCTGAAGGGCACCATGACAGCTCAGTGACTATCGCTGTAGCTGTGCAGACACTTGGAATTGGGCTGGTGTCTGCGGGAGTTTGCGCGTTCTCCCCGTGGTTGCGTGGGTTTTCTCCGGGCGCTCCGGTTTCCTCCCACATCCCAAAAATTCGCTCTTAGGCTGATTGGGAAACAAATTGTCCCTACATTGAGACTCTTCCATATTAGGAATAACCTAAAATTAGAATAGGATAATGGAATTGTTACTACATAGTTATGATGGCGGCGCGGGCTCGTTGGGCCGAAGGGCCTGTTTCCCGTGCTGTGTTGCTCTAAACTAAGGAGGGTGAATAGAAGAGAGGCATTCACCCCTTCTCAACTATTCAGAAGCGTGCTGATTGTGAAGGATTCGGTCCAACAGACCTTCTTGCATTTAGATACAAAGTGGCTAGTTTTTATTCAGCTAAAAACCCATCCAGGTCAAGTGATTAAATATATTTTAAAAGATAAACATAAATCCTGACCATAATAACGTACACTCCTAAGCATGCTAAATTACAAATTATATAGTAGAGGCTAAATTTCAGCCAAATTAAAATTTAAGAAGAAAAATCAAAACAATAGAGGACACTGTTTATGGGCAGGATTTTATAGCTCTTCTCCCCTCCCGCCTTTCCCCACTCCCACCCTTCCCCCTCACCAACTACCAGTGGATGTAGTATGCCATTTAAACTTCCATTCTGTTTGGCAGGCTCATTGTATCCTGGTGGATGGAAGCGATCATGAAATCCTGTCCAATGTGTCCTTCACTCATTGTTTGTTGTTGAGACAGCTCTATACGTTGCTGTTTTTTACCCTGGAAATGCTGTTTTGGAACTTTGATATACCCTTCAGAATGTCTCGGTCTGGTGACTCCACTATGATAAAAGTGGGCAGAGTTACTTTTGATTGAATTTCTCTATGATATATTCCAAAGCATGATCAAAAGGGCTCTGAATGTGGGACAACAGGGAGACCAATTTTGGTATGAGTCCGTTTGCAGACCTTTTCTTAGTGCAATACAGTATCCACGAGAACGTTTATAATCAAAAGCTAGTTTTGGCCATGTGATGCATATGGAAGGGGTCCTTGTTAACAAAATGAGCCGTCAAGATGTCACTGAAAGAGATTAGATCCTCAGCAGCCTTTTGCATACCAAATATCCTTAGCCCTTCATTATTTCAGATATGTTGTGTAATCAGAAAGTCTAAAATCTCCGCGAAACATAAGAGCAGTGGCAGGTGTGAAGTATATCAGGGCAATGGCTTGTAGATACATCTCCTATCAAACCCACATTCAGAAGTTTCTAGACTTGGCAAATTTGTTGGGCAAGTGACTTGCCAAGGAAAGACACACAGGGTACAATTTTCCTGTCCCACCCACAACCGGAATTGTAACCGGTGGGACATAGACCATGCAAAAATCCATTGACCTCGGGTGGGATTCTCCAGTCCTGGGGTGAGCACAGCTGGAAAATCTTGCCTTTTGGGCGGGATTTTCTGGTTGTGCCCATCCTGAGACTGGAAATTCCTGCCTCATATCAATTGACTTTTAAATGGTCCGTCACATTTTCCGTCCCGCTTGCGACAATTCCTGTGGTGGGCAGGACCAGAAAATTTACCTCACTGACATTAAAATGGCTGTAGAAAAGCCCTTTCACAGAAGTTCAATGTATATCTGATCAGCCACTGAAATTAAGGATAGCTGTGTATGATGCTGGTATTAACTTTTCACAATTCCGGATTTAGAATCATTCAGCTCAAAGAATGGAAACAGCCTGGATATATCAAATAGCATCAGAATTCCTGGATTCATAAAGCAGAGTATAATAAACAAAGAAAGCTATGACACAATTCCTATTACACTATGGATTTCAATCTTTGACCAGCAAAGTTCACTCACAATCATTTAAGTTTAAATATTGTGTTCCTGCTTTTTAAGTGCATGTTAACCCAAAATTCATCAATTTAAAGTTCTAGTGTCATCAGTTAATAATTACTTGCTTAGCGGATTATATTTGAGTTGATTCTTTTTGCTATCATTAACACTTCTACTAAAGGCAACTAGGCTTATGCCCACATCCATAATAATTCACCTCCTTGGAATAGATTTGATAACCCAATTCCATTAACAAGAAGTCTATTCCACCAATTTTAACGCATTAGCCAGAATAAGTGATTAGCTATTATATGCTGTGTTTCAAGGGCATTAATTTTTAACTCTGTGATCAGTCAGGAATCTAAGGTATGCTTTGTCTTGGATGATTTGTGGGGGAGAATACAACTTCTGATTGGTGAAGTCCTTCAAATTCGCATACAGCATACAACAGCAACATACATTATATATTGTCTTCAGTGTAGAAAAATGCCCCAAAATTCAATACAAAGAACAATAGGTATCAAACCAAAGGAGGAGTATTCGGGGCAATGACTAAAAGCTTTTTCAAAATGTACATCTTAATGTAAGAGGAAGAGAGATGGAGAGAGCGAAAGAGAGAGAGAACAAGATAGCTGTGGATGTGTTCAGGGTGGAACTTCCAAAACATGAGAACTCTCAGCTTCTCAGTGGTTGCTCATAGTGAAAAAGGTTGAGGAGATGCACAAGAGTCTGAAGCTCTGAGTGGAAAGTTAATGATAAGGAGTTGTAGTGTCAGCAGAGATGACATAGATATGGAGGGCATAGTCATTAAGAGATTTGAACACTTGGAAAATTATTTTAATTCTCAAGCAAGACAGGGGTCACAACCTGTATGTTTATGCGTGATAGGTTAGAGGCAGCAAAATTTTATATAAACTGAAGTTTACATAAAGGTGAATGGGAGTGCAGATAATGAAAAGATGAATAATAGTTTGAAAAACAAAGGGCTGAGACAAGGGCAGGGCTGGGTGCTGTAGGTAGCCTGTATTTGAAGTATTAAGAGTATAGATTTGGAACTCAGCCTGTGTTTGAGTTAAGTGCTAAAGGTGGAACAGTCTGCTTTAATCAGAGCCAGTCACTGGGAAAGAGGATGGAATTATCAGCTAGGGAACAAGGTCTGCAGTGGGAATTGAAGTCAGTGGCTTCAATCTTCCCCACGTTTGAGCTGAATCCATTGTGATTTGACAAGACAAGCAATGGAGAGATTGAGAAAGAAAATGGAGAGATTTAGCCCCATGCCATCAGCATACATGTGAAATCTGACTCCTTGACCTGGATTTCCACACCCCAGCGGCTGAGTATGGAGGTAAGCAATTGCAGAAACCCCTGCTGCCAGTCAGCCTTGCCTGTTTCCTAGCTTCATCCTATCCCCAGGATATCATACAATTCTACCTTGTTAAATGGATTAAAATTTGTATTAGGAATGGCCATACTGAGGACTGTTAAACAATCAATTGCCACAAGTTGCTAGCTAATTCTCCTTTAATAAGGAAGTACAGCATTTTAATAGATAGCACTCATTCCATCACACAGTGCTTGGGAATGAACCGGATGCAAATTTTCCCGTCCCACCTGCCACAGAAATCGTAGACAGTGGTATAGGACTATACAAAGGTCCATTGGCCTCGGGCAAGAATTTCCAGCCTGGAGGCAAGTGTGGCTGGAAAATCCCACCAGGGGTTGCAGAGTATTGTTAATAAAGGTCATTTTTTACTATGCACTTGCTGTCAGAAGTTTGAAGAAGACTTCTGGAACACATCAAAAACTATCAGAACAATTTATCAAGCCTTTGTCGAAATATTTTCTGAAAATTCTCACAGAACTTCACACCTGAAAAAAAGTACTGAGATAATCCATCTTATTGTACACCTTGGGTGAAAAATCAGGCTTTGTAGCAACTGTTCATTTTTACATTAGGGATCCAAAATACCATCTGTACTTCTAACATCAAATAAATCCTGTGGCAACGCTAGTCCGTGTTCAGCCATTCTTTGATTCCAGGTCAGATTCAGCTGACAAAGGATTCTCCACACCTACCATAGTCACAATGCACATTCCTTTATGGAATGCAGATTAATTTTAAGAACTGCAATTTAGCTTGAATTAACGTTAGAAAGTTACATTTCAGGCCGCCTGCTGTGGGGTGCACCCAATCAACAGCACGGTTAGTACAGGTAGAAATCATGATAATGAACAGCCACCGTACTGCTTGCATTACAAGGGACATGAATGAGTTAATTATGCATTGTGGTCCCTACACCCATTTTGGAGGCTCTCTAATTTAGACTTCCCTCAGTAGTAATTACCAGGAGACAGAGAGTAATTGATCATTGACATCTTCCTGGAATTTATAAGCTGAATGGGAGATGGCCATATGACTAGGCAGAAAAGCACCACCTTTCCCAGGAGAGAGGGGCACAAGGGTGAGGTGGGCTTCTTCCTCTAGAACAGCGGTCTTAAAACTTTTCAGTACGAGGGCCACAGCATATTTTACAACATTTTTATGGGCCAAAGAAAAAAAGATTCTAAAGTTAGGGGGTTACTTTTATAAAAATTTATTTTTTTAAAAAAGGCGCCAAATAATTTTAAATTCATTGCGAATGATGGCTGCGTTACTGCAGCGCATGGCAATTGGCTACAGCAGATGTCAATCACAATGTGGGTGTTGAACTGAGCACATTGCTCTACAATTGATCAGAATTGCTGCCATCATTGTCATTGTTCTCACGCATTTCAGATGGATGGAACTTACAGATTGGATAAAGCAGCTGTCACTCAGTCAATGCAGAGCAGCAGTTGGATAACAGATGTCTCAATTGCTGTTTCATTTAATGAACTGTCAGTCACAGGATGGCAGCTCTGATTGGCCAATAGGCTGGTAAAGAGGATGGGTATTTCCCATGGGTCCATCGGACACCGCGCGGAGCAGCAACAAATATCTGGCCTGTGGCTTCCGTCCTCACATCTAAGTGCTGAGTCAGCGGTGGGGTTCTGAACACAGGCATAAGAACAAAAAAGCATAAGAAATAGGAGCAGGAGTAGGTCATCCAGCCCCTCGAGCCTGCCCCGCCATTTAATAAGATCATGGCTGATCTGTAGTGGTTCAGTACCACTTTCCCACTTTTTCCCTGTAGCCCTTAATTCCCTTGTCAATCAAAAACCTATTCACTCTTGACTTGAATATATTCAGCGAGGAAGCCTCCACTACCTCATCAGGCGGAGAATTCGAAAGATTCACCACCCTTTGCGTGAAGAAATTCCTCCTCAACTCCGATCTGAATCGCCCCCCTTAATCTTGAGGCTGTGCCCTCTAGTCCTGCTATCTTTGTTAAGTGGGAAGAGTGTCTCAACCTCTACCCTATCCATCCTCTTCATTATCTTATACATCTCTATAAGATCCCCTCTCAGCCTTCTAAATTCCAAAGAGTACAAACCTAGCCTATTTAGTTTCTCCTCATAATCTAACGCCCTCATCTCTGGTATCAGCCTAGTAAACCTTCTCTACAGCCCCCTCCAAGGCCATTCCTTCTTCAAATGCAGTGACCAAAACTGCACACAGTACTCCAGCTGCGGCCTCACCAGTACCTATACAGCTGTAAAAGTACCTCCCTACTTTTATATTCTATCTCCCTCGCTATAAAGGCCAACATTGCATTCACCTTCTTGATCACCTGCTGCACCTGCAGACTGTGTTTTTGTGATTCGTGCACAAGGACCCTCAGGTCCCTCTGCACCATTGTATGCTGCAGCTTTTCGCTATTTAAATAGTAATCCTTCCTACCGTTATTCCTACCAGGCATGTTTTCAGTAGAGGGAATCCTATCCAGCCCCATAGGCTGCAGGCCATATGTAGCCCGCTGTGGGCCTGATGTGGCCTGCGGGCTGTAGTTTGGTGACCCCTTCTCTAGGTCATCCCTCTTCTCTTCTGAAACCCTCCCCCATATCGAGAGCTTCAGCGCTATGTCCCAGTTCTGTATATTCTCTAACTTGGCATGTGATCCATCCTGAAATGTGTTATGTGTCAGCCTGCACTTTCTGTACGTCCATTGGATTAGTAAAAGTCACATATATTTCATGAAAATGCACCCAATCAGCACTTAAATACTAAACCAAAAAGTCTGTTTTAGTATCTTCAGGCAAGTTCAAGGAATGGCAATCAGTAATTGGAATCAAAATTATATTTTAAAGTCAGAATTTCAAATAATCATTGTTACAATATGCATTCAAAGGATTGCAGTATGACATCACTGGAAAGGAAGTGTGTCATGCAATCTAATTTGAATTTTGCTTTTGCTTTTGGTAGAGCACACGTACACCACTCTGCAGCTCTGATATCTTCCAGCTTTCTGTCAATATTTCACCTGTGCCTGGAATGAATAAATGAACTCCCAACATGTTTGCACAATCCTTGAGTGATTGTACTTTAAATGATTATAAAAACATGACATTCATGTCTTATTAGAATAGTACCAATTTAGCATCTATTTCACCCCTTCATTAAAATTATCTCCTGATAGTTTTAAACTAGGTGTAATAAAAATGGATCTATAAATCACATTCTCTGACATAGCATCTAGACCCATAATGCTTGCACTGATTAATATGAAATCAAAAATGGAGCTGTGTGACTTAATTTGAGTCTAGTCAATATGGGCTATGTTACATTTATCACATTGGTGACAGCACTACACAAATCTTATCGTCTACAAAGGCCATGAAAGCTCTATTCCTCCCTGAAATGGTTGTACTGAATATACATACTTTCTCAATCTTGATGAGGGCTAGATATTCAAATGGAAAGCAACATCTGCCAATGTTGTTGAACTAATGTCCAGGTGTTGCAGCAGATTCATGGATGTTATTAAGTCCATGTTTCCAATATTCAAGGTTGCTAACTAGAAACTGGTGATGTAATTGTAGCTATGCCCACAGTTAAGTTCAAAATGGTTCCTATTTTAACATAATCGACATTTCCAGTAGGGCACCAAACTAAGACAACATAACAAGATGATGGCTGATTTATCTTCTACTTATTTAAGGGCAAATCTTTACCTTCAGCCCAGATCAGATCACTTACCTCATCACAGACCAGGACAAACATGGGATCTTGTCCAAAGATGTGCAGGTTAGCTGGGTTGACCATGCTAAATTGCTACTTAGTGTCAGGAGAATTAGCAACCTAAATACATGGGATTTCACAGAGAGGGTCTGGATGGGATTGTGGTCGGTGCAAACTCAATGGACCAAATGGCTTCCTTCCACACTATAGCATTCTATGATCCAATAATTCCTTGTGCATATGGGTCAGTATTTTATTACCTGATAGTTTAAGGCATTGAATCAACAAGACAATAATTGATGCATCATTTTGCTTAGCCATATTATTTTGTTTCTGAGGCCAATGTCTTTGTGCCTTTGTAGCTCTCAAAGTAAAAAGGGCATAGAAAATTAAGTTGGCATTGAATTATATAGAAAAATATATAACCAAAATGGAATTAAGAGGTCACAGAATAATTTAAAATGACAGCTGAAAAACAAATCAGTGGAATTATAAAATGAGTTGACCAGAATGAGGTGTTGCCTACATGTACTAATTGGTTTACTATGGCACTGTGGCCCAAGTAACAATAAAGCAGGCTCCATTTCATCATAATGTAGACATAAAGCAAAGACAGTTTGTTTGATGATAGCTAAACTGCAAGTTAATGATCTCAATTAAATGGATTAAGTAATAAAGTTGCATGACGAAAAGCAGACTCAATAGCAAAACAAACAATTGATTTTGCTGCAAGAAAGACCTGAGGTCACAGGAATATTAAAACACTTCACAAGTCGTATATTAAACCAAAGTGGAGGTTTCCCAGTTTTTACAGCATTGTTTTTTTTTCAGTTGCTATGCTGCAGCCACAACTAACTGCTTCCCTACTAATATTAAAAATGCACCATATAACATTGACACAAGACTGATAGGAATGGTCCGAGTTCTGCGTGCATTGATGAAATATTGCTCTCTTACAATGATCCTCATTCTAAATGCATTTTAATTATTCATGGTTATTTTTTAGTGTGTTTTGAAACATTTTTATTTGAAAAAATATGTTTGTGATATAACAGATTATTAAAATTTAGTAGCTCATAGAAAGCATTTAAAATTCTTTCCATGCATTTGTATAAAGAGAGCTATACAGGAGAGAAATGTCAGCAGGAAAAACAAATCTTAATCTACATGATAAAACCTATTGTAGTTCTGGGACATATTCATATTCATTTATGATGGAGACATGGAGGAGCCAGTGTAGAACTGTGTCATATTTAACGGCTTAATTATTCATAAGACAAACTGAGGTTTCATGGTTCTGCTGGAATATTTTGTGGTTTGGTTTTTGGTTAAGAAAAATTTGTAAAACATGATTTTTTTTTTGGTCATCATATTTATGACAAAGTTATATTGCCCCATTTTAAATTAGCATTGTCATAAATTGTTACAAATAGTCATGGAATAAAGCAAGCGTACTAGATAGCCAAAAAAAATCAAACAAGCTGGGAAAGGACATCACTGCGAATCAGCACTAGAAAGATGACAATCATTCTCACATTAGGTCAGCACTTCAAAACTGATGACCTTATACATTTTCAAGATTTTTGCTGTTGGCAAGATGACTCAGACATTGAAGGGGAAAGCTTTCGAGTTTCTGGAGGTGACATTGAAAGTTCTCATGGAGGAGGTCTGTGAAGGAAGAATATTTTGTACCTACAATGGATGGAAGATGCCATCTTACCCCGAATCTCTCGCCTGAAGATGATGGTTGTTTGTCTTGTCAATGTCCTCTTCACATTTCCAATCCAGGTCAAGGAAGATATCAGCCAAGCACTTTGCCTTTCCTGGTGACTTCTACAATATTCCTAAATTGATGAAATAGCACATCACTTATCCTTTTGAGGTGGAATCCTCAGGAAAGCTCCGGGATAAGTGTTGAGGGAGCATTGATGGAGTCTTGAAAAATATCACTGAAAGACTCCCAGTGGCATTTCAGAGGTCTTTTTTCACAGCCTCAACATAAACTTCTAAGTATCCTTTTTAATAGCACTTGAAATCCACATCAATACAGTTTTTACTGCCAAAATTTGGTCATATTTAGGAGAGAGTGTAAACTGAAGCCATCAAAATGGCATGCAGATTCTATAGCCATTTAAATAGCCATTTAAAGTGGGAATCAGCTGTTTAACAAGCGGATGGATGCATATATTCTATTGTATACCATGATGGCATTGTGCACCAAACAGAGGCTGAACTGACTTCTGGCTTAAGACCCTTTTCTTGGCCAATTCTTTAACACTAAACCTACCCTATCCTGCCACCACAATCTCCACTACACGTTTTAGAATTTTTAATACTTCTTTCATGGGGCGTGGGCAGGCATCATTGACTAGGTCAGCAATTATCAATCATCCCTAATTGCCTCTGAGAAAGTGGTGGTGAGCAGGTTTCTTGAATTGCTGCAGTCCATGTAGTGCAGGTATACCCACAGCACTTTTAGGAAAGGACTTGCAGAATTTTGACCCAGTGACAGTGAAGGAATGGCGATTATATTTCCAAATCAGGTTGGTGTGTGGCTTGGAAGGGAATTTGCAGGTGGTGATGTTCCCCTGTACTTGCCGCTTGTCCTTCTAGGTGGTAGAGATTGCAGTTTGGAAGATGTTGTTGAAAGAGTCTTGGTGAGTAGATGTCAGAAGTGGTTGATCATGTGTCAATCAAGCAGGCAGCTTTGTCCTGGATGGTGTCAAACATTTTGTCATCCAGGCAAGTGACGATCATTTCATTACACTCCAAACTTAGAGATAGTGGACAGGCTTTGGAGAGTCAGAAGATGAATGCTAGCCCTCAGGAAGTTGATAGTCGAGGATTCAGTGATGTAAATGCCATTGTATGTTCAGACATGGACATGGTCGGGTTCTCTGTTGGTGGAGATGGTCATTGTCTGGCACTTGTGTGGTGCGAATGTTACTTGCCACTTCTCAGCTGATGCCTGATTGTTGGCCATGTCTTGCTGCATTTGTAAAGGACTGCTTTAGTCTCTGGGGAATTGTGAATGGTACAGAACATTGTACAATCATCAGTGATAATCCCCACTTCTGACTTTATGATGGAAAGATGATCATTGATGAGGCAGTTGAAGATCCTTGAGCCTCGGACAGCACCCTGAGGAACTCCTGCAGTGGTAGCCTGGAACTGAGGTGATGGATCGTAAACAATCATAACTATCTTTCTTTCAGCTAGTTACGATCCTAATCAATAGAGAGGTTTCCCCCGATTCTATTGACTCCAGTTTAGCTACGACTCCTTGATGTCACACTCAATCAAATGCAGCCTTCATGTCTACGGACAGTCATTTTCAACTCACCTCTTGAGATCTTTTGTTCATGTCTGAACTAAAGCTGTAATGAGGATAAGAGCTGAGTGGTCCTGGTGGAGGCCAAACTGAGCGTTGGTGAACATATAAGTGCAGCATGATGGAATCCCTTGCATCACCTTGCTGATGATTGAGAGTAGATTGAGAGTGAAAATCTGGGTTGGATTTATCCCGTTTGTGTGTACAGAACATATCTGGGCAATTACCTGGGTAAATGCCAGCATTGTATCTGTGCTGGAATCACTTAACTATAGCGCAGCTACTTCTGGAGCACAAGTCTTGGTGGAATATTGTCAAGGCCCATTGCCTTTGCAGTATCCAGCACTTTCAGCCATTTCTTGACATCACAGAGTAAATAAAATTGGCTGAAAACTGGCATCTGTAATGTTGGGGACATTGAGAGAAGTCTGAGATGGATGTTCTATTCAGCATTTCTGGCTGAAGATAGTTAAAAATGTCTTATCTTTGGCACAGACGTGCTGGGCTCACCAGCGCTGAGGATGGGAATATTTAGATGTCTCCACCTTCAATTAGTTGATTAATTGTCCACTACCATTCATGACAGGATGTGGCAGGACTGCTTGGATATGATCCATTGATTATGGGACATTTGGCTCTGTCCATTGCTTGCTAACTTCACTGATTGGCATGCATGTAGTCCAGTTTTAGAGCTTCATTGGGTTGATAGCTTATTTTTTAGGTACACCTGGTGCTGTTCCGGGCATGCTCCCCTGAACAATTCATTGAACCAGGGTTCACAGAATCCCTACAGTGCAGAAAAAGGCCAGTTGGCCCATCAAATCTCTACTGACTCTCCGAAAGAGCATCTTACTCAGGTCCATGATCTTGCCGTATCTTGGTAACCCTGCTAATGGGTTATCCACTATGGCTGATCCACTAACCTGCACATCTTTGAACTATAGCAGGAAATGGAAACACCCTAACGAAATCCACCAGACACAGGAAAACCATGCAAACTCCACAATGATAGTCTTGCAAGTCTGGAATTGAACCTGTGTCCTTGGCGCTGTGTGACAGAAGTGCTAACCACTGTGTCACCATGCTGCAGGGTTGATCTCCTCACTTGATACAATGGTAGAATGAGGGATATGCCAAAACATGAGGTTATAGATTATGGTTCTGCTGCTACTAATGGCCCACAGTGCCTCATGAATGTCCAATTTTGAGTTGCTAGATCTGTTTGAAATCTATCCTATTTTTCACAATGATAGTGCTTCACATCACAATGAAGAGTATCCTCAATCTGAAACTAAGACTTCACCTCCATGAGGATTATGCAGTGATCACCAGCTGTCATGCACATGCAAGAGTCGGAGAATTACATCAGATATGTTTATCCCCCTTGTTAGTTCCCTCAACACCTGCCACAAGCCCAGTCTAGCAGTCATGTTCTTTAGGACTTGAAGTCTAGAAATTAGAGTACATTCTGTATTCTAATCACCCTCAGTGCTTCCTCCACGTGATGTTCAACATAAAGTAGTACTGACTAATCAACTGGGAGAGGGCTATTGGTGGTACTCAACAGGAGGTTTCCTTTCCCATGTTTGCCTTGAAGCTATGTAACTTCATGGAGTTCCAGCAAAGATGTTGAGATCTCCCAGGGTAACTCCCTCCCAACTGCCTGGTTTAAGAGGTGTGAAATAATACAATAATCATAGTAAGAGACAGAATACTGGAGGGATTGGCATTCTGAGTAAATAACTAAGGCCAGATTGATTGTATCCCAGGAAGCCCGGGATACAATCAATATATGGAAAAGAATGGGATAGGGGGTTATAGATAGATCTGTGGATTGGTAGATGTGATCGGCACAACTCGTGGGCCGAAGGGCCTGTTTGTGCTGTATTGTTCTATGTTCTATGTTCTATTAAGCTGTGAGGAACTAATGGATGTTCTGTGGACCATTTTCCATGATATTAGCAAGATTCCAGAGAATTGGAGAACTGTGAACATTGTACCATTATTTAAAAAGGATTTGAAGATTTGGACAGAAAACTACATGATGGCCAGTCTTATTTCAGTTGTGGGCAAATTATTGCAAACAATTCTGCAAGACAGGATAAACTGTCAATTAAAAAGGCTTTGATTGATTAGGGACAGTCAGCATGGTTTTATCAGGGGAAGATCGTGCCTTACTAAAATAAAATTATTTGAAGAAGTAACAAGGAGGATGGATGAGGATAGTGCGTGCTGTCTATGTGTGGATTCCAGTATGGCATTTGACAAGGTCCTACATGGCAGACTGTTCAGAAAAGTGAGATCTCACGGGATTCTGTGGAATGTGGCAGTTGGATCCAAAATCGGCTCAGTGACAGGAAACAAAGAATAATAATGCAGGGATGCTTTTGCAAATGAAAGAAGGTTTCCAGTAGTGTCCGTTGGCTCAATGTTGGGGTTCTTGCTGTTTGTAATCGTTTAGACTTAAATGTGGGAGGCATGATTAGGAAATTTGCAAGTGCACAAGAATTGTCTGTGTAGTTGATAGTGAAGAGGATAGCTGTCAATTCCAGAATGATGTCACTGGTTTGGTTGAATGGGAATTGGTTGAAGGTGGCAAATGGAATTCAATTTGAAAAATGTGAGTAATGCATTTGGAGAGGGCAAAGAAAGCAAGGGAATACTCAATAAATAGGAAGATATTGATGAGCGGTGGGGCTGTTGGGGGTGGTGGGGAATGCCAGGGATGACAAGGTTGGTGACTTGTGGAAGGTCACTGATGCCTCTATGAAGGGGCGGGGGGGATTAATTTTTGCAGGTCCCTGATCTCAGTAGAACCGATTCCCAGCACTGCCAGAATGACAGCACAAACTCTTTTTATTAGCAATTGTAGGACAAGATCTGGAGAGAAAACTGGCCAGTGAAACTGAAGAGTCCACATCTGTTTTCTCACCAGAACTGACAGTCTGCCAGCTTCTCATAAAATTCTGTTCATGTTAAGGAAATGGGCAAAACTGAAGCAACTGAATTTCAATGTGGGCCAATGTAAAGTTGTCTATTTGGACTTAAAAAGGCAGAACAGGACACTTTCTAAATATGGAAAGGCTAAAAACAGTAGAGTCTAAAGACATTAGGATGGGAATTTTACCAGCTTTGAGAACAGTATTCTCCATTGGCCTCAAGCAAGTTCGTATGAAACTCAAGCAGACATGCTGTATGTCAATGTCATGATCAGGTACAGCAAATAATCAAAATAGTGGAGAAGGAATTTCTTCTCTCAAAAAGCCGTAAATCTGTGGAATTCTTTACCAGAGAGGGTTGTAGATCCTTAAGTATGTTCAATGCTGAGACAGATAGATTTTTAATTAGTAAAGGAATCAGCGGTTATGTGAATAAGACAGGGAATTGGAGTTGATGATTTTCATATCAGATCAGTCATGATCTTATTGAATAGCAGAGCAGACTCGGTGGACTAAATGGCCTACTTCTGCTCCTGCGTTTTGCGGTCTTGAGAGTGAGATGAAGGGGTTTTGTTGTGTATAGAGAGCCGCAGTAACCCCAGTTACAGAGATTATACTGGGAAATGAAGGGTGCAGGCAACAGCATTTTTGGAGAATTCAAATTAACAGAGTATAAACTTTTGGAGATTGGGTCCTGAGTGCATTGGAATAGTCATGTCTAACACCAGCAAAAGTTTGAATCAATATTTCAGCAGCAAGTGAACTAAGGCGGCGGCAGAATTAAAAGTAAAGTTATCTAATTAGTCACAAGTAGGCTTACATAAACATTGCAATGAAGTTACTATGAAAATCCCCTAATCACCACACTCCGGTGCTGTTCCATGTGAGTGAGAATTTAGCAAGGCCACCTAACATGCACACCTTTGGACTGTGGGAGGAAATTAGGGCATTCAGAAGAAACCCATCAGACACAGGGAAAATGTGTGTAGCTCTCCGAGACAGTGGCCCCAGCCAGGAACTTGAACCCAGGTCCCTGGCACTGTGAAATAGCAGTGCTGTGCCACCATGCTACAGCAGTTGAGTAATGTTTTGGAGGTGGACATAGGCAGTCTTTTCTGAATCAACTACATCTTCTCCTTTGAAGGTTTGAAGTGGATAGTTCGGGTACACTTAACTCAGAGAATGTATGAGCCCAAATGCTCAGAGTTCTATATCTGAATATATTTAACAATTATATCAGTGCATGAATACTTGTTTGCTCTGGAAGTAATTTCAATAAACAATAGCACAAACTCTTATAATATTAAATCACAATATCATGAAGAAAATCCCATGATATGAGAAGGTGAGGAGATAAATAAACACTCAGTGAAATTTATGACCTGCCCATTTTCAGTCATATTGGCCAGCAACTATCAGCTTGAGGATCATCAAATGACCATAGCTCTGAATACTTACAACTTAACCAATTAAATTTTGCCCACATAAAGCTGTTCTTCTTCTTCACTTATAAATCGATATAAATTTTAATGGCAATTCATTATTTGGTTATTTGGTGAGGAACAGTTAACTTTAAGAAGCAACTAACTGCCAGTAGGAGACTCACATATATTCATACAGACCTTTCATTAAATACACATTTAGAATGTATGTTTACAGAGAAAAGTGTTAATAATTATAATATATTAGTTTGCTAAATAGTGCAAAATAAATTTTAATAGTGAGGTAACACCCAATTTAAATATAATTTCAAGATGCATTGATCCAGAAAAATAGCATAACTTTTGAAGGAACAGTGCATAACAGGATGAAGATGCAAATTACATGAATAGCTGTTTTTGGGCTGAGGGACATCTACAATGACATTTCCCAAGTTTCAGTACTTGATCACTTCTGATTGGGCTATGTGTTAATAATGTAGACTTGGAGATGTAAGCCATGATTCCAAAGTTAGCAGAATACCAGGGCCCGGGAGAGGGAGTGCAGGTGGTGCCTAACATCAGGGACTGGGCCTAGTGAGATGGGGGACTCAGACTTGTGTTGTAAACAGAGTTCTTGTCATCCAGATGGAACAACCAGACTGACAGATCAGCTTTAAAAAATGTGAACTGAGAGTTCAGATCTTTTTAAAGCCAGTCTATCTGTTTCAGTGTCAATTTTATTGAGCTGCTGCTTCTGACCTTCAGGCAGCTTCATAGGTCCATTTTTAGTGAAATGTCCAGCAGAATCCAAAATTGCCCACAAGTCAACAGCAACACAGCAACTATGAAGTTCAAAATTGGTAAATAAAGTCCCACAAATTTTAAAAACAATTTGATGCTACATATTTGTTTTTTAAAGATATTTTTTCAAGGGATGCCATAGATTTATAGATTCCCTACAGTGCAGAAACAGGTCATTCAGCCCATCACATCTGCTCCAAAAACTTTACTATCCAGCCTCTATCCCTGTAATCACACATACCTGCCCTGCTAGTCCCCCTGATGCTAAGGGGCAATTTAGCATGGTCAATCCACCTAACCCACACATTTTGGGCAGTAGGAAGAAACCAGAGCACCCTGAGGAAATTCATGCAGACACAGTGAGAATGTGCAAACTCCACACAGATGCCAACTTGAACTCAGGCCCCTGGTATTGTGAAGCAGCAGTGCTAACCACTATGCCACCGTGCCATCCCCATAGGCTACATTGTGGGGATGTGGGGCTACATTGTGGGGATGTGGGGCTACATCGGCTAGCCTTACATTTATTGCCCAACTCTAATTGTCCTTGAGGTGGTGGTAAGCTGCTTTATCGAATTGTTGCAATCCATGGGGCGTAGATGCATTATGGTGTTATTAGGAAGGGAATTCCAGGATTTTGACCTAGTGACAGCAAAGGAACGGTGATATATTTCCAAGTCAGGTTGGTACATAGTGAATGGAACCTGCAAGTGGTGGCATTCCCATGCATCTGCTACTCCTGCCCTTGTCCTTCTATAAGAACATAAGAAATAGGAGCAGGAGTAGGCAATTTAGCCTCTTGAAAATGCTTTGCCATTTAATACAATTATAGCTGATCTCACTTCAGTCTCAACTCCTCTTTTCTGCCCATTAACCATAGTCTTTCAAAGAACAAAGAACAAAGAACAAAACAGCACAGGAAACAGGCCCTTTGGCCCAACAAGCCCGCGCCACCACCCTGATGTTCCCATCTCTACCTTTCAAACCTTTACTAATTAACAATCTGCCTACCTCTTCTTTCAGTTGGGAGGTTTTCTTTTGGGCGGGAGGGGGGGAGGCAGGGCTAGCTTAGAAGAGAGATCGGTAAAAGTTGGGGAGGAAGGTTGGAGAGAAAGGTTGGAGGGAGCTGGAAGGGAGTTTGAAGGGGAAGATTGGAGGGGAGGTGGAAAGGAAGTTAGTGTAGGGATTGGGAGGGATGTTGGGGAAAAGGTTGAATTACATGTTGGGGAAGGTTGGAGTGCAGATTGGGGAAGATGTTTGAATGTAATTTGGAGAGGAGGTTGAGGGAATTTGGAGTGCAGGTTGGGGAGATTGGTGTCGGGGTTGCTGGGAATCAGAGTAGATGATATGAGGTTTGCGAGGGACGTGAGCTATAAAGTTGAATTGTTTTATGAATGCAGCGATTTCTTTGCAACCACTTTCCTAACACCAATTGATTGTTCCGTGGTTAATTATCTTTAAAGACTCAGAATTGGCCATCCAATTTCCCCATTGTAACAATAGCTCTGCTTACTCTATCACATATGATGAAAGAAAGACAAAAACTTATACTTATACAACAACATTCACAATAAGCCAAATCATTTTATAGTTAATGAAGTACTTTTGAGTTGTGCCTATGTTACTGGTGTAACATATGCAATGCTGTTAAATGGTAGAGGAGGCTTGAAGGGCCAAATATTTATCTTTGTGTAGTCAGTCAGGGATGGATGAGATGAACTTGGTTAGATGGCCATTGTCATCCATAATTATCTTGTCAATAGAGATTGGAATTATGACTGGAGCTTTATTTATTTTGTTATTAATGAAAGTTTACTGTGAATGGGATCTTTGAGGTGAGATTATCAGACCTGAAGTGCAAACTGAGTTGATAGTGGATTGGTAACATCTTTTACACTGTACATGATTCTCAAGTCTTTCCCGTTAACTTTAATCTTGTCTTTTGGTCTACTTAGCTATTATCCTACTCTATCTTAAGTGCTTTATTTTGATATTTTTGAGATATAGAAATATTGTGATAAAGTTGTGTTACATAATGGATATTGAAAATGTAGTGAGAAACAGCAATTACAAGTTGCTTGCAGAGAGATACCTGAAAGCTTCAGTGTTTCTCACTGACAGTTAAGACAGTTGTTGTACAATCATTCTACCTTGTTGCTCAGGAGTCATTTGATCTTTCTACCTTGTATGATTATTGATAAAATAATCTAATCTAATTCTACCCCTTGTATGAAATATCAACATTGAGGCAGAATAACTTTTTCTAAATCTTCTACAGAAATGGAAAAGATTTTGTGCAATTTATCTGGGTAATAGGTATTGAATATTTCCCCAGATATGCATTTGTTGTCACCATGTCTATAACGTATAGGGCATGTAAATGAGGGCTAAAGTAGGCAACAAAATCAGTGTTATCACCTGCAAAGTGTTATTAATAATATTTCTCTGTCAGATTAGCAATATTGTACGATGGTCTTAACATAAAATATGCATCTTTTGGTTTAATAGTGGGATAATCTATAAGGTGTATACAAATTGTCACTATTATATTGTTGCTGCTCTTAAATATTCATGACCCATGCTGTGTATATGTTGGACAATATTTGTGACCAGATGCCAACAAGTCTCAGGTATTGTTGGTGAAATGCTTTCAGGGTCTATAGCCTTTGCAATATCCAATGGTTTCAATCATTTCCTGATTCGTTGATAAAAGGTTCTTTTATTTAGAAGATTCTTCCGCACACATGACGAAGGAACACTGTTTCCAAAAGCTTGTGAGTTTACTATCAAATAACCTAGTTGGACTTTAACATGGTATTGTGAGACTTCTTACTGTATCCAATGCCAGCATCTCCACATCATGTTGGGAAAGGACATGCTCTCTTCCAGATCTCCTCTACTACAACATTAAGTGTTCTGTTTGAGAACATGATAGTGAGATCACTTGGTCCCTGAGTCACACTAAAACATCAATTGTCAACCCATGCCCCTGGTTTGTGGATGGTTAATACCATTGTAACATAATGGTACACACCATTAACTCATTACCATAGGTATTAAATCATTATTCTATATCTCCCCTCAAGTCAAATTCCAACTTTTTTTAATAACAACTTAGGCTATTATTTTAAATTATCAACATTACTTTGAACTTCTGTAAACCTATTGTGCTGTTATAGATTCTGTTCAACTCTCCCCAGTGCTCCAAGTCACTGTTATAAAGGCTCTCTAAGAAGATGTTGGGGACATTTGCAGTCGCTAGTCTTTTCAATGAAAGACAAATGCATTTTGGTATTAGGCACTGTACCTAAGGCTGTATCTACAAACTTGTAGAAATTTTACAGTCAGTTATTATGTTTCCCCCAAAACTTTCTTTTGTACTCACCTTTCTTTACCAATTCCTTTGTCCTTCATTTTAAACTGTTCCCAATACTCTGGTCTGTTGTTTTTTCTGGTCAATTTGTATGACTCTTCCTTCAATATAATATCTCCAATTTGCTATTTCACTTTTGTGCTGACAGGAATAGACAATTGTTACAGTTCACTCATGTGCTCTTTGCATGTTTGCAATTACCTACCCACTGTCATCACTTACCTAATCCATCATAGCTAACTCGAACCTCATACCATCGCACATTCCTTTTTTAGATTCAGGACCTGAATCTCAGAATCAACTACATCATTCTCTTGTTGATCTTGTAAAGAATTCTATTGTTTTATGGATATCCATCCCCAAGAGGCCTTACACAACTAGATTGTCAATTACCCCTTTTTCATTACACTATACCCAATGTAGGATGACCTGTTCTGTAGCTGGTTTGACAAGTTGTTGAGGAGATTTAAGTGTGGGCATCAACATATATTCTGACAAGCTAACAGGCTCGACCTTCACTCCAGCAATGTGATACAAATTGGAATAAAGCATTTTGTCCTCCCTGGACAGCTCATGGTGGTCAGTCAACATTATACAGTGCATCTTATTGGGTTCAATGGGACAAATAGGTGAATTCAGCTCTTTGCCTCCTCAAAGGAAACAAGAAAAATTTTATACACTTTGACTGTAGGAAAATAATGATGAATCGGACCTCATTCTTCAATGGATCACCCACTGCTGTCTCTTTTTCTCACTTTAAATTGAAGCACGCATTCAATGCTTTCAAGATGGCTTCAAGATCTGCCGAGATCTCTTTTATCATCCGTATTCAGAACATTGCCAGCTATGAATCCTACAGCATACTGGAATAAATAAACCTAGTGGTTTCGCTTTTTGGCATGCAAACCCAACATTTCTTGAAAACTCTGGAATTGCTTTTTCCAGAAGTTCAAACACTGGCCTCACCGTGGAATTTCAAGTCTTGCAGGTGGCAGCAGAAGGGTAGAGTGCACAGGACTGGTACTGACATCATTCCCTTATCTTCCTTTGAAAAAGGTGTGCCTCTTATCTTCCTTTGAAAAAGTCTTCTCATGATTTCTCTCTGTGTGTGCTCTGTTGATTGCACAGTTGTTAGATTGCTGTCACCGCTGCTGCTCCCATGGTTTGTGGTTTGTCTTTCCCTTTAAGTGCTACTTGGACTTCTCTTCGAATGACTCGTGGCCTGTTCTGGATTGGGAAGGTTTCCCAAAACTTATGGGTGATTAGGTGTAACTCCAATATCTTCAGAAGCTCCTTTATTTACGCAACAGTACATTTGAAGTTTGTAGAGGTAAGTGCGTCTCTTTCTCTAGTGTGGACTACCTTTTCAGTCTCTTGTGCATACATCACTGTTACATCATGGTCCACATCATTATCTTCTAACTATTAACCTCTCACTCTACACACCCAACATCCTCAGTGGAAGTGAATTAATGGAACCTGTTTGTTTTATACTCCATAAATTGCATTTAATCAGCAGTTAAGTGCTAAACCTGATGGTACCCATTTTAGCACCTTCAGGCAAATTCAAGTTATGGGAAGAAACCAGCCTTTCAAATGAGTGTATTTTATTAGTATTCCATCGTCTTTTTTGCCCCTTTCACCAAAATAACCCACTAAAATATCCTTTCAGCACCTTTATCTGAATTGGGAATTAATTATAATGCTTCAGCCTGTGACTCATATGAAACAGCTTCAAAGTTCCAGTGAATTTACTGGAATCAATTTGAATATTACTCCTGAATTCCGAGAAATTGCGATGTCAACATTACTTTAGATGAATCATAATTTCATTGGGATGTCCTTGTTTGAAGCCTTTGCATCTTTTTAATTTTGTGAGTGTTCTCATGCCTCAGCTATAACTAAGATTTTTGGCTGGATTCCATTCTCTCAATAACTGTGCCTTAACAGAATGAGCCTGAACATCAGAAGTGGCAGACTGATGTGAGAAACCATAAACATGACTGTACAATCATTGTCATTTTTTAACAAACAGCTGCCACTTACTCATTAAGTACCATCTATCCCTGGGAATTATTTTTTTCTGATCTATTTTAGCTTGATTAAAACAAATTTAAATAAAACGTAGAAAATTGACCAAATTCCTAGAATTGAAACCAGAATTGAGAAGCAGGGAAGTGATATTAAATTTGTATTGAATCTTAGTTAGACCACACTTGGAGCACTGAGTACAGTTTTGGTCTCCATATTATAAAAAGGCCTTAGAGATATTGGAGAAGGTTGCAAATGAATTGCTATCCATGAGGGGTTGCACAGAAGGATTAAGTAAGGAGAGGGATGGGAGTTGACTCCTCCCACTACAGCAGCCATCCAGCCAAGTAAAGATCCACTTTCAACTTACACTGTTGCCAATCACCTTTGCTCTAAGCCAAGCACCTCTCAGTCACTGGAGCCTAGTGTATCTGTAACATATGAAAGATGACTATACACACCATAGTCATCCTCTGGAGTGACCAAGTCACTCAATCATTGTCATAGGGGCCCCCAACAATAGATGGAATGGGCAGAAACTAACCAGGATGGTTATTATAAAAATAATTGGACACAAAGATAAAAGCATTACCTATCTAATTACCCATGAGCATGTCCATCCATTGTGTTTTCTTAATTCTTTTATGCGTGCTCCAATGTGGTGTGCCCTTTGCTGCCAGCTTTGTGGGAAGCAGGCTGGTGATCTTGCTGCCTTATAATCTTGGATAACATTGGTGTCAGACCCTGGCTGCCAGAGGTCTAGAGGGCCCTAGTGTGCTGAGATTCCTGCATCTCCTCTGTCGTTATGGCTATGTGAGACACTGGCATCATGGGTTGAAGGGTTGAGGAGCTGCTGTCTACACTTAGAGTATCCTGCAAGAATCCTCCTGAAACAGCTCCTGTCCTTCCTTTGGGAGGGACACTTGCACCTTCTATTGACCTAACAAGGGCAAGGATCTGGTGGATAGTCCACGTCCTCATTCAGCTCTCACCTTGTCACTGCCCCATTGAACTCATTGACAAAATGATGGCACTTTTGTCTGTATGCATCTGCAGTATCTGGTCTGCTCAATGTAGCTCTCCAGGAGAGTCAGTGATTTCTTAATGGAGAAGATCAGTTGAGATGCGAGGGAGTTTACAGTATTCATGAACAGGATAGACTCCTTTTATACAGTCAGGATGTGGGTATTTTCTGGAAGCTTTGCCAGATCTTCAAGCACCTTGTGCTGAATTTCCAGGATTAGCCACCTTACTAATGATTATGTTTTTAATGGTTGTCCCTTTATTCTGGAATGATGCTCCCAAGTTCAACAATGTCTCTCTGCAGGATCTCTCTCAGGTTTCCCGGGAAAGGCAGGAGGAGGTGACCTTACCCAAAATGGTATTAGGAGATTTCCCCCCTGTTTGACTGTGGTAGCCTGTGAAATCACAGAAGAAGTGAGCAATTATGGAGTCCACTTGGAATAGGTGCAGGGTCTCCTCTGATCAGATGTGACAACATATTGTTGCATCAAAAGGTTTCTCAAGAACACAGGAGCAAGACTGGAAAATGTGCGCTTGCCATCGGTACCAAATGGTCACAGAAGCCACGCTTTCTGATAGTTGTGCATGATAAGAGGATGGGGTAGCAGTTGGATTCTGTGGTCAGTATGTGGCATGGCGATGCATAGGCAAAAGGGAGTTAGGTGCCTTGACATGCTAAGAACACTCTAATTCCTCACACAGGATTTGGAAATGTTCAATGTCAGAATGGGCCAATGTAAGAAGAGGCCTTCTGAAGTGATCATGGCCTTTGGAGCTGGAGGCCTGAGAGCTTGCTGAAGAGCAGGGAGGGTGCTGCAATTAGGGTGGCTGGAGTAGCCAGTCAGCAAAGTCAGCCTGCCTCCAAGCTGGTATGGAGATATCTGTATATTAAAGACATGTGAAACTATAGTTTCCTGAGACTGAATTAATGTTAACGCCTTTCTTGTTTCTTTCCACTACAGGTCATCATTGTAACCTGACAAGTCAAAAGTTAATAATGTTAACAGACAATTCCATCTCTCATGAGGACCATGTACACGTTGCAGTGTTCCTTTCTCTGATTCTCCTCCTTAGTTTCAGACTAGTTTCAGAGGCTCCTTGTATATAACTTGGGGCAGCCATCTCATATTGCCTTGAGAAACAAGGTGGTGATCACTTCATTGGCATGTCCCACAGCTGAGGGTGGCTCTGTTAGCTGAGATCACTGACACTGGGAGGGTTGCTGAGGACTAAGCCTCTGCTTAGCCTTAGTCCGATGACAGGACTTTCCCTGATGTAAGCCTCAATGAGCCTCTGGCGATGCAAAGATAGGCAGAGGAATATCTGGTGGATGTTTCAGATATGATGGATAGATGGTGACAGAGTCCATCCAAGTCTTGTCTCCTGGCTAGGCTCTGGCTTATGAGTATATGGCTTCCTCTACAGTGAGGTTGGTTGCCATCTTGGGGCTAGATCAATCATACAATCTGTATGCATAAGGACCTGCATTTTGTCACTCTGACCATGGCTCAAATCAGCCGTGAGTAGATCAGAAGTGAATGAGATACTTGGGCCTCACTCCTAGTGTCCCTTCTCCTCATAGATACAGGGAAATGCCACTGTGCACCAGGAGGAGAAGGAATGCCAGTTAGAAGTCCTGAAGATATCCTCTCAAGACATCCCCTAAATAACAGATCCTCATTCCCTCTGCCAGTGACTTAGGAGGCTCCAAGCAAGCAAGGCCAAGAAGTATCTGTGCATGGGACAACCATTAGGCTGAAGCCTCCAAGATCTTGAACCATCTGAAGTCATCTTACATCTGCTCATCAGCTGCTGAAGTCGGGGTTGCAACAAGGCATAGTGTTTGTAAAAGAAAAATTAAGTATTTAGGGCATGATGGTGGAATGGCTGTTGAGGCACTGTTATATTTTGCACATTTATATATCACAATATATTTTGTCCATGTGATCATTATATGCATTATGAGCATTTGCTGGGAGATCCTCATTCAAAGAGCAAAGTATCAGTGATGGATGGTAAATGGGGAGGTGATGAAGTGTACAGCAAATGAAGATTAGTTGTTGCTAAAGGTGAATGGATGTGATGTGATGGAGAACGCTTAGCAAATCAGCATGAAATAGGGACACGCTGAATCACAGGATCTAATAGAATCAATTAATGAGCTGATATATCCGGGCTGAGTTAAGTCATTAAAACCTCTTTCAGTTATGTTACACCATACGTTCGAGGTGAGAACAGCAGGTTCTTTCCTCCATTTGCAAATGTATATCTAACCTCCCTCTTACATAACTGCTGTGTCATTGAATCTGGGTGCTGCACTTACACTCTGCCCAGCGACCTGTACAACTCCAAATTCTGTTTATGAAAAGTCTCTTTCGATAAGGCTGATATCATGTTGTGGAGCTATACCAACTGCACAGCTTGGAGATGTGAAATCTGAAAGTTAACATTAATTGCTTCAACTGAGTTGCAGTCTGAGGATTCACAGTCTGAGGACTCAGGGTAGATAATTTAGGATAGGGGTGAGGAGACTCCAAAGAGAGGGAGTCTGTGGAATTCATTACCATAAGAAGTAGTTGATGCCAAAACATTGAGTGTATTCAAGAGGCATTTAGATGTAGCACTTGAGGCAAACGGATCAAAGGTTATGGGGAGAAAACAGAATTAGAGTATTGAGTTGGACGATCAGCCATGATCATAATGATGGCAGAATAGGCTTGAAGGGCAAAATGGCTTCCTCCTGTTCCTATTTTCTACATTTCTATGCTTCTATCACAGGTTCCAAGCCAGAGTTTACTCCAGTGTTCATCTACACCAATCCACCACCATACCAAAAACTCTTGCTCACATCTGTGTGAAAGTAGCAGTCATGGTAATGGCACCTTCAACATTCAAATGGCACTAAATGGTTTCCAAAATGCCAACAGGTGGCACAGTGGTTAGCACTGCTGCCTCACAACACCAGGAACCCAGGTTCGATTCCCGATTTGGGTTGCCATCTGCACATTCTCCCCATGCCTGCATGGGTTTCCTCTGGGTACTCCGGTTTTCTCCCACAGTTCAAAACATGTGCTGGTTAGGTACATTGGCCAAACTAAATTCTCCCTCAGTGCACCCAAACAGGTGCCAGAGAGTGGTGACTAGGGGATTTTCACAGGAACTTCATTGCAGTGGTTAATGTAAGCCTATTTGTGTCTAATAAATAAACTTAAAAACTTTAACAAAAACTTTAAAAAGTTAATCTTTAAGAAAACGTCTGAATATAACCCTGACCTGAGTAACTGTTGTTTTGATTGTTTCCATAAAAATAGATTAACTGAAGATTGCAATCATTTATTTGCAATGTGTTTGCAATCAGCAATAAAGCTTTACTAATGTGGATGGCAGCAGGTGGGAAGAACTGTTCTCCATAACAAACTATCAGCATAGGTTCATGCTCAATGTGGCAGTTGCCACATGGAACAGGAAGACCAAAGCGTTTGCTGGCGAATCAGAGTTTGGAAAATGGCACGTGTTAAGTGTGATCACTGGGTTAACACTGCCTTATTTATGCCTTGGGCTTTCTCGACTTTGCATGCAAGCATGAGGGATATTAAAAATTCTAATAGAAAAAAGCAAGGTATTACAGATGAAGGAAATTTGAAGCCAAAAAACAGCAAATGTTGGAAAATCTCAGCAGGAAGCGGATGGAGTGTTCTTCAGATATGGTCTCTTCCGCAGAATAATGAAGAGTCCATGTCGGAAATGTTTCTTCTCTCCACAGATCTTGCCATCTGAGAGTTTCCAATGTTTGCTGCTTTTGTATAAAATGTGCTAACATTGTGAGCTCTCCTCACTGGAAGGTAGTAAGATGTAGTCATATAAAATATATGCCTCAGGCTTTGGAGAGTTCTTGCCAATTGGCAAATCCAGTATTGCAAATGGGTTTGTAAATTACTACGCCATGTTGTGAGTTGCCTGCAGTGCAAAATGTGTTTTGTTTTAAATGATGTTTGTTTCTTGTGACTGTTCTCTTGTACCAAAATCTAGATCAGTTATGTTGAGTGCTGCCTGATAAATAATGATAAAAGCAAGAGTTTTTTTTGCTTTTTGAGGTCCTGGTATGGTAAGTAATTCCATCCTTCCATGACATGCTGGGCAGAATTCAATTAGTGGCTCACTGATCCTGACTGTAGAACCAGAAGAAGAAACCATTTCTACTATTTTTTTGGGAGTTGATGCAACGCAGCTGATTTGAAAATTTAAAGTGTGAGAATGTGAAGCACACACTATAACAAGGTGGGTGTGGGATTTCCAATGGAGGATCCCACCATCAGGTCACAGTTCAGTTGTTCTAGAAGAAGGTCTTTTAAAAGAGCCTCCAGACAAGCAGGGAGGCTCTGAATGAAAGGCCATTTTTCCACATCTTTCCCGGTTTGTTCTGCAGTTTGGCCATTTTGTTTTATCACTCCCTTACAACCCACAGCCTCTCTCAAACTTGTCTACCCATCAATGCTCCTCCCTTATTAAAATCTACTGTCCTAGGACCCCCTGCCTCCCTCTCCCCGCCCACCTCACTCACCATGCCCAAGCCCTGTATGACTATAACTGCAGATGTCAGAGTAAAGGCAGAGATTCTCCTTCAGGTTATCAAAGATCAGTGTGAGGTGCACTTCCTAAGTGATGGCAACTGGAAAGCTTCCGACCTGACCAAGACAGCCTGCACAGAGATCAGAAAGGGCTCAACAACCATAGAGTCTACCTGTGATTATGATATAGTTCCGAAAAAGGCTCAATGGTCTCCTTTGATCTACTCAGCCAGGAGGCACAGTAGCATGGATTGTCTCTCATTTGGATGTGTATCGATGTGTGAATATGCAGCTAGGATAGGCAGCTGAATGTGTGAGAACTGTACGGCACTCGAGGCTAAAGCATGTGGCAGTTTAACCTGAATGAGCAATTGCATATAAACGAATTGAAAGGGAGCACTTGTAGCTTTTGTCAAGGCACCAAATTGCTCCTTTGTCCTGAAGGACAAGCAGACCCATAACCTGAAGGAAAAGGCAAAAATGGATGGAGGGGTCTCTGCGCTCAATATCCTCACTGTTGCTGAGGAAGAAATCCCCCAAACTGCTTATTCGATGATGAGGCAGGAGCAACAAAACAGCAGAGTGAGAATGGATCCAATCTAGTGCTGTCACAATGAGTGTTCAGGACCACGGCTGGAATTGTATTGTGCCTACCGACTCTGTGAAACCTTGATGTATTACTTTTGTTCTCTTTTACTGGTCCCTGCAATCCAGACCCCAAACCTCAGCCAGCTCTGGGGATGATGACCTAAAAGATACACCTTTACCCGCTTCTCATGCACCCTCCACCAGCAGATAGACCTAGTGATACACAGCATGGGCTTATATATATACTTATATACTCTCGCTTATCTTATAAGTATTTGATGTACCAATCACAAGTGTAAATTTGTTCTGAAGTCATTGGTGTCCAATTACAATAGTTTTGATTACTTCATGGATATACTTAGCCAGTTGCAGCCATATATTCTTGTTCAATTATAATGATTAATCATTAATGGAACATGCCTACATGGCTACATCATTCAAATACAACACCAGTTGTTACAATTTCCACCATATAGTTACCAGAGTTCTCATCACCCTGTCCCAGCTGTTGTTTGGTGAGCTTGTTTGTGCAATCCACCTGTAAGTGTGAGACCAGATTCTTAACAGCATCCCAGGAAAGTCTGTTCTGTATTCAATTCACAGGGCATTCAGTTAGTGGAATCTTGAGCCCAAGGATGTGGGTATCAACATATGCAACTCCTTTGGTATCTCTGCCACATGTCCCCACACCTCCCGTTGGACATTTAGCATCTGCCACCTAATGGGTGATTCCAGAGGCTTGGGGCTCCTCGGGTGTCTCCAAGTGCAAGTAACTTGCATGATCTGAATCTCTGATAGGTGATCTTGTGACTGTGATGTGCTCTCACCAGCAGGTGGATCCCTTGCAATTGCACTGCACAAAATCCAATGAAGAGTCTGTATCTATGCTGTGAAGGAAAGATCAGGCACTATATCCTTTGAGGCTTCACCAATCTTCTCAGAGGTTAGAAAGGGTTCCTCAGGGTTTGGGACAGCTGTTGCCAATGTTTGTCCTGTAGGGGAAACAAAAACAAAGAGAAGAAGAGGCACCATCATCATTTAAATTGAGTTGCTTTTGCAGAACACAATTAGGAGAAGTAAAGCAATGTTTGAACTTTAGACCCTCCACATACAAATTTTGAAAATCTCTACAGAAAAAATCCATCAATTCCACCTTTCCAACAGCCACCCTCATTTTCAAGACAGCCCCACTACCACCACAACCTCCTTTCCCCACACCCTGCAACTCCAAGTCACAGTTTGTAGGAAAGAAATATGAGAGCACTTCAAATCTGACAGCCCCTCGGCCTTGCTCCAGCTTCACCTTGGCCAATGGGTTGGTTGCCTCTAGCTCTGGGTCTTGCTCCTTGAGTGGGTGAAGATGGTTAGGTTGATCTGACCATCTCCAGTTCTAGCCCTTTTCCTATCACTGTGCTGATGAAAATGGAATTTGTAATGACTAAGCTGTGCTGCAGCCGTGCTTTCAAATGTGTGGCCAACATTTGCCAATGCTCCTTGCCAGCTATCAGGCGCTGCAGTACCATGCCCCCCACCTTCCTCAGATCACTGTTGCCATGCAGAGTGATGTGTCTACATCATGTCAACATCTACTCTTGAGCAATACAGCAGGCAGCCCCACACTTGAGCTAATTCACACTCTCATGTAGGTCTACCTCCCAAATGGTCAGACATTCATCTTGGCAGATCTCAAAAGGTCATTGAGCTTTTTTATGCATTCCAGCCAGATTCTATGGATTACTCAGTAGCTGCTGACTTCTGCAGCGACCTCTATCCAAACTGGTTTTGTTTGGTTGGATGATTTTCTCTTCCCTTCTGAAATGAAGAGCTCCCACCCTTCTTACAAGCCTGGAGGAGGACTTGTCATCATCAAACTGTGGGCTCTACTGGGACTGGACCCCATTAGCAGCCTCCATTCTCTCCTCCATCTGTTGAGAGACAGAGAGAAATTGAATCTTTTCTCGGCACTTGCCATTCAAAAGGGGAATGGGTCAGCTACATTCAAGTGTCCTTTCTCCCCTGGCAATAGTTCTGAATGAGTCATTAAACACACTTGCAAAACAAAGCTTTAATCTGCTGCAATTCTTCAAAGAATTTAAGTGTCCTTCTGCAAAAGATTCAACCACCAATTATTCCTTGCACAGGTGATGCCAATGTCCTCTACCAGAACTGCTTTAAAATGAGTGGCAGTAGTTGAAGTCAGCATCCATCCACTTCCAGGTCAGATTGCTACCTACAGGTAAGCAACATAAAATTCAGCTGTGATGTTGGCTGAGTGATAGACATTGGCTAAAAATGTTGAAAGGAGGAATTACACTAGATCCTGATAATTGCAGCTTTGTTCTGGGTGCAGGGATGAGAAAGAGTCTTTCTTTTCACCCCTTTCCTTTCTTCTAAAACCCAATGGCACATGCACTCTCTTAATTGATTCCATGATGCCATTCATTGGGGTTATGAATTATATGGAGCAGGAAGCCTGTGCTGAACACTGGATCTGAGCTAGGGTGACAGTATCAGAGTTCAAATTTGTCTAGGTGCCTTTACATCCATTCCTTTAACTGTCGAAATAGCCATTGTGAATTGCTGCAATGTAGCTTGGATATTCCTTTGAGTGAAGCAAATAATCAAACTAATAAATTGACTAAAGAATCAACCTTTAAAGGGCATAGTAACAAAAAAAAACAAGGAAATTTGTTAAAATATCATGAATGGGGATCATGCCTCCAACTCCTGTGGTACTTGCTGGCTGTGGAAGGCCTCAAGGGTGTCGGGGGACACCACATACTCCTTCTCCAAGGACACCTGAGTTGGGACACATCCCCAGATGTGAGATAGACAGTCAGGTCAAATGACCTCAACAATGGCCCACAGCCTGAGCCTGTTATTGGTCATTTTGCGCAGGCCCATGAACAGGCTTACAATGAGGTCTCCTAATCTGCCTACCTCCCCTGTCACCACCACCATCCCTTCCCCCTCCCTGCACCCCCAAACTCTGCAATCATGGATAGGAGAGTGGGGTTGAAATGCAAGCAAAACTTGAGGACTAGCTCTCTCAAATAGTGGAAAAAGCGCTGTTACAATGTATGTACCTCTTGAACATGCGTTCCTCAAAGCTACTGTATGTGTATCTTGTATATTGTACACATTGTTGTCACTTGGTGGAAGGAATGGATGATTTAGGTAGATGACTTGCCAGTCAGGGGGTCTTTGTTCTAGATGGTGTAAAACTTCATGGATGGTCTTGGAATTAAACTTATCCAAGCAAGAAGAGAATATTCCATCACACTCCTGATTTGTGCCTTGTAGACGATGGACAAGCTTTAGAGAGTCAGGAAATGAGTTATTCACCATGGATTTCCCAGTCTCTGACCTTCTTACGAAGCCACAGTATTCAAGTCCAGTTCAGTTTCTGGTCTAGTCCCCAAGATGTTGCTAGTGGGGGATTCAGTAATGGTAATGTATTGAATGTTAAGATACATTTTATTCATTCATGGGACATGAGCATTGTTGGCTAGCCAACATTTATTGCCCATCCCTGGTTGCCCGAGAGCAGTTGCGAGTCAACCTCCTTGCTGTGGCTCTGGAATCACATGTAGGCCAGACCAATAGATTTCATTCCCTAAGGGCGTTAATAAAGCAGATGCATTTTTACAATAATCAACAATGGTTTTGTGGTCATCAATAGATTCCTAATTCCAGATATTTTTAATTGAATTCAAATTCCACCACCTGCCATAATGGGATTCAAAACTGGGTCCCCAGAATTTTAGCTGAGTTTCTGGATTAATAGCCTAGTGATAATGCCACCAGGCTATCGCCTCCCCTTAACCACATTTGAGATGGTTAGATTCTGTCTTGTTGGAGACAGTCATTGCCTGGCACCTATGTTGCATGAATGTTATTTGCCACTTACTAGCTACTGGTAAGTGAATATTGTCCAGGTCTTGCTGCTTCAGTAGCTGATAAGTTGTGAATCATGCTAAACATTGTGCAATCATGTCTATATTTCCATTTCTGGCCTTATGTTAGAGGGAAGGTAACTGATGAAGCACTTGATGATGGTTGGGTCCAGGACACTCTCATAAGGAATTCCTGCAGTGTTGCCCTGGGATTGAGGTAATAGATTAGGTGATTGAGTATAAAGGAAAAGAAGGACCTTATAGTGCATGTCTACACATCCTTGAAGGTAGCAAGACAGCTGGATAAGGCGACATGCCTTTTGGGCTTCTTTTCTTCATTAGCCGAGGCAGACAATGTAAAAACAGTGGGGTTATAGTGAAACAATAGAAAACAATAGTCAGGCCACAGCTAGAATACTGCATACATCTCTGGTCACTTTTTGATGATGCACATTTCAGACTTTATCAGGAACAATAAAGATTTTTATTAACAAGTAAAAATGGTACAGATGCCTACAACCCCTCTACCAATCTCTCCTGCCCTCCCCTCGTCCAACCCATTCCACCATCACCCCAGCCCCACTGGCTGCCTCAGTCCCTACATGTTTACATCTTCTAGATGTCTTCTGTCTAATGTGATTAGCCCCATTTGGTCCCTCAAGTCAGGGCGACCCTCTTCTGCTATGTTACCCTGAAAGGGACAAATACCACAAGCATCACATCACTGTACTACAGGGAGGATACAGAGATTTACAAGGTTGGTGCAGGCAGAGAAAATTTTAGCTGTGGTGAAAGATGGGATAAACTTGGAGGGAAGGGGCGTTCTTTGAAACAAAGATGACTGAGGCAATTTTGACTGAGACGTATAAAATGATAAGGAGCCTATGCAGTGTGGATAAGAAGGATTTATTTCCCTCAGCATCAAGAACATAGATGTATCGTAATTGGCAAAAACGTAGAGAGAGTTGAGGAAAAGCCTTTTCATCCAGAAGATGCTGCAGTGAGAAACTCACTGCTTTAAAGCTTGGTGGAGGTTGAAAACCTAATGGCTTTTGCTACCAAATAAACCTGTTGGACTTTAACTTGGTGTTATAAGACTTCTATTTGAGGTTGAAACCCTAGTTGTATTTAAAATGCACATGCTCTTGAAATGCTGTAACCAACAGGGCTACAAGCCAAAAGCTGGAGAGGGAGAGTAAGGAGTATCACTTTCCCTCAGTTAGCACTGACATGGTGGGTCAAAATATCTTTCTGTGCTGTAAATTTTTTTATTTCCATATTTCAAAACCCAACATTGAAAACAATCTTTCCGCAGGCTCAGAGACCACTGGTTTCTTTTCAACAATACTACTGTTCTCCAACCTACACAAAAATGTTGCTTGAGGGGAAAGAAAAGAATTGGAAGGCAGGCTGACTCCTTTCCCTGTCCTAACTTAATCTCCAAGATCTTTTCATTCCCATCATTTTATTTAAGTAGTGAGTGGGCTATATCTAAGAAGGTAGAAAAAAAATTAAGACTTAGCCAGATAAATCTGCAGAAGCACAGGGGAATTTAACCAATCATGTTGCAAGTGCTGTCTAACAATGAGAATCAGTGCAAGCAATATTTTTGTTTCTGAAACTAATCCAGTTGTCTCTATACAATGGAGAACATGGTAAACAACTGATGGGAAAAGCCATACACAGACCCCCGGACATCTCTCAGATCTCTTCAGAGGCCAGAGGTTCCTGGGTGAGAACCCCCTGGTTGCATCCACTTTGGCAAGCTTTCTAAAATGAATGACCAATACTTTGTGACTTTGAGATGGAGTGATGAATATACGACAGGAATTTAACAATCAGAAATTTAATTACATAGTTTACTTCTGGAGCAGTTTATTGCACTTGGATGTTAAGGAAATTTTAACCCACACATAAATCATAACATCAAAAAATCCTTACAGTGCAGAAGGAGGATATTCAGCCCATGCACTAACTCTCCAAAAGAGTATCTTACTCAGACTCATCCCTCCCGCCCTATCCCTGCAACCCATGCATTTACTCCACTAATCCTCCTAACCTACACAACTTGGGATACAGCCTGCCAAATCACTTTAACCTGAACATCCCCGGGAGAAAACCAAAGCAAACCCATGCAGACATAGGGAAAACATGCAAACTCCACACACGCACAGTCAGTCAAGGCTGGAATTGAACCGGATCCCTGAAGCTGTGAGGCAGCAATGTTAACCACTGTGCCATGCGCTGTCTATATGCCATCATGCCGCCCACTGTACTGCATCATTGAACCCATGCCAATTTCTGCAAGAGCAATTTTGCTAATGTCACAGCTTTGTCCATCTCCTTTAATTTTGAAAATTGTGTTGAATCTGCCATGAGCATTCCATCCCATATTATAACATCTTGCTGCATAGAAAAAAAGTTTTCTTCATACTATCTCTGATTATTTTGTCAAGAACTTTAACTCAATATTTTCTGGTTCTCAATCTTTCTGCCAATAAGAAGAATATTTTTCTATTTGTTCTGTCTGGACGTCCTTGAGAAGGACAATCCTAGCTTCTCCAGCCTATCCATGTTACTGGTGTCTCTCACCCATGAGACCATTTTTTTGTGATTCTTTCCTGCACTGTTTCTTATGCCTTCACATCCTTCCTAAAGTGTGATGCCCAGAATTGGACTTAATTTCAATGTCCAATTGAACTCCAGTTCAAGTCAGACCAATATTTTCTACAGGTTCATCACAAGTTCCTTGTTTCCATGTTCAATGCCTCTATTTGTAAAGCCTAAGATTCCATAATTCCCTTTAACATTTCTTCATCTGCCCTGCTACCTTTCATGATTTGTGCACAAGGTGTCTCTGTTTCTGCATTCCGTTACAATTTTGCCCTTTAGTTCGTCTCTGTAATGAATTTATTTTTTATAGCTCAGATTTTACAGTAGTAATGGCGGTGAAACTGTTAACAATCACCGTCATTATTCATCTGAAACTGACAGCAACCTCTTGAGTCTGAGCATGGCCAGTCAAACATGGAAATCCAGCAGCTGATATGGGTCCATTTCCCTGCAAATTGCAATCAATTATAACTCCCAGAATTGGCAGGAATTTGCATCACCATGTTGAAGGAGATACAACTGGGTTTTTTTTAACAGAATATTCAGTTTATAATTATTGCTGAAATGCCTCTCTAGCCCTGAAACACTTAATTTATATTTGTGGAATGACAAATTTCTTCATCATGATAAAAACACATTGTTCTAAGTTCACTGTTTCAGCTTTTACCTTAATTCCATGCGAATGTCACAACTTCTTACTTCATTAAATTTTAAATTTAATTGAAAGTGAAGGATCATCTGTGCTTTTTAATTCCTGATTTGCTTTCTGAGAATACAGCAATGTGACTGGCTGTGTACCTTACTTTATGGCATCATGTTCCTGGATATTTGCTTATCCCCTTGACTGGGCACCCAATACAATTTTATTAGGAAAGGGGTGATCTACACAACAGGGGAGCTACTTTCTTGAGGTCAGTGTTGGGCACTGTCTCTTTATTGCTGACCATGAAATTGCATCAGTAAATTCAACATGAATTTTCTACAATTATTTTCTTCTACATATTTTTGACACTTAGCTCCAATCCATTGTTCTTCATGAATCACTCACAACTTAGCTCTTAGTTTGAAACAGAATCAAAAGCTTGTCGTCTCAAAGGAGAAGTTTGTCTGCTTAGGAGGAACAACTTGTTCTTGTCTAGGAAAACAGGGAAATGGGACAGATTCAGTGCATTTCTTGTGAGGAAAATGCCTTAAATACATGAGAGCAATGGCTTAGAATTTATTGTTAACAATGCAAACAAATGATAAGTGTTCCACTTACATGACATTTGTATATCTATCATTAAAATTAGAAACTTAGCATTTCAGTTAAAATAATTGGAGGACAAATATCAATCTGAAGCATTTGTGCATGTTTGCTAATATTTCCACCAGTAACTTCATAAAGGAATTTATACTGTGATGAGAGATGTTAGATTGTAAATGTGCATGCATGTGTGTGTATGTTTGTGTGAAACTACTTTCATTAAACTGAAGACACTCTGACTGCAAGGTTTAGGACATTAAAACGATGTACTTGTGAAAGGCATGCATTTGATGTAAATATAGCCAAGCTGAATTTTCTATAATAAGGCATGGGTGGAAATTTGCATAGGGAGGTAAGGAAATTGTTTTCAATTAACTTTCACAGGGAACAAAAAGGGTTTAAACTTCCATGGCATTACCATTCATTATTTGTATATCCTTTTCTATCTTTGGCTGGAACTTTCCAACCCTTTATGCGAGGTGAGATGTTCTTGCCCTCTCAATGTGGACAGAGATTTTGATGACTCAGCTAGGGTGGGGTGGAGGGGATAGAAAATTCTGGCCAAGTGTTACCACCTCCCAGTACTCTTTGTTCCTCGATGCAGCCTATTGTGCAGCGATCACCCCTTCTAACAAACTTCCCCTCCTTCAAGCACATTGAAATTCCTTCCCCTCCCCTCACCAGCTTTTAGGAATCTCTGTAACCCCAATTTATTAACTAAACCTTTTATCACCCCTCCTAATAATTCCTTCTTTGGCTCTGCATCAAGTTCTTGGCTCACACCTCTGTGTGGTACATTGGAATGCCTTTCATTATGAAAGTTGTAATCGTAAGGCAAGTTGTAGTCTCTCTCATTAATATAGTAAATCACATGATGATAAGCAGTTTACTTTCATATTTTACCAGATATTTCCAGTCAGGCATCATGTAGATTGTTGTGGGCTATCTTGAGTGTGATGTTGTGCCACCTCTTCTCAGTAACATGTACAATTTTTCATTGTGGAATCCTCACAGAACACATTTAAAAATACAACAACCTTAGGGAGAAATGGAAATTTTTGGTTGCACTGGCTAAATCCTGAGCCTATCATTTTCCTTGCAGTTCAGCTTTTTTTTAAATGGTGATCATGTGTTATTTACAGATTACATTACTCCTAACATTTTCAATACTATTGTTTCAATTACAATGGATTGGAACTTCAATAAATGGAATTTCATGTGATTTTTAATGAATATCGGATTAAATCTGTTAGCTTTACATGGCATTATAAAGAGTAATAGGTGATTGAATGTTGTGCGTCAGGGAGCTTGGATCAAAATCAGGATGAGAAAATTGCAGTCCTTATACTGAGCTACACTTCTTGTGACTGTTACTGAGAGGAGGAAGGGTGCACAGAATCATCACAATGTTTTGTAATTTTATGTCCTTTATGTACAGTAGTGAAGAGAACTGAACCTACAATTCCCTTCCTTTACTGTCTGTAACGTATGTGTATTTCTGAACCCTTGAGTGTGTGGTCAAATTCTGAAACATCAACAGCAAGTTTTCATGCATTTAAATGAAGAGGATTCTTTATTTTTGCATTCACATAGAAAGCATAATGCCACATTAGTTACTCCTCTCTCTCTCTCTCACACACACACAATTATAGTTAAAGAGAATCGTACACTTATACAACTGGAAACAAAAGAACTGGGCAGCATGGTGATCAGCACTGCTGCCTCACAGCGCCAGAGACCTGAGTTCAATTCCTGGCCGGGGTCACTGTCTGTATGCAGTCTACATATTCTCCTGTGTCTGCGTGGATTTCCTCCGGGTACTTTGGTTTCTTTCTACAGTCCAAGAGATGCACTGGTTAGGTGCATTGGCCATGTTAAGTTCTCCTGTTCCCGAACAGATGTCAGAATGTGGCAACTAGGGGATTTTCACAGCAATGTCATTGCAGTGTTAATGTAAGCCTACTTATGTCACTAATAAATAAACTTTAAATTTTAAATTTTAGAATAGTTCATAGTACACATGTTTGGCTTGTTGTAGGAAAAGCAGCCATTGCCAGACCATTGAGGAAGTGGTTTTTCACTCCTGAGAAGTAGTCTTTATAGTTTTAATAGTTGGTATAGTAGTGTTGTTTCAGAATACCATCAAAATGATGGCTTTTTCAACATGCAACAAACTTGGTCATGTGTTTTATATACCGGGAGATTAGGATCCTATATTGATTGACTTGAAAAGGAATCAGGCTGGAAGTTTGTCAGACACTGGTATTCAGGCTTTAAAAGATGTGGATGTTACTGCCCTTTCCTGCAGCTATTGTTTGTGCTGTATTCTCTGCAGACTGATCAGCTTCTCCTTGGTTCTTGGCATAATAGGTTCTTAATATAAAGACAGCTTTTATTATATCATCACCCGAGCAAATACCTCTTATTCTCCACTCATAGTTTAAAGCTAGAAGTTATTGCAATATAATACAGAATAGATAGGAGAGGGCGTGCTACTTACTTGTGGTTAACTGGTGTTTTGTCCCTTTGTTGAGTATGAAGCTCGGAGCCAAGGAGTTTTGGGATCCATAAATTTTGTGCTTGGATGAGCCCACAAACAATAGCTAGTGTAAGCATAATGGATGAGTTTCATCTTGGTATATTCATTCAATGGAGACCTACACCCATGGTTATTCAATGAAAAACTTTCTGGAGACTTGAGGTAGTCTGTGTGAAAATTGCAAAAGTCACATTATCTCAGGCAACCAACTTAGCACATTTGTTAGTGTCCAGTTTTTTTTTTAAAGAAAGTTAGTTCTGAAAGATTCCAAACTGATTATAGTTCATGTTTTAAAGTTCCTGATAGTTTATGTCTCAAGTGGGCAGGGTATGTTGTTTGAGGGTGAATTTCCTTGGGGAATTTTGTGCTGCACTCCTGTAATTTTAACTTCATTCCTACAATGCAAACTTCACTGAAAGAAGCCAGATGGAGCAACAGCGAATTATCAGTGACTACTTTCCCCTCCAAGTTCAGGACATTTTATTTGAATCTGTGATTAGAAGCAAATCTTAGCTAAGACAACACCTAAGCAAAATATTGCAGATGCTGGAAATCTGAAATGAAAACAGAAAATGTTGGAAATACTTGGCAGTTCAGGCAACATTATTAAAAATGTTCTTTCACAGGATATCGGTGTCACTGCCAGGGCCAGCATACGTTGCCTTTCCTTAATTGCTCTTGGGAAGGTAGTAGTGAACCCTTTTCTTGAACCTCTGCAGGACATGTGGTGCTTTATGAATTACTACATAACTGCTGGCACCTGTGGATCTTAACTCCAACATCTGGATGGGGAACAAAAGGGTAGTTAGTGCAGCTGAACTGTATATGAACAAATACTGGAGACTCAGCATTGTCTGTGAGAGAGAAAATCACCTTCAACAGCCAAGCTGTCCAACATTTAAGCATTTTGGGATGTCAGTGGTAATGTTATTACTGTAATATTATTATATTAAAATATTGATTTAAAAATTCTAGACAAAATTAAATGTTTTAAAACCTAATGTTTTTATCCTAACTGGTTTTGCTTTTCTTTTTATATTTCACTTGTTTGCTTTATGGCAGTATGCTGCCATTGCACATTAGTGGTGAAGTGAGGGAATATTAAGGTGCGGGATGTGATGCTGATCAAGTGAACTGCTTTATCCTAGATGTTAACTTTTTGACTGTAGTCAGAACTGAACTCATCCCGGGTATCATATATAGTGAACCTTCTCTGAACTGCTTCCAATGTAAGTATATCCCTCCTTACGTGAGGCCAGTGAGCCCTACATGTGGTAAGTTATTGAAAGGTATTTTGAGAGTCAGGATCCACAGGCATTTAGAGACACAAGGGCTGAGACACAGTCAGCATGGCATTGAGCGGAAAATCCTGTTTCACAAATTTGATTGAGTTTTTTGAAGGAGTAACCAAGAAAGTAGATGAAAGCAATGCAGTTGATGTTGTATACATGGACTTTAGCAAGGCCTTTGACAAGATACCACATAGTAGGTTGTTGCATAAGGTTAAATCTCACAGGGAGTAGGGTGTGGTAGCCAAATGGATATAAAATTGGTTTGATGACAGAAGAGGGTGGTTGTAGAGTGTTGTTTTTCAAACTGGAGGCCTGTGACCAGCAGAGTGCCTCAGGGATCGATGCAGGGTCCACTGTTATTTGTCATTTATATTAATGATTTGGAGGAGAATTTAGTAGTCATGGATAGTAAGTTTGCAGATGACACTAAGATTGGTGACATAGTGGACAGAAAAGAAGGTTGTCTAGGATTGCAATGGGATCGTGGTCAATTGGCCCAGTGGGCTGATGAATGACAGACGGAATTTAATTTAGATAAATTGAAGGTAATACATTTTGGTAGATTGAACCAGGGCAGGACTTGGTCAGTTATTGGAAGGACACTGTGGAGAGTTATAGAACAGAGATCTAGGGGTGCAGATCATAGCTCCTTGAAAGTGGAGTCACAGGTGGACAGAGGGGTGAAGAAGGCATTTGGCATATTGGTTTCATTTGTCAGAACATTAAATACAGGAGTTGGGACATCTTGTTGAAGTTCTATAAGACATTAGTAAGGCCACACTTGGAATATAATGTATAGTTCTGATGACCCTATTATAGAAAGGATATTATTAAACTAGAAAGAGTGCAGAAAAGATTTACTGCGATGCTCTAGGACTTGATGGTTTGAGTTATAAGAAGAACCTGGATAGACTGGGACTTTTTTCTCTGGAGTGTAGGAGGCTTAAGGGCAACCTTAAAAGGTCTTTAAAATAATGAGGGGCTTGGTTAGCTAGCTAGTCAATATCTTTTCCCAAAGATAAGGACTCTACAACTAGAAGGCATAGGTTTAAGGGGAAAGGAACAAAAATGTTCAGAGGGGTTATTCTTTCACACAGAGGGTGGTGAGTGTCTGGAACAAGTTGCCAGTAGAGGTGGATACAATTTTGTCTTAAAGCATTTGGACAGTTACATGTGGAAGATGGGCATGGAAAGATATGGACCAAACACAGGCATTTGGGACTAGCTTAGGGGTTTAAAAAAAAGGGGCAGCATGGACAAGTTGGGCCTGTTTTCATGCCATAAACCTCTATGACTCATTGACCCTAAGTAAGGTGATCAACATCGTACATAATACTCTAGATGTAATTTCACCAGTGAACAGTTATTCCATACTTTTATACCAAATCCTCCTTACAATAAAAGTCAACACTCCATTTGCTTTCCTTGCTGTAACTAGTGCATGCTAATGCTTTGTGATTTGTGTACATGGAAGACCAGGTCTCTTTGGAATACAACATTCTGCAGTCTTTTTCTATTTAAATGACATTCTGCTTTTCTATTCTTCCCACCATAGTGGGCAACCTTACATTTTCTCACATTATACTCCATCTGTTGGTTTTTACCTACTCACTTAACGTGTCTATTTCCCTTTGAAGATTTTGTATACTCTGCACAACTTGCTTTATTCCCAGTCTCCCTTTTGTCGGCAAATTTGGCTACCATGTAGTTTGTCCCTTCATCCAAGTCATTGATATAAATTGTAAATAGTAGAGGCATAAACACTGATCCCCTGTTGTGCCCCACCAGTTACAGTTTACCATTCTGAAAATTGCCCATTTATCCTGATTCTGTTTTCTGTTAGTTAGCTAGTCCTCTAGTCATGCTAATATATCAACCCCAACATCATGAGCTCTTATCATGTAACAAAACACTTCAAAGTGATTTACAGACAATGAGTTTCATTTTGAAGGGAAATCTTGTAGCAATCAATTGTGCACAAACAACAATGTGATAATGATCAGATAACCTGCTTTTCAGATGATATTGGCCAGGACACCAGGATAACTCTGCTATCTTGTTTGAAATACTGCCACAGGATTGTTTACATCCACCTAAGTCAGAAATATATTTTCCAACATATTGGTACAGATATCTAAAAAGGACCCTCGCTAACAACAGATAGTGGCCTTTTTATCTGTGTAGATAATGGGCCTATCACCTGTTTGATACGCCATTCATCAAATTATTTTGGTCTTATCATAATTTGCCATTGTGTAGCTAGATGCTGCCAGGATATTCTCAGTAAATGGCATTTGGAGAACGTAAGAAGACCTTTGAATGATATCGTCTCTGGAATTGTAAGGCTTCTGATCACTTTGATGGGGTGATTAACTAATGGAACACCTCTGCTGTGTCACTGCTACCAATAAAATTGTGCCATGTGATATCAACAGCTACTTTATTTATTTAACACCTTTAACATAATTAAGTAATTGAGCTTCACAGGAGCTTCACAGAAGCTTTACAGAACAAACTTTGACATAGAGCTGTATAAGAAGGAGGTCAACAAAACCTTGATGAAAATAAAGATTTTGCTAAGGGATATATTAAAAGAGGAAAGCAAGCTAGAAAGTCATACAATCCTACAGTGCAGCAGGAGGCTATTCAGCCTGTTGAATATGCAGTGACCACAATCCCACCCAATATTTATCCTAGTTTATCTGCCTGACACTAAGGATCAATTCATCATGGCCAATCCACCTAATCCATAATCTTTGGAGGAAACCGGAGCACTCAAAGGAAACCTACGCAGACATGGGGAGAATGTGCAAACTCTGACAGTGACCCAAGCCAGAAATTGAACCTGGGTTGCTGGCACAGTGAGGCAGCAGTGCTAATCACTATACCATTGTGCCGCACCAACAGCACAACCTGAATCATTGAGGTTTAAGGAAGGAACTCCAAACCTTAGGATTCAGGCAACTGAAAGCAGGGCCACTGATGCTGCAGCAATTAAAATCAGGGTTGCTCAAGATGCCAGGCTTAGGGAAGCACAGTTATCTCAAAGAGTTATATGGTTTGAGGAGATTAGAAGTAAGGACTGTTGAATTCACTGAGGGATATGAATTTTAAAATCAAGGTACTGGTTAACTGGGAGCCAGTGAACAAAGGAGTGATATGTGAACAAGTCTTGTTACACATTAAAACATGGGCAAGTTTCAATGACCTCAAGTTTATAGTGGGTAGGCTGTGAAGCATATTACCATACTGTATCAGGAACAAACTGCACAAGATGCTGTGACATTTTGAATGGCCTGAAGTAACAAACCAATGCTTTTCTATGTACTGGGGTCAATGAAAGGCCAGCAACAAATCACTGGCTAATATGCTCCTCTGAATGATTAAATGATTCCTTACCTTACATAGCAAAATGCAGAATAGTAGGATCCTGCCAAAGCTGCATGTTAATCAACAATACTGTGAATGGTTTGAAACCTGAATCTATTGGCTGTTATCTTCCTTTCCCATTCACAGCTGGAACTTTCCAGTGCTGCTGAAGGTCAATGGAGTTTTGGCTGAAATGCCAAATTTTCTAACCTCAATCACAACAGGTTCCACCATGTATGAGGCTGGAGAATCCTGCCCATTATCTTTGGAATCCATGGCACACTTCCTGTCACCATTTCCATTTTCCAACACCCTTGTGTTCGCTGACCAACATTGGACCTAGTCAGGTAATGTCTCTGGCCTTGTCCCTCCAACACCACAACCTTCAGAGATTTCTGCAGTCCTCAAATTCTTGTCTCTTGTGCATTCCCAGTCTTAACTGTTCCATCGCAGGAAGCCATGCTTTCAGTTGTATAAGATCTAAAATTTCTTCTTTATACTTGTTAACTTCTCTACCTCACTTCTTCTTATTTTTAGAAAAACAAGCTCAAACTTACGAAATTAGGAATAGATGGTTATGACCTCCTCATTTCACTCTCCAATGTTTTATTACAAGGTGATTTGAGCTGGACAAAACCAACAAGCTAATGCTATTTTGCATAGATGGAGTTGTGGAATTTTCTCGTGATATTCCCAAACTATACTGAGTGTTTGGTAAAAATGCTGATGTTGAGTTGCAAAGTGACACCCAGAAAAATTGAACTTCAGTTACTGTAGATCATAGCTTACAAGTTAACAAAGTGATTTTTCTGGCCACAAGAATCTTGTTTTTGCATAAATTCAACCTGCTCCTCCATTTGATTAAATTTGATCTGAATTATTATTGTCACATGTATTAGTTTACAGTGAAGAATATTGTTTCTTGTGTGTTACATAGAGTATATCGTTTATAGAGAAGGAAATGCGAGAGCGCAAAGTGTAATGTTATAGTCGTAGTTAGGGTGCAGAGAAAGATCAACTTAATGCGAGGTAGATCCATTCAGTAGTCTGATGGCAGCAAGGAAGAAGCTGTTTTGAGTAGAATTGGTATGTGACTTCAGACTTTTGTATCTTTCTCACCATTTTCCAAAAGGAAAAAGAGAATGCCCAGAGTGTGTGGGATCCTTAACTATGCTGGCTGCTTTGCTGAGGCAGTGGAAAGAGTAGACAGAGTCAGTGGGATGGGAGGCTGGTTTGTGTAATGGATTGTGCTATATTCACGATCATTTATAGTTTCTTGGGAGCAGGAGAATACCAAGCTGCGATACAACCAGAAAGAATACCAAATTTCCTTCGTCTTCTAAGAAAGTAGAGGCATTGGTGGGCTTTCTTAACTATAGTGTCAGAATGGGAGGGCCAGGATAGGTTGTTGGTGATCTGAATACCTAAACCTGAAGCTATTGACCATTTTTACTTTGTCCCCATTGCTGTAGACCGGGACATGTTCTCCTCAACACCTCCTGAAGTCAATAACAACCTCTTTTTTTTTTTTGTTGACATTGAGTGAGAGATTATTGTCACTGAACCAATCAACGGGTAAGATGGGATGGGGGATGGGAAGGCGCGGTCAAGAGATAAGGGCAGGTGTGGTCGGGGTGGGGAGGGGATGGTACAGTTGAGGATGGAAGAGGAACATTGTGATTGGGGGAGGGGATGGTGCAGTTGGGAGAGGGGAAGGTGTGTTCCTCTTGGAACTCTGTAGGTTGTCCTTTTCTGGATTTTCCATTTCTTGTGCATTGTAAATATTTGCTGGTCTGTATTAAAATTGTCAAATTACAGAACACTTGAAATATCCAGTTTTGCCAAATTGGTAGCACTCTGTACCCATGACCAGGCAGTCTTGCCGTCTATGCTGTGTTTTTGTGCTACAACAGAGAATCTCAAAATGGCTGGCATAGTGGGACTGCTGCTTGTGGGTCATCCCAATCTATGGGGTCATATGAAATCTCAGTGTCACTATAAATTATAGCCCAGTTAAGTGTTCTAAACTTGGCCTGCCTCACATACTGAACCTTCAATCAAATGAAAAATCATCTCTGGTGTGCAGAAAGTCAAAGAGTTTTTCATCCTAAGCACCCACAGTTGTCTGTGGTACAAATACATAACATCCTCAACTATGAGACCATGAATTAGCTTGTCCTTCAGTACCCCGTATCTGCACAAACTAGCTGAGTGATAATAAGTCAATTAGGAATAATTCAACCAATTCCCCAGATCCGTTGTGGGTGCTGATTAAAACTTGCTCTTTCAATGACTAAATATTGTGTTTCAGGCTAAAATGGATCAAAATCCATGATGGATTCCTGCACACTCGCCTTCAGAGAACATTGTCTGCTTCTGGATCTCCCACTTAAAGAAAGGAACTAACTTGAAACTTTGGCTCTTTTTCATGAAGCTCAGTGTGGGAGAGAATGGCATTTCTATAATGCCCATTGCTGCTCTCTCTGAAGGCTTTCCAGGCAGTCAAATGGGCAGGGCAATGGCAGGAACTGCTCATTAGATAAAATTCTCATTATCTCTCTGGGGTGCGCCTTTTCTTTGACTAACATGTCTTAAATAGCTACTTCCATTACAACTCCTTGCTCTGCTTCTTGTTGAGAGCTCTACTCCATTCTCCCAGTTTCTTTGCTTCCACCCTATCTATTCCAGTAATGCTACCTTCCAAATGGCAGCGTAACATGTCTTCCTTTTTTTTGAACTGAAGATTCCCCTCTCTCTCACCCTTACTGTGGTTGAAGATCACTAATCTGTATCTGATCATTTTCCAGAATGCTGCCATCACCCATTTCCCCCCCTCTCACAGAATCAGGATCAGGTCCCCCTTTGTCCTCACTTTTCACCCCACCGCTCTCTGCATTCAAAGGATCATCCTTCACTATTTCCACCACCACCAGCATGATTCGAACAACTCAACACATCTCCCCCCACGATGCCCATCAGTGTTCCGCAGGGACTGTTCCCTCTGGAACAGCCTGGTCCACTCCTCCATCACTCCAACTCCTCTTCCAATGCAATGACAGAAGGTGCAATACAAATCCCTTTACCTGCTCCCTCCTTGGTATCTAAAGCCCTAAACACTCCTTTCAGGTAAACAGTGTTTCATTTGTACATCCTTTATTTTGGCCTAGTGTATTCACTGCTTCCAATGTAGTCCCCTCTACATTTGGAAGACTAAACATAGACTAGGTAAGTGTTTTGGGGAACACATTTGCTCAAGCATGGTCAGAAGCCTTATCCCAAACTTCCTGTTGCTTGCCATTTCAACTCACCACCTTGCTCTCACACCCACATGTCCATCCAATGAAGCCCAACCTAAAGTGGAGGAACAGCACCTCATCTTCTGATTATGCTTTTACAATCTTCTAGACTTAACACTGAGTTTATCAACTTCAAAGCATGAACTCTGTCCTCCATATTGATCTCCTTTTAAAATCCATTTTTTTGTCCCAAAAATCTGCAGAAAATATGAATGATTTTCAAATATAAAGGAAAAGAAACAACTCTAAATCAGTAGTCAGGGCTCAGACTTTTCCTTAGCCTCGCAAAAGCCCAACATGTGCTTTTATGACTCTTCTGAAATGCACTTTGCCCAGGACCTTCGTCTTTTGATACAGAGGACACATTTGCAATGCTTTTTGAATGCTTGAAATGTGTAGTTGCAGAAAATGGTCAGTTAGAAGGCCTGCCTCCCTTTTTCAACACAGTAGCTCTTCTCCCAAAATAATTTAAAGGCCTCCTAAACGTAATCCTTCACACCTCTCTGTTCTATGCCCACATTTCATGCCATCCCATTCCCCCTCAAGTCATCCATGCCATACCTTGACACCAAAAATTGTCCATGCTCCCTTACACACAACCCCCATGTGACCCAGTGGCTCACAAAAAGCCCCATACATCTCCATGCTCCCTCCTCATGTATCCCCATATCCACTCACCAAGTATGCACAATTCACTTCCTCAGCATCCATTTGATGGAACAGGAATTATTCCAAAAATCATTGGGAAAAAAAACCTCTAAGAAAGCAATAAAGCCCTAAATTTATACACACCATCATTATTACTTGAAAGAAAAAACAAACCATCTCCATGCCAAAGAAAAGTATACATTTAAGTTCCTGTTCAATTTATAAGCAAACAAGGAGCCACATCAAAGACGTATACTGTTATTACAGCCCCTTAAAAGTGTCAATAGTTCTTGGATTTAAGCGGCTATCTGCTGAGCTGAAGAATTTGAAACCCAGCCAAGCATTCATAACGTTTGCTGATGTCATAACAAAAGCTTCAAGCTACATTAACTGAAACTGCCAGGATAGAATTAAGCGCTATTTCCATTTCAAGTCAGACTGCCTGACATTCAACGGAGGAGAGCAGGTGCAGTGCATTTTTTTGCAACTTTCAATTTTTTTTGACAGCCAGAACTGTCAGTCAAATTAACATCACATCACAAAACATGACAGGAGAAGCTGACAGGTCATTTAAAAAAAACATTTGCAGTAAGTTGTTGTTTTAAGTTGCCCTATTTTCATCTTTTTTTGATAAGATCTGCAGAACTTCACGAGAGCTTGTGCAATGATTGTAAGGGGAAGCATCTGATTCACTTAACTTTGTATTGTTTAAAGGTACAGATTTTAGAAATGTAACAACACTTAAGTGAAGAATTACTGACTGTAGTTTGTGACAATATTTACATAGTATTAGTGAATATAAGCCTTCGCAGACCTCTATGATGAACCATTGCATTAAAAAACAATGATATTTATGTTTCAGCAATGAAAAGTGTCATTTGAAGGCATCAAAACATTTTATACTTACCTTTCAAAATGTTTTCCATTCCTCAGCAGGTTTCCTGCAGCGGTCATAAACTCTTCAATAATGTGTGCGTGTTTTTTTTCAAACCCACAGCAGCACACAAAATCCACATGCAGAAGGAAATAACATTGTTCTTTTTTTTTTTACTATGAAGATCACCATCTGTGAAGGGGTGCATACCAAAGCTTTTCCAACCCATAAAAGGATCAGGGTCAGGAAGATAGAGGAAAATTGTTTTTACCAGCAAAAAAAACTAAGTTCAGCATTTTATGATTCAATTTGGGAGACAAAAATCCAGCCCTGAATATTTTCATTGACAGTCAAGAGCTTTTTGACGTCCTGAGATCATGAGAGGCACTGTGGAAATACAAGTCAGTCTTTAATAGCTTATGTGTTTTCTCTGCTAAACCCAGTACTTTAATGATATTAGCCTCTTGCCAGTCTTTCCTTGTTCTGTTTATCCTCTCGCTTTAGCTTGCTCTGTTCTGTTTCTAGTAAATTCTACACCAGAGAGAAAAATTGCCCTTGATACACTTGTGCATGTATAAGAGAAAGATGGAAACAGAGGAAAATTATATTTCCAGTCTAGAACCCTCATGATTGACGATGTTAACTTGCTATCATTTCATTCCTGCTTATCAGCTGTTTTCATCTTTAGATTTACAAGCACAAAGTGAGTCAATTTACAAAAAAAAAAGCATTATTATCCTTGAAAAATCCAGCACATTTACCTTGTAGCATTAATTTTAGTTGGCACTATTTCAATGCCAGTTAAAAGGGTACACTGTACTGACAACTTCATAAAGCAGTTAAGTGCAAGTTCTACTTCAGGGGATATTTTAGCTACGGACAAGATTTTCTTCCATTTATATCGCATTAAATTTTGATCAGGCACAATCTGGTTTTACATTGAACAAGTTATTTATATCCAGTCCAGTGATTTCATATTAATTCCAACCAACGACTCTATTGCACCTTTTCCCATTACCTATTAATCAATAACTTGCGGCCGCACCAAAACATAACTCAATAACCAAAAATATATTTATTTCAACAGCATTGCCTTCCAGGAGAAAAAAAAACCAGAAGTCTGCAACCTTGGCTTGAGTGCTGGGATGTGACTGTTGGAATCATCCATGGCCTGGCCTGCCATGCTTCCTCTAGTCAGAGGCAGATTCTGGAATCAGCATTTTTCCTAAAGCAGTTGAACCACTATGAACGCATCCTGGCTGTCCACATTTGTGGAAGACTTGGATAAGCGGCACCGAAATATTGCTTCAGGGTACTGGCCAGAAGATTAAAATTTGTGAAGAGAGTTGAACAACTTGGATAATTAAAGATGAGGGGTGAGATTCTCCGGCCTCCCAGCAGCATGTTTCCAACTGGCGGGAGGTGCCGCGTTATTTGCTAGCAGTGAAATTCTCTGGTCCAGCTGCTACCAATAGGAATTCCTATTGATATCACCTCACACCAGCAGGAAACCTGCAGAGGCAGGACTGAAGAAACCCACCAGTGTGAATGGCTGGAGAATTTTGGCTGTTTTCTGTTTTGGAGGGCTGCGGGAGGGAGCCCTAAGCTTTATCTCCCAGATGGGTCCCATATCAATTTTTTGTTTCAGCCTTACTCCCTCAAAGAACACAACGTAAGTAAGAAATGAAGAGAAGCATACCAACCCTCGGGCAATCCTGTAAAGTGAAAACTCTAATTAACGCTGAACTTGTTGCTCTCTCAGACATTGTTAGGACAGTAACTTTGTTCATTGCAGCATCTGGAAACAGTTCTCCTGCCATTTTAAAGTAAGCTCTAAAACACATTTTTGGGTAAGGATGCCTCTGTGATTTATTTCCTGTGAGAATGCCTCTTACTTCAAAGAGGAGAATAATGACAACATGGTAAAGAGAAGGATGAAGAAAAGAAGTGTGACCCTTCACTAAAGATGTCTGACTCTCATTAGTGAGGCCCCACCCCAGAGGACCTATCAGAGCTTTAGTCATTCTGGTGTTTTCTCATCCGATGACAAGTTAACTTCCCACTGTTTCCCCTCAGATAAGCTTCTCAATATTTCTTATCAACCATGCTAAATAAGATGATGGAGCTGTCAACTATAACAGGACAGCTGAGTTCCCAATGCAATATGCATTTAACTGTGCTTATGCAGTCTTGAAAGCTCCATGATTACCCACTCAGTGTCTTCAATTGGAAGGTCTTCTATTTACACCCAGTGAGTGATCTCTATTATCTATGACGCACGGCTGCTTGATTCATATAACATAGGCTCCCATCCAATTTCTGAAAGGAACTAAGACCATGTGAGAAAAGATCGCCCAGCTCAACACCCCGATGCAGTTTTGTGAAGCGAATTTCAATAACTTGGAGGACAAAGCTGAAGCCTGTGACATTGTCCACATCGCCACTTTCCAGTTTTACAAAATGGGCAGAAAAATAGCCAAGGCCTTGGATGACAGCTGAGAGTCGGCAGAGGAGGAATTCAAAGAACTTAAATAGACTTGTCCTGTTAATTAATAAGACACTAAAAAAAACCCAAACTTTTTCAAACCAAACTGTCTGCAATTCTGATGTCAAAAGTTTAAAGAGAAAATTAGAAGGCCTCCACACTTTATTTCCAAATTTTATTTTGATTGATGTCCCACCCCATGCAGACCATGGACATTGAACAAATTGTAGGTGCTAGATATACATTTTGGAAGCAATGCAGCTGGATTCACCCATCCCCAGGCGGAATAACCTAACTCACATTATTTTGTTTTCCCTTCTTTTCTGTTGGTTCCCTTGAAAATGCACCAGGAAGCAAGTGTGGTGGCAGAGCTACACCAATCTCTTAAGCCATAATGTAAGCTCTCTTGAAAGTGTTGATGCTGTGGATTAATGAAAGAGACCCACTGCACTTGGGATTGTGCTCAATGACTATTTGAATTTGGGGAATTGACATCAACTTATTGCAAAATCCAATAAAATGTTGGTTATATTTCTTGTCTATGAGGAAAAAAAACAAGAAGATTCAGTGCAATGGATATTTTGACAGCCACAGATTCTATGGAATGTTATTTTCCTTGTAGATGTGGATTGGAGGTTTTTGTCAGAAGCTGACACAACTTCTCTTAAAAAATGGATATTAGATATAATGAGGTTACAAGCCTGAGGAGTAACTAGAATTGTTATTGAAAAGACAACAATTTTAAAATGTGGTTGTCTGAACATGCTCCTGCTGCAACCTTTACCAGAAAGGTGGATACTGGGTTGGAATCATGGTATTTCTGCCCAGTCTTGAAAAATCAAAGATGCCAATACAAGAGCAAATAGTGTGGATGCTGGAAATCTGAAATAAGAACAAAAAAAGCTGTAGAAACTCAGTGGGTAACATCTGTGGAGAGAAACAGAGTTGATGTTTCAGATGAGAAATGTTAACTGTTTCTCTCCACAGATGCAGCTTGACAATCTATGGCCCTATGGGTCTGAAACCTCTGTGTACAATAATACAGTACCCATTATGCATTAGTTTTGCTTTGGTAGGGAAGTATTTGCTGAGAAAGGAATGTGACAAACAATTGCTTCCACTCAGGTTCCTGCATTTATACAATGGTGAGAATGCTTTGAGGCATTCCAGTTTTAGTCATCTCTTCTTTGAGACTTCCACTACCAGCTTGGTGCTAAACATTGGAAAGATAAAATCGTGTGTGTGTGTAAAAAGTTCATGTGCAAAGTCAGCTCTGCTCTTAAATCAATGTTGGTGGTCATAACATCTGGAACATCAGATATGCTGATGACAGTATCATAATGGCTGATGACAAGAAAATTATTCATGAAGGCTGAAGAGCTGAGAAGGTCAAGTCTGACGTTTGGGTTGATTATCAGCAACAAGGCACGCTTGATGACAATTCATGGTGAGAACCTTTTTCAGTTGTTTCAGTTTGCAAGCATTGCAAACGTAGATCAATTTCAATATCTGGATTCAAAGATAAATATGGATATAGCAACGTAACTAAGGCGAGGCTAGTGAGGCTCTATAACTTGTCAGCTGAATAAAGCCCAATTACAGATTAAGCTGTGCAAAAGGAAACAAAAATAAATAAATAAATGTTTGTGGACTGGAAAAAAGTTTATGGTATTTCTGATCCCAGGATCAGAATTCAGACTACAACTTTTCTTGTTCTATGTTAATGACTTGGATTTACAAGACTGAATTTCTAAATGACACCAAAATTTGAAATATTGTCAAGTGTGAAAAGGAAAGTGATAAACACCGAGATTGACAGGTGGGTGGAATGGTTGAACACATGGCTACGGAAGTTTAATGCAGACAAATATGAAGTGACCTACTTTGGTAGGAAAAATGAGGAGAATATAATGTAAGATAACATTATCCTCCTGAAATTCCAAGTGCCTAATGGGCAGGAAAACAGGAGTTTTCTCACCTGTTTTTTGGGCAAACTGGTTTTTGATCATTTACGGCACTCTGTGCCCTATAATACAAAAAAAAAATTTACAAGAATGCTTCCAGGGATGAAAAACTTTATATTATAGCTGTTCTCCTTTGAGAAAAGAAGAGTAAAAGGAGATTTGATAGTACTCAAAATCATCAATGGTCTGGACAAAGAAAATAGGGAGAAACTGCTCCTGTTGGCAGAAGGACCAATAGGACATTGATTGAGGCAAAACGAAGCAACAGCGACACGAGAAAACGATTTATACGCAGCAAAAGGATAGCATCTGGAATGCACTGCCTGAGAGTGTGGTGGAGGCAGATTCTGTTCAGGCTTTTAAAGGAGAATCATAATCAGCTTCCAGCACTTATGGAAAAGGTGGTGGAGAGGGGGTCCAGTTGAGTTGCTGTTTCAGAAGTTTGTATGGATATGGTGGGTTGAATAGATTCCTTCTGGGCTATAATCATTCAATGATTCTCAATTCACCGCTTATTATTTCTCAGCTAAGTGCATTTAAAACGAAGGATTTATTACTTCTAAGCTAAGTGAAATCTCCTTGTCAGTTTCATTGCAGTGATTAATGTTTGTATAATCTTGGCTGCCTGTGATCTTCGCAAATGTTCTGTACTTCTAAAAGATCCAAATGTGCAGTTAAATAACTGAGAAGGTTGGGTGAAGGCTCGGGATCCATGTGAAGGATGTTATCAAAATTGGAAAGACTGGACCAAGTGAATTAAAATTAGAAATTTGCAGTTAGATGACATCCCTCTTGGGTTAAAAAACTTAAAAGCTTAAAAGATTGTAAAAGAGATGTTCTCAACATTGTTCAAAGTCCAATACAAGAGAAAGAAGAAAAAGAGAAGAGCAGTAAGATCATAAACACTGCTATTACCAAGGTGAGGAGAAGTGTCTGTAGTATGATATATTTGGAGTGTCAGTAGAAAAGGAAAAGAAAAATTTGGAAGAGTCCTTGCTGAAATTCATCACTAAATGGATAATAGTTTTCAGCATTCTTGATGGCTCTCTCATTGAAATCGTTCTTTTGCAAATATTAAAAATCAAATATATATTAAATAGATATATATAGTTAAATATAAATTAACTTAAAGAATCATAGAATCTCTACAGTGCGGAAGGAGGTCTTTCAGCCCATTGAGCCTGCACCACAACCCACCCATGCCTTATCCCTGTAACTGCATGTATTTACCCTAATTCCCCTGACACTAAGGGGCAATTTAGCATGGCCAGTCAACCTAACTCACACATTTTTGGAGTGTTGAAGAAAACTGGAGCACCCAGAGGAAAGTCACGCTGATGTAGAAGAATGCACAAATTCCACAGCCAGTCATCTGATGCCAGAATTGTATGTGGGTCCCTGTAAGGTGCTGTGAGGCAGTAGTGCTAACTACTGTGTTATGGCTAACTAATAGAGAGACAGAGACAAAAAAGAAAAGAGAGAGAGAGGTTGGAGGCTACTGGTGCTTGATGCATGATAACTTATTCATGTTATATATTCTTTTCATGTGTTTTTGTGAATCAGGGTCAACCACCGATGAAGCCTTCATTTACCATTTAAGAATACTGACTAGTAGTATTCACATTAGGCACAATTGGAAATTTGGCTGCAAATTGTGCTGAAAATGATTGATTTTGCAGAAACTACTTAAATCCATATACATAAACTTATAAACACATAGAAGTTTTCCATGAACCAGCACAATTGAGCATCATTTCAGAATTCAATGTTTTTTAAAGAAAATATTACATTGAAATATTAATTAGATTATTTAATAGTGATGGCCTGGTACAATTTTATTAATACAGCTGAAAATGGGTTTATTGTGAAAAGTAAGTATTTTTGTCCAATATCCAGTATTTCATAAGGATGTATGCTAATTTTAAAGAACTGAAAATAACTTTAAAAAATGCAGAACTATTTATTTACTAGTTTCACTGGCATATATTTATTAGTTAGTACATTAAAGAAAATATATTTAATAACTTTCATAAGTTGCCTATTATTTCTCTCAAGGATAAAATAGACCCTTAATTTTAATAGGCATGTAGACCAGCAAAACTAGCAGAAACTGGCCATGGTGCTTTATGTAATCTGGATGTAACGACCAGTTTGTGGATGGCATCATCTACAGCACAGTGTTTTTTAAACTAGTACAAAAGATCGTAGCAACTGAATTGTACTGAACGTAACTTGCACTTGAAATCTTCTGTGCTCATGTAGCTGATTTTATGCAAATAGTTCTGAAAGCACTTGCTCAGTGTAGTGAAAACTCCAGGCTACTACTTCTGTTCTCTGCAGATTCAAATTTTAGCTACAGTGGAATTAATGAACCTTGGCATATTTGGCAAGGCATTATAGTGCATACTCAGCACAGCCTGGCCACTCCGAACAACAATAATTTCAGCCTTTCAATAAACACTTCAGATTAACCTCACCATTTATTTACCACAGACATTCTGACCTTTGTGTAGCCTTCCCAGACTGATTGTCATTCCTTAATACTTGCCCACACTGGGATACTTTTCTTACCACAGCCACTTGCAAGCCATTTTTTTACACCACAGCCAGGATGATGATAAGTAAAGTATATCCATCATGATTAAACCAATGTTTCAGAGAAAGTAGTTAAAAATAACACAAACAATTAGTAGTGTGACTCTTAATGGTGAAAATAGAAAATAATGTCTGGGGAAACGAAAGCTGAGAAGTTAACTTGAAATATAACTGTGAAACACAGCCCTGAGAATGCTTAATGTATCTCCCTGAAATTCCCTTCTTCATTATTTTACCAGAGGTGTTAGCCCACTTAAAATAAATGAGTTAGCACTCGAGTTAGTGTTCAGCCATCTAATTTGAGCCCCAGGGAATCAGCAGAAAGATTAAAGAAAAATTTGCTTTTTGATGCTACTTCCTCAAGTTGTGATTTTTCTTAGTGCTCCGCCTGTTAAAACATCTTTTTGTATTAGAAACCAATTACAGATTCTCTTCCTCTTTTGCTGTCTGCTTTCCCTTTCATTTTAAACATACATTGAATTTCAAGAGCATTAGTAATACCAGAGTTGCATATTGACTTGCTACTTCCCTTTGTGTTTCATTGGTCAATATGACCAAATGATGCATTTGTATTGGCTGAAGAAGTCATATTTCTATCTAAACTTAGTTGACTATTTTATTGATTTCCCCCTCCTCCTCAACTATTGATTAAAAAGCTTGGAGATGTGGGGTGAAGCTGAAAAATTGGTACTATTTTCTTGGGGTTTAATGAGCAGCACAGTGGCACAATGCTTATCACTGCTGCCTCACAGCGTCAGAAAACTGGGTTTGATTTCCAGCTTGGGTAGATTTCTGTGTGGACTCTGTATATTTTCCGTGTCTGCATGTATTTCCTCCTGGTGCTCCAGTTTCCTCCCACAGTCTGAAAGATGTGTTTGTTAGATGGATTGGCCATGCTAACTTCTCCCTCAGTGCATGCAAACAGATGCTGGAGTGTGGCGACTGGGGGTTTTCACTGTGATTTCATTGCAGTGTTAATGTAAACCTATTTGTGACACTAAGTAAACTTTGGTTGAAGTTACCTCAGTAATTCGGAAGAATCCTTGCTGAAATTCACCTCTAAATGGATATAGTTTTCAGCATTCTTGATGGCCTTCTTGTTGAATCGTCCTTTTGTAAATATTAAAAATCAAATATATATGTAGTTAAATATAAATTAGTTGTGGCAGTAAATCTTATTCTGTAAAAATAATTTGTAAAAGCAAAATTAAAATGCAAATGTTAAAGAAATTGTTAAATTAAGATTGTGCCTATGGCCCAGAATTTTCTGCCCGTTCTCACCCATGGGATTTTCCCATCTCACTGCAGTGAATGAAGATTTGGCTTGTTGCCAAATTCTTCGTCTTTGCTGCAGTGGGAGTGTGGCATGAATAGGTGTTAAGATTGTGCCCATGGTGTTTAAACTACTTTTGCATTGGAAAAGAAGAATTACTTTTTATCACCATTGCTTGTTGTGTGGCACTACCACCATGCTAAATGGGAAAAAACTTTGAATAGGATCTAGTCATTCAAAACATCCATAAGGCCATCAGCAGCAGCAGAATTGTAAACAAACACAATCTTTAACCTCATGGCCTGGCATATCCCCCATTCTACCATAATCATTAATCTAGGGTTAAAAACCCTACTTCAATGAAATGAGCAGGAGAGCAGTATCAGACATATCTAAAAATGAGGTGTCAACCTCGTTTCACTACAATACAGGTTGGCTTACTTGCTAGTGGAAGTATCATGTGATAAATAGAATTAAGTGATCCTTCACCGAAAGGATCAGATCCATGCTCAGTAGCGCGTTTATATCTGGTTGCGAATGGTGGAGTACAATTAAACAATGAACTGGAGGATAATACTGAAAAGGTGTTGAGCCCTGATGACATTCTCGCAACAGTACTCAAGACCTGCGTCCCTGAACTAGCCACCCCTCCAGCCAAGCTGTTCCAATACAGCTACAACGCTGGCATCTTGCCAGCAATGTGGAAAACTTCTCAGGTCCACAAAAACAAAACAAGTTCAACCTAATCAATTAACACCTCATCAGTCTATTCTCAATCATCAGCATAGTGATGGAAAGTGTTATTGACAGTGTCAGCAAATTGCACTTAGTCAGCAATGACCCGCGCACTGATTCTCAGTTTGGGTTCTGCCAGATTCACTCAGCTTCTGATTTAATTACAGCCTTAGTTCAAACATGGACAAAAGAGCTGAACTGAGATTAGAGTGACTGCCTTTTACACTAAGGCTGCATTCGACCAAGTGTGAGCCCGAGCAAAACTGGAGTCAATGGGAATGAGAGGAAATCTGGTTAAACTCATACCTGGTTTAAAGGACAATGGTTGTGGTTATTGGAGATCAATAATCTCAGCTCTGCAGGAGTTCCTCAGTGTAGAATCCTTAGGTCCACACATCTTCAGCTGTTTCATCAATAAACCTTCCTTCTATCATAAGTTCAGAAGTAAGGATGTTTGCTAATGGTTGCACCATTCACAACTTGTCAGATAGTGAAGCAGTCAGACTCAATTTGTAGCAAAACCGGGACAACATTCAGGCTTATGCTGATAGGTGATAAGTAATATCTGCCCACGCAAGTGCCAGGCAATAACCATCTCCAACAAGACTTGTTCCACCTCCCTCCATGAAAATTACATTCAATGGCATTATAATCACTGAATATCTGCTATCAACATCCTAGAGATTACCTCTGACCACACACTGAGCTGGCCCAGCCATAAAATACTCTGGCTCCAAAAACAGATCTAAGGCTGAGAATTTTGCTGAGAGTTACTCACCTGTAACTTCACAAAGCCAGTCCAACATCCGCAAGGCATAAGTCAGGAGTGTATTGGAATGCTGTTCATATGAATGGATGAGTCAGCCCCAACAATAAATTCAACACCATCCAACGCAGAGGCATCCTTCTTGATTGGCACCCCATACATTATCTTCGATATTCACTCCCTTCAACATTGATACTCAATGACAGCAGTGTTTACCAACTACACAATGCATTGCAGCAACTCATGAAGGCTGTTTAGACTGCACCTTCCAAACTTATGACTTCTGCCACCTTAAAGGACCAGGGTAGAAGTGCATGACAACACCACAACCTGTAGCAGTTCAAGAAGGAAGCACCTCCTTCTCACGGGCAATTAAGGATGGGTAATAAATGCTGACGTGGCTAGCAACACCCACATCTCATGAATTAACATAAAAATAAATAAGTGTTAGCTGTCCTTGATGAAGCAATGCATTTCTAAATGCAGTTAAAATGCAAGCTGTGCTAAGACAGTAATCTAACAATACGATGGAGTATATCAATAAGAAATCATCATAGTTTGCTACTCAGAGCTTTGAAAATTGGTGGAAGGGACTCAGATGCAGAGGTTTCACTGCCATTTCCAATATACCCAATTTTTGTTAATAGAGAAGGGAAGACTGACCATGATTCACACATGAAGGAAACCTGTACTCAACAGATCCATTTAAATACAGACCCAATTTTAACTGTTGCAAGGGCCTGAACCTTCAGTGTGACAGTCATGAATTTATGGATTAGGCGTAAACATCTTGAAGGATGAATAAGGTCAATATAACTGGCACAATGTAAAATTATTTAAATTTATAGCACTTTAAAAATGAAAAAATACAATCTGCAGATATAAGAGAGCTTTATGAAACTGTTCAACACATACAGTACAATTTGATGGACAGTTCCTTTCTGGTTCTTTATGAATGCTTGGCTGGTTTCCAAAAATTACATTAACACAATAGGAGTTTGAAGTTCACAATTTGACGAGCTAAAGAGTCTATTAAAGGATTATCTGTCATTGATTTGGGGTATGAATGGAAGTTTGATTTTTATGTAAGACATTATATACCTGAAATTAAAAAATAAATGGAAAGGGGTCTTAGTCTGTTTAATTAAATCTGTTAGATTTTTAGAACTTTATTTTTTAACTCATCTCCACAAGCCTCCTGAAGTATGTCCAGCTTGGCTACTGGAGGAGTTTGTATGATTTGGCAAATGGGAGCATAAAGGGCCACAGGGGTGGAAATGGGATAAGAAGGTAAGGGCTAGATGGCCTACAGTTTTATAACACAATAGGATGAAATGCCAGAGAACTGAAGCAGGCCTTCTAAGTAGTCAGGCTGCTTAAAAGGCCTGCCTCAACATTCTACTGTCCCCCAAGGCCGCCAATTTCTGCTTCAAAGGCAGAGTGCCTAACTCAATCCCACATCCACTGATCCCCACCACATTCACCGCCCCCTCCACACCCATTCCTCAGAATGAATATCACAACATTCAAGGGCCTCTTTTCCAAGACAGATGTGATGAATCAATACCTTTCCTGATTCAAGCTACCTGCCACAGTAGTGAAAATCAAGGCCATTTCTTCCAGAGATGCAATGAACCAAGAATTGTGCTTCAAAAAGAAAAACATGAGAATCCAGAGAGCATTCAATTCACATTGGTTGGTATAACTTTGTTCAAAGGGTCCAACACAAAGCACTGAGCTTAATACTAAAAGCTTTTGCTTAGATTTTATATGTGTCAGGCATGTGCTGAGTCCTACCTTCCTAATTCTATTGGCTGCACATCAAGGGTCCCTTGATCTGAGTGTTCCACCAAAGAATTAAGCCAATAGGGCTTCCAATTTACAAATAGATCCCACCAGTACACATCTGCTCTTATTCTATGTGTGTGCTTACCAAATAGCTCATGGGTCAAATTGGCCAGTGACTGTTGGTATGAATTTGGTTCCACACGTGCAATACTATTGTGCTCTAAGAAATACATAACTTGCAAGAAGCCACTTTTTCTGACATATCTTCAACTCCTAGATTTAATGTGCATAAATGAATATATTAGTGAGTTGGAATGAGATGCCCTTGTAATTAATGTGTTCAATTATTTTGTTTAACCCAGGGGAGCAAATCAAGAAATCCCTTGTTTTTCTAGTAATACATTTGATCTTTGTATTTGCTTAGTCTTTAGATGAGAAGTGATAAGGACTATTTATGACCATACAAACCTTTACCCTAAGGGGATAAGGACTTATTAACAGATGGTCTTGATACTCAGGAATATCAGTCTTGTAACCGAAGCAGATGGTAAATAATTAAATAGACAAGAATGAGATGATTGTAATGTGAGGTTTAAGGTTACCAAATAAACAGACAGTGGAGCTTCAATCAGTTATAAACCTGGAAGGTAAGGATCATCATGCTTTTTTTGGCTGGGAAATATTTACATCACTACTAAGTTTTAACGTACCGAACTATTCTTATGAGATCGAGGCAAATTGTTGAGCCCAGTTACAAATCCAACTTGTATAAAGACAGGGGAATTCTTTACTGAGTACTATTTATGGATATTAATAGGAAATGCTGTAACAATCACAGTTTCCTTGAATTCTGTCTAAAATTGTTCTCAATCATGTATATTTTAATGAAGATGTTATTTAACTTCAAATACATTTCCATGCCTTTGTTATAGTTTTATGGGAGGAATGGTTTTACAGAGCTCTGCAGGGATGGATTTTCCTTTTAACATCTTTGGGCAGCCATTAGAACACACCGGCCCACAGTAATCTTGGTGTGAGACCTGGTCCGTTTAGCATGGACCAGTGGACTGCAGCCAGGGGTTAGTTGCCACAATATCAAATGGCTGCTCAGTTCTAGATCCTGATAGAAATGAAGATATGAAGTAATTACTGCTGAGTTATTGTCATTTTATGGTGTCCCAAATAAATTGGAAATCTGATGCAGAAAGAAAAGAACGACTTGAGTTGTGTCTTTCATGACATCAGGATATCTCAAAATACTTTCCAACAAAGAAGGACTTTTGAAGTGTAGTCGCTGTTGTAATGTAGGAAAGATTACATATGTACACATTTTGTCCTTCTTCCAAGCCTCAGCTTTGGTTGATCTGATTTATAAACAATGTTTCTTCTGCTTCAAAAATGGATTTTATTTCAACAACTTTCCCTTTGGAAGTTTCTTGGCATGTAATCTTGCCCTGAAGTCATTTATACTTATTGACATTGTTACAATCTTGATGGGATGAACTATTTGGGAATTGTTGCCCTTCTTTCAGTCGGTGATGCTGATTTGCTTGTGAACTTTATGTTTTTGGCCATCTGTGATATCAGAAAGAGAAAACCACTTTTTTCCAAAAGCATATTTTATTCATAGAAGTTATGACTATTTACATAACTGTTCAAAATTGACATTACATAAGGTGCAAACCAAATCAGTTTTTTGAAATACTGTAAGTTAGTCAATATATTTAAATTAGAGTTAATGTTGACTCACTATAATATTCATTATATGTCAAACATATAACCTGGCTGTGCTATGACTGAAGGCCTTTCTCCATTGCAGTTTGTAGCTGCTACTCTAAGCTTTAGTGCATCTCTCAGCAAAAAGACTCCGAGTAAATAACTGTCTTTACTGTGAATAAAAAGAGAGTATTAAGTTCTAATCACTTTGGATTAATAATCACTAATTGATAATGGTAGTTTTAGATATTTTGGTTATACATATTTGTTATTGTTATCCATTTATAGTTGGAATTACTATTAGGTATGTTATTTTACTAAAATAGAACTGCTCGGGGATTGGTTGATGCAGGGAGTTAGATACTAATCTTTCATTTAAGAACTTGGTTTCAAATATGACTTAAGCTCATGGAACAGAAGATTTTTCTGTTTGTTGATTCTAAATGACCTATAGAATAGACGTAAGTGACCTGAATATGGTTTTAAGTTAACTAAGTTATCTATGCTCATATTAGCAATCTTAATTAGAGAAGGCATAAAATTTCAGATTCAGGAAATCAAAAACTGTCTCTTTTTTGCCATAGGAAATTGGGACAATGTAGACAGAGTTTAAATCTTAATCCTACAGCACAGCTAACCTGGGATTTCCCTGCTGAAGGATGAAATAATTACTGGAAGTTACTTGTACTTTATTAACCTTGTTTTGCAATCTCGCTTAGAAGAGCCAAAAAAAACTTTTGAAATACTCAAACATAGAAAATTGTTTGGCATGAAAAGGCTAGCTGGTCCAAGAGAGGGCCCGACATAACAATAGCCAGTTACCATGACTTCTTCCTTCCACTCACCCTCTCCTAGCCATGTAATGTCCTATAGTGGACAAAAGAAAAACTAGAAGAAAATAAAATCATAAGCTTCATCTTGAAGGCATAACAGAGGCAGTGCCCACCACACCAACAGGACACTCATTCCTTGCTGGCATGGAAAGACAGCATAAAATCCATTTTATTCTTATGTTCACAAAGTTTAAATTCATGCTCTTTGATCCTCAACAATATGTTAAAATGGAATAATCTGTGCTCAGGATATTCTCAACCTCTTTAATTATTATGTAGATTGCTAAGATGTCACCCCTAAGTTTACACTATTCTGAAGTAAATAAACCAAGGTTGTTGAGTTTATTTGGATAGCTGACATGCTTTAAGCTAGGAATCATTGCTGTAACTCAATGGACCTTTTTCAAGTTTACTATACAAGGAGAGAAAAGTTGGGTTCCAGATACAGCCTAACTGGTGTCCTTTGATTTCCATTAAATTGTTTAGTTAACCCAACCCATCCAAAGTTTGCTTGCATTGTTCATAATTCTTCAGTGACTGGTGTACAATAACATCTAGATTTTTGTTTCACTCAACATCTTTCTGCATCGTTCCTGTGAATGATTCCTTGTATTCTCACATCATTTGCCATCATCTTAGGTTTGATTGAACTCCATTATTATCGTAATCTTTGTACAGCTTTTGGTTTATTCTGCAAACTCATTACTAAAGTTTGTTCCTTACATTCATTACAAAATCAATTGCATTTAACCCTATCAGTTCCCCTTTTTCTACAACCTCTGAGAACACATTGGTTGTTCATCTTCATCCTCGCACTCTTCATAAAACTAAGACATCGTTTACAATATTCTGCATGTCTCTTTGTAGTAGAAATACCTTTGGTTTGGGAAAATAGTTACCATTACTTTCAGAACAAGCATCAAGGTCATTGCTAAATCTAAGATTGTTTATAGAATGGGCTCCTGAGTTAGAACCATGGGAAGGTTTGTTGCAGAAAGAGCCTATTTAGCCCATTGTGTCTGCACCAGCCAAAAAAACTAGCTGCTTATTTTAATTCCATTTTCCAGCTTCTGGTCTTGCAGGTTACAGTACTTCAGGTGCAGATCCAGGTACCTTTTAAATTTAGTTATGTTGTTCATCCTCAGCCACTATCCTGCCTAGGCCCCTTATAATTTTGTACACCTCAATTAGGTCACACCTCAGCCTTTTCTGTTCTGAGGAAAACAACCCTAGCCTTTGGGTCATAGAATCTCAACTATGCATAAAGTCTGCACCGACTCTCTGAGAGAACATTTTACCTAGCCCCTAACTCCCCGCCTCCTGGCCCATCCCAGTAATTAGCACATTTACCATGGCTAATCCACTTTGTCTACACATCTTTGGATGCTCGGGATAATTTAGCACGGTCATCTACCCAACCTGCACATTTTTGGACTATAGGAGGAAATCAGAGGACTTGGTTGTGACACTATCCAATCTTTCCTCATAGCTGCGTTCTTGTGAATCTCTTCTGTACTCTCTGCAGAGAAATTATGTGCTACCTGTAATGGTGCTGAGGTTCTTGCCATTGCATGAAACCTAGATGATTACAACCGTTACTTACTGAAGAGTATTAGGACAGAAGGCAGCTTTATTTCACTGCTTTATTTTATGCAAGTTAGATAAATGAGTAAACATAACTTTTAAGATTTAACAAATAATATTTGAAACAAGCAAAAAGCTTGACCTTAATGTTAACTTAGTTCATGGACGGAGGGAGAGATAAATTGAAACCCCCAAATTGCCTTCCCTCTGTCCTTAGTGTGGTTTATTTTTGCAAAGGTAGATGTATGCATTTTTGAAGACCTCTTTAGTGTTTGTTCAATTTTGAATTTTGATTTGATTTGTTTTAATTTGATAGGACCAGAAGCAGACTTTTGTGAAGGATTATTTATTCACTCATCCCAATATCTTGGGAGCCATAGAAGAATGTGATGGAGGTTACACATGTGCCTTTCATATGCTTTCTAAAGAAGTTCAAAAAGACAAGCTAACATTTAAAAATGGTATGAAATAAATTGATTGTGTGTCTTACAGCTGAATAAAAAGTACAAGTAATTAAGGAATAGATAGATAAGTTGCAAAAGGAAAGTAATGGTTGGCAGGACACCACTGCTGTTACATTGGAAACAAGAGGCAGTGAAAAAGGCAAGATCAATTAACTGCACCAATGAAAATTAAGACTATCTACAATTAATGTTGACACTGACTTCTCCACCTCCACCATGCACACAGCTTACTTCAGCCCCCTGGGGCTGCAATCTTATTCAACCAGGAGTATATCATCCATTCAAAATTTCATTAAGTCATTGTTAAAGCATAAAGTTACTTGGTAAGAGTATGACTTCAAGTATAGGAAAAGGGTCAAGAATTTGTTTCTAAAACAAAAATAAACCTGAAATCTTGAAGATATTGGGCAAAAATCCAATTTGAACTTTTCGAAAAATAATATGTACTTGAGTTAAAGAAGAGCTGTTAAATTAAAATTAAAGACATACTTTATTGATTTTCCCTCGAATTTTAAATGGTGAACATCAGAACCAAAACATTTTTGTGAAGAAGATAAAGAATAAATATAAAAAGTATGGGGAAGATTGTGATCCTTTTCAGTAGTTAGTCTGTATAGTTGTGGTGATGTCTTTTAAGAAGCTGGTGCCCTTCTTTAACTCTTTGACCAGGATTTTGCAGCCCTGCCACAGTGTACCTAGCAAGAAGTCTCATAGCGCCAGATTAAAGTCCAACTGGTTTATTTGGTAGCACAACCACACAAAAATGTGGCTGTATGAAGATACATGAAGATGAGTGGAAAAGAAAATTGCGTGGAGGGTGTGGAAAGCCTACATAGGGATCTGGATAGGTTGAGTGTGTGGGCGAGGACCTGGCAGATAATGTTCGCAAGTGTGAGGTTATCCACTTCGGTAGGAATAACGGTAGGAAGGATTACTACTTAAATGGCGAAAAGCTGCAGCATGAGACGGTGCAGAGGGACCTGGGGGTCCTTGTGCAGGAATCGCAAAAACACAGTCTGCAGGCGCAGCAGGTGATTAAGAAGGCGAATGCAATGGTGGCCTTTATAGCGAGGGGGATAGAATATAAAAGTAGGGAGGTTCTTTTGCAGCTGTATAGCGTACTGGTGAGGCCACAGCTGGAGTACTGTGTGCAGTTTTGGTCGCCGCATTTGAGGAAGGATATATTGGCCTTGGAGGGGGTGCAGAGAAGATTCACTAGGCTGATACCAGAGATGAGGGCGTTGGATTATGAGGTGAGACTAAATAGGCTAGGTTTGTACTTGTTGGAGTTTAGAAGGCTGAGAGGGGATCTTATAGTGACGCATAAGATAATGAAGGGATGGATAGGGTAGAGGTTGAGAGATTCTTTCCGCTTAGCAAAGATAGCAGGACTGGAGGGCATAGCCTCAAAATAAGGTTCAGATCAGAGTTGAGGAGGAATTTCTTCACTCAAAGGGTGGTGATTCTTTGGAATTCTCTGCCCGTTGAAGTGGTGGAGGCTTCCTCACTGAATATATTTAAGTCAAGGGTGGATAAGTTTTTGATTGACAAGGGAATTAAGGGTCATGGGGAGAAAGTAGGAAAGTGGAACTGAACAACTCAGATCAGTGATGATCTTATTGAATGGCGGGGCAGGCTTGAGGGGCTGGATGGCCGACTCCTGCTCCTATTTCTTATGTTCTTATGTTTTTACAATTTTGGACCACTGCTCCTTCATCAGGTGAATGGGAGTTCTGTTCACAAACAGAGCATGTGAAGACACAAATTCAGTTTACAAAATAATGGAGTCTTTACAGGTAATCAAGTCTTAAAGGCACAGACATTGAGAGTAAAGAGAGAGTTGAGCACAGGTTAAAGAGATATGTATTTCTCCAGCCAGAACAGTTAGTGGGATTTTGCAAGCCCAGGTAAGCCATGGGGGTTACATGTGCCTCCCATCAGTGGTTGCAGTGAGCCATTTCAATTGGCATTTATTTTAGTGGGAGCATAATACTGAGCTGTGTGGGAGGGGCCATAAAATCCTGGCCTATTGTCTTAAAATCTTGGTTATACCATAAAAAGTCTAGGAGTGAGAAACATCTTATAAAACACTGAAAGCCTTTGAAATAATTGGAATTTGGGGAACATTGAAGAAAAGGTAACAAAATAATTTTGTAAAAGCAGAGTTTAAAATGGAGATTGGTTCTTTTTGACTGGGTAAGTTTAAAAAAAAGCTGAAATTATGCAATTGTGTGCATTTGAGAATGTTTTGCTCCATCCCTTGGAAAAACAAGCAGAGAAGTTAACCCTTTCTATCCACACCTGCTTTTATTTAATTCATTCGTAAGTTGCCTATTTTGAGTTTCCAAGTTTACATGTTAATGACTGGATGTCATTACCATATTAGGCTCCTAACCAAAGCTATAATGATTTTGTTTTGTGTTTTATTTTAATAACTTGCCAGGATCACAAGAATATTGATATCACAACAAGAGACTGCAGGCAAATTCTAAGACTTACTTGCAGGCAACGAATTGGACTACAGGCTTTGTCTTTTGTACTCCTAGTTTTAACCATTGAGACTGTTTGATACCATTTGTTATCTTTTGAGACAAAGGTTGGGATTATCCAACTCTTCCATGAACTTCCAGTCCTGACTAAGGCAATCTGCCTATGGCAGCAGGTTTTCCAGTGTTGGGGCAGGCAAGAAATGCAAATGGCCATTGACTTCAGTGGGACCTGATGATCCCATGTGTGGCTAACAGTGAGCCATCTCCATCACCAGAAAACCCGCCTCAGTGGGCAAGAAAATCCCAGCCAAAGTTTGTGCATCAGAGATCTGAAATTTGCATCTAAGCAAACTGCAAACACTTTTGTCTCTGATGGAAAAGCACAATTCAAACTAACTAAGCCTGGGCATAATGTTTTTCTGAAATTGGAATTGATGAAATAACTTGAAATGAGTTGATAGATCAGCAGTCAAAGGGAAATTTACCTGATGTTTAAAGGAATAAACACATTTTATTTTTCTGAAACACATATGGAAAAACAGTCTGGTGGTTTCTTAGTATCAAAAAAATGTTGATTTTGGGAAGAAACCAATTGAACATGAACGAAGCCTATCAGCCCGACAACATTGATATCTGAATTTGGGATCATTTTAAAATTAAAAAAAAAATAGGCCCCATTTAGCAGGTTGCTTTTGAGAAAATAAAATGTTTTTCAGAGAAAGAACCAAAAAGCAAAATATGTTAATGCATAAATTTAAATGAGTGTGTTGAATTTATGAAAATGTTTTATTGGACTATTCATGAATGAGAAAGGCTGGTAACTAATGCATGTGTAAAGCAATGTGAAGAGGTGAATAAGAGTAGGCAATAGAGTTAGGAAAAAAACACAAATGGGAATTGGAATAACTCATCTAAGTTGACAGCTTTCTTTTGGAGATAATTGTATCCTTGTCAATGAACTTATTAAGGAAAATAAATTTGATAATCTGGCCACAACCCAAGACATTGGGATCATCCAATGGAGAATAAGCAAAGATTTTGAGACAGAAACCCACCTGACCTGGATCTTTTGAGAAGATTACTTGGAAGTTAAGGGTGTTTATCCAATAGAGCATGTATGGTGCAACATATACAACTCTGTTGGGAAGAACATAAGTTCAATGGACAGCAAAGTTCCTGTTTCCTTTGAGGATTATCAAATGGTGCATCATTTTGAAAACAGTGTAAGTTTGAATGGTGAAATTAATTGACATGATATAGCACAATCCCTATGGCTCTCACAACTCTTTGTCAAATGCAAAATGAGGACTTTTGGCAAAGGACAGAGAGATCACCACCAAGAACAATGGGCGAAAGAGAGTTTGCCAATGCTGTCTCTGGTTTACGTATTACAGCAGATAATAAAGTGGAACTTATTGTTCAGATTGAAGCTTTGGAAAAAAATTCCAACAGGGGATTAAAAAGGGAATTGGGACACTAGCGTGAGTGCAGAGAAATCATTTGTTATATGTAATGCAACTAACATGTGGGAGTGCATGGTGAGGCTGTGTCAAAGAATGGGTCCCAGGCATGCTGAGTTACATGACAAATGACATGAAATGCTTTCTATGGTCTGAAGAGCAGGAGAACATTTTTAAATGATCAAGGCGTTGACACATACTCCAGAGAGAAAATGACTTTAAGACAATTAAGAGATAATAGTCAGAAGGAATATGATTAAAGAAAAAGTGAAAGGAAGTTTGGGTAGGGACAATGGAAGACCAGGGAAAAAATACTTAATGAAAATATTCACAAGATGGATACAGGTGAAAAGCAATGCTGAATAATTTTTCAATTCTGTCCAAAATAATCTGTCACCCTTATTTTATATACTTGATAATTAACAGCACTTCTGCCAAATAAGTAATAATAGTGCGTGATTTGCAAGTGACTGTGCCAATCCAGATAGATTTTAATCAAGTAATTCTGGTAGCTTTAGTACGTAATCTCTGTAACCGAGAAATTAGGAAACAATTATGCATCTTCAAAATAATTAGGTTGGCGAAAAGTTTGTTAGGTGAATCATTAAGGATATTTCCTGCGCAGAGGTGGAATGTAAGAACTGGTGCCTATTTAGAATATTATGGATTAAGTAAGCATGTTATTGAGAACACGTAGGAGAAGACAGTGTTCATTCCTAGCAGTCAGAGACATAGGCGAAACAAAGATGATACAAGTTCTTGAACTGATCGTGTGTTTTCCAGAAGCTTGTGCATTTTATTGTTGATACAATTGTCTGGTAAGGGCTAGTAAAAGACTCTCAGCATGAAGTAAACTAAAAAATGATCTTGGGCTAATTGATGGACAGGGGGAAGTGACTTTCTTTGATATATAGGGTATCTGTCTCATACTCACTAGTTAGAAAGGATCAGACAAGTAATTGGGAAAAGACATGTTACCAGCTTAGGAAATAAAGTATATTAGGGAGTTTTCATTAGGTGACTGACCTAATCAGACAGTCTCCTTCTTCAGTAGAAGATAGACATTGAAAATAGAGGAAAACCGAGGGAAGAGTTCCCTTACACTCTGGCGAGAGAACAGAATGCTGCTATCACAAGCTGCTGAGATCAACTGTGCCAACTGTTCATCCTCTGGGATCAGTGAACAGCTCTCATCAGTCACGCATTGTACACTTTTCCTGTTTATTTTGCTAATGCATTATGTCTAAAATATTGCTTCATAATAAACTACAATAAAATTACTTATGAATACTCAATTGTCTATGTTAGTTAACTGTGTCTCCTGAACCATAAATCTTACAGTGACTACACTGCAAACATGTTTCAATTGCTCCAAAATGCTTTGAGACTTGGGTGTGGAAGATGCTACATAAATGCAAATTTTTTAAATGATTCTGAAAAGCTATTTTCATATTTGTATAATGTTAAATTTTTCCATTATGATTTTAAAAATTCTACAGATATAGTATAGTAATAATAAGGGGCTGAAGACAAAGCCTAGTGGGGCACTAGCATTGAGGATGATCATGGAGGCGTGCCTATCTTACTGATTATGGTCTGTGTGTTAGTAAGTTCAGGATCCAGTTGCAGAGGGAGGAGTCGAGCCCCAGCCCATGGAGTTTGGAGATGAGTTTTGTAGGAATAATGGTATTGAATGCTAACCTGTAGTCAATAACTAGGAGTCTGACATAGGTATCTTTGTTATCTAGTTGTTCCATGATTGAGTACAGGGCCAGGGAGATGGTATCTGGTGTGGACCTGTTGTAAAAATAGGCAAACTGTAACGAATCCAGATAGTCCAGGAAGCTGGAATTGATTTGTACCATGACTAATTTTTTCAAAACACTTCATGATGATGGATGTCAGAGCCACCAGACAATAGTCATTAAGGCTCACTGCCTGGTTTTTCTTGGTACCAGCATGATGATCACCTTCTTGAAGCAAATAGGGACCTCAGATTCTTGTAAAGAGAAGTTAAAGATGTCTGCGGACAGCAGCAACCTCCCTCCCCACCCCGCCCCAGCAGGTGTATGCAGGATCTGAGCGATCATCTGGATACCTGATCCAGGCCAGTCGCTTTCTGTGGGGTTGACTTTCAAGAAGGCTGTTCTGACAGCTCCAATGGTGACTCAGATACAGATTTATTTTAGGTTTCCGGGGTGGAGGGCATGCTCTCGCTAACCTCATGCTTAAAATACTGAACTCATCAAAGAGGGGTACTGGCAATTTTATATGCCTTCATCTTGTAACCTGTTATGTCTTGCAGACCTTGCCATAGTCAGCAGGGGATGATATAGCCAACTTGGTTCGGTACTGTCTTTTGGCATCTTTGATGGATCTTCTTAGATCATATTTGGCTTTCTTGTATAGATCAAGTTACCTGACTTGAACGTCTCAGACCTGGACTGCAGCAAGCAGTGGATATCCCTGTTCATCCATGGTTCCTGGTTGGGAAACATGCAGATTTGCTTTTTTGGCACATAGTCTTCTACTATTTACTAATAAAGTAAGTTACTGTAGTGGCATACTCATTCAGGTTAGTTGCAGAGTTTTCAAATATTGACCTGTCCACTGACTCTTAGCAGTCCTGAAGGAGAGCATTCAATTCCTCAGACCTACATTGATTACATTCTTTGATGGATTCTCCCATTTCAGTTTTTGCATATAAGCCAGGAGCAGGAGCACAGCCTTGTGGTCTGATTTGCCAAAGTGTGGGTAAGTGATAGAGTGATAGGAAAGTTTGTTATTTGTGTAGCAGTGATCTAGGATGTTTGGGCCTCTGGTGGAACAGGAGATGTGTTGATGGTAACTTGGTTAGGTTTTGTCATTTTTTTCCTCTTGTTTTGAAATGTAGTTGTATAATTTCTAATCCCACCTTGCAAACCCGATCAATCTAATAAATACTGGAGCAAAGTAAATCTTTAATATTTCTCCCATTTTACTACTTACAGCAACTTTCTGTTAGAAACCTCTTGGAAAGTTAACTATGTTACTATGCTTGATTTAAGCATCCTGCTGGTTGAATACCATCAGATATATCCATGCCTGTATATGTTTGTACATACAGGTCCAAGTAGTGACAATTCGTGTTTGGTCCACACCTAGCTACAGAGAGCTTCAAGTCACTGAACCAACTAGACAGAGTAGAAACTTGCATGCCATTTTGACAGCTGCCAGATGGATCTTCAGATTCTACTGGAAGCAATCCCAGTCATACCGAATTAAACTCAAATGGCTGTCTACTATTAGGATAAGACACAACAAGTCTAAATACCTTTACTTAAATAACACATCATTGTGAAAGAATTTGAATTCATCAAAAAAAATTCTACATTTACGTAATGTCTTCAACAAAGTAAAATGTCTCCAATCGTTTCATGGAACATTAGCAAACAAAATGTAATACTGAGCCACATTATGGGATATTAGGCCAGATAACCAAAGACATGGTCAAGCTGGTAGGTTTCAAGGAGTGCTTTAAGGGAAAGAGACAGGTCAGAGGGAGAGAGATTCCGAGAGGGAATCCCAGAATTTTGGGCTTCAAAAGCTGGAGGATGTTGAGCTGAAAGTCCATTGTGGAGCAATCTAAGATCAGGACTGCACAAGCAAGCAGAATATAATGAATGCAGAGGTTTCTGAGGGCTGCAGAACTGGAGAATGTTCCCAAGATACGGAGGAGCAAGTCTGTGGAGGATAAGAATTTTCAAATTGAGATGTTGTCAATGAGGATACAATGTAGATTCATGAGCACAAGATTGATGGATGAACAGGACTTAGGATTCTAGCTGCAGAGTTTTGTATGGACTCAAGTTTACATTGGAAGATGGGATCCTTGCCAGGAGAGGATTGGAATAGTCTGGTCTAGAAGTAACAAAGGTGTAGAGGCAGGTTTCAGTAGCAGATGGGTTGAGGCAGGAACAGAGTTGGGAGACACTGCCATAAGTTTATCAATGTCTCTTAGCCCTAATATCCATAGAACCATAGAATTCCTACAGTGCAGAAAGAAGCAATTTGGCCCGTGGAGTCTGCACTGATCCTTCAAAAAAAATCTCACCCAGATCCTCCACTCTGCACTGTTCCCATAACCCCACACATTTACCATAGTTTTCCATGTTGTCTCAGAAAAGCCTATTTTATGTTTTTGGTATAGTCAATAGTTTTTTTGCAGTGTTTGGTTGGGGGTGGGGTTAACCAATCTGCTATCTCTTCAATTGGAGAAAATCATTGTGTTTTGCCAAAAGGGCAATGGTGGGGGTATTAGTGGAGGATCTGTGGATAAATCAAAGTGGCTATTGTCTGATCACATTTTAGGACCCCAAAATAACAAATGTGAGATTGAGGACAATCTTACTGATCCCCGTTTTTGATATTATAATTTAGCCATTACTATATTTCAAAGCTTTTAATATTGAACTGCTAGATTTTAGTTGTCCTGAAATATGTAGATCGTTTATTCACTTAGTGCCGTCTTGAATTATTTGACTGTTATAAATTTGCATTTCGTCTACAGTTTGGAGGATTCAGATTCCGAGCCCCTCATCTTGTCTATCTCATGGTTTGTGCAATTTTAACCCTGCAATTCTTTCGCTGCGATCCTGAACATCGCCTCTTCCCTCGACAGGTGAGACCCAGATTCAAACGGTTGAAAATAATTTCCTATTTCCGTTTGAGATAGTATTTGCATCTTCCAAAATTCATATTAAAAATAAGGATAAGTCTGGCATATTTGGAAGCCTTTTAATTTATATATAATAATCATTCTTTTGCTGTTTTAAAAATGTGCAAAACACAGTTGATTTACTTCCGTTCATTCTCTCGCACTCTCAATTATCAGTTTTTATTAGGTACATATTTTAATTTGGTTTAAGAATGTGCAGCTTGCACTGTTGCTTATGGAGATTGTCAGTGGGGTTTTTGGTGAGACATACCGCAGACAGCAACAGCGGGTCGGGGCTGCGGTGGGGTTTATTTTTGGAAGGTGCAGTTGCTGCCTTGTCCAGGAGGTGTCAGAGCAGCTCGTCAGACAGTGCGACTGGGGAAAAGCTTGTTTGTTGGATTGCTGCAAAGTGCGAAATCACTGCGGGAAAATTCACTGGGAGTTGCGCGCGTGTGAGAGAGAGACGGCGTTGCGGGGGTGTGTGGAGAGACTAACAGAGGCAATTAGAGACAGAGTGGGGGCAGAGAGGGGTAACACCTTTTGGAATCGCGTTATTATTAACCATATGAAAATTGGAGGATTGTTTGCACAGACAGCGATGCTGCATTTCCTGTTTTTAAAAAAATCACAGTGTGAAAGAGCTGTTGCTGCAAGGAGCAACACAAGGACGTGAGCTCTTTGTGAAATTCATTTTTCGTGTTTTCCGCACAGTTTTGGGGATGGGGGTAGAATAACGGTTATAATCCAAACGCCTTTCAGACATGCTCTTTTATTGGAGACCATTTAAAAGTCAATGAGCTAAATGTAGGAATTCGATCACGTCTCCATGTGAATTCATGCTATCATTTTAACCGATGCTGTAATTCAATATCTGTGTGTAATATTAGCACTTTTAGCAATCTGACTGCCTGTTATCTGCATCGAACATTGTGATGTCCATGACAGACTTAAGTGCTGCAGTACAAAAAAATTAATACACATAGATACATACAAACACATACAGAAATGAACACAGATACACATACAGATATACAGAGATAAACATATCCAGAAATGAACACACAGATGTACACAGCCAGATGTGAATACATAGATACACACAGATGTAAGCACGTAGATACACATATGTAATGCACACATACAGATATGGACACACTAATTCAAAGGCATAGTTAAATTCTTAATAGGAAACCTTCGAAATTCGATTTATCCAACAGATTTGAACCGCCTGTCACCACTCTGTTATATGATTGCCCTGCCGATTAAGATCACAACAAGCAGTGGGTTTGTGAGAGTTGATATAATGCTAAGGATTGCATGATTGTGAACCAGACCCTTTATTGGCGCAAGGGAACTATAACGGGAGACTCGGTTCGACAATGCTACGGATTCATACCCCTCACATACAACACCGATTTGATTTATTGGACTGTGTATGAGAGAGAGAGAGAGAGAAGCGAAGAGTACAGATAACTCTCGGTGTGTGTGTGGCCCTGGATATTCAGCACCGATTTTGTTGTACAGGCAGAGGGATGTGACTGCTCGCTGCGGTGCCTGGCTCGGCGGTAAATCTGCACAGTCCCATTCCCATCCCACACATCTCGCCGCTTTTCACATTCTTTGACTTTTCTCCCTCTCTCTCTCATTTATAGTTTGCGTTTTTTTGGCCCCCCCAAAAAATCTCCTTCATCCCTTTTCGTGCGTCAGCCCCACGTCATGTAGAGCAGCTTCCCGAATTGGATGTTAAAAAATCGAATAGTTTTGGTGAGAAGGTGTTTTTTTTTGGAGGAGGGGGGGTGGTTTGTTGGAGAGAATTAAAGAAGACCTCGCACACACACAGCCCTGTCAGCAGCAGGCAGCTGGGGAGTTGGTGCCAAGGACTGAGTGAGTGAGTGAGTGAGTGGCCACTGCGGCAGGAAGGATAGCCCAGAGCCGAATGGCCACAATCTCACTCCACCTTTGCTGGAGCCTCAAATAGTGGCTGCGGATCCACTGGCGGCTGCTTTTGTAGCATTTTCCACATTCGGATCGCCCCCGTGAGACTATATATATTTAGAAAAAAAATACACAGAAAGAGAGAGCTGTGGACAGGGATTTACAAACTGGAGGCATCGCTTAAACATCCTTTTATCCACAGAGAGGAGGACCGCTCTGTTTATTCGCAATCTACGGATTATTGCTGATTCCTCCTCCTCCCCGCTGCTGCTATAGGGGGGCTGCTGAGACACGGATCTGGGTCCTTGTCATCCTTTTTTTTCATTTCTCCTGTTTTTTTTTCCTGATTGGGAAATTCCGTCCGATCTGGAGTGCGGAGGAGAGGCGAGCGGAGAATGGGCTCCTCATTGCCGAGGTGTTGGGGCTCCAGGCTGAGGGAGTGTGCGGTGTGCTTGTTGCTGGGCACGGTGCTGGGTTTGGGCAGCTTGGTTCTCGCCTGTCCTCCTTCCTGCAGATGTAGCAGCACCAGGATCACCTGCATTGAACCCGGCATCGTGGCTTTCCCCGTCCTGGCTTCGGCGGCCGAGATGGAGAACATTACCGAAATGTGAGTATAATCCCCGCAATTGCTTGCCAAATGGACGGGAGAAATAAACACCTCGAAACCTCCCAATTTTTAGCCTCAGTTATGTCGGCGAGTCTTGCGATGATCCGGGAAAAGAACATCGCTCTTATCAGGTCATTTTTCCGAGTGTCAATGTCTGTTTAGGATTAGTCTTTAGACCAAACATCAGAAGAAGAACATTTAAACCCCCTCTTTAAATGGAAAATAGACGGGGGAAGTCTCTATCGGAATATAATGTACAAATGTATTCCATCACCCAGTCCAGCCAGACATACTCCAAATCATGTTTAAAAAAAACACACTGGTTATTTTGAACAGTCTGATTCCCAATCCCATCACTTGGACATGGCAATATTTAGGCAAAAAAATGTCTAAAGACGGACAATCTTGCAATGATTTTACTTCTCCTTAGACTCAAGTTAATTCATTTATTTCAAAATAACGTGGATTGTCGCCGATATTGCATTGCTGGTTAATTGGGATTCTGAAAATAAGGCCATTTATGGCCAGAGCCCATTAAAGAAACACAGCACGTCCCAGCACCAATCTGCGTGTTTGGATCTGAATGTCTGTTGGTTAGAGATCTCCAGGTGCTCACTCCCAGCTCCTCCTGTGCAATTCAGGGTTTATTTTGTAAGATTCACTGGCTGGAAATAGAATATTAATTGTGACTCTGCCGTCATATCTTTCACCCTCCTGTATTCCCTCTTTGTGTCATCAGGATGAAAATTTTTTAGTCACCGGGCCCTGAAGTACTTGTTGCACTGAAAAGAAATCTAAAGTTTACCTTTTCATTTTCTTTTGCTGAATGCTGAGGATTCACGTTATATTAAAGCTTGGCACATCTCCCAATCAATCACCTTGCTGCTCCCGGCCCTGGGGATTTGGTTTGTATTAAGAGTAAAATCACCATCGGGCAGTTTGTATCTTTTCCAAGTATTCAACAAGTTTCCGGGAAAGGGATCAGGTTTTCTTATTGTTTGTTTACTTGCTGGAATTGAAAGCTTTCCAAGTTGATTTTCGAGTTTCCGAAAGGGAGATTTCCACCTAAGCTACTGGCTGGAGGTAGTGATTCCATCATTACCGCCTTCACCGGGAACTGAACTCACATCAGAGACAGTCTGTCACTGTCAGCTACCTGCAGATTTATCCCCAATTCCTTCAAAACCTCCAGACTTACCCCCAACTCCCTCAACACCCTCCAGACTTACCCCCAACTCCCTCAACAACCTCCAGACTTACCCCCAACTCCCTCAACACCCTCCAGACTTACTCCCAACTCCCTCAACACCCTCCAGACTTACCCCCAACTCCCTCAACACCCTCCAGACTTACCCCCAACTCCCTCAACACCCTCCAGACTTACTCCCAACTCCCTCAACACCCTCCAGACTTACCCCCAACTCCCTCAACACCCTCCAGACTTACCCCCAACTCCCTCAACACCCTCCAGACTTACTCCCAACTCCCTCAACAACCTCCAGACCTACCTCCAACTCTCTCAATAGCCCCTAGACTTACTCCCAACTCCTTCACCAGCCTCCATACCTCCCCCACTCTCTTCAACAATTTCTATCCATCTCCTCACTGATTCTGCTCCCCTTCCATCTGCTCTCCACCCTCCCTTCCTTTACATTACCTCTTCTTTTACACTGTCCCTCCACACTCTCTTAACTCACACTCTCTTCCTTCACTCTCCCTCCATTTATTTCCATTCCATTCTCTACTTTCACACTTTCCATTACCTGGACCCTCCATTCTTTCCATCCTGTCTCTGCAATCTCTCCTCTTCACACTCCGTCCACATTTTCTCCACACTCTCTTCCTCCACACACATTCTCTTTCCACACTCTCTCTCCATTCTCCCTCCTCTCTACACTCTCTCTCCACACTCTCCTTACATTCTCTATCTCTTCACAACACATTCTCTCTCTCCCTTCCTCTCTTCTCACAGTGTGAACCATTATGGTCAGGTTATTACTGAGCTCCCCCGCCGCCGCAACCTGGGTTCCTGATTCGGGGTCAGACGCTGAGCTGAGCCACTCCAGCCCATGGACATTACCGTGAACAAATGAGCTCCTGGCTGATTTGGAGGGATGTTTGTCCCATAGAACAGATTATTTGAAATGCATCATTACGGTGCTGCGAATGGAGAGGTGGTTTCATCTACAATCAGAGACTCCATTGATGAGAAATCCTTTCAAACCCATTTCTGAAGAAAGTGCCCCCCTCTCTCCCCCTCTCCCCTCTCCCCTCTCCCCCTCCCCTCTACGGTGAGTTCAAACATGAGTCTCTGGATCCTGGATATAGTTGAATTTCTATGGGTTCTAAACAGATTATTGTTGAATTAGCACAAAAGATCACCTCAAATCCTCAGGTACTGCTTCAGCTGTTGATTCAGCTGAAAACATTTGACTGGGTAACAAAAATCAAATTCATGCCTTTTCTCTCTAGACAAACACTGTTATCAGTCCGAGTAATAGTGAAAGGCCCAGGCAGAGTTCGAGGCCATTATTTAGCATGTCACACGGGTGCTGGGAATAATGATGTGCAAAAAGGGATATCCAAAGTGTAAAATACTGGTATTGCCACAATCCAAACTCAGCCATGTTTCTTACCAGCAAGTGTGAGAGCGAAAACAAAGAGGCTCTTTGACTCCGAGAACTCCCTCAATTGAATAGTTACAATCCATTCCTCCCATTTAATCTGCAGGAAAAAGTTAGCAGTGGCAGATCTCTAAATATCATTAACTAAACTCCAAAATATTCAGTCATCCTTGGCGTTTTATCATTTAATCTTGCCCTAATTCCACCTCCCGCCCCTAGCCAATATTCCCACCATCACTTTCTCAGCAATTGTTTCATGAAGAATCCAGGTTACATCTAAACTTTCAATCCAGTTCCATTCAAATGTTTACTAACTCCTTTCTAAAAGAACAGTGTAAATATCTGATTAGAAATGTCATTTTAAGGTACAGGACATTCATCAAGATTGCCATTGGAAAAGCTTTATTTTGAGTTGTGTACAAGGATATGAGATGTAGCATAAATTACGTTTAAATAAGATGTTTAAATTGTCTCACATAACATTGCTGTAGTGAAGAAAGGCAAAGTTTTTAAATGTTCTTAATCTGCAAAAAAATAAACATTTTTTCTTGGAGGATGAAGTGACTTAAATTTTCTGATATTATTCATGAACATGCTGCAACTCAAATTTAAAATAGCATTATAAATGGCATAAAATAGAATGTACCGAGGAATCAACACGATTACATACATATGTGATGAAGTTAGCAACAAATTAGAACAGCAAAGTATTAATTCTGCAAAACTCAAGACCGTGTTTATCGTTATGTTTGGAAGAGGACCAAGTGGGCTTTGTATAAAGCTAAGCAAAATCCAATATGACACTAGGTTAAGATGTGCCCATAAATCGTTCATAACTTCAAAAATAATCACATACTGTAATTGAAGTATTATTGAAAATATTATTTGGTGAATGTAAATGCTGCACTGATTGATTGTGTCACCCTCTGAGAAGGTGTTGAAACACTTCCAGAACCAGGTTCAGCTAAAACTGCAAAATAATCAATGCTGCATGTAGTGTCTAGAATGAACATCTTGCAAGAGACGTTTTCTTAGAAGAAGGCTGACAGTCAGGCAGAGGCTGTGGGTGGGTAACTATTAATCGAAAGAATGGGTGGTGAGGATCAACAATCTACTGATAAAATAGCTGAATTGGTTTCAACATAAATTCATCCAAATGAATGGCCCCATAACCACTGATTGCATTATAATAACCAGTTACATTAAATCACATTATCCCAACACCACAGCATTTTTATTTCCATTGAAATTATTCTGTCAAATTTTAAATTTTGCAATGTTATTACAGTAAATCCGTTAAAACTAAGATGAAATCAATATCCCTAAATTGCACTGAGACTGTAATATTCCATATTGTTCTACAAATATTCAGTTTCAAAATTAGAGTATTTCATGAAAGCAATATATATGTATTATGTATATAGTGCAGTATATATATTCCAAACAATATCTTACATGATCTGTACACTATGGAAATATATTAAGTTTCTCATTGTCTAATTTACTATTTCTGGAGTGTTAGTTCATAGTTTAAATGATTCTATAACATTCTTTTTGTTATTGATAGCTTTCTGTGACCTTGAGCATCAAGGTTTAAATTATTAAAGAGGCAGTGCGCTACATTTTCTGGTTTGGATTTGCTCAAGTTTCAGTCTAGGACACAGTGAGACAGGGAATTTATTCGGTCTTTCATCCGACTAAGCTTCACAAATTGACTGGGGAAAGACCGGTGAAGTTGGAAAAGTGCCAGCTAATGAATGTTAGAACAAGGACACATCTGTGCATTTGAAAGAGAATCAGAGAGATGCGCACAAACATCAGGAAAAGAAAAACACAAGTACTTACTTGTTTGGAGAGTATGAGGGAGATAATGGCAGAAAAATAAACAGAACGAGAAAAGGTCACCTTTGGGAAAGAGGATAGAATGAACAATACAGTTAATGAAGGAATAGAGCAAAATATGTCAACAGAGGGAGAACATCACACTCAGGGGAGGATAGAAAGCACAACTAATAAAATGCAGAGGGAAGCATAGGATAAAGATAATGAAAGAAAAATAAATTGGATAAGAAAGAAACAATTTTGACATGATGCATAACATTTTGAAGTGTGAAAGAAAATATATTTTGAAACTAAAAGGGGCTTTGTATGCTAATAAAATCTCTGAAGAAAATGCCATATATTGATGTGTAGTTCTAACAAAGACATTGCTGCAATAAACAGTAATGAATTTACATTAAGGAAAGTACAGTGATTGCTGTGAATGTATACCCTGTTCCTATATATAGCTACTCTCCAACATTACAATTTGTTGAGAACTGATTATGTTAGAAAAAGTTGGGTAAAGAAAAGAAAGAACAATGAAAAAGCAGTGGACTAAATGGGAGTGAAAGGGAAGACAGAAATATTCACACAGAAATTCTGCTGCTATCATTAAATCAAAAGTAAAAAAAACAAAAACTTCAGATTACACAAAATATTACACAAAACAAATTATGGTAACACATGAGAGTAATGTTTCTATGCAATATAAACATTCGGGTAAATAAAGCAGCAATGAGAGTGAGAAAAGCGATGGATGTAAATTTTAAAATAGCATTAATAACTTTAGACACTAATGGTTTATCTTATAAAATTCTGGTCGTATCTTTATCTTATTGCATTTGATCAGATAAATAATGAGAAAAAATTGTAAAAGATCGTTTGCATTTATTACAACACACAGTGGCTACATGTTTTGAATAACTTAGTTGTATTTTAAACTGGACACTAATAAAATATTTCTGCACAATTCTGCTGAATTGTAGCAGTAACAATTCATGCAAGTGTGTATGGGTGGGGTGGGGGGAGGAGCGAGGGTGGGGGCTTATAACATCTTTAGTTTTGTTTCTTTATTGTACGTAACATTCACAAATAGAATAATTGCCTGACATCTGCTTGTCCTGAGTTTTGCCTGATAATTTTTCTTATTTGTCTGTGTTTGAAAGTGTAAACCAAAAAAAAACTGTGGAATTTGTTGTATTCTGATTTGATGTACAAAAAAGACACTCCCATTTTAAAACATTTAACAAGCCAGACAGATTACTCCATTCCCAATAGCACTATATTTTATAATTCAGTTGAGACTATTCAAAGATTAACTACTCTAATAGATAATTTTATTAATTTCATTGTGATTTGTCACTGCCGAAAGTATAATTGGGTAGGAGGATCACATTAAGTTCAGTAATTCATTATATTAACATAAATAAAGGCAATACACACATGTGTATCAACAGCCAGTGCTGTGGAATGATGAAACACCACTATAGCTATTTTCACGGTGACATTTTTTTTCTCAACCTGGCTTCAAAAGGAAGGCATTTAACCAAATAGGTCATGGGAAATCAGAAAGAAATTTCCTCAAATGCCTCTTTGGGGATGCTTGTAGAATTAAATTAGTAGCTGTTTGGATGTAGAGAAGTTTGACTCAGAGAAAATTGCTCACTGCACGAGTGTGAAATGGCAGTTTCCTGGTTTTGTGGTTCCTCTGAGTGTATGCTTTCCTCTGAGAATGAGGGCTTGACTGAAATCAGTTAAACCAGTTTTCAACATCTTTACAACATAAGATAAGGCCGTTTGGCCCTTCATGCTTGTGCTGGACCTTATGTTTCAACTAAAGTTTAATCTACAGAAAAAAAGGAAAGGCCTGAAGATAAATTTTAATTCTGATTTTGTAGACAATATAAGAATTCACATACTATAGGTTAAAGATGAGTTATAGAATTATGTTGCCAACCATAAAATATTCATAAGATTCATAAACTTCATTGCCTTAGTTTTGTTTATTTTTTTCTTTGTGAATATTGCAAGTTCAATCATTCTTTTGAAACTTCAGTACATTTGTTTTACTGAATATGAACCAAGTTTGCTAATGTCATTCTAGAAAATAGTGATTGAACTGTGAAGGTAAGTTGAAATCTTCATGTATGTACTTTATAGTTTAATCTGATGTGTGGTGTGGAACTGTTGCTGGACTTCTTGAGAGTTTAAAGTGAACCTCTGAGCTCAGAACATGATGCAAATGAATAGTTTCAGAAAGCATGTTAATAGTAATGTTGAGAGATTGAAAGGAAATCTTATATGCCTATTATATAACAGTTACTGGCATTAGACTATAATGTTCAACTGACAGACTAGAATTATAATGCAGCTTGATTTTTGTCTGACTGACTTTAAGGATTTGCAATAACAGAGCTTTGTTGCATGCATGTTTTGACATATATTGAGAATTTTACTCTGCAGGAAATTAATTGCTACAGGAATACAGACATATTTTGTTCTCTATTATTAAAAAATACACAAACATGCTTCAAATTTCTATCTAAGCAAGTGTATATTGTAACTTTGCACCAGATTGGAATTTTGTTGGAAATGTTGTGAACAATATGGGATGGTATCTTGGATTTGACGTGACACAGTTTGGCTATGTTGGAGTTCACATTTAGGCCTGACACTTGTGTGCTACTTATTGTGTCCATAATGCTTCACATCAACCCAAAAGCTTAGATTAGCTGCATTGTGAATTGCATTCAAATTATATATTGTGTTTGTAATTGAAAATAATTTTAATTAAAAAATAAATATTAGTTTATCTTCTATAGGTATTGATCATGGTTAGTTGGATGATATAATATTTAATAGTAATATGATTGGTTTATATCTAATGCATAGCATAGTGAAAATACATATGCCAGTTCTTTCCACTTTGTTGCTAGATGCAGTTGTGCTTGACCTTGTCTGTGTCTTGAAAGCCACAACATCCAATTGCAGTAATAGGTCAATTATAGGGTAATTACTATTGCTGAGAGAAGTTTGTAGATTGATAGGTGCTTGTATTTTCCAGCCACAGATCAGAACCAACCAGCAAAAAATTATGCCCTATAATTTTAAATGCAATAGATTCAAAAAATTATATACATCCAGATAGAAGTCATGGCTGCTTACATACATAAATGTTTCCATAAATCATACTGACTACTGCCCAGGAATGACAAAGTCATAAGTGAATCTCATGAGTAATGATTTGGTGAATGTTTCCAATATCTATGGCCAACAAATTTGTATCCAAGTAAATGGTTGAATTTTTTTTGTGTTATGTTACTGGAAATATGTATTATGATGGATGGTCAGGATCTACCAAATGAATGCAAATGTATGAAAATGACTAATCAATTTCAAATCATTGACTAGGCTATATTACTTACCTCTTATAGAATAGACTTTGCACTTATTAGAGTTGAGAAGAATCTCTACATGGGCAGTGGTAGTGACAAAACTAATCTATTTGGTTTTGACTCCTTTTATTTGATCTGGGTACTTAAGAAGTTGGCTAATTTGATGCATTTGTTGCAACAATTAGTCAAGTTGTTGTTAGGAGAATTCCAAAGGGAGAAGCCAAACATTGAATTTAAATGTAAATACTTTATGTAATTTATCCAGCTCTATGTTTGATTGTTGGCTGGATTTAAATTCAGTGGGTCCAGAAACTGCATTTAAGCTATTTATCAGCCTGTCTTTATTCAAAGCAAGAGTCTGCCTAGAAGATTGAAGGGTGTATTCAAACTAGGTAGCTTTCATACTTGGTGAGAAAAGAAAGTGAACCATAATGTAAGAAAATTACTTAAGCATAGTTGAACCTAGCAGTTGTGAGTGACATTTTACGTTTTATTATAATCCTAGCTAAACTTAATAACTTTGCAAAAAAAGTCTGTATAGTGTTACTGCTGCAATTTTCCTACTTCCATAAATTTATTTTGAATTTAAAGCCTAAGACAGAAAATAAAGTTGTATTATTCTGCCAGATACAAGGAAGATCCCACAATGGACGGAATAGTAGCCATTTAAATGAAACTTAAGTATTGTTTGTTATCAGAACATGTTATGAATTGCAGTGGTTGGGAGAATCCTGAGGTTCTATAGGAGTCATCCAGAAATATCACAGTAGATCTGGCAACTTTAAATTTGAAAACAGTTGTCCTTTCAATTTGTCCAATTGAAGGTTGTCTTCACACTTTTATCCTATCAGCAGCCAATGAACTGAGAAGCCAGTCTTTGATTGGATAAGCGGAAAATAGCGATAATATTATTATTGGAGGTCTCAGCCAAGACCACAAGTGAAGACAACAGGATGGTGAACCAGGCAGCAGAATGAGGTAGGCCATGGCCACTGAATGGAAGGGGAAGCAGCCTCAGAGGATGGTAGGGGAAGCAGTCATGTAGAGTGGGATGGGCAGTGGCCTTGGAGATTGGGAGGACAAGCGGTTGTGGAACAATGGAGAGAGATTTGAAAATGTATGTGGGAGGAAGGTAGGTGGATGTGCAAATGTACATATATTTGTGTTTGTGAGTGTGTGGGAGAGATAGGTGAGAGTGTGTGGGTCAGAAACAGTGAGAATGTGATTGAGTGGGAGGGAGAGGTGGGAGTATGTGTGTGTGTTTCTTTGTGTATGTGAGCAAGTGTTTTGAATGTATGTGAGAATATTGAGTGTAGGAAAGAGAGAGAGAGAGAGAGAGAGCTGGCTGTGTACATTTGTATATTTCCGTTTTTGTGTGAGAGTAAGTGTGAATGAGAGACAAGAAAGTGTGTGTGTGTGTGTGTAAGAAATGAGTGTATACGTGAGAAAGAGAAAGGCAAGTGTAAGAGGGAGGAGTGTGAATACATGTGTGTGTTTCTTAATGTGTATGAGTGACAGTGTGTGTATATGTGTGAGGAGTGTGTGTGTGAGAGAGAGAGTTAGGAGTATGCATGTGTATGGTTGTATGTATGAGACAGTAAGAAGTCTCTCAACACCAAGTTAAAATTTAACCTGGTGTTGTGAGACTTCTTACTGTGTTTACCCCTGTCTAACGTGGCATCTCCACCGTATGTATGAAAAACAGAGGTGGGTTTATGTGTGAGAGAGAAGTGGGAGTAAGCATATGTATGTGTGTGTTTCTGTGTGTGAGAGAGAAAGAATAAGAAAGTATGTGTGTGAGAGAGGGAAAAGGTATCCAGCTCTGCAGCAGCACTCCTTTTATTAAATGAATTTGTGAGCAAAAGAAACAGCATCTTTCACAAAGATAAAACTTAAGAATTTTTTGCAGAATTATAATAAGTTATTGAGTTTGTCTATATAAATTTCACAAAGGAAGTTTGAATCCTGGAGTGAAGGAATTTTTGGCAGTTTTTTCTAAAAGTGATCCTTTGACTTATATTTTGTTCTTAATACCGTCAATCATTTCACTCACCTGAAACTGCAGGTATTTAACTTTCCAAATCTATAAACTCACTTGCTTAGCAACCAATCACATTATTAATTATAATAAATGTATACATATAAGAAATAGAAAAAGTTCTATAAATTTGATTTTGTATGTATTTATTATGCAAAGCAATCTTTTTTTTATTGTCTAACTCTTCAGCATATTAAGAATGTTTCTCAGGGGTTCTGTTGAGTACTCTTGGGAGTCAAAAATGTTCTGTGGCTGGAGAAATTTGGGAAACCCTGCCTTAGCATACCCATCCCCTGTGAAAGTAATGCACATTGTATTTTATTGGCATGTTGATCAATGCCACCAGATCCAGGGTGGGTTTTGGTAAAAGAAATTGCTCTGGTTAAACTAGTAGGATAGTTTCCAACAAGTTGTAAATTTGGCAAGTTTCAGGTAATTGAAATGATTGACAGTACTGACAACAAAAAGCAAATCAAAGCTTAACTTTTAGAAAAAGCCTCTAGAAATTTCTTCATCCCAGGATCCAAAGTTCCTTTGTGAAATTGATACAGCTTCATACAATTTTAGACAGCATCTAAAGATCTAGATGAAAGTCACATCCACAATATGATTTGAATATATTACCTGTGAATAGTAATTTTCAAATGGAAATACATGCAAAAAACCCAAAAGCATTATACTTTGATTGTTATTTGAAAATATGTGAGAGTATGAGCAATGTCTATATGATTTATGTTGAGCGTGTTGATGTGAATTGTTTATCAGTAAATGGATGAAGATGCACGGTGATGGTGAGAATTGGGTAATGCAGTTATAATTGGTTTCGGGAAGTTCAGATGATTTCAGAAACTAGAGAAGCAAAGTGATGTACTGCAGTTATTGGGATTACTGCCTAGCAGTCAGGAGTTTCTCCAGATTTCTTCTTTCTTTTTATGAAGGTACTGACTCGGACTTGGTTGAGCTTCCACCTAATAACAACAACTCTGTATTTTATGTTTCTGACCATTCTTCGTGTGTTAACCCATGTTTATCTCATTTCCAGACTTTACTGTTCCAATACCATACTGGCCAGCCTTTCATCACTCACTCTCCATAGACTTCACCTCAGTCTAAATTCTTTTGCTCAAATCCTGTCCAAGACCCTCTGACCTTTTACTACTTTATTTTCTGATCTGCGTTGGCTCCTGACAACCAATGCCTCTAATTTAAAATATTTGTCCTTGTGTCATGGTTGTACTCTTTCCTATCTTTGTTAACTTCTCTAAATCTATTACCCCCAGAACTTTGTGTTTCTCCAGCCCTGTATATTTTCCCACATAATCCTCCATCCACTGCTAGGAACTTCCTTCCTAACAGCACTGAAAACGTGCATATACCAATGGATTTCAACACTTCAAGCTGGCTGCTCACCACTACCCCCTGAAGAGCTATTAGGGATGGACGACAAATGTTGGCTTTCGCAATGATTTCCACATATCATGAAAAAAATTTTAAAAATGGATGGAGTAGTCATTACAATATACCTGGACTTTAAGGAGTGGCTGAGGCCAGACAAGTCAGTGTACTATCCAGCCTTTCATTTCCCTACCCTTATCCTAGTTACAAAAAGTATGCCACAGAGAGGTTGGTGCGGCAACAGATATTCCAACATTTGCTGGACATAAGCAGAATCTGCTTTGTGGGAATCTCACTCTGTCAAGCAAATGAGTCCTGATCCAGATTGGGGTCACAGTGATGTCAGGGCAATTGGAGGAATCCTGTTCTGAGTATCCCCTGACAGGAGAGAGGAAACTTGGCCCTCTCTATATGTACATGAGGTTTCAGTTTACACTGAGGAGTGGAAATTTCTGTAGAAGTTTATTCTGATTTTGGATATTTGGCCTTTCCTACACTGTCTAATATTTTCATTGTAAGAAGTCTCATGACACCACGTTAAAGTCCAACAGGTTTATTTGGTAGTAAATACCACTAGCTTTCGGAATGCTGTTCCTTCGTCAGGTGCATTCCGAAAGCTAGTGGTGTTTACAACCAAATAAACCTGTTAGACTTTAACCTCGTGTTGTGAGACTTCTTAATGTGTTTACCCCAGTGCAACATCAGCATCTCCACATCATAATATTTTCATCACACTGGAGTTCTCATTCTTACCTATCATGTCAATATCACCTTTACTTTATATTATCTTGCTGGGGAAGTGCCCTCTCCTATAAACTTCCAGGAAGGAATTCCATCCTGCTTGTTAATTTGATGGGAAATTATTACTTCTCAATGCATGGCCCTCTTGCTACTGAATCTTTGGTAATAAAGCTATTCCTTCTGTCATTTCCTTCTTTGGAATTGCCTCTCCTACTCTGTATGGAAACCTTCTTCATTCTGAATGAGTTTGTATATCTTTAGATCCTTCCACCCCATGGATATTCAGTCCCTATTAACCACAGGCTACAGGGCGGCACGGTGGCGCAGTGGTTAGCATTGTGCTTCACAGCACTGGGGACCCACATTCAATTTCAGCCTTGGGTCATTGGCTGAGTGGAGTTTGTATTTTCTTCCCGTGTCTGCATGGGTTTCCTTTGGGTGCTCCAGTTTCATCCCACACTCCAGAAATGTGTGGTTGATTGGCCATGCTAAAATTTCTCCTAGTGTTGGGGGAATTAACAGGATCAGCAGGATCTGTTTTGTGGAAATCCACTCTATCAAGCAAATGAGTCCTGATCTAGATTGGGGTCACAGTGGTGTCAGGACAACTGGGGGTTATAGAAATAGTGCCTGAGTGGGATTGTAGTTGATACAGACTCAATGGGCAGAATGATTTCCTTCTGTACTATAGGGATTTTGTAATACAAAGGAAAGAATTTCCAATCCTGTCAAATTTCTACTTTGTCAAATCTTTTTTATCATTCCTTTATTAAATTTTATTGAAGCATCTTATATATTATTACCAACAAAGCCTCAAGTCTTGGACTGGGATTATTAAATTAATACTCCATACTTTTATCCTACTACCTGAAAGCCACATTAAAGATATAGATTCCTTAATTTCAGTATTTTATTATTTTAACAAAAGCATTAATCCTTTTATTTCAAATGTTTCCACACTAATGCTAATATATGAGACAGAAGAACATGATGTAAGTGCATTAAGTATTTATCTGCTAATATCACTGTCATTTCCAGCCTGGTGTGATTAAAAGCAGGAGCACGGGCTATAGAAAAGACTGAATTCCTTTTGGCCAATCTGCAAAGAGGTCAACCAAACAGGTGTCTTCACAGATAATGTCACCAACCTTTAGGAAAGTGCCTTAGGGATTATTGGAACATCTGGAATAACATTCAGAGAAAAGCGGCTTGTGAGGATCCTCTGTCTGATGTATTCAGATAATGGCTGGATTGTTATTAATCATAATATGTTTGTATTAAATATGCCTCAACAGCTCACGTTCAATACAATTAAAATTGGTGTAATGTCTTCTCAATTAATGACTGCATTCGCATTCCTTATCCAGCTGGAAAATGGGAAACAAAATATCCATCCATAGATCTTTTAAACAGAGCTATCTTTAAATTATACCACATGATTGTAATATTTAAATGTTTGGCATGATCACCTAACTTTCCTATTTATCTTAAATAAATTAACATCTCCATTAAGAAGCAAAGAAAGAATTTCAGATGTCAACACTAAACATTTATGTTATCATCCTACAGCACATTTTTAAGGCCATAATTCATTGTGAACATGTCCCCTGCTTTCTATCATTTTTCAGAGATCATCCATTCAATTTGATCAAATCCTTTTGAATTCTGTCAGTCTGTCTTATTATTGTCACATGATCACATTGCTTTATGTAATCAGTAAATTTTATCTTGTAAGATGGAATATCCTCCACATTACGGAATTATAGAATGGTTGCAGCACAGAAGGAAGCTATTCATGGATATTTATGAATAATGGCCGAGATGTTCCAATCAGTGGCAATATGAGATGCATTGCTGCTGCCCATGAAGGTTTTATCGACCCAATGCTATTATCTGTATCTTCAAGGATCTTCTCATCCTGGTTGATGGGACACATTACCTTTTATAGCACCAGCTACAGTATTCAGTTAAGGGGTGAGTGAATAAATGGTAGGTAAGTCAGGCAGGTAGGTGGCTAATGTGGTTCGTGTGGCTGATACGTGTAGGTGGGTAACTGTATAAGGTGGGTAGGTGATTGAGAGAGTAGTAAGTCAAGAGATCGTTGGGTGGCAGAGGGGGCTAATCAGGTTGGAAAGTGATCAAGTTAGATCAAAATGTATTCTAGTGGTCAGAAGTAGTAGTTGGGTGCTAGGAGTGAGGTGATTCGATGAGTTAGTTATGAAGTTACTGGCTGTTAGATCAGGTATTAAACTGTGTAACATTTCCAGGATAAGCACACAGTTACATCCAATATATATCGACCGAAGTATTCGTTGAGCATCCTGGGAAGAGGGGAATGATTCCATCCAAAATTTAAACTTCCGGGCAATTCTCATTTCTGTCCCCATATCAGGATTCCAAAGGTCCTGATTAATATCTCCTGATTTATGTCCAGCTCTGACGATCTGGAGACATGAAAATTTGGGCCAATGTGAATGGCAGACTAAACTGGGAGATATTAACCCTACAGGATGAAATACCTTGTTAGATTATATTTAAATCAGAAGTAAACACCTCCAACTTTAATTTGGCTTTCATGTGCTGCAAAACAATTTTCCTTAATTGTTAATCTTAAAAGGAAACATCTTATGTCAGTGGAGACATTTCCTGACAATTTCCGAGATGGTTTTTAGATCAAGTCAGGATTACTGATGAGTTTGCTGATCTAGCTGGAACTGCTGATGATTCGTCTGATCTAACTGGGGTACTGACAATTTCTCCAATCAATCTGGGATACAGTTGATTTCTCTGATCCAGCCAGGGTTATGGATGAATTTGCTGAATGAACCAGGGCTACTGATGATTTATCTGATTGAGCTGGAGTTACTGATGAATTCTTTAGTATAACTAGAGATAATGATGATTTCCCTGATTTTTAGCCGGAGCTCCAGATGATTTCTCTGATCTTGCCGGTGTTACTGGATTCCCCGATCTTGCCAGTGTTACTGGATTCCCTGATCTTGCTGAGTGTTACTGGTTTCTCTGATCTTGCCGGGTTTCACTGGTTTCCCTGATCTTGCTGGTGTTAATAATTTCTCTGATCTTGCCGGGTTTCACTGGTTTCTCTGATCTTGCTGAGTGTTACTGGTTTCCCTGATCTTGCCGGGGGTTACTGGTGATTTGCTGATAGAAACAGGGTTAACTATGGTTTCTCAGGTCTGGTCAGAGTTACTGATGTTTTTCTCTGACTTGGCCAGTGTTACTGATGATTTCCCTAACTTAGCCGGTGTTGCTTATGATTTCTGACCTTGCTGCGGTTACTAATGTTCTCTCTGATTTAGCCAGGATAACTGTAGATTCCTCTGCTCTAGCCAAAGTTATTGGTGAATTCAGTATTCAAACCAGAGTTACTCATGATTTCTTGCTAGCAAGGGTTAGCGATGATTTCTCTGATTTAGCAATGATTACTTATGATTTCTCTGACCAACCTGGAGTTGCTGATGATGGTCGGTAAATCTGGCCCAATTTCTCTCTAGCCGAGGTATTTGATGATTTCTCTTTGGTGTGGTTGCTAATGATTTCTGGCTAGGGTGATTGATGATTTCTCTGATCAATCCCGTGTTACTGATGTTCTCTGGTTTACCCAGGTTGCTGATGATTTTTCCCCAGCATGGTTTCCTGTTGATTTCTCTGATCTGGCTGCTGTAACTGCTGATTTTCTTTAACCTTATCAGGATTACTGATGATATCTCTGGCCCAGTTTTCATTTCTGATGATTCCCTGATCTAGAACAAAGAACAAAAATCAAAGAACAATAACAGCACGGGAAACAGGCCCTTCAGCCCAACGAGCCAGCGCTGCCATCCCAATGTTCCCACCTCTACCCGTGATCCCTGTCTATGTTTATAGATCTATGGATTGAAACCACCTAGCTGTGGTTTGTTGATGATTTCTATAATCGTCTTCGTTAATACTGATTTATGTGATCTAGCTGAGGTTACTGATCATTTCCCTTGTTTAGCTGGGATTAATGATAATTTATATGATTTATCCAGTATTACTGATGATTTATCTTATCTAATTGCAGTTTCTGATGATTTCTTTGACCTGGCCAGAATTACTGATGTGTGCTGTGATCTAAGTGGGTTCACTGAGGATTTCTTTAATCTAACCATAATTAATGATGAGTTTTCTGATCTGGGGTTTTAATGTTTCCCTGATTTAATTGGGGTTCCTGATGATCTCTTTGATCTAGCTGGATTTATGGATGATTTTTCTGATCTAGCCAGGGTTACTGATGATTTTTCTGCGACTGGAGTTACTGATGGTTTTTCTGATTTAGCCAGAGTTACCAAAGTTTCCACTAATCTAGTTGGGTTCCTGATGATTTCTGTCTAGCCAGGGTTGTTGATGATTTATCTGATTTAACTCAGAATTTTTGATGATTCCTTTCATCTAGCTGGGGTTAGAGGTGAGGATTGGGAATAGTTTTAAATTCAGTAAAGGTGGCCCAAGGGATTGACTAAGAAGGGGAAAATGGAGTATGAAAGTAAGCTATGGCGGAACATAAAAACTGACTGTAAACATTTCTATAGGTACATAAAGAGTAAAAGATTGACAACAACAAACGTAGGCCCCCTACAGTCATAGAATAGAACTCCTACAATACAGAAGAGGCAATTTGGCCCATCAAGTCCGCACTAACTCTCCAACAGAGCATCTTATCCAGGCCCACTTACTGCCCAATCTCTGTAACCCTACTCATGTATCCCATTAACCCCCTTAATCTACACACATTTAAACAGTAAGGGGCAATTTAGTATGGCCAATCTACCTACCCGCACATGTCTGGACTGTGGGAGGAGACTGGAGCACCCGGAGGAAACCCAGAAACACAGAATTCCTAATGGAGAACAAATAAATAACTGAGGAACTAAATTCATTACTTTGCTTTTGCCTTCACAATAGAAAAGATGAAAAACATACTGAAAATTTTGAGAAAGAAGTTTTAGTGAGAAGCTGAAGGAATTCAGTATTAGTAGAGAAAGGATTTTGGAGAAGTTAATGGGATTAAAGGTGAATAAATCTTTAGGGCCTGATAATCTTCATCCCAGAATACTTAAGGAAGAGGCCCTAGAAATAACGAATCCATTGGTGGTTATTTTCCACAACTGTTTGGACTCTGGAATAGTTCCTCCAAATTGCAGGATAACTAATATAAGCTTGCTATTCAAAAAGGCAAGTAGAAAAAAAAACAGGGAACTATGGAGCAGTGAGCCTAATGATTCTAGCAAGGAAGTAGCTAGAATCATTTATTGGAGGTTTCATAGCACAGTATTTGGAAGGCAGTGGTATAATCTGACAAAGGGAAATCATGCTCAATAAATCTACTGGAATTTCTGAGGGAGTGTTGACCAGAGAGAAGTAGAAGGTGTGATATATTTAAACTTTCTGAAGGCTTTTGGCAAGTCCTCCCATAACAGACTACTATGTAAAGTTTAAAAAAAACACAAGGTTACGGGTAATGTCTTGAGACGAATAGAAAGCTGGTTTGCAGACAGATAGCAAAAAGTTAAAATAAATGGGTCTTTTTCTGATCGACAGGCAGCAAATAGTGAGATACCACAGGGATCTGTGCTAGGACCTCACTGTTCACATTATGTATTAATGATTTGGAAGAAGGAACTAAATGTGTTATCTCCAAATTTGCAGATGCTTCAAAGTTGGGTAGGAGTGCAAGCTGTGAGGAGAATGCAGAGATCCTTCAGATTGATTTGGTCAGGTTGAGTGAGTGGGCATATATATATTATAGATGCAGTATAATGTGGATAAATGTGAGGTTATCCACTTTTGCAGCAAAAATAAGAAGACAGATTATTATTTGAATGGGTGTAAATGGAGAGAGGCTCAGAGAGATCTTGGTGTCTTTGTGCATCAGTTGCTGAAAGTAAGCGTGCTAGTACAGCAAACAGTAAAGAAGTCAAATGGCATGTTGGCCTTCATAGTTTGAGGATTTGAGTATAGGAATAGAGATGTGTTACTGCAATTATATAGGGTATTAGTGAGGCCACACCTGGGATATTGTATGCAATTTCAGTGTTCTTATCTAAGGAATAGTGGGAATACATGGGGCGGCATAGTGGCACAGTGGTTAACACTGCCGCCTTTCTGCACCAGGGATCAATTTCCACCTCAGGTCACTGTCACTTATAAAATTTTAACAGAGTTAGATAAGTAAATGCATAAAAAATATTCCTAATTTTGGGGAAGTCCAGAACTAGGGGGACTGATTTTAGGGATTTTAGGACTGAGATGAGGAGAAGTATCTTTACCCAGAAAGCGGTGAATATGTAGAATTCACTACCACAGAAAATAGTTGAAGTTAAAATGTTGTGTGATTTCAGGAAGGAATTAGATACAACTCTTGGATTAAAGAGATCAAGGGATAGGGGGGGTAAGTAGGATCAGAGTATTGAATGCAATGATCAGCTATGATCAAAATGAATGGCAGAGCAGATTTGAAGAGCCGAATGGCTTACTTTTGCAACTATTTCTTGTACGTATTTCTATGTGTTACTGGTGATTTCCTGATTGAGTCAGGTTTATCTGATCTACTCGTAGTTTTTGATGATTTCTGTCTACCTAGAGTTAACGATGATTTCTCTGGTCTAGTTGGGATTACTGATGATTTCTCCTAGTTAGTTGTAAATTTTGATGATTTCTCTCAGTTTGCTGCTATTACTGATGATTTCTCTGATCTTGCCAGATTATTGTTCATTTCTCAATGTGATTAATGATGATTTTTCTGATTTATCCAGGGTTATTGATGTTTTCTCTGATCTAGTCAAGGTTACTTGGTAGGTGGACATTAAGAAAGATGAGGTGTTGGAACTGTTAAATTCCATCAAGGTGGATAAGTCGCTGGGTCCGGATGGGATGTACTCCAGGTTACTGTGGGAGGTGAGGGAAGTGATTGCAGAGCCCCTGGCGATGATCTTTACGTCGGCGATGGAGACGGGAGAGGTTCCGGAAGATTGGAGGATTGCGGATGTGGTGCCTATTTTCAAGAAGGGGAATAGGGATAGCCCAGGCAATTACCGACCAGTGAGTCTGACCTCAGTGGTTGGTAAGTTGATGGAGAGGATTCTGAAAGACAGGATTTATGAGCATTTAGAGAAATTAAATATGATCAGGAATAGTTCAACACGGCTTTGTTAAGGGCAGATCGTGCCTTACGAGCCTAGGTGAATTCTTCGAAAATGTGACAGAACACATTGATGAAGGAAGAGCAGTGGACGTGGTTTACATGGATTTCAGCAAGGCATTTGATAAGGTCCCCCATGCAAGACTTCTTGAGAAAGTGAGAGGGCATGGGATCCAAGGGGCTTTGGCCTTGTGGATCCAGAACTGCTTGCCTGCAGAAGGCAGAGAGTAGTTGTGGATGGGTCTTCTTCTGCATGGAGGTCAGTCAGCAGTGGAGTGCCCCAGGGATCTGTTCTAGGACCCTTGCTGTTTGTCATTTTCATAAATGACCTGGATGAGAAAGTGGAGGGATGGGTTAGTAAGTTTGCCGACGATACGAAGGTTGATGGTGTTGTGGATAGTCTGGAGGGATGTCTGAAGTTGCAGCGAGACATAGATAGGATGCAAGACTGGGTGGAGAAGTGGCAGATGGACATCAATGCAGATAAATGTGTGGTGGTCTATTCTGGCAGGAACAATGGGATGAAGCAGTATAATATCAAGGGTAGGAATCTTGGCGGTGTTAAGCAGTAGAAGGATCTTGGGGTCTGGGTCCATTGGTCTCCTAAATCTGCCCCACAAGTGGAGGATGTGGTCAAGAAGGCACATGGCGTACTGGCCTTGATTAATAGAAGAATTGAGTTTAGGAGTCGGGAGGTAATGCTGCAACTTTATAAGACCCTTGTCAGACCCCGCTTGGAGTACTGTGTGCAGTTCGGGTCACCTCACTATAGGAAGGATGTGGAAGCTATTGAGAGGGTACAGAGGAGATTTACAAGGATGTTGCCTGGATTGGGGGGCATGCCTCATGAAGATAGGTTGAGAGAGCTAGGTGTCTTCTCTCTGGAGGGAGGTTGAGAGGTGACCTCTAGAGGTTTTTAAGATGTTGAGAGGAATAGATAGAGTGGATTCTTGGAGACTATTTCCCAGGGTTGAAATGGTCGCTATGAGAAGACACAGATTTAAGGTGCTGGGGGGCAAGTACAGAGGAGATGTTGGAGGTAAGTTTTTCACTCAGAGGGTGGTGAGTGAATGGAATCGGTTGCCGTCAGTGGTGGTAGAGGCGAACTCGCTGGAGTCTTTTAAGAGACTTCTGGATGAGTACATGGGATGTAATGGGATTGGGAGTTACAGATAGGTCTATGGCCTGGTAAGTACAGAAATGATCGGTACAACTTGTGGGCCAAAGGGCCTGTTTGTGCTGTAGTGTTCTATGTTCTACTGGTGATTTATATTATCTATCTGGAGTTATAGATCATTCCTTTGTTCTTTCCAGGGTTATTGATGATTTTTCTGACTTTAACTGGACCTACTAATGATTTCTGATTTAGCCAAGATTACTGAAGGTTTCTCTTGTCTAGTTAGGGTCACTGATAATCTATCCTATCTTGCCTGGATTTCTGATGATTTCTCTGATCAGTGCAAGTTTACCAATGATTTCTGAGTGATCCAGGCTACTGATGATTTCTTTGTTCCAGCTGGGTTTACAGATGATTTCTTGGATCTCATGGTCATTAATGTTATTACCAAACATCGTGGAACATTCAAATTTAAGAAGTATACTCCTTTGGTTTTCTCCATTGACAGAGTAAAAGGAGACAATCTTACTGGCTTGTCACACTCGTTAATTGGTGTGGCAAGCTGGTAAGATTGCTAGAGAGGCAAAAAAAACGGGTTTGCACCCCTTACAATGATACCAGCACTGGATTGCCAGTGTGATCAGGAGTGTGAGGCTGATTTAAAATTAAATACTATTAGTGAGCTTGGGATGGACTTGTCCAGGCTTACTTATCTTAACGGCCTCGCTGGTTAAGGTCCTTGCCGGTGAGAATCATATATGCACCTCAGCAACGGGAATCTGATGTGGGGTGCAGAGCAGGACCTAGGCCAGTGGAACCAGAGGCCATTGAGATCCCTCTAGGTGGTGGAAGGGGTGAGACCTAAATGGAGGAGGCACAGCCTGAAGGGAAGGTTGCGTTGGGGAAGTTGTCCTCTCTGCAGTTGGGGATTGGCAAGGTGGTGAGCGGCCAGGGAGGGGCAGTGAATGAGGACAGCAATTGACTGGGGGATGAATCAGTATGCAAACACTGCCCTCACATTCTGTCCCTCTCACTTCTTATACTTTCCCTCTCGTCTCTCCCTCTCTCTACACTCGCACTCTCTCTACCTCCCCGCCCGCACTCGCACTCTCTCTACCTCCCCGCCCGCATTCTTTACCCCCTCACGTGCTCACTGTCCCCTCTCATGCTCTCTCATGCAATCTCCAGTCACTCATTCAGATACTAGTGGGCCCCACCCCTGCTGCTTCGTGCTAAGCTCCTGATCACCTGGGGCCCCCTCAGCCATTATTTCTTGTTGTTCTGATTCTCTTTTAGCACCTGGTGATGTACTAAGACAGACTTTCATTAATTTCATTTCCATTGCTTGTAATCCCCAGAACAGGTCACTAGGTTGTTCGCAACAAACATGTCTGACCAAGACTCTCTCCTACTCTTACCATCTATCATGTTGGAAGGATTTGCAAGTTAACAAACCCAACCTGTGTGTTATGAGCACACATTCCTTGGCTATCAAGTCCTGGGGTGGGACCTGAACCCGGAACTCTTGGCTCAAAAGTAGGGATGCTACCACATGCTACTAAGACCCCCTCTGTTTCTTGTCATAGTTTTATACAACCTAGTAGCTTCCTGGCTATTTTAGAAGGCAATTAATAATTAACCACTTTTTGTGGGTCAGGAGTTACAATATCGGCGAGACTGGGTACAGCAGGTTTCCTTCTATGTACTTTGGGAAAATGTAATATATTTAAGATGTTAATGTCAGTCTCCTGTGATTTGACACCATTTATATTTGTAATCAATGACTTGTGGATTTGATACCTTTTTTTACATTGGTAAATCTTCCCACCAGTATTTCCTCCTACCTGTGTGAGTGCAGGGTTGTGTCATGCAAAGGATGAACAGACCATGATCAAGCAGTGGTCCCTTTAAGAAATACATGTATGCGACTGGGCAACAATCTTAAAGTGACCACGCGCTACAAGAAATTAGCAATGCACAGCAAAAAGAAATTAGAGAATATTTTGCACTTTAATTCCTTCATGCTCATTTGAACTTTGAAGACCATTTATGTGATATTTTTAAAATAGTTTTCAGCTTATTTGGAACTGCTTGTTATATAATTTGGATGTTGTGTTATGCAGAGATTACAAACAAATGGTGGATGGAAGACTAATGTTTGAAATTTTGTTTTTTGATTAACAAAGGAACATTTAAGTTGCTTGGAATTTCTTTCACTATTATATTAATGGAGGCACTAAAATGTTTGCTTTTAGGATCGAGGCAAAAACATCTCAAACAACAATTTGTCTTATTCTTGATTGAAAAGAAAAGCTGGAACAGCAATTCAACGTGGGTACAATGTTCAAACAGTGTCTGACTATTACTGGCTGTTGAGCATCACCGTTGCTGGGGAAACAGCCGGCTGGACATCGACATCAGAACATCTGAACACTCAATGGAATTTGAGAGTTCCAGGTGGTTCTGTTTCTCTAGGATTTTTATTAGAAAACAAAACTATAGAAATAATATCAACTACAGTTCTGAGAGATAACATAAAACACAAAAACTTACATATTTCACTCTGTATACCTGATATCATTAGCTTTCATTACCAACTTGCACCTTCTTCCAGTGGGATACTAATCAGTGGACATCAGAAAATCAAGGTTGATTTCTACGGTACTGTTTGACACATGGGCAAACTTAGTAACATGCTGAAGCTTTTGAATCAGTTTCTTCTACTAGTCTTTTGTTATATTATGATGAATTTGCACTGTATATATGGTTAATGTTAAGCGATTTGTGAAAAGAATAGTTTATGCTTATATTTCACTTAAAATGCGGTCTTTCACCATATTTGTAAAAAGAAATTTCTCATTTATACTGTCTTAGGAATATATTTTCATGCTTTTAATTTTATGTTGTTTCGAGTAAAACTGAGTCAGTGTCTAAACTAAGAAAAAGCAAAATAGAATCCAATTGACAAAACCCTCTGCTTGGGGAAATTAATAATCTTTGATTATTTCTTATTCAACAGCTATATTGCAAATCAACCTAACCTGTCAGGCATCAATGAGCGTGACATGGAGCCTTACAGAAGTTTGAGAAACCTGTGAGTATTTCCAATGAATTAAATCATCTTGTTGCCTTGATATTCACACAGTAAATAATTAATTTATTGAAGTCTTCTTCATTTTCTAGAACATTGGTTAATTGTGGATTGACGTATATCTCACGACAAGGATTCCTTAATAACCCTCGACTTCAATACATGTGAGTTATGATTGTTTTCTTTGACAATTCTTGAGTTCCCCACACCCTGAGCGGTAATATTGATCCTTCAATGCACTAGAGCTCCAAAACCACCAACTACACCCTCAAGTGATATTTATTCATGAGGGCAGCAAGACATTTGATTGATGGTCATTATCTAATTTTTACTTGATGTCACACATTATCAATGATATCAATGAGTACCAGAGAGTGAAGATATGAGGCAATTTTTCAGGAGGTGTTCTCCAGATTCTCTGGCCTTTGCATCATTTCACTGGTATTGCTGTGGATCAACTGTTAAGTTTCTAGAGAAAATTGGGGGAACTCAGGAATTTAATAGTGCTTTTTGTTTAGTGATAGTAGCTTGCACAAAGCTGGGTGGGAGAGTGAGCTGTGAGGAAGATGCAGAGATACTTCAGTGTGGTTTGATCAAGCTGAATGAGCAAATAAATGGCAGATGCAGTATAATGTGGATAAATGTGAGGCTATCCACTTTGGTAGCAAAAAAAGAAGGCAGATTAATATCTGACTGGCTATAGATTGACAGAAGGGAATGTGCAATGAGACCTGGTGTCCTCTTACACCAGTCACTGAAAGTAGACAATAAGTACAGCAGGCGGTGAAGAGAACAAATGGTATGTTGGCCTTTACAGTGTGAAGATTCAAGTACAGGAGCAGTGATGTCTTGCTGCAGTTATGCAGGGCCTTGGTGAGAGTCCATCTGGAATATTGAATACAGTTTTGGTCTCCATCCCTGAGAAGGGTGTTTTTGCTATGGAGGAGTGCAATGAAGTTTACAAGACTGATTCCTAAGATGGTAGGACTGACGTATGAGGAGAGATTGAGTCAATTAGAATTATATCATGTGGAATTTGGAAGTATAGATGAGGGGCCTATATCTCATAGAAACCTATTAAATTATAACAGGTCTCGACAGGGTAGATGTAGGAAGGATATTCCCGATGGCGGGAACCAGCGGTCACAATTTAAGGATACAGGGTAAACCATTTAGAACTGAGATGAGGAAAAATTTCTTTGCCCCGACAGTGCTGAGCGTATGGAATTTTTGCCCATATAAAGCAGTTGAGGCCAAAACATTGGGTGGGATTTTCCAACCATGCTTGCCCCAAAGCCAGAAAATCTTGTCCAAGGTTGACAGGTGTGGGTCCTGTCCGCTAGGATTCACGTGGTGTGTGGGCAGGAAAATTCTATCCATTGTATGTTTTTAAGGAGTTAGATATAGCTCTTGAGGCAAAAGGGATCAAAGTATACAAGGGGAAAGCCAGAATCGTTTACCGAGTTAGATGGTCAGCCATGACCATAATAAATTACGGACTAGACTTGAAGGGCTGAATGGCCTGCTCCCACTCTTATTTTCTATGTTTCTGTGTGCTTAGTATATTTGAACTCTCAGGTTTTCGTCTTTATGTTGTTCAATCCTTTCAAGTGGGGTTCTTCAGCTTGAATGTGGCACTTTGATAAGAATTCCATCCATGTCCTCCCCCAGAATAAATGCTAATTCATCATGTTCTTTCTGATGATGAGTGCATTTCCAGCAGTTGCACATTTGCTACTTTAATACCTACCACTCCATTGGTATCATTCTTCTAAAATAATGTCCAAAAGCAATGTACTACTACAAGCCAAACATCCAAGATTTAGTTATCTGGCTTATTGATTTGTCAGGTGATGTTAATGGTTTGAGCAGTGAATGAATTCCGAGATAAAGCTGGGCATCCTTTGTAGCTCTGCCTTTTAATTGAAGAAGAAGGCTTTTTGTTGGCAATAAATAATCCTACACATTTCCAGTGTGATGATATTATTAAAAATACAATCACAATACAATTGTCAGTGCATAGAATTTCTTTCAGAGATCTTTTTTCTTGCATATTGTTTCAATAGTGGAAGATGCTGGAGTCAGTTTAATATGAAGTAGAATAAACAGTTATGGAACTGAGATTATAATTAATTTTACACTGCCCATTCTCCTTAATCTATTTGTAACATTGTTCTTAGAGGGACAGTATGGTGGCAAAGCAGTTAGCACTGCTGCCTCATAGTTCCAGGAACCTAGGTTTGATTCCCCACTGGGGTCACTATCTGTGTGGAGTCTGCATGTTGTCCCTGTATCTCCGTAGGTTTCCTCTGGATGCTCCTGTTTCTCCCACAATCCAAAAAGGTATGCTGGTTAGGTGTATTGCCCATGCCAAATTCTCCCTCAGTGTACCCGAAGAAGTGCCAAAATGTGGCAAGTAGGGGACTTTTACAATAACTTCATTGTAGTGTTAATGTAAACCTACTTGTTAAAATAATAAATAAATTTTAAAAAAGTTTATGGCACTATATTGCAGGTTTTATTATTCTCATAAGTTAGAAATACCATGTTCAAAAATATGTCACAGTTATAATGAAAGAAAATGCATGCGTTTATATCGTGACTTTTACATCATCAGAATATTCCAAATTGTTTCACAGCCAATAAAATTCTTTTGAAGTGTGGCCAATGTATACCATTTTGAATGTTGTATGATTTGACAGGTTGTAATGGCCCAGATTTTGCAGAGTGCAAGTGGCACTTGTTGTTCACTAATTTGCTCTTGCACATATATTTTCTATTGGCCTTTGCACTGGAACTTGTGATTAGAAACCCAAAACTTGGCACCCTTCATGGGGGGATCTGGAACCTGTGTGAACAGGTGCAGGCCTGGGTCTGGGGTGAGGGGGTACAATGAGAACTGCAAATTAGGCTGGCTCCTGGAATCAACACAATTCTGTCTTCAGCTGCAGCCGTCAGAGAAATATTTGTTATAAAGTACAATTCCTCTTTGGAGAATCAGGCACAATTTCTGGTTTGGATCCTCTGATGGCTTCCAGTTTTACTTCTTTATCTGACCAAACATACCTTGGTTAAGCAAATACCATATCCCACTGTGGATCAGCAGAATGGGCTCTCCAGGCATGGGGAATCCCTGTACCCACTCATTCTTATATCAATAGCCATGTTTGTGATAAGACACTGATCTGCCCCCAGTTTCCCATACGAAATGGCAGAGGCAAGGCCATAACTGGTTCTGCACCTAGTTGTCAGAATTTTCGTAAGACTCCTGTCAAAGTTATAGTGGGGATATGTTAGAAGGTCTCTGGAATTTCAGGAAAATATGTACACCATTGCTTTTATGCTTAATCCACATATAATTAAACTCCCTAAGAATTTAATAAAACTCCATGGCATAAGCAATATTCTATGTAAGCTTCTTGTTTGTCACTCTTGGAGTGTTTGGGAAAGTTCTGGTGAGCATGCAAGTGTTTGCTCAGACTGATTTATGTACAGAGATTCTGCTGCAAAAAGAACAGGATATCACAGACGATTGAGTTTGAAGTGAGTTGCTGGATCAGGATTTCTTTTCTTTGTGATTTCTTTCTGCACTTGCTTCAAAAGACTCTGCACTGTTATTTTGTTCTGCCAGGTGCAGTGATCCTGGGAAACTTCACCTAGGACTCAAAGTCAAAGTTAAAACTCTGAGGGTCCTTGTTGTGCTCTTTTTGATCACCATAACAGTGCACCCCCAGAATGAAGGGCAGGATTTATCCAGCAACCCACCACGTGTTTCATGGTAGCAGGAGATGGCCCACCATTAGCTGGCCGTGGGATCTTCTGGCTCTGCCATTGTCAACTGGGTTTCTTTCCGTCTATTTCACCAAGGCCCCCAGTACAGTGTTTGAAAATCTTAGGGCTTGCTTTCTCATGTTATGCCATTCTCAATCTTCCTGGTCAGACTCCCAGCATGCCTATTCCAGACACAATGCTCCTCCTCTTTAAGACTTTCAGGCTAGTTTTAAATAGACTCGCCACTCACAATATTAATCCTTGCTGACATGTTGTACCAGCTAATAACTCAGTTACGTTGGCTGGTTGTAGGGATCATTCAAATGAACAGGCGTGATGAAATTGACATAGTGCCTACATTGCAATCATAGAGCGTGCAGGTGGATCATATGTCAGGATCCCCTCATCTGTTTTCAGATGCTTTCCAGTTTTACCCCCATATGCTAATAGGTCTGAGATAGTTCTTGTAAAGCATTAAGACAATGATAGATTTGTTGGATTAAATAATGAGCTTCTATGCTGTAAATTTGATGCAATTCACTCTAGTACGCTGTGTTTCATGCAGTGCCATTGCGACAATAGTAGATTGCAATTAGATGCTTCAGAGGAAGTATCTAATGTTATGGCTTATCAGGAATTTGCATATCTTACTTATGCCATCAGAAGTTTTCTGCCTTTCTTTTGGTAGAAGAGAAACCTCTGCGTATTACCTTTACAACTTGGGGAAATAAATAGTGATGTCTTGAGGAGTGTACATATTAAAGAGAAGGATATCCTGGAAGTTTTGAGGCACATCAAGATAGGTAAATCTCCGGGACCTGATGAAGTGTATCCCAGGACATTCTGGGAGGCTAGAGAAGAAATGTGGGTCCTCTAGCTGAGATATTTGAATCATTAGTCACGAGTGAGGTGCCTGAAAATTGGACAGTGGCAAATGTGCCTTTGTTTAAAAAGGACAACAGGGAAAAGCCTGGGAACTACAGGTCAGTGAACGTCACATCTGTGTGGGTAAATTGTTCGAAGGTATTTTGACAGACAGGATCTACAGGCATTTAGCGACGCAAATACCGATTAGGAATAGTTAGCATGGCTTTGTCTGTGGAAAATCATGTCTGTCAAATTCGATTGAGTTTTTTGAAAGGATAACCAAGAAGGTAGATGATTGCAATTGATGGACTTTAACAAGGCCTTTGACACAGTACTGCATGGTAGATTGTTGCATAAGGTTAAATCTCATGGGACTCAGGGTGAGGCATCTAAATGGATACAAAATTGACTTCTTGACAGATACCAGAGGGTGGTTGTAGAGAGTTGCTTTTCAAACTGGAGGCCTGTGATCAGCAGTGTGCTTCAGGGATCAGTGCTGGGTCCACTGTTATTTGTTATTTATATTAATAATTTGGATGAGAATAAAGAAGGCACAGTTAGTATGTTTGCAAATGACACTAAGTTTTGTGGCATAGTGGACAGTGAAGAAAGTTATCTCCAATTGCAACAGGATCTTGATCAATTGGGCTAGTGAGCTGACGAATGGCAGATAGAGTTTAATTTAGACAAATGCAGGGTGATGCATTTTGGTAGATTGAACCAGGGCAGGACTTACTCAGTTAATGGGAGGGCTTTGGTGGGAATTACAGAACAAAGAGATCTAGGGATACATGTTCATAGCTTCTTGAAAGTGGAGTCACAGCTGGACAGAGTGGTGAAGAAGGCATTCGGCATGCTTGGCTTCATCAATCAAAATGTTGAATATAGGAGTTGGAATGTCTTGTTGAAGATGTACAAAACATTGGTAAAGCCACACTTGGAATAGTGTGTGCAATTCTGGTCACCCTATTTTAGAAAATATATTGTTAAACTAGAAAGAGTGCAGAAAAGATTTACTGGGATGCTATCGGTACTTGATGAGTTGAGTTGTAAGGAAAGGCTGGATAGACTGGGACTTTTTTCTCTGGAGCGTGGAGGCTGAGGGGTGATCTTATAGAGGTCTATAAAATAATGAGGGGCACAGATCAACTAGATAGTAAATATCTTTTCCCAGAGGTAGCAGAGTCTAAAACTAGACGGCATAGGTGTAAGGCGAGCGAGGAGAGATATAAAAGTGTCCAGAGGGGCAATTTTTTCACATGAAAGGTGGTGATTGTCTAGAACAAGCTGCCAGAGGTAGTAGTAGAGATGGATACAATTTTGTCTTTTAAGAAGCATTTAGATAGTTACATGGCTGTGATGGGCATAGAGGGTTAAAAGCCGAATGCGGGCAATTAAGATTAGCTTATGGTTTTAAAACAAAAGGGCAGCATGAACAAGTTAGGCCGAAGGACCTGTTTCCATGCTGTAAACTTCTATGACTCTATATATCAATAGGTCTAGTCAGTTCTGTCTTCAGGCAGCTCCTATCAAGAGGGAACAGAGCACCTCTGGTTAAACCTGATCTGCCAAGCATTCCTTCATTGGTCTTCCTCTTCATTAGAGACACTGAATAAAAAACCTTCTCCTGGAACATTTGGCAAGTGGTCAGAAAGGGGAATGTTATCAGAGGTTTAGATATCCTCTAATGTGTTCTTGTCGACTGCAAGAGGCCGTTGTTCCTGCTTCCCTAGGAAAGCTCTGGAAGTCTGAGAAAATTTTAGCAAATGTGGGAAGGCAGCAATCCAAGCTCACTCATTTTCTGACCTTTGCATGCAGAGAACTAGATATCCCCAGCAGCAAAGATCAAGCAAATCCACCTTTGTATAACATCACTTTCACATATTTATAGTGCAAACAATTCTTTCAAATGTTATATTCTGTGTAAAGTGCTCATGGCCTTTAACATCTATACCACACTCAAGTTATAAAACCCATGTTTAAAATTGTATTCAAGATAAATGGTGTACAACAAACCCCTCAATGGCTACATCTTTTATGATTCTTTTTTCACGGTACCTATTTGCACAGGCACATTGCTGCCTCACAGCACAGGTTCGATTCTGGTCTTATGTGACCGTGGAATTTGAATGTTCTTCCCATGTCTGTATGGGTTTCTTCCAGGTGTTCTGGTTTCTTTCAACAGTGTAGGTTAGATGGATTGGCCATGGTAACTTGCCCCTTCATGTCCAAAGATGTGTAGGTTAGGGGAATTAACCATGATAAATGTGCAGAAATACAGGGATAGGATGGAGGAGAGGATCTGAGCAGGAGGCTCTTTCAGAGAGTCGATGCAGACTCAATGGGCTAGTTGGCCCCTATCTGTATTATTGGGATTTTATGGTTTAAATAATTGTTACCATTATTATTGGAGTTATTTTGAACATTCCATGGGAAATTCTTCCAGCCATTATTTTAAGGGAACAGCCTGAAACAATGATATGAACAGAAACCCTCACAATTTAGACATGCATATGAAATGCAATTACATATAAGGCCTTGGATCAAGAGCAGAAAATAGGATTAGACTGGATTGCTGCTCACTGGCCAATGTGGACACAACGGGCTAAATGGCCTTCTTCCATGCTGTAAATTTCTATAATTCTGTCATTGTGTGTTATGTTACTTTATTTAGTGAATATTTATTTATAGTAAATATTAATATTAAATATTAATAGTAAATATTACTATTTATTTAGAAAATAAATAGAAATGCATTAGAACAGTAGACAAAATTATAACTATAAAATGGTCAAAATGCCCATGTTCAGCATGCCTATGCATTGTAACTAACTCTCACACAGTCTAGCTTTATTTCTGTTCCAGAAATCTTGCCAACAACAGGTTTTCAAGCTTGTCCTGGAAGCCCTTTCGATACTTGGAACTGACCCATTTGTAAGTGGCATTTCGTAAACATGTATAATGTAATTAATGCAAAGGTTTCAAATATACCAAAACCTTATCTGGGTTCTTAATATATAGCGTAGAATTATTTCTTGACCTGGAAGAGTAGTATATTTACTGTTTCAATCATAATAACCTAAAAAGTATGCTTTGAGATATTGCCATTAGCAAATTTAACACATTGATTCGAAATTACTTTTGTCCAATATTTTAATGAAAGTATTGATCTGATTTGAACAGCAGACAGTTAATTATATGAACATGTTAAGCATTAATTTAATGTTGTCAACATGCCAATATTCCAGATGCAAACTCATTAGGTATTCATGAAGTAATTCAATTTCTAGACTTGTGTACTTGATGTAGGCTTTATAATCAAACTTTTTATTTATTAGTTATGTTCTACTGAGTAGCTGCTTTGTGTGCTTTAATCAGAAATATCAGCTTTGGAGATCTGTATTTCTTTGGTCAAGTTGTAACAGAAAGCCCAATTACCCTTGAGAATAAGCATTAAATAATGTTGTAAATGTTATGAATAGAATGAACACCTCATCAATCCAGGTTTCGCTGTTTAATGGAAACATAATTGTCCCATAGAGATTATTAAACAGGTCAGCATTGATATACTGCTGATTTTATATTTTTTAATATATTTTTAAACTTCCTTGTAAGTTTGATGCCACTATTTTCCTTTTACTGAATTTAACTTATATGTTGATGTAATTATCAATTTTAAATATGTAACAATACAGTCTTGAAAGGTGAGCTATTCCTCTATAGAAATTATTTTGTGATTAAAAAAATACTTAATCAATTAATTTAATCAATCTAGATGAAGACTTTCATTTCATTTTGCAAACTGGGACAAAACTTCAAGAGGCTTTTTAATTTGAGATTGCAGCATTGTTTTAGAAAGATGTAAATAATAGGAAGTCCATTTGATATAATACATTTTTAATACTACTCTACTCTTCAATTATTTTGTTGCAGCAGTGCTCGATGTCATTTCGGTGAATACTTAGTTATAGATAACATTTTACAAAATTATTTATGCAGTGAATTTAAAAACATTAGTTTAAGATAATTTAGGAGTAATTTCTAAAATAATTTTGGAGTAATTTATTACACTTTACAACTTAATCTCATTGGACTTACTTTCATTCTGAAGATTTTACCTCTTTCTTACACTTTTATTTCCATTCTGATTACATTGTCGATATTGTTCACTGAATAATGAGTGAAAATGTACTTCTAGTACATTTTCTAATAGGTTTTTGGCATTTTTCCACTTAGTTTCCATATCAAGCAGAGATTAGCATTTGAACTGCCTCTGATAGGTAAAAGTAGCCACAATTGAGTTTGTTACTGAATTTACTGGCATTAGATTTACATTTTTTTTCAATTAAAAGTGTTACGGTTTTTTTGTTACTGATCCTATCTAACATTTAATGTTGGGATGTGAATGGTTCATGGTCGAGTTGAACTCGATGTCCATTGTGGGATTTAGAATGGTTCTCGGCCAATCAGAATTTGTTGTAATGCCTGGACATAATCTAATGAAGTTTATGTTATTTGATTTTCTGTGTATGTAATTTAAAAGCTGATCAATGAAAAATTTTTACACCTCATACCTTTCTTATATGCATCAGTAACACAATAGATATGAAAATGAATCAACATTTGTTTTTAAACAGGGTGATTCAATTGTATTTGTGCCCTGACCTTAAGAGATTCGAGCAGTGATGCAGATGTAGGGCCCAATTTTACCATTTTCATTCTAAGTGCTGAATCTGTGCGTAATGCAGATCCAACTTAGAAATCTGCTCCCAGGCACCCCCATATGCTCTCAGCCATTTCCAGTCTCACTATCCAGATCAATCGCCACCCCTGCACTCCCCCACACTCCCACTGATCACACGCAGAGTGGCAGCAGATCCCCTGCTCCCTCATGCCCACCAGAGATCCAACTGATCCCCATGCCCTGCCCCGCCACCGCCCCCACCAGAGATCCATCTGCCTCCAACCACCTCCACCACACCTTCCCCCCACCACCCAACAGTGAGCTTCAGGCTTCCATCCTCCTCCCCCCAGACAATGAACTGGCCTCACTCATTGCTCCCCCCCTCCCCCAGAGAATGGTCTAGCCTCATTCACATCCATCCCACCAGAGGAAGATCCAACCCCCCTCCTCCTCCCCCCAACACCAGACAACAATCAGCTCTCTCCCTGCTAACACCACCAAAAATACATTCTGACCTGCCTCCTCCTCCTTCACAACCCCTCCCCCCCTCCATACCAACCAGACAACAATCTGGCCTCATTATCTTCCCCTGCCAAACCAGAGAATGATCTGACTTGTCTCCCCCCCACTTCCCTTCCAACTGATCTGAGTCAGAGAGCTGTTGGAAGCTCTTCAGCAGTTGGAGTGCTCAATTCAGACTTTTATTTAGAAGGTTCATTACGGCGCTGTTCCGAATTAGCAAATGCAGTGGTAAAGAGGGAAATGCTGATAAAGTGGGGCAGGCAGTTCATCAATTCAATTTAAATGTATGCAAATGCATTTAAATCTCAGTTGTGTCCGTTTTAGGCGCGAATCAAATCGTCGCCATTCCCGGGTTTCGGTAAAGTGGCAATTTGTGTGGAGGTGGGCACGGATTGCATTAATGGCCTCACATCCGACTTTTCGTGCCCAACACAACAGTAATATCAGCCCAAAGGGTCAAAATGGGAGGTAATTGAGGGTAGGAAGCTTGGCTTAAGGATGAGCCTTGCAAGCTGAATCTTTCAATACAACTGTTACCATCACTTAGAACTTTCCGTAAGTACAGGGCCAGTGTTAACCTTGCTTCAAATCAGATACAGACAGCTAACATGACTGCAGTTGCTCTACCTATTTGGCTATTTTCCTGCCTGTTTAAAATCTCAACCTGCTCTTCTGAACAGTGGAGAAGGACGTTATTAAGAAGATAGCAATATGCCTTTTTACAACTGCACATCAGGGACTGATAACATCATCAAAGTCTGACTTGAATTTTGATCCATGGTCTATGCGGGAGTGTTCCATGAGAGCCCCCATCCAAAAAACCCTGGGTGTCCTTTGCTCTGGCATACCTATTCCTGACTCTATTCATCTCTTGACATGCCTTCCGTACCTCTTACTTGAGTGTTTGGTGCCATTTCTATGGCTACCTGATGGAGGCCAACTGCCATCCAAAATTCTGCTCCCATTTGTCGCCAGCAAGCCACTGCGATTAGGCAAAAATTGCTTAAAGTCTGTGCCTGCCCTTTGCTGCAAAACTCACAGCTGAGAGTTAAAGGTTGATTATTGCCACTTCAATTTCCTATATTTTTTAAAAGCACATACAGTTTTGGTAGCCTTCTTTTTGCTTTCTTGTTCCCTTCATATCTGTGAGCAAACCAGCTCAGTGCAGTTGAAAAGACAACAGCATAAATAGATCACCTTCTTAAAGTAGCCTGCTTTTAAATTCTGTTCCAAACATAATCATTTAGGAAGAAGTATAGTGGCATCATACTTCTACTATTTATTACCTTAGATCTGACTAAGCTACCTGGGACATATTTCTAACACGATGGTGGGATTTTAAGGCCTCACTTGTCCCAAAACCGTAAAATCTTGCCTGGGGTCAACAGACTTCTGCATGTTCAGCCCCTCATCAATTTCGATTCTCCATTGTAAAATTCTGGCCGTTGTACTTTATTTTGACCACCTCTGCTAGAAAACTGAGATGACCCTCGTGAGCCATCTGAAGGAAAACTAATTCCGTACATATTACTGCATTGCTGGGGTATACTAATATAAGTGTAAATTCTTTTCCCTCTAGAATCTTAACAGAAAACCCATTCCTGTGTTCATGTGGCATTGCGTGGATCCAGTTTTGGCAGGCAAATAATCTAGCCACCCTGGAGGTTCAGAATCTGACATGTCGAGGCGAGAATGACTGGAGGATAATGCTGCCACATATGAGGATTCCAGACTGTGGTACTGTCATTTTTCCCAAAAGCGTTGTGTATGATTCTTTTTTCCTTCAAGTCTGATGGATAGAGAAGAAGAGCTTGAATATATTAAAAATCCTTAAGGGTTTAACAGGTGGAACATATGTCAGCAATACCCAGAGAATTTTTAGTATCGTGCACAAATTCCCTGCCCTCGCTGTCATTTGTGACAAAGTATTTTGGCCTTATTGATTGCCGTACATTTAATAATTTTAGGTTGCAATTGTCATTTATTTTAGCGCCATATTAATGATTTAATTATCTTTTCAATGTTCATACTCAAAATGCTGATGGCAACGAAGGCTAAATGGTGCGTTAATTCTGACCAGATTTTAAAATATGACTAGGAGTCACAGTGAGAAATTAGCCAGGTCATTGCTATTGGTTACAGAGCCTTATGTTATTAAGTTTTGAGACCTATGCTGTAGAAAATAGAGCTCTATGTTACAGAGCCTAATGGTAGAGGGTGCAGAGCTTATGTTATTGGGTGCAATGTCCTATGTTAAAATGCATAGAGCTTTCTACTAGTAGGTATAGAGTACCATGCTTTCAAGTGCAGAACTTGGATAGGATTTTCCATGCTCCCCTGCCTCATCCCCAGGACCAGAACTTCCTGCCCGAGGTCAGTGGGTTTTTGACTTGTCCATTCTAATTATCGTCAGGCCTGCAACGAATCCTGCGGTGGATGAAACCAGAAGATTTGGACCCTTGGATGAGTTCAGTGTCTAATGTTAAAGAGTGTAGTGTTTGGCATTATGGGGCTGGCATTATAAGGTGCAGATCCAGCGTTACAGGGTGCAGGGCCTGGCGTTATAGGATGCGGAGTTTCTGTTATTGGATATGGAGTGATATATATTAGTTTGTACAGTGTCCTCTGTTTTTGGATACAGGGCTTGTGTTATTGGATACAAAGCTCTCTGTTGTTGGATGCAGCACTCTGTTGTTGGATACTGATCCCTAAAAAATCATTAGTCTGTTCAGAATTAATTCTCCTTAAACAAATGAATTACTTAATCAGTAGAAATGAGGTGAACCCAGGTGGAATGATGGTAAACTAACACAACAGTATAAACACAGGGCTAAAAGAGAAAGAAATGAAACTGAAAATATACCTCTCTTTTTAACTTTGGGCTGAATATAATATACATGACAATGGCCCTGTCTACTGGCCCCTTTTCAGAAGCCCCAATGGAATTCATAACAATAGGCAGTTAACTGCTTTTAGTTAGTGCTTCAGCCCCTTTAAGAACAGATGTCCCTCTGCTAAGAGCTGCTGGCCAATCAGAGGGCTGGCAGCTCCTCAGTGCCACCAGCACCACTAATAGCGGTGGTCACTATTGGTGCTGCAACAGGTTCAGGCCAGCAATAGTGGAACTTGCCTTGGAATTAAGAAGAGTATGTATGAGTTGCCAGGACCACTTGTGAAGACCCTGGTAAGAAGGTAGGGTTGGTGTGGATGAGAAAGGGGAATCTTGCAGTGGGGATTAATCTTGCTTTCCATGAGCCACAGAGTGCCAGACTTGGAAAACAAGGCTGTGTCAGGCTATTAATTGATCCATTAAGGGCCCCAGTTGCTGCTCAGGCAGGAACAATGGCCTTGACAGGGCCTTGACGGGGATCAGGGGTGGAAGTGGGAACGTCGAGGTGGAGCGTGAGCTCGTTGGGCCGAAGGGCCTGTTTCCTGTGCTGTTTTGTTCTTTGTTCTTTTGAATTTCCCAACCCTGATTTAATCGGCAAGAAATTGGGAAGGTAGCAGGCACTTCAATGTTTTCCTGATTTTACAGCATCTCCCGACTTCATAGCCCACTCCCTCGGGCAAGATTTGTTTCTATCTGAAGGCATCTAGGCCACGAAATTGAAAGTTATTCCTTGCAGAGAATATAAAGAGCTATGAAAGCATTTTGGGACATACACAAAGGTTAACCATTAAAGGCTGCAAATAAAGGAATAGTGGAACATGTGAAAAACCCACACTTAGTTATAGAAGTTCGTTGAATCATAATGGAAAGGTTTCATGTAAATAAAATACCGCAGTCTCCTATCTGATTTACACCCTGACTAGAAGGCAGGAACTGAAACAATCAGCAAGAGAGCACAAATGGGGATCTATGAAATTGTCTGCAGCAGCAGTGTGGGGGAATGCAGCTCTGGCCAAGATCAGGTGAGGGCAGGAGTGGAGGGGGGTTCTGAGAGAGCAGGACTCACTGGAGGTCCCAGATCTGGGCTGATGGTGATGGGGGTAGTTTGTTACAATTGTGGAGGACAGGACATAGCCCTGTTCCAAGGATGCCTGAAGCTGTCTTGTGGGGTCTCACCTGGTCCAGAAGGAAATCTGAGAGTATGTTTTGAATTTCTGAGTCTCTTCCTTCCCAAGATTCGCTCCTGGCAGGTTTTTGTCAACATTCATTCAGGCCTCTGTTTGATTCATTCTGAATCTCAGGTGTCTGTTTGAAAGAGTTAGATAATATGGGGGCATGGCAGAAAGATTGTGGAAATAGTGCGTAACCGAAAACAATTATTTTAACTGCCTCCCCTGTCAGGTTTCTGTCAGATTGGGACAGTTAAAATAAATCTTGATTCCTGAGATGTTGAACACAATTTTGACTCAATTTAAATTTTAAGTCATCAGTCAACTTTAACTATTAAGAACATTTGCTTTCTTTCTTTGCTTAAATAGCATTAATGTACTGGTAGTAAACTAATGTTGAGGAACCTTAAATACTTTAGAAATGATCTGCTTACTGATAGAAGCCAGATGCTTTGGAATGACTTATTTGCTGCATCAAATCAATTGCAAACTTTAACATGGGCCACTGGACTGGTACATCATGTCAGAATGCCAGCACATTTTGCAGCAGAGAGCCGAGTCCTGGCTTCGTGCCCAAAAAATTGCGAATAGACAGCGCTTGACAATTGCCATGGGTTAAGAAGAGCTGTCATCTGGAGATCACGTGTTTTCTCCACAGGGAATCATCACAAGGAGGGTAGACCATTAAATCTCCAGAGCCTGGTCCATCATTTTAATTAGATCATGACTAACCTGAGCCATAACTTCATTTACTGACCTCCATATCCCTGATGCCCTTATCTCACAAAAATAACAATCAAATTCCATGGATAGAACGAGACCATATGCCATTTACAGTGAATCCTGTAGACTTAAAGGCAGAATTTGTGCTTCAAAGAAGTGTTGTCCCCTAGACACATGCTCATGAAAAACACTAACAGCACAAACATGCAGGCGGATCTCTGAGACATTACTGACTCTGGATACTTGTTTAACCTGGTAAATAAACAAGTGCCATTTCTCCATCTCCCTCCTCACATAGTTACTGGGAGGTCCAGAAGCTGCAGGAGTTTTTCAGCTAAGGAAGATACTTTTTGACAAAGAAATTAGTTTAGCAGCCACCCCCAGACCAGCAGGAACTTAAAGTTGAGGCCATGATCAGAAGATTCATGATCTTGTTCAATGGTGTAGTCAGCTCAAAGGCCAAACGGCCTACTTCTGCTCTCAGTTTCTAGGTCCTTATGTTCATAAAGAGTCAACTTTGGCCTTTAAATAAATTTGTGACACTGATGTAGAAATTCATTTTACCTTCAGCAAATGTAGCAAAATTACAGACATGCTGTCCATGTTTCTTTGAGGTATGCTGCTGGTGAATAAGATCACTTGTTGTGTAGTTAGAAAATTGCTTGCAAAAACTCATTCATTCATCAAATCACTGAAGGATCTCTGAAGTCTTGTTGTTCCCACAATTAGAAGACCGGCATTAGTTAACATTGAATTCAGCAGCTGCAAACTGACAGATTTGAGCATTTCTAATATTAAATCCATAACCCCAGGACCTTCAACCTTTGGCAGTTTGAGTCCTTTCCCCTCCCCAACAAATAATCTTAAAATTAAAAGTGTAATGAATGAACCAGAATAACCCCAGCCGTACTTGGTTTGAAGTTTTTGTCAGGTGGCATCAATGCTTTTCATGCGACTAACATTCTTACTCATTCCACAATGAAGAACCAATTACTGATTGGGACCATAGTATCATCGAATCCCTACAGTGCAGAGGGAAGCTGTTGAGCCCATCAACCTTGCACCAACAACAATCCCAACAGGTCCTATTCCCGTAACCCCATGTATTTACCTCTTTAATTCTTTAACACTGAGGCATGAGTAATATGGAGAAAGTTAAACAATGAAATTCTATTGACCTGAAATGTTGACTGTTTCTCTTTCCACAAATGTTTTGTTTACAGGCTAAGTATTTCAAGTTTTGGAACTAATAGGATAGCCCTTTCAAAGAGCTGTATGGCCTTCTTTTGTTCTAGGTTATTGTATGATTTTACATCAAGTCATTTGCATAGATGCGATTGTCTATGAAGTATTTTCTATAAATTTCCCCTTTATTTCAGAATTGCCTAAGGCCTCTGTAAACATTACTAATGTTACCGTGGTTGAAGGTGGAGATGTTGCAATTGAGTGTACTGCTGTAGGCCGTCCAATTCCCACTTTGGATTGGCAAGAACACATCCTCCATTCGACTTATCAGGTTTGACTATGATGTTCTCAGAATTCAGCATTTCTAATATAACTTGCCATTTTAATATATTTTGCTAAGAATAAGAAATGAATGAGATCAGTTGAAAGTCAACCACATTGCTATGGCTTTGGAGTCACATGTAGGCCAGACCAGGTAAGGACAGCAGATTTCCTTCTCTAAAGGACTTTAGTGAATTTAGTAGATTCTTAATTCCAGATATTTTTTATTGAATTCAAATTCCACCATCTGCTGTGATGGAATTCGAACCTAAGTCCCCAGAATATTGATTGAGCTTCTGAGTTAATAGTCGAGCAATAATACCATTAGACCATTGCCTCCCCACATGTGTCATTAACCACACAAGCATCTATGTTCTGTGGTGTTCTCATCTGGAATTCTTCATCTGCAATTTCTTTCCCCTTTGCTTCTCTACTCTATAAATGCTTCCCTGTTGAAAATAAGGCTGTAAGGGGATTTTCTCAGTGTCCCTCTGGGGTTGCCTTGTATTCAGCTGATTACAGTTACCACAAAGACTTGTGAAAGACAGAATGCAATTAAAGATGTTCCTTATTTGACCAACATATATTGGGAGAGAGGTGGTCAGAGGATTCTAGCCTGTCTCTGACATTACATCACATGAGCACAACAGATATAAATTTCTGAAGATTCAAACCTCCCGCCCATCTGTCACCCAAGCTGGACAGTCCAATTACATTAATACACTTTATTTCCTTTGGCCAATAGTAGAATTCTAGCAGGATTAAAAATTCATGGGTCAACCTTACCTAGCAGTTCTTTCTTTTCCCCCCCCCCCCCCCCCCCCCCCCCCCCCCCCCCCCGGCCAACCATTGCTTAGTAACCTTACATGTGCAAATCTGTTAGATTCAAGAGCCACAGAATCAAAAAGGGAATCATCTTTCTTGTCTGCTTTCTGTCCCTTTATCACTGGAGGTTGAAGAATCTATTCATTGCAGCTAGAAGCTGAAACCTTCTAGTCATTTCAAAAACCTTGTTAGCTTGTAGCTGTCTGGCCTGTCCCTGATAACAGGGTATATTCTGTATGCTTCCTTGTTCCAAAAGTAAATGGTCTGTCTAATTAAACTTATTTCCCATTATGAGAAAGGATAAATTGCTTGTTGGCCAAAGCTCCCAAAATGCAAAAATATAGTTTAAATCTATATGCTTATTCAAAAATGATTATATATGTTCTTATACAGAAAACACCTTTGTATAATAAATGAGGCACACTGTGTTCCCTATTTTAAACTCATCTACTTTGTTTTAATAGTCTCAAAAAGCACATGTTTCTGTATACCATACTACAAAGGTTATTTGCTGGGTTCAGTTTTATAGGCATAGAGTTGGAAGGTGAATCAAAATGTCTGCACCACTGGCCAATGGAACGTCATGACCCAAGCATGCAGCTCACTTCTTTCATAGGTAGCTGTTAGTCATGGATAAGCTGCACACTAGTTGGAATGAGAAGCTACTAGTATAAAAGACTTAATATAATCCAGTGAGTGACATCATGTTATTTCTCTTCATAGACAGCAGAAACTTCCAGACCACCAGTAATATTAAAGCTCAACAACATTTCTGGTGATGACAATGGAAAGCAACTTGTCTGCACAGCAGAGAATATTGTGGGGGAATCAAAGGTTGTTGTCAATCTAACTGTTCTCTGTGAGTATGCACATTTATCCTCGTACTTTTATCCTGTCACATTTTATCCTCGTACTTTTATCTTATACATTTACATCAATGAATGGCCGTGATCAGCTTAAAGAGAATCTAATTTGGTTGAAGAATCAAAATGAAAATCAAATTTTCAAATCGCCTAGCCTGCAATTATTTAATCAGTTGCTGTTTTGCAATGTTTTACATTCTGCTGAACAAAAAACATTGGATGGAATTCAGTGTTGGTGCTGGGGGTCTCTTGCCCACAAGTTGTAGAATCATTGTGTGCCTGGTCCTGTTTGCTTCAGTCATCTGATGTAATTTGATGGCCCAGGCCACTGTCTGTGTAGAGTTTGCACATTCTCCTTGTATCTGCATGGGTTTCCTCCAGGTGCTCTGGTTTCTTCCCACCATCCAAAGATGTGCAGGTTAGGTTGATTGGTCATGCTAAAATAATTGCCCCTTAGTGTCCTGAGATGCGCAGGCCAAGAGCCCCTGGTCAGTCAGAGGATTGCAGATTTCCAGTACTGGCAGTTCCAGCAAACTGTCTTCTCTCTGGGTGAATTTCTCACATTAGTGCTGTCTTTCTATGGAATTAATGCCTCCTGTGCAATTTTCCAGGACAGCCATCTTGCCCACTCCAGCAGGCTTCTCTAAACTCCATCCATTGTGACACTGTGTAATTAATGATGACAAATCAAAGAAAAAATGCCCAGATGTCACTTGAATAGTTAGAACTAGTAAACAACCTGTAAGTTTAAAGAGACAGATTAAATCTATTGTATCGACTTTTGTGGTAGAAAAGTGCCCAGTTGTGATTGTAGAGCTGACTCTGGGCCTGACCCCGAATCAAAATGCTGGTTCCATTTGTACTTTCTGTCCCCTTCTAAAACGGTCTGATTGAGTAGCTAAAAGTTTTTTGCTGATAGTTCCAGTGCATCAACAAGCAGCTACTTTTCCTTTCTCTTTCTTTTGGTTGATCCCCAAGAGACAATAGATCATGGCATAGCACCTGCCAGTGCTATTTAATCCTGCACTGACATCAAATACTCCAGCAGGGTCAAGGCAGGAGGTCACTAGTGCCAGCTTTGCTGCACTCCTATAAACAGAGCAGGGCAAGACAATTTTGCTCACTGTCCATAATCTGGCCAGTGAAGGCTGAACCTCAAGGGGTTCAATGACCTAATCTGGTTAGTGGAAGTACTAAACACTGCAGTTGTGAGGTGTAAAACTTGTAGTTAGATCATGTATTTATTTACTTTTTTAAAACATTGACAAAACACTTCACCAATAGAGGTCAATAAAGTCATGGATGCCAAGTCATGAAAGGAGAAATTAAAAGGAGTGGCTGAAAGCTTGGTCTTAAAGATGGGATTGAGAAGGTTATTAAAGGGTCAGAGAGAGAGATGGTTGGGTGCAATCTTTAGGGAGGAGGTTCCAGATAGCAAGGTGAAGTGGTTGAAAGTCCTTAAATGATGGAATGAATGACAGAAAAGTTCTTATTTGAGTATTTTTTGTGCCTAATTCCTGAGGGATTACATTCATATATATTTGGTATTGATACAACCTTCATCATATTCTGTGTAACATTGGATTTAATTAACATCATTTGCTTTTCTCTCTAGTTCCTCCTCGGATAATGTTGTTGGGTGAGGCAATCCCAGATCACCGTTGGTGCATCCCTTTCAGTGTAACAGGCAACCCACCACCCAAAATTCAATGGTATCACAATAATTATCCTCTGAATGAAACCGATTTTATACTGACACAAATTCATGAGAAGAATATCAGTGAGCAACATGGTTGCCTGCAGCTGGACAATCCAACCCATCTGAACAATGGGAATTACACTCTATACATTTATAACGATTTAGGGCAGGATAAGGGCACAGTATATGCTCACTTCATGCATCATCCTCCTGGTTCAGGTGGGTATTTTCTCATTGTTGGTCATTCTTATTGCTACTTTATTTTGTTATCAGTCTACTTTTTTAAATTCGGAGCAGGATTTTTCTCCCACTCTGCGGTATGTTTCGTGGTAACAGGAGGTGCAGACATTCTCTGATGACAGGATCTTATAGTATCAGTGTTATCAATGGGGTTTTGTGTTGAATGCATCCCCTATCACCGGGAAACCTGTGATGGGGATATGTTGTTAGCAGACCATAAATTTCTCCTGTCGTGAATGGGCAAGGTTTTGGTACCCAGTTTCAAAGTGAGTTGTTAATTAGATATCCTCACCAGTCCCATTACCATTCCAATATCATCTCTGTAAATGGCAGTAACACAAGAATTCAGTCAGTTGTAGAGATCTGTTTCACATGATAGACATAGATCAGAATGGCAAAGATCGTCCTGTAAACATTTAGTGTACTTTTGAATGATAGCTAAGCCAGAGGTTTGTTTGCAAAACATTGTGCATCACATCAAAATAAGAAGTTTTATTCTGACTCGGAATTTGTGAAGGCAGAAATTAAACATAATGTAAAACTGACTTGGTTCGTGCACTAAATTAAAAAAAAAATCATTGGGGTAAAATTTGCCTTGGGTAAAGACGTAGCACAGATGGTATCACATCTGCTATTGGTTGTGCACTCTTTCTAATATTCTGTTCCATTAACTTCTCTCAACTATTGGCATCAAGAATTAAATATTCAGCTTTTGGTAAGTATATTTTGAACAAATATGTCACAAATTAGAATTGTTGTGGGCAGAGCATCATGAAACAGATTTTACAGTCATTGACAATACAATTTTCTCCGCTAGTTAAGTATTAAATAAAACAAACCTGCTATTGTTTTGTTAATGCAGAGGCTTAAATTCAGACACTGCAACTTTTTTGAACAAATGTGTAGAATGATTGCCCAGGTTGAAGTATATATTTCACACATGAGATACGTTGTTTGTACATGGATATTACTTTCCAAGACTACATTCTTTGCTTATCGAAGAAGGTTTACTGAAGACAATTTTACAATATTCTATCCCTACCCATTAAAAAGGAAATAATGTTGTGGAATGTGCAGTTCTTTGACAGATAAACATTGGCTATGTGTACTGAGTAATGATGTAATCATTTATATGATATTTTTTAAATCTATTTTTTATAAATCTCTTTTTCCAATATATCTTGCTCTCTTTTGAGAAACCACCTACATTTTTTCTTTTGTTGTTTATTTTGTTTTGATTTATGTTTAATATTTCATATTAGTGCTATTTCATTTTTGTTTACAGCATCTTTGGTAGCACATTAACACTTCATACAATCCTATTATTCCCTTCTTAAATTTTATTAATTTTCATCCTGTATGCTTTCAAGCTGATGGCTTATTAGTTGTATCAGTATTTTCACTTTTCAGTTTCAGGGTCACACAGTAGTGTAGCTCTCAGTGCCACACATCATTGGGATGATTCTTATAAAATTGCACCTTGTGGAAATGATGTATAGAATGTATTATATTACTCTGAAATTGATAAACCATCTGCCCATAGTATACACTCAATGTTTTCTGATCACATCTGCGAGTCATAATTTTTGTCGGTGGTTTGGAGAATGACCTAATGATTTAAAAGCATTGGATAAATATTTTAAATGTGCAATCTTACTTTTGCAGCTGATAGTGGCAGCATGAGGGGCTTACAACACATGACTCAACTCACATCACATAAGGAGAGACAGATGATTGTCTGTTATTAATCCTGAATTTGGATTCTTGAGGTGTTTGAACATTTCCAGGCAGTTAGTTCCCAGTGAACTTGCCATTTTGAAACAAATCCATATATTATCCTGAATTCTAATTAGTCACAGACCCTAACTTTTCAGGATTTCAGTGTATTTGCCCCATTGGAAAATTATTTATATGTGAAACTGCTGGTTTTTGTCCATTTTCCTGTGATAATTGTTATTTTTAAATTTTCAACCAAACATTGATAGTATGGATCTATACAATGAAATAGCTATAATGAAGGCACAGATTAGAATCAGACAGGACTTCTGGTAATAAAGTTTTCAGAAGTGATAAGGCAGACCCATAGAAACTCTGCAGTGCAGAAGGAGGCCATTCAGCCCATCGAGTCTGCACTGACAACAATCCCAACCAGGACCTATTCCTGTAACGCCATATATTTATTTCACTAATCCCTCTAACCTATGCATCCTGGGACACTAAGGGGCAATTTAGCAATGCTAATGTACCCAACCTGACATTTTTAGACTGGGAGAAAACCAGAGCACCCAGAGGAAATCCGTGCAGACATGAGGATGACAGTAGCAAAAGAGAATTTTACTGCAGGATTCTGGCATTGTGTTCAGATAAAATCCATATGGATAGCGTTAAGAACTAGAACAAGAGATGATAATGTTTTCCATGTCCATTGCAGTGCACCGAACAATGAAGACTTCAGAAGTGTTAATAAGCAGACTGTTGAAAGAGATTGCCCTGTTGATTTTGAACAATATTTTTAACTGTCCATCCTGGGACAGTTAAAATAAAAATAATGCATGGGATCAAAGTAGGGAACATTTTTTAGAATTTATCCAGACTGCTTCCTAGAAGAGTATGCCTCTAGTCCAACAAGAAAACACATTCTTCTGAGAAATGTAGGCCAAATAACTGATATGAGAGCAGGAGAAAATGGCCACAACTGAGTTATATCCCACATAAGAAAATAGAACAATGAAGAATCAAAAATCAGGCTATTGGAACAGTAAAGGATAAAGTACAGAGCGATGAGAAGGAATTTTATCCAAATTAATTGGTCAGTAAAAGTGGAGAACAAATTGGATCAGTAATGGGAAATCTCTGAGTCCAAACTGTATATATTCCATAGAACAGAAAAGGATAATATGAGAATAGGTTAGCCGGTTACATAAAAGGGTAAAGGTTTTTAATGATATATAAGTAACAGAATAACTAAAAAGGGAGACACCCTCAAGGATGAAAGATGTGTGGTCACTAAGGAGAGCGAGGTGAGCCTCTCCCGCTAGATCACAGTACAATACTAAAGCCTATTGTAGTTGGAAGCTCAATGTTACCTCATTGGGAAGCTCCATAATTCCCAAGATAGTTCCAGGGGGGCAGAGATGTGATTAGAAAGATGGTCCCTTATTTTTCCATTGTATTAAATTTCTAAAGATTAATAAACAAAATGACAAATCTGTGGTTCTAAAATATTTGTGCCTGATTCTGCACTTTTTGAAATCTAGGCAATGAACCAATCACAGATCCTGAATTTTATGGTAAGTAATGCAACATGCAATGTTTTCCTATTTATTGTAAGACATAAACTGGAGAAAAAATGTCTATGCACTCAGTGTACTTGACAAACTTCTGGAAAGTCTCAATAGAGATGATCACACAGCACAACGCTGCCTGTAATTTGATACTATTATAGACATAAATTAGTAACTTGATTCAAAGTGGTCGCAGGATAACTGCTGTATGAAATTGCATCTTTCTCAGAAGAGTCTTATTCTACACCTGACCTGTGTGTCTTTGTTGCTGATAGTGAGCTTCTTCAATGAAAGCTACGCTGTTCCCCAGAATTAACAATCCTGTTAATGAACACTAAAAACAGGAACAATATCAATAATGACCCCTTAAGATACCCTATAATTCAAAAAGATACCGGCTGAACACTTCTTTTATTTTACTGCTTTATCTCCTTATTTCTTGATTCTCTTAGTACCCAAGGCTGTGTTGATCTCAGCCTTAAATGACTGACTTTCCACAATCATTAGGATAGAGAATTCCAAACATTCACAACCCTTTTAGTGAAGATATTTTTCCTCACCTTAGTTCCAAGTGGCTGAGAAAATAGCGGGTATTTTACAACCTCACTCAGAGAAGGCTCATAAAATCTTACCCGAGGCCAATGAGAATTTCATTCTGCAAGACATGCCCTCCCCAATTCCAGGGCAGGCATGGTGGCAAAATTCTGGCAATGACCAATAACTAGTATTGGGACTATCACCAAGAGAAACGTCTGATAGCATCTACCTGTCAAGCCCTTTAAAAATATTATATATTTCAATGATTCATTTTACTAAACTCTAAAGAACATAGGATCTATTGAATCTCTCCTCATAAATTAGCCCTCTCGTTCCAGGAATCAATGATGTGGAAATGCTGGTGTTGGACTGGAATGGGCACAATAAGAAGTCTCACAACACCAGTTAAATTCCAACAGGTTTATTTGGTAGCGTGAGCTTTTGGAGCACTACTCTTTTATCAGGTGAGCCCTGATGAAGGAGCAGTGCTCCGAAAACTTGTGCTACCAAATAAACCTGTTGGACTTTAATCTGATGTTGTGTCCAGGAATGAATTCAGTGAATCTTTATTATATCCTATTAAGACAAACCTAGCGATGGAGTCCAAAATGTATATGGTAAATTGAGTCATTCAGAGTAAGCATGACACTTGTCGGTGGTGGAATCTTCTGGCCTTATCGCTGTCAATGGGATTTCTGGCTGGTGTTTTTTCATTCTGACTGAAAGTTGCAGTCTTTTTTTCATTGTTAAAGAGCTGGGGATTTAAATAACTTCAGATGATGATATCTAACGCATCTTATTCATCTGTTTGTGACTCCTACATAAATTAATGATTGCGGATGAAGGTTCTTGGAACAGCAAAACCTATGTCTTTTTGAACTCAGCATTAATCTCAAATGGTGCTTCTGAGTTTGGGTTTTCCACCTGTGTGATTCATGCCATGCCCCACCCACTTTCTTCTGCTGGCAGGAAGTGGGGTAAGACTTCCACATCCATTTTGAAAGGCCTCCAGAGTTGGTACAATTCTGTGAAAATCTGGCCCAGTGTAAGAAAGGAATTGTAAATTATAATGAATCTATTCAGGAAATGTTTTGTATTCTATTGATGTGTGCCAGAATTTTACCGCTTCCTCCACCCGAGGCTTGTAAGATCCCGCCCAAGGCCAATGGAGAATGCCATTCTGCGAGCCTTGCCCACTCCAATTCCAGGGTGGGAGTGCCAGTAAAATTCCAGCGTGATGTCTGATCTCTATTGAAGTGATGGGCTATTTTGCTGTCAGACTTTGTTCAAGTTCCCACATCTATTTATCTCAGTTTTATATTTCTGACAACATAGAATATAATTAAAGGAATGAAAATGTTACAGAGATCATATTAAATATTATTTAATGCATTAAAAGGAAAACTAGATAAGTAACTGGAGAAAGCAATAGAAGGATGGACTGATGGAGTTAGATGAAACAGGGTGGCAGGAGTCTTCTTTGGAACATAAACACTAGCATAAACCATTGGGGCTGAATGGTTTTCTTCTGTGCTGTAAATTCTATAAAATTCCATATAATTAAATTTATGCTAGAATTCTCCGGCCTCCCAATGCCGGTTTTCTTGTTGGTGGGAGGCAGTGCACTGTTGGATGGCAGCAGAAATCTTCTGATCCCTTTCGATGGGCTTTCCCCTTGATTCCACCCTACATTGCCAGGAAAGGCATAATGGAGTAGTGCCATCAGCAAGATCAGAAGATACCACCAGTGTGAAGAGTTGGACGACAGCACCCATTGAATTTATTTAGAAAATAATGTAATTTCGTTAAGTACTTTTACAGGAAAGATTGTTTTAAGTAAAGCTTCTTGATGCCTCTATTGTCACTTGTGGCCAAATGATAGATTATGGATTAATGGGGCAGTATGGAGTAGTGATAGTGGTAAACTTAATGTGCAGTGGAAGGAGAGGTCAGAGCTAATGGGAAGGATTGATGGGCTGAAATCCTCAAAAAAATATAGAAAAATCTTATGGAGGTATTCTCAGGAAACGATTAAAGCAAGTTGACATCAGATAATGATTTGTACTTCAGGGAAAATTTTATAATGTTCTTATAGGCATATTAAGACCTTAGCAAACTTTGTCAGTTGGCCAAAGCAGGTAATAACATATTAAAATATTTGATATGTCTCTCACTTACAGGTGCATATGACCAGTTTGAGGAAATCTTTGGTGTGACCTCTGACAATTCAACTGCAATTGGCCCACCTAATGTCACTGAAAAGACAATGGAAGATGGCATTGCTGTAAGTAACATTGGAGAAGATTAATGCCTGATAGATCAGATGGCCTGTTACAATTAGGTAAAATAGAGAGCCAGGCTTCTATTTGTACATCATCTTTCATAATCTCAGATGTTGCAAAACTCAATACAATCAGAGAATCACTTCTGATGTGCATTGACTGTTGGAATGTAAGAAACGTGGTGGCCAAGTTTCAAATAGCAAGATGCCATAAACAGTGATATTGATTGAGGATGAACCATTGACCAGGACAGAGAGAACAATTCCCCCGTTCTTCGTTAAGATATAGCCAGGGAATTTTTACACCATCCAGAAAGGTGAAATGGAGCCTCATTTTAATGTTGCATCCAGAAGAAATTATATGGCGAAAGTACAGCCACAGTACAACAATCATTCAGTACAGTCAGCTAATATTATATGCTCAACTCTCTGGAGTGGGATCACAGCCTTCTGATCCAGAGAGGCAGAGTGCTTAGCCAAGATTAGATGGATGTCATTTAGGTATTTGATAGCATTATAATTGAGATCATATTAAATGCTGGGATGGAGGGAGATAGATTATTTTATCTTTCTGAACACTGTGACACCAAAGAATTCCTATATTAAAATGACGAAGCAGGCACATGCCATGATCAGTCGTCATTGAAGTTGCACCATTGGAGTCACACTCTGGCCACCAACCCTGAGACTGTCATGCAGCAGATCAATTACCTTCAGCTATATGGCTATACTCTTTGGAATTTAGAAGAATGAGGGAGATGTTATAGAACAGATAAAATTATGAAGAGAACAGATAAGATAGAAGCAGGGAAGTTGTTTCCACTGGCAAGTGAAACTAGAACTAGAGAGCATAGTCTCAAAATAAGAGGAAGCAGATTTAGGACTGAGTTGAGGAGGAACTTCTCATACAAAGGGCTGTGAATCTGTGGAATTCCCTGCCCAGTGAAGCAGTTGAGGCTACCTCATTGAATGTTTTTAAGACAAGGACAGATACATTTTTGAACAGCAAAAGAATTAAGGATTATGGTGAGTGGGCAGGTAAGTGGAGCTGCATCCACAAAAAGATCAGCCATGATCTTATTGAATGGTGGAGCAGGTTTGAGGGTCTAGATGTCGTACTCCTGCTCCTAGTTCTTATGTTCTTACGTTCAGGATTTATAGTCACAGAGGTTTAAAGTATGGAAATAGGCCCTTCAGCTCAATTTGTCCATGCTGTCCTTTTTTTAACCACTAAATTAGTCCCAATTACCCAATTCTCTCTATACCCATCTTATCCATACAACTGTCTAAATGCTTTTTAAAAGACAGAATTGTATCCACCTGTACTACTACTTCTGGCACTAGTTAAAAAATATTTATTGATTTTTTTGAAAAAAAATTGATGTCAAAGAGTTCCAAGTTTTAGCATGTTCATTAATCTAAAATTAAAAATGCAAATAATATAATTTCCTCAGAGCCTGTAGGATATCTTGTTAATATTCCCAATGGGTGCATTTTGCAATATGTCACTGTAATTGTTTCACTGAATTTTTTTACACCTTTGCAACTTCACGGCACCAATCAACTCTATCATGTTGATTCTTAAATCACAGTTGTAAATAACCCAACAAGGAACTACTTCTTTTGGAGTAAAAGACAGCAAGGAGAAATTGTCCTGGATTGCATTGCAAAACCATACACATAAACAGCAGTAATAAAGTTAAAATGTGTTTTTGAAAAATTGATACATTGTTTTATTTTCCCTTTGCAACATCAACATAAGAAGCACATGCTTACTTACACCCAGCGCCAAATGGAAAGCTTAGGAATCACGCTGAGATTCCCAGCTGAGCAACTGCTGATACTGACTGCTATCAGTGGGAGTTATCAAGTGGAGATGCTTCTCCACAGAAAGGAAGGAGGTATTGATGAGTTAGTGCTTGTGCAATCTCTGAGCAGCCAGATACAGAGCAGCACCGGTAAAGCAGTTCAGCTGCTGATTAATGCTCAGGGATGTAGAACTGGTAAAAAAGAGAGAAAAGTGCAAAGGGATAAGAAAAAAAATCTCAGTTGGCTTCAGCAGCTTGGCTAACACCTACTAGATATCAGGAATTAAATTCAACAATGTTCCTGAAACCTAAATTCTGTTTGCTAGGTAACCGTTGTACATTTTTGAAGAACTGCAACCTGTGATTACCAGGAGTGCCTTTGTTCTTTTACTACTCACAATGTGAAGTAATGATTTGCACCTTTTATTTTGATTTTCTTGTCCATTTTTATGGAGATTTAGGACAATATGTAGCTGCAAGGCCTTACAAAGCAGAGCTGGATGAATGCATGCTCAGGATAGGGATTAGGATTAGAAAAGAGTCAACATAGACTGAAATAAAATGATTACTTCATGAAACACAATGGATAAATCGTTGAACAATGGGGGAGAACTGACTGGTGGCGATTTAATCTGAAGATCACCACACTTCAGGTGAGGGGCAAGGTTGAGAAGGCAGGCCAATCATGAATAATTTCAACCAGTACAGAAATTGAACCACACTGTTACATTACTCGGCATTATAGAGAAGCTGTTCGACCAGCTGAGCTAAATCCAAATACAATATTTTAAACTCCCAGTGAGTTTGGGCGGTTGAATGGTGAGGAAAAATGGAAAGTCACCTGTTGCCTCAGGATTCAGGCCCGAACTGTTTCCTAGGTCTGTCCATACACTGCCCATCTGCACTTGGGGAAGCTGGTGCTGGAAGGTCCTCACAGTCTGGAAGGAGCAGGGGCGTGCTGATTATCTGAAATAGGAGATCTAAACATTTCTTCTAGGACCTGGAAGGGAGCTTGTGATGGCAAGGCAAAGGAAAGCGTAAAACCTAGCTTTCAGGCCCTCTTCACCTGCCTATCAAGCTCCAACATCCTTTCATCTGATAGGAAAGCCAAAGCAACCCCACCACTAAAGGCTGAGTTAAAATTGCACGAGGAATTCCACAACATGAACAGATCCTGCTATCCATATTTCCAAGCACTGCACTGACTTTGGCTGGGTTGTGTAATATTGGTCCAGTAAGCTGTGTAGAAATTGAAGAAAATGCTGGAAAATCTCTGTAGGTCTGACAGCATCTGTGCAGAGAGAATAGAGCCCTTCTGAGAGGTCATCCAAACTCGAAACGTTGGCTCTATTCTGTCTCCACAGAATCTGTCAGAGTTGCTGAGACTTTCCAGCAGTTTTTGTTTTAGTTTCAGATTCCAGCATCAGCAGTAATTTGCTTTTATATTAACATTAAAATTGCAATTGGTGGGGTGTGGATGGCTTGATGGAGGGTAAGTCAACTCTGGTTTTTACCACGTGTATGCTGAAAATGACCTAATCTGCATGTTTGCTACTTGTGTACAGAGATATCAGAAAATCTATTTCAAAGAAATAAATATTTGCTATGAAGGTTCGATGGGTAAACATTTTGAATTCAGTAACTGAATGGAGTAATAAACCTATGATAATGACATTACTGCCAACTTATAGCAAACATTTGAGCACTAATCTTCATTAGCCGATAAAGAGTAGTGACAATGTACTTCATTATATATAAAGTAAGTCAATGCTGTCAGTCATAAAATGTTTATATTCACATTAACTTCGGAAATAAAAGTGCGGCTCATTACATAATGTTGACTTATGTGAGTCATTCATGTTGCACTGTCACCACATTCTGATTGCTTCAATTCCTCTAGAGATCTCAGAGCAGCACTGTGTATTCAGAACTTAATGTGTAAATAACTGAGAGTCTGCAGCGATACTCAGTGAGAGTTTAACAGGGCTGTGTAAGTGTGTTTGCAGGCTTGGGAATTAACAAAGCGGGCTGGTTTCAGTGATTCCTTTCTGCCTCTGGCCGCTTTCCTAAGCGGTGAGCTGAGTCTGATTGCAGCGGGAAGCCATTTACAGTCATTTGTGAAATAACAAATGGTAACTTTCCCCCCAAAATAACATTGTTACAATGTATTTTTCCTGCAGCTGTTTTGGTCCCCCTTTCTCTGAGGTTTTCACCTTAGTAGCAGACAAACAGTCCAACTGGTCCTCCTTCCCTCTCAACTTTTTCACCATCCCTTATTGGACAGTGAACCAAAAAGTCGATCCAGATGTGCTTCTTTGATAAACATTTACAGATCCACTAATTGTCCTAATGGCCAGAAATTAGCTGGAAAACTAATATTCCTAAAAAATGATAGGTGCTGTAATGGTGAGAATAATGGTATGATCTGACTGGTCTCTCGGGCCTTTCCACACTACAATCCTCTCACACTCAGTTATCATTCTGGAGAATCAGGAATTCTATACCATTAGTGGGGGCGTGGGGGCATGGGGAGGGGAGGTAAGGGGAGCAGTGGGGTGGGTGGTGTGTATGTGTGTGTGTTTGTAGCCTGAACATGCTGGTAAACGTAGCATCAGAGACTTCATGCCCTGTTTCGCAAGGGGTTAATGATCTCTCATTACAATGGGAGAACTCCTCTTTCCCCCATGGACATTGGAAATATCCCCTTCATCAGTGGCATGTTCCCTCACCCTCTCCCCAACAGATGTCGCTGGCATTGGGCCCCTCCGATGGATTCCCCTGCCTAAACTACCCCCCCCAGGTCCTTCCATCATGACCTTCGAAATGCCTCTCTATCAAGACTCCTGACATGATCCACCCACATTACCTGTTGCATAGCTCCACCACATGATCACCCCGCATAGTCCCTGCACAGCGAGCACATCAAGCACTCAGCAGGGGCTGTTCTTAACAGCACCAAAAAAACCACCAGAGGACCATGACTCACACTGAATAATGAGACCTAATGCCAACCCAGCACAAAAACTAACTAGTCCCAGAGAAGGCCACAAACTATGTTTCTTTTTCTTCTGTGGGGACGAGGAGCAGGAATGCTTATTTTACGCCCCATGAATTTTTCCTGCCCCAGACAATCTCCACCTTTCCTGAACAAAAAAATTACTTAATGAACAGAAATAATGCAAGATAAATTTACAGCACAGTTGGTACATTTACAGTCCCATAAAAGAATAATTAAGGATGGTGTATTATTCAGACTTTAAACAAAAATTGTTTGGTAATTCCTAATATCAAGATTTTTTTTCTTTCAGGTGTATGTTGTCGTTGGGGTTGCAGCACTGGCTTGCACTGGACTGGTACTAATGCTAATAATTCTCAGGTTTGGCAAACACTCCAAGTTTGGAATGAAAGGTAAGGAAAACAGAAGTTTGTTAACTTGATCTGTTGTAAATAAAACTTTATTCAAGCTGGTTGGAGAAGTATTAATTCAACCTGCAGTTGACAACCATTAGATTAGGATTTAATAACTTCATTCAACTGATGAAATATCATCAAATCAATATACCTCTGAACAATGAATCACTCAAATAAATAACTCTTCATAGGTGTTTTGAATTTCAGGGAACATTTTGCCAATTATGTATGAGTTTGTCTGTTATTTAATTTGAATGGAGCTGATAATATGTAAAATTCAGGTAGAGTCTTTTAGGCAGATATCCCTTTCTATCACCTGCACCCCACCTATTTGTAATTTAAATGATGGAATGAATGATTCATAATTGATAAGTTACTTTATGACGATAATATCAACAAAACTCAGTTGCTTCTGTTTTACAACATCCGTCACTTCTTGTCTAGCTTGGTAAGTGCAACAGGAAAAAGCATCTTGGGGAATCATTGTGGTTGAAAGGTATATCTCACTTCACTGGCTGGAGGAACAGCATTCTGTAAGAGGAAAAATATCAATAAATGAAAGAAGAAAACTGGAGGGATCCCATTTATGGAGTAACAGTTCAATTCAATAAGGGCATTGTAATTTGTCAAATGACTGGAAGATTACCTTAGAGTGTAAGATCCTTACGTAAAAGAATCAAGAGCTGAAATTTTCCAGCCATTCCTGCTAGTTGAATTTTCTAGTTCCGCCAATTTGCCATCCCCTACCATAGGTTCTCCAGCATTGGAGGCTGCAAACCTGTTGATAGTGCGGGACTGGAAGCCCCTGCCACTTGCAATGGCGGGTCACCTTCGCCACCACAAAACACACGATGGAGGGGCTGGAAAACCCCACCCAGCATGTTTGCTATCCAGTGTCAGATAATGTGGATGATTTTCGTTTTGATTGTCCAATACTGTCTTCTGTGAGAGACAAATATTCAATGCTAAGGGTCCCCAGAAACAATATGATGTAATAACATATTTGTAATGTGGCACACCTGAACTGAGATATCTTTTCTTATGAAGAGACAAATAAAAGGAGCCTTGTTAGACTTCTGAACAAGCAAAGACTAGTTCAATTGATGTATACAATAGAATGTCTTTCGGAAAGTCCTCATTATGCCTACATGAGATTGGCATCACTTCATGTGTTTGATGCTGTCCTGCAACAACCCGATATGTATATTCAAACATAACAATGACACAGAGGTTGAATAGAATCATATTGAATCTATGTAATATTTCATTTTTGTGGTAACTTTAAAATACCCATTTAGGGCTGGATTTTTTCAGAGTTAAGCTGACTCTGAAGGCCTTCAAGAATGGTAGGCAAGAGCCAAGTGCAGAATTTTCATTTTGGAAGATATAATTTTTGCCATGGTGGGAGAAGATGGGAGCTGAATCACACAAACTCAGTAGAGCCGTGTGAAAATAATGCTAGGCACAAACAGACTGAAACTTTACTGTTCCAAAGACCTTACCTGCAGAGTGGGGATCAGGAATTGATCAGGCACAAATGCTCTTGAAAGACAGACAATGTTAAAGTGTCAAGATCTCAAGTTATTTAAATCCTCAGCCTTTAAAGAAGAAAAATAAATGTGGCTGTTAGTTAAAGAAAAATCAAAAACCTGCTGCTGGAAAGGATTGACTGACAGGCCATTTGAGATAGCTCAGGAAAGAAATTACCATTTGAACCTGCAGGTTCAACCATCTTCATTGATGGCATTTCCCAAGGCCTGTCATTACAGCTAAGCCTATTATGAGTTTCAAAAGCTCTTAAAATACTTATCTCAGCTGGGGACTGAGTTCGCATTTTGATAGTCTTAACAGGTTATTAGCTGTCTTTGATGAGATTATTGAATATGGGATTTAAATTTTTGAATGAGTTTCAAAAATTAGCATTTTTTCAGTACCAACTTTGTATGAATGAAAGCTCTTTTTTATGTTAGAAGGTTATATTTTATTCATTTCTACATAACTTCCATGATCTATTACAGTGAATTCTGGGAGATTGTGGAGGTGGCTTTGGGATTATGAGGTGGCTATGGAGGTAGCACGGGAGCTCAGACAACTATTACAATAACAGAACACCATAGAAAACATTGTTTGCTTGAAATCCCAGACTGTCTAATTTCACAATGTTTGTCAACATAAGTTAATTGGTTCCAAGTTCTTGTAGATGGACATTTTTTTTATTAGCTTGCCACCCAGACTTTTGTTTCAGAGGAGAAACTGATCAATGGTTTGCATCTTTTCACAGCCTTTTTTTTTTCACATATACCACCTTGCACTATGGTGCAGTGTCCATTGATTTCAGAAAGTTTATAGTGGATCAATGGACGTGAAAATGTTAGAAGCTAACAAAGGGAGCGTGAGGGGGTGGAGTGAAGGGAATAGCTTGGCATAGGGGCATTAAGGGAGGGGGATGCAGGTAGAAATCAAAACATGTTTTGGGGGCCTGAGAGGATGAGTGGAAGGACAGAACTTGGCATGGTGATCATTAGGAGACATCAGCGGGAGGGGGTGGAGTTTATGAGATAGCATGCATGGGGCATAGGGAATGTTTGGAAGGTGAAACAGATATGTGGTATAAGGGCAGGAAATCTTTGTGCATTTTTCATTGGGACATTGACATTGAGGTGGAAATTTTAAACAGACTGCTTTGTCACCCAACAGGCTTTGTGGCTGCCTCTGTACTTCTTCCCGAGTTAGCTGATCAGATTCCAGCTCACACCAAACTCCCAGCAATGAGCAGGGCAAGCCAAGAATTTTCCCACATGAGACATTGATAGGATGCAGGTCTGGGCCGAAAAGTGGCAGATGGAGTTTAACCCTGATAATGCAAAGTGATTCATTTTGGTCGGACAAACTTGAAACCTGTCAATGGCAGGTTTCTGAGGAATGTGGAGGAAGAGAGAGATCTTGGGTTTCATATTCACAGATCTCTGAAGGTTGCCACTCAAGTGGATAGAGCCATGAAAAAGGCTTATAGTCTGTTAGCTTTTATTAACAGGGGGTTTGAGTTTGAGCTGTGGAGTTATGGTGCAACTGTACAGGACCTTGGTGAGACCACATTTGGAATATTGTGTACAGTTCTGATTACCTGACTATAAGAAGGACGTGGAAGCATTAGAGAGAGAGTGCCGAGGAAATTTACCAGGATGTTGCCTGTTTGGAGGGTAGGTCTTATGAGGAAAGGTTGAGGGAGCTGGACTTTTCTCTTCAGAGCGGAGAAGGATGAGAGACGACTTAATTGAAGTTTATAAGATGATGAGGGGGATAGATAGAGTGGATGTTCAGAGACTATTTCCTCAGGTGGATGTAGCTGTTATGAGGGGCATAACTATAAGGTTCATGGTTGGGAGATATAGGAGGGATATCCAAGATAGGTACTTTACTCAGAGATTGGGATGTGGAATGCACTGCCTGCTGTGATAGTGGAGTCGGACACTTTAGGAATTTTCAAGTCGTTATTGGATACGCACATGGAGCACACCAGAATGATAGGAAGTGGGATAGCTTGATCTTGACTTTGGCACAACATCAAGGGCCGAAGGGCCTGTACTCTGCTGTGCTGTTCTATGTTCTATCCTAACCCTCACCCACTCACCTCGAGGATGAAAATCCAGGACTAAAGGTCAATTTGTAAAATGAGTTTAAGAGATTAAGGTTAGAGTGATGATTCTTTTCCATTCCACTTCCCTTCTGTCAGCAGGAAAGCATTTGGTTTTTCACTCAGTGCCTCCCCTCTTCTATTTGGCACCGATCAGAACTCCACTTTTTTGAGAAATTCTAACGGCTGCTTGAAGCACTGTTCACAATGTTTCTACCAAGAATCTGTTCATTCATATCATTGACATGAGAGTATAAGGAAGTTAATCTTTCTTTCTCTTCCTTCTATCCTTACGAATCATTAAAAGAATCATGCAAAATCAATAAATTGTGAACAAAATATAATGTTACTTTTGACTTAATTAGTAAGAGATAAAATTAGCATTATAGTACTGAAAAATAGATTCATTAGTAACACAGTTGTCTAATCAAGAATCCAACAATGCAATCTAATGATCTGAGAACCATCAGTTAAATGTTATAAAAATGAAAAGACTCTACAGTTGACTTCTGGAAAGTCCTTGAAACTCCATGAACAGTAAAGATTTCTGTGTTTAATTTTCCACCAGGACATGCCCCTTATGTAAAAAAGGATCGCTTGCATCTTTTAAAAACCACTAGAGAGTAGTTTGTGTAAGATATACTGTAGGCTGGACTATGTTACTACTATAAAAAGTAAGATCTATAAACATTAATTTGATCTAGTAGGAGATTGTACAGCTCTGGAAGTCAAGACTGGGAAGCACAGATAATCTGTACTTTCTTCAGACCGACCATTGCTTTGTCCTTTTTTTTCCATCATCGGACGTCAGCAGTGCTAAAAATAGGCCTCTAAAATGAGATTACTATAGAGCATAGGACTCTATTTTTAAATATGTGCTCAGATATAACAATTGCTTCAGAAGTAAACCACAATTTTATTAGACTGAAGTTTTCTTTTCTATTGTGGCCACGTACAAAGTCTGTGCATATTGATTTAAATTGAACTCCTGATGCATTCACCTTGAATGTGCAGATGACTTTAATGATTTGAATAATAAAAGCAATAGATTGAAACTTGATGTGTTAGGGCTAGGTCTAAATAAACAATTCAGCAAATATCTACTTATCCTCAAACATAGAGCCTCAATTCATTATTGTTGGGTGAAAAGTGAACGGGAATTTTCACTATGACCAGTGATTACTGTTTAATTTTATAAATGTTTCTTATGCTCATCTTAATCAAGGTGATTTATTTTGCGAAATGAGGTGCTTTGCTTTCCAGACAACAACTATTAGCATCAAGAACTTGGAGTTCAATGGATAGGAGATAACTGATGTAGTCATTCACTGTCAGATTTGATTGGACCAGTTAAATGTACTGCTATTGTTTGCCCAAACTGGTTATGATTTCAGTATTAGCCTGGAATGTAGCTACCAGCTTGATTTTCTCTGCTACGAATCACCTTCTTAACCACTTCTCCTCCATCTCTTCCACCATCAGCTCCAACAATAAGTATGCGGTGTTCATGGGCTTCTTTGCACTAAGGGATTGTCATTTGATCAGCTTCCTCTGTAGCTTTCCTTCTTACTAATATCTCACTGATATTAACTTCCTGTAAAGATATCCCTGGCGCTAGATCTGAACTTGTATCTTTTTCTAGTATCTCCCCTATCTCCTTATGTTTCCTCCAAGCTTATGATGCTAATCAGGCTATCTCCTGCTCCCTCCACCTATCCCACTAAATGACTGACCACCCTATTTTTCCTGGTTCCCATGTTAACTGATATTGTTAACAAGTTCTCACTCTTAAGATGATGTATCTCTCTCTTTCAAATCCACTTTCACCAGCCCATTCTTGTCTGTCTTTGCAAACTCCTGTCCCCCTCTGATCTCCCTTTATCCTCCAAAGTCTTTGAATATGCTATCATTTCCGAATTCTGTTTCTTAGAAATCTATGTTTAATCCTTCCACTTAGGTTTCTGCCCCAGTCACAGTACAGAAATGGATCTTATCAAAATGATGAATGACACACTGTGTGATTGTGGCAAAGGTAAACTATCCCTCCTCCTCATGGTCAATCTGTCTGTAGCCTTTGACATGGTTGATCATACCCTCAATCTCCTTCAACATCTCAGCACTATTAACCTGCTGAGTGGGACTGGGCTCACCTGTTTCCTTTCTTATTTACCCAGTCATGGCAAGAGAATCACTTGTAATGGCTGCTCTCCTCACTCCCACATAGCTACCCAAGGATTCAGCCAAGTATCTATCCTTAGCCTCTTCCTTATTCTCAGTTACATACTGCTCCTCAGCAACATCTTCTGAAAAACACAGTCAGTTTCCACATACATGCTGATAACACACATTTTTTGACCCTTCCACTGCCTGTCTGATATCCAGTATTAGATAAGCCTAAATCTCCTTCAGCTAAAAACAAATTACTGTGAATGCTGGAATCTGAAATCGAAAGGGAAAGTACTGAAAAATCTCAGTAGGTCTGGCAGTTGACCCTTTGAAAAAAGGTCACCTGGACTTAAAACATCAGCTGTTTTCTCTCACTACAGATGCTGCCAGACCTGCTGAGATTTTCCAGCATTTTCTCTTTTGGCTCCTCCAGCAAAACATTGGGCAGATTGATACCTTTATCTTCATTCTACATTATGAAGTCCATTCGCTAGCCACTGATATCATCCTTTGTTCTGCCAAGTGTCCGATGCTCACCAAGATTGTTTGCAACTTTGGTGTCATATTTGATTCAATTTGACTTTCCAATCAGTCAGGCTGCATATTTCCACTCTGCAATATTGCCTGACTCCATCCCTTTCTCACAACCTCTACTGCTGAAACACTCACCCAGGTCTTGCTTACCTCTAAAGTTGACTATTGCAACATACTCTTGACTACACGCTGTAAACTTAAAGTTGTACAAAACTCTGCTGCCCTAACTCCTGTTTGTTGGTTCCTCGTTAAGTAAAGTCCAGACATTAAAACTTTCATCTTTGCTTTCAAATTTCTCCATGACCTCATTTCTCTTTATCTCTGTAACTTCCTCCCGATCTACAACCTTTGAAAATAACTGCACTCCTCTACTCCTGGTTTCTTGGACATCACCAGTTTTAACGTGTTTTGTTCAAGGACATTATAGTATTGTGATTATGTTAATGGATTAGTAATCCACAGATTTTGACTTGTGATCTTGAGACATGAGTTCAAATCCCACTATGACTGTGACAGAATTTACATTTAATTAATTAAATAAATCTGGAATAAAAAGCTAGCATCAGTAATGGGGACCATGAATCTATCAGGTTGTCATAAAAACCTGTCTGGTTCATAAAGGAAACATGCCATATGTCATTACAGATGCATAGCAATGTGGTTGACTCTTAACTGTTCCCTGAAATGGCCTACCAAACCATTCAGTTGTGCTTAAATAGTGGCTCACCATTACCTTCTCAGTGGCAGTTATGGATTGGGGATAAATTGCACACATCTTGTCAATGAATAAAATAAAAAGCTCCACCGTTGGCAGCCATGCCTTCAGTTGCCAATTGCTTGAACCTTGGAATTTCCTCTCTATCTTTCTCAAAGCTGTTGTTTGAAATCTACATAGGACAATCAAACCATTGCTCATTGCCTATGATATGTGGCTTGATGTCAAATGTTGTTTCATAAAGCTCTTTTGAAGTGTCTTGGGATGTTGCACTATATTAAAGACACAATATAAATGCAAGTTGCCGTTCTTCCATTAAATTCACTTCAGTCATAGAGCTTTGCCTTGTTTCCTATCTCTTCTGGTAAAATAATCAAAAGAGTGAATGTATTCTTACAGTTAGGATTTCCCTTGATCACTTTCAGTGTGACTTTCAATATAACCAATCACGTGTTCTATATTGCACAGGGATAATTAAATAAAGACAATCCTACCTAATATCTATTCTTATGAACATTGGACCCCTAATATTATGACTTCTAAATTGTAAGTTACTACTCTAAGGTATAACTTAGTGCTCAACTGGGAGTAGAGGATGAGTTGGAGAAAGATTACCGAATTATTTATATAGTAAGGAATGAAATACAAAAACTATGTTGAGTTTGTATGAAAAGACACATGTAAATACAAGAGATACAGGAATGAGCATGAGAGGAAAAAACAAAAAATGGGCTCTTAGTCCGGAGTATGCTATTTAACTCTTATTAAAGAACAAAATCCAGTGAGTGTAGGAGCTGAATACACTGTGTAGCTAAAAAATAAGCTGCATGTGCCTTCATTAATGATTCAGTAACAGTGGTTTCAGTTTTCTCTCTGTTAAGGGGAGTGCCAGATAATCAATAAATCAGTTTCAAGGTCAGGAATGTGTTCTCCTATATCTCTCTGTCTACCTGCATCAAAAAGCAACACAACATGTTCAGGCTATGCATTTCTTCATTGATTAGAGAATTACCAGCTGGAAGACATTCTACTTAAGAAAAATGTTCAGTATTGCAAATATGTACCAGTGTACTCTTTGCAGAGAAGTACCATGCAGACGTTTATAGTGTAATGTTTATTTCCATGTAGTTTTATCTGTTTTTATAACAAATTTTAAAATGAATATTGGGAAGTTGTTTTGCTCCTGATACATCAGGTTTGTTTGCCTTTGACTTACACAGTAGAAAGTGGGAGTAATGTTGCTGCTGGCATTATTGTGCTTTTCCTTGTTCTTTCATCCAAATAAATTCAAAGTGCCGAATTCGTGTAACAATTGGAGTAAATTGTGCTTTTTTTCAGTGGGATTTTCAAAATGAATCTCCCAGACTCTGTGCCCAAGCATGAATCATGCTAAAAATCTATGTGCAGGGTCTAATCCCTCCTTTGCTGGGAGGCCAGAAGCAAAGCTCTGAGCGGGTCACTGTGCACGCGCCAATCTGTCAGTGCGGAGATCAGCAAATGCGCAGTGGCGGCCGTGCACTGCTGGCCTCCCGATCCCTGGCCAGCCCTGCGACTCTGCAATGCTGCGCCTCCAATCCCCTTACTTCCCCGCCTCTCCCATTGCTGTCCCCCCCGGACGTGTCTGGGCCAGCCCCTACCCCCCCCCACCACAGCAGTCCCGATCTCCTGATTTCCTTTGCGCCTATGCCCTTCCCCACCATTAGCAGACCCGTCACTCCCCCGGCCAGCCTCGATGGCTCTCCACTCTCCCTCTGACTACGAACCCAAATTCAGAGTGGGAGCAGGGCCCCACTCCCCTCCCCCCAACCTGATGCTTGGTGTGCAGTGTCAAGTTGCCCTTTGGGTATTTCCACTTTGCCCCTTGAGCAGTACTAGGTGGCCAGGCTGGCATTACTAGGCTGTCAATGCCCACGAGGCACCATTTCTTACTTCCTGGGCTCAATAGCCTCCCTTAACTCCAGCGGTGTAGGGCCGCCAGCTCCCTGTTAATGTGGAGCTGTTGTAAGCCCTGTTGGAGTGAAGCACTCCTGGCGGGGGTGGGGAGACACTAGCTGGCCTGGAGACTTCAGTCCCGGGCCCTTTAATGATATTAAAACCTGAATTTAAATATTTTAATTAGCTCCAACTGATTTTCAGTGCAGAGCTATGATGCCGAAAATCCAGTGGCCAGAGACATGCAAAGGTTGCTGGAACAGTGCAGCAGACTGGGAGAATTGCCCCCATTATTTTTTCCATGGTATTTAATAGATCTGAAGGAGGAATCTCTTCAACAAGTTTCTTTCAAAAGTCGAAGAATAATCAATGCATTTCCCCCACCCCACACCCTGAAGTCAATCAAATTCCAGTTGGTACAAGCAAACCTCTTGATGATTTTGCAGTATTCCCACTTGATGTATAGAAAGAAGGTCTTGCTTTCCTATATAAGCTTTGAAGTCCTCAGAATTCCCTCAAACTCTTTGTAACCAATTAAATATTTGTGAAGTATAATCACTGTAGGGTCAGAGGAGGAAACAAGGTAGCCAAATCCTACAGAGTCTGACAGAACCTGATTTTTTTTTTAAATGATGGTGGCTGATGGATAAAAATATTGACCAGGACACTGAGGGAAAGCTCCCCCGTTTTTCTTTTAAATGATTTCATGAAACCTTTCAAGTCCATCTGAGAAAGCAGATAAGCTCTTGGTTTAAAATCTCATCTAAAAGACAAGAGCTTTGATGGTGTGCTAATCACTCAGTACTCCAGATAGTTAACACAGATTCTTTATTGAATTCAAGGGAATGGTGCTTGAGCGTAGAATTTTCAGAGTTGGGAATGCAGTGGTGGAACATTGGAATTACTAATGTTCCAATCCATTTAATTGATTCTTCCCTAAGCATTGTGCCAATTCTATGTTGACAGTCAAATTATGGATAGGTTTCTGAAATTTTTAAATGTTAAAAAAAAAATCATTCCGTCTGATTAATATTAAGGTGTTTGATTTTGTTCCATCCATATTTGTTAACCGCTGGAGGTTTTATTGTTTTATTTTGAATGATGATATCGCAAGTGGAAGTATGAGCTGAGCAATGTATTGTGACCAACATTGTGAGAATTGAAATGTCGTCAGTTGAGACACAATCATTAACCCAAAAGAACTTCAGCATGAAGTTGTCTTCTTCTTCTCATCCATTGAGTGGTGCATAAAGCAGATTTCATTTGTTTCCATAGCTAGTAATCCATGCAGCAGGTCTCTCGCCAGGGGTTTATAGCTTGAGACATCAAACGTGGCTGACCAGGAGTTTCTCTTGCTCTTACTGCCAGTCATTGGTGAGTCTGCAAGGAATTACAGGTTGACACACTGAATCCACTTGACTGCGATCTGAACGCACCTTTCTCAGCCATCAAGTCCCAAGGTGGGATTTGAACACAGAGCTATTGGCTCAGAGGCAGGAATGCTACCTACTGCATGAAGTGCATATGCTAATTCAGTTTGGGAGGTTTTCCAACCAGATAATCCCAATAATAAATCCAAATTCATCATTTCCACAAAAATATTTAGGTATAGCTGAACAAAAAGAGTGTATGGTCAATCAAAATTCTTTTGCAATGACTTGCTAACATTCAGAAAGGATTTCAAATCTCAGCTAGGAAGCCTGCACAGAGAGCGGTTAGTGGTTGCTGACCAACTGACTGCCTGAAAAGGGCACAAACAGGCAGCTGTATAGATTCCTGTATTCTGAACATTGGGCAGCCTGGTGGCCACCCACAGGAGCTCAGTTGTGGGGAAGGATTCAGATGAGTCAGTTGGGTAGGAAGCGGAGTGCTCAGGGACCACCTGGACTTCCTGAAACCACAAGGAAAAGTTTAAATCTTAACTTACTGCATCTATTTTTTCGATCATTTTTCTCTGAACTGGAAAGACACAGAGGGTGGCTCGCTCAATTAGTGGTTAAAATGCAATCAAGTCCTATGTCCATTATTCCTATTAATTATAACTAGTTATTAAAATGGTCTGGTGTCTCTCTGCAGCATTCAAGTGGACTGCCTGCACAGGCGAACCTGCTGCCAGACCTGTTGAGTATTTCCTACATTCTCTGTTTTGGTATTGGATTTTCAGCATCTGCCATGATTTGCTTTTGTTGAGGAATATTGCTGGCTTCCACCCTTGGAATTAAAATTTCTCATCTAGTTTGTATTTTTTAATTCAGGTTTTAAATATTTCAAGACCCATTTATATTATTAAAATTACTAAAACCTTTGTTCAAGGTCATTTGTTAATCTGTAATCGCAGCAGATAGTGTTAACTTTGATTGGTGCTGGTTAAATAAACTTATTGCCTCCAGGAAGTGGCAATAATTTTGAATGAATAAGCACTTGGCGGGGGTCAGTGTGAATCTCACTGGAAAAAAGACCATCAAAAGGCATTTGAATTAACCCTTAGATTAACCAACCATCATGCTGCTGTGAGCAACAAATCAATTAAAGAGCATCAGAGTCTCAGCAATAGTGGACAGGTGGCGATCAAAACTTTAAGTTGTACTTGTTTTGAATATCTGGTTTTGCTAGTCAATACCTTTTCATAAGATCAGCTACAAATATTAGTTTAGTGTTAGAGTGTATGTTTCATCTAATCAAGTTCAATTCTGGGTCAGAAGTATGTTTTAATGTGTCATCTTATCTCAAATGGTAATACTCATGGTCCAAAGATGTTTAAACTTGAGTCTGTACCAAGATAGGGTTTATAATCCAGGCTGAGATTGTAGAGGAGTATTGCATTGCCAGTGGGCAGTTGTTATACCAATGTTCAGGTTGTTATTAAAGACACCAAGGCATAATTCAAACAAAAGCACTGAACCTATTTGAAATTCTGGTTAACATCTCTTCCTCAACCATGAACAGAACAGATTAAGTAACTATTAATTTCATTGCTCTTTGTGAGGTGTTGCTGACACTGAATGATAATGCATGTGTCCACATAATCAATCCACCTCAAATGTATGCATTTGCATTACATGAAAATTGTTTTATGATTTTTCAAAATTAAAAGGCACAACATGCAAATAATAACAATGTTTGTAATAATATTACAGTAGAGGAATAGATGACATATGTGCCTGTGCAACAAATATCCAGAGTAATGCACTGTAGCAATCACATTTCCTGTGCTTGATCATGGTTGTAAAACCCATTTAATCAAATTGTACACATAAGCAGTTTATCCACTAGATGGAGCATTAATTAGGCAGCCGTTAGTGCTTTAGAGGATGCTCATGTTTGTTTAATACTTGTTAGATTAAATGTGACATTGGTGAATCCATGTTGCCTGCTTTTCACTGATGAAAGGACAAGTTGAGACTCACCAATTCTTTTATTTCTTCTATCAAAAGCCATGTTAATTTTTTTAGTACAGGTTACAGTAAAATACTATATTAGTCACATTGTCCCTAACAATTTTTTGTGGGGCTTCTCCTTTTAAGCTAAATACAACCTGAACAATATTGCAGAGGCAAGCAATTCCCTCTCATAGAAAATTACAGACAATTTTCTATTAGAAAATTTGATTCCTTTAATTCCTAAAATATTTTGTATTTTAAAAATTAGACCCCCGTTTGCCAAAAATATGACCATCAATTCCATGTGCAGAGTAAATTTGTGTAACTTTTTCTTGTGTTTGTTGAAATCAGCAGTTTCCGTCCATGAACTTATGAGATTATCTGATTCAAGGATTGACAGTTTGTGAAAATGGAGAAATCTGATCTATTTGCAATCCCATCTATTTCTGTATCATAAAACTGTTACAAAAGAAAAATTCATCTGTATCAATAAAAATCTTTGGTGGATTTTATACCCAATCACACCTGGTGGGAACATTGCAACTAGAGGTTTAAGATGGCAGGGAGGAATTGCTCTGTATTCCTCACATGTCCTCCCATACCATTTTATCTGACCTGAAGTTAGAAGTAGAAATAATAAAGGAAATTTCCTGCCCCAGTGGCAATGTCCCCAGAGCTGTATCTACCTTGCTGGAGATGGTTTCTGTAGGTTCCAAGTAGTGGCTTGACAGATTCCATCTGATCCTCAACAACTCTCATTTCTTATCACTTATGTGCTATTTAATGGCCACTTAAGTACCACACCTCAACATCATCGTTATTTTTTTTCTGTGGCAGGGGGAGATCCATGCCAGGTGAGGAGCCTGATAGCTTTAACTGAGTGAACTGGTATTGGACAAATGCCTGGGAACCTCCTCTGGAGTCTCCTGTGCCAATTGGAGCCATCGCCATGCCCCACCAAGGTCATAGAGTCATAGCAGTTTACAGCAAGTTTCAGCTCCACTTGTCTATACCGCCCTTTTTTTTAAACCACTAAGCCACTCCTAATTGTCCACATTTGGCCCATATCCCTCTATATGCATCTTGCCCATGTAATTGTCAAAATGCTTTTTAGTCAAAATTGTATCTGCCTCTGCTACTATCTTTGGCAGCTTGTTCCAGAAACTCACCATTCTCTGAGTGAAAAAAAAAATGCCCCTCTGGACCCTTTTGTATCTCTCCCCTCTCACTTTAAACACATGTCCTCTTGCTTTAGATTCCCATACCTTTAGAAAAAGATGTTTACTACAAAGTTGATCCATCACTCTTTAACTCTGCTCCCTGGCCTATCAAATCTGACCCTCCATTCTGTCATCCCCTTTGCAGGGACATTATTTCTCAATATCTTTTCCTTAATTGAAGAAAGTTTGTCAAAGAGTCAACATCAATAATGTGGGATGCAATCTTGATGATAAGTCAAATCATATTAAGAGGTTGCCAGGAGATGACACGTGACATGGGTTTCGACTACCTAGAGATAATATGAGGGAGGATGACAGAGTGAGATAGAAAACTCCAATGTTTGAAGTCCTGGGATAGTAGAGTGTGGAGGTTGAGGGGAAAGAAAACATGTAGCAAGGCACATTTCAATTTCAAAGGCACAAGACAGGAAAAGACAAAGGAGCGACAACCGTAGTCAATCAATAAAGTACAAGAAGTCAAGATTATAATGGAGACAGGATTCATGATGAGTCTTAAATTTGAAATCAGGAATATCAGCTGCTGTAAATCCAGAGTCCAAAATATCACAAACACTTACATGTAAGAGATTTTGAAAATTCAGTGTGACTCTCACAATGCTGCATCTATCAGCTCCAAAAGCGAAAAAACCTTGCAGGAATTTCCATCCATTGATATTAATAAATAGGAAAAGCTGTTTGGGAGGCCTAATCTGTGTGGTAGATTCCTATTGCTGCTGTTGGCACACAAAATTTTAAACTGAAAGAGTAATAATCTTTAGTATCAAAGGGCTTTCTGGAAATTGGTGTTTCTAGCAGTTGTATGGCAGTCCTAATGAAGGGCCTCTTCCAGAAAATGACTTGTGCTCTTAATGTCTTTGAAAAACATTGTCAAAAAGATATTCAGTTGTTCTGTCTGTAATCGTGCGCAAGTATTAGCAAAAAATTTATCCATTGCTGTCACTGAATACTGGATAGTGGGTACTGCAATTCACAGAGCTGGAGCATGGAGTTTGGTTTTTTGAAGTTATAGAGATAATTTAGCTAACAATGAATGAACCATTTTGCTTCAAAATTGTTTCATGTTTGTATTTATCATTTTCTATATTGACTTTTAGTAACTCAAGTTTAATCCAAATGAAACAATCAGCAAAACTGAAGCAGCATGTCCCATTTTAAGCCATTTAAATTAATTCAGGGTGAACATGTGGGGCTCACCATGCTTTTCTTTAAGAATATTCAGTGAAAAAGTAGTGCAATTTTAGACTCTGCTGTTGTTCTCCAAGGCAGTGTACGTCTGTCCTGCCTTTCAGCATGCTCTGGAGTCCAGTCTTCCTCGCCTTGCAACATTGCAGAGACTTTCATACTCAGCAGGGAAAGTTAGTATGTGGCATTGGCAGCTGACTAAAGTAGAATGATGGCATGAGCATATTGCTTCAAATCTAGGATGTCTTAAGAGAAACACTGTAAATGATTTCTGCTAAAACAACCAAAATAAATGGCTAGGATTTTCTTCTCACAATTGTACCTTAAAGTTGACAAGATCTCTGCATAGAATATGGAAACTGAGGAATTCTGCTGTCTCACTATTCTCATCACAAAGCAGGTGGTAGCAGCAATGAGGCACTTCCAAACTTCTAACAGATAACCCTCATAACCATATCAGTTACCTTTGCTATCCCAAGCGAGGTAATAGTGGGCCCTAGGCAGACAGATAATGATGCTGGGTACCTACAAGTCAGCCAACCTTACCAGCTTCAGCTTAGCCTTAGCTCAGTGGCAATACTCTCTCTTCTATGTCAGGAAGCTGTCAGGATGAAAAACTTTATGTTGACCCTCCATTGTTCCACTCTGGCAGTGTTGAACTGTCAGAGAGTTTGGCAAGAATTCTCCAATCTTGTACGCACTGCCACCGTTGCCAGCGAGAATACAGAATTTGGCGCTCAGCCAAAACTCCATTCACTGTAGAGGGACAGGAGAATCCCAGCCGCAGGCAAGGTTGGAGAATTCCAGCCATCATTTTTCAGATAAGCATTATAGTAAGGCCTCATCTATCTTTTACACTTTAGGCTGTTGTGAAAGATAAGAGTGGGATTTTCCAGCCCTCACTCGCCTCAAAACTGGAAAGTCCCACCAGAGGTCAACGGATCTTTGTAAGGTCTGCACCATCTGCCCATTACAATTTCCATGCTGGCAAGATGAAAAAATTCTCCCTAAGTCTTTCTTTCTGTTCTATTCCTGTGCAGTACCACAGGGATTTCACAGTTGGAGAGTTCCCTGTTGGTAGCACGAGTTTCCAATAGGCCAGTGAGTAAATGCAACTTACTTGACGCCAGGTTAAAAAGATCAAGATTCCAGGTTTAACCCATGGTCTGTGTTAAATTAGCTGATCTCTGTCAAAATGGTGTTGTTGTGTAGAACTGGGTAAACACGAAGAAGTCTCACAACAGCAGGTTAAAGAGATTTATTTGGTAGCAAATGCCACCAGCTTTCAGGCTTCGGAGATACACATCTCTTTAACCTATGCTTAATGCTATCTCCACTCACATTGTTTGCACCTTTAAGACTTGATTAGCTGTAAAGACTCATATTCTAACCAGTATTCTGTAAACTGAGTGTATCCCTTTATATGCCCTGTTTGTGATCATAACTCCCCACTCACTTGACAAAGGGGCAAAGCCTCGAAAGTTAGTGATACTTGCTACTGAATAAATCTGTTGGATTTTAACCTGGTGTTGTGAGACTTAAAACAGTGTTGGACAGGGCAATTGGCAACAAGGTTCTTTTCACTCATTACTATTCAGTAACTCCTGCTGGAAACTGTATATATTTGGAAATTTATTAATAACAAGATCAGACTCAACTATGTTGATTCCATAATTCAGTAGGGTGGGCCAAAGCTCATGTGGAGCATAAATACCATCATCAAAGAATCAGGCTGACTGGGCTTTCTCTGTGCTTAAAGTTAATGTCTGTTGACATTCATGTGTTCAGGTTCCAACATAAAGTCTGACTACTTGACTGAGGTTATAACTTCCATAAAGCCAGCCTAATCTGCCTTCAGGAAATGTGGGAAGAAAATTTGGGAAGAAATATCAGGAATCGGTGAGGTTGGGATGCTTAACATATTTGTAGAGTTGAACAGTTAGCCCATGTTAATGTGTTAATCAATTATTATGAGTAAACTAAAGAATCATTAAAATGATTGGTGATTTATTCAGCATTAAGCCTTGTTGCAGACATTCATTCAAAAAATATTCATTCAAATTCTTTAAACATTACCATGTTTAGTTTTGAAAGGTGAAAAATGATTTACAAAATGGGCACTCAGCAAAGAAAGTACAGATTCTAATTTGCCATAGAGACTTTGGTTTTATTTAAAGCATTTTGTTTGTTATAATTTCTGAGTTTGATTTGCCTTAAGTCCATTTCTGCAGCATTGAGCATTTTTCTGTGAGCACTCAAACCAGATTATAGAAATCCGGATGCACCCAGTGTTGCAGAATTTATACGAAAAGTCCAGAAGCCCATATCTTTATCTCTCTGTTTATTCACAGAAAGAAATGCACATATCTTTGGAGGGAGGGCATGGGGTGAATGGAAAATTAAACCTTTTCACTATCTAGTGAAAAGTTTTGCAGCCTATCTTCATTTTTCTTTTGTTAAATTTTATAGGAAGACAACGGCATATTGTGGAATGGTGAAACAAGTGGAGAAGGCTGTCATGCAGATTTGATTTTAAGGAAATGTACCAAAAGGGATACTGCCTCTTTAATTGCATGTCTAAAGTGAGCTCTAAGTGCTAAAACGAATTACACATTTGACTTCATTATTGTTGCTCCACTGCACTTCTTTTTGATGGGTCAACTCAATGCTACATTGCAAGGGTTATAATTAAAGTAATGGCCCATAAGGCTCGCTGGATATGTTCTTCTCATGATTCAGAGCAGTCTTGGATATAAAGTAACTTTCTAAATTTCATGTCATTAGGTTTTAATTATTTTGTTTTTGTTTTGTTATTTTAATTGAAATGCTACCAATAAAACAATGGTACCTTTTTGTTTTGGTTGTATTTTATCATTTATTCTATTTTGTTTGGAGCTACAACTGATTCCACCTTCTGGAATATGATTATGACCTTATCATTTGAAATTCTTGTGTTCTTTTTGTTGCTGTATGTATATTTTATTATGTATAAAAGATTGAATCGTTGGATTTTAAAAAAAATGTAATTTTCAGACACAAAAAATAATATAGAATAGACTAAGTACTGAAAAATTGACAATATCACTCCATTCTCCTCTTCATCAGAGGTTATTATAAACACAAAAGTTCAAAAGCATCTAATTTATGATATTAATACATGGGCCAGAATTCTCGAGTCTTGCATGGCCTGCCACTGCTGGCAGAGAAAATGGAAAACTTGCACTTAGACAAATCTCTCTTCATAGCAGCGAGACTGGAGAATCCCAGGCATTTTTTTTGTCAAATAGAAGAGGATAGGAGATTAGTCCCTTGTTTGAAAAAAATCATTTAATCTCAGAATCCTATCTGCTCCCTAAGCGATTTCCCTGTTTGAGTCTGAAACAGTAATTAATGTCACCAAGCTAAGCAATTTTGTTGTAGGTTCAGATGCTGCTATGGTTTTTGTAATGAAATTGTTAAACATGCTGTGCTTTTGACAAGCGACTGTGCACTGATGATGTGATTTTCATTCCAAACAAGCATAACCTTCTGTACAAGATAAAATTCAAAGCCACATCCAGTTCATTAACTGAGAAAGGAACGCACCAACTATGACGGATCTTTTTTTTTCTCGTTTTAAGAAGAGGTGAGCCTGAACCATGTTTCCTGCCCTTGCCCTCACCCAATCAATCAGTAGCTGAACAAGTGCAAGGAAATGGCTATTGAACCCTCCGCTGGAAACCATGAAAATAATAGCTCTCGTTGAGCTGCATGGAAATCTTTCTTTTTAATGGTGCACCTCACTAAATGCCTCTCACTGTGTGCTCAGTTATTCTGTGCCAACATTGCATAGGTCATTCTTTTCTTGGCAACGTAATAAAGCAAAGGATATTGTCCCTCAATTATTATTTATAAAGTATATTGCTACACTTCCTGGGTCATTTTACTCTTTTTTTTTATGCATGCATGCTTGGTATCATATAATTTGGCATACAGAACTAAAATGTTACCTCACTGGAAACCAAGTAGTCTGACAGATAAAAACAAGTATTTTTAATTCTTTTTAGCTTGTGATGAAATCAGAGGTAATTGAGAGAAAATATTACAGAAGAGTTCACACGTTCTTTTCTTCGTGACAGAGAAATCGATTTTTAAAGTGGAGATTTTCAAAAAGAATTTAATTCTCGCCCCTCCATCGACATGAGAGCTGGCAGCAATCGAAAAACAGCTGTTATCAGGAGACCTGTCTCGTTTAAATTCAAATCAGGCATTCAGTTGGCTGTCATTTGAGTTCCAGACTCATGAGAGGAGAATTTCCTGTTGGAATTTCTCCTCCAGGATGGATGTGCTGCCTCTGATAGCTGATGGTCAGGTCACTTTTCAGTACTGGCAACACCACTAGGAGCATTGCCCCGTGCTGTTACTGCAATGAACCCAAGGCTGGAGCCCTGGAATACAAGTAAGTTGGCACAGAATTTTCAGGGCTAGTCAGACAACCATGGGGGAAAGGAGCAGTGTAAAGGACTGGGTTGTGTCTTCCTGTTGGTCCCTCCCTTACCATCAATGGATCCCTCTGGGCACTAGGTGCCTGAGAAGGAGATATCTGCCCTCAAACAAACCATAGACATGCTCATCAGGGTTTACCTGGCAGTTTGCCCACATGGTGTGATCTCCACATACTATTCATAGATCATTAGCAATTGTGATTTGTGGGCTGTGATTAAATTGTGATTAAATGACTGCATAAGTAGTCCTTAAGCGGTCATTTAAAGGCCTCAACTGGCCTGAGGTTTAAAAAAAAACTATTTTTTGATTCTTCCAACCCCTGAATTAATGAGGGAGTAAGGTGGGGGGAGCAATTGACAAGGCAATGTGGTCTCCAACCGGACCTTCCTTTCCTATTATACAGCCCCCTATTGCAGCTCCTAACCCCCTCTTGGACACAGCATTAAATCCTGCTCTTCATCTTATAAAGTGCTTCTGAGGACACAGTAGTAACATAATGGTTTGTGTTTCATATCACAACAACATTCAATTAAAAGGAAAGTCTAAAAATCTATCGTGGTCGGTCTAGATAAAACTATTCATGTATTTTAGCATCTGCTCAACTATGAATAAATTGTCTGTATCGAAGCATCCTGTCTTCCGTTTGAAAATTCAAGGACAGAGCATCTGCCCCACATCTGCAGCTTTAAGTGAAGGAGCAGATTTTGGGAAAGAAAGAAGTTGATTCAGTGTTGTTCTGTTTGATTGCGCTTTTCATTTTCCTATTAATATTCTTCATGAGTTTTTTCTGAGGGGTGAAACTCCCCCATTATGTTTCATTTGGACAGGAATCAAGTAGCTTTGTGGTGGGGGAAATGGCTATGCATGTGTGAATGTGGCTGGCTACTAAAGTGTGGGAGAGGAGCTTGTTGCAGGATTAGGAACTGGCAATGAGAGGGGCAAGAAGGACAACTTTTATAATGAATTTGAGTTTGTCAGCACTGATGGTGGCCACCTCTTCAAATAAAATGTGTCTCTCTCACCCTTCACACTTTTCCTTCTGGGAATAGTCCTGAATAATACATGTTTTCAAATAAAATCAAGCATCTATTTATCAGCGAAAAACAAAAACTTCAATGTTTTCTGTGCTTGGCTTGAGGCTCTTGTTCCTTTCCGAAGATTACGGAATACCCCTGGACACAATAAAGACCGAATCTTTTCACACAAATTTCTTTTCCGCTGCGAGTATCCCTAGATTAGTTAAGCCTTCTTTTGAACAGCCAGGAAACCTATTCATGCCAATAGTGCACAAAAAAAAATTTTTTAACGAGTACCTGACAAGAACAAGGATGAATAGAACAGAGCATGGATGGTAGCAGTTTGGAATATAAAATTAAACTACTGATGATGAGTGAAAAAAAGTATTTTGTTATTGGTGGTGAAGTTGTGAGGGGTGCACAGCTGTTTAAACTGCTATACAATGGTAGAGTAATCCAACATAAAAAATGTCCATGAATGTTCCCTTCCACACATTTTCTTGTACCTCTTGTTATTTTTTACAGTTTTTATAACACACTGCAAATTTCATTTTATTGCCCTTGGCAGTATTAATGTCAATGAAAGTCTTGGTCTTCATGGAACAGGAAAACAAACTTTGCTACTTTGTCCTGGCTTTACTTTCTTTTTTCACAACTCTATTGTTTCTACATTGCTAAGTAGCATCAGTGCCACAATTCACAATGTGGATGTTAAGGATTCATAAGTACGCAGAATGCAGCGTGGGACCACAAAGGCCCCTTCACTTGATTCCTTCCCTATAACAAACAATATGTGCTCATTACACTTTTTTTGGAGGTCAGTAAGTTAACGTTCTGAGGGTGAGAAACTGGGCTTGTTAACATTCATTTTCTGGGTGCTATGTATGTCCTCCGAGCTCCAAAATGGCATCCACAATGCATATGCACACTGTAGGGTGAGTCAGGCTGGCTGTAATATTGGTATGCATGTTTATGTGCGCTAACTACTGGAATTATACAGAGCATGACACTAATCCTGAAGCCAGCGATACCATTTTGAAGTCCAGTGCCCCAGTCAATGCTTCCTCTTAATCCGTGCACAGCTGAATATGCAGATAGCATCAGGAAGGATTCCTCACCAAGCTTTTGAAAAGAACAAGAACTACCTAACAGGTTAGCATCTGATGAATTACTTCTGGCTGTTGCTTCGATTCTGCAAGAGTTTGGTGTTGCTTTGTGTTGTTGTTTAAAGTTATCAGTGTCTGCAGGGGTTGGTGTGGCAGATGCACTTTACTGAGAATATCCTCACTGAAATCCTTCACCTGCTGCGGCCACATCTGCAACCTCCAAGCAGAGTGCAGACCGCATTCCCAGTGGCTGCACAAGGTGACTTTTATACATTTAGTTCCTTCCAGGCTGGAGCTCGATATGTTTGTAGCATCTCACTATTTACCATCCTCTTAAAAGTGTGAGGTAATTCACTTTGGCAGGAATAACAAATGTGTAGAGTATAGGGCTAATGGTAGGACTCTTAATAGTGTTGATGAACAGAGGGATCGTGGTGTATATGTGCATAGATCCCTGAAAGTTGGCAATCAAGTCGATAAGGTTGTTAAGAAGGCATACGGAGTCTTAGCTTTTATTGGTAGGGGGATTGAATTTCGGAGCCGCAACGTCATGTTGCAACTGTACAAAACTCTAGTGCGGCCGCACTTGGAGTATTGTGTGCAGTTCTGGTCCCCGCATTATAAGAAAGATGTGGAGGCATTGGAGAGGGTACAGAGGAGGTTTACCAGGATGTTGCCTGGTATGGAGGGCAGGTCTTATGAAGAGAGGCTGAGGGATTTGAGGTTGTTTTCGTTAGAAAGAAGGCGGCTAAGAGGAGACCTTATTGAAACATATAAGATGATTAGAGGTTTAGATAGGGTGGACAGTGATAGCCTTTTTCCTAGGATGGAGAAAGCTAGCACGAGGGGACATAGCTTTAAATTAAGGGGTGGTAGTTATAGGACGGATGTCAGAGGTAGGTTCTTTACCCAGAGGGTGGTAAGGGTATGGAATGCCCCGCCTGCTGCAGTTGTAGATGCGCCAAGTTTGGGAGCGTTTAAGAGGTTAGTAGATAAGTTTATGGATGAAAAGGGAATGGTTTAGGTTAGAGGGTCATTGCTTTTTCTTAATTGGTCGGCGCAACATCGAAGGCCGAAGGGCCTGTTCTGCGCTGTTATGTTCTGTGTTCTTATTTTGTATAAAGACCATCATTAAGGCTCTCTATTCAATGAGAGCTAACTGCATTTCATTTTCTCTTAGCGAAGACAAGCAGGCAAATGGATATGTGGCTTTGCCACAATTGCAGGCTTCCCCATGATGCAAAATGTCACCGACTGCCTGCTGTTAATACTACCTATATCAGAACTGACAGAGATTCCATTCCCTCAATATGCAGCTAGTGTGGGACTACAGGCAGTGAATTATGCAGACCAATGGTCATTATCTTGGCAGCAATCGTGGTGGTCAGTTTCTTCTGTGCTCTCTAGTAGTTGAGTTTGGAGACAGGGAAGGCAATACTTAGGCATGAGAGTGGCTGTTGGGGATCTTTGCCATCTTCCCACCTCTACCCGAGTTAAGTCTGGAGTGGGAAGGCCCATGGCTGGCCTTCATAACCCACTGCTAATTGACATTCTTTAATCAGCAATTAATTACCCTAAGGGCCTCATTCCACTGCTGCTGGTATCGACACAGCTATGGGTGGGCAAGTCTTTTGGTCTTCAGAGAATGGATTCAAAGGTACTCTGTCTAATCAAGCAACCCAGAGCCAAGAAGAGAGGTCCTGCTGAAAATCACATCCTGTCCAGCCAGCCCAAATCCCCTAAATCCTCCTACTCCACTATCCCCGACCTCACAGAACCACTCATGCAATTACTTGCCACTGGCCTGAGTCACTCCTCAATACTGAGCTATCATGTCAGCTGCAGTCACCTGCTAGCCACTGTTTGGCCAACAGTCCTTAGTAGCCCAGGATCCTGATCCCAGGAAAAGGCCCGCCAATGGTTTCTCATCTGCCTGATTGGCTGTTGGTATAATGGGCCTTCCCCAGCATTTCTCCAGCCAGCAGCTAACCCTCAGCATCTCCTCAAGATTCCACCAGATCTCTTCATTTTGTGGAAGTCTATTACACCAGCTGTATTTGAGCCATTGTAGCAAACCAAAAGGTGGCTTATTGTGTGACCAGGGCGATCTGCTGATGGTATGGTGGATGAATTCAGTGCAAACCTTATTCAGAAGCGTGAAGAAAACTTGCAGTGAAAGCCATTCTGCCTCATGAAATGTGATGGAGCCAATCATAGGTGTGACCAACCAACATGCTGAACATTTTTCACACTGCAGAAGTTCTGCTGCTGGAACCAAATGCAGAAGGCGACACAATAGCTGACAGTAGCTGCCAGCAGCTAATTAGCAGGTTGACTCAGAGTAAAGACCAGCAGTTGTGCCAAATTGCCATCACTCCTGTTGCTGGCAGGAAGACATAATGGCAACAAGACATCAGGCCCCCATCTTTTCCCAATTTTTGCCAATACGCCCGGCTCCCTACCTTTCTCCAAAGAGCCTGCAGAATTCAGCTCACTGCTGCATTTGGCAAAGCATAGTTGTTTGCTGCATGCCGTACAAGCTGTTCGTAAAGAGATAACCTTTTTCACCAGATGTACAGCAAGCAGTTGAGGAAAAAGAGCATGATGATGAGGAGGAAGAAAAATGGGAAGAAGAAGAAAGGAGAAAGCAAACATCTCTTTTGGCTGAGTTATCTGTGTAGAACTTATCTCAATGTGTTACCAGATACTGCAATCATGATTCTCCCTTCACTCCTCATCTCATAACTTACCTTTGACCACCACAATGTCCACTTGGCTACAATGCAAAAATAAAATCCACAGCAAATGAGATAATTCCCGCTGCATGCAGAAGTCAATTAATTACCTTCATGCATCCTTTTAGTGCCTATCTTCCACATGCCTTTGCCTATTTTGGCATCCCAGTGTCATGTTCCTCAGTGACTGCCACATGGCTAGTGGAAGGGTGTGACTCTCAGTGAGGGAGGCTGTAAATGCTGGACAACTGTGAGTGGCTTTGGTCTCAGAGAACCATCCTTCAGACTGCACCATCCTGGCATGAGTGGAAAAGCCTGGGCTGGCTGACAGGCGACAGTGAGTAGAGATGGGAGGATGGATGCCAACACTCCCCCAGAGAGAGAGCTCAACAATAATAATTAATGTACAATCAACCACAATCATTCAAATGAGCTGTTCTGTTTCTGTATTACATTCAACAGACGTGGTTTCATTCTATGTAGTGACCCTTGCTCCGGTTTTTGGGAGGTATCCAAGTTAGTCCTCTTGGTCTTTGTACGTACAACAAAAGGATCCTCAATTGACATTGCAGTTTGTGCTCTCCCAGATACTTGGTGCAAGAAAATAAACATGTAACACATTGACATGTATTTTAGTTGGATGGGGACGAAGACATAACCGAACTATGAGTAATCTCATACAAGCATGACTGTGAATGCTATAGCTGTCTGTCAGCACATTTGCTATTAGCAGTCGACCATGACTCCTTGTACCTGGCCTGATTTTGCAGTAGCTAACTTGGGTGCTTCTCACTGACTGCCCTTGCTTAGTAACATCCTTTAGTGAGTTCGATATGATATATAATGTTCTCTTCCAGAACCTCAACCTCTGAAAATCTTTAGAAAATAATAAAGCTCAATCATTAGTGGTAAAACATCACCAATAAAATTCTGCTTCACTTGTCACAGTAATACTAGCAATTTCTGAGCATGTACTTTAGAATCATGCAAATCCGAGTCTATCAAACAGTTCCTTAGTCTGAAGCAGATTTAACTTTTAAATCACCCATGTCAACCTGTATCCTGTCAGACCCGAATCCCTAATGATATCACCTTGCCAGATCACAACATTGACCAAATCCTGATTCCAAAAGTATGTCGGATAGAATACTTATCCAGTGTGAGAGGTCTGTGCAGACACACAATTAGCTAGGTGATGATTGAAAAGCTGTTTTCTGTTTAAATAATCGGTACATTCTGGAAAACGCTGGAACCTGACAGAAGCGAAGAAGCTTAACTCCTTTGTAACTTCTGGTGTATTCAGGGATGACTGATGCACAAAAGTTTTAATAAGGAAATAATAGGTCCAATGTTCCTTTGCACAGTAAGAAAACTCTGAATTTCTAGATGACAGATCTCAATTTCCCTTACACTGTAATTCAGATTCTCAGGTCTTCCCCAGGTAAATGATTCTATGCCTACTGCTTGCCAGGAGCAGCCAGAAGACCCTGTGTCTGGTGGCTAGCCTGTAACGGTAGGCTTCCCTGACCTGCCACCTTCATTTCCTGGCATTAGGCCCTATGAGAGATACAGCGAGCATGCTCATAACTAGGCATATCAAGCTAGAGTGCTGAGCATTCAGAATTGATGTAACATAATATGGCTGCTGTGTGCCAGTCAGGCATTTGTTTAAAAAGATGATGGCAGGGTGAGGGGGTGAGGCAAAAGGAGTGGAGGGGAAGATGGTAAAATAGGACAATCACAAATGAAACCTTGCACCATTATGGACAGGTCTCTTTATTAAAAATCCATTCAGAGCTTTGTTAGAAGCTGCTAGAAGTTGGCATTGATACAGAAAAACAGAAACCATAATCCAAACAATCTATTTTCATTTTTGGGAATGTTAACTCCTGCGGATAACAATTCCATAGGAGTTATGACTGTGAATGTTTATTGGTCAATGTTAAAGAAGAATAAAGATGGTCGCCACTAATACTTTTCTAGCAAAAGTAGCAAGAACAAGTTGCATGAAAAGTTATCTTGGTTGACAAAATATGTTAGTTTTTGCACTACAAATATAGTTGTCAAACTCGATAATTATCACTGATGAGTAACACATTTCACAATGTGCAAGCTTCTTAAAGCTTTTCAGTCTGTGATTTGAAGTAATGAATGCCACAGTGCTTGCAGTCCCATTTCAGGATGAATGCCAAGTCCTCAGGCACAGCTTGGGTGAGCCTAACCTAGCTGGTTGCATTGTTCTTTGACTTTGCTTTCAATTATTTCTGACAGGGGATAAAAGATGATGTAATAAAGCAGCTGAGATTCAATGACTCCCCCTCCAACCTCTGATATCTCTTGTTCTTAGAGGGCCAGTCATTTGGTCTATTTAGTTTTTAACTTAATGAAGGCCAGTGGATTTGCACACTACATGTATTTACGTTAGGCTCATTCACCACCGACACTTGAATTAAACTCAGAAATATAGCATTTTCATGTTATTTTGTTAACTTTGAAGATAATATGGGGATCAATTTTCTCAACCTTCCCCAGATGGGAGCAGGGTGCTGCTGCTTTGAAAATTGTGGGGGTTACATGTGGTCCTGTTCCCCTCATCACTGCCAGAATAGACAGGTACCTAGGCCACCCATGTGAATCCCTCAACCAAGATGATGGCATCAGACGTAGGATGCCTCAGCCTCACAATTCTGCACGACTATAGTTAGAAAAAAACTTCATTAGCTGCAAAGTGCTTTAAGATGCTCTGAAATTATGAGAGCCGCTACATATATAGAGGTCTTTGTTTTCTTCCTCTCAGTTTATAATTATAGTGAATACTATGATAATCACAGTGTGTTCCAAATTAACAGTGCATCATTCTGTCAGGGCTGGGATACTTTTCAAATAAGTATTCATCATTAGGGCTTTAAGGGACATACTGTCCTTTCTCTGAAACACTAGATTCAAATTTTGCCCAGACTGACTGAATGAAGGTAGCTCCCTGCTCTAAGCTGTAATGTTCTTAAGGGAATATGTTGTACGGTTGCTTCAACTAAGTCTATAAAAGCATTAAAAAATTACCCCTATCTGGAGTTTTCATTCTGAACTAACTCTGTTCAAAATAGAAAATTTCAAAATAGAGAAGTGCTGGGAGTTTCAGATCTGCCTTTTGGATGCGCACCCTATCTGCAAAATTCTGAAGGAGCCTGTTGCTCAGAAGAAGTCTGCGATCGGGTTTTAACATACCCAAAAACCTGCAGAGGGAGATAGGGAGCAGGTGGAGGCCTCTGATGCTGAACTTGTGCATCAGCAGTAGCAAAGGTCTGACAGACAGAGAGCTATCAGGCCCATGCTGGTGTGGGCAGCCTGAAGCAGCTCCGATTCCCTACCATCGCAGGGGCTGCAGCCCGAGATACAACCTCCGCCAACACCTGCCCCCCATCTCTACTACCCAGATCAATCACGGTCACGCTACCATCCCTTTGCAGAGTGGCAGCAGGCCACCTCTCCTTCCCTCCCCTTTCCTCTTTCCACCAATAACTGCAAAGTGGCAACGGGGTCCCTCCTGCCATTAGCCCTGCACCCATTGACCCTTCCTCATTAATCCCTCACCCCCTGCACTGCCCAGATGCTAGAGTGGCACTGCCAATCTGGCACTACCCACACAGCACCCCCCTTGCCCTTGGCCTCCCAAAGAGCCTCAGTGGCCTCTGGTTCCATTGGCAGAATGAAGTTGACTGCTCCCCTTTCATGGGGAGCATGTCTATTCCTTGCTGGCAAGAACTTTTCCCGGTGAGGTGATAAAGGCAGATGAGCTCGGGTGATTGTGCATCGGGTTCGCTAATGAAATGTAAATGCTTCTTTAAACAAATTTCAGTGCATTAAACTGCCTGTTGCCCATTTGTGGCAAGAGGCTGACCATGCTGGAAATCTGGTACTCATAAAATGGTATTGATTGCAAAACCCAGTGCCAATCACACTAATTGCTTTACACCCTACTTTATAGCCATGTCACACCCCAAAACAGACACAATGTAATGGTAAAATTTCCTTTTGGAAATGCGTAACAACCACATAAGAGAGTATCATCTTCTTTAGTGAAGACAGATGTACAGTGTTCATTTAATAATTAGCAATGCCCTATGCCTCCACAAGGAGATTTCCTTTTTTGTCCCTAATCAGCTCTGTCCTTCTTTGAACTACTATTTTCAAAAGGCCTTTGTGTTCCTCATATGACAAGTGCTAAACTATGATCATTCTTTCAACTTGCTCCCTTTTTTTCTCTTTTATTTCTTCATTGTAATTGTAATATTCAATTTGGTTCCTCATTGAATTTTGAACCCAATATTTATCATAATGTTTTTTGGGTTCAGTTTAATCTCGATTGGTTACATAAATGGATTACAAAACTCTGACACACTATTTTGAAAGAAATAGAGATCTTGAATATTGATATGATGAAAGATTATTTCTCAAATACCAGGATATGGCACATTCTATCAACTTGTCCTCCTTTAAAAGACACTGTTCAATTCTGTGCCTTGTTTTAAATTTCTTTTAAGCTTAGTTACCTTTCTGGAGAGAACTAGATGCACAATGTTGCACTTATTTTTTCTTCAGAGCAAAAACAGTTTTCTTCTGCCTTCCCAACCTCACACCACATTTGTATGGACATATATCGGGAAGATCTGGTGTGCAAAATGCATCTTGCATCTCTCTCTCAAGGTTGGGAGTCACGATTGTGATGATCACGGAAATTTGTATTTTGTGTGGTGAGGTGGGGTTCAGGAAGCATTAAAAAAGTCACATCTCCTTGGAGAGGTTATGACCACTGGGAAGTTTGTTAAGGTGTTGGGAATATTCTGACAGGTAAGTGCATAATATTTTCATACTTTCAAATATCACAATTAAATGCTGTATTGTAATGTAGTTGTCTTTTAGTGCAGGGATTAATCATAAGGATCGGTGCTGCAAAAGGAGGTTGACTTTTACATTGATCCGCATTATGTAATTGCTGTCATGTATTACAGTACTTTAACAATTGTCAAAACATCATTGTACATTAAAACGTAAAGCAAAATGTCCTGTCAGCCTCCACTATCATGCTTTGTACTATGATTTAAATCGTCTGATTGCTTCAGTTGTTAAAACAATTTCTGATTTTGATTGTTGAAACAATATCAGCAGCCACTCCCTTCCATTAATTGATCAGCTTTGCTTTGAAATTAAAATGGGATACCATTATTTATATCAGTTTCAGGCAATGTAACTGAAAACATTCATCACAAAAACTGTAGCCATTATGAATATTTGGCTGAGTTTCAAAAGCTATTCATGGCTTCAGCTTAGCAGGGTGGTCTATTGATCCAAGAACGATTGACATTTTAAGAGGCTATATTAACAAAATATACCATTGATATGGTTTTCTCTTGGCTTATAAACCTAATTGCCTCTTAGATAGTTATATTTATTTTATACTGCAGAATACTTCCCCAGTATTAATGATACTGTGTTTGAATATAAAATGTTATTGGATTTTTAGATTTTTTTTAGTGATTTTAACATAATTCCCATTGCTATTGCATTGTTCATGAGGACTGTACATGGTAGATATAAATTCACTATCTGGTTCGCTAATGTAATTTAGGGAAGGAAAACTGTCATTCTTACCTGGTCTGGCCTACATGTGACTCCAGATCCACAACAAGGTGGTTGACTCTTAAATGTCCTCTGAAATGGTCTGAGTTCAAACATGATTAAGGTTGACCCATCCCATAAATGAATTAAAAAGTGAGTGGTTATGGAGGATACATGTAGGACATGTATTGGAACCTGAGAGGGCATGTGCGTGGCATTGAATGACAGGAATTGTAAGGTGGCATGGAGTGGCATGGAGATGGCATGAATGGATAAGATTTATGGGGCCTATAAATGAAGTCAGGAGTGGGCTGCCATGACAAAAATTTAGGCAGGCCTTCAAATCAGCCCGTCTCTGCACCCACTCAAATTGCGTCACGGCTCACAAGATACACTGTAAACACAGACCCTGTGTGAGAAGACAGAAATCCCACACCGTCATTCATGGGTCGGGTGTACACTTCAGAAGGCACAAAAGTATGGGGGTTGAGTTTTTCTGAGCCCACACAAAATTCCCAGTTTCCATCTAAGTGTTCACATGGCTTCCTTTAATGCTACCGTTGTTTTAATGATGTCTTTTTCTTTACATTTTCTTTTCTTCTATCACAAAATAACAATCTAAATAATAATACCTTTCATCATCCTTCATGTAATAAGAAATGTCACAAACCACAGCAATGTTGTCTGTGAGGGCATCTTAACTTGAAACAGTGGTTCATAGTGGTGCGTAGTCTTGTTTTGGAATGTTGTGAAAAGTCACATGAAACGCCCAGAGAGAATAACCAGCCCAGACATCATGTAACAATTACAAAAAACTATTTATTAAATTAAACACAAATATACGCCACCAGGACTATAACACTCAAAGGCAATTAAATACATAAATTACTAAACGCACACACAGATTATACAGCAATTGCCCATAATTCTAAAGTATATGTATCTGCAATCCCTGAATTCCTCGAGATATTCCTGTTCCCAAACAACAACAACATTAAAAAAATCTATAAGTCAAATTTAGCTTATAGTTAACACCAAATATAAGGCAGACAGTCAAATCTGGGAAATGTATTTTCTTAGGCTAGGGAAGATATTTAAAATACCTGCACTGTTTTGGCTCTTAAACTTCTTAGATGTTAAAATGGCCACTGAGCTGTGATATTGGCCTTTCTAGCTCTTATATGTTACAATGCCTTCTTGGCTGTTAGATGTTAAACTAGCCTCTTAGCTGTGAGATGTTAACTAGCTTGTCTGCTTCTGCAGGTGCTGGCACTAATACCTGGTTCCTCTAAGATTTTCCCCTCTGTGTATTTGGACTGTCTGCATCTCATATTCTGTAACTGTCAAATCAGCATCTGTAAACATGCATTGATCTCTTAGCTGTCCAGGTAAGCTGTTTCCCAATGATAGTTATTTACACTTCCTTCTGTCTACTAATCTCATTATTGGGAAAGGTCAGATTTCATCATCCCCTTTGAATGCTGACTGCTGCTGTCACTAGCTATTTGATTTGATTTGATTTGATTTATTATTGTCATATGTATTAGTACACAGTGAAAAGTATTGTTTTTTGCGTGCTATATAGACAAAGCATATTGTTCATAGACAAGGGAAGGAGAGACTGCAGAATATAATGTTACAGTCATTGCTATGGTGTAGAAAAAGATCAATTTAATACAAGGAAGTTCCATTCAAAAGTCTGACTGCAGCAGGGAGGAAGTTGTTCTTGAGTTGGTTGATAAGTAACCTCAGACTTTTTTTATCTTTTTCCCAATGGAAGAAGGTGGAAGAGAGAATGTCCGAGGTGCGTGGAATCCTTGATTATGCTGGCTGCTTTGCTGAGGCTGCAGGAAGTGTAGACAAATTGGAAAGCTGGTTTGCCAGGTAGATCCAAGGCAGAAAAAGTACTTTATTGTGGTCAGAAAATCAACAAGACTGTTGTGGACAGAGGAAGAAAAAGAAACTAAGACTCCCCCTCCTCCCACAATTCCTTTCCCTTTCATCTATAATCAATGCAGTTTGTTTTCAAGTGTCACAAGTAGGCTTACATTAATGCTGCATTGAAGTTCCCGTGAAAATCCCCTAGTTGACACACTCTGGTGCCTGTTTGGGTATACTGAGGGAGAATTTATCATGGCCAATGCACTAACCAGCACATCTTTTGGAATGTGGGAGGATACTGGAGCACCTGGACAAAACCCACAGATGTGGGGAGAATGTGCAAACTTTGCACAGTCAGTGACCCTAAGAATCGAACTTGTGTCCCTGATGCTGTAAGGCAACAGTGCTAACCACTGTGCCACCATGCCACCTACATATATGTGTGTGTTTTTATGCCCCCTTTGTGTTGTAGCCAATTTTAAAAAAATATCAGCAGTAGGCCTGCAATGGTTTAAACAAAAACGATTATTTATTCACATATTTACCCTGAAAGATCTAAACGCTAGATCAGTTACACAATACTCTCAAGAAAGATACAGTAAAATGAAATAGTTTACTTCAACAAGCGTAACCAGAAGAATGGTTTACTGTCATGCCTCTTTGTGGGTCCATTGAAGAAAGAAACTTTTCATATTCTTATTGTAACTCAGATAGGGTTCAGAAGGCCAGGAGTTGGACATCAGAGCTAACGTTTTGAGTCCAGACGGCCCTTTGATCCTTTCGGACAAAGGGTCATCTGGACTCGAAATATCAGCTCTTCTCTCTCTTTACAGATGCTGCCAAACCGGCTGAGATTTTCCAGCATTTTCTCTTTTGGTCTCAGATTCCAGCATCTCCAATAATTTGCTTTTATCAGGATTACCTTAAAGGGAAGGATGTTCAGTAAGTCATGCAGTTAGATACTTACTGTTATTGTGTCAGGAAATCCGTTTTCATTGTAGGTGAATTAAGAGTTTGGAATCAGGCTGGGAGACTTTGAAAAAATATCTTCAATCCTTTTGGTTCTTAAAAGGTGGCAAATTATTTCTGCAGTTTTGTCTAGTTGGTCTTATCTGCAGACTGGCCTTCAGCCTGTTCTGAGTTCTTGGTTAAAAGGATTTCAGTATCACAAAACTAGTTTCACATGGTCAATGTTGAATAGAGAGTTTTTCACACTTGTGGATAGTTGCCTTTGTCAGCTTTCCTTTGTTATGCTGTAAACATGGAGACAGGGGACAGAATTCTCCCAAGCTCCGGGGACTGCTTCTTGCTGTAGTGACTATACATTCCAGTCCCAATGTCAATAATTATGTATTAAGGAATTTTGCACCATTATGGCCAGGTGCCATATTTCCAAGGTGCTTGAACATCCACAATGTCAGACCAAAACCAGAAATCTGCGAGCACTGTGCTCACATTCAATCATGCCCAAATATTCTTCTGGACCATATTGAAATAATAGAATCATAGAATCTTGGAATCCCTGCAGTGCAGAAAGAAGTCCATCGAGCCTGCACCAACAACAATCCCACCTGGTTCCTTTCCTCTTAACACTACATATTTGCCTTGCTAATCCCTCTGCCACTAAGGGGCAATTTAGCATGACTAATCCACCTAACCTGCATACCTTTGGACTGTAGTAGGAAATCAGAGCACCCGGAGGAAACCCAGGCAGACATGGGAAGAATATGCAAACTCCACATAGTCACACTAGCTTGGAATTGAACGTGGATCATTGATGTTGTGAGGCAGGAGTGCTAAGCATGCCATGAGATGTATAAGAATGTGCCATACTCTCCTGATGGGAGGAGAAGACCAAGCAGGGAAATCAAATCTGCATGGGTGTAGGTCAGTGCCCATGGGGTTCACAAGAAGTCGACAACACAATGCCAAAATGCCAGGATAAATAACTTTATTTGCTTTGCCAGAGTAAATCTCCTTGATCGTTGCACAATTCACACTCCAATATGTTAGGGTCAGTCCCACTTCAGTGCATTCAAGCCGCTGTGGAGTCATCACTGTGCCTCATTTACTCTTCAGCAGACATGAGACACCGTATGGAATGGGGGTTGGTGCTGGGTGAGAGGCAATGGAGGGGATCCAGGATAGGCGCAGAGGAATCAGCAACCTCTGCAAATCACATGCATGTGTGAGCCTTCCCCTTGCATGTGGATGTGCTCAGGCTCTCTGGAGGGAGCTGTTTTACAATCTCTGCCAACTTCATAAAAGTGGGCTATCTTACAAGAAGAAGAATGATAAATAAAATGAATTTCAGTGCTCCAATGAATATGCCATGTAACTCTTCTCAAAAATGGGCTCTTATTTTAGCAGGAGAAGCTCCGTCACAAACATGCCGAATGTGAGAAGATGGGTGGGAGGGGTGAGAGCGACTATTTAGCAGGTCTCTGCCTGCATTTGAGGAGAGGACTTTGAGCTTCTGGGATTGCAGTAGGGCAGAGCCATTGGCAATATGGTACTTAGCCTTAGACACCCACCTTGTAAAGATTCATCCATTCAACACTGAGCTGAGGTTGAATATGCCTCTATGTTGGAGCAGCTGATGCTGTCACTTACACTCTTCTTTCTCACTTTCTGTTCCTCCGTAAGAGACAAAGGCCTGAGGAGGAGGAATAGGAGAACTTCTTATCAGGCCCCAGTCCCAGCCACAACCCAGAGATGAGCAAGGAGGGGGTCACAGCAGTCACTTGCATCCTCCACTGGTTCAGTGGGCATTTGTGCTCGTTCAGGAAAGTCTTGCAATCTGGTGGTTACTGCATGGACATGTGTTCATAGCAGGAGGAGGCAGGTTCAGCTGAGTTCCCTGGGTGTCGGAAGACTGCCGGGGAAAGAGGAATCTGTGAGCTCAGGAATCGGCTTCCACAGTCATGGTGGAGAATCAGCAAGAGTCGGGGTAGTATTGGAAACCCTCAACAGTGAGGCATGCCAGTTGGAGGAGTCAGTTCTACTCACTGATGAAATGGAGCCCGTATGTGCCAGCCTCATGCTCTCCATGTGGCGAATGGCAAACACCATAGAAACCCTGATCCAGCAGAATGCCCAATTTTTGTTGGAGATGCACACAGACTTGCACTCTCCTACTATTGCCATTGGAGAGTTCATATAGTGGCAACGTGAGAGGAGAAAAGGGCACCTTGACATCCCTTCAGATGCCTGTTATTCTCAAGAGGTCTGGCCGGTGGCCCAGGTACTTGAACAGAGGCGAAACAGTAGCTGGACACCCTTGGGTCACCCACTCAGGACTCAAGGAGAGATTGTCTGCACCCTCCTAATCCCCTTGAACTATGAGCCTTGCAGTCTCACCCACTGTCAGCACAGAGAGAGCAGCTGGTCCACTGGTGGGAGGCCAAAGTAAGTCAGCACCCATCAGGCCTCAGCTCTCCAGAGGATAGCTGTCAAAATCGTTAAAGACAACAGGGTCAACAATTACACTTGGTGTCTACATCCCAGCTACAGATGTTGTGGCAACACTTAGAAGAAGTAATGGGCCAAGTAAAATCAAGAAATTCTGATCACAAGTGGCTGCGTGGAGGCACTCTGTATTATCTGCACATGTATTTACTGTCCCTAAATAATGTCTAGTGTTATCTTTCAACATCATTATATTGGCTTTGTGAGATCTCTCCCCCATCCTCTCAATACTTACGGTTCAGCTGCACATAGCCGCACCCCAAGTGATTCTGGAGGGAGAAGTATCTGTGGAAGGGCCTTTCACAGCCTTGTCCAAGTACGTCTCTGCACAAGCACATCCTCCAGCTATAACATTCATGTCCCAAGCTGCTGTTGGGGTTTCTCCTTCAGTTGTCCAGCTGAGCCGACCAGCCCTGCCCACTCACTGATTGAACTCCCAATGCGGCACTTGTGAACTTCCAATGTGACACTCATTTTTGAAGACAAAGGTCGTTGTCTGCTTTTTCATCAGCCTCCCTCTCATTTTCCCACCACACTGACTGTATTCTTTCCTCCATCAATGTGGATACCCTGGTGTCACTTTCAACCTTCCATCATTACCCTACAGCCTGAACTCTTCTCCTTCAGAAATGTCCAGGTGAATGGGTACCTTTGTGATAATCCCATCCCCACATTGACCTCTGTGATCTCTCCTTCCCATCCACCGTGTTGATATTTATCTCCATGTCCTCACCAACCATCCTTGCCATCCCCTCTATTGATGGCATTACATCCTTACCCTTCCATCCTACTGACCCTCATTGTCTCCTCTCACACTTAATATTCTATCCTTTCACACCCACCCTCAGTTCACTCCCTAGGAGGCAAAAATTTTCTCTGTAAATCCCTCCCTTGCACATTCACTTGGCTATTCCACCTCCCACTCCTTCCTCCCTCCTTACTTCTTCTTTCCCCCTTACTCTTTCCCCTCTCTGAACTCTCTCCCTCCTCTCAGCTTCACCTGATAACTTTGTTCCCCCAGCTTCACAGCTTCACCCCCACCCCTCCATCACTCAGACATTCCTCTCCCACTCACAGATAAACCTTCCCCCTACCACACCCCTACTTATCTCAAGTTTAGCAGCCTGTGGCAAAGACCCTGAAATTCTGAAGCAAATCCGAGACATCATTGAGGACCATGGAAAATGCTACAAGTCTGTGGCAAAGGCCCTGAAGTTCCAAAGCATTTCCGAGATTAGCAAAGTTGAAGCTGCTGGGTGGGATCTCCTGCCTTCTAAGAGCTGCTTCACACAGTGATGCATTTGCATGAAGACCCATCCAATGTGCATTGCACGTGTTCTTCCGGGGACTGAAAGCTGCAGCTCTCCAGCATCTCCTTCTCCTCAGATGACTGCAATCTGAGCAAGGGCCGAAAGATAAGCTCTGACTTTTGCCCGTCACATTGGATCAGATGTGCTCTGTACGAGAATGTTTTCCTGCTAGAGTAATGGAGAATTGGGCATTGGGGGAAAAGTCCAGTTGGGCCTTCATTTGGATCCCATTAGTAGGATGAAATTTGCTTTCATGCTAACATGCAGTGGGATTCCCAATCCGCCATAGGGGCATCATCGGAAGACCTCATTCATGCCAGTGTAAAGCCAGTTTTTGGACCTTCTGCCAAATTCTAACCCTCCTCCCACCTCTGCTCCCCTGCCCCCCTAAAAACTCTCAATTATTTCTACTTCGTCCTCATTGATGTAAACATGGTCTCCTTTACGCTTCCTGAAGTCGATGACAATCTCTTTCATTTTGTTGACATTGAGGGAGAGATTATTGTTGCCATACCAGTTTACCAGATTCTCTATCTCATTCCTATATCCTGTCTCATCATTGTTTGAGATCTGACACACAACCGTGGTGTCATCAGCAAATTTGAAAATTGAGTTGGAGGGGAATTTGGCCACACAATCATAAGTGTATAAGGAATATAGTAAGGGACCAAGGACATAGCCTTGTGGAGCACGAGCGTTGAGGATGATTGTGGAGGAGGTGTTGTTTCATATCTTTACTGACTGCTATCTGGAGGTTAGAAAATCTAGGATCCAGTTGCAGAGGGAAGAGCCGAGCTCCTCACAAAGTTTAGAGTTGAGTCTCATAAGAATTGTGGTATTAAAGGCTGAGCTGCAGTCTTTGAATAGGAACCTGACATAGATGTCTTTGTTATCTAGATGTTCCAGGATTAAGTGTAGGACTAGGGAGAAAGTGTTTGCTGTGGACCTGTTGTGGCAATAGGCAAACTATTGTGGATTCAGGTAGTCTGGTAGGCTGGAATTGATTTATGCCATGCCTAACCTTTCGAACCACTTCATAATGATGAATGTCAGAGCCACCAGATGATAGTCATTAAGACACGCTGCTTGGCTTCGCTTTGGTACTGGGATGATGGTCATTTTCTTGAATCAGGTTGAGGTAAAGAGAGGTCAAAGATTTCTGTGAATACCAGCTAGTCGGCACAGGACCTGAGTGCTTGTCCAGGTACCCCATCTGGGCCAGTCACTTTCTATGTGTTGACTTTTCAGAAGACTGCTCTGACTTCCGCAGTGGTGCCTCGAATATAGTTTCATCTGAGATTTTCAGAATGAAGGGCGTGCTCTCACTGATCTCTTGCTCAAAACAGGCGTAGCCTATATTGAGCTCACTGGAGAGGGGTGCATTTGAGTTGGTGATTTTACATGCCTTTATCTTGTAGCCTATTATGTTTTGCAGACCTTGCCATAGTTGGGAGTCCGAGTGGCTAACTTGGGATTCTAGCTTGGTCCGGTACTGTCTTTTGGCATCTTTGATGGATCGCCGTAAATCATATCTGGCTTTCTTGTAGAGGTCAAGGTCTCCTGACTTGCATACCTTAGACCTGGACTTCACCAAACAATGGATATCTCTGCTCATCCATGGTTTCCAATTGGGAAACATACAGATTTGCTTCTTTGGCACACAGACTCCTACACCTTTATTAATGAAGTCAGTTTCTATAATGGGTGGTGTTCTTGTTCAGGCTGGTTGCAGAGTTTTTACAGTCTATTGACTCTAATCAATCTCGTAGAAGATCATCTGATTCTTCAGATCAACCATGCACAACTTTCTTTTAAGGATTCTCCTGTTTCAGCTTTGAATGCTTTGTGAATTCCACAAATGCCTGTTCGAAGAAGAGGCACTCATGCGGTATAATTCAAATTGGAGCTTTCCAGAGCTTGATTGTTTAGGTTGAAGTTGAAAAAGTCACCTGTTTTCTTTGACAGCTACCTTAACTGTTCATCAGTGTCCACTTTTAAATAAATCGAGGCAGTTTCAGAAGCTTCTATGTGAGTCCAGTTCACATTTAAAGATATGAACATCACATATCTTTTACTAGGCATGACAACATGCAAAGGGATGTGATCCAGGCATCACCAGTGAGGAGAAGTCAAGGTTGGCTTTGAATTTATTACCTTCTGATTCTCACTGTAATGATTTACACAAGAATTCATCACCATTTGTATTGGGGGAGCAAAGGGACATTGAACAGCACCGAGTAAAGTGTCAACACCTTATGAATGAAGAGGGAACAAGAGAATTGCGGAAGCAAAATGAAAGTAAAAACATAATTGGATAGATTTTCAAAGTGACTTTCCCTCTGCCACCGATTAATAATCATTAAGGATGTTCTGTTCTGTCGATGTGAAGTTCGCACATTCTCCCCATGACTGTGTAGGTTTCTTCTGGTTGTTCAGGTTTCCTTCCATAGTACAAAGATGTGTGGGTAGGGTTGATTGGCCATGCTAAGTTGCCTCTTAGTTTTAGGGGATTAGTAGGGTAAATACATGGGGTGTGGGTATAAGGCCTGGATGCGATTGTGTTGATGTAGGCTTGATGGACCGAATAGCTTCCTTCTGTACTGTAGGGATTCTATGTTATGTTTTCAGCATGTTCTGCCATTCATTTGATTGTAGATACACTATCATCCCATCCATTATTTTGTCATAACACATAAGGACCATGATCTGTAATAGTCATTTCACACAAATACTTATCAAATTGAACCCATCGACAGTTTTATAGTCAGTGAGCAAGTTGAAGTACATTTTAAGTTCATTCTTGTTAAAGTGGAAGGTAGATAATTAAAGTGGAAGTATCCTATTTTGACAGCTTAATGGGCTGCAATGTAACGCTATAGTGGAATTTGGGTTGAGAAATCAGAATTGATTTTGCCCAGCATTTGGGTGCCCAGACATGGTGGAAATATCTGCTGGAAATATGCAAATGAGATAGACCAAGGCATCAATCAACTTGTTGCACTAATTTGATGCCAGTGATGCCATTCTGGAGCTCAATGTTGCAGCTCACATAGTCAAACACACATCTGCAATAGGAAGGAACACCCACCAATGAGATTATCAGCTGCTTGTTCTGATTCTACCACTATTTGTTGCTTTGTATAGTTATCTTAAATTACAATAGTCTATAGCGAGTGGTGAGGTAGTTGCGCAAAGATATTTTGCTGACTTCATGGCTTCTTCATAAACCTATTGCATCCAGACATGGGTGAAAAAATTGTCTTTCTGTTTGGAATGCAATCTGACTGAGGAAGTGAACAGGTATCATGCAGAGCAGTACAAGCTGTGCCTGTTCCTCATTACTTGGCACTTGCCGACCCCAATTGTGTACAAGCTTCTCCTGTAAAAGACAGGGAGGTATGTCAGACTGTGTGATGCAATCTGTTGAGTGATGTGGCTGCCATGGTTGGAAAGCTGGCAATGTTTGCAAGCCTTGAGATGTAGCTGTGAGACTTGCAGCATTGCTAAGTGTGTGAGGATATGGTAAAGCCATGAATGTTAGGTAGGTCATCTGATTAGCACTGATTGTTGTTAGGCAAACAATGGGTGTGTGTTGAGTTCAGCAATTTCTGAGACCACTAGTGCAGTTGATATGATTTGACATTTGAAGATGCGTCCACTCATGTTGACCACTGGAATGAGATTGTTGAACTTCTGAACTCGGCTGCATTCAGGATCTCAGAGTTTGATGTCTGACATTGACCTCCGCAACTATCTGCTTTTGATGGTGTGTCTGGAAGGTACCCTGGTCCCCAGCAGAACCAGGACATCTTTCCTCCTTTTCACCACCTTCCCATGGCCTTTGGTGCAGCCTCTAACACCTTGAACACCACTCTTTTCCAAATTGTGTCATTCTTTACTGTTTCCCAGAATCACTTTTTAAACAACTTTAAGCACTCATTTGCTGTCAACCTTCATCTCCCCTTTAAGCAGTACAGTCTAGCTTTAACTGGTGCTTAGTGCTGACAGTATACGTCCCCATTGATATATCCAGCCAATCAGCAATACCTTTAACATTGACTGGATGCTGAAATCAGTGAAATGAGCAGGCAGCATGAATTTAGCATTCTTTGTATTTAAATGATTTTAGTTAACAAAAGTATAGGTACTTCTGTGCAAACAAAGCTTTCTAATTACTACAATTAGGCAAAGGTAGTAATGCCATTTAGCCACACTTTACTAGTTAAATCTTAGGTATGTCTTGTCCTTATAGTAGATTAATACTTCACTGTCATTATACTCCTCTTATTTCCCACTGAATCATTACTTTCAGTGATCAAAAAACAATTGTGTATAATTTAGGAGAAGCTTTTCTTCCTTACATGTCATATTAAAAAAGACTTTCCTGACTAGAAATAGTTTTATATTTGTAATGTGTTGTTGTGGTGGGATAGAGTTTATAACTATAGTTATTGATCATAAAGAAGAATATTACCTGAGAATGAGGATGTATACTATTAAGTTGTAAGTATGCAATATATTGAGACACAATCACTTGATCAATTACTTTACAAGAGAAAATAACTTATAAAAGTAAATACTCACTGAGATTGGCAGAAAAAGTGATGTCACATCAATACGTTAAGTGTTTATACACTAACTTGGCACAACTTAATATCAAGAGTCATAAATGCCACATATTGTGCTACACTGGTGCTGAATGGCAGCATGTTGGCACAGTGGTTAGCATTGCTGCCTCACAGTACCTTGAGTACAGGGACTTGAGTTCAATTCCGGCCTTGGGTGACTATCTGTATGGAGTTGCACATTCTCTCTGTGTTTGCGTGGAAAGGGGCCTAAGTGAGATGTTCTGTCAGAGAATTAATGCATACTCATTGAGCCAAATAGCCTCTTACTGTAAGGATTCTATAAACTGTTTCTATGAACTTCAGGAAACCTGCAAATTGGAGTGAAATTTGTTCATGTTCAGAATCCGCTCCCTTATGTGGGCTGCGCTATTATTTTCTGAGTTGATCTGTGCCCTTCCCATGATGTGTACATTGGTGTTGTTTGAAGCTTGTTATAGTAATGAGCAGCTCCTGCAGCAAGTTGTGCATTTCTGGCCAAAATCTCTTAGTTTATTTTTTTTTCATGAGATGCGCCATTATGTATTTCCGTCTCTGCTTTTTTAACATTTAATTTTAAGTTGTGTAACTTGAAATGCTGGATAAAGCTGAGGTCAGATCTCACACTCTTGAAATTCCATTTCAGCTATATTTTCCTTATATATGTCATAATAAGACTAAAATGTGATTTGTAATAGGAGTTTTATAATGGTTGCGTTTCTGTCAGTTGTAATCTGGTCATTTTCAAGTTATGAAGATACAAATGTGTCTTGAAATATAGAAAGTGCAAATGTTAGGGCTATTCCCAGATCTCACTTTTCGAACTGAAAGCATAGAATTGACCTTTGAATTCTTTTGATGGCTATATCAATGAAATGAATCTGCTGTATATACTAGGAAGGCTTTCCATTACCAAATGTTCCTGGGATGAGGAAGGGATGAGGCATGTTCCTGGGATGAGGAACTAACATCTGATCAACATTCAGAGTCTGCTGTTGGAAAGGCATGCATGACATTAGGACGGTACACATGTTTGTTATAGTCAGATGACATGTTGATACTCAGCCTAGGCTCATGTTTGAGGGAGGGTAAGTTGGGAAAGGCACCTGGGGCTGCTGGCCCTGTGGAATTGCAGCACAGGGCCATGTAGAGGGCAGGAGAAACACTGGGGAAATGGGGAGGGAAAGGGACAATGTTCTTGGAAGCTAGTAATGTGTGAGGCAGCATTTTGGGAAAGAAAATCAATATTGGGTGACAATGAGTGATTGGTATTTTTGACTCTGACTAATAGTTAAGTGACCCTATTTAATTAGAATGACACAGCACTTATACACTCTTTCAGAAATTAGCATTTAATTTAAGTTAGACAATTCCTGGTAATCAATGTAAGACATTTTTGGTAAAGTATTATTAATGCATTTTCAAAAATTGCTTTCTGCTAAATGCCAGTAAGTTTTTTTTTTGAAATCAACTGTTTGCTGAGTAGCTTGTTTTATAACCACCAAAAGTAAAGAATAGCCCTTTGACCATCCCTCAGTCATACATAGACCACATTTCCCTGCTCGGATGTTTCAGAAATTTGCTGCTATGCTGAACAAAATTTTTCAACTTAGGTTCAAGATGGGCAACAGAGAACATAAGAGTCAAAAGGCACTTCTAAATTGGGTTATTTGCCCCTGATGGCACTGCTGGCATCCGATCGGTTGATACAGAGGTTGTGAGTGTGATCAGTGCTGGGTTACCAAGCATCAGTTACATCCCAGCTGAATGTCAGGATATACAAACCAACACCACCCACTAAAACACTAATTCTTAAACCATGAGCATTATTTTGAACAGATGACCAGAATACTTTAAAAACAAAACTAGAATCAAATACATTTGGAAATGTGCTGATGTAAATCTGCTTCTAACCATAGCTCCCCACCCATGATCCAAAATCCCTGTGTATTGAAGGATTGCATAATCAACACGATCATGTAGCAACTTACAACTTATTATTTCCTGTTCTTTAGTAACTTTAGCAGAACATTAAACCTGATTTACAAAAAACAATTTACTGTCAATAGAAGTATCTATGTCAGTTTAAAGCAGCTGGTAAATACTGCTTGAAATTTATCATTTGTGATTCAAAGTAGCATAGGGCTAGATTTTACACTCCCCCCCAGCTGGTGTGAAAGAGAGACGCACATGAAATCCAAGCTTACTCTGCTCACAACTTATGTTTTGCCCTGGATCCTCTGCAATTATAAGTGTGGCAGGGGAGTCGCTGGGGTCCTGACCCCCCTTGGGTCAACTGAGGCCTTTGAGTGGCTAATTAAGGCCCATCTCATATGTGAAACTTGACAGCTTTAATTTCATAGGATAGGGGAGAGCTTATATATACATATAATATAAATAAGCCTGTATAAGCCCTCTTGGCCCATCAAAAGTGCCTTCCATAGGTCCACCCCCCACCCCTCCCCACATCCCCATCCCCCTCCCCCCCCCAGCCGTTTAACCTACCCTCCTCTGCTGGTTATCAGTTTTAACACCCAACCCCACTTCATGCCCTTTGTTGAGGCCTGCCAGCCTAGTCCTTGTGATAAACCTTCCCAATACTTACCTCACATACGGCTCTGGTCCTTGGCTCCTCAATGTCTGAGTCTGGATGCAGTCCCAGGAGTGGCCACCACTTCCAGCAGTGTTTTTGCACTATAGAGATGCTGGCCATCCAATTGGCTAGGAGGTCTTGAAGGCAAGATCCACACCCCGACCCCTCCCCTGCCTACCCCTTTCAATGTGTGCAAGACCTGCCTGAAGTTAATGAACGCTTCTGACATCATTAACTGAATGAAAGGGAGCCATCTCGCCAGATGTTTTATCTAGGGGGCAGGGACCATAGTGCCCTGTTAAATCTAGTTCATAAAGTTGCAGCTGAGATGGTGACCATTTGGCCCATCATATCCATGCTAGCTGAAAAAAAAACTATCTGACCTCATATCACTTTACTGCTTTTGTCCTGTAGCCCTGTTGGTTATGACACCTCATGTGCATTTACTTTTTTTAACATGTGGAGGATTTCTGCCTTTATTGCCCTTTCAGGCAATGAGTTCCTGATTCCCAACATCCTCTGGACGAAAAATAAAGTACTCCACAACTCTGCCTAATCCTTCTACCAATTACTTTAGAACTGTTTCCTATGGTAATTGACCTCTCTGCAAATGGAAACAGACCCTTCCCGTTCACACTATTTAGGCCCTTCATAATTATATGCATGTCAGTTCAATCTCCCTCCGCATCTTTTGTTTCCAAGAAAACAAACCCAACCAGTTCAATATATCCTCGCACCGAGCGGCACTTTTGTAAATTTACACTGAATCCTCTCAAGTTTGATCATATCCTTTCCATAATGCAGTGGCTAGAGTTGTCTGCCATTGCTTGGTGGAAGGATCTTCTGGTCTTTTCATTGTCGGTAGGGTTGACTGTACCTCTTGCCACCATAAAACCTATGGTGAGGTTGTGTATGAAATGGAATCAAATGGGACCATATGTATTGAACTGAGGAACAAAAAGAGGCAATCACATGCTGGAAGTATACTATAGACTCCAAAAAGTGATAGAAAAGCAAATATATCAGCATATTACTGGGAAGTGTGGAAACAATAGGGGAACAATAGGCTTTCAGAATGGCCATAAAGATCTGGCCAAAGTCTCTAATGGTCAATTCTTTCTTTTGTTATTTCTTTGTTCTTTATGTATTTCTAAAATATCTTTGGATTTTCCTTAATTTTACTTGTTAATGTTTAATTTAAGTTTAGTTTTTGCTCTCCTCACTAGCTTTTTAATATTGCTCCTGCACTTTCTAAGTTCCTCTAAGCTGAGGTCTCCATAATATTGAGTTGTTGACATTTGCCTTGGCCTCTTTTGCCTCCTCCTATTCTGTTTGCTCTTTGAAAACCAGGCAAGTTTAGATTTATAGGAGCTACCTTTTACTTTGTGGGAACATAGTGTTGTCAACATATTTGAATTCCCTCGTCTCTTCCTTGAATGCTTCCCACTGCTCCCTTACTGACTTACATTCAGGTAGATGTTTCCAGTCAATTTTTGCCAAATTGTGTGTCAACTTAGTAAAATTAGCCTTCCTGTAGTTTAAAATTGAACTCTTGGGTTATTTTTATCTTTCTCATAACTACTCTCAATCCAACTAAATTATGGGCTACATATGCCTTGTTTGTGAACCTAGCTCCTCACTCACCTGACAAGGGAGCAGCTTTCCAAAAACTTATGGTACCAAATGAATCTGTTGGACTTTAACCTGATGTTGTGAGACTTCTTACTGTGTCCACCCAGTTCAATGCCGGCAACTCCACAACACAACTGAATTATGATAATTGTTACAAAAATATTCTATCACTTATACACCTTGCACCTGCCCAGATTCATTTGCTAAAGTTAAGTCTGGAATTGTCCCACCTCGTGTTTGGCTTGCTACATACTGGGTAAAAAAAATCTTGAAAGCATGCCAACAATTCAACATTCTCGATAGCTTTTGCACTGAATTTATCCCAGTTAATATTAGGGTAATTGAAAGCCTATTGTTCCCCTATTGTTTCCACACTTCCCAGTAATATGCTGATATATTTGCTCTTCTATCACTTTTTGGAGTCTATAGTATACAAAGAGGCTATGTGATTGCCTCTTTTTGTTCCTCAGTTCAATACATATGGTCCCATTTGATTCCATTTCATACATACCATCCCTCTTCACAGCTTTTTTGACTGATATTGGGTCCTCTCTTTTTTTCCCTCTTTTCTGTTTGATAATCCTGTAACCACTAATAATAAGCTGCCAATCTGCCCTTCTTAAACCACATTTTAATAATAGTCATGATATAATTCTAAAGTCCTCTCACCAGCTGCATATTTAGCTGAACTGCCTCCTATTTCTGCGCACATTAGGCATAATATTAGGCATAATCTTGAGATGTTCAACTTTGGCGCTTGCTTTTCAATTTGTTTTCTAGCTTCCTAAAATCTGCCTGTAGGACCTCATTCCTCTTTCTATCTATATCATTGGAACAATTTGGACCATGGCTGGTGGCTGCTCACCCATCTCTCTTAGAATATTCTGTATCATCTTCGTGACATCCTTGACCCTGGAACTGTGAGGCAACATAATATTGAGGCTGCAGAAATGCCTTTCTCTTCTCCTAACCAGTGAACCTCCTTTCACTATTGTTTTCCTTTCTCTCCTCCTTCACATTCCCTGTAGAACTGACCCGCCCATGATGTTGTGAACTTGGATCTGACTGTATTCTTTTAAGTTGAACATTGGTTGGAGAAAGAACCACCTCACTTCCTGTTTGGATTTCCTGACAGTCACCCATTCCCTCTCTCATTCTTAAACTATTGAGTCACCACTTCTTGAAATGTGTTGTCCATTTAGCTAACAGTTTTGCAGATGCACCACAGTGAGACCAACTGCAGCTCTGAAGACAGAGTGAGAGATCCTCCAGATGACAGCACTTCTTGCACTTGTGGTTGTATTGGGAAGTGTCCTGCAGTTTCCACGTGGCATACAATGAATATCTGACACGATTGAGGTGTTCTACCATCCATATATTAAATAGATTGACTGAACTTAACAGAAATAAATTAAAGATCAATAGAAGGAACCTCACCAGCAATCTGATAGTTCCTTTTACTGATTTTACTTTCATGTTCCTTTTGGCTCACATCTCATGCTCACGCTCCCTCTGGGCTCCGATCATTCTGCTGCTACAATTCCATTCTGTCTATGATCCTTATCTCTGGCTTTGGTCCAGGTGCTGCTCCCTACTAAACTTCTTTAGGTTCATGTTTCTTACTTCCAGCTCCAGTCTCTGCGTTGTTTCAGCCTCAAACTCCTTAAGATTTATGCTCCTTTTCCCAAAGCTTCCCAGTTTTTTTAATTTCCTGAACTTAAATACCAGAGCTGCAATGATGAGATGTCCCTGGAGCAATAGCCTGGCTCCATGAATAACTAGTTCAGGTAGTTAACACTATATCACCCCTCATTATTTTTGTACTTGTAACTATTTCTCGAATGAGTTAAAGCAGATCATAAATCTATGTTAAACCAAAATCTGCATAGTACCAGTGAGAACATTCATAATGTGGGACAGTACTTATCATCCCTCCAAACTCTCCATGCTCATCTTAGCTCTGCTACGTGCAGAACTATTCTTTTTTAGGTATTATCAATTCCTTCAAGTTCTATTATCTATCATCATGAGCATTTTGTTCACCCTTATTGTGAGATATTTCCCTTTAGCAATAAGAATGATGTTGACAGAAGGACTTCCTTCCTGCATGATATTTGCAGAGTAATGTGTTCTTCATCTCAAATTGAAGCAAGTTATTTTAACCATTTATGCTCAATCCTAAGATCACTCTCAGAGTGACAAGGATGAGCTTGATACGTAAAGCTCCAGGAAACACTCATGGAACTGTACTTGCTCATACAATTATGAGCTTTCAGCAATATTGATTATGTAAACAAAACATTTACATGGCAGCAGTGACAGCACTTCAGGAATAATTCAATGTTTATAAAACGTCCTGGGATGTCTTCTTTTATTTGTTCTTGCAATGTGGGCATTGTTGGCAAGACCAACATTTGTTCCCCATCCCTAATTGTCCTTGAGCAGGTAGCGGTCAGCTATCTTCTTGAATTGTAGTGTAGGTACAGCAATGGTACTGCTGAAAAGGGAGTTTCCATGATTTTGACCCAGCCACAGTAAAGGACCAGCGACATCGTTCCAAATCTGGATGATATGTGGCCTGAAGGGGAATATGCAAGCGATAGCATTCCCAAGCACCTGTCGTTCTTGTCCTTCGAGATGGAAGAAGTCACTGATTTGGAAGGTATAGCTGAAAGCGTCTTAGCACTGCAGTAGCTGCAGTGCCTCTTTACAGATGGGACAGAGGTACATAGAAATTGGTAAGAAACTATGTCAATGTAAACATTTTTGTGCTCTTAAAAAGCTTGTTACTTAACTTACAAGATACACCCAGAACTAGGAAACATGAATATGAAGCTTGATGGGCCAAGTGCGCTTATTTTTAAATTATTAGATCAATTATTTTTAAAATGGATTAAAAGTTAAAATGTTTATTAAAATGTATCTTTAATTTCAGCAATTATAGTTAACTTGTATTCATTAATTCTTTAAAAAAGAGAAAAGAATTGGATTAAAATTTGCTGACATTGGAACTGAACAAAAATAATTCAACTACTAAAATGTATTCCTGCTATACGTATTTATATTTCTATTACAAATAAATATACTTTAAAATTATCATTAATATATATACTGACACAAAAATACAGTGGTGAGTTTTAAGAGCAAACCAGAGAGGGAGCACTAAAAGGGCAGTGAGATTTGAAAGAGTAAAACTGAAGACAGAGTATTCATGGTGAAAAAAATAGGATTAGTAGGAATTTTAATCTTCATACAGATTGGGTAAATCAAATTGGCATAAGTAGCCTGAAAGATGAAATCACATTGTATATTTGGGACAATTTCTTAGAGCTGTACATTCTAGAGTCAACTGGCAAGCAGGATATTTCAAACTTAGTAATGTATAATAAGACAGTATTAATTAATGATCTCATTGTCCAGGAGCCTCTAGGCAACAGTGATCATAACCTGATGTAATTTCACTATTAGGCTAAGAGTGAGGAAGTGGGTCTAAGACTAGTATCTTAAGCTTAATTAAAGGTAATTACAAGAGTATGAAGACAGAGTTGGCTGAAGTAGATTGGGAAAATAGGTTAAAACATTGGATGGTAGAGAGACAGTAGTAGACATTTAAGCAAATATTTTATAACTTCTAATAACATACTGAGAAGAAAAACTCTATGAGAAAAATGCACCATCCATGGCTAATTCAGTTAGTTAGGAATCGCATCAAATTGAAAGAAAGTGCAGACAGCTGTCAGGATAGTGGACAGATTCCTCCCTGATGTTTTAACTAGAACAGTGGGGACCACGGTACCCAATAAAATTCAGCCCAATGTATCAGATGTGTCCACTCCACAAAAGAAGCTCTCACTGAAATTGGTCTTCTGTAGAACCTCAAAGCAATATTCCTAGCCTGTGGCACTGCTTTTGTAGCGCAGCGGGCTGGGAGACTCTAGCAGAGGTTGTTTCACAGATTCCCACTGGGTGCTACAGTCTTTATGCATCTCCAGCACTTGGATTTCCAATGTCATCAGCTCTGCACCAGAAATATGTGCGGAGCTGCATAATTTATATTAATGCTAATCTGCATGTATTTTAAATATGATTAGCAGGCTCAAGACTGAAATCCCTGGGCCTGGTAGCCTCTTCCCCCTCCCCCATCTCGCCTGTCGTGTTTCACTCCAGAGGAGTTTATTATAGCTCCCCACTTGCAGGGAGCTGGAACCCGATCCTGCTGGAGTGAAAGCGGGGGGGGAGCAATTGAGCCCCCCTGCAGACGGTCAGATGCTGCATGTGTGCTCCAAGGCATTGCCATCTTGACAGTGCCAGTGTGGAACCCTGGTATGACCAATGGGCCAAGTGCCAATGCCCAGGGAGCATCCTGGCATTTCCCAGTGGGCATGAGGCAGTGTCAAAGGGGCTGGGATTAATAGTGGGCCCAGATGGGAAAGGGGTCTCTTGGGGCAATCGGTGAGGGTGAGTGGTCCTGTTGCCACTCTGCACTCAGGATGAGTGACAGAATGAGGGAGGCGAGCAATTGGGCTGGCCATTGAGTGGTGCAGGGGTTTTGCAGAGCTGCAGAAGGGTCAGGGCTGCTGGTAGGGAGGTGGAATCAATGTGGAGGGAATCAGGAGATTGTGGCTGTGGGAGGGATTGAGGCTGGCCCACGCATGTTTGGGGGGCCAGTGATTAGGCTGCGGGATGTACAGGGATGTACAAGGCTGGCAATTAGGAGACTGGCAGACAGGGGCCACTGTACATGCACAATCTCAGTGCTGATAGATTGCCACATGCACAATGGCCCGCTCAGTGCTATGCTGCCAGCCTTTCGAATGGAAACAGGCCCCACCCGCTGATTTTTAACAGGATTCACACCATTGCACTCTGCGGTGCACAGAGTGTGAGAAGTTCATTTTGAAAGTCCGACTAAAAAAACCAGCGGGATTTACTTCACTCTATGAATTTGACACTTAGAAATCTTTTGGGAAAATTCGATTCTGACCCATTGAATGAAAGTTACCATGGTGACAAATTTCCAGGCCGGAGCAAGTACTATTTGCAGCATCTCCCACATTGTCACCACTGCTACACAAGGGAGATAGATCACTGATGTTCCATCTTGGAAGATAGCTGAATACATTTCAGCTGCTTGGTAGTGCAGAACTTGAATATTGCTGAAAAGAGAGATATGTTACCAAAGCTTTTGTCTCACATTCCTCAAGACAAACATAAGAATGCCAAACTTCAAGCAATCATAACAATTCATAGCACAGGAGATAAGGTAAGATTGAAACGGACTTCTCTATGATTCTTGGGAAAATCAAGTTACAGTAGGAAATGTATGCAGTGGGTGTCCCAGCTGTAAGATCTTTATCAGGGTAGGGAGAGGCTTAGTGAACCCATGCAAAGAGAAGGAAGGCAAGATTGTTCACAGCAACTGTTCCTAGTTTTCATCAATACTATTATAATAAATAATCTTGGAGCATCATTTCTGGGCCTTTTTCAAATATGTATCTTGGTATGGATGATATTGTTTTGTTGGCAGACTCAGCTGACTGCATTTCACTCACCATCAATTTGGGGTTAAAAAGCAGATCGCTGAAAAACTGCATTGTAAAAGGTCAAGAATCTAAACCTCCAGTGATGTCTTCCCCCAAACTCTCCATGAAATAAATGATATTCATGTATCTCTTTTGAAGTCTAAATCTAGAGCAACAATGCATTTTTGTGTTTTTCATTTGTTTTATCTTTATGCTGAAGATTACAACTGATGAAATATTGGGTGTTCCTGGATCTTAAAGCAAGCTTATGTTCCAATGCTCTCTCATTATAATTACTTTTCAGATGTCATAGGTGAGGCTGTCACATTTCACAGACAAACATACTGGAATTCGAATATGTGATCCAAAACCCCATTAAAATTCTGGAATCCAACATAATAAAAAGGAAATTAATCTTTAGTCATTGTAAAGCTATGGCCATTTGAAGAGTTTAACTTAGGACTGTTTTAAAGTTGCCAGTTTTATTGTGCCTGAGGCAGTTTTTTTAAACAGTTTCTTAATTGTACAGATTGTCGTGTGGGAGAGTTGAGATTGTGCTGTGCAATATAAACATTTTTTTTATACAGGAACATGTTTATTCCACAAAGTGTGTTTTCAATTCTTTTGATGGAAAAAGATGGAACTTAATCTTCAATGAATTGCTGATGATTGCTTCAGAAAATGGCCCAGATCCTCTGGTCTCTGGATGTTGTGCCCAGGAGATATGCTGGAAGATGCACTCCTGGAAATCCCAGTGCAAGGATTCCACAGGGATTGCCCAGGAAGTTTCAACTTCCATTGGGCAATGCTCCTGCATCTGCCACCCTCCAAAACTGGGTTAGAGTTGGAATTTTCCTGGCACACCAGCTCCAGAATTGGGCTGGGGAGGCTTGCAGAATGGCATTCTCCCTCGGCCTCAGGAGGGATCTTATAAGCCTAGGGTGGGCGAGGCGGTAAAATTCTGGTAAAAGCCAGAGACTTTGGATGGTTCTGACTGAATGTCAAAACAGTTACACAGGAAAAGTTAGTTAAAATCAGTTCTAACTTCCGGGTGACTATAATACTGCCAACCCTCCACCCTGACTCTTCTCTCATGATACCCTACTGAACCCTAGCCCCCCCCCCCCCACCTTATTACTCAAACCCCCCAACTATTCCCCAAACCCCACAACTAATTCTTACCCCATCTACTTCCCTCAATCCTGTCTATCCCCCTACTCTTGGACTACTTCCCCATCCTCCAGTTATTCCTGTGACCACCCAGCTACCCCCTAATTACACCCACACAACCATCGAACTACCCATCTATCCCCTGACTACCTCAAAAGACCTCCAACCACCTCCTCAACCTGCATACACCCCCAAAACCCCGTGACCACCTGTCAACCTACCCTCTATCTCATCACCTACCTACTTGCCATCCTATTCCTTCACCCACTTACCTTACACACTTACCTTCTCTCGATAGTTTGTCAAAGTGGATTTAGGACGTTTAAATTTACTAGAATGTGGCATCTAATGATGTTAAAGAAAGAGATATGGCTCAGTTTCTCCTGAACTCCTAGACCATGAAGGAAGGACGCCCAGAGAGGTATGTTCCACATTTTTCAGGAAGCCCAATGTGAAGTCCAGGTGAGAAATGTGGATCTTCACTCCAAAGTAAGTGACCAGGAGCTGGCATTCCAAGCATGGTGAGCAAGGCTTTTCACCAAATCTACCTTTGATTTTCTTCAAAATATTACAGACTGATGATTTGATTGATCTATTTCAGTTATTGATTCTGCTGCTGAAGGATTGCATTGTTATGTACATACTTTTGATGAATTTGAACTATTCCTAGGTCCTTCTTCAGTAATCAGCACTGATGATGATTCTGCCAGTCCATTGCATCATGTAACTAATGGCAGCAACACTCCATCCTCCTCAGAAGGTGGACCTGATGCAGTTATCATTGGCATGACAAAGATCCCCGTGATTGAAAACCCGCAGTACTTCAGGAATTCTCATGGCTTACTCAAATCTGACACTTGTGAGTATTTCATTATGAGCAGATTACAAAGTGTAAATATATGAAAAGCTTGTATTGGTCAGAAGTTTCTACTAGATTGAATAAGCTGCACCAAGTATCACTCCTAACTACACCAAGTTACCGCTCCTAACCACACCAAGTTATTGCTCCTAACTACATCAAGTTACTGCTCCTAACCACACTAAGTTACCATTCCTAATTACACCAAGTTACTGCTCCTAACTACACCAAGTTAACACTCCTAATTATACCAAGTTATTGCTCAAAACTACACTAAGTTACCTCTCCTAACTGCACCAAGTTACTGCTTCAGACTACACCAAATTACCAATCCTAACTACACCAAGTTACCGCTCCTAATTATACAGTTATAGCTCCTAACTACACCATGTTACTGCACCTAACAACACCAAATTACTGCTCCGAACTACACAAAGTTACCATTCCTAACTACCCCAAGTTACAGTTCCTAACCATACAAGTTTGGTATGATTATGGTTACATAATATGCTTTGTCTGTATAGCGCGCAAGAAACAATACTTTTCACTGTATGTTAATACATATGACAATAATAAATCAAATCAAAACAAAGTTACTGGTCCTAACTACATCAAGTTACTGCTTGTAGAAAAAAATTAAAAGGAAGCATTCAAAAACACTTCCTGATTGCATTGGTTTATGGCAGATTTTATGTTTAGCAATGCGCAAATTAGTTTGAGCAGGAAACAAACATCTCTCGAAATGAATGCAATTTTAACCATGACTTGTCCTAGGATTGCTGATTTTCAGTTAAATGGAAACGCTATATAAAAACGGCTAAATCTTATCGGGAAAAGATTAAAAGCACTACAACTTTAACATAATTGGAAATAGCACAATGCCTGAAACCACAGTAACTTTAGATAATCAAACAGGACCTTCTATTAGTTGATTGCATTGAACATTTCTGGGCCAATAATCCACTCCTCTTACAATGCAGTCCCATTGTAACTCTTGTGGAAGCAATCAAAATTACACTGAAATGCAGATGTAGAACCTGAGCTTCCCTGGTAGGTAATGAAGATCACCTTATGCCATATTTGAAGTAATTTTGAAAAAAAGCTTGCATTGGTATAACACTTTACACAACAGGTTGCTATCATGAAATTCTTTATAGCCAATTAAATACTTTTGAATGTATTATTGGAAACCCAGCAGCCAATAAACACGCAGTAAACTTTCACAAACAGTGAAGTTCCACAAACAGCAAACTTTCACGAACTGAAATCTGATAATGACCAGATGGTCCTTTTTTGTGATATTGTTTTTAGTGGTAAATATTGGCCAGGACACCAGGGATAAATACCCCACTCTTCTTTGAAATAGTGCCATAGGGTCACTTACATCCATCCAAGCAGATTGATAGGCCTTTGTGTTGGTGTGTTAGATGAGACACAACAACTCTAATAGTGCAGCACTGCCTCCATACCGCACTGGAGTGTCAGCCTTGATTTTTGTGCTTAAACTTGGAATGCGACTTGAATCCAGAAGTTTGTGATGCCCAGGCAAGAGTGTTACTAACTTCAAAAAAAGTTTAAAGCTTTTTTGTTAGTGTCACAAGCAGGCTTACATTCACACTACAATGAAGTTAATGTGAAAATATCCTAGTTGCCACATTCCTGTGCCTGTTCAGGTACACTGAGGGAGAATTTAGTATGGACAATTTGCCCGACGTGCACATCTTTCATACTGTGGGATGAAACTGGAGCACCCAGAGGAAACCCACACAGACACAGGGAGAATGTGCAAACTCCACATAGACAGTGATCCAAGCTGGGAATCGAACCTGGGTCCCTGGCACCATGAGGCATTAGGGCTAACCATTGTGCCACCATGCTGTCACTGAGCCCACCTGACATCTTTAGAGTGAATGGTTACTTTAAGCGTTGTATTTTTGTTTCAGGTGAAGTCAGCAAATGAGACTCAGTGCAAAATTGACTGTCAATCCACTACTGCCTAGCAGTTAAAATGAAAGTTCAACTCTGAAGGGAGAAAATTTTTTGTAAATGACCCAACACAAGTGTAGCCTGATTCCTTGTGAGCAGATAGCATCACAATTACCTAACTAACTCACAAGTGTTTCCTCATTTATATCATTGAAGGAACCAATGTGAACTGCACATGTATTTGCCTGCAGCACTATGTGCTCCTGGGGAACTGATGTAACCTGGGCATTGACTTTTTACCCATTTAAAGTCGTTTGTTCAGTGCAATGTGGGAAGGTGCAGGGCAGAAGACATGAAATGATTTCATCAACAGTTTTTATTACATAATAACATTTTATTGTGTTATAAAATATGCCAATTTTCAAATGTCAAATTATATTTTAATATTTTTTCTTTAATACAATATACAGAAACATGTACCGAACAAATGCAAATTTTCCCACAGTCAGCAAGGCTGCATATTCATGTACTAAACATGAATGTTTGGCCTTGGCATTTGAGATCCTAAACATTGTTATTTTAAAACATAAGAGTAGTATAACCTTTGCTTCACATTAGGTTTGCCTTTAACATAGTAATTCTTACAGAACTTGAATTATTTAAATACAACAAGATCAACAGTGTAAGAGTTCTTCGAAAATGTCATACCTTAAGTCAGTGATGAGGGGAAGGTGAAAATCAGCATCATCCTTGGTTTAAAGGCCAGACAGAAGATGGGGAGCCATCTAATGATTCTCTGTTTTAATATGCCAATACAAATGAACTCAGTTTGATAAATTTGCCTGTAAAGCAAACGCATATGGTTGCATATGGAGTAGTTATTGATGATGAGAAGATGAAGGGAATTTCAATAACACTGTAACTGCAGTGCAGAAATGTCCAGCACAACTGCAATATTTTACACAAAATCAATTATCTCCATTAGCACAAAAAAGTCCTTGACTGTTTTTCAGTAGATCTTGTTTTATTACTTTTCATAGGAAGATTTCACCCCACCTTGGGAGGAGGTGAATAAATCTTCAAAGAATAATGCCAGCTGCAAGGAAAAGTTTTAGTCGATATCAGGTCAATATTTTTTTTAAATCTGTCAGCAACAAATTGAGGGAAAAACACACTCAACTTTTAATTCCTTTGAAGTACATGATGTGGTAAATCAAAAAAAAGGTTTGATTAAAAGGAAATGTCTGAACTGTTCCTCTGGCCACATGTGATATTTTATTGCTCCAGGCGTAGACTGAAAATAATGGGGGATGTGATGACTGCCATCCTGTCTCACTACTCAATGGCAGTTCTGGATGAAATTTTCACTGAAATGACGGGAAACAAGGGCTGGATCTGTTTTTGCGTTAGATACTCACTCCTAGTGGAATTTCCACAGGGGTGAGTCCAGATTTTGTGTGGAGCTTGGTTTCCTGTCCACTTAGAGTCAGTAGGATTATGAATGGAGATGGACCTACTGAACTGTGTGACTCTTTCAGACAGCCCACAGCAATCATCCTTGCTGACATCCTGAGGGAGAGATTTACAGTTGGTACCAAAGCCTTCCACTTCACAGGGATGTAAGATATTACTGAGGAGCCAGAGGCCTAGCATGCAGGGCAGGACAGACCCTCACTTCATCAAAGCTGAGTTGAATCCAATTCTGGAGGCCATGAGGGAGGCGAGGGAGATCCTCCTCCCAGACATCGGTAGGGGGAGGCCACTTTTTCAAGCAGCTGGAACACCTTTCTGTTCAGGCTCATTTCTCTGCATCTCTTTTCTACTCTCTCACCTCCTGTTCGTATTCTTCTCCAATGAGCTGCCTTTAACCAGGGCCTTACTGCCCTCAAGGTCCACATCTCTCTGAAGGGCTACTTTATGCAAAATTCATCACCCAACTGATATGGGCACCAAAATCAAATCTTCAGAGGCCAGGTGGGCTGTTCAGTGGTTGTCCTGCTGAGCAAGCGGCATTGATTGTACCATTTTGTGCCTCTGCCTGGGTTCTGATAGAGGAGGGAATAGCCATCTCTTTGTCCTGTAGGATCCATCCACACACATTGAGATTGGGGTGAAAAATGAAGGGGTCATGGTAGCTGCCAGGAATTTGAGTAGACACATGTAGGTAACTCTTGTGGTGGTTGCAGATCGTTTGACATTGAGGGAGTGGAAGCTCTACCCATTGATGAACCTTACTATAGAGCCACTTGGTATGGTCATATTGGTGCAATCATTGACTTCTTTACTAGAGGAAGTCAGCAATAGAGATGAAACCCGCTGCCCTCTGAGACCATATTGTCATTAAACAAATGTGCTGTTTAGCTCTGGCAAAGAGGACTCCATGACCATGGAGTCCACAGTAAATACTTAGAAGGAACTAGAAGTAAAATGTTCAAGGTCACATGACTTTGGCAGCCACTAGTAGGGATGACAACCAATGCTGCAAAGTATGAGCTCTTTGGCAAGAAAGGCACAGATGTCTTTTAACATCTACTTGGAGAGTCACAAACTCCTGTAGTGTTGTTTCGAGGTCATCTCCAGTTAAGTTTTAAGTTTGGCTTCTGTTGCCTTCCTGCCTGTCTTTTCTTTCCCATGTCCATGATTTTGCCTTTTCTGCAGGGAGAGTTTCCTGTCATTCCACAGGGTTCAAAATCTAACTGCTAGCTGGAGCCTTATTACTGGGCAAGATCCCCCACCCTCAATTATCTTTGGCAACCTTGTGCCTTGTTCTTCTGCCCCACAGTAATGCCAGAGATGTTAATCCTGTTCAAAGGCTGGTCGTTGAGTGCTCAGTCTCCCTGTTACTCAATGCCATGCCCCCTTTTATTTTGCTAAGTCTTTAGGAGATGCCCAAGAGCTGTCATGCTTGGCTTCTCACTTTGTACCCACCTGCCCTCAACTGGTTAGCGTCTGACGATATGGATAATCTGTATGGCACTACAAGGAAGAGAAGTTCAAACCTTTACAAGTGCTACACAAACTTTTAATGTGCCTAAATTGGTTTCAGTTGGAAGGGGAGTTGGATTCCTGTCCCATCCTACCCTCATGTTGATGATCATTGTTGGTGCCTTGAAATTGACAGACGTGTGCTCTGCTCCTGCAACCAGCATGTAAATATAGTTGCTCCGATTTAGCTCTGGTTCTGTGGTGACCTTGGGGTATTGATTCTTAGAGACTTGGCAACCGCGCATTGAAATCAAGGAAGATAACTGGAATTTTTCTTGTTTCTGACAGTCATTCTGAGACACTGCAGCAAAACGAAAATCCAAAAGAACCAACTTAATTTGAGAAGCCTCTTCAAAGGCTTTCAAATGAGTGAAATTATTGGACCTTTACAAAAGTGATTCATTTAATCAGGGCCATAGCCATTTGCGCTTAATACATTTTGTGGTTAAAATGTGCCATCTTTCACCCTGGTTTCGATGATCTCAGATGAATTGCACTGATTATCATAGCCTGATAAAAATTACTATCCCAATATATGTAAGCATCATGGCAGAAATGCCTGACACTGAGTGAACATCATTCTTGAATCAAGAGACATTGATCTTGAGTATCTGCTGAATGAGATCATCTGCTGCTGTGGCTTCTGTAGTCAATCTAACAGGGTAAAAGGAATGGCATTGCCAGTAAAACATAAGGACATTTCCACCCTCTCCTCTGGAGTAATGTCTTCATCCATCTCCTTTCACTTGAACCATGAAATACCAATTGGTGATTCTCCCAACCCACTCTGCTGTTCTGGCAGTGCAACAGGCCAGGCAATACCAATGGAGGCTGTTTACCGGGCTCCCCACTGGATGTCTTGCCCTCTGCACATCTCCCAGGTGAAGATTTGTAGCGTCATCAGCTTCGCACCAGAAACCAGCATGGAGCTCATTTGCATATTTAAATTATCATTTAAACCCTATTCGTGGGTCCAAGGCTGAAGCCTCTGGGCCTGCTAGCATTCCACACCCCACCCCAACCCCTTTTCCAGGCCAGGAGTGGTTGACTCCAGTGAGGTTTACAACAGTTCCCCACTAACAGGGAACTGTGGCCTGACCCCACTGAAGTGGACAGAGAGCACTGAAGCTCCCCCCAGGAGGTCAGGAGTAATGGGGGAATTCTGCTTGAGAAAACTGGCAATGCCCACGAGGTACCTTAGCTATGCCCACCCAACATCAGGTAATGCCATGGAAACAGGGCCAGAAGGGGCGTGGTCTATTGGAGGGTGATCAATAGGGTGGGAGTCCCGTTGCCACTCTGCATAGGATAAGGAACAAAGGGAGGGAAAGTGCTCATTGGGACTGGCCATCAGGGTGGAGGCATGGGGGGATCAGGACTACTGGGGAAGGGTTGGAACTGCTGTGGGGGCAGATTCGAGGGGGTAGGAGCTGGCTTTGGGGGTGGGGAGTGGCTGGGGTATAGGAAGAGGTATAGGAAGTCAGCAAATAGGAAGTGGGGGACCAGAGGATTAGTAATACGGAGCGTGGGAGCGGCCAGTGAATTGGAGGCTGGCAGTGCAGGACTATTGTGCATGCACCAAGCTCTGCCCTGACAGATTGGCACAGGCACAGTGGCCCACTCAGTGCTATGCTGGTGGCACCTTCAGTGGGAATAGGCCTCATTCTCTGATTTTCAGCATGAATCTCTGAGCGATCTGCCGTGCACAGAGAGTGGGAAATTCATTTTGAAAACCTGTTTAAAAAAACCCAGCGGGAATGACCAGTTTTTACGTGAATTTGACACTTAGAATTTTTTGGGGGAGAATTGCCCCCATGATTGAAGTGCAAACATGTTTTTTTGTTAAAGTAACAACAAACATTAATAGGAGAAGTTAGTTCTAAAATATACTCCAAAACTGAGAACAAGGAGGCAAATTGAAAATTTCAGCTTCTTTTCTATGCATTAAACATTGTAAAGAAGTTATGAATTTTTTTTAACCAGACCAGTATAAAATAGCTACATAAAAATTCAACTTTGAATGTAGTGCAGATTGATTTATATTATTTTCAGTATGCTTCCTGTCTCTTTTGCTTCTTCACTATATACCATAGAATCAAAATCTGTCTCAGCTCAGTGACTATTTTTCAGCAACATTTAATTGGCTTTAAAGCACTTTGGGACATTCTGAAGTCATGAAAGGCTATCTTTTTTTAGTGTTTTCAACCTTGTTTATGCTTGTTCTTGTCACAATGTAATCCCATAAATGACAGTCTCTCTCGTAAATTATTTGATTTTGATTTGATTTGATTTATTATTGTCACATGTATGAGCATACAGTGAAAAGTATTGCTTCTTGACCGTTATTCAGACAAAGCATACCATTCATAAGAAGGAAACAAGAGAGTGCAGAATGTAAAAGAGATAGAATTAAATTATAGAAGTGTAGAATGAGAGTAACAAATAGAATTAGAAGATATGCTGGGCACAGCTGCAAGAAGTCACCTCACTACAGCAGCATCTTGGAAAATTCTTAGAAATTAATCCAAACGTAGGATATTAGATATTTTGGGTTGAAACAGGATTTCTGGTCTGCACAGTATATGTGTAAGTTGGGAAATTCATCTTGTTATCTATTTGAAATTAATTCTAATATAATTGAGGAGCTGGTCCTTTTCATGTGATATAAGGTTTGATGATTTGATTATGTTATATATCAGCATTCATCTACCTTGAAATCTATGATTAAATAATGTTAAATTTCTTTGTAACAACCTTAAATGTGCTCAGGAAAAGTGTGTCTAATAAAGAGTGGGGAAGAGAGGTCAGATCAAAAATGCTGAACCAGTCTTCATCAAAAGCAATGATAAATACAGTCAGTCTTTTTCTCAATGCTGTCTAAAGAATGATTGAAAGACAATGATGCATTTTTTCAAAAATAACAAAGGACAGCTTTGAACAGAGTTTAAAATTCAACTTGTTTAATGGATTGAAAATGGTAAAATATTTTCTTTTCTGATAATAAGATGAATTATTACAGAAATAGATTTCTCCAGCCAACAGAAGGTTCTTGCATCTCCCATTACTGGACTTAAACAAACCAGTACAATCAGGTTGTTCCAAAACAAGTACATTTGGCTATGACTGTCCTTCAATAATTTTGACACGTATAGTTTTACTTATGGGAGTCTTGTGCAAGCTGAATACTTTTCTCATTCTCCAGTGCCATCCTGCAATAATCTAAGTGGTTGTGGTGATAGTAAATCAGTAAATTTGATCTTGACAATGAATAGGAGTGGGGCTATAATAATTAGTGGTCTTTAAAAATTGAGCCAATAGCTTTTATCCTTGCAACTGTCATTAGGTGGTTATAACATAAAGAATCAAAGATAAGACATCCCAAAAAGATGTTACGAAGAAAACTGCAGAGAATGAGGTCACTTATTGTAGTGGAAGATAGGTCTCAGCTAACCAATGGAGTGATGGAATCCCAGTTCTGTGATAAGATTATTGCCATTAACTGTGACTGATTTAGTATCTTGTTAGATATTTTTATAACTTTGGGGGATGTCTATTAAATCCTTTTCAATTGTTTTACAATGAAAATTCTATTCTCTCTGTGCTCTGCACTCTCTAAGACGCGGAATGGAGTTGTGACTTAATGTATTGCAATGGTCAGGATGGAAGCAGAACTCGACCACATTTTCTGCTGAGCCAGATCTCAGGCTGTGATTAAGGGAATTGTAGGTCAGGACTGCGGAGGATTGCATTTGCTTCAACTGCTTGTTGACATATCTTTACTGTCTGAGCATGATGTTTATAGCCTTTGTAAATATGAAATATTGCAGACTCTGAACTCTGTAGCACTCAATTAATGCCATAATTACAAAATTGCACAGGTCTTTGGGGAAGGGGTGATACGTAATGTGTGTGTGAAAGTCCTGTAGTGTTATTAGAGCTGCAAGTGGTGCAATTGTGTATGGCTGATATCTAAGCACAAGGCTTGAGGCCTGATATTGACATTGTGGGAACTCTAAATTGATTATTGATACCCACAAACAGTAGGGGTCAAAAATATGGTTTCAACAATAAGTTGGTATTAAAGACAGTGCTTCACCTTTGGCACATAAAACTCTAATAATTGTTAAATAATTATATTAAATACTTAAGTAATCAGTAAATATTTGTAGGAAGCCCAGAGTTTGCATAGATCAGAAAATCTATGGATAGGGTTGCCAGAGATGATCGAGGCAGGGGTTAGATGGTGATAAGGATGGGGATACCAGTAGGGAAATGTGGGTGGGGATGAGGATGGGGATGGTGATGAGGATGGGGATGGGGATGGTTATGGGGATGAGGATAGTGATGGGGGTGGGGATGGGGATGAGAATGGCGATGGGGATGAGGATAGGGATAGGGATGAGGATGAGGATGGGGATGGGAATAGTGATGGGGATGGGGATGGTTATGGGGTTGGGGGTGGTGATGAGGATGGAATGGAGACGGTGATGGGGATGAGGGTGGGGATGGGAATGGTGATGAGGGTGGAGGTGGGGATAAGAATGATGATGGGGATGGTGATGGGAGTGAGGATGGGGATGGTGATGAGGATAGGGATAGGGATGGGGTTGGGGATGAGGATGGGGATGGGGAATGGGGATGAGGATGGGAATAGGGATGGGGATAGGTATGGGGATGGTGATGAGGATACGGATGGAGATGGGAATTGGGTTGGGTATGGGGATGAGGATGGAGATGGGAATGAGGATGGAGTTGGAAATGGTGATGAGGATATGGATGGGGATGGGAATTGAGTTGGGGATGGAAATGAGGTTGAGGATGAGGATGGAGATGGGAATGAGGATGGGGTTGCCAGTAGGAGGATGGGGGTGCAGGTGATGTTCGTGGGCTGGGTGAGGAGTAATCTTTGTATTTCAGTTCGGGCAACCTTTAAAGATGGCCCCTGACTTCAGTGCAGCTATTCCTACCGGCTCTATGAGCCCCTGCCCCATTAGAGTGATAGTGCAAACTTCGCCCACTCTGTTTTCAGACTAACAGGTTCCCAATCTGGAAAGAAAACTGGTCAGTGTAACTGGAGAGATTCATGTCAGTTTTCTCACAAAAACAGACACTTTGCCCAATAAGATCATTCCCAACGAATGAAAGCCCACACTGAATAATTCACTTTCATTAGATAGCTGACCACAAATGATGCAGCAGTTGAGATGCTGTACAACTGGTCTCTGTACTGTAGAGTTGGGAGAGGAAAAATCAGCTAGGGTCCTGTTTCTGATTGCTAACTGGTGACCTTTGCTGCTAGTGGGTTGTTGTGGATGATGGTGGAATACAGAATTGGGCCCAGTTGTAATTGCCTCTGAGTCAAATAGTTGACTGGTTTGTCTAGCCTCACAATCATGTGGGGAAAATAATGAAGGTCTCCTGGACCCTAGATCCTGATGCTAGCGAGGGGTTCATACCTTCAGGAATAGGGTGGAGGTCAGAGTATTATTTAATACTGACAATAAACACCAAGTCAAATTCCCAATTTTACATAATCATAACCTTATCATTCATTTCCTCGTACAACCTAAAATTTAGGGGAAGTTCCCTATTACAGATTAGTTTCACATTATAACAATTACAGCCAATTGTACAGTCAACCATGCAAATCTCATTTTAATAAAACATATTTGTACATGTTTTGAATGGGATTCCACAAATATTTTTTAAAGAGAATCACTTGTTTTTAAAAGAGGAATATTTAAAGGGAAGGTATTGCAGAATGAGATTGGGCTCTTCTCTGACAGTGGGAATCCTACTGAGAACTAATTGTGCACAATGAACCCCCTCTGACTCAGTGAAGTGGGCTACATTAGGAAAGGTTCGGAAAGACGTGTAGAGGTCCTGCACTATGGGAATGTCATCCCCAATACCTCTCAAAAACATGGTGGATGAATGGTTTGGGGTTTAATCCTCTGAAAGCCTCTGAGTGGTTTGTCTCCACACTTGATTCTCTAATCAGAATTTAAGTTGAATAGTCCTTGAATGTGGATCATGGCCTTTAAAAATAGTACCTTCCTGCATTCAAATCTGTGATTTGTTATAACACATCTCCCAGGGATAGCAGCATGTCATTACTTTAAGGGAATATTACAACGTGGTAATGAGATGTTGAGATACCTGTGGGTCCCATCTCTTCTTAGACACATTGCATCCAGCAGAAGTGGCCACTGCCAATCTTCACCATCCTTGCTCCAGTGAAATCTCCAAGCTCTAGTACCCAGTTTACCAGTCTATTCAGTGCCCATGTAGCTGGCTTTTTCTCACTCAAAGCCCTTGTTTCCTTAGCCACCCATCCTTCCCAGTCTGTGATTCTCACTTCTCCCTGGTTTGTGGTCCAGCCCCTAGTATCCTTTCCACCTGTTAACGGTACAGCAATTCCAGAGTTTGGGAGTATCAGTTGGAGTCAGAGCTTTGAATCCACTATGACAGTGTCAAGAAAAATATTCTGTATGGAACTGCATTCCATACCATCACTGCTGCCTCCACCTCCTTCTTCACTTTCTCTCCCCCAGAGGGAGAAGTCCTTTCCCGTCTTTCGTCCTGCACTTTGGCCTTTGGCATATAAATTGGGGTAGATGAGCTCAGTTTTGTGGTTATCAGGGCATCAAAACCCAAAGATTGGCCTCAGTAATCCCTGAAAGGTGAAAAGAAAAGCAGAGAAGTGAAAGACAAAAAAAAAGTGATATTGCAGTGATAGAGAGTGACAGATAGGGAAAAGGGAATAAATACTGTGAGAAAGAAAAGCAAGTAATAGACTTATACTGAGGAAATGGAGATGATGACACTGGTTTGAGATAACATGAAGAAAAAGGTGAAGACAAATTGTGAAGTTCTGAGATAACAATGAGCAATAATAATGTGTGAGATCCATACAGAGACAGATGGGAAGAAAGAGGGGAAGATAAATAGAAAGACAAACTTGGCAAGTGACAGAGAGGCAGCAGCTGGAAAAGAACAATTTTTAAAAAATGTTCCAGTAATGTCATATGCGGTCAGTTAGTTGGTCTGCAAGAAATTGTTTGTACCAGACTAAATAAGGTACGATTTAACCTGGATTTGATTAGCATGAAAATTGTTGTTACAGAACAAATAATTGTTTCTGACCCAAATTTCAAACTGAATATTACATTATATTATGGTTTCATAGAATCCCTACAGTGCAGAAGGAAGCTGTTTGGCCCATAAAGCCTGCACCGATAACAATTCCACCCAAGTTCTATGCCCATAACCCCACTTATTTATCTAATATCACTGACATTAAATGGGCAATTTAGCATGGTCAATCAACGTAACCACATATCTTTGGACTGTGGGAGGAAACCAGAACACTCAGGGAAACCCATGCAGTCATGGGAACAATGTGCAAACTCCACACAGACAGTGACCCAAGACTGGAGTTGATCCCTGATCCCTGGCACTCTGAGGCAGCAGTGCTAACCACTGTGCCATTGTGCTGCCCCCAAATCACAAGATCACTGTTTCCTAGGGAGTCTTTTATTCTGAGGTCATTTATTAAATGTATCTCATTACACATTACCAAAATTAAGATATCCTATTCCCTGATTGGCTCTATGACATAGTGTTCTAGGGAATTATCCCTAAAGCACTCTGCATTTGTTATCATAGCTACTCTTTCCAACTTGATTAACCCAAATCAACATGAAGATTAAAGTTATCCATAATTATTGTCTACCTTTTTACATACTCCTATTATTTGTTGATTTATACCCTTTCCTACAAATGGCTACTGTTGGAGGCCTATACACTACTCTGCCAATGTCTTTTTTCCCTTGCTGTTTTTTACCTCCACCCAAATAGTCTCTATATCATCCAAGCCGAAATTGTCTCTCACAACTGACTTCATTTCATCTCTTATTAATAGTGCTATTCCACTACCTCTTCTGTTCTATCTTTCCAAAAGGTCAAATATCCCAGAATATTGAGTTCCCTGCTTTGATCTTTTACCACAAATCCATAATGGCTATGAAATCCTATCCATTTACCTTGATTTGTGCCATCAGTTTGTCTACCATATTCCGAATGCTTCATCCATAAAGATACAAAGCTTTTGCGCTTGCTTTTTTACCATTTCTGATCATCCTAAATTTCCTTTGCACTGTGGCCTTATTTATCTCTTGTTCTTAGTCACCCATCTATTGTTTTTGCATTTTAGTGTTCTTTCTTTTATTTCTCTTTCCCTTGTCACCCTGCTAATGTCCCCATCCCCCTGCCATTCTAGTTTAAACCCTCCCCAACCACATCAGCAAATACTCACCCCAGGACATCGGTCCCAGTCCTATGCAGATGTAATCAGTCCCATATGAACAGGTCCCACCTCCCCAGAACTGGTCCCAAAGGCCCAAGAATCTGAAACGCATCTTTCCAGCCATATATTCATCTGATATATCCTGCTATTTGTACTCTGACTAGCATCTGGCGCTGGTATAATCCTGAAATCATTATCTTTGAGGTCTCACTTTTCACTCCTTGTCCTCCTCCCCTGGCAGGCCAATCACTTGCTGCCCTGAAACTCTGGGGTCCGCTGCTCTCCTTCCTGGGGCCTGGTTTCAGTCTTGGCACCATCCATTGGTTCTGGTGCTGCCAAGACTGTTGGAGCTGCCAGCCACTTTGCTACATCTGAAAAATAGATGTCCCACTTTGAGCTTGTTTAAGTTGCCTCAAGCATTTCATTGTTATGGAGTGGGCTTTTTTCAAGTCAGTCGAATAGAAATACTTTTTTGAAACAGGAGCTGAGCAGTACACACTCCCATAAAATTCAGCCCCCGGGTTTTCTTTCAGTCAAGGGATGTGAGTGTCGCTTGCAAGATGAACATTTGTTTCCCACTCCTAACTGCTGTTGAAAAGTCTCAGTGAAACACTTTATGAACTGCTTCAGTCCCTGTGGTGAAAGGACATCCACAATCCTGTTAGGAAGGACATTCCAGGATCTTGACCCAGTGACAAATAAAGGAATGGTGATATCATTCCGAGTTAGGACGGTGTGTTAGGATTCCCGTGTAGACCTGTAAGTCAGATAACCGGAACGATCATATGACACGATTTTCAGCTTCAAGACTTTTGTTGCAATAAAAAAAATTAAAGCATTTGCTCATTTGTTTGCTGTCATCATAGTCTTAACAAATGATTGGCATCGTCTTGCTACTTCTCTGGCTAACTTCAAGATATCCCCCAATCCACAACTGAATACTATCACACATCCGATTCTTTTTCCATTTCTGTTTTTACCTTCGGTTTCTCCTTGAATTGTTGTTAGGACGAGGCTGCCTGGTCTTTGTTTACACTGTCTATACTTGGCTATCTTTCTCTCTGACTGTACTTAGCAAACCTTTCAATTCCTGAGTTACACATGGAGAAACAGAGTTAATGTTTCAGATCAATAACTTTGCATCAGAATGATCTGATAGAAACTACTTTTTCAACTTGGCTTTCAGCTCATTTTTAATAATAAGCAGGGATAGACCTATTCCGTAGGAATAAATCTCCTGTTGTTCATTTGGTTAGGACTCAATCGACTTTTATTAACATACCCACAATATTAAAGACAGATCTCATTGCAGACAGGGAGCTTGACATTATTACATGGCATGAATTACTGTTAAATACAGTATCTGAAATTAAATAAAATGCTGTATGTGTGATAGTCTGAGAGTTATTAAAAAACAAATATTTATTTATTGTGCTCCATAAACTGACAAAGTGTATTTATCTTGACTACAAATATCAATGGCTGGGATTTTACTGGCCCACCTGCCACAGGAAGCAAAGCGGGTGAGGGGCAGAGCATGGAAAGGTCCATTGAATTCAGGCAAGAGTTTACAGAGTCGAGATGAGCAAAACCATAAAATCCCACACATCAAATCTATTTGCTTTCTGGGATTTTAAGGAGATTTTCAGTTTATTCGGTGATATAAAACAATATAAATAAGTAAAATATCTCTGTGGGGAACATGGCAAACGAAAAGAAAAGTGTGCCTATTAATTAAAGAATTTCACCTACAATTTAAATCCTGAATTTTGAGACAATGAGGGTAATCTTGTCTTTAGGAGACAGTGGGAAAAGCACAGGCAACTAAATTGATATCACATCTTACATTAATACCTAAACGCAAAATTACCCCAAATGTACGCTCATTAAGTTGAAAGACAAGGAGGAGAAACTCCTCAATGTCATTATTTTTGAATTTGTTTCAAAGAGGTTTCATCTACAGGCGTGAAGGAGAATGCAAAGAGAACAGTTCTATGAAAGTTGAGGCTAAACTTGTGACTACATTTTTTTAACAGCTGGGTTAATCTGCCAAAATTGAGAAATGAAAAATGTTTAAATGTCTGCATTGAGATGTAACTCAAGTGCAAAATTACATGGAAGCACAGGTATATCAATTAGTTGTCTGACTGAGAAAGGTTACATGATGCAAATTCTGCTGGACTACATGTACAGATTAAATTGGTAGAATTGAGTCCATTCCATAGGCAATGGGGCAATCAAATGATCCTAGTGTTTGATCAATTTTCCTAATTTACACTTCACACTTCTCTTAATTGTGCAACAAAAAAGGCACAGTAATTAAATTCTTGACTATCCTTTGTACCTGCTCAAATACATTTAAAAAAAAACTTTGATTTTTAATTTATTATAGCCAAAATAATATTCTTACGTTTTAACAGTTGTCCGAAACATCAAACGGCACAACATTGTCCTGAAGAGAGAGTTGGGTGAAGGAGCCTTTGGCAAAGTGTTTCTTGCTGAATGTCATAACCTCTGCACAGAAGAAGACAAAACTTTGGTGGCAGTGAAGGTATAAAACTATAGAATTGCAATTATTAATTTATGGCTTGGCCCGGAGCTCCTTGTGATAAATGCTTGTCTATCTCTCATCTTCAGTAATCTTTTAAGTTGGGCTGTGTCAGACTAATGCAATGTCAAAAGAGCACGATACATGATCTCCACCTTTAGATTTAAAAATATGGCCTGGTTTCATATGGCAGTGACAGTAGACCAGCTCGGCAAAACTGTCCATGGCAAATATAGGAACCTGATAACAGTGAGATGCAAGCATAGTCGATTCCACTTAGTTCACTACTTTCTATGTGAATATTTGTTGACTGAATGGAAATTGAAAACCCACTTGCTCTCTGTGCATAATGTATGTATTCCTGCCTTTTTGATGCCTTCTCCTGTATTTTCCTGTTAAATCATTAATTTATTGTCCAGATTACAAATTTCACTATGGTCATTGTTCATCTGACGGTTAAATCTTATACAATTTGCTGTAGCGAGACACTTTTAACTTTACATCAAAGTGTAACAACTCATAACATCTCACTTCTGTTTGAAGTAGCTTAACAGCATGTTCTATTTATAATATTCTGTCTGAATTCTGATGTGCCATATACTGGAAATTAGATCAATTTCTGCAGCAAACTGAATGATTGATGTAACAGGAATTGCCTGTGGTGTAGTGTATGGAGACAATGTGGACTTTGAGGACTATTGCAAAATTGTCAGCAGTGTACCAAAGGAAAACAGAAAGGGGTTTTGTAGATTATACCATGGATTTTATATGCAATGGTTTATGATGTGTGGCTAAGAAACTGAGATGCCACTTCTGGATCAAATTCCCTCTTTTTCAAAAACTGCTTTTAAAAATAAAAATATGATGGCATGCAGTATATATATAAAAAAATTGGCATGGTATTTAATTACAGAAAGAAACCAGCTGTGAATAGGTTAAATACATTCATGACCCTGAATTCGATTGAGTTATTTTGCAGCATTTTATAATCTGCAATGTTACTATGGCTTAATTGGTAGCAATCTCGCCAGCGTCTGAAGTCTGTGCATTCAATCTCTAGGCTGATGCTCAGTATTAACAGAATGCTGCATTGTAGCCAGTTCTGTTCTTAGAATGAGATGTTAAACTGAGGGCTTGTCAGCCTATTTTGGTGGTTCAGGCAATTGCTAAACATCCCATTGTAATATATGAAATAGTACATGAAGAAAAACAAAGGTTTTGACTTGTTTCCTCAACTAATATTACTGACAAATCATTAACTAGTTGGTTATTTACCACAATTACGTTTAAGGAATGTTGCTGAATGTTAGATGGTCGTTACATTTGTCCAGCATTAGTTATGTCCTCAGCAATTTGCTGTTTATAATGTTTCTGATGGATGTGATATGGCAATATAAAAATGCTAATACTCAAACTTCACTGATGTGTATTCTTTATTATGATTTAATGTTTAGAAGCAACCTATGCTTTATGGATTAGTTTTAGAATACAGAATATTCCAAAGTAACAATCATCAGAGTGAAAGATGCATTGTATTTGTACTGTAAGATTTGATATATCTTAACATGAGACAACTAACGTAGCACCTGAGTAATTGATACCTATGGCAATGTAATTGAGTTTATCAACAAAGATTAGTCTTCAATCTTAACTGGGGTATCAGCAGTATGTGCCAATTAAAACCACTTGCATTTGCTTCTATTAGTAAAACGTTGGATACCTTTAGTAGATGGCTCTGGATAGATACCCGTACTGTCCATCCACCAGTTGGCATGGTGGCACACTGTTGCCTCACAGTGCCAGGGACCCAGATTCAGTTCTGGCCATGGGTGACTGTCTGTGTGGAGTTTGCACTTTCTTGCTGTGATTGCATGAGTTTCCTCTGGGTGTTCCGCTTTCCTCCTACAATCCAAAGATATGCAGGTTAGGTGGATTGGCCGTACCAAATGCCCTTTACTGTCCCAAGGTGTGTAGGTTAGGTGGATTAGCTATAGTAGATATGTATTGATATGAGGATAGGGTCTGGAGTAAGATGCTCTGTCAGACAGTCTGTGCAAACTCAAAGGGCTGAATAATCCCTTTTGCACTGTAGGGATTCTATGATTCTTTCAGGTAAAAAATGATATAGGGGACACAAGTTCCATAGAGTCTATATTAGATGTAAGGAATCTTTAAATTTCACAGAATAAATTTTACAAGCTGTCTTGTCTTTCATGCACTTAGCTTTTTCAAATCCTCAAACTGCGTGTTTTTCATTAGGTTGCCTATAGCTGCACCTTATCAATATGTCATCAAACACGCAATACCAAAAAGCAAAACAGAAAAACACATATCTGAAAAATCTTTTGTTATTTCAAACAATGCAGACCTTGAAAGAAGCCAGTGACAACGCGCGTAAGGACTTCCATCGCGAGGCGGAGCTCTTGACCAACCTACAGCATGAGCACATTGTGACATTCTATGGTGTGTGTGTGGAAGGCGACCCACTCATTATGGTGTTTGAATACATGAAGCACGGAGACCTCAACAAATTTCTCAGGTTGGTTCAGAAAATTGCAAGTTTCTAGATTGTTACTATAGTATTACCATTTTGGTGCTGAAAACCGAGTAAAAATAGCAAAAGCAAATTACAGTGGATGCTGGAAATCTGAAATAAAAATAGAAAATGCTGGGAATATTCAGCACATCTGGAAATATCTGTGGGAGAAAAACAGAGTTCCTAGGTGAAATTTGAACCTGACAAGAAGGGTGGATATCTGAGCGGGAAGCAGATTAAAAGAGCTGAAATTGCCAGTTTATTAGGAAACCAGCAGGAATCTGACAAGTTTTAAGCTAAGTGTGAGGAACGCCCTCTGGCAGATGGACCAGCTATTTACATATGTAAACTATCTATTATTTGCTTCTTCAACCTTGAATTATGACATGAATATCACTCACTGGTTTTCCCAGCTTCCCAAACATGCTGGAGAAAGTTAAGAGAATAGTGGGAAGAAAGTGAGAGGATAGTGAGAAGAACATGAGAGGATAGTGGGAAGAAGATGGGAGGATAGTGGGAAGAAAGTGAGAGGATAGTAGGAGAAGAGAGGCCTGAGCAATTAACAAGTAAGGAATATTTTGAACACTGTTACCTTGCACCTGTTCCTTGCCTAAGTGAAAATGTTTTGGTCACAGAATCGATTTGGAGAATGTGCTTTCACTGCTTGAGAGGCAATTTTCAAGACTTTGAATATTCTTTTACTATCATGGAGTTTTTTTTTGCCTTTGATCTTTGCTTCCAGCTGTCAACATTCTCATCAGCAAGGGAAATCCTTATATAGATCTACCTTGAGGAACAAGAGGAGCATCAGGAGCAGCAGCCTTCTCTTTAATCATTGTGGCTTCACAGGACAGAGGCAATAAACACAGAGCCCCAACTCACAGAAGGCAATATCCACCAAACAGATTTACGGATGGAGGATATGACTGAGCACCAGTGCTTCAGGATGCTCAGACTCTCTTATCAGGTGGTTTGCCTTTGTCCTGTTATTGCAGAAGCCAACCTGCCAAATGGACCAGGTAATCACACATTAGGGTGAGAGTCAAAGTGACCACAGCCTTTAATCTCTTCACCTCTGGTTCCTTCCAGGAATCAGTTGATGATACTTGTAGAATCTCAGGCTGCTGCCCACAAGTGTATCTTACAGGTATCAAGTTTACTTGGGTCAGCATTTGTGTACACTCTGCAACTGATGAGGTCAAGTCAGAAGAACAGGCATTCTGACTTGACACCCTGCCTGGCTTCTCATAGGTCCAGGGAGTCAAATCATGTGACAATCAGGCTGGCCCCAATTACCCTGGAATCTTCATCAATCAAGGACATCAATGTTTAGCTCAACTGCAAGAGATTGTCATTATGTCTGTGCAAGATTTCCAGGAAACTGCCATGATGCACTAATCTTGTGCCAGTCAAATCTTCCAGAGATATTCACACCTTGAAGCAGAATTAATGATTGGCTCCATGAAGGCTTTATGAGGATACGGGTGATGTTATCATTAAGGAGCCTAAAACTGATGCACAAGAAAAGTACAACTAACACCACAAGAACACTAGAGTTGTAACTGAGCAAGTGATCAGACTGCTGCAATGTGATTCATGTGCTTGGACAGGTCTGAGGGCACCCTTTATTAAACAGACAAAACAGGAACTGGTATAAGCCATTCTTGTCTACTTTACCATTCAATGTGGTTGATTTTCCAGCTCAACTCCTATCTTCCTGCATTATCATCACATCACTCAATTCCTTTAGTACACAAAAATCTATTGATCTCTATTAGTATACATCAATCAGAGTTTGCAAAATGACAGTATTCTGCTGTGCCTTGTACAACATTGAATTGCAATTAGGGCTAAAGCTCCAAAATGAGGAAGGTAATGAACACTCTGCATCTTCAGAAGAGAAGCAACAGGGGGAGCAGCAAGGAGGCTAGGAGGAGCAGCAAGGAAACAAGGAGGATCATCCAGGAGATCATGAGGAGCAGCAAGGAGACCAAAATAATCCTCCGGAGACCAGGGGGAGCAGCAAGAAGACAAGGAGGATCAGCCAGGAGACCAGAACGAGTATGATGTGGCGAGGACACGAATAACTGCACTCGCAGCTGTCAGGCGTGACTCGAACAATCTGATTCAGGACATTACATTTAACCTGAGTGAGTGCAGCCATTTACCATTCCAATTCTGAAGCCACTGTGTGCCCTTTCAATCCCCACAACAGAGCAGCCCCACACTCGGCAATCATCCCAAGATGAGAAAACGGAATAATGATATCAATTTTATGGTACATAAGAATGAAATGTGACAATGCAAACACTGTTTTAAAATCTGGAGTAAATATCCTTGTGCAAATACAAATCTTTCTGTTTGTACTACTGCTATTTGGTGTTTATGTGGCTTCAACTGAGCTAGAGGCAGGTGAGTCTTTCCTCTACTCTGACAGATCAGATGCTCTTGACTGACAGCCTTGAGCTTGAGAGGTTGGAAAAGCCCTGCCAAAGACTCACCAGCATTTAAACAGCAGGGCAAATCTGGACATCAGGGCAGGAAGCACAACTTCTGTGTTCCCATTCTCCATCTTCCCTCTCATAGTCCACCCATACTTCCCTGCTAGCCAAAGGTTGTAGAATACTTAGCTGCACTTCAGTGGGATGCTGAATGCCAAGGCAAACTCTCCCATAGTCCTGCTTAACCCTGAGTGAGCAGAGCAGTGGGGAAGGCTGTCATGTACTCTGTGGATTGCTGCATCTGATGCTTCATGTAGGAGGCCACTCTTTCCATGGCTGCAGAGGGTGAATGTCGGTGGTGACAAATCAGATGAGGATGCAGGGAGGTGCCTCAAGAGAGAGGGATGAGATACCCACAAGATGTTGACTTGAGACTAGCAGGAAAAGGCTGGGAAAGACAGAGTGAGGGAGGATATTACATACCACTTACCTTCCGTGACAAAGACATTGCACCTGCTGCAGGACCAATGAGCCACTTTCCAACTCGCTGATCTCCCTGCCATTTCAAATGGCAGCTGTTTATTTTCCAACTTGCCTGTGGGAAACAGAATCTCTCTACAGCAATCTCGCAAGATACATTGTTGTAGTGTGGCGCTACGTTGCCATATTAAATCTCCATACCTTCCTGATTTTGATTCTGTCAACAAATCTTTGATATCCTTCAAGTCTGACTCTCTTCAGGCCCCTTTAAATAATTGAGCTGAAATAAATTGATGTGTGTATTTCTCACGTTCGCCCACTCTAATTGGTCAGGAAACACAGAGGTCAGATGCATATGGGTTAAAAAGCTATTGAGAAGCACACTGCTGAAACACCTGGCTTCCTGATTCACTCCTGGCCTCCCTCCGTGTGGGTAGGTCTTTGATTCAGCCTTTTCAGAACAGGGGTGTAACAGGGAATGAATCAAAAAGATATTGGGATAATGATACAGCAACACGCAATTACATTAACAATTGGTTATTATAACAAGTTTCACATGATGACACATATTTCCACGTGTGATCTGAGTTTGCCACACTTCCCTATTAAATTCTTGTTTTTTCTGGTAACTAATATAAAACATAGAGGGTGAAATTGATCTTTGGTGGTAGCACAAAACAGGCAATTGATGTCCTGTTTTACACTCTGCTCGATTTTCTCTTTCATTGATAAGATGTAAAATGAGCTGCCGATTTATTATCACCCTTTTTAAATGATTGTCAAAAGCCAATTTCAATCTCATAGTTTCTCCTGTCCCTTCACTATACTGCAAAGCAATAGCTGTTGTGTGCTTATAAAAGCTCAATTTCCAAAACAGTAGCAAGGAAAGGGGTTGATTTGATCATTCCGTCACTTTGATCATTTTCATAAATTGGTTGGAAAAAACCATTTTAAAGCAGTCAGGAATTACTTAGGACGAGATTCTCTGGCCTCTCCTCAGCCTCTATCTCAGTAGCAGGAAACAATGTAGCATTTGTTGGCAATAGGGTCCTCTGGTTCCACCGTTATCAATGGGAATTCTCATTGAACTCACTCCCCACTGCCAGAAAACCCACGGCAGGACATGAGAATCTCACTGGAGTGAACAGCCAGAGAATTCCAGACATAATTTCCATTTATTTGTATAAATGAAATCACTCTAATTACTAACAAAAAGATCTTTGAATAGATTTTTTGAATTATCTTTATAACCTATAACAAGATGTCAATAGAAAAGAGGGATTCCTCCTTAAAGTCAGCGTATTTTTAAACTGCCTTTCACCACAGAATAATATTCACACTGTTGCCATACTTGATACCATAACTTTAGAGATAAACTGGGACAAATTAATTATGGTCCAATTTTGGGCGCATACCATCAACCTGCCTGAGGCAAGACCACAAATGGAAGGCAGGACATTCTTTGGGTGACTCGTTGGCACCTGATGTGCCTTGACAGGTAACTCATCTCTTCTCATGATAGGAATATCAGACCACTTGCCTTCCTGGCAGCAGCTTGAATATATTTTGCAGAATGTGAGGGGGGGGGTGTAGCAATGGAGAGTGCCTAATTGTAGGATTCCTGTTGACTCAGTGGAGCTCTGCTACTTCAGCTGGTTCCAGAACAATGGGGGCAAAGTTAAGTCAGCATTCACCACCTGTGGGAATGTTGGCGACTGCTCCAGATTTGGCAAAAGACAGAAGTCACAAACCTCGTCGATGAGATTGTGACTTCTGATTTTCCCTGCCCCTTTGCTGGCGAGGGAATCAGGTTAAGGCCACAATGGGTGTAAACCAGGTTTAAATACATAACCATACATTTGAATATTATTAAAGGCTCCCTCACTGTAAATTGAGCGTGAGGCATATTTAAAACTGCGCTGATGTGATATCGCATTGACATGGTTTACAACAAGTTGACCCGGAGGTGAACCTGTTATGGGGATCCACCCTGAGGGCATAAAGCTGAGTATAGTCCCCAGGGGAAAGGGACATTTTCAGGTAATGCCAGAGCAAATCCCAGCGTGAGCATCATGGAGGAGGGCGAAATTCATTTATTCCTGGTGGTGGGGGAAACAGACGTGAGAACTGAGGAAGTCAGGAATGGTGGTTTGGAGTAGGAGGGTTAGTGCCGGTTGTGTGGATGGAGGTTTGGGCAGATGTGGACCAATGTTTGAAGAGAAAGAATGAGGTTGGGAGCTAGCATTGACTGTTGTTTGGGTGGGGGGGTGCAGTTTGGAAGATGTTTAAAGGGAAAGTTGGGGAGTAGATACTGGCATTGACTGGTTGGGTGGCGGGCTGCGGGTAAGGGGTCCGATGTTCAGGGAGGGAAGAGGAATGCCAGCATTGACAATGTGGGTTGGGGGTTGAGGAGATGAGATCCAATGTTCTGGAGGGACAGGGCAGGGGATGTCAGCATCCATAGTGGGATGGGGGCAGGTTACTTTTTGGTCTGATCAGGACATCTTTTAAACTTGGCACCTAATTTGCAGTGCAGCCAAACTTTGCTGGCATTTTGAGGCCTCACCTATCTACATGATGGTGTGAAACACACCCCTGTTTTTTTATGACAGAGTGTGATAAGATCTGGAGAGGAACACACTGTTTTTCTTGCCAGAACTAACACTATCATTGTTTGGTAAGATTTTGCCAAATTTTTTTGTAAATTTTGTCAGTAGGCCTGAATCCTTGCACTACTTGTTACAATTTAATTTTTGCAAGAGGGTCTAAAACAGGCATTAAATCCATTTTTTATATATAAGTTGTCAAATACCTATTTTAGGGAGCTGTCTCTGATGTCTGTAAAATGGCCCTACTCAATATCAGGTTGGAAATCCTGCGGTTATCCTTTTGATATTGGTATTGGTCATTAAAATCAGTTTATATTGTGTCTGTTTTATGCCTGTTAAATGGGCACAACAAGATCCAATATCTGAATTCTGAATATTATATCAACCAAACTAATTTTCAATTACATCCACATTAAAGACCACATTACCTTTGATCTGTATCTGGGGGTTTTCATGAAATGATCTCTCAAATTCATAAAACGACAGCCACATGTTCTTACAATTACTGAAATTTTTTGCAGTTCACATCATAAATTTATAAAGGAATATTCGTATTTGTTCCAAGTCAATAACTGTAACATATTAAAATGTTTCCAAGAGATTTTCATAAAATTCCTAATCAAAGCAGTATCATCAAATGCTAAATTCTAACCCAAGTAGAATGCCCCTGGGGCCAAGTGGGATAGTCCCTGTAAACAGGCCCAGAGATCAGGATGCAGGATTAATCTTCTGCCATTGTTGGTGGTGTAGACTGCACATCAGTCTAGTGCTGATCACACTGGCTCAATGTGGTGAAAGGTGAGCATCGGCTAACATTAATTGGCACTATGTAATGTCAGCCAGCTCCTCTTAAAAGGGAAGTGGTGGGAGCAGGAGTCTGAAATTATTTTACAACTGATTCTGACATGGAAAAGATAGAAAAATAGCACAACATGGGAGAAAATAGGCTTGAAAGTAATCCAGAACTTCAGTGGTAACCTTGGTCAATGAAATGCAGAAGGAGAAAGAGCACGAGTAGCACAAATAAGGTCATGACTGCTTGTAACAGCAGGGTCTGCTAGTGAAAATGGCAGCCTTTGCATGCTTCTTGACTTCATTTTGTGTTTTGAGCCCACGACAGGGACAAAGGGCAGCCCATGAGGTGGAATGGGACTGGGGAAGTGGTGATGGAGACTTAGAAATCATTAAACTGAGGTCAGAAATGATGTGACAGATTCTGTTGCACTGTTCAAAAACAAGCAGGATATTCTCCCAATGTCCTGGGCAAGAATCACCCCTCAACCAACATGATAGAGACAGAATAATTGGTTATTCAATATACTACGGTGCACAAATCAACAACTGTCTTTAAGACAACAGTAAAAACATTTCAAAAGTAATTTGTCGACTGAGGGAGATCTAAAAATGTGAAAACTATTATACAAATTCAAGTGTTTTATTTTCCTTATGTTCACAACGTATATTTCATGACTTAGAAGTCCTCACCACAGAAAAATTCAGTGAGAAGATTATTTTTTAAATAGGATTTAATTGCAACATGGAATAAAACTTGCTTTCTTTCAAAGGTCTGTAGTGTCACTTAATCATAGGAAACTGCAGGATGTCAGAAGGTTGGCATCCTTCAACAGATGTTGCTCATAAGTATTAGAGCAGATGTGCTTGACACAGGAATGATGTGACCCAGCGGTTTCAGTGCTATCATTCTCTTCCGTGCCTTCTGTTCTTACCAACTCTTCCATTTAGATCCAGCCAGAAACTAGCCGCTCCTGACCTCATTTGCAGCCCTGAATCAAACCCAGGCAAAAGTGCTGAATGTTAAAGGGGAGATGAAGAGTAGCCCCTTCTTTCCCATTAGAAATCAGGGCAGCATTTAGCTGAGTGTGCAGCATGGCACCAACCCAAGCAAAACCGAAGTCAATGGTGGTGAGGATGCGTGGGACAATAGAGGTGCTGCAGTGATTAAAGGCAAACTATTCCAACAGCTGGAGTTACACCTGATACATCGGAAGCTGTCTGGGGTTAATGAAAGCCAAATCATTACAGCCCTAACCTTGCCACTAGAGTTCCTCAAGGCAGTGTCTTTGCCCCAATCAATTTGAGTCATTTCACCAACTGGGAAATTGGGCTTTCACAACTGAGACACATTGATTTTGTTAGGTAAATAAGAGAATTTAAGCACATGGAGCAAAGTAGATACATGGAATCAGAATAGATAAGCCATGAAATAATTGAATATTTATGTGGGCTTGAAGGGCTGAATAGTCTACTCCTGATCCTATGTCCTGCATTAGAATGATCACAACTGGAAAGTTTGCTCGAACACTGAAACAATCAGTTTCCAATAATATGGGAAAAACCACTGAGTAGTTTTAATGTTAGAAGGAAGTTGCAGTATAATGGCTTCTTAGAGAACAGAAATAGTATTTTGACCCTGATAAGAGCTACAAAACAACAGCGGTTTTGCCAAATTTAATGGCAGAAGTCAAATTATTTTTTGTTCCCCTGACTCTTGGTTGCAGCCAACCAGATTGAGAGGCTGGGGAAGTTTGAGGGGCTTGGAGTGAGGAAAAGAGGAAGAATCCCTGTTTCTGCTTATCTCTCACCTCTCATTTCCCTTCAGTTGCTGGATTTCCCGAGACCTTGGAAACCCAGCTGGCGAGCAGCCTCAAATTTTAAGTGTTGGTAAAATGCAGAGCTGACTCCACAGACTGGAATTCACAACAGATGGTATTAGCATTTCATTTCCTTTTGTTATTATTAATCCCTGTGGGATTTTTCCTCATTCACTCACCGGATGCAAGGTGATATGCTTTAGGTCTATCTTAGCAAACCAAAGTTTCAAAACTTTGATACATTTGAAACATAATGCAATCTGTAAATCCTAATGTGGTTTGAGATCATTGTTAGTTGAATTGGATAAAGTTATCCTTGGAGGCACCTACATTGTTTGGATACCTGGAAACCTCTTTCCCAAGGCTCTCGCCAGGGACATCTGAATATCCCTCTCAAAGAGAATTCAGTAAATTGGAAGTTAAAGTTTATTTGTTAGTCACAAGTAAGCTTGCATTAATACTGCAATGAAGTTACTGTGAAAATCTCCTAGAAAATCCCGCCACACTCTGGCACCTGTTCAGGTACACTGAAGGGCAAATTAGCATGGCAATCCACCTAACCAGCACATTTTTGGACCACAGGAGTAATCAGAGCACACAGAGGAAACCTATGCATACACGAAGAGGACATGCAAACTTACACAGGCAGTGACCCAAGCCTGAAATCGAAGCCGGATTCCCGGTGCTGTGAGGCAGCAGCGCTTACCACTATGCCACCTACCCACCCACCCCCCACCATCCATCATGCCATCTCCTGATGCTCTGATGTCGACTGAAGAAATATTTAACCCATCTGTTGGTTGCTTGTCTTTTCATCATTTTTGTTCTTGTGATTGACATTCACTTTCAACTGCATCTTGATATAATGAGAATGCTTTTATTTGAACCTCCCATCATGCTTACAGTGAGCACAATCTGATTTTTAAAGATCTCTTGTGCCTCACTTCCCTATACCAAGGGAATCCCTTGAAGGTCTTTAATATTTCTTGTTTGTAAGTATCTAAAATGAAGAAAGTATAAAGAACTTGAAGTTACAAGAGCTTTCGACATTCTTGGAACACTGCACAGTGCTCCACAATCAATAAACTATCTGAATTGCGCAATCACAATTGCACATACAGTGGGCTAATTTTCACATAGCAAGACACCAGAAACAGCAATGAGGCACATCATCACGTAATTTGCCTTAGTAACTTTGGATGAGGATCAGATTTTGGCTAGGACATTCGAAGGACATTTCTGCACCTCTTCAAATAGTGCCTTAGGAACTTTAGCATTCAACAATGAAAACAATTTAGCATTTCATTCTGAGGATATCCCTCAACCAGTGTTGCAAGACTACATATTGAAATGGGTGATTGGGCATTGATTTTGGGATATGCCAACTCTTACAAAATAGCACTACCATTGAGGCAAGGCTGAATAATGGTATAATGCCCAAAGCATAAATATATTTGCAATGATACTATGGAGAAATCTCATTTTCTGATGCAATTATGTCAATATCAGGGAATATTAGTATTTATGTCCTTTGGTCTGTGACTTAGCACATTCTCCAGTTGATGGAACACCTTGGTAGTGTTGCTTAAAGGTAGTAGTTAATTCAGCAAAAATAATATTACTTGATTTTCATAAAACTAAAACAGAATTGCTTTTGAAAGACCTGTACAATGATTTATTCATCCTTGCTGGCTTTTCATTTGCTCTTATTTCTCATCATTAATTTGTTCTGCAATGTGGAACATTTCTCACTAAATGGAGTAAGAATTAAATACATTGCAAATAATCTGTCTATGACGAAACAAAGCAAAATTGAAGAAAATAATAAAGGAGGTCCAAGTCATTTCACGTGAGCTGATCTTCCTAATTTGAGATGGGAAAATGTTATTAGAGATCACCAATACTAATTTATTATGATCACAACATAATGAAAGACAGATGTTTCTAAATTATCTGCACATTTTAGTGAATTTTTTTACTTCTGTCATATTTAAACAACAGCCAGACTTACGACTTTTGATAAGCAACTCATTGCGATATATTTAAAAACTATTATTCCGCATTTTTAGTGTATTAGTGTGTTCCCCACCATCACATTGCAAATACAAATGTCTTTATTAATGTTTTGATTTTAATCTTAAAGGGAACTTGCCACCTATTTATCAAAAGTAAACAAATACACATTTTCTATTGTAAAATATTTTCATCTTTGGTGAGGGTATTCTGGATTCATGAGGCATTTCAAATTATTTAGGTCAACAGGAAGATCTTATTAATACTGAGACTGTAATTGCAGTGAATTTTAATTATTGCTCAGCCAACACAGTGCTGTATGATTCTCTGCTTCAATTATACTTTATGTCTGTCTTTTGTCTTGCATAGAAGGTAGAGAAGGATACACAGGAGGGAAAGGGAATGTACAGCTGAGTGAAAGTTTACAGTTGTGATTCCTCATGAATGAAGTCAAGATTGTCATCAATCCAACACACACTATTTTGTAAATATTAATTTCGCTTAATGCTCTTTTGTTGAATCTCCAGGTCCCATGGACCTGATGCTGTGTTCCTCAGTGACGGCCAGTGTAACAGAATGGCAGAGCTGACTCAGTCACAGATGCTACATATTGCCATGCAAATCGCAGCAGGGATGGTGTATCTGGCATCTCAACATTTTGTTCATCGTGATCTGGCTACTCGGAACTGCCTGGTAGGAGAAAACTTGCTGGTGAAGATTGGTGATTTTGGCATGTCCAGAGATGTGTACAGCACAGACTACTATAGGGTAAGTTGTCATTTATTTATAATATTACAATTATTCTTTAACCTGTGAAACAAAATAATAAATTAATGGCATAGTTAGAATGAAGTTCTGTTACAATAAGTCACCATTATAATTGGTAAATAAGTTCTTACCATAGCAATGATTATATCTGCATCATTCTAAAAATAGCCATGTGGGAGTCTAGAATAAGAACCTTATAATTACAGCTAGACCATGAGGGAATGATATCAGGAAACACATCTTATAGAATCATAGAACATTTAAAGGAGGAGGCCATTCAGCCTGTCATGTCTGTTCTGGTTCTCTTCTCAAGCAATTCAGCTCATCTCACACCATTCCCTTGCCTCCACCCCCCCATCATTGCAGTTTTCTTTTATACAGAGGATGATGGAAATCCGGTGTTCTCTTCCCTAAACACTGCTGAGGATAGGTTAAGGAAACATTTCAAACTGAATAAAAGGTTGTGGAACAATGGTGGGTAGATAGAGTTAAGCTACAGGTCAGTTTTAATCTAATCGAATGGTACTGCAGACTTGAGGAGCTGAATGTTCATTTTAACTAACAATGTTCTTATGTTCTTAATGTGTTTGAGCTTGCTACATACATCAAAGCTACCAATTGCTAACAGCAGTGACATCATCACAACCAGCCTGGTACAACTGACATGTTATTTGTGAATAATTTCCTTTTGGCTGTTGCGCTTCTGAATTGCTGATTGATAGATCTACATTCATTGAATCTGATTCTCAATTTTGGACTGAAATATGGAACTTGTTTTCTTAGATTGCAGTTTATAACCCCTGCTGCATCCATCTAAAAAAACTGTAGCTATTCTTAATCAACTAAACGTCTATCTGGATGTGAACAGAACAAATTAAGGCATATTGCAAACATCTGTGTAGAATTAAGATGAGTTCAACAGGGATGTTTTTCAAATTCAAGCTGACATTTACTGATTGATGCATGCAATTCCTTTTATAAGTTCTGAGATAGGATTTAGTGGTGAAACCCACACCCTGAATCAAAAAATAGTGGATATCCTGCCCTTACTGCAAAGCTCTCCTGCAGATTTGATTCTGGATTGCGAGCTGTAATCTCCTATACTTTTGTGGTTGTGTAACATCACAATCAGAACAGGATTCAGCATTGTACATTTTAATTAACAAATGATCAGCATAAAACAATCATTAAACTGAATTAAAATACATTGAAAATGCTATAAAAACATTGTACTTTAAAATGAGAAAGGCAGGCTAACATTAGGGAATGGCCCTTTTATCATAACAGTCTTTAAAGTGAGTATCCCCATTTCTGTATTTAAATAACAACAACTTATATTTATACCCTGTCTTTAACATAATAAAACATCTGAAGGTGCTTCACAGGAGCATTGTAAAGCAGACTTAGACACCAAGCCACGTAAAGCAATACTGGGGCATATAGCTAAAATTTTGGTGAATGAGGTAGGAGCATCTTAAAGGGAGAAAAATGAGAGAGAAGCGGAGAATTTTAGGGAGTATGTGCCAGAACCTAAAGTCTGGCCAGCTAAGGACACAACTGTCAATGGTTAAGCAACTAACATTTGGGGTGCTCTAAAGTCTAGAATTAGATGAGCACAGGAACAAAGTTGGATTGTGGGGTTAATGGAAACTACAGAAAGAGGGTTTTACAGTAAGGTTAGTCAACAGGAAGACTGACTAAGATATATATCGAACATGTAGAAAAATTTCTCATGATCAAGACGATGTTTTGGACACCATACCAAGCCAAGAAATAAGTAGATACATACCCACAAATTTTCCTTCAGACAAGAACATTATAGAAACTGGAGAGTCATTTTTTAAATTCTGTGCTCCAGACTGTGGGCTCATCTGTTACTAGCTCATATCACAAATCTCATTTCCTATTATTATCCCCCACCCTGCCGTTAACAGCAAGTTCTTATTTTGTTTCCCCACAAGAAATTTCTTACAAAACAGAACTTCTACTGAGCCATCTAATTCAATCTGGTTATAGAAGGAAGCCATATGTGTTTTGTGCTTGCAGTATTTTTTGTTTATTTATGGGATGTGGGCATCATTGGCTAGGTCAGCATTTATTGCCCATCCTTTGTTAGGTTTAAGAAGGTGGTGGTGAGCTACCTTCTTGAACCATTACAATTCTTGAGGTGTAGGTACACTTAATGCCATTAGGAAGAGGGTTCCAAGATTTTAACTTGATAATGGTGAAGGAATGACAACATGTTTCCATCTCAAGATGTCAGGAGATGAATTACTTACCATAGAATTCCCAACTTCTGATCAACTGATGTAGCCACAGTATTTATATCGCTGGTCTAGGTCAGTTCCTAGTCAATTTCTAATCAATAGTTATGCTGAAAATAGTGACATTGGGGGATTCAGTGATGGTAATACCATTCAATGTCAAGGAGCAATGGTTAGGTTCTCTCTTGTTGGAGGTGCTCATTATCTGGCATTCATTAGCACAAACATTACTTATCATTTGTTAGCCCAAGCCTGGAAATTGTCCAGGTCTTGCTCCATTTGGATTGCTTCAATATCTGAGGAGTTACGAATGGTGCTGAACATTGTGGAATTGTCAGCAAACATCTCCATTTCTGATCTTATGTTGGAAGGAAGGTCATTGATGAAGTAGCTGAAGGTGATTGGACCAAGAACACTACCCTGAGGAACTCCTCTAATGATGTGCTGAAACGGAGATGATTGACCTCCAGCTCGCACAGCCATTTCTTTCATGCTAGGTATGACCCCAACCAGCATGATCTCCCCATGATTCCCATTGACTCCAGTTTTGCTAGGGTTCCTTGATGCAACATTTGGTCAAATGCTGCCTTGATGTCATGGCACTCACATTCATCTGACCTCTGGAGTCAAACTCTTTTGTCCATGTTTGAACCAAGGCAATAATGACATCAGGAGTCAAGCGGCTTTGGCAGAACTCAAACTTGACCACCAGTGAGCAAGTTATTTTTGAGTATGTGCCAATTAATAGCGCTAATGTTGATTACTTTACTGATGATGGGACAGTAACTGGCACGGTTGGATTTGTCCTGTTTCTTGCGTGGAGGACATATAAATTAGATCCAGCAGATAAGAAGCTTGTGATGTTGAATGCCTCCATGTTACACACAAAAAAACTCACTAATCATTAACCTTCAAACTGGTGCTTAAGTGTTGGAGTTTGGTCTTGATGATGTACTGATGTGGCATTCAGATAATTGGGCATGACTGCATGTTTCTGGAGAGCTTATCATTCTGTTAATATACTCACAAGCATTAGCTATGGAAACCTTTAGAAGGTATGATATTCCTGAGGCTGGACTTCATTCCAGAAACATAGCTCAGCAGGGCTCCAGGCATAATGTCTTGTCACAATGTGGCCCTGACCCTGTCCAAAGGTGAAGTGTATGATAGGGTTAGTGGGTCAGGAAACTTTGTGCAATGATATCTGACTGATTGTTCCAGTCAAAGTGAGCCTAAGTATAAAAGAATCTGTTTGTTGTCATTAAGAGACTGGTATTTCCTTAAGTTCTGTACACCATTTCCATCAAGATCTCATTGTGTTGGTGTGTTTCATACTAGTGGCATGTAAAGTAGAATTGTGGCATTTCTGAGCCAGCAGTTCTACTCTTCCACTGATACCTGTGTGGAGTGGATCAGATACAAGAACTGTCAACAAGCACTTCTAATGGAAATTTGTACCTGATAAAATAAAGAGACAAATCCTTGGTGCAATCAGATCCTGCTGCAATCTCAGCTATCCAACCCTTATGCATTACCAGAATTTGCCTTGCTCCCCATTCCGAAGAATCCAGAGCTTCAGTATTCAGAAAGCTTTTCCATTAAGAAATGTAAGTGACGATGTAATGTTCTGTAGGGTTACTCCCACTCATCTGCTTCAATGAATGAGTAACAGAAGCCCTGGAAAAGCAACTTAAAATTCATCACCATAATAACTAAAACTTTGCTGTAATTAAAGCATCTTAACATTGTTATGCCTTCTGGTTCCCAAGAGGTTCAAAGTAATTACGCTTAACACTTAAAAATGCTGAGGTTTTATCAATTATATTTTTTGCATCTCTCCATGTGGCCGATATATTGTTATACAGCACACATCTGCTATGAAAATGAATGTGACATCGAGGATGTGTGCTCAGATGGGTTTGTTCTTAATTCCTTGCAAATAATGTAACATAACAGGGGCAATTCTCCCAGCCTGCTGCACTGTTCTAGCAGAACAACAAGCTGGGAGACATTAGCAGAGACCATTTAGTAGGCTCCCCCACTGGGCAACACGGCCTCCGCATGTCTCAGGCTCTGAGATTTTTAGAGTCATCAGCTCCGCACCAATTTCTGGTGCGGAGCTGATTTAAACATTTAAATTATCATTTCAATGCCATTAGCAGGCCTAGAAACCTCCGGGTCTGTGAATAACTTCCCTCCCTCCACCAGAAGTAGTTCCTTCCACCAGAATTTACAACTTATAGCCATGAACGGGGAGCAGGCAGCCCACCTCTTCTGTAGTGATAGAGGCCATAGAGGCCCCCAGGAGGTTGGGATAAAGAGGAGGTACTCCCTGGATTGTGCCAACCTGGCACAGCCTGGCCCCAGCAATGCAACAACTTGGCACTGCCCACTAGAAATTGGGCACTGTCAAGAGGAGGGCAGGGCTATTGGGAGGGCCAATGGGGGGAGTTCAGTAGGGGTGGGGGGGTACCCACTGCCATTCTGCAGAGGGATTGGTGGCAGAGGAAAGGAGAGAGGTGATCAGGGCTCAGCATCCAGGTTGGGGCGATGGGGGTTCGACCTGCCAGGGAGGTCGGGACTGCTGGGGGAACTGGGGGGGGGGGGGGTGTTAGCGGAGGTCAGGGAGATCTGGGCTGGCCCAGAGAGCTCCAGGAAGCCAGTGACCACAGAGGGGGGGAGGTCAATGCTCAGCAATGCAAAGTGGCAAGGCTTGTCAGTTGGGAGGCCAGCAATGCGGGACCACTGAGCATGCACTGATCTCGGCACTGACAGATGGGCACATGCTCAGTGTCCTGCTCAGTGCTCTGCTGCCAGCCTCTCCAGCGGGTATAAGCCCCATCCCTGATTTTCAGAGTGGACCTCACTCAGGTACTAAAAACCAGGGTTGATTATCCAGCTTGATACTAACATTTTAAAATTCTTTCATGGGATTTGGGCATCACTGGTGACGTCAGCATGTTTTATTTAACTAATCTATCTAACTCTTCCAATCATTAACTTTTTTTTTAAGATTAAAAGCTTCTGTAAATAAACTGAACATCTTAAGAGTATTTTATACTTGTTTTGTGTTCCTAAAATATTATTCCCGGTATTGCTCAGATGGTAGAATGTTGTGGCTCTATTTTGTAGATTTGGAATTAATCACTGTCTCTGGTGAGTTGACAGGCTGCACAGGTGATGTTGTGTGTAGAAGATGTAGCTGGTATTGCTAATTTTGTGTCCCTTGCTGGTGATGCTGTTAATATTGCACAATTTGTTAGTGATACAGTTGATGTTATTTTACTGACTAGTGATACTGCTGATGTTGCTGGTGATTTTTTGTTGCTTTTTCAGCTCAAATACGGATTCAGTTGTTTCTCATTTGCTTAGTGGTTTCAGTCTCAGTGATGGATATGACTGCAGATGTGACAATATCTGAGAGAGAGAGAGAGAGAAAGAGAGATTGTCCTTTCGGAGTAATCTTTTTGTATTTCAGGATGTGCAGCATTCTAAAGACCCGTTGTTTTGATTCCTATAGAGATCAATCATGTTTAAAAAGAAATTCAAACTTCTTATAATAGCTGGAGCTATGGCACATCAAGATTTCATGTTTTAAGATTTTTACTGAAACAGATAACTAAAAACACTACTGACTGAACACTACTTTTGTAGGAAATTTATACTTTGAACTACAGAAAGGAATGCCTCCTTTTTTAATTAACGCATATTAGACTCTCTACACAAAATTCAGTCCTTAGAACAAACAGTTCATTGTTGATCCCAGCTTCCAATGGATAGATCTTTCCCATTCCATTGAATAGTTATTTTGAGTGACCACATCCAGAGGCTTGCCCTAGTTTTCTGAGAGTTTCCTAAATCCACTACCAGTTGTTAAGCCTGTCATCTTTGGTAATACTTAGATGAATTTCCTAGATGCCTTAGCTGACAACAGGTTGCAGCTCTTTGACAAGAGACTGTCTCCCTCCTGCATTCAGCTATTTTAGTCCACAGAGCCATGCATTCTCTTCTCTCTGTTGATGGTGCAAAGCTGCCAGCTGTTTGTAACATTCATTTGTTTGCAGGGATTCCCGTAACCTGCTCTTTTCAGTGACTTCCTTGGCATCCTTCTCTATGGTGACATGAATCATATGGACCATGTATCTAAGAAGAAATGCTAATTAACTATAGTTTGGAACCCAACTGTTTCAACTTGGAACTACATGGGCAGTTCAAAGCACACCTATTTTCAACACAACATTCTAATTTTTTGCGGACTTTGGAGGCTCACATGGCCCAATTTTACCATCATGTTGCACCCATTTTTATGTGCGGAAATGTGGTAAAGTCGGATGTGGGGTGAATAGCATGATCTGCGCCCACCTCTATGCCAGTTCCCCCTATACCAAAGCTCCAAAATAGCCATGATCAGGAGTGCCTGAAATGGTGTGACAGCCATCTGAATGCATTGATATGCATTTAGATTGACTTCATTGGCTGCATGGCGGACTTAAACGGCACTTCCCCCTTTACCACCGCATTCACCAATCCAAAATTAGTGCAAAATAGACATGCTCCATAATTGTCTGGTCCAGGCGCTCCATTAGTGAGGGTTAGTGAGGAGGTAAATGCTTAGCATCCAAAGGCTCTCTGCCACTTACAGGGGTCCTTTTCTTGCAGAAGTTTTGTTTTTCAGATTGCTAGGGGCTCTGCGAGTGTGAGTGGGGGGGCTTTTGCTCAGCAGGGTGTCCGATGTCCGATTTGCAGCACGGACCCAGATCTCAGCACTGACTCGGATTTTTGAAGGCTGCTGCATCCTAGTGAACTGAGCACTTTGCCAACTCAAGCATGTGCAAAATTGCACTGCTGCAAGTTTTGAACTTTTCAAGGAGCTATGTTTCTGGGGAGCGTGTGAGTGGGATAATGGGGAGTCTGCTGCCACTCTGCCTGAGATCAGTGGGGAGGAAGGGGGAGTCTAAGTCCACCAAGTACTCAGAATCAAAATGGTAAAATAAGACCCACAGCCTTCACTGTTAACACACAGGCTGCTGCCAGTATCTCAAGGTGTAAATATTTCCCAGTAAACTAATATAGGCTTCACTTTCAAACAAATGCCTCATGCTTCCTGTCAAGAAGACTTCAGAACAGGCCACATGACTCCCTTAATTTTTTGTTAAATTTAAAATAGTCTTAAAACATAACAAATTAAAAATCTCAAAATTGTAACAAAGCCTTTCATCTATGTTTTAAGTTTACATTTTCTGGCTACATTTTTCAATCTTGTGAAATTGGCAACCTAACTCTGACCTCAGGCTTGTAAATCATTTTAATAGATCCACCGAATTATAAAATCCCTACAATACAGAAGAAGGTCATTCAGCCCATCAAGGCTGTATCTACAATAATCATACCCAGGCCCTACCTCCATAATCCCACATTTTTACTCTGCTAATCCCCAACACTATGGGATAATTTAACATGGCCAATCAACCTAACTTGTCCATCTTTGGACTGTGGAAGAAAACCGGAACATCCAGAGGAAACCCTCGGATTCGCGGAGAGAATGTGCAAACTCCACATAGTCACCCGAAACCAGATTTGAACCCAGAGCCCTAGTGCTGTAAGGCAGGTAGCAGCGCTAAGCACAGTGCCACTGTCTTGCCCTGATCCGATAATTTGACTGAGGCTGAAAATGTGAGCTTCATTTTACAGAACGTTTGTCTGGGTTTCTGCTGTCATTTTTACTTAGTCCTCACCAAATTAACCTAATTAACTTTTTCTCTTGCCCTCAAAATGATGTTACTTTTTCTCTTTACAGCGCCTTTTATAAAACTATGAACATCAGTTTACACTTTTACTTAAACTTCTCAAATGATATAATCAACCTTTCAATTCATTCTGAGCAGGAACTGTGCACTTATTGTTGCAAAAAACAAACTGTTGGCCATTTTGTTTTTTGCATGATTCACTCAGTTTTTTGCTCTCATTCTGTCACTAAGTCAGGTTGATTTTTTTTTCAAAATAATTCAGTTAAAGTTGGGTTTGGTCACCTAAACCTGCTGCCACCATATTTCTTATTTCTCTACATGGGACTGGTAGACTGATACATTGTTACTCAGCACTTGACTGCAGTGCAACAATGAATGCGGCATCTTGAGATAGTTTTTAGATAACAATTAATTCTTGGTTCTTTATGAATAATATAATACAACAATATATCATTGCTTTACCTTAGTAGCAGGTCTGCAGGCGGCATATGGCACATCAAATATCAGTAGTGTTTAAAGCTACGTATTCAACTTCGTCTTCAATGACAGAATGGCTACAAATCTCTTAACATCTGTATGGGCTGTCACATAGTGCTTGAACTGAAAGTAGGAGGTCTGAAGAGATCCTAGAAACAGATGTTAAGAATAAAATTACACCAGTCATATAGAATTTTATCCAAGTATAAGTTCATCTATGTGCTACTTCAGCATATTGCTTTTTCAGATTGAATTCTCCCTTTTTTGCTTTAACAATACCATTTACATTACTTAATTAAACAGCAAATTAGAAATCCATCCAAACATGTCACCAATCTGACAAGCGTTCACTGAGGAATTTCAACCCATTCAAATATAGCGTCACAGAATAAACACATGATTCACGTTCTGATCTGGTCATTGTGGATATCTCATCAGTGTGGATGTACATATAAAATGAGACAAGATATACAACATTGGCAATACTGTGCCAGAGGGAGTGTTGTGAAGTGGATGATGTTGGCATCTGCTTTTGATCCCATCTGGAATTGGAGGATGTTACCACATTTATCTACTAACAGGAGTTGCCTATACTATTTATAGGTGTATTTTAGATATCCAACGAAGTAGAGAAGACGTAAAAACTTGTTCTGATGTGGGTGTAAGAGCAGTAACAATGAAATAATGCAAAGTGGGAAAGGAGGAATTGATTTGTCAAGTACATGATTAAGATCCAGCGCTTAAATTAATGGTGAATTTTGTTAATGCACAATAGCTTTCACCATGTGTTTATGAAACAAATTGATGTTCTCTTGTCCATTTATACACATCCCCTTCATCCAAACCTTCTGAAATCATCGGAGTCTCAATTTAACTGTCTGAAACTGAACTGTAATTTATTTGTTCAGACAGCAGTTTCATTCCAAGACAATTACAGAATTACAGATGTTTTTAATATAACACTTGAAACTTTTTTCTATTATAAGCTCATTGTTTTGATTTCATCATCAATTTCACAAGATCTTAATCAAGAAAGTAATGTCTTTTGCAATTGCTATATTGTTATATTCCCTGGGCTCAGTTCTTTCATCAACATCACTGGTAAGGTTCTTATAGGGATGAAGTTTCATGGAGGTCACAAAACAACATGCAACGGATAGTTGTGAATAGAGTTTTGTTTTTATTTCTTCACTCATGAGTTATTAGTGTTACTGACCAGTTGACATTTATTGTGCGCCCCTAATTGTCCTTGGAAAAGTGGAAATGAGCTGCCTTTTTGTAAATAGGAATCTGGCCCAGCAACTATGTAAGAACAGAGACACTCAAGTCATGATGGTGAGCGACTTGGAGGGGAGCTGGCAGGTGGTACTTTTTTTGTACCTGTTGCCCCAGTCTTTCCAGTTGCTAAAAGATGCAGATTTGGAAAGTGTTTTCAGAGAAACTTAGCAAGTGGTTGCAGTGCACTTTGTAGGTGGTCTACATTGTTACCACTATGCATTGGCAGTGGAGGGAGTAAATATCTATGGATGGGGTGCCAATCAAGTAGGCTTCTTGCCTTGAATAATGTTGAATTTCTTAAGTGATGTGGAGCTGCACTCATCCAGGCAAATGGGTTGCGCCTTGTAGATGGTGAAAAGACTTTAGGAATTCAGGCAGTAAGTTACTGACCGCAGGGTACTCAGCCTCTGCCCCGATTTTACAGCTATGGTATTTATGTGTCTGGTCCTGTTAAGTTTCTGGTTAATGGTAATCCTCAGGATATTGATGGTGGGGAAGTCAGTGGTAGTAATCCTGTAGAATATCAAGAGATTGTATTTAGAACCTTTGTTGTTAGAGATGGTCTTTCACTGGCCCTTAAAAAGGGAACTGAACATTTTGCAATTATTAGTGAATATGCCAATTTCTCACCTTCTAATTAAGGAAAAGTCATTGATGAAGAAGCATTAGAGCATTCACCATGTGTTTAAGAAACAAATTGATGTTCTCTGAAGAACTTTTATAGAAATGTCCAGGACCTGAAATAATTGACCTCCTGTAACCAACTTCCTTTGTTCTAGTTATGATTCTTAAATAAGGGCAACCATGTGAACGTGAAAGCAGAGTTAACTGTAGTAATCTGAGACATTAGGCTAGGGAATATACTAATAGAAAAGCATTCAAGGGGATATGTAGAATACTCAGAATAAGTATATTCCGATTATAAAAATTCTATCTATGACGACCCACCATTTGCGGTTAACTGAAGAAGTTAAGGAAAGCATCAAACTAAAGGAAAAAGTATACAACCATGCAAAAATGAGTAGCAGGTCAGATAATTGCTCACAATATAAAGATTGGCAGAGACTAACTGCAGAGAATGGGAGCATTTCAGTGGTAGGCACAATAACTCAGTAAGATTTAAGGTATATAAGGAAAAGAACAAAGATGAACTGGAAATAAAGATTCTAAATTTGGGGAAGGCTGATTTTAATAGGATAAGATAGGGTCTGGCCAAAGTGGACTGGAAGCAGCTTCTAGGGAAATTCACATCAGAACAGTGGGAGTCATTCACATAGAAAATAAAGAATGTTATGCCTGCCGCATAGTCTGTTTTAATCTTTATATGGTAGACAAATAATTGTGAGTAGACATCTTGTTAGTACAACCAATATTTATTTAAGACACACAACCAATAATCACCCACCCAACCAACAATAAGTTATCTTTACAGAAAATACTAGAGTTCAAGTTCAATACTAGACCTTGACTTAAATTTGCATGACTGGCAAGTATCCAAGCAGATATTGGCCTTTATTTGTGCGCTGGTCTCTGTCGTCCTCTGTGTAGCCTGGTTCTTTGGTTTGGTCTGGCACTTGGCTTGGTCTTACTTCCTTCTTGGGTGTGGTGACTCTCTTTGTGCCGGTTGTCTGTAGTGATGGTCACCGTTGTTGCAGCTCGCTCGTGGAGTCAGAGAGAGAGACAGGTTCTTGGTTGCTCAACATCCTTTTATATCTCATGGAGTTTTGCACCCTTTTTGGTAATTGCCAATCAATTGATCAAGACTCGATTACCCTGATTGATGTCCAATTGGGTGCTGCCACATCAATCTCTGGATCCCCAACGTCCATGTCTGCAGATGCTAGGAGATACACACCTCCCTCCAAAATAAAGGGTTATAGTACCGCTATGTCTGGTAAACAACCCAGTTTGACCAGAAAGTCTCTTTTGTCCTGGAGATGACCCAAACCCTGTGTATTCACCCGTCCGGAATGCAGCCTGTTTATCTTTTAGGCTGCAGCCTGCTGTTTTAGTTCTTGCCCAGTTGTCCCAGAGGGCTTTACAAATCACCATTTTAGATGACCCGTTTGGGAGTACAATACCAAACTATTTATGTAAAGGTAAAGGGTGGGAACAACAAATCTAGAGAACTCTAGATATCAACGTGTATAGACAGAGATACTTAGAGGGGATTTGATAAAAAGGGTTTTGGGAATCTGGAACTCTGCCTGAAAGGATGGTAGAGGCAGGAACCTTCACAACATTTAAGATGCATTTAGATGAATACTTGAAATGCCTTAGCGTACAAGGCAATGGACTAAGTATTGGAAAACGGGATTAGAATTGAGAGATGCTTGATGGCTGGCACAGACATGATGGGCCACAGGCCTCTTTTTGTGCTGCAAAACTCTATAGGCGCAATGTTCCTGGCCCGCAGTGCTGCCTGAGTAGTACAGTGGGTCGGGAAATGTTGTGGGGGGTGGTGGGGGGAGGCGGAAATGGTGGAGGGTGTTTGCTGTTAGTGGATGGTGGTGAATGGGGCTATAGCAGAACTCATTCGCTCGTCGTGACTTTCCCAAGCCATTTTTTTTCCCAGGCCAGAAACAGCGCAAGGCTGATCACCATATTTAAATCGCCATTTCAGTGTCATTAGTGAGCCCCGGATGGTATCGTCAGGGCTCCTTAATGTTTTTATCCCCACTGGCAGAAGTTCCCACAAGTGAGGATTAAAGCTGGTTTCCATCAACGGGGACCGAGCATGATGGGAGGGCAAACAGGCCAAGGGGTTGGGGAGGCTGGTGATCGGGGAAGGGTTGGGGACAGCGGTTGCTCTTGGGGGGGGGGAGTTGGTAGGTTGAGGAAGCCATGGAAAGCCAGCAATCAGGAGGCCAGTGATGCGGAGACAGTGCACATGGACCAATCTTCCTACTGACAGATTGGCATGTGCGCAGCAGTCCGTTCAGTGTGCTGATATTGGTCTTGCAGGCAGTATTAGGCCCTGCCCTCCTCCACATCAGCATGAATCCCCTGGCAGACTCTTCAAAGTACAGATTTCAGGAAATTCAATAGACCAAAAAATGAACAGGAAATGCTCCTATTTTCCCACCAGTTGGGCACTTCATTTATTTTTGGCAAAATCATTCCTTAGGATTATACAGCTGAAAGGTAAAGCAGAAGAGTGAAAATGGATAGCAAGAGTTCTACAGGTACTAAAAAGGAAAAGAGTGATAAAATGAATGTTAGTCCTCTAGTGAGTGGCAAGGAGATTTAATAGATAATAAAGAAATGCAGATGAAATAAACAAATATTTTGCTTCTGTGTTCATTATAGAAGATACAAAAAACATTCCAATAATAGCTATAAATCAGGAGGTGAAAGATAGAGGAGAGCTTGGTGAAATTACAATAACTAAGGAATTGGTACTGAATGAAACTGATGAAATTGGAAGCTGAGAAGTCACTGGGTCCTGGCAGACTTCATTCCAAACCAGAAAATGATGATGATGTGCATGTTGTGATGAAAAGCGATAAACATCTGTTTCACACCATCAATCTCATGGAAAACATAAATGCCATCACATTGACGTGTTTGCCAAGATTCAAATGATCTGTCCTATGAAAATTGGTAATTATTTCTTATTGGCCAAGATTAACGCAAAAGCGAGTGTCGGCATATGACCTCTGCCAATTTAAAAAATGTATCCACAGAGTTGGAAGGCCATGGTGAAGTCTACTGCTGTAAAAATTAGTGCCCAGTGGTTCACTAGTATTAACTACAATTTTTAGTTCATTTGGTGTGCTTGTAGAGATCATTACAAAAAATCGCCAGCAATTTATCAGTAAGCCATTTCAGGATATTTGTGAGAAGTGGAATGTTGATCACATTACTTCTTGTATTTATTACCCTATATCTAGTGGCTTTGCTGATTGAATGATTTACTTGGTGAAATCTCTATTTCTCAAATGTAGACTGACTGAATCAGATCTACATATTGCAGTGTCACATCTGAGAGCAACATCTTTAAGTGCAGCTATTCTATCACCAGCAGAGTTCATGTTTGATAGACCAGTGCATGCCAATTGACCTACTCTTACCCATTGTACTTTCTCAGAAACCAGATAACAACTTTAAAAACTACAAGAGAAGTTGATCAATGTACACAATAAAAATGCAGGTGTAGAACTGCCAAGGTTGTGAGAATTAAAACCTCATATTGTATAGAGACATGCTCACTGCTACTACAATTTCTAATATTTAAAAATTGAATACAGACCTTTAAAGTAACCAAAATCTGCCTGCGCACCCAATCTCCCCAAATAAACAAAGCTGCTTGGCAGACTTTGGAAAACTCCCACCTCATTATCTCTCAGGAGCCACTGACAACCACTTATGGACTATACAGCCCAAATTCAAACAAAACTATACAAAACCAACCTGCATTTAATTACCCAGGCTGGTCAGAAGGAGAAAGCTTGTCTGCTAAAGCAAAAGAGCCACAAAATTTCTTTCAATTCCTAATCGCTGAGATATTTAACAGTTTTTGGGATTCAGAGGAAGATACACATCTTTAGACAAAGACCTGATGCAGAGATGAGAGTCATGTGGCCTGAGTCTTTGGCTTGTGGAACAAATAATATTGCCATGTTGAATTGCATAAATTAGCAGCCTAACAGACATGGAACTTGGCCCAGTTTGGACACCTAACCTCATTTACCCAGCTTCTGTTAGAAATTTTGTGCCATCATCTACAGGGCTGATTCATCTCCACATGTCAACAGCACCAGAAGTCAACACCATCAGAAAAATGAATTAACCAGATAGCTATAAGTTATTTTACAAAGCTGAAGAATATTTTACTAGTAATAAACCTCAATCTTGTAACGAAATCAAAAGATGCTATATTCTATCAATTTTCTTACATACCTCGGAAACCTGGACAATAAACAAAGATCTGTGGAAGGAAATAGAGATCTTTGAAATGAGGATGTTGATACATATGTTAAAAATTCCATATTTAGACCATTAGCGCAATGAAAAGGGGCTTGAAATTACAAATTACAAAAAAACTCTGAAAAAACATATCTCAGAAAAGAAAGTGTCAGTAGTTCAGCCATTTAGTCAAAGCTGAAAAGCTACAGTGATCTTTTCTAGAGGGAAAAGTGGAGGGCAGCAGAAAGCAGGGTCAACCTAGGTGTAGTTAGATGACAAACATCAAAGAGTGATTGCAGAAGAAGTATAGTGGATGTGGGAGGATGGCAGTAGACAGATGAATGTAATATACCATGACAGCAGGTGTCCTACTTGAAGAGCTACAAGCAGCAGAATTAGTGAGGAGGATGTTACAGTGTCGACTGGGTTGAGTGTGCCATTAATGTGACCATGCCCTGGTGGTCCATCCAACTTTATTCTTATTTGTAGTGAATGGTTTCATATGACTGAATAGCTTTCTGGTCTTTAACATAATAAAATGGCCCAAAATGGCATCTAATAGAAGTAGTATCAAACCACTTAAGATGATGACCAAAAGCTTCGTCAAAAAATCAGAGTTTAAGAAGTATCTTAAAGGAAGAGAGTGAGGTTAGAGTTGTTTAGGGAGGGAAATCTTTAGCCTTAGGTCTTGATAGCTGTTGGCATGGTCAACAATAATGGAGCAATTAAAATTGCAAGAGGCTAGAACTAAAAGTTTGCAATGGTTTCAGAGGAGAGGATTGTAGGTATGAAGGTGGTTACAGTAACAGGGAAGATGAAGTAATGGAGGATTTAAAAGCAAGGATACCAATTTTAAAATCAAGACATTGCCAGACTGGGAACAAATGTAGATCAGCAAACATAGAGCTGAAAAATAAAACAGACTTAAGTGCAAGTTAGCATGGGCAATAGTGTTTCGGATTAACTCAAGTTACATTGGGTGGAATATAGGAGATTGGCTAGGAGATCGTTGGAATAGTCAAATTTAGAAGTAAAAAGGGCACAGATATGTACATGAAATTTAAGTAGCAACTGTGGCAATGCTGGAACCATGTGTTACTGATGAACATAAGTCTTGATGATGGAACAGATAAGTGGTCAGAAACTCATCTTTGGGTTAAGTATGAAACTAAATCTGCAAAGAGTATGGCTCAGCTTCTAATAGTTACATGAGTAAGGGTTAGAACTGGGGGCTGGGAAGAGTTTGTAGCAGAGACAAAAGACACGGAACTAGGTCTTCCAACATTTAGTTTTACAAGCTGGAATTTTCCTCTGTTCATGCTGATGAGATCTTCTGCTCCCAATAATGTTCCCCCCCCCCCCATTGGTTTCCAAGTGGCATTGGATACAATCAATGGGAAATCCCATTGACAGCAGTAGTGTGGAAGATCTCATCACTGACAAACTTCCCATCACAAGAAACACACCGCAGAGAGGCAAGAAAATTCTCCCCAAAATTTCTGCTCATCCCATTTTGGATATTGGAATTTATATTCAGATCAGAAACTCCACAATGTTTTCTGCAGTCCATCTAAATCATAAATTTTGCACCTTGAATTTGGCTAGGATAAGCATGATATGTTTCACCTCAGCTATGATTCAAATTATCTACCAGGGAACTTTTAACAGCAAAGTTTATTTAAGAATATAGTTAACATGTATAGTAAGAAAATTAGCAGAAATTCTTATCAATTATAAACAAAAACAAGCCAACCACAATAATGCATAACCCTTAGTAAATATGATCAAGAAGTTCTAATTAAGCTGATCCCATAAACAACACTCTTTCACAGGCTTAACATAGCAAAGACTAATGCTCATGGAACTGAGTCTTTTGGATGAATGCTACAGTTCTCTTGATAGACTTGGAACAGTTTGAAGTCAGAACAGCTTCCCAGAACACTAGGCAGAGACTCTGGTCAAGCCACCAACAGCAAATTTTCTACTACAGGAAGGCAACAAGCTTTGCTTCAGCTAACCAGCAGAATTTCCAAAACACAAGGACAGAAATGCTGCTTTCAGTCTGAGATCCATTCCCTTCTAACCTAAAAACTGTTGTCAGTCAAAACAGAAAATGAAACATTGAATTCCTTAGGAAGGAAAAAGAACTGACCAGAACCTATGATCTTCCTTCTAACAATGCAGGGTCATAAAACAGCACAGAATAAAAGTAAAGAAACTCCATTTAAACCACCGAAGGAACAAGGAAAGAACTCCTCATGGACAGCTTGGAACTATAACATCAGCTAAGGTTGTGAGAGCATGATTTTAAAAAAATCTCTTAAAGATACACTAATATCACAAAAAGCAGTCTGACAAATCAGATAACAGTGGAAGTGCTGATGTAAATCTGGGTGTCATCAGCATATGTGTGGAACCTGAGATATTTTGGATGTTTGGTTGAGGAACAACATGGAATTAAGGACTAGGAGGGGGCCAAGAATAGATCCTTGGAGGATCTCAGAAGCAATAATGGTGTTGAAGTGAGAAGAGAAGTAACTGCAGGTGATTCTTTAGCCAAAAAGAACAGGAAAAATGGAACCAGATGACATGATCAATCATGTCAGGCAGGTTGAGAAAGGTGAGGGGGGGTGATTAACAGTCACAATTTGTGATCTTAATACAAGCTGATCAGCACCCGAACAGGGACAGAAACTTGAATAGAAGGTTTCAAATATGAGGAAAGGAAGGCACAAGCGGTGAAGCCAGAAAAAAAGTGCTCAAATTACAGATGGTGAAAATAAATTGATCCCAGGCACTTGTACCGTCACGCTCAGAGTAATATGTACAGTCCTAGTGACTGAAATAGACTTACAGACAGTTTTGAAAAGAACAATCTAACTGGTTCCTTATTGGTGCACTTTGAACATTCATTTGTCAGGTATTGATGCACTTCACAAGAAAGTTGAGAATTGGCTAATGTTGGCATTCTAGCATGTATCAACAAGATAAGACCATCCCAATTTGCTATACTCCAGACTACAACATTACATTGCAAGTTCCCTCAGCGATCAACCTCAACTTCTTGAAGAACAACTTAGTCTTTCAAAAATAATAAGGGCAATGTTGGCAAGGCTGCAATTATTACCAAAGTCTTGTGGCGCTGAGATAAAGGCAAATGGCCTTCATTGTGGCAACTGTGCATTTACAGTAATGTTGGAAAGGAAATTCAGGACATTGATCCAAAAGCAATAAAGGAATGAAATATATGTTCAAGTTAGGACATTATGTGACTTGAGATAGGAACTTGGAGGTGATCCCTAAATAGTGCTGCTTTTATCTTTCTTAGTGAGGTCATTGGTAGGCAGCCTTTCAGCAGTGTATTCAATAGATTGTGCACACTGCTGTTAAAGTGCATTGGTGATCAAGGAGTGAATAAATCCTGGAGTATGAGTACCCATCAAATGAACTGCTCTGAACTGGTTGCCATTGAGTTCCTTGATTTTTATAGGGACTGCTCAAAAAGGCAATTGATGAATATTTTGATGTTAGAGAGACATTATGTGTAAAAAATGATACATTACAGCATACCAAAGGTAGAGTTTTCCAGTCCAGCCTGAATAGGACCCATTCCGGGTGGGATGGGGCTTTCAAACAAGATGTTCTTTCACTTTTAGCAGGAATAGTATGTCATTAAGACATTAGGACGGCGGCGTGGGCTCGTTGGGACGAAGGGCCTGTTTCCCGTGCTGTGTTGCTCTTTGTTCTTTGTTGTTCTTTGAATTTGGAATGATTAGAAGGTTTTGGCCCAACTCTTCAAAATGTAGCTGTTTAAGGAAGAATGAATGGCTAATGAGTAACAAGATATATCCTTTCATGGTTATTGATCCCATTAAAAGCTACCCAAAGTGTAGTTGAGGAGGACTCCAATTGCCTTTATCACATGGTCAGCAAGAAGATCATTAGGATGTTAAAGGGAGCAAATGGGTTTGAAGACAGGTTAGGAGAGGATCTGCAATGAACTTCAGTTCATTTCCTAGTAAATGCAAAATGCCACCTTGACCTGAGCCCTAGACAAATCCTTATATACCGGTAGGAGGTAGGGCATGCGAGTGTCTCAAGACACTTCATTAACATTTTAAATCAGTTCCAGCATGTTATTTAACTGCACCAAAGGATTGATAAAGCTTAGGAAATCCACCTGTAAAATGGAGATAGGAGGTCTGACTCAAGAGAAGATCCTTTTCCAGTGCTTCTTGTGAACAAGGAAGAGCAGGATTTCTTCTCCTCCTCATCTTGATTTGATTTGATTTATTATTGTCACGTGTATTAGTGTATGGTGAAAAATATTATTTCTTGCACGCTATATTGTCAAAGCATACCACATGTAGAGAAAGACAGAAGAGAGTGTAGAATGTATGTTACAGTCATAGCTAGGATGCAGAGAAAGATCAACTTAGTGCAAGGTGGGTGCATTCAAAAGTCTGACAGCAGCAGTGAAAAAGCTGTTTTTGAGTTAGTTGGTACATGTCCTCAGACTTTTGTATCTTTTTCCCAATGGAGCAAATGGATGAGAGCATGTCTGGAGTGTGTGGGGCCCTTAATTATGCTGGCTACTTTTCCCAGACAGCAATGTCAATCGATGGTGGGCTGGTTTGAGTAATAGACTGGATTTTGTTCATGACCCTTTGTAATTTCTTGCGGTCTTGGACAAAGCACGAGTCATATCACCCCATTTCCTTGCCTACCCCCTCCCCCCACCTCCCACTATTCTTCAAGGAAATCCCTGGCCTCCCTCTACTCATTGTATCTTCAACTCTGGCCTTTGCTGTGATCAGAAATCTTCCAGAAACATGGAAAATAGAAGCAAGAGTAGGCTGTTTGATCCTTCAAGTCTGCTTTGCCATTCATTTTGACCGTGGCTGAAAATTCAATATCCTGATCTTGCCTTCTGTACCAACCCATGATTTACAGGTTGTTCTGTAATCACAGCTGACCCCCATGCCACAGGCATTGACCCATAACCTGTACTGTGACTGTGAAGCTGACAACTCCCCATCCCTCTTCACTGTCAAGTCTTGATTTTCAACCTGTCCGTCCCAATCACCAGCTGTACCCTCCTGTTGTTGGCTTTCTGCCTAGCTGCCGGTCACTTTAGGAGGCAGACAGAAAATAGAATCAAAATATGAAAACAAAGTCCTGATGAAATGTGTTCCAGGGTGCTCAGCTACTTTTGACCCCTTCTGCTTCTCCCTGCCCACTTTAAATTTCAGGGCCAAGAGATCAGCATAAATTAACTGCCATTTATTGTCCTGATATCCCTAATAATTAAACAGGAGAAATCTGCATTTTTAAAAATATAACAAACTCAGAAGTAACTAGAAGTGAATTTGTAGTGTTCTGGGTGGTTATTCTTTTCTATATACTTATTTCTCTCTTAGGACCCAACACACTGAGAGATAGTTGACTACTCTTATGCTGCAGAATGATTGTGGTCCTAATCTCTTGGCAGTGTTGGCCTGAGAGCAGTCACCGCTAACTTTGAGGGTTTGGACTCAAGCAGCTTGTTGGCATTTTCTATGTTTTTATAATTGAGGTTGAGATAGATGTATTTTCTGGTCACTCAGGGAATTGAGGGATTTGGTGAGTGGACAGGTAAGGTGAAACTGAGGCAGAAGATCATTGCGATCGCGTTGAATGGAAGTGCAGGGCCAAGGAGCTGTATGGTGTACTGTCCCTTTTTCTTGTGTTTTTTTTCTTTATATGCCACTGGAATGGTTTTCTCAAGGGGAAGGAGAAAGGGTTGGCATGTGCTACTCTACCTTAAGCTGACGTATTACTGTAGTCATCATTCCATTTGAATCCTCACATTTAGCACCACCTTTTAATTTTGTTTAATTTAAAATAAACCAGCTAAGAATGGCAAGTGTATTTTTTAATATGGACAGTGCAATAAATCCAAGCTTTCTCTCCTAGCCACGATATACCAAATTCCGTGCTGTAATGATGGAATCATACAACGTGTTTGTTGATATCTCAGGGTCAGACTGAAAGGACTGACATATAATTCAAATTTCCTGAGCCCGGTGTTAACTCTGTGACATTTTTTTGAACTAAAATAATTAAAGTGGTTCCAGCTGACCCAGTAGCACGTTTCGTTCTCTTCGAAAAATGGCAAAGCATTTGAACATTTTCAACATGTTAGCTTTGGCACTGGTACAGTATTTCGAAACAGGAGACATTGCCAGGAGAATTGCAATTGTTGACAACTCTTTTAAGCTTTTGTGATTGAACATAGTTAATTATTTGAAGCCTTTGCAGGGAAGCTACGCTACGCATTTGTTGCTCTGCATTAACAGGTTAATTCTGAATTGCTAACATTTGGAGCGGATGCAGAAGAATATGTATAGCGTTGCAGTAATCACTTTAAAATATTATTTATTTGGGATGTTTCTGTGACACTTTTAGTTCAAATATTTTCCCCTTCTCCTCTGAATTTTCCTTGAGCTAATTTAGTGTAGCTACAGCCCATCACAACGCCCACTGCCATTGGAAGAAAGCTACTCCATTGTGAATGCAGACAGAAGCGTGGTCTGTCAATTTGAAAACTGTCTTACCTAAAGTAACAAAGTGAAAATGTTTGTAACATCATTAATCCCAATTAGGGAGAAATTCATTCATTTCCTGTTGTTTCTTTATTGGTTGTTTTATCTTGAAATAGCAGCATTGTCAGATTGTGACCAGCTATTTTCTTTGAAACACACTTATGAAATACGCTGGAGATGTTGATATTGGGCTTTTACGCATTTAGAGATCTTGTTTCCATGGCAGCTAAGCTCAGCAGCCAGAAGAGGGATATATCAGACAATTCAGGGAAAAGTCATTTCTGGCTTTCAGATTAGTATGCAGTGCCACACCAGGCTAGTGCACTGTTTTGTATCAACAGCTAGATTTATACAACATGGATGCCGCACGGTGCATGGATGGAACTTGATTTGCTTTTCTTACAAGTATGTGGAAATCAATTCCAGGTCCTGTTTGAAGAGAGAAAAATATAAGTTTATAAAAGCAGTTTGCATTTTTTTATTTTGCCAGTTTGGAGCAGAACATAGCAAATAGGATTAAATTATACAAACTGCCCATGGATGGCAATGCAGTCAGGTAGAGCAGTAAGTAGGAGCACTGTCCCATCAGCAGTGTGCCCCAGGCAGACTGGCAGATCAGCTTCTAAACTCACTGGAGGTTTATGAGCAGCAGAGGTGACAGCAGGTGGCTTTCCTGGTTGTAGATCAATTGCAGCTCTTAAGTGGACAATTAATGTCATGTAAGGGCCTATTCTGCCACCCCCTGGATTAAAACAGTGACAGACAAGACCTACTTGTCATCAATAGATCCAGGCAGCTGACGACTGAGAGGGTTGTCCGACCTGACAGTCTGCCCCTCTACCGTGACTATTTGAGGCTGGGTGCCCCTACAGAGGGAACATGCCATGTCCATGAGCACCATTGAGCTCTTCTGTACTCATTGGGCACGCAGGAACTGGAGTCCATTATTGCCTCCTTTAGTTATCTTTCGGTTTGGTGTTTTAAGTTTCATTTGTGCTTTGTTTTTGTTTCAGGCTGTCCCCCTCTAAGAGGGTGCCCTTTTGCTTTGCCCTCAGTTTTTTAAATTTAGTTTAATTGGTTTTCCCTAAAGAGAATGGCCAAAGAGGCCTATGTTCAATATACTGTCCAACCCTGTCCAGCAGGCTGCTGACAAATTAAGTGGCTGGATATACTTCCTTCCTGGGCCGCCAGTGCCAATTAGAGGCCCTTCCCAATGCATTTTGCCTCCCTACATGCTCTCTTCTCCCCTGCCTTTTCCAAAATATACACTTCCCTCCCACACCAGGGGTCTTCTGTGAGACTCCAGATCTACCTGAATGTTCAGCTCCCCTCACTGAACACTACTTCTTTGATTTATCTGCAATACCAGCAGTGGTCACCGCTCCTGCTGGTACTACCAGTCTGATGTGGAGATGCCAGTGTTGGACTGGGGTAAACACACGTAAGAAGTCTCACAGCACCAGGTTAAAGTCCTACTACTAGTCTGCACAGCTGCCAGCAGCTGTCTGTACCTTTAAGACTTGATTACCTGCATTCTAACCATTATCTTTTAAATTGAGTTTGTGTCTGTATATGCCCTAATTGTGAACACAACTCCCATTCACCTAATGAAGGGGCAGTGCTCCAAACGCTTGTGGCTTGTGGTACGAAATAAACCTGTTGGACTTTAACCTAGCTGATGTGGGATTCTTATTGTGCTTATCCCAGTCCAACGCCAACATCTCCACATCATAGCAATTGATGAGCCATAATCCCTTCCTGGAGGTAGAAGAACATCCCTCCTCAAACTACTTCAAGGGCTGGTACCTGGCAATTTAAAGCCAGACAAACTGGCTAAGTGAAGAAGGACTTGACTCCAATATTTATCCAGCCTCTGCATATAATCCAGCCTATAGTTAATTAAGAATGTTGACATCACCCTTTTTGGAAACACTCAGCATTTTAAAAAGGTTTTAAAGTTTATTTATTAGTATCACAAATAAGTTTACATTAACATTGCAATGAAGTTACTGTGAAAATCTTCCAATTGCCACAATCCGGCACCTGTTTGGGTTACACTGAGGGAGAATTTAGTATGGCCAATGCACCTAACCAGCCTATCTTTTGGACTGTGCGGAGAAATTGGAGCATCCGGAGGAAACACATGCAGAGATGGGAGGAACGTGTAGACTTCTCACAGAGCTGGGAATCAAACTCAAGTCCCTGGCACTGTGAGGCATCAGTGCTAACCACTGTGTTGATTTGGACCTGCATTCGTGACAAAATACATCAAATCACACAACTGATGTCCCTTAAAGCTTAAAATATTAGATTTCTGAAAACCTCTCTCATTTGGTGCAATTCTTACAGTAGGTCTACTCTTGTTCACACCCATATGTCCAAATACATTCTGTAATGGACAGGGGAGGGATGGTCTGTAGTTTCACCCTTTTTCCACCTGTTGACTGACTATAGACAGATGTCTTCTTAAAAAGAATAAAGAAGTGTTTTAACCCTCTAATTGCTGTAACTCTCATGAACAGACAAATAATAGGATAAATGTTTATTACCCATATTCAAAATATATTTGTCACAGTACTCATACACAGTCATACGGCTATACACATACACTCATATACAAGAAAAAATGACAATGAAAAAGGTAACATACATTTAATTCTTAAAAATCCAAAAAATCAATGTCAGTATTTGCTTCCTTTGACATGAGGGGAACAATTCTCCCAGCCCGCAACATTGCTTTAACAGTGTGATGGACCAGGAGAGTCAAACAGAGAAAGTATTGTGGGCTTTTTGCTGTGTGTGCCGCAGCCTCCGTGAGTCTCTGGATACTGGATTTCCAGTGCCATCAGCCTTGCACCGATTTCTAGCATGGAGCTGTATAAATTATGCAATATACCATTTGAATGTCATTAGCAGGCCCAGAACTGAAGTCTCCAAGCCGCTAGCCTCTCCAGTGAGGTTTACAACAGCCCGACCCTGCAGGAGTAAAGGTAGGCAATTGAGGATCCCCCAGGAGGTCAGGATAAAGGGAGGGTTTCACTGGGCATTGGCAACTTGGCAGTGCAAATCTGGACTCCTGGCACTCTCCAAGGGATAAAGTGGGAATGCCCAAGAGGGCACCTTGGCACTGACCACTGGACATTGGCAGTGCCTAGGAGGTGGGACCAGAAGGGATGAGACTATGGGGACCTCTGTGGGGGAGATCTGTGCAGGTGAGGGGCCCCTGCTTCCACTCTGCATTTGGGATTGGTGATAGTGAACAGACCCCGTCCCAGGATTTTCGGTATGAATCTCACTATGCAGTCTGCAATGCACAGAGTGTGGGAGATACATTCTGAAAAACCCATTGAAAAAAAAGTGCAATTTACTCCAGTTTTTAAACAAATTCGACGCTTAGAATTTTTGGGGAGAATTGCCCCCAAAGTTTTCAAACATTGTAGGTCTGTATTTCCCTTTTTGCGTCACCTGTAGAAATAGAGCTTGGAGGTTTCAAGATGGATTTGTGATAGTTTACTGCTTGCAGTAACAGGTTATTTTGGCTTCACTCCAGTTGAGATGCAGTCTCACCTGTGTTTACTAAACCTGGCTTGGATATTGAAATGGTAGATGAAGACCTGTCCAAATTTCTGCCTCCTGCTGGAATTTCGGCAGGGCCCCTTTTCTTTGTTGAACTGGAATTATTTTCCTTTCTCTCTGCTTCCTGCCTCCAAGATTGTGTCTTAAATGATCTTTATTTGAAATTTGGGCTGCAATTCTCCCAAAAGCACTGAATTGGCAGGAAAACTGTTCTAGATCATGATAGTTTTGTCAGTTCAGCTTCTGACCTGAATCTCGGCACTCTGGACTGAGAGTCATGAACATCATTAAAAACCCAGGAGCTGGGCCTATTTGCATGCACAGTGGTCCCGATCTGTCAGATTTCCCATTTGCTGGCCATTCTAGGACCCCTGCAGTGCTGCCCCTCCAGCCCCCCCCCAAAGCCCCACAATAGCTCCCAGGCCAGCCCTGATCCCCCTGCCCGGGAGTGTCCCGATGCTCAACCCACTCCCCCTCCCCCCCCAACCCCACAGCAATGGCAATCCCCCCACTCCCCCTCATCCTGGCAGACATCCCTTCTGAGGCAGATCCCCTCCTGACAGACTTCCCCCAGTCTCTCCCAATAACTACTTTCCCTTCATCCCAGAATGATCCTGTCTGCAGAGTAGCAGCAAGATCCCTCACACCCACTGATCATCCCTAGGTCCCACCCATAAAAGGCCCCATCCCCTTGAAACTGCTCAATGCCTGCTGGGCATGAGCAATGCCAGGTAGCATAGACTGGCACTGCCAGGGTGCCTAAGCCCAGGGATCATCCTCCCCACCGGCTTTGCAAACTTCTATGGGGCTCCGATTGCCCCTTCTTCATTCTAGTGAAGTCTCCTGCTAGTTCCCCAAATGGAGTCTAATGTAAACCCCACCAGAATGAAGTACTCCTGGTGGGGTGGAAGATTTGATCAAGATCTGAAAGTTCTTGCTCAACATATTTAAAATATATTGTAAAAAGATTCAAATGACTTATCTGCCTTTCCGGTGATTTTCAGTGTGTTCTGACTGGTGACTGTTCGCCGGCTCTGGGAGATGCACATGTGCAAATCTCAGTACAAGGCCGGCAACACGCATCTCCCACCTCGACCTGCCAGAAAAGTTGTGAGTCATGATGGGAGAATCGCAGCAATGGTCAGGTGACCATTGTATCCTTTTTTAATTGTCCTCCCAAATGGTTTCTCATGCCTTGGCATACAGCGGTGTTCAAGCTTCACCCATGTATATGTCTTTGTGATAGGATGAGTTTCTTCTTGTAATTATTTTCTTTCAAGGTAAAAGGTTCATTTCAGATAAATCAATGACTCCATATTGCGTGAGTTCACAGAAATTGGCACAATTATTTTTCCTATTGAAAGTAATCCTTTAGTTCTATAAACAATGAAATACTGGTGTTCCAAACACTTCTGCTTCACTCATGCTATTTGGTTATTAAACTTATTGAAAAAATATTAAGACTTTATCCATTATTTTAATGAAATTGTCTTTATAAAACAAATAGTGTGTAATGTGTACATGTAATGTGTAGAACAGTCTCTTGAAATATACAGGCCTTTAGTCACAAGCTAACTTAAAGATGTCACACAGTGGCAGGAGGTGGAATTCATCTTTGATGAGAGTGTGATGTGTGCACTAATATGTTAGCCACCTATTATACATTGTATCTGAATTTCCTCATTGATGTTAAGGCAAATTGGCAGTCCATTTGCATCCCCTCCAATAATAATGCTGTATTTACATTTAAGCGTCTGAATACAAGGGATAGAGATACAAGAAATCCTGCCTATCAATTTAAATCAGGTAATCCTTAGCTCTACATCTGTAATGGCATTTAGCAACATAGGAACCTAAGAACTAAGAGGCCATTTCACTCCTCAAGCCTGCTCCACAATTTAACCAGTTCATAATTAATCATCTACCTTAATGTCATTTTGCCTCCCTTTCCCGTTTCACTTGATGACTTTAATATCTAGAAAGCCTTTGATCTCTGTCTTGAACAGACTTGACTGTACCTTCTCAGCCTGGTGGGGTAGAGAATTCCAAAGATTTATTACTTAATGAAAAAATTCCTTCACATCTAAGTCCTAAATGGTTGACCTCTTTATTCTGAGACTGTCCCATGGTTCTAGACCTCCTGCAGTCTACAAGGGGAAACATTGTTCCTGCATCTATCCTGTCGAACCCTGCAAAAATGTGGAATATTTCAAACAGATCATCTCTCATTCTTCTCAGCTCTAAAGATACAGGCCCAATCTCCTTAATCTCTCATCATAGGATAAATCCGCTCATTCCAGGAATCTGTCCGGTGAACCTTCATTGCACTTCCTCTAAGTATATCTTTCCTTGGGTAAGGAGAGCAAAACTATATTCAATATTCCAGGTGCAGTCTCACCAAGGCTCTATACTACTTCAGCAAGATATCTTAATTCCTGGACTGTTTGTTGCAAGAGGACTTATATCCGCTTGCAACAAAAGCTAACATACCATATAACTTCCTAATTGCTTTCGAAGTAGCATGTTAGCTTCCAGTGACTTATGAACAAGGACATCCAGATCCCTTTTGGCATCAACATTTTTCAATTTCTCTTAGAATTATATTCCTACAGTATCATTTGAGAAATATTCTGCATTTCTATTTTTCCTACCCAAGTGGATAACTTTACATTTTTTCATATTATATTCCATCTACCATATTCTCACCCACTCACTAAGCCTGTCTAGTTCCCCCTAAAGCCTCTTTAAATCTTTGTGACAAATCACATTTCCATCTAATTTTGTGTCATCAGCAAACTTGGAAAAGTTATATGTTTCCCACATCCGAATCATTGATACAGATTGTGGATAGCTAGGCCCTCAGCATTGATCCTTGCAATACCCCACTATTCAGAGCCTGTCAACCTGAGAATCACCATATATTCCTTCTGTCTGTTTTCTGTCTGTTAACCAACCCTCAATCAATACCAGTGTATTATACTCAATTCCAACTAATGTAACTTTGTTTACTAAGCCTCTTGTAAGAGACCTTACCAAAAGCCTTCTGCAGATTCCAACACAATACACCCATTTCTTCCTCTTTATCTATTCTGCCAGTTACATCATCAAAAAGCTCTTAACAAGATTGTCAAACATGATTTGTCCATGTTGACACTGTCCAATCCTACTATTATTTTTCAAGTGTCAATTATCACATCCTGTATCATAGATTCTTGCATTTTCCCCACTACTGATGTCAGGTTAACAGGTCTGTTGTCCCCCATTCTCTCTTTATCTCCTTTTGCAAATAGTCATTACATTTACTACCATCTAACCTACAGGAGCCAGTCCAAAATCTGTAGAATTTCACAAGATGACCACCAATGCATTCATTATTTCTAAACCTGCCTCTTAGAACACTCTGGGATATAGATACAGGGGATTTACCAACTTTCAGTCTTTAACTTCTCCTGTAGCATTTCTTTAAAAACTGTCCTGTCTCTATTTGTAATAGGCAATGGATTTGCAAAGAGCAAATCCATCTTTGCTCATCACTTCCTTTTCACATCCCTATAGAAGATTTTACAAGCTGCTTTTATATTTCTCGCTAGTTTTATTTTCATGTTCTATTCTCCCTTTCTTTATCAGTTTCTTGATTTTTGATTGCTAACATATTTAACCAATTAAATTATTTAATGTTTGTAGAATTGTTCAAAATTGCATTATGTCTGAAATTTCACTATCCACAATTTTGCTTCTCTTTTAAGCTTTATACAACCTAATTGTTTTGCGTTTTGAAAATGGTCAAACTTAATTTAGGTAGGCAGGTCATTGATCTTCATAGTTACATTTTTAGGCACAATACCAGGACAATATTGTAACACATTTACAATCTTTAGTGTACCAGGCCATTGCTTTGGAATGGCTTAAAACAGTAGAACCATCATAAAATCTACAGTGCAAAAGAGGTTATTTGGCCCAATGGATCTGCACTGACTCTCTAACAGAGTATCGTAACTATGTTCTCTCTCCTGTTCTATTCCCCATAACCCCATGCATTTCCCACAGCTAATTTGCTAACCAATCTAATATACACATCTTGGAACACTAAGAGGCAATTTAGCATGGCCAATTCACCTAACCTGCACACCTTTGGACTGTGAGAGTAACCCAGAGTATCCAGAGGAAACTCAGATAGACACAGGGAGCATGTGCAAGCTCCACACAGACAGTCACGCAAGGCCAGAATTGAACCTGTGTCCCTGGAACTGTGAGGTGGTAGTGCTAACTGTGTCGCTCATGTTGATAGCGTAGCTGAAAATTTATTCCCCCCCGGCTTTCCTTCTCTAGCACCCCTCAAATATGCAAAACCAAAGGAAATCCCTTTATTAGAATGACAATTGCAGACACCCAGGCATTGAATGCTCATTTCATGTAGAACAAAGAACAACACAGCACCGGAAACAGGCCCTTCGGCCCAATGAGCCCGTGCCGCCATCCTAACGTCTTAATGACATATAGGGATCAATTTGTTACCCAATCAGCCTAAGAGCACATTTTTGGGATGTGGGAGGAAACCGGAGCACCCGGAGAAAACCCACGCAACCACGGGGAGAATGCGCAAACTCCCGCGGACACAGGCCCAAATCCATGTGTCTGCACAGCAACAGCGATAGTCCCTGAGCTGTCATGGTGCCCATCAGATGGTCCAGTTTAAGCATACACTAACGACGTGAAGCACTAGGCCACTCCTGAAGCAACATCCAAGAGCAGCTCTCGCACGACCTGCTGCATGCATGCCCTTGTTGGTCAACAAGGTGGACCGAACATCCTGTGGAAACAAATAGGATATTTAAACAATCCTACTATATCCCTCTATCTGCAGACTGCTCATGTGGCTGTCCAAGAGACCCTTAAACAACCCTAGCGTGCCTGCTCCCACCACCTTACTTGGGAGTGCATTCCACACCCCCACTACCCTTTGTGTGAAAAACTGCCCTCTAAAACATAGCCCCCCTCACCCTAAGGCCGTGACTCCTCGTTCTATCCTTTTCTAATGGTGGAAAAAGCTTACCACCATTTACTCTATCTATACCCTTCATAATCTTATATACCTCTAATAGATCCCCTCTCAGCCGACGTCTTTCAAGGGAAAACAACCCCAGTGCATTCAATCTTTCCTCGTAAGACAGCCTTTCCATACCAGGCAGCATCCTGGTAAATCTCCTCTGCACTCTCTCCAGGGCCTCCACATCCTTCTGGTAGTACGGTGACCAGAACTGGACGCAGTACTCCAAGTGAGGCTTAACCAACGTTCTATACACTTGCAACATCAGACTCCTACTCTTGTATTCTATACCCCTTCCTATGAAGGCTAACATACCATACGCTTTCTTTATCACATTCTCCACCTGTACTGACACCTTTAGAGACTTGTGAACCTGCACCCTCAGGTCTCTCTGCATCTCTATACTCCAGATAGTTTTACCTTTTATCCTATAACTCCCCGCTACATTCTTCCGGCCAAAATGCATCACCTCGCATTTATCCGGATTAAATTCCATTTGCCATCTATCTGCCCAATCTACCAGCCTATCTATGTCCTATTGTATTGCCTGGCACTGCTCCTCAGTTCCTGCCAATCCAAGCATCTTATTGTCATCAGCAAATTTGCTGATCACACCACCTACCCCCTCTTCCAAGTCATTTATATAAACCACAAATAGAAGAGGTCCTAGTACTGAGCCCTGTGGCACACCACTAGTAACACACCTCCAGTTGGAAAAAGAGCCTTCCACTACTACCTGCTGTCTCCTCCTCCCAAGCCAGTTCTCAACCCATCTACATACCTGGCCCTGTATCCCATGTGCCTTAACCTTTTCTATCAGCCTACCATGAGGAACCTTGTCAAACGCCTTACTGAAATCCATGTAGATGACATCAACGGCTTGTCCTTCATCAACTGTTTTTGTCACCTCTTCAAAAAATTCCACTAGATTCGTAAGGCACGACCTCTCCTTAACGAAGCCATGCTGCGTATCCCTGATCAAATCACAGCGCTTCAGATGTTCATACATCCTGTCTCTGAGGATCCTCTCCATTAGCTTACCTGTAACTGAAGTCAAGCTCACTGGTCTATAGTTCCCTGGGTGATCCCTCTGACCTTTTTTAAACAACGGTACTACATTTGCTATATCCTCCAATCATCTGGGATCACACCTGTGTCCAAAGAAGAGACAAAGATTTGCAACAGAGGATCAGCAATGTCATCTCTCACCTCCCTTAGCAGTCTGGGGTAAATGCCATCAGGCCCTGGAGCTTTATAAGGCTTTATGCTGCCTAAAAGCCCCAACACCTCTTCCCTCGTAATGGTTATTTCCTTTAACGGGTCCTCAAATTCCTCAAAGCCGGCACCAGACATCAGGCCCCTCTCCCGCATGAATACCAACGCAAAGTATTCATTCAAGATCTCCCCCATTCCCTCAGGCTGTAAGCATAGTTCCCCTCCTCTGTCCCTCCCTGCTCAATGAGAAGAGCAGAGTGTCTAGGCAAACAGCAATTCTTTTGAAATGTGGACTGCATCCCTTTGTCCACAGAAATTCATTCAATTAACTTCAGTGGCCCCTTTGCAATGGGCTACAATTACATTTTGTTTAAAGAAATTGTCAAGCATCATCTATGATATGCCAGCACAAGATCTGGACCTGCAATACCATATAGGCCTCACCTGGTGATCCACATAGTACAGCTGGTCAGATTTATAGTCCTTCCGAGGGCCAAGAGTATGGGAGTTGGGTGGAGTCAAAGAGTGGTCGTTGAAAACAGACCTCAATTCACTTGACCAACCATTATTTCATATCACTGTAATAAAGCCAGTATGAACCTAGACAGCAAATAAATTAACATGCAGCAACATAAACAAAATATGAATTAAACAATAAGTATGAAGCGCAGTGTTTTACTAGTCAATAGCACAAATAACATTAAAAATCTTACACTAAAGCAATCTGTGTATACAACTTTAGAAGGCAATGCTGTTTGCTGAGCACTGAGTTGGGATGCATTGTATTCAGATACTTAGTTATGACAAGCGAATGGAGACGACAGACTATAAATATGCCAAAAGAGAGATGATGAGTAATCTAACAAATCAAAAATGAATCAACAAACATGGATCAAATCTATGCTACAATTTACATAAAAACAGAGAGACACGCTAAAGCACATAAAAGTCGATGAATGAGTGGAAAACTAAAGCATTGACCAATGGAATAAAGGTGGCCAAATTCCCAGACTGACAAATAAAGCAAAATGACTTCATTCTGGTGAAATCCGTAATCAGTTTCTAGGTCTACTTATATTTGTTCTCCTTCATCAATGAAGGATTCATCATCCATTACCACTTACTTTTCATTCTTGGGAAACTGGTAATTAGTTTCTTAACAATGCAGCAGTGGACAAAAGCGTAATTAAATTGAAAGCTTCACAGCACTAAAGTAAAACACAAAAACAACTCAGAATGACCCCTGCTGAGGATCAAGCATCTTCACAAGGTTAGCATCTCTGATTTAGCATAAAAAGCATGGTACAAAAAGGAAAGTAACATTCAGAGAGGATGGCATTGGTTCAAAGTTTGCACTGTATAGAAATTGTTAATGGATAACCAATAGAAATAGGCAATTTCATTACTTAAATCAAAGTCAAGTTACTTAAAAAATGAAATATTCCATTATTCATTATCTTAGTTGTAGAAGTCTCTGATTCACTAATAAACCTGTTTAATCTGTATACTTCTTTGAATTGTTTACGCCTGCTTCCAAAGCCTTACACTGAAGACTCAGCGTGTAGTTGAAACAGCAAGTTAGCAGGAAGTAGAATTTAAAATAAAAGATAAAAGATAAAGTCACCACAGTCCCAGATGACCAGAGGTTGCTCTCCCCTTTGAGGGGCGAGCTGACTGGTGGTGATGTAACCTAGGGATCACCATACCTTAGATAAGGGACAAGGTTGAGAAGCTGGGCCTTCAGGAATAACCTCAACCGGTACAGGAATTGAGCCCACACTGTTGGCGAAACTCTGCATCACAAACCAGTGTCCAGCCAACTGAGCTTTTAAATAGAAGTCCCGTCACTTGAGGTGCTGTGAGGAACAACTAGTAGAATAGTGTGAAATGTTCTTTAGTCCTTGCACCACAGGAATTTCATAGCACTGCAGGAATTGTCAGTCCCTCGCTCATTCTGGTAAAGTTAATTAGTGCATTATGCTCCCCCATTGAGATCAGTATAAAGTAATCCATGATTCTACAGACTTTGGTCTTTATTTCACTTTGTCAAATATGGATGTGACTTGAAAATGTTATGAAATTCTACTTTTGAGCTTTGCTGCTGATTTGTTTCCTTCATTAGGAAGCATGGGCACAATGCAGGCATAAATGTCAAAATGAATTCCCCAGATTCCACTACTCCCCCCCCCCCCACCACCCCCACCACCACCATAAACAGGATGAAATCGTCCACTCAGAAAATCTCTATTGTATGAGGCAGTATATTTTGTTGCTGAGCTATACTTTTAATTGGTAAACTCTAGGTCAATAAATTGAATTGGGGCTGAGCTTAATTAGCTCGGGTCATCTTGGGTCAAAGCAACTCCTCCCCTTGAAAAACAAGCCATAAATCTGATTCATTGGAAGTTATCTAACAGTTCAACTAGTGTACTGTTTATGATGATTCATATTACCATTATTTTATATTAAATTTGTTGCTTATGGGAATGTAAAAACGTGGTCAGATTTTTGATACGAAAATTGGGCAAATAATCAAATAAATTTCAATGATGTCATTAAATATGCATGGAGTGATAAATTTTAGTTTTAGACCATACCTCATGCATTGTGCTTTGGGATTATTTTGTATTAATATTTTGATCTACATCTAGCACTAACTTCATTACATTGTGGTAAACCAATGCAATCTGCCATATTTCTATACCCCCTCCACTCAAACTACTTGGCAGAAGCCAGCATTAAACCTTTTGAAAAAGCAAATAAGTCTGACCCCAGGAAGTAGAGATGAAGGCTAGGGATTTAACTTCATGATTTGTTGAATCTCTATTCTGCAGAAGATATTCCAGACTTCCAAGATCCTGCCCAAATCACATACCATTCTGAAAGAATAAACTATCAAGGCAGGAGGGGTTAATGTTCAAACACCACATTAAAGAGTTCTTCCCTGTTGCCTCCCAATGCAGTATTATGTTCTGCTTAAGAACACAGGCGTTCATTGAAGTACAGACATTGAAGCTTGGATGTAATTATGAAGAAGATAGGTAGAAGGAGGTGGTTGCTGAACCTTTGGGCCTATTTTGCCTTTGAATTATTTGAAGATTGATTCTACAAGTCTCTTGCTTTTCATGTAAAAATACTTCCGTAGACGGCCGAATCCAATGACAGGAATGTAATTTCAAACTTCATCCACATCTATTCCCTCTCCAACCAGCAATTGAAAATACAGCCCATATTTTTCACACAACTACCTCCCACCTCAAATCAAATCTGCAGTTATTAGTGATGTCTTTCTCCACCACCTCTTCAGACGATTCCCGTAACATTACAGACCACTTGAAAGAATTAATAAATGTTAACATTTTACTTTAACTGGCTATTAGTTTTCAGTGAGACTATTGTTAATGTGGTCATTAATCCTGCTACATGATTAGTTAGTTTATGTATTATACTTAAAGAACTGCTCTATATAGGCTAATATATTCAAGTCCAAGAAGAAATGAGAAAGCTGAATGTCTTGTCTGAAGAGCATTGCATCAGATCTATGAACAGAAGAATATGTAATGGTTTTAGTCCATTAGTCCAATTATTGAATTGCCAAATTGATTTCATGATGATTTGTTTAAATTTGTCTGGATGCATTGCAAAAACTCACATAGTAATGTAAAGCCAATATGCAAAACTTTAAGGAGAGTAAAATCTTCCAAGCTGCTCCAAAAATCACGCATTCCCAAAAACATCTTTTGAGATAACAATCCTTCTTTAAGGCAGAATCCTTCTGAGTCAAAAGGCACACTCAGAAGGCAGACATGAAGGGAAACACCCAACAAAAGTACGCTCCACAAAATATCTTTTACATTTAGATTTGATGGCAAATTGTTTTTACTGGCAGGTGTGGAAACCTCACCTCGAAGTAGGATGCTCTAAACCACTTTTACATGCATTATACGTGGAAAGATTGTTTTCATGAAAACTGAAGCTTCAAATAATGATTTCAGTACAAAATGGCTTATAGCCCAGACTTGCTAACTGGAATCTGACACTACAATAAATGAGCTGACGTTTTTTTTCACTCCTGAGATCTTCTGCATTCATAATGTTTATTAAATACAGTAAATTAAATCAAGAGCATTATTGATGAATTGAGAATAATTTTCTCAATTATTTTCTCAAAATTGGCTCTTACATAAGTGTCAGTTGCATAGATATAAGGGGCAAAAGGTCAATTGATGTCTGGAGAATAGGGACTCATCAAATTTACTTCTATGTACTTTGATATTAATTTTTCTCAGACTGAAGTTAATATTTGATTTCACAATTAAATAGCAAATCACAATTCCAAATTTAGAAACAAAAAGAGGGAAAAAACAAAGAATTTATGATGAGAAAATAAACCTATGTATTATTTCTTATCAGTATGTCAGGGCCTTACATTTTGAAGAAAGTTTTCGTTAGAAAATAGTAAACTTTGGGGAGTTTTAGTTGAAATATCTAAAATTACAAAACAGATTAAAAATTTAGGCAAAATATTTGCCATCGAATACTAGGGGACACATATTAAATATTGGAAAAATCAAAATAACAAGATGGAAATATTTTACATAAAATATAACAGATTTATTGAATTAATCTTCAAATAATTTATATGAATTTAAAAGACAATTAATTGTGATTATGAAGAAATAAAGCATTGAAAGATATGATGAGAATGTTCGTGGTGAAAATGAGATTGCTGAAAAAAAGGAAAAAGGCCTTTTGGAATAAATAGCCCTTTTATTTTTATAGTTTTTTATGTTTTTAGCTCCTTGAAGCCAATTGTAGCATTTTTGGGAAAAGTGATTTATATTTTTCAACATTATTAGTTTTATTTCTTTAAGTTTTAAGGTCTCTCTCACTGCCAAGATAAAAGGTGATAATATTTTGGGCAATGATGGAGGTGAGTTTTGTTTCAATTGATCAACTGGGTGTTGGATGGGGAATTCACAATAACTGTCCAGAGGAATTAGTATGAGATCTAATCAGTCTTTGTCTTGGACTTCATTACAATGTGGCAACAAACAGGTAGCATAAAATGTGCTCCCAGTAGGTGCTCACCGATTCAGGAGGCAGTTATTTACTCAGGTATGATGTTAATTGTAATAACTTGCAGCAGCACCTTGAAAGTGCATTTAGAATCAGAAATACAAAGAAACTGCAGCTAACACATCTCTAGAACTGTCCTACAGCCTCTTCACAGAATATTTCAAATATTCAAAATCTAAAGCTACTACCATAAAAATATCTCCTTAGGTTCCACCGTGCTTTCCCAGAAAACAGCTGAGAATATCCTTACTTATTGCTGGAGTTAGCAGCTTGCTGGCTTGTACAGCCCATGATTAGTGAACTGGTATAAGAACAGGCAACAACCAGGCAGACAGAGATGAAAATGGATCTTATCTATGTTGGTCTGTTTTGCATGCATGTATGAGGCCTCCACCTGTTTCTAATCAAGCTTATAGGTATGCAGATTCTCCTGCCAATCATAGAATCAGCAAATCAAATCAATGATGATACAATGATAAGTTAATGTGACAGCCTCCTCCTCTGCGCACCATGCCCTAAGAGGATATTGGCAATAGATTGGCCCATGATAAAGCTTGGCAAAGTATTGCAATGCTATGCCATGATCTTCTGCAGTGGCTAACTAGGAAACCCCTACTCTTCCAATGTTTTATCAAGTATATTGAAAGGATTTACTGACTGAACCACTTTGACCACATTATAAACATGCCTCAGAGGCTGGTTGGTGAGTAACTGTTGTATTCTAATTGTAATAAAGAGTTTTTAATGTTATGGTATGGCAGGTCATTTCAGTCAAGTAGAATGTGCATCTTGTGATATGTGGGAAGTTATGGATGCATCATGTGTCTTAGATGAACACATCTGTGGAAAGTGTCGCCGGCTGTAGAAGCTTGACCTCTGGGCATGGGGACTTGAACAGTGGCTGGAGTCACTGTGGTACATTTGTGCAGCTGGAAGCCATGTGGATTTAGGGAGGTGGTAACACTGCAGCTTAAGAGCATGCAGACAGGGAAGGAATGGATGACTGTCAGGTAGTCAAAGAGATCAAGACAAATAATTCAGGAACCCTCTGAGTCTATCTTGCTTGCTAATCAGTTTTCCATTTTGGTGAGGATGATTGTTCCTCAAGGAAGTGTAGCCAGGTCCAAGTTAGTTGCACAATAGTAATAGAGTATTCTTTGGTCAGGGGATCAGACAAGCACTTCTGTGGAAATAAACGTGACTCCAGGATAATGTGTTGCCTTCCTGGTGCCAGAGTCAAGAATATCAACATAATCACTCACCTGGAGAAGGGTGAACAACCAGAGGTCTGTATCCACATTGGTACTACTGATATAAATGAGAAGAGGAGTGAAATCCTAGAAATGGATTTTAGGGGGTTAAGAAAGAAATTAAAAAGCAGGACTTTAGAAGCAATAATCTTAGGATTACTCCCATCGTCACATGTTAGTAAGCATAGATATATAAGGATTGAACAATTGACACATGGCTGGAGAATTGGTATGGGAGGAAGGGCATCAGCTTTATGAGGCATTAGGACCAGTTCTGCAGTGAGTGTGACCTGTTCAAACTGAACGGGTTGCATCATAACAGGCCAGGACTAAAATCCTCACAGGCAACTTGTTACTGCTAATGCGGAACATTTAAACTAACTTGTCGGGGCGGGAGTGGCGCGGGGGAGTGGTGGTTGGGAACCCGAGGGATAGTGCAAACAATAGTAAATTAGTGGGGAATCGGAGTAAGGGAGAAATAATGAAGTCTAAATCAGGGTAGTTCTGCATGAGGCACATAAGGATGATAATCCATGTGCTTTCTGTCGCATGTTTTTCCTGGAATAGATCATTAACCTGAAACCAGAGGGACACCATGCCAAATCATACATAACTGACCAGGAGTCTGTTATCACTTGCCATTGGCATGTTGGAAGCATTTGCAGTTTGATAATCAACCTGTTTGGCTGCATTATGAATGGACCTTCCATGGTCATCAGGTCTTGGGGTAGTACTTGAGTCCGGAGCTTCTGGTTCAGAGTCAGCGATGCTGTTATTATGCCACAACACCTCTGGAACTAATTACTCCCTTAAAAAATTACAAACTTTGGGCAGAATCTTCTTGCTACGCTTGCCCCAAAACCACAATCTCCTGCATGAGGTCAACATATCTTTCCACAGCACCACCCCACCTCCCCCACCACAATTCCCATGGCGGGTGGGACAGAGAAATTTTCCCTTTGTCTTTACATATATCCAAATCGGCTGGCCTCTACTCAGAGTTCTCGTCTCTTTAACACAGACTTCTCATGTCAAGTTTCATTGATGACTGTTGAAATATTATTCAGATACCCACAAAGTGCACATCTTGATGCTATAACCCTAAAACAGCTTTCCTCTCACATGATTTTCTAAACTGTAATAGCCACTGTGCGAACCACATGAAACTTGGAACTGATATTGTACCTTGTTCCCAAGATATTACATTAGTGACCTGACATTGAACAGTGTAGTATTTAAACAGCCACAGCATCACCATCTGACACTCGTGTATAGCCTTGGAGTAATTCTCAAACATTTGCAGTCATTATGAGTAGACCAAGTTACTTATAATGAGGATAAATTAGGTTGAATATGCTGCATTTCCTTAACTGTAAATTTATTTTCTCAACTCAATTAAATTGCAGCAAATAAGGAATGTAGCAATTGCCTGATGTTGCTTATGATGACACTTAGTACATATCATGTGTTCCATTCCCAACAAAGCTGTAGATTTATTCGATGTTATCAGCCAAGCTGTGGTCATTCACCAGCAGGAAAACTTAGATACGCTCGACATAATCAAATCAGTTCCTGGCACCACTTCAAACTGAATCTGCAGCCATTTGCAACCCAGCAATCAGCAGTCCTATCAACTTTCAGTATTGGATCACAGACAAAGGCAAGAGAAAAATGTAGAAACTGTTAAAGTTAGCAGAGTCCAACAAAAGACTGCTGCTTGCAAACTCCAGCAGGGCAGATGACTGGCACTGAGCAGGCAGCCATGTTTCTCCAAGTCAGCAAGGGCAATGGAAGTAAAATAATGACATTTAACCAACTGGGAAAAATCTCTCCCTCATCATCACCACAACAGAAATGGAAAGAATGATCTTGGTTGTGGTAGTGTTTGGAGGAATGATGCAATGAAGAATATTGATACAGCTGGTACTAAAAGAACAACTTCCATGAGATTAAAGGATAGTCATTAATATTTTAGGCAACAAAAACTGCTGAAACCAGGTTGGCATATAAATAACAAACAGTGCTGAGTGCTAGACTTTAATTTTTAATGAGGCTTGAGCCATTTGACAATTAATCACTCTCTGAAGGCTCAAGGCTACTGCTATGTATGAATTCCTGCTGAATGTACATAAATGTTTGTCAATAGGCTGCAAGAGGATTGTGGGATCTCACAACTTGTCTTCTTACAGTGATCGTAAATAAGAATCAATTTTGACTGTCTCACAGTTTCTCTGTTTAAATTGTGATATTTGTTTATCTGGACTAAGGTATCAGTCACTCTCTTGCACAAAGCTGGGGTCCGCCTAGTTTGGAGTGGTGTAAAAACTCAATTAGCCATCTTTCAGTTCTGGAGAACTTTGCTTTGATTCTTAGCATTGCTCACTCAGTTGGGTTTTGTCAGATACCCACTGGGCGCTGGAAGAAGCCTTTGGTTAGTGGATCAAAAATGATGTCACCTGATAGAAGCTGGCTTTCCTTCTTGTTTACCAATAACAGAGAATTATTATGGGGAACCTAGTAATATAGAACCTAATGATGCGAAAGCTGGATATTAGTGAACATTCTCCAAACGGAGAAAATACAGCCATGTGTAAACTCATCTATTTTATTCAAGGAAGCTTTCCTATAATTCTAGAACATAGAACATAGAACATTACAGCGCAGAACAGGCCCTTCAGCCTTCGATGTTGCGCCGACCAATTAGGAAAAAGCAATGACCCTCTAACTTAAACCATTCCCTTTTCGTCCATAAACTTATCTACTAACCTCTTAAATGCCACCAAACTTGGCACATCTACAACTGCCGCAGGCAGGGCATTCCATACCCTAACCAGCCTCTAGGTAAAGAACCTACCTCTGATATCCGTCCTATAACTACCACCCCTTAATTTAAAGCTATGTCCCCTCGTGCTAGCTTTCTCCATCCTAGGAAAAAGGCTATCACTGTCCACCCTATCTAAACCTCTAATCATCTTATATGTTTCAATAAGGTCTCCTCTTAGCCGCCTTCTTTCTAACGAAAACAACCTCAAATCCCTCAGCCTCTCTTCATAAGACCTGCCCTCCATACCAGGCAACATCCTGGTAAACCTCCTCTTTACCCTCTCCAATGCCTCCACATCTTTCTTATAATGTGGGAACCAGAACTGCACACAATACCCCAAGTGCGGCCGCACTAGAGTTTTGTACAGTTGCAACATGATGTTGCGGCTCCGAAATTCAATCCCCCTACCAATAAAAGCTAAGACTCTATATGCCTTCTTAACAACCTCGTTGGTAACCTCGTTGGTTACGGGTGTGGTTCCGGAGGACTAGAGGATGGCGAATGTGGTCCCATTGTTTAAGAAGGGGAAGAGAGACCTTCCTGGGAATTATAGGCCAGTGAGTCTTACTTCTGTTGTGGGCAAGGTATTGGAGAGAATTATTAGGGATAGGATTTATAGTTATTTAGAGAGAAATGAATTGATTGGGGATAGTCAGCATGGTTTCGTGAAGGGTAGGTCATGCCTTACTAACCTCATTGAGTTTTTTGAGAAAGTGACCAAAGAGGTGGATGGGGGTAAGGCGGTTGATGTAGTATATATGGACTTTAGTAAGGCGTTTGATAAGGTGGCCCATGGAAGACTTCTACAGAAAATGCAGATGTGTGGAATAGAGGGTGATTTAGCTAATTGGATTAGAAATTGGCTGGCAGATAGAAGACAGAGGGTGGTGGTTGATGGGAGATATTCATCGTGGAGTTCGGTGACGAGTGGTGTGCCTCAGGGGTCTGTTTTGGGGCCCCTGCTGTTTGTAATTTTTATAAATGATCTGGATGAGGGTATTGAGGGATGGATCAGTAAATTTGCAGATGATACTAAAGTTGGTGGTGTGGTAGATAGTGAAGAGGGGTGTTTTAGTTTACAGAGTGACTTGGACAAGTTGCAGAGCTGGGCCGAGAGGTGGCAAATGGAGTTTAATGTGGAAAAGTGTGAGGTAATGCACTTTGGCAGGAACAATAAATGTGTAGAGTATAGGGCTAATGGTAGGGCTCTTAATAGTGTTGAGGAACAGAAGGATCTTGGTGTATGTGTCAATAGATCCCTGAAAGTAGGCAGTCAAGTGGATAAAGTTGTTAAGAAGGCTTATGGAGTCTTAGCTTTTATTGGTAGGGGGATTGAATTTAGGAGCCGCAGCATCATGTTGCAGCTGTACAAAACTCTAGTGCGGCCGCACTTGGAGTATTGTGTGCAGTTCTGGTCGCCACATTATAAGAAAGATGTGGAGGCATTGGAGAGGGTACAGAGGAGGTTTACCAGGATGTTGCCTGGTATGGAGGGCAGGTCCTATGAATAGAGGTTGAAGGATTTGAGGTTGTTTTCGTTAGAAAGGAGGCGGCTAAGAGGGGATCTTATTGAAGCATATAAGATAATTAGAGGTTTAGATAGGGTGGACAGTGATAGCCTTTTTCCTAGGATGGAGAAAGCTAGCACGAGGGGACACACTTTAAATTAAGGGGTATGAGTTATAGGACGGATATCAGAGGTAGGTTCTTTACTCAAAGAGTGATTAGGGAGTGGAATGCCCTGCCTGCAGCTGTTGTAGATGCGCCAAGTTTGGTGGCGTTTAAGAGGTTAGTTGATAAGTATATGGATGAGAAGGGAATGGTTTAGTTAGGAGGGGCATTGCTTTTTATTTTGGTTGGCGCAACATCGAAGGCCGAAGGGCCTGTTCTGTGCTGTATTGTTCTATGTTCTATGTTCTATGTTCTAACCTTATCGACTTGATTGCCGACTTTCAGGGATCTATGCACATATACTCCAAGATCCCTCTGTTCTTCAACACTATTAAGAGTCCTGCCATTAGCCCTATACTCTACACATTTGTTATTCCTGTCAAAGTGAATTACCTCACACTTTTCCACATTAAACTCCATTTGCCACCTCTCGGCCCAGCTCTGCAACTTGTCCAAGTCTCTCTGCAAAAGAGAGAGCAAGGTTTTCTTCAAGTTAAGGATATGAAGTAGACACTGGGTAATGTAATGCTTATCGTAGTTGAGCAAATTTATGGATGATCACCAAACTTCCCTTCATTATCCGACAACAGTATTTAAGTCACAAACCTGAATAACATTTTGATTTATTTTGTTAGTTTAATCAATGTTACAGATAGTGAAATCTGTGCTGGATTAACAGTTTCAAAAGTGCATTCTGTACAGGTGCAGAGTGTTTAGTTTTTTAGCATGGTGGTGATTCTGATATGAGAAACCTGGGGTCAAATTGTTCTCCCTTGGGCAGATGTCGGATGAGAACACCATGAAGCTTACTCTGCATGATCTAATCTGATCATGGATCATGCCAATATTGTGAATCCAACATATCCTTGGAACAAGCCTAGCCCTCAGTGAGTCCTTGTGCCTGGAAAAATGGGCATAAATCCAGCCTTTGAAGCTATAAAATAACCTTGATATGTTTTGCCTTTTGTAATCACGAATCAATGAGATACTTGCTTTTATTTAACTACAGATTATTTGGTTTCAGTGCATCAATTGAGCATTTTGATCCTGCAGAGATTGTCTCAACTATTGAATTGATAATGAGTTTTTTGGAAAAGCAAAAGCATGGTGGCATTAATATAATTTCACTGACCATTCAGTATAACTTCAGTGACCTTTATTTCTTTTGCCTAGCTGTGGAACAAAGTGTAAATTAAAAGGGGACCTAAGATGTGTTGAACCTGTTCATAAAATTGAGTTGTATGAGCAGGGTGTGAGAGATTTCTGCTGAATTATAATAGCAGAGAAGAAGCAACTCTGGAGAAATTCCTTTCCCAAGTGTTTATGTTTTTTTGCCACATGTGATGGCACTATGAACAAATCGCAAATTGATAGAAATATTTTAATAAATTACATTTTAAATTTTTAACATTTCAGGATTGGTGTATTGGATCCCTAATAAGAAAACTCATTCTGAATCCAGTGGGAAAACTGGAAAAATATCCCTACTTTCCTTTTAAACAGTTATGAAATAATGTTAACCATAGCTATATTGAGGACAAGTGGCCGGACTCTTCCTGATGAGGAAGAAAACAGGAACCAGAGAAAAATAAATGACAGAAACATGCAAAATTATGAAAAATAAATACCTGCACTTTGCTTATTCATTGTTGCTAATGCATACAGATGTTTGCATATTTATTTTTGAGCACTTTGGTCAAAGCTGAATGATTGTTATCCCCTCCAGAGTATTCAGGTTCTTGTTCCAGCAAATTGCTGTTATTGAAATCTATCTAATTTTGAATCTATGAAGGGGGAGAATTACATGTGAGGCAGCAAAGTAATATTAATCCAAAATTGTCATAAGCAAAACAAAATTATAGCATATCAAGTAATATCCTTATTCCACATCTAAAGCATTTGCTTCAGGCAATAAGAAAAAAACTACTAAAATTTGTCCATTTTTGAAGTATTTAGTAAGCCAAATAAAACAGTAATTCTGGCCATCACTATAACTAAGATGTAATTTCCACAAATGTAGTTTGTCTGTATGAACTTTGATCCGTGTAATATTAAAAAAAATCCAGGTACATCTTAATACTGAGAGGCTGGCATTTCCAGTAATTCAGAAAAACTTGCACAGTTGAGCAAAAAGCAAATTATTAATAAAATAAATGCCTTTACAGAGTCAATTGCTTCAACAAAACAATATTCTGCAGGGCAGTTAGGACTGGAAGAAAAACAGGAGTGAGTTGTAGGATCAAAAAAGTGAGATACGTCACAAAACCTATTTAAACAAAAAGTGCTGTATTTATTTTTAAGAGTAGGGTTGATCAAAACAGGCCATATTTTTAAACCAAGTGTGTGAGTCATAGTCCTAATGACTAAAATTGGACAAACATTGTATAAATAAAAGCAAAATACTGTGGAAGCTGAAGATCTGCAATAAGAACTGAAAACACTGGAAAATCCCAGTAGGTCTGGCGCCATATGTGTAGAGACAGAAAAACAAAGCTAATGATTCGAGTTCAATATAACCCTTCTTTGGAAATGGAAGTTCCAAATAGGACTCACACTGGGCTCAAAATATTAACTCTCTCTATAAATATTGCAGAGCATTATATGAACTTCAGTCTCCGCTCAGTCTTATATACAATTCTTAAGTGTAATGTGTATGTCATATTTTTGCAAAGCTCTACTATATTTCCAAACTCTTTTATTTTTCCAGGTAATTCTTTAACTCGGATGATATATTGAAACCTCATTTTTTTTTCAGGTTGGTGGTCATACAATGCTCCCCATTCGTTGGATGCCCCCTGAGAGTATTATGTACAGGAGATTTACCACTGAAAGTGATGTGTGGAGTTTGGGGGTGGTATTATGGGAGATCTTTACCTACGGAAAGCAGCCCTGGTACCAGCTGTCAAACAATGAGGTTTGTAGAGGACTTTATAAACTGTAGTCAAAAGGGAGCAGTCATTCTTTAAGTACACCATTGCAGTACAGCTGAGAAGGCAGAATAGTGATTCCCTTAACTCATATATTATCTGAAAACACAGAGCAGTGACAGTTGCAAGTTTGATCACTATTTGCTCAGTGCTTTATTCCGGCTTTGTCAGGTAGGCAGGAATTAAACAGATACTACAACATTTACAATTAAGAGAGAGGGAAAATTGGAGAAATAGGTACTTCCCGACACTCTTGGAGACTGACTAAAGGGTTATTATAGACAAAAAAGGAATAAGCATCAACACCCAGCTAAGCTATTGGCATCTGCAATGGCATTGAAGTAAAAGGAAGCAAAAGTACAAAATAAATGGAACAAGTTGACCCAGAGGTAACATACAATTAGTAGTTAGTCAAATTCTAAAGGTGAAACTGCTGCTAATAATGTTTTCCTCTGATTTTTCCACCAGGTTATTGAATGCATCACACAAGGCCGTGTGCTGCAACGGCCTCGGACCTGCCCAAAAGAGGTGTATGACCTGATGCTTGGTTGCTGGCAGCGCGAACCACACATGAGGCTCAATATCAAGGAAATTCACAGTCTCCTCCAGACATTGGCAAAGGCCTCCCCGGTTTATCTGGATATTCTCGGCTAAGCACCACTTTCACAATTGTAGGCGTGCGTGTGTGTGCGAGATTGTTGCTGCATTATGAAGAATCGTGCTCTGATCCCTGACAGTATTAATCGCAATGAGGAGAAGCTTTAAAAGGCAAAATATGGCAAAACCTCTCCATCTGCAGACATATTATTGACTTTGAGTTTTATCATTCTCACTCAATCTGATCTGGCTTTTACTCATTTGCAACTCTGCCTTGAAGCAGGCCTTAATCTAACTGATTATTCTGCTGAAGACAGTCAAAATTTCTCACTGCAATTAACAAATATTCTTAGTGATTTGCCTCTGATTTGGATGAAAAAAGGGAAGAACAGATAACTGTGAATCATGAATACCCAGATGCAACACAAAGAAAGGAAAATAATTGATTCAACTATGTATATTTCACCTGCCATGGACAAAAATCTTAAGTGAGACTGAGGAAATATTAATGTATATGGAAAACATTTTTAATTCAGTGAAGGAAGGCATTATGTCATGATTTACTGCATACTGATAATTTAATGGTTTCAAGTTCACCAGTGGACTCTCTAAAACTGACATCAAAAACATGGTATTATTTAGCCACTTCACTTAAGTCCATTATTCAGAAACTTCTCCCGGCTTCTTGCTTTTTCAGTTTTCTTTTCATTGAAAAACATATCTCACAAAGAAGCAAGTGCAATACAACAATTTGCTGTGAACCGGGCATCTAGAACAATGTGCAACTTTAATTATGTGAATGCAGTCTCCAGATCCTGAGCTTCAGGCTGGAGCAGGCTGCAACGTTCAGTATTAATTTCAGGGTCAAATACTGAAGGTGATTGACTTTAATAACACAGCACTTGTAGTTGTCTAGGCAAATCATCTGAAAATGTACTTATCCTAAAGCATTTTCCCCTTCAGTATGTGAGTGAAATATAATTGTGCATGATCCTAATACCATAATGTATGTACAAACTATCGCTCATATCTTGTACACCTTTTAGATGTAGGATGTTATCCATAATGGTGTTACATATATTTAATTAGAAACCCTATTGGAGGCCATTAGCTGCAGGAAATGGCCTTATGCTTTAACAGTACGATGGGATGATAGAAATGCAGAAATATGGACAAATTTATAAAGATCAAATAATCTGCAAAGAGACAGTGAAATTAAGTCCCTAGGGTAGACAGAAGTGTTCCTATAATTAACATATGATAGCCATCACATAAAACCTAACCTAGCCATGTTGCTATGGTATCTCCATTCTCAATATCCTTTGCTTGCTTAATTTTCTTTCTCCGTCTAATAATATTCTGACAGATAGAGCATGGGTACATTGCAGTACAAGATGCATGGTCGATGGCTCATGTCTAGCTTGTTGACATATGAATCTCAGTTATCTGTTGATACTGGGGACAAGTTCAGACTAAAGCAAGCACTTGGTCTGTCAAAACCTAATGTTTTCTCCTTTTAAAAGCATACTCCCTCTGTGAGGGAGCACAGCTGTAACTTGTAACTGCATTCAGCAACAAAGCATGGATTGCTCCTAGGATTTGTCTATTCTCCTATTTTATCAAAAAACCTGAGGAGATCTGTATAGGATATCCATTCAATTTTTTTAAACTTTATGGCCAAATATTTAATAATTTAATACCTTGAGTTTATTTACAATTTTTTATTTTTTACATAATTTATTAATTGGAGCATAACTGCATTTGATTGTTTTGCTTCCTTAAGTGGGATTCAAATGGCTGTTAATTAGCAAAAGAATTGAGTTGTATATAAATGGCAGAGGTTATTTTTCATTATGTCCTGCTATTCACTTGAGATTTGATGGATTCATTAAACTGAATTCTTAACTACCAGAGCCACGGTAGTTCAGAGAGATATAAAAATGAATTTACACCCTGTAGATATGCAGGGTAGCATAACAGATACTGTTGTAGACATTCTCAGGATGATCCATCAAGTGACCTGAGATCAATGGATTTTTGTTAGGCAATGGTATCAAGAAATATGAAGCAAAAGCAGGTGAGTAGAGGTGAGGTAGGGATTGGCCACGTTCTATTGAATTTGGGAATTTTTGAGGGGCCTACTCCCATTCCTATATTCCTACGCTCCCTTGTTCCTATGATCAGAAGGATGTGCCTTCCATCTACTTTAAAAGTATTAACAGAATTATACTGCATTGCAACATTACTGCAAATGTATAAAGAGCAAGAAGTTAATGAATTTTGTTGTGAATCTCAGCCTACCACATTATAACATTGAACTCAGCAAGTAGGTCTTTCTTCAAGATGTTCAAAACTTCTGGACATTTGAAATGTTGATACCAATCAGATTATATGATATTGGCTATTAAGCTGGTAAAATCACATCCATTTCTTACACCGCATTCTCTGCTGCTCTTACTGTTCCTTTTGGAAAAAGGTAATAGTTATGAACATAACAACTGAGGAAGAAAAGTCCTCAGCAATGACTACATGCTGATGAAATCTCCAAATACTTTGTGGGCATAAGATGTGACATATGTTTGTCTTAAGAGGTTGAAAATAAATCAACAAATGAGGTAACTTCTATGAAACATTTTTGTGAATTCTGTAGATGTTGAAGTGTGGCATCCATGGTGTAACATGCTTTTGGCTCATTATTGACATGTGCCATGCCTGATATAAACTAATTTTAACATTTTAGAGAGATTAATGTATTAGCAATAGTTGGACCAAGGCACTGAAGGAAGGGATGCTTCTGTAAAAATGAATACTATTGTCACCAGAGCCTGGAAATATTATCTATATTCACATTTGATTCAAAGTCTTGTGCTGTGGTTATATTCTACCTGTTAATGAGCAACTAACTTCTTGCACATTGGATTTATGATGGATTGAGAAAGCACAAGCAACATCAAAGGACATGTTAAATAATTGAAGTACAGCTCATTTTATTTAACATTACGTTATCGGGAATAGTTTCCAATCAGGCCAAATACAGGCCCAGTGAGGGTTAGCTTCATTCTTTGATCATGGTATGAGCATTGTTTTTGACAGTTCAAAGGTCAATGGATATTTCAGCTTGATTTTGTGGCTTTACAACATTTCTTAGTGGTAGTGATTGCCAATCCTCCCTTCAGTAGAAATTACTTGTCACTTCAACAGAATTGGGAAGATTTTTGTGTCCTGGTCTACAAACACAAGTTTTCCAATCTCTTGGAACTGAAACTGTGACCTGGTGTCTTTTTTAAATTCAGCTCGATATTTAATATATTTTTCTCTTTCCTTTTGTTCTGGTTAATTATATTTTTCAGTGTCTCCTTAAAAAAAAACCTCTGATGACATTTCTGTGTTCTACGTCTTTCCCAAGATGTTGAGATTAAGATTTGCAGGGGCTAGATTATCATCATGTGTCCAATTCCATGGAGTGGAAGCCAGAAGACATACCTGCTACCCAGTTTGATGGATTTGCTCTGACGTCCGGCCAATTCTCACACTTGAGTCTTGTCTCCATTACTGTCAGCAAGAGCTGAAAATCCAGCAGATTCAGCACAATGCTCAGCCTGTACAGATAGTGAGTGGCAGTGGGGGTGGCGATTCCAAGGGACGACCGTGGCAGATGAAATTTTTGTGGGGCTTGGAGGATAACTATTTCCACAAAAATCATTTTGTAAGTTTGACGTATCTGGTTTCGATCAGTCTGCTGAACAAATTGGCCTCATGCTGTCTTTATGCTGGAACCTTTGCCATTTTTTTCTGTTACAGTCTGTTGTACACGTTTATTTCTTGAATGGTCTATGTAGCACTTGGCTGATTTTTAGATGATGCCTAAGTACCTGTGTTATATATTTGTACGTTGAAATGTGACCAGTTTCTCAAAATGAAATGGAAAGTTTCTTGTGATACAACAAATTCAATGGAAAAATTCTGTCTTACAATAAACATTGCCATCAGAAATATATACCTTGTACCGTTTTAATGTTAGTACATTTAGAGCAAAAGCTATATAAATATATAGATGATAGGAACATGCTATTAAATGCATGCTTGGAGTTAACACACATTAAAATTGGTGTGTGAACATGAGAAATCACATGCACCGATTATTATATTTGAACATTTAGGTTATTTCTTCCAATTTTATGATATATAGCAGCAAATTACTATGAATCCTAGAAATCTGACAATGTGGAAAATACCCAGCAGGCCAGCTAGCATCTGCAGAGAGAGAAAAACTAACTTAATGAGTTGAGTCAGCGACCTTATATCAGAACTGAAACTATTCACTTACTTAAAAACTGTAATTGCTGGCTGGAATTCTCCGATGTCATCTGCTCGACTGCCACTGCCAGAGAAAATGGAGAACTTGGTGCTCAGCCAAATCTGCATTTGTAGCAGAGGAGCTGGAGAATCCCAGCCGTGATCAGAGAATCCCTGCCTATGTCTCTAAGTAGAAGGAGGGAATTTCCAGTTGTACCTCAAGACTGGAAATATGCAGCTGAGATCAAATTTTCCTTCCTGCCTGCAATAATTCCCACTGTGGGCAGGACTGGAAAAATTACCCAATGGTTACCTCTGAGCACAGATCTCTGACCAGAAAAATTAAGATGTAGAGATGCTGGTGTTGGCTGAGGTAAACACAATAAGAAGTCTCACAACACCAAGTTAAAGTCCAACAGGTTTATTTGATAGCAAAAACCACTAACCTTTGGAACGCTGCTAGTGGCTTTTGCTACCAAATAAACCTGTTAGACTTTAACCTGGTGTTGTGAGATTATTTATAATGAAAGATTAAGGCTAGAATGTTATGACCATTCACGCCGGAGGGATATTTTTTCCAGCTGCAGTGAACGGAGATTTGACTGGGCACTAAATTCTCTGACTTTGCTGCAGAGAGAGTGTGGCGTGAATGGCTGGTAAGGTCATGCCCTAACACCTTTTCTGTCACTGCAAATGCTGCCAGTCCTTTTGCATATTTGCTTTTATTTCTTGATATTCTGCTTGTATGACAACAGCTTCAAAATCATTGATAGTGGATTGAAAGCCTAATATCTTAAATGTATCTGTCATGCCACAGTTTTCAAAGATGCTTGTGCTTGAAAGTACATCCTCAGAAGTATTAAATCCTACCTTTAAAGGATCACCACTGAGTTTCCACTGTTAGTTACAGTGGCTGATCAATAGAAATCCTCACAGTTGAACGTATCACAAGTATAGAATGTAAAGAATATATCTTTTCTAACCGCTGCATTTGTAAATATGCTTGTTTTGATTGACAGGTCTACGCTATTTCACAGCAGGCAGCAGTTTTCAATTCCTCTTTTCTAACCACTGCTTTTATAAACGTGCTTGTTCTTAACTGCAATGTTTGTAAAGAGGCCTGTAGTTTCATCTGAAAATCTTGGCTCGCAATTGTTTTTCCACAGTGAGTCTTCTTGAACAACTCATGCTGAAATAGTGTACCTGCACTGGAGATAGCCTTCAGCCATTGAAGAGGCGAGCAACACTCCCTTGCCACTCTGGCACCCTGGCATTCACAGCACTGCCAGAGGGGAATGTAAGGTTGGCACTACCAAGGGGAATGCCTGAAAGTAGGGGGATGTGCTGAAGAGGACAGGGCATTTGCTTGGTGGAGGGAGGTTGCCTCTCTGTTGATTTGGGTAGTGGATGCTCCCCTTGCCTGCACAGGGGGTTTGCGATTTCAACTGACCTTTGTGTATTCCTGTCCTACCCAATACGATTCATACGTTCCAATGTATATGTTCATCTTGCGATCATAAATTGAAATATATTTTCAAGAGCTTAATTTAATTAAAAAATTTTTTCAGTTAATTTTGGGTTGACAAGATGTTTTCCAGATAACACTACTGAAAAATGCTGATCCATCTAATATCATTATTTAAAATATTAGCTCTTTGGTAAGTCTGAATTATTCTTGAATCATTACTGCTTTAGGGACATGTTGTTTTCTGGATGCTGGTTTATAAATGGATGGTGTGACCTCGCTGTTGCCATATTGGTATTGTCAAATGTTTCAATGAAAAAGTTGCTGCTTCTACGATGACACTGATTTTCAGTATTTTGTTCAGCAGTAAGAAAACAAAATGATGGCAACAAGGTGGAAAAAATTGCTTCTTGACTCTTTTTGTAAAAGAAACTTCAATAAATGTTCACATCGCTACAAATAATATGAAACATTGATGGACAGGAAACAAATGTGCCAAAATTCATTGGGCTGAAATCTGACTAAGTTGACAGAGTCAGCATAAGGGGAACTAATTTGTATGGGACTGCGGGATGCCCTTTTCTATTTGGGTACACTTCTAGAATATATATCTTCCTTCTACCCATTAAGCCTAGCACCTGGTCTGGAAGCTATATATTCAGGCCACACGTAGCAGATACTACATATCAGACTACAGGGCACTCTTCAATCTTGCATTCAAGATAGTCCCTCCATTTTATTTAATAAAAATAACCCATCTATGGACATGAGGAGAATGTGCAAACTGACATCCAAAGTTGTAACTCAACACCCATCTCTGGCACTGTGAGTCAGCAGGGCTAACCTCCTTACCTAAGAAGGATATACTTGCCACAGAAGGACTGCAATGGCGAAGACTAATTCCTGGGATGGCGGGATTGTCCTATATGAGGGATTGGAGAGACTGGGTAGGTATTCCATAGAGTTGAGGAAAATGAGCGGTGATCTCATTAGAATGTTCAAAATTCTAACAGGGCAGATGCAGGAAGGATGTTTCCCCTTGCTGTGTTGGAGTGTGTGTGTGTGTGTGTGTGTGTGTGTGTGTGTGTGTGTGTGTGTGTGTGTGTGTGTGTGTGTGTGTGTGTGTGTGTGTGTGTGTGTGTGTGTGTGTGTGTGTGTGTGTGTGTGTGTGTGTTTTGAGGGCGGGGAGAGTGGAAATTCCAGAACCATGGGACACAATCTCAGACTAAGAAATAGGTCATTAAGGAGTGAAAAATGATAAAATATTTTATCCCTGAGTGCTGTGACTATTAAGAATTGACAAATGTCAAGTCTTCTGGGTTTTAAAAAAGGATAAAGGTTGATTATAAATATTTTTGCAATGGCATCCATTCACACACTAATACTGACACACGCCCCCCCTCAATACACATACCACCCCCACACACACACATACACACAATACACATGCATACACAATAAAAGATTCTTATTATGAAAAGATTGCATTTCTGACTTAAAAAGTCCAAACATTCTCTGAGATGAAGTATCAAAATGTTGCAGACGTGTAGTTTCTTTAATAATATATTGAAAAATAGAGCCTGGAGGTTTTGGAAGATGAATTTTATTGCTTGCAGTCTCAGGTTTCTGTTGCTCCTGTCAAACGCCTTTAGTGACAACGTGGTTCAGTTCCTCAGACAGATCAGTAATGGCCAACCTGAATTCTCTGCCAGCTGATCGTTCTTAGGTAGGGTCTGTTCATGTTCCTTTGCCAGTCTGGATCTTTCTCCCCTTCTGCTCCAAAAATATTTTTTATTAAATATTCTTGTCTGAAACGCTAATTTCTGTCATATGACCAGCAGGCTTCTGTCTAGTGAATGATTTCTGACAACGAGGGCACTGTCAAACAATGGGGTGCAAGTTTCATCCATCAATGCCTCATTATGAAAGAATAGGGGTTTCTCAAAACCAATTCCACTCTGAAGCTGAAAAGTCTCCAAATAGTATTGCACATCAATATGTTTCATTATTTGGATAAGGTTAGTCATTGACCACAGGAAAGGTCTGTTGCATTTTAATGAGATGGTCTGAAAGTTCATTTACATTTTAAAGACATGAAGTTAAGCTTCGGGACCTTGAATGTTCAATGACTGAAAAGAAAAGGTCATCTGACCTCTCAACTTCAATTTGTTTTAAGGCACCCATTCTCCATTAGTGTCCAATTCGAATTTATATTCCATAAATCCACGAGTCTCTATTGTGTTAGTGTGACAACATAGAGAAAACAATGAACAAACTTCAAGCAGCATATACTTTACAAAAGGGACTTTGACCTGAATCTATCAAGGAGTAGCAATCACCATCAGAATGCTACTCTGCTCCTATCTTTTTCAACTTTACTGGAGCTCTGCATTTCTAGCCAAGTTCTGATCCCCAACTTCTCCGGAAACATGGAGATTACAAATTTTCAGAGAGTTCCTTCATAACATTGGAATGTCGGAGGGAAATAAATCACACCCTATTTTTATGGCATTAGCTTCCCTATTCTAAGTAAGAAGTTTAAATGTCCCAAAGCTTATTTGAAAAGTTACAGGGAAAAGGTAAGTGGATAGAGAGTAGAGTGGGTAAGGGTTTAAGTGAGTAAGGTGAGTGGATAAGTGGGTACATGGGTAAAATGATCGGGGAGCGGGTGATGAGGCTAAGGCAAGTGGGTAAATGGGTTGGTGGGTAAAATGAGTGGCAGGTGGGTCAGGTGATAGGTGGGTAAGGTTGCCAGTAATAGGTGCATAACATGCAAGGTGCCAACTGAATTGAGTAGTAGGTGGATAGGGGAATAAGGTGGTCAGTGAGTTGGGTGGCAGGATGGCAAGTGGGTGAGATGATAAGGTGACAGGTGGATAAGGTGCCAGGTGGGTTGTGTGGCAGGGTGTCATGTGGGTAGAGTGGGAGATTGGCAGGTTGATCATGACAGGTGGGTGACTGCTTAGATAATCAAGTTAGGTCGAGAAGTATTGTCAGGTTGGGAATTAGTGTGGTCATTTCAATAAGGACTCACATGTAGACCAGACACGGTAAGGACAGCAGATTTCCTTCCCTAAAAGACATTATCAAACCAGATGGGTTTTTCTGACAATCAACAATGGTTTCAATTCATCAGTAGATACTTAATTGCAGATTTAAAAAAAATTAGATTCAAATTGCATCATTTGCTGTAATAGGATTCAAACTCGGGTCCGCAGAACCTTAGCTGAGTTTCTGGATTAATAGTTCAGCAATAATACCATTGGGCCATCACCTTCCTCCATAGAAAGTCACCAAGGCAGCAACCCATGATCTCCACCATCCACAAGGACAATGGTGGTAAGTACACGAGAACACCATCATGTCTATACACTACCCTGTCTTATATGCCCGTTTCTTCATCATTGCAGAGCCAAAACCTGAAACTCTCTACTCATCTTCATTGTGGGAACATCTTCACTATATAGATTGCAATGGTTCAAGAAGAAGAGTCACCACAGCTTTCTCAAGATTGACTGAAAATGGACAATAAGATACCAACATTACCAGCGATGAAGAATGACTGAAGAATGAAATGAACTGATCAAATATGTGTATTATAAACTGTAAAAGGCTGGTTATTAAAGAAGTTGATGCCTTAAACCATTAAAATGGTTGAATGATTGAAAATGAAAGGAATATAATTGAATGAGTTTGTGGTTATTTTCTAGAGGTTCACCAGAGAAAAAACACAGTTAATAATTCAATTACTTTGGAATGAATATCATAGGATATTTTGAAATCAGAGGAAGAAGTATTTGATGGATTGAAAGGACAGAATGCAAAGAAATTATTGGCACAAGTCACCATATATTCTAGCACAAGGTTTTTCAAAATGGGTGTTGAGACCTGGATATCCTGTTTAAAAGAAAACATGGGTTGTTCTGTGGTCCTGGTGAGGTATTTTCAAAACATGACGAGATGTGTTCAAAGCATGGTGAGATGTGTTCAAAACATGGTGAGTGGTTCTGTGATCCTGTTCAAATGAAAAATTGGATGTTCTATTTATGGTGTGCACTTTGTTGAAGGTGGTATGACAATGAGGATCTCTTGACTCAGATCTCTCAATACAGCCAACATGAATCAGAAAAGAACAAAGAACAAAGAACAAAACAGCACGGGAAACAGGCCCTTCAGCTCAACGAGCCCGCACCGCCACCTCGATGTTCCCACTTCCACCCATGATCCCTGTCTATGTTTATAGAAATCTGCATTGGAACCAAATTTGTGAGATAATTTAGAGAGAATTTGTTTTGCCAATTATTCACGAGCACATCTTTGGGGTGTGGGAGAAAACTGGAGCACCCGGAGAAAACCCACACAAGCATGGTGGGAATGCGCAAGCTCCCACTATTACATGCAAAAGGCTTTATGTCTGTTGGTTTTGGACTTTTTAGGCCAGAAGTCCTTCAATCTCCTCTTCCTTCTTGATGATGTACAAGCATAGAAGAAGAGCCATTTGGAGGTGATTGAAGATTACATACTGCCAAAGTAATTTGAGAGGCTTGTTATAATCTTTCAGGCCATCTTAGTGAAAAGATTCTGCAAGGTACATAATCTCAAATTCAGTGATCCTCTGTTTGAGAATCTGTTAGTTGGAATCCCAGAGACCTGATATGGGAAGCATCTTTCCAGGGATTCCACACATTCTCTAGTGAAGTTACAGCAGCCACTTGGGTGAATCCCTAAGAATAATTCTGGGATAAGGCTGGATTTAGTATTCTCCTTTAGAGCCAGGCCAAATGCCATCAATGTTTCTGTCATGATTAATTGGAAGATTTGGGAGGGTGACACTGGGGTGACACTCCAGATGCATCCCTTGTAAGCACCCAAATCCTCATTCCAGAAAATCTGAACCCTCCATCACCCCGCGCCTCCCCCCCCACCCAAATCCATGTATCTGCACAGCACAGCGATAGTCACTGAGCTGTCGTGGTGCCCATCGAATGGTCCAGGTCAAGTGTACACTAACGACATGAAGCACTAGGATACTCTCGAAAAATCCAAGAGCAGCCCTCTCATGACCCATTCCATATATGCCCCTTGATAGACAACAAGGCGGACAAAAGTACCTGTAGGATAAAAAAGATTAGTATTGCCTGAAACAATTGAAATTATGTGCACTTTACGAAAGAAAAAGGTAAAGTGTATTTTTAAATGTACAGCAAATCTCATTTAGATTGTGACTGTAGCAGCAGTACCTCAGCTTGTTTGTCAGTAGGTTGCAAGGAGTAGCCATTTTGTAAAAGTGGATCCTGGGAAAAAAGTTTGAAAAGCACATTTCTAGCATATAGAAGGAAGCTAAGAAGAAAATCAGCTGAACACTGGCAGAATTTTTCAAAGCTTCATTGGGAACTGGAAAGGTTCTGCAGGATGGGAAGTTAGCAAATGTAGTGAACTATAACATCAATGGGGTGGGAGAATGCAATTTGGGAACTTTTTCTTCCAAAACATGTCAGTTGAGGGGGTGTTGGGGGGTGGGGGGGTGGGGTGATGGAGGGTTCAGATTTTCTGGAATGAGGATTTGGGTGCTTACAAGGGATGCATCTGGAGTGTCACCCCAGTGTCTCCCTCCCAACTCTTCCAATTAATCATGACAGAAACATTGATGGCATTTGGCCTGGCTCTAAAAGAGAATACTAAATCCAGCTTTATCCCAGAATTATTCTTAGGGATTCACCCAAGTGGCTGCTGTAACTTCACTAGAGAATGTGTGGAATCCCTGGAAAGATGCTTCCCATATCAGGTCTCTGGGATTCCAACTAACAGGTTCTCAAACAGAGGATCACTGAATTTGAGATTATGTACCTTGCAGAATCTTTTCACTAAGATGGCCTGAAAGATTATAACAAGCCTCTCAAATTACTTTGGCAGTATGTAATCTTCAATCACCTCCAAATGGCTCTTCTTCTATGCTTGTACATCGTCAAGAAGGAAGAGGAGATTGAAGGACTTCTGGCCTAAAAAGTCCTAAACCAATAGACATAAAGCCTTTTGCTAGTAATGGCAGGAAAGGCTCTCCCAAGTGGCACCATAACCCTCCTCCCACTACATATAATCCTGGGGTGCTCAGACATTCCCAAGAATTTGTAAAGGTCAAGGCATGCAAATTAACTGAACTGTCAAATTAATCTGCATTCCTGTCGGGTGCAGTGCGGTAGTGCACAGCTTGATTTATGCCAGGAAACAGCTTTTGTTTTTTTTCACTTGTCAGATTGAAGCATCCTTCAGAAAATGCAGGGTTTATACCTAGGTTTTTGATGAAGACAATCACGAGGGCAGCATCCGGTTAAAGTACTTTTGATGTTTTCCCCCTTGCCATATAAGGCATCTCTCCTGAATTTTCACCTTTGACAAAAACTAAGGGCTGCAGAAGATCTCAAACAACAAATAAATTGCAGACAATTCCAGAAATAAGGATCAGACCAGGACATTTTTCTGTTCCAAACGAAAAGATTCTGCGAGGTACATAATCTGAGCTTCATTCCTGACATAATGCAGTAAACTGACATGTTAATACCTAGGAAGAGGAGGGTAGCCATCACAGACAAGAGGAAACACCTGCAGCTAAAACAGCTGCCAAACAGGAGGCCTTTTTAAATTTAAATAATTACTCTTAATAAACATACAGCAGCTGCTCCAAGTAGCAGCTTTACAAACGATGACTGTAGAATTCATTTTGAGTTTAGCCCACAAGGTCAATTCCAACTCATTGCATGTCATTTAATTTCACCTACGGCTTTTGTTTTTGCGTAATGGTCATATATTCCACTGAACATTTACCAGCCTTTCGTTAGAAAAAGCTTTAATGTAAGTAATGGGTGTGTAGACATAGAAGCTTGCTAAGTTGTATAAAATGTCTTTTTTCTATCAATGTTAGATATATGCTCCCTTCGTCATAGAAACAAACAGTGCAGAAGGAGACCATCCGACCCATCAAGTCTGTACCAACCACAATCTCAGCCACGCCCTATCCCCACATATTTACCCTCGCTAGGCCTCCTGACATTAAGGGGCAATTTATCGTGGCTAATTCACCTAATCTGCATATCTTTGAACTGTGGGAAGAAACAGGAGCAAACCCACACAGACAGTGTGCAAACTCCACGCAGACAACAACCCAAGGTTGGAATTGAATCTGGGACCCTAGCACTGTGAGGCAACAGTGCTAACCATTACACCACTGTGCATTCACAGAGTCCAAACTTTCTTTAAAATCAGACTAATGTTGAGCAGATACAAGCAAGAAACCTTATCTTGCTGCTGCAAATTAACTTCACAGATCACTATCAGGAGTTTTGGAAAAGTTGATCCTCATGCATATTAAATTACAGGAGTTGAATTATGAATTTCTTTACCAAGTGGTATAACCAAAATTTAGAGAAAAATCCATCTAAACCCATCATATTCAATATTACTGGTTCGGAGTCATCTCTGTGCATGATGCTGAATAGACCGCTAAATGGCAACATTTTACATGCCCCCACCATTGGGCTTGCAGTGATGCTGGCCTGTAAGATTCCATGGATAGTCCTCCTGCCACATTCTTGTCCATCACCAATCTGACCACAATTTTACGAGGAATGGGTGAGGTCTGAGAAAGCCCATCCAACATAGTTCCAATTGAAGCTCTTAATGACTAAGTAGTAAGATGTTATGTTTTTTCCAGCCCTCCCCTCAATTTTGAGGCCAGTGAAAATGGTTCAGAGGCTGGGAAAAACCTCCAGATCATCAGACATGTGGTGGGGGTGTGAAGGGTGCTTCTATTACAGGCACCCTTTTACTATTGAGAACCACCACCAAGAACTTGGTCCTGGGGGTGCACTATTTCTGCTACCCTTCAAATTCATAGAATCCCTATAGTGCAGAAGGAGGCAATCGACCCACTGAGCCTGCACCAACAGTAATCCCACACAAGCTTGTGAACTCATGTGCTTACCCTGCTGGTCATCCTGACACTAAGGGGCAATTTAGAATTGCTAAACAAGCTTAATCACATACCACTGGACTGTCGGAAGGAACCCATGCTGTCATAGAGAGAATATGCAAACTCCACACAGGCAATGACCGAGGCTGGAAGGGAACCCAGGTCCCTGGCACTGTGAAGCAACAGAGCTAACCATTATGCCTATACATCTCTTTCTTCTTTTAAAGTGATCCTCAAAACTAAGTTTTACAAGATTTTGATTATCTGCTCTAATGTTGGCGCATGTGTTTAGTGGAAAACTTTACTTGAGAACGTTCTGGTGAAACATCTTGTGACATTTAATTGTGTTAAAGTCTATATTATTCAAGTTGTTGCTGTTGTTGAGAATCCAAAGCAGACTGCGAAGATTCTGGTACATTTATTTAACACAAGCCTTGTTAGGCCCATCAATAGTGGCAAGATTCCTTCTTGGGCATTACCAAAATCAAGGGCCAAGTGTGTTTAGCAGAACATTTTGTAATTAAAAAGGTCAAAAACAATATGAAAATTATTTTGCAATTTAGCAAAAACACAGAATGATACAGCACAGAAGAAGTCCATTTGGCCTAAGATGCCTATACCATCCATTAGGATCCCAGCTGATATTAATAATGGACATGTCATGGCACAAAGTGAAATCTTTTATTCAAAAACAAAAAGTTTGTTTTTATTTTCGAAAACATGGAGAAAAGTTACTGAACAAATTCACAAGTATCTGCTGATGGACTTGATACTTAACAAATAAAATATTTACTAAACAAGAACAAAATGAATTATATTACACCAGCCAAAAATGTTGTAAAGATCTCAATACAAATATAAGAAATTGATTCACACTCACATTATTTCTTATGTTTATGCAACAACCTACCAAGACTGGAAAATCTCGCCCGAGGTCAACAGACCTTTGCATGGTCCCTGTCTGTTCCACTATGATTCCCATGGCGGGTGGGCAAGGGAAAGACCACTCACAATCTTTTCATTTTATTTTACAATTACATGTCATTTTATACAACTACAAAATTTTAACCAAAACAAAGTCAATACATATAACAAATAGGATTAGCAGAATTTACATATCAAAGCATTATCGTAACAGGTGGTATAGTGGTTAACAATGTTGCGTCACAACGCCAGGAATCTGGACTCCTTCCCAGCCTGGCGTGATTGCCTGTGTGGAGTGCTATGTTCTCCCTGTGTCTGTTGGGTTTCCTCCAGGTGCTCTGGTTTCCCCTTACATTCCAAAATGTGTGGATTAGGTGGATCGGCCATGCTAAATTGCCCCTTAGTGTCATGATAGTGCAAAGTAAATAAAGTGATAGGCCTAGGTGAGATTGTTGTCGATGCAAGCTTGATGGGCCGAATTTCTTCTTTCTGGACTGGAGGGATTTTTTGACATGTTAATGCTTGCATTTCTTTTTTCTACCATTCCTGATCTTTAACTTGACAAAGAATGCCTTATTTATGTCCACAGCCAGTCATCCTGTTAATTAACTGTCGGCGTAATTCCACCATCAAGTTTATTTTCCAAACTCAAAGATGGTAACTTCTCATTTCAAGATAACAAAATGCAAGCTTTCTGGGTTAACAACTCATTTGTCTTCTGACCAAAGTCTTTTTCAACCGTTACAAGGATGTTATTGAGTTGCTTTTTATGTTCACACAAAAGGGTTTCATACTCCTGCCTGGTTTGAACTTTGAACATTTTAAGATCTTCAAGTTTCTCCTGACTCCATTCCAAACCAGATCCTATCTAATTCTCTTTGGGCAACTTCAACCATTTCCTCTCTCTGGAGTTTTATTGTTTGTTACAACGCTTTAACTGTTTTACATAATTCATGAACCAAATCGTTCCGCTCCTTTGCAGGTTTTAAATGGTCTTTTGTAAACTGTCCATTTGCTTGGCCTCCAGCTGCTGTACCCTGTGTCTCAATACTGGCAAGCACTTGTAGTACAGTGTTTTTGGTCATTGACCCTTCCAGGACATTTTGTCTTTTCCCATGGCAATTCTTCTATATTCTGCAGGCACTTCAGTTGCTTCTATATTGTCCATTACTGAGGTTCATACATCAGTATTGTTACTTGGATCAGTCCTTTTCTCAACTGGGTCACAATTGGGCAAAAAGTTTTTATTGACAGGAAAAGCTTCCAGAATTGTGACAATTTCAGGTTGCAAAAGAACGATAGTGCCCACTATATCAGTGCCCGAAATGAAATCTGCACCTTTAATAAGTGAACGAGGAACCATTTCCACCGTAACAATTCTGTTTACTATGTCACTTCATAAATCACTTTAAACAAAGGAACAGGTTTATAAATTCATAAATTCCTCCTATTAGAATTCTCACCTTCATGAACTATCTACATCAGCCATCATCAATGATTGATCTACCCTAATATCTCTCAAAATTTGAATCTGCTTATTTATTTTGTTGGATGAGTAAGGAGACATCTTGCTCTTTAAAACAAGGCATTCAGAACCTTCAATAAATGGACTCTCTTTAGCAATAATCAAGGAAGAATTTTCTTGAGCCATATCCCTCTTTCTAGTGGGTTCTGAAGGAATATCTTTCATCCATTCTTTTTCTGGTGCAGCTTTTTCTGAGGATTCCTTAAGTATTCGTCTAACTACCACCAGTCTGCCATTCAGCTTCCAATAATGGGCTTAAAGGTTCCCTCCCTTTTGGCAACAAAAATATATGATTTATTTTCACCCCTTTTATTTTCTACCTTATCATTTTTCTTGACTGGAATGTCTCCTGACTCCTCAGTAAGGTTAGACTCTTTCCTGTTCCTCCAGTTTCTCAATGATTTCCATTTGACCATTTCAAAACTTACAGCTGTCTGTGTGAGATATTGTGGATATCAGCCAAAACTGCTGCTACTTAGACCTTTGATACTAGACATTCAATCAAATAACTCTTAATGATTATTGGAATGCTATTTTGGAATTCTTCCATGATCATAAATTCCCTGACGTTAATCAAATTTTTTTCTCTAGTTTCAGTGATCAAATCCAAAGATCCCACAGCATTTTTTTTTTCCTTGCAAATTCTGCAAAAGTCTGATTAGGTTTCTTTCCTGATAGTTCTGAACTTTAATTGAAAGACTGCAGGGACAAGCTCATAAGCATTGAGCATTTCCCTTTTGACTGTTTCACAGGTTACAAATTATTCTTGTGACAGTCTACTGTACACATTCATAGCCGTAAGATAGGACACTCTCTAACATGAAAGCTCAAGCATCTATTAGCCACTTCAACAACCCAGCTAGTTTGTCAGCTGAAATGAAATATCTTTCAACCACTTCATCTGTAAAAATAGGCACTAAAGAAATGATTTTTAGTCAAATCAAAATCCTCTGTGCAGTCAAACTCATCCTGTGAACTACTATCTCTTCTTTTTTTGTGTAATTTAAGCCTTCCTTTTGATAATTTGTACTGTCTGGCTCCTTTCTTTTTTTGGAACTCTCTCTTTCCTTATCTCTCACCTCTCTCATTAATTTCTCTCGCTGGAGTTCAAGCTAAGATTCTTCATTTTCATTTCTTTTGCTCTTTTGTTTCCTCCTTTCTTTCTATTTTGTGCTTTTTCCCCATTTCTGCTTTTTTCAAGTTTCTTCACTTCCCATTGTCTTTCTATCTCTAGCTGCTTCATCATGGTGGCACAGTAGTTAGCACTGCTACCTCACAGTATGAGGGACACAGGCTCAATTCTGGCCTCAGGTCGCTGTCTGTGCAGAGCGTGCATATTCTCTCCATGTCTGCGTAGATTTTCTCCGGACGCTCTAGCTTCTTCCCAGAGTCCAAAGATATGCAGGTTAGGTTGATTGGCAACACTAAATTGACCTTAGTGTCGGGGGATTAGCAGTTAAATATGTGGTGTTACAGGAATACGGCCTGGGTGGGATTATGGCCTCCTTCTGCACTGCAGGGATTCTGCAATCTGCAACTGAATTTTGAGCTAAAGCTGACTGTGATATACCTACTTCTTGTTTCTCTGCTTTGAATTCTAAATACTACATAATTATGTTAATCATATCGATCTTATGAAATTCTACTTTTGTTTCAGCATGCAAATGGTTAACACTGCTGCTTCACAGCTCCAGGGACCTGAGTTTGATTCCCAGCTTGGGTCACCGCCTACGTGGAGTTTGCACATTCTCCTCATGTCTGCGTGGGTTTCCACCAGCTACTCTGGTTTCCTCCCACAGTCCAAAGATGTGAGGGTTTGGTTGATTGGCCATGCTAAAAATTGTCCTTAGTGTCCTGAGGTGCATAGGTTAGAGGGATTAGTGGGTAAATATGTGGGGATATGGGGTAGGGCCTGGGTAAATTGTGTTCAGTACATGCTCAATGGACTGAATGGCCTCTTTCTGTACTGTAAGGTTTCTATGATTACCTGGTAACACTCTTAATGTAGCCTTATTCAAGGATTCCAAATAATTCACTGTTACATCTCACCTTCCCAAAAAAGTCTCAGCAATAATCAAAGCCAATTTTAAGGTCTAACCAATGTAATATACTTCACAGCAAGCTCTATTTCTCTGCGAGTACCTTCATGCAGTTTCTATTAAAGGATTCAGGCATCCCACTCAAATTCATGGATTTTTGATCTGGAATGAGCCCCAACTTTAATATAATCCCAACTGATGTTAAGACTGGACACATCACATCCCAAAATGAAACTTGCTCGATCCTGGCTAGAGTTCTCTGACATAGCCCATGGCTGGGATTCGCTGCTCCCACTGCTATAAATGGAGATTTATCTGGGCCCCAAATTCTCAGTGCTCATTGATTATAGTAGTGGGGTATTTGGAGACTGGAGAATTCTGGCCCTTAACTTCGTTTCTTCTTAGAATCCATGGATGAAAGTTACTGACAAATTCACAACAGTCTGCTGATTAAATTTTAACACAACAAATAAAATATTTATTAAAGAAAAAAATGAATTATATTCCACCAGACAAAAGATTGGAAAGATCTCAATGCAACACAAAAAGATGATTCAAATTCACACTGTTCCTTTTTTTTCAGCAATATTTTTACAGTCACATATACATTTGTACAGAAAAGCAATTTACAATAACTATCTAAACTCTAACATTCAGGGTAAGTATAGGGACATGTGAAATAATAGACAAACTCACCAAGCTCCAAAGTAAATGGCAAATGCGAGAAAAGCAGATTCTATAGATCTCTCAGCAGCCCATCCAGACATTTGTCACATTATGAGTCAACCATGCTTATGGAAAATTTGTTTCTTTTTCATGAAATTTCCAATCTCCATGTTGGAAGAACTTGCATTGGAATTCTTTTGGAATATCGCTCTCAGTTGATGACTTCAATGAGGATCCACTTCCAGGATTTCAAGCTCACTGTCCAAGATTCCTTTTCCTGGATCTCTGTGTATTCTCAGGCTTTACCTTGCAAACACAATTTCAGATCTTAGGCATGTCAAGCCAAGCAGAACTCCATTGCTACAAGTACCTGAAATAAAGAATCACCAACCTTTGGCTACTTCCTCAAATCTTGCTTAAAAGTAATCACAATTTTGGGCGTGAAATTTATTGTTATCAGACTGTGCATTTACTCAAAAATTTCTTTAAAAATTATGTGATCAAAGATGTAAAAAGAAGATGGGGAAAAGAAGATTTTGAAGATAATACTAGATTACCTTCACAAGCCAATTTTGCTTCAAATTTCTTTCCTGCAGCAGTGTCTTTCATTTGGAGACTACTTCTTTGGTCCTCTACTTTAACTGTATTTATTCAGACCTCTTTTTGAGCCCTGTCTTTGTCCCTGCCTGGGACCTTCTTCTGAGGTCTTTGCCTGTCTTGCTCCCTGCACACCTTCTTTGTAATGGTTCTAGGATACCTGACATGCAATTTCACACCATTTCACTTTCTTTGCTTTTGCACAGGAGCATAGGGCTGCTTCTCACTCTAAAGATTGTAAAGGACACCAACTGTGCATTTGCAGCCATTTCCCAGCAAGCTGGAAAATCCTATCCCTGAAAACCGATCTTTCTGCCAATGGAAATCATTTCCTTTTATTTCCTATGTGACAACCATTTACAGTTTTGGACAGCACTAACAAATTTCCTCTATTCTTCTTATTAAGTATGTTTACAAGAATTTGATAATGTAATTTGCAGAACCTGAAATGACTTTTTGCTGCTCAGTGGTCAACACCCTTAATGAAACCATATTAAAGTGATGAAATTCCTGTGATTTTTCCAGTTATCAATTTATGTTCAACCTTGCAGTACATAGAATACTGCAATGAAGAATAATTAAACATTTTGCATATTATTACATCGCTGATTACTTTCAACCAAAGAGCCTAGCAACTGATTTAATAGCAATAATGAGCTAGGCACATGTGTACTAAGGATTGATTAACAGCTTTGGCACCAGACTTCACCTTATGCTGAAACGCATATTAATGCATGAAGGTCCTGATATACAAACATTGTTATTTGTGACCATTCAATTTGAACAGACAAAAAATTCAAACCAATTGAGAATCATTGCAAGACCCATAATAAACCTGTGGTTTTATCGTGAACCTATAATTATTCTGGAAGAAAGATCAACTTCCATGATATCAACAGACATAATAGATAGCCACAGTAAAAGAAAAATATGACAAAACATATAGATAACCACACTCTAACAACAACTTTCAATTGGTTTGGCACAGGTTCTTAGTTTAAATATAATCTAATTAAAGAGTAAAAAAGATTCTGACACAAGCTGGCTGGATGATTTTAACTCTTTGATTGGGGAGAATGGAGTGGGGAATTAGTTAAAATGCTGGGGTTTCTGTTCCCACTGATGTGTAATTTTAATGCTGTGTCAGAGCCTCACTAATAAATGCACATTCAGCCCAATGAAATTTTAACCCATTCCTGAATAGGGACCCCACAGTGGCTGTCTGATGAACCTATTAGGAAGCCGGTGAGACATATTTGAATAAACCTTTTACTTATTGGGGACCAGTAGTGCTTTTCCTTGTTACATCAGGAAAGTTCAGATCTCTGCTATCAGGACCCCCAATTCTTTGCAGCTGCAAAACTCTTGCAACAAATATTTTCTTTGTGCCATGAACCCTGCTTTTGGTGAGCTTCTGTTAATGCAGGTGGGATCTAGAAAATAGGAAATTGTGGACAATATGCTCAAATTTCCTTACAGGCATATCTGATTGCTGGAACATTTATTCATAATCTTCTTCTCCTTCTGCTTCTTGAGTTTTCTGCCTGAAGGTGATTACCTGTCAAACCACTATTAACTGCATAATGTTTTTACCAACAGGAGGGAATGGAGACAGATTGCAAGTCTATATTAGCTGGAAAGAGTTTTGAACACCATGTTATTGCTATTAATCTGATCCACAGCCTGGTATTTAGTCAATTGTGCAGCCCCCCCACCCCTCCATTCAGAATATTGCTCATATTGTAATCCTACAGTATATTTGTAGTAATGGGTTTATCTGTCTCTCCTTCCTACGAATCAACTGGTGGCAGCGCTACTGCTATGTTCCAGGTAGTAAAATGGATGTGAATTGTATGCATCCCAATCTGTGTTTCCAATAAAGGTTATATTTGTTTGCACTAAATCTGCTCCTGCCACAATTTAAGACACTGGTGATGAGGAGAACTATGATTGATGCAAAAACCCATTTATTCCTACACTTTACTCCTTGTCTGTCTGCAAGTTTTCTATCCATCTCAACACACTGCACCCAATCCCACACGTTTTCATTTAAATGCTCTTACTTGGGATCTTGTCAAAAATCTTTTGAAAGTCCAGTTAAACCCCATTCACTGACTCCTTCCCATCAACTCCATTCGTTACAGCCTTGAAACATTCCAGTAAGTTTGTCAAGCATGACTTCTACTTCATCAATCCATAACATTGTCCGATTCTGCTACTGTCTTGCTATAACTTTTCACCACTACAGATATTAGGCTGACTGATGTATAATTCCCAGCTTTCTCTCTAAATCCCTTTTTGAACAGTGGGATTACTTCAGCTACCCTCCAATCATAGATTCTAGAGTCTATAGAATCTTAGTAGACGACTACCAAATGCATACACTATTTCTTGGGCCACTTCCTTAAATATTCTGGGGTGGTCGATTATCAAGCACTGGGTAATTAACAGCCTTAAACCCATTGCTTTCCTCAATACCATTTCCCTACTAATACTGAGTTCCTTCAGTTCCTCCCTTTCACTAATCTCTGTGTTCCCCAACATTTCTAGTATCTTATTATGTCTTCCTTTGTGAAGATGGAACCAAAGTATATATTTAGTTAGTCAACCATTTCTTTGTTCCCCATTATAAATTCCCCTGTTTTTGACTGCAAGAGATCTACATTTATTTTTATAATGTCCTATCCATATGAGGGATTGTGCATTTTTGCACAAAAAGGAAACAAACTTGGTTTGTACATGTAGATTGTACAGATAACTGCTCCATTTTTCATGTCAGAACCAACACTCTGATTTTTTTTTAGTAAGCTATCACCCTGATAGCTATGCCAGTCTTTTTTCCTTGATTGATATATGTATCTGTAGTGATATATATTTCTGACTCAGCATCTGTCCCTGTACTGGAATCTATTCCTTTATTAATATCTCCAGCTGTTGAAATCTACAGATGTGTCTACTTGTATCCGTATTGGTAATTAATCCTCTGTTTGTCCTTGTCTTTTTTAATTCCTTCGTCGGCATCTGTCCTTGTCGTATTATTTATTCCTGTGTCTGTTTTTGTACCTGTACAGTACTGGGATCGATTTTGTTGTCAGTATCTGTCATTTGGTGGTATCTAATATTGTGTGGGTATTGTTATTGTGCTGGTGTTTAATATTTTGTGAGCATCTGTTGTTTATAGTTATCTGAAATTGTGCAGGTATCTGTTATGGTGGTGATATCAAACACTGTATTTTATATTCGGCTGTTGTCTGCCTCTACTAGTATCTGATATAATGTAGATATCTTTCTCTATGCTAATGTTTGAACCTGTCTTATTACATGAATATCATTTCATGTGTTATTATCTGTCCCTATGCTGGTATCTGATATTTTCTTGGCATCTCTAACTCTCCAAGTATCTATTTCTGTATTCTCAAATATTCCTATGCTTCTATCTGTCCTTATCTGACAATTTGTAGCTGCTGTACCTGTATTGGGTTTTGCTATTATGCTGGTTCTTGTTCTGTTCAGTTATCTGCAATTGTTATCCACCTCTGTTTGTTTTATGACTGCGTTTCGTTTGTACATATTCTGGTGCCTCATTTTGCAGTGCAGCTATGATGTGCATATGGCTGACACCAGTGCTAATTAAGGTTGTCTTCTGAAGTTCTGAAATTTCTTGGTGAATAAATACTCCCTCAAATTTAAATATAGAGGATATAGAAAACTGATTTAAAATAGGCATCATGAGCCTTGGGAGTTCCCTGGGAAGTGTGTAAATTGTCAATGATATTGATATATTTGTTTTATCCTACAGGTACTTCAGTCCGCCTTGTCTAACAAGGGGCATACTCGCGATGGGTTGTGAGAGGCTGCTCTTGGATTTTTCGAGAGTATCCTAGTGCTTCACGTCATTAATGTACTCTTGACCTGGACCATTTGATGGGCAACACGACAACTCAGTGACTATTGCTGTGCTGTGCAGACACATGGATTTGGGCCTGTGTTTGTGGGAGTTTGCGCATTCTCCCCGTGATTGTGTGGATTTTCTCCGCATGCTCTGGTTTCATCCCACATCCCAAAGATGTGCTCTGAGGCTAATTGGCAGAACAAATTCTCCCTAAACTGTCTCAAATTTGGTTTCAATGCATAGATCTATAAACATAGACAGGGATCATGGGTAGAAGTGGGAACATCGAGGTGGCGGCACGGGCTCGTTAGGCCGAAGGGCCTGTTTCCCGTGCTGTTTTGTTCTTTGTTCTTTGATGCTGCATGCTTCCCCCTGATTGTCGTGAGTGCCATAAAGTTCAAAAACAGCAAGACATTTTAAAAGTTTGGCAGGCTTGAAGTGGATCTTTATCTTTCCAGGTTCCTTCTGGATTACCACACAATATGATAGGCTACTACTGGCTCTGCACCATCACAGCTGCTGATGAAATACTACTTGCTGACAAACATGGATTTGGTCTTCCCCAATTTGATGGGGAAAGGTGCAGAAGAAACAAAGTGACCAGAAACTAAACCATGACTTACACAGCAGGCTCATACATTCAGAAGTGTCTGTGTGTCTCTGCGGGTCTCTGTTTGACCTTGGAAGCGGATGACACTGGATTCCAGGAGCCTTCATTTCAGACACTGGTCCATTGTCATTTTGAGGTCAATTTACAATAATGTACAAACATATGCATCACTTTGGAGCAAGAAAAACATCTGAACTGTGATTAATGTTTTGCTGCCGCCCTGCAGCTGTTATTTCTAACACATTCAATGAGCTATTGAATCCAGAACCACCCAGTTGCAGTGACACATTTTATTGTGCTGCTCAAGACCCTATTGTTCCTGTTCCGAAAATCTCCCTCAGTGAGAACAGTGTTGCTCTGATTATCTCCACAGAGAATCTCAAAGACTTCATTTGTACAGAGGAGAGAATTCTTCCTGTAAACAAGAAATGAAGTATTAAAGACAAGAATCGTTACAAATGTTTTGTTCATTTTCAGACACATTGGATGGGATTTTATGGCCTTGCTCATCCTGAAACTGTAAAGTCCCGCTCAAAGTCCAGGGACATTTCCACTGTCCACGCCTTACCCGTTCTGGTTCCATGGCAGGTGGGACAGTAAAATTCCAGCTATTATTGTATTAGTGTACAAAGGAGCTGAAGGAGAAAGGAAATATAGTAATGGGATTGGTAGTCCCTTCCTCCTACAATCAACTGCTGAGCAGTGTCTGTGCTGTGGTGTGTAGTAAGATGGTGCCGAGCTTGTAAAACTCCTTATATGAGATCCTAATAAAAGATTACATTTGTTTGCATCAGACCTGCTTTTGCCTCAAGTTATGACAATATTCCACCATTCAACAACCTAAAAATCAAAGATGTTCAACCCATCAATATCTTTGGTGAAAGTTCAAATCCTATGTTTCAAATGCTGTACAAACTAGAAGATACATTACTATTATTTGTAGTAATTGATTTTCTATTGCACCCAGTTTAATTTTAAATGTTAATTTGTACTTTTGGTTTGAGATAGAATTGTTCATGATAAGGATCTCAATACGCTGTGGTTTAGCTACCAGAAGTCTGTTTGCAGCTACTTCGTAAAGCTCCCCTGTAAAAAAAAAATCACCACAATCAAAAATTTCAGTTGCAGAATATAATTTATTTTGATTGCATGATAACTTTAAATAGTAAAAAACAAAATTATATTAGCTGTAATAATTTAAGCAGCCAGAGAACATAAATCACTAACAATACAGATTTCGTCCAAACGTTTACAGATGCATTTTTCAATATTGATCTTTATTTCAACACTGATGTTAAAATAAAAATGCACAGTCATCCATACTAGTGTTTATATTTAAATGTCTACACGCTGAGTTATCATAAATTACTATTGTTAGACACTGCAATACAAGATTAATATGATTGCTTTGTTTGAACATACGTAATAGTAAAACACGATTGATTGCACAATCTTGTGTGATTCCTTCTTTTTCCTCAGATATCTCACCTTTGCAGTCTGTAAGTCATCAAAATATAGATTTGTGCTCTGTGAAGTCCATTAGTTAAAAAGCGTGCTTTCCAAATGACAGGTTTGGGTGCATTGAACAGTTACCATGGCCACTAGTCAAAATGACAAATTCTTTGTGGGCATGATGATCTATCGCATGTGCTACTTAAAACTTGATTAAATTCACAACATATTTGGCTTGTAAGCTTGCCTTGTCACCCAGAGCTGTGAACTCAAAGGTATTAAAGGAATGAAAGGCTTGAATTTATATAGTGCCTTTAATGACAATAGGGTATCCCAAAGTATTCTATAGTCAGTTAAGTCATTTTGAAATAAAGTTACTGTTGTAATGTAGGAAATGATGGACATCTTTATATTCCTGTCAGCATGGCTTCATTTATAAGCATTCAGGAATGGCATGGTGGCAGAGTGGTTATTACTGCTGCCTCACAACCCCAGGAACCATGGTTCGCTTCCTAGCTTGGGTCACTATCTGTGTGGAGCCTGCACGTTCTCCCCGTGTCTGTGTGGGTTTTCTCTAATTGGTCCAATTTCCTCCCATAGTCTGAAAGATGAGCTGGTTAGGTGCATTGACTATGCTAAATTTTCCCTCAGCGTACCCGAACAGGTGCTGGATTGTGACAACTAAGGGATTTTCACAGTAATTTCTTGCTGTGTTAATGTAAGCCTACTTGTGACACTACATAAAATAAATCTGCTGCAACATTTATTTAATCAAGACATGATTTTATCTTGGAATTGAGGATGTTCAGTAAGTGATCCAGGTTTTGGAGAAATTTAAATGCACACAGATTTATGATGGGATTTTCCGGCCATGTTCACCTTAAAATTTGAAAATCCTGCCTGAGGTTAATGGACCTTTGCATAGTTCCCAGCCGTGCCCCCCCCACCCCCCACTATAATTCTTGTGAAAGCATGGATGGAAAAACTCCCCCAAAGTGAATCTGTTTTTCAATTTGGGATTTAATTTAAAAACTTGTAAAAAGTTTTGCTTTCAGGTAGAAATCAGCCTCTCTTTCCCAGTATATTAGCAATGTTTCTTCCCTTAGATTAACAATTGAGAATATGGATACTCCTGTGTTGCCGGCAAAGCAAAGCACAATCTTTTCTCCAAAAGCAGGTTGAAGTTCAAAACCGATATTACAGAGCCAGACAAAAAGACAGTCAATTCCAAAACCATATCATTTCTTATCCTGTCTGAAGGTAAGCCAGATATCCACTGTCCTTTAATTCAGTGAATCTACATGATTGATTAATTCTTCTAAATCTTTAAATAATTATTATTTCAAAGTACACCTAGAAAGTAGGACCAGATGATATGAATATAAACTAAGTAAATTCAAACCAGACATCTCAAAAAAAAAACTGAATGAGTGAAAAATGTTTCATAATTTGTGGGAAAAAAGAACACTTCTTCTTGAGTTCTCTGCCCAAAGATAGGTCTAACCCACTTGAACTCCACCACACTTAAGGCGATATAATGATACAATGCTGCCTCAGTGCCAACGACCCAATTTCAATTTTGGCCTTGGGTGACTGTCTGTGCAGAGTTTGCACATCCCCCCTGTGCCTGCATGGGTTTCCTCTGGATGCTCCTGTTTCCTCCCACAGTCCAAAGATGTGCAGAGTAGGTGATCATGGTAAATTGCCTCTTGGTGTCCCAAGGTTTGTAGATGTGCAGGGTAGATGACCATGGTAAATTGTGCCAAGGTTTGTAGACTAGGTGAATTAGCTGTGATAAATGTGGGCAGTTACAGGGATAGAGTTGGAGTGAGGACTTGGATAAGATAATTTGTCAGAGAGTCGGTACAGATTCAATAGGCTAAATTGCCCCCTTCTGCGCTGTAGGGATTCTGATAGAGCAAGGAAGCAGGTCCCAAATCCACCCCAACAGAACATGGATCTAACTCCCTGCTGTGGTACAAATCTGATCAAGACCAGCTAATCAACCAACTGGCTGATCCAAAGAAGTCCAAGTTGCTGTGACAACATACACTTCCATGCAAATTGTAGCCTGGAGCTATGAATAGTCCTGGTGGAAGCTCCAGTTCCTTTTTTCAATTGGCTGATCAAGAACCTCTCCTGCCCTTACTGCCTGCTATTGGAGTATGTTGGGAGGATTCATAAATTGATGTGCAGCCTGTGCATGACATTATGAGTACACCAGCCTTAGCCATCTTAGAGTGGGATTGGAAATCAGAGCTTCTGGTTCAGAGACAGCAACTCTACTACAGTGACGTAAGACCTCCTTCCATCTTAAGTATTACTGTATGCCATGATAAGCTAATTGATGTTTTGAAGTGATGAGCTTCAAAGAGGTAAATGGCCTTCATTGACATTCATTATGTTCATATATTTAGTAATAACTCTGACTCCACATTGAATTCTGATTCAAGCATTCAATGTGGTACCCCTATCTCTATTGTATGCCCCTCTGGACATACTTCTTCACTGAGAACATGGCATCACAGACTATCATTTCAGAATGTGATTGAACTTTCTTTGTGCAATAACAAGGAACAGAATTAGAACATAGCAAACATAGTGGACTGAAAGGTTAAAATTAGATACACTACCATGGGAATGATTTACTCAGCCTGCTGTGATGTTCCAGCAGCACAATGAGCTAGGAAACATTGTAAGAAGTCTTACAACACCAGGTTAAAGTCCAACAAATTTATTTGATGGTAAACCCACAAGCTTTCAGGGTTTGCCCCTTAGTCAGATGGGTGGAGAGTTCTGGTTACAGCGAGTGTGACACTATGCTTAATGCTACCGGTAACTCCCATGACTTGCCTGGGTTTGCAACATCTCACTTACTGTCCTGTTTGGAGGTAATACATGTCTCTTTAATGTATGCTTAATGCTATCTCCACTCACATTATCTGCACCTTTAAGAATTGATTAGCTGTAAAGACTCGCATTCTAATCAGTATTCTGTAAACTGTGTGTGCCTTTATATGCTCCGTTTGAGACTAGAACTCTCCACTCATTTGACAAAGGGGCAAAACCCCGAAAGCTAGTGGGTTTACTATCAAATAAACTTTTTGGATTTAACGTGGTGTTGTGAGACTTCTTACTGTGTTTACCCCAGTCCAACAGCGGCATCTCCACATTATGACTAGGAAACATCAGCAGAGGTTGTTTAGCAGGCCTCCCACTAAGTGCCTGGGCCTCTGCACATCTCTGGCTGCACAAATTTTAGAGTCATCAACTCTGTGTTGGAAATAAGGCACCCTTCAGGATTATTAAAAGTAAACATTATCATGCACATTTTTTGCCAATAATTATTGGAACAGTCAAAAAGCTGTTCAAGTGTCAAATTTGCCAAAGCTATCCATGAAATGTCAAACCTGTCCAGGAACTGTTCAAGGATGATAGATAAATTGGTGTGGAGTATGGGCAAAGGGTGGTGAGCGGAGGAGCATGGGTTGGCATGAACTGGTACTAAGCTGGCATATGGGACATGGAGGGTTTGGGGGCATGAGCTGGCAAAGGTTGGCAAGAATGGGGCAAAGGGAATATGTGTGAGGGTGTATTGAGCGGGGAGTGAAGGCTAGAGGGATTTTTTTTGTTTAACTATTTAAGAAAGGTATTTAAACCCAATGCCAGATCATTGAGACAGGCCTTGCACCAGCCCATCTCTATATTTGGCAGCTTGTCCATTGATTGAGTTAGCCCACACTAACTCTTGTTTCAGCCTACAGAGCTACTGACTGAAAACCCAATTTGTGAACAGATATTTTTAAAATGTCAAATTTGATGAACTAGAAAATCACCCGATTCTGTTCCTTGGCCCAGCGACTAAAATCTGGGCCAAAGAATACCAGCAAGTGGAGATAAAGCAATACACCAGTGTTAAATACGCAGAAAGGCATAATTTGTGCAAGCTTCCATCATTATACTTATTTACCATGAATCTGCCTCCAGCTGACAGATGTATCCTGCATCCAATCAAATAAATCTCAATTTCATTTCTGTTTGGGTTTGTTTTGTCATATGTTAGGACAAGATAATGCCTTCAAACCTCTGTACACTTAAATTATTTTTTGTCATATCCTTCCCACTTCTCCCTACCTCCTGAAGGCAGCAAAAAAGATACTATTCATTAATCCACTTTATTTAGCTGAAAGAATTGAAAGATAACTCAAAGAAAACAATTAAAATAAACAACACATTTTAAGCAAGTTTTTGACAGCCATTTGACTTTACTTCAAAGATTGAGATTAAGGTATTGAAGTTTCAAGAATAAAATGTTCTGAGTACATGGTGACAATAGGAACCTCACCCAATTGGCTGCGTCTATGGAAAAGCTTTCTTGTTAAGATTGGGATTTTCTCAGGGGAAATCTTCCAATCAATCACCACAGCATCAAAAGAATATTGACAGCAACCCCATGTTTACACAGTTTATCTAGACTTTCTGCTGAAGTTTCTATGAACAATTGGGAGAAATTCCCAATGCAGGAACATAATGAAACATGGCACCTTAATACCACACTTGGTTAAATGCTGCATTTATGTCCCACATAGTCATTCTCATCTCACTTTTGAATTCAGCTCTTTAGTCCATATTTGAACCAAATCTATAACGAGATCTGGAGTGGTGCTGATAGAACCCAAAGCGAACATCAGTGAACATGTTATTACCAAATATGTATCATTTTATAGCACTGCCAATGACATTTTCTATCAGACTGTTACTTGCAAGTAGTAATTGGGAGGATTGGATTTGCCCTGCTTTTTTGGGTGGTACAGACCTGGGCATTTTTCAACTTAATTCTGTATATCCGTGCTATAGGTGTATTAAAATAGTTTGGCTAAGGGTGAGAGCAACCCTGGGGCACATCTTCATTACTACAGCCAAGATGTTGTTGGGACCCTTGGGCTTTGATGTATCTAGTGTACTCAGTCATTTCTCAATATCGCATGGAGTGAATTGAATTAGCTGCAAGCTGCTATTTGCAATGATGGGTATCTCTGAAGACGGCAGAAATTCAACAACAGTTTCTTCTGTTGCCATTGGACTTTTGAATGGACCTACCTTATATTAAGTTGATCTTTCTCTACACCCTAGCTACATTCTGTAGCTCTACATCCTGCACCTTCTCCTTTCCTCTCAATGTATGGTATGCTATGTCTGTTTAGCGTGTAAGAAACAAAACTTTTCACTGTATGCTAAATACATGTGACAAGAAAATTAAATCAAATCAAAGAGATTGAACATCCATTTGGCCTTTTTTGACTTTAGGTGGTTGCAAATGTGTCAGTCTCATCTTTAGCATTGTCATGCTGGGCTCTGCTATCACTGAGCATGTGGATGTTTATGGAGTCTCCTTCTCCTACTGGTTGTTTGAACTGTCCACAATTGGAAAGCAGCTTTCTAGGGTGGAAGTGGAGCAATTGGAAAAAACAGCATTGGGATTAGATTAGCAAGAACTTAGAGATGGAGGTGGCGGTGGATACTTTGAGATGGAGTCATTCTTGGTGATAAACTGGATAGGAGGAGAAAATAAAAGACATTGTGACCTTTTGATAATAACGTAAAAAAAGGTGATCACCCAAATGACCTTTCCACCATTAGCAATACATTACCTCAGCAAAATGATTCTGATCCATTGTATTGGCAGGCTATTATGTACATGCATCCAAGCTAAATTTGGAAAGTTTTTCTGTGCAAATGTATATCAAGATTAAACTGTTTGGACAGACAATTTTGAGATTAAGTATCATTTCAAACCTTCTTACTGAGCAGTTAGTTTATGGTACAACTCACTGCCTTCACCTAGAATCTAATTGTGTCTTATTTTGTGGTTTATGGTCAAGAAGGTGGTTACCATACACTTCAGTAAAATCAGGAAAAAGGACAAACAAAAACAAAATAATAAAGTGAAACAAAATATATACTTTACCTATAATGCATTAACATTCAATTCACTGCATGGCAATTGTCAAGAACAAAGCTAACGTTTTGTCATTAAGTTATGGAGAAAGCAATGTTTCAGATTAAAAGACTGAGCTTTGGCTCACCACTGCTATTGAAGGTTAATCAGAAACAAAGGATGGGTTATTTTTCATGTCATTACAAAACCTATCTATCTTCTGAATGGGCAGAAAGTGCACGGGAGATATATGGGGAATCGTCTCTGAATTAACTGACATTGTTTGCCATTTTACATTATTTAAAGATGATGTATTTCTTTCCATGGTACCAGCAATTATTTTTAAATATCAGGGTGATAAGTTATTTCTTTGCCACAGTCAGCAACATTCAGGTCTTGAGTCAAAAGGTTATGGACTCAAATCCCACTTGAGAGACTTCAGCACAAACATATGACATTCCAGTGAAGTACTGGGGAAGTGTTTCCTTGTTAGAGATATCTTTCTTTAGGTAAAACATTAAACTGAAGCCTGGTCAGTTCTCTCAGGGGACATAGAACAAAGAAAATTATGGCACAGGAATAGACCTTTGGCCCTCCAAGCCTGTACTGACCATACCACCCGACTGAACTAAAATCTCCTACCCTCACAGGGACCATATTCCTCCATTCCCAATCTATTCATGTATTTATCAATTTACCTCTTCCACTACATCCTCTGGCAGCAAGTTCCAGGCATCCACCACTCTCTGTGGAAAAAAACCTGCCTCGTACATCCCCTTTAAACCTTGCCCCTCGCACCTTAAAATCTATATCCCTCGTAATTCTTCCATCCTGGGAAAAAGCTTCTTATTATCCACTCATCTTGTAGATTTCTATCTGGTCGCCCTCTCAACCTCCATTGTTCCAGTGAGAACAAATTAAATTTCTCCAACCTCTCCTCATCACTAAGGCAACATTGTAGTAAATGTTGCTACATACAAGGCAACATTGTAGTAAAGCTTTTCTGTAACCTCTCCAAAGCCTCCATATCCTTCTTACAGTGTGGCGACCAAAATTGCAATATTCTAAGTGCAGCCTAAATAAATGTTCTACAAAGTTGCAACATGACTTGCCAATTTTTAAACTCTGTGTCCTGACTGATGAAGGCAAGCATGCGGCATGCCTTCTTGACTACCTTTACCACCTGCATTGTCACTTCCAGTGACTTGTGTACCTATACATCCAGATCCCTCTGCCTATCAATACTCTTAAAAGTTCTGCCATTTACAGTATTTTCCTATCTGCATTCAACCTTCCAACATGCATTATCTCACATTTGTCCGGATTAAATTCCATCTGCCATCTCTCCGCCCAAGTCTCCAATTGATCTATATCCTTCTGTATCTTGATGTTCCTCATTGCGAACCACAAATCCATAAATCTTTACATCATCAGCAAAGTTAGTAATCAAACCAGCTACATTTTCCTGCAAATCATTTATATATTACAAACAGCAAAGATCCCAGCACTAATCCCTGAGGAATGCCACTTATCACAAGCCTCCCTTCAGAAATGCACCTTTCTATTGCTACCCTCTGTTTTCTATGACCAAGCCAGTTTTCTATGTACCTCACCAACTTACTTCTGATCCCATGCAACTTCATCTTCTGCACCAGTCTGCCATGAGGGACCTTTTCAAAGGCCTTACTGAAGACCATGTAGACAACATCTACTGCCCTGTCCTCATCAATCATCTTCCTCACTTCCTTGAAAAACTCAATCAAGTTAGTGAGATATGATCTCTCCTTCACAAAACCATATTGCCTCTCACCCATACGTCCACTTGTTTCCAAGTGGAAATAAATCCTGTCTCGAGAATCCTGTCTAATAATTTCCCTACAACTGATGTAAGGCTCATCAGCCCGTAATTACCTGGACAAATGCTTCTTTTTTCTCTGACTAGGCTCACAACATGTCTCGTTGTCAAAGACTTACCATACTTATCTTTCATTCCTACAGGAATGTACCTGAATCCCTATCAACTTGCACTTGAAAGCCTCCCACATGCCAGATATTGATTTGCCCTCAAACATCTGCCCCCAATCTACCTTCTTCAGTTCCTGCCTAATATTGTTGTAATTAGCCTTTCTCCAATTTAGCACCTCAACTTGAGAACTACACTCATCTTGATCCATCAGTACTTTAAGTTTTACTAAATTGTAGTCACCGTTCCTGAACTGCTCCCATACTGAAACAAACATCAACCACCTGGCCAGGATGATTCCCCAATATGGCCCCTTCCCTAGTTGGACTATCTACATACTGTTTCAAGAAGCCCTCTTGGATGCTCCTTACAAAGTCTGCACCATCCACACCCCTAGAACTAAGCCCTAATCAATATAGAGGAAGTTAAAACCTCCCATAGCAACAACCCTGTTACTTTTACCACCTTATCAAAATCTGCCTACATATCTGTTCCTCTATCTCCTACTGGCAGTTGAGCGGCCTACAGGAACACTCAACATTGTGACTACACATAAAAAACACTTTTTCCAAGTCCTGACACTGGCAAGCATTGGCAGGATAGGAAAATTTGGAGAATAATTAAAAGTTAACAGTTCTCCAAATTTTCCTGTCCCATCTATGACAATGGTGTGGGATGGTGGCACAGTAGCTACATACTGCTGCCTCGCAGTGCCGGAGACCTGACTTCAATTCCCAGCTTGGGTGAGTGTCTGTGTGGAGTCTGTACGTTTTCCCCGTGTCTGCCTGGGTTTCCTCCGAGTCCAAAGACCTGCTAGTTAGGCGCATTGGCCATGCTAAATTCTGTGAACCCGGACAGGCTCCAGATTGTGGTAACTAGGGGATTTTCACAGTAACTTTATTGCAGTGTTAATGTAAGCTTACTTACACTAATAAATAAACTTTAAACAATGTTCACCAGTATCAGAGCCGAATAGTCCCAGCTATCATGGCACTATTTGAAAGAACAGCAGAGGATGCATTCCCTGTGTCCTGCCTAATATTTACTTTTCAAATAACATTGCTAAAAACACATTCAGGTCTCTTCATAGCTACCTGAGGGAGCTATACTTGCAAGTTAGCTGCCATATTTCCTACATTACAACACTGGCTACGTTTCAAAAGATACTTCATTGCAAAATATCTTGCAATTTCCTGAAGTCACGATAAGTGACTCGAGCTCTGCACATGCGCAGTTGTCCCAAACTGTCAAATTCCTGTTTACTGGCCAGCCTGGGTCCCCACAGTCCTGGTCATGTGACCCTTACTCTGTAAATTGATCCTTAAAGGAGACAATTCCACATTCACACAGGGGAGAAGCAACATTGTGACTTTCATACCACAGATAGCCATTGTCAGGAGCTCTGCAGGGCCCATGCAGTGTCAGCAGCTGCATTAACACCAGAAGGACTTCCCTGATTAGGGCAACAGTTGCCAGACCTAGTGCTTGCTACTGTTAGTGGGGCCTAGGATGGAATGTTAACACTAAACCACACAGCTTGTCCAACAGATAGTTGGCAGGGTAACTAGTGGACATTAGTGGGTTGGGACTTGCCCTCATACGAAGCCCCTCGGGGGTCATTCAACAACCAGGGGGGATATGTGCACTGTGAGTCCCAATCCAACGGCAACTACTGATCTGTAAATCCCCAGCCCCACATCATGGAAGTAGCTGATCCCTCACCCACCTCCCTTCCCCCGAGATCGATGTTCAGCAGTCCATAACTCGTATCTCTCCTTTGCTGTTTCTGAACCTTAATCGCTCTTTTAAGACCTGTACTAATTGATGCCAGCATGACATCACATTGGAGAGGTGGGAAGCCTCTGGCATGCAGGATGAATGTGTGCCAAGCTTGCTAATGTTTTGAAAACCAGTCAATCTCTTGCTAATACCCTTCACGCACTTTCTGGGCACGATGCACTTATTCATGATACACCATTCTATAGAGGCTGGGAAGATCACAACCTTTTGTTGCTAGCCAAAATCAGACTTTTAACCTCGCACACTAGTTTCTTGCCTTGCTGCCATTTGCACCAGGAGCAGCAAGGTGGTAAAATCAGAGTACCTACAGTACAGATGGAAGTCATTTGGTCCATCGAGTCTGTACAGACCACACCCCACTTAGACCCTATTCCTGTAACCCCAAACATTTACCCTGTTAATCCTTCTGACACTTGATTCAATTTAGCATGGCCAATCAACCTAACCCACACATCTTTGGATTGTGAGAGGAAACTGGAGCACCCTAAGGAAAGCCACGCAGACATGAGGAGAGTGTACAAACTCAACATAGACAAAGATATTGAAACCCTGATGCTGTGAGGTAGCAGTGCTAACCACTGTGCCAGCCTAATCCTACCCATCACCTTTCTTGTTCTTTAATTTTGTCAAAATGATCATCATGATTGTTGTAAATAGCTATCCATAGTTGCAAGGGACACTTATACTATGCTAACTCAACTGTATTAACAATGTGTTGAAAAGGAAAAACAGTATAATTGTAATAAGAATATTTCAGAGGTATTATGACAAAGGAAGTCTGACAGGTGAACCTATGAACCTACACAGTAAGAAGTCTCACAATACCAGATTAAAATCCATTTATTTGGTTTATTTGGTAGCAAAAGTCATTAGCTTTTAGATCATTGCCCCTTCATCAGTAAATAGGAATTGTGTTCACAAACAGGACATGTAAAGACACAAACTCAATTTACAAAATAATGGTTGGAATGAGAGTCTTTACAGGTAATCAAGTGTACACAAAGGTATTAACAATGTGAGTGGAGAGCGCATTAAGCACAGGTTAAAGAGATGTGTATTGTCTCCTGCCAGGACTACTAGTGAGATTTTGCAAGCTCAGGCAACTCGTGAGGGGTACAGATAGTGTGACATGAACCCAAGATCCCAGTTGAGGCCATCCTCATGTGTATGGAACTTGGTTATCAGTTTTTGCTCAGTGACTCTGTGCTGTCGTATGTTATGAAGGCTGCCTTAGAGAACACTTACCCGAAGTACAGAGTACAGAGGCCGAATGCCCATGACCACTGAAGTGTTCCCCAACAGAAAGAGAACACTCTTGTCTGGAGATTGTCGAGCAATGTTCATTCATCTGTTGTCGTAGCATCTTCATAGTCTCCGCAGTGTACCATGCCTTGGGACATTCTTTCTGCAGCGTATCAGGTAGACAGCATTGGCCAAGTTTCAAGAATATGTACCATGTAATTGTTGGGTGGTGTTCTCACGGGAGATGATAGCATCCTTATCGCTGATCCGGCACATCTTGCAGAGGTTACAATAGCAGGGTTGTGTAGTGTTGTGGTCACTGTTCCCCTGAAGGCTGGGTGGTTTGCTGCACAGTAAGAAGTCTGACAACAACAGGTTTAAATCCAACCAATTTATTTGATAGTAAACTCATAAGCTTTCAACCCTCTGGTCTTCGTAGTTTGCTGCAGACAATGGTCTGTTTGAGGTTGTGTGGTTGTTTGAAGGCAAGAAGTAGGGGTCTGGGGATGGCTTTGGCGAGATGTTCGTCTTCATCAATGACATATTGAAGGTGCCGGAAAAGATGTTGTAACTTCTCCGCTCTGGGAAAGCACTGGACGACAAAGGGTATTCTATCCACCATGTTCCATGTTTGTCTTGAGGAGGTCAGTGCTGTTTTACACTGTGGCGTGTCGGAACAGTTGATCGATGAGTCGAGCACCTTATCCTGTTCTTATAAGGGCATCTTTCAGCATCTGGAGGTGTCTGCTGCCATCCTTCTCATCTGATCAGATCCTGTGTATATGGAAGGCTTGTCCATAGGGGATAGCTTCTTTAACATGTTTAGGGTGGAAGCTGGAGAAGTGGAGCATTGTGAGGTTATCTGCTGGCTTGCGGTACAGTGAAGCGCTGAGGTGACTGTCATTAACAGAGATGCCTGTGTTCAAGAATGCAACAGATTCCGGACAATAATGCATAGTGAGTCTGATAGTGGGATGGAAATTTTGATGTCACCATATAGTTGTTTCAGTGATTGACATTTTCTTTCTTTGGACTCCTGATGAATATCGATGTATCTTGAGTATAGCATCGGTTGAAGGTCCTGTGCAGTGAAAAAGTCTTGTTTGAACCTGTACATGAAGATTTTGGCATTTTGAGGTATGAATTTAGCCCTCATGGCTGTTTTGTGTACCTGGATGAAGAACCGATCATTGAAGAAGGTTCAATTGTGGTTCAGGATGAAGTGGATGAGTTGCATCTGGAAACTGGCAGTTTGAGTATTGAGGCAGTTGCAGCAATGCCATCAGAGCAGAAAAGCTATGACATCTTCTCTGGAGCCTTCAACATGCCATTGATGCAGATGAACATTTCACCAAGGCCATCCTGCCATCTTTTTGCCTTCAAAAACTGCACAACTTCAAACAACCATTGTCTGCAGCAAACTACCCAGCCTTCAGGAGGACAGTGACCACGACACCACACAACCCTGCCGCGATAACCTCTGCAGGACATGCCAGATCGACATGGATGCCATCATCCCATATGACAACATCATTCACCAGGTACATGGTACATACTCTTGCAACTTGGCTAACATTGTCTATGTAATATGCTGCAGGAAAGGATGTCTCGAGGCGTGGTACATTGGGGAGAATATGCAAATGATACGACAGAAGATGAATGAACAACGCTCGACAATCACCAGACAAAAGTGTTCTCTTCCTGTTGGGGAGCACTTCAGCAGTCATGTGCCTCTGATCTTTGGGTAAACGTTCTCCAAGGCAGCCTTCACGACACACAACAGTGCAGAATCGCTGAGCAAAGACTGATAGCCAAGTTCTGCACACACAAGGACAGCCTTAACTGGGATCTTGAGTTCATGTCACACTATCTATTCCCACCTACGAGTTGTCTGATCTTGAAAAATCTCAGTAACTGTCCTGCCTGGAGGCAATACACATCTCTTTAACTTATGCTTAACCCTCTCTCCACTCATATTGTCTGCACCTTTGAGACTTGATTACCTGTAAAGACTCTCATTCCAAGCATTATTTTGTAAATTGAGTGTGTGTCTTTACATGCCCTGTTTGTGAACAGAACTCCCACGCACCTGACGAAGGAGCAGCAAGCGTTCTGAAAGCTAATGGCTTTTGTTACCAAATAAACCTGTTGGACTTTAACCTGGTGTTGTGAGACTTCTTACAATAGACGGATGCATAGTACAGCCTATAGCAAACTGACAACTCATTCTCCATCCAACCTGCCTGATTTTTTTTTCCGTTGATGACTGATTTGCAATTACCTGTTTGTGGGTGAGCCAAGACTAATTTCACCTCCAACAGGTATAATTTGGTATCCATGAAAAGGGGGGGATTCTGGGACTTGTTAACAAAGCAACAACCTTTGTACACAGACACAATGACACTAGCTGGAATTTGGCATGTAGAACTATAACATGAAAATTAATCATTTTTATTTGTGCTTGTTTAGAAATTGATTTCTTTATTCTTGGTCACAGTCTAGACAAAAGTAATTGCTTTGACATTGAAATTTGATTCCTCTCAGAAAAAAGGGATTATTTTACTCAAAGGATGAAAACAGATGCTAAGAGGGCAACCTTGAGCCCACATTCACCATCTGCAGGAATGGGTCAAGATCCGGCAAAAATCTGGAACTTGCCAGCAAGATCACAACTTTTGATTTTCGCCGTCCCTCACCGGCAATATAATCAGGCTTATCACAACATGATGTGACATGAAAATAAGGCGAAGGGGGAAATTGTGAAGGAGGAGAACCTGATAATTACATTAAAATTCATTCTAATACATTAAAATAAGGTTCTCGCCCTTTGTGAGCATGAACCTCACAATGTGAGGGGTGGGGAAAATCGTGGAATGTGATCTTTCTGGAGAGAATCACGTTTCCCAATTCTCTGATGGTCGATAAATGTACTGCTAATATGACAAGACTATTTGGAAATTTGCTTTGAGTTCACAATTCTCAGACTAACTGAACATTTAAGAATGCCTGAAGAGTTACAACAAATACCTGTAGCTTTCGCACTCTGGCACTGAGTAGAAGCAATTTTGCACTTTGTGGGCTTCACATTTCCACTCCCATTAAAAGATGGGGAGTGCACTAGTGACACATATGGTTGTGGGGGTGGCGAGAGGAGGGAATTCTCAGCAATTCAAAGGTTTATTTTGAGGAAAGATGGGTTGTGGAAAAAGAAGTCTTGCCAATTCTCCTGCCATTTCCTGGTGCAGTGCAGTGACGGCAACCCACCCAGTAATAGCATGAAGCCAATTGGAGCTCATCTGCGGCTAGGTGGCATCATTCTTTTGGTATTTTACCCACATTATACAGGATTCCTCAAGGTCTTCAGGTGAAGGGAGTGAGAGATCAGAGAACTATGACAAATAAATTAAATCTATTGCCTTAAGATGTTAATCGGTCAGTCTGAGATCCTCTGCAAGGAGAGACTTACAATTTCCACCCAATCCTTTGAAGGAAGAAAGAATACTGTGGTAAGAAAGTGGCAGCCATTGCCTCCAGCCTTTTCATTCCTTTATTTTATCCAGCCTTCCCACACCCTATGCACACTCATCCCATAAATTGAAGCCTGCTGGATGGCTTGTGGTCTCACATCAACTTGCTTTCTCATTCCACAAAGTGCTAGTCATGCCTAACTGGACAGTGATCTATCCCAGAAGTAGCCTCCTAATTATGATGCCTCACATTATACTGGAACACACGATGCTGCTGCAAATGATAAAATCATAATCCCTACAATGCAGAAGAAGCAACTCGCCCCATCGAGTCTGCGCCAACTGGTCCTCTCCCCTGCCCTATCCCTGTACATCCACACATTGGCTAATTCATCTAACCTGCATATCTTTGGACTGTGGGAGGAAACCAGAGCAACTCCAATCATACACGAGGAGAACATGAAAACTCCACACGGTCATCCAAGGCTGGAATTGAACCCAGGTCTCTGGAGCTGTGAAGCAGAGTGCTAACCACTGTCATCTTGCTGCTGTGGGTCCAGGACCCAAAAAATGGTTCCAACTGCCAAATATTTTCAAAGTTTGGCAAATTCGGCTCACAGCAACAGGTTTCTGGATCAGAGACAGTGTGAGACAATGCACAGATTTACAGCACTACACTGGTCATCCTATTGGGGAAGGCCAAGAGCAGGAAGGATGACCTGCTCACCATAAGTCCCTTCATCCTGCAGCAACTGAAGGTCTCTGCCTGGTCTTATATCTCACACCATTGCTGTTGCACACAAAGGAGAGTCAGATATTGACCTGATGACTCCTGATGCACCCAGTAAGGTGCAGTTGCACAGTACTCACTCATTTTGGGTGAAGTCATCAGAGATTTTCCAGAATAAATATTGGTGGACTGCTGGTGCAGGCTTGACAAAGAGTCCCAGAAAGTCTCCCAAAATGTTTCAAAAAGCTTCATCAAATCTCCAGCAACAAATGAGCAGTAAAATGTGAAATATCATTAAGTAGAACTCAAAAGTTATTTGCTTGCTTACTCCTAATCAACTAGTTGGCGAAAGGACTTTAGGTTAAGCACTATCCTCCAAAATATTATGCAGCTTCTTTAATGAATGCTGGCAGGCAATCTAACTAGATATAGCCCTTAGAAATTCTTTGAATAGCTGTTTCCAGGGCAAGATTCAAGCTCTTCCTCACAGCCTACCTCGACTGTTTATGTCCCATCTTGGATGACAGACTGGACCTGCTGTTGAGACTGGATGTGAGATTATGTAGCAAGTGGTGTTGTTCTGTAGTATGCCAGTAGTGGTGTAAGGTCATGGCACTGGATATGTTGGCACCATCTTTAAAAGACTGCCTTTATCTTTTTGAATAATTTCAGCAGCAAAGCCTGACTGGAGGAGCGAGCAGAAAGCAGGTTAGTGCAACATTAACAGAGGCAAAGTTCCAGATGGCTCTCAGATTTACCAATGTCTCCCTGCAGGTTCTCCTCCAGGCTGCTAGGTTCAGGAGGGATGTCCTCTTCTTCTGGGACAGCAGAAGAATACAGATCAAGGAATGTGAATACAGATTGCAAAGGAAGTCAGTAGCTGTTGTGTCTTCCTTTAAACTTTATAAGGGAACAACACACCACAATGATGCACAAGATCCTTGCTGGGCCACATTGTAGGGCTCCACTAAATCTGATGGTGTATTCGGACACTTTCAGTAGACCCACAGCATGCTGGATTGTCGCTTAAGCTGTGTCATGGTTATGTTATGCTTTCTTTTGCATCACAGGTTCCTTACAAGCACCAATAGTCACATCTTCAATGGTAGTCCTTGTTACCCAACATCTACCCTGTGAAGTATGCAGGGGTATGAAAAGCTCTAGAAACTAGGACTGCCTCAGTGAGGGTGTTTCCTGGGAACTGTGCACAGTCCTGGAGAAAATGCCAATGGTGACTGCACAGCAGTTTTCCAGGAAGCAATGGAAGCCTTTCTTGTTGATAAGGACCCCAAGCTGCACATTGGAAGCCACATGCATGCAGTTGATGACAACTTGTACCTAGCGGAGTTCAGCAATGCCTCTGACTCCTACAGCCCTCCAAATAGAAGCACAGGCATTGGCTAACTTTCTTGATATTCTACAGACTGGGAGATAGAAACATAGAAACCAGAAGCAGGAGTAAGCCATTTGGCCTTTCAAGCCTGCTCTACCATTCATTGGAGAAACAGCAAATGCACTAGTGGTAATTTATCAAAATTCGCTGGACTCGGAGGTGGTTCCCGCAGATTGGAAAACAGCAAATGTGACACAGCAAAAAAGTGATAGAGATAAAGGTAGGTAACTATAGACAAGTTAGCTTAACTTCTGTAGTGGAAGTGCTTGAGTCTATTATCAAGGAAGAAATAGTGAGACACCTGGATATAGATAATGCCATTGGTAAGACGCAGCATGGGTTCATGAACAGCAGGTCATGTTTGATTAATTTGGTGAATTCTTTGAGAACATTACATGTGCAGTTGACAACGGGGAACCTGTGGATATGATGTACCTGGATTTCCAGAAGGCATTTGACAAGATACCACAGCAAAGACTGCTACATAACATAAAAGTGCATAGCATTACGGGTAATATATTAGCATGCATAGAGAATTGGTTAACTAACAGAAAGCAAAGAATGGGGGTAAATGGGTGTTTTTCTTGTTGGCGATCAGTAACTAGTGGTGTGCCTCAAGAATCAATGTTGAGACTGTAATTGTTTACAATTTACATAGATGATTTGGAGTTGGGGACCAAGTGTAATGTGTCAAAATTTGCAGGTGACATTAAGATGGGTGGAAGAGCAAAATGTGCGGAGGACGCTGAAAGTCCCTATATCAAAGGGATATAGGTAATAAGAGAGTGGATGGGGATCTGGCAGATGGAGTACAATTTTGGGAAATGTGAGGTCATCCATTTTGGTAGATATAACAGCAAAATGGACTATTATTTAAACAGTAAAAATTTACATTGCAGTATGCTGTTGTGCAGAGGAACCTGGGTATCCTTGCATAAGAACCTCAAGGAGTTGGTTTACAGGTGCAGCAGCTAATTAAGAAGACAAATAGAATTTTGTTCATCAGTGTTAGAGGGATGGAGTTTTTAAAAAAATGAGATTATATTGCAGCTGTATAAGGTGCTGGTGAAGCTACACCTGAAGTATTGTATATAGTTTTGGTCTTCTTACTTGAGAAAGGATATACTGGCACTGGAAGAGGTGCAGAAGAAATTCAGTAGGTTGATTCTGGAGTTGAAATCCAGAATCTGGATTATAGTTCTTATTCCTCATAAGAATGGCTTATGAGGAGGACTGAGACTATACTCATTGGAATTCAGAAGAATGAGGGGAGATCTTATAGAGACATAAAATTATGAAGGGAATAAATAAGTTAGAAGCAGAGAAGTTGTTCCCACTAGCGGGTGAAACTAGAACTAGGGAAAGCAGATTTAGGACTGAGTTGAGGAGGAACTTCTTCACACAAAGGCTTGTGAATCTGTGGAATTCCCTGCCCAGTAAAGCAGTTAAGTCTACCTCATTGAATGTTTTTAAAGCAAGGATAGATAATTTTTTGAACAGTAAAGTAATTAAGAGTTATGGTGAGTGGGCGGGTAAGTGGAGCTGAGTCCACAAAAAGATCAGCTATGATCTTATTGAATGGTGGAGCAGGCTCGAGGGGTCGGATGGCCTACTCCTGCTTATAGTTCTTATGTCTTATCAACATAAGAGTATATCCTGATACTCGACTTTCCTCCCTTATCCCTTGATCCCTTTAGTCCCAAGAGCAATATCTAATTTTTTCTTGAAATCGGACAATGTTTTGGCCTCAACTAGATCCTCACATTGCTCCAGTGGATCCTAATGGCACAGAAATTCAGCAGTAAAATGATCTTCAGCACCATTATACTGTTACATGATCACCAAATTCCTGAGGAACTCAGCTCATCCTCCATGCACAGACATGGCTTCACTGGAGAGGTGGGGTCTTTGGTGACATTGCTGTTCTGACATTTGTAAATAACTGACATGTAGCCTGTGGACCTCTCTGTTGGATGCAGGCTTTATACCCCTCCCTCCTTCTCCTTCCTGCTGAGATCAGCACTAGTGTTGTGTCTCTGGTTGCTGCTACACTGCTCTCTTTAGCTGCAGCCCTCTCTCTTTGATGTTCGTCCTTTCTGGAGGAATGAAACCTGGGTGAAGGATTCCATGGCTTGTACATTCATAGACTTCTTACCCCCTCCATCCACCCACACAGGCCCCACACTGGCAGTATGTCCCTGCAACTCTGGCATCTTTTCTCACTCTCTGCATCAACTTTGTCAATGTCTGCACTGTTCTACCCTTCCTGCGCTCATGATTCTGCTGCCACAACTAATTTCCCAGTTGCTCAGCATTTCCTTATAGTTGGCAAGTCTTGGAAAATCCCCAAAATGTAAGGTCAAGTTTTATAAGCAAGTTTTCTTGTGGTGCTGACTGATGCTGTTTTTGCTGCTTCAGTTGTTGGAGGGGTAAGGAGACTGGAGACTATGAATGTTAAGGTCATGGAAGCCTTCCCTATATTACAGGATTTTCTTTTTATTTCGTTCACTTAAGGAGTATGGGTCTCACTGGCTAGGCCAGCATTAATTGCCCATTCTTAGTTGCTCTGCAGAAGGTAATGGTGGGCCATCTTCTTGAACTGCTAAAGTCCCTGAGATGTAAGTACACCCATAGTGCTCTTAGCGAGGAAATTCCAGGATTTTGACCCATTGACAGTGAAAGATCAGCTGTATTTCCAAGTCAGGATGGTGTGTATCTTGGAGGAGAACATTCAGATGGTGGTGTTCCCATTTCTCTGCTGCTCACATCCTTCTGGATGCTAGTGGTTGTGGATTTGGAAAGTCCTGTCAAAGAAACCTGGGTGAGTTCTTGCAGAGCATTTTGTTGATGGTACAAACAACTGCCATTGTTTGGAGGTATTGAATATTTGTGGAAGGAGTAGCAATTAAAGGATCTGCTTCTTCAACATCTTCAATACTATTGGAGTTCACTCTATTAGGCAAGTGGAGAATATTCCATTACACTTCTGACTCGTGCCTTGTAGATAATGGACAGGTTTTGGGGAGCCAGGAGGCAAATTGCTCACAACAGAATTCCTGGACCTGCTCTTGTAATCACAGTAGTATTCTAAGATTAGGGGTGTGGGGGTGGGGGGAAGGAAATGCCAGAAAAAAACAACAAAGTTGTGGAGAATTCTAGAACCAGAGGAAAACATTCAAGATAAATGATAAATGACAGTAAGTGTAGAAGGGACATGAGGAATCATTTTTTTCTTTACGCACAATGGCCGGTAGGTGCATAGAATTCACTGTCTAAGTTGCTGTTGGAGGCAAAGGCTCTAAACTCTTCCAAAAAAATTCTTAGATCTGCACCTTAAGTGCTGTAAGCTCCAGGGCCATGGGCTAGGTGCAGGAAAGTGGGATTAGAAAGGGTACTTGGATATTGTAGGGCTGCCATGGACAAGATGGGCTGAATGATCTCCCTCTGTGCAGTAACTTTTCTCTGGTTCTAAGTCATCCGCATCAAGAACACAAGCCTAGAAAAACTAGAGTACAACCAATTGACATTACTGCATGATCGGAGCAAACCAAACACAAGATTCAGGACTATGTCACCACTTAGTCTGCAGCTAACCTTTGAATTTAATCTTCCTACAATAAGAAAGGGCAAAGGAGATGTGATGGGACATGCACCAGCTGTGACAGTTTAACCAGTACTTCACCATATATAAACAGTCAAGTATTGTTAGCCTGATCAATAAAAGGGTTCATTTGCAGTTACCATTCACTCATGCTGTTACAACACTACCAGTGGCCCCAACTAAAATCGGGGAGACGTAGGCCAAGTGGTCACGTGATGACATGATGACTCAGATACAATTGGTCACTCGGCAGGAGCAGACAAGTTCTCCCCGGTGTGTGGGCGGACCACAATCATGGAGTAGCTACTCAAGCATATGAATAAAGTACTTGTTGTCAATGTTGGGAACTCAGTTCTTAGACACCCATTAACCTAAAAAAAGATTAGACTCAAGAATGATTTGTGATACATGAAACCAAGAAGAATGTTTAAGTTAAAATAAAAAAGAGATGCAGATAGAAGTATAGAAACAGTAGCTAAATCTTATATTTTCTGGAGAAAGAGTCAGGAGAAGCTTCAAAGTGCCCCAGCCGCTTTCTGGCTCACAGGCAGGATGTTTACAACACATCCAAACAGGCAGCCAAAGGAACCATAACTCCTTAGGAAAATTCTCAGGAATCATTCCATGTTCACACTTCCCCATTATAAGAGTAATGCATCAGAAAGATATCAGACAGTATTTCACCTAGCAACAAGGAATAGCACAATGGTGTATCACATTATACATTTTGCACACACTATACTGATAATAGAAAATGCACATTAAAAATCATTACTTGTTGCGAGCAATAATTTTTTGCATGATAAGCATTGATAAAGTTATTGAATTCTGTCACTTTTCATCAGATAGAGCTGCATGCAAGTCTCAAAGAAAAGAAACACATTGACAAATGTCAATGCGTTGTTTTCTTTTCTGCAGCGGGATCATTTTTCATTTCTCTTCCTATAAGGAACTGGATTATTTCAGATCCTCTTCGGGAAGTATATGTTTTGCAACGTATAGCATTCTGACTATTTGCTCCAAAAGGCACCACTGTGTTCTAAACATCAGAAGTATTTCTTGGGTAGCTAAACATTTGCTCTGTCGTATTTTTATGCTCTGAATGTGCACCATAGCTGTTCATTTAGTAAAAGGTGCAGAGGTTTGACAATGAAATCAACAGGTAAGGAATAGATTAATCCACATCGCCCAGTAGTCATCAATACATATTCTTGTTTCAGTTTGCACTTCAAATCATCAAAAAATCCTTGAACCCATCGAAAGCTATGCGTATTCCCTGTGGAAAAAACATTAGCTTACATTTGATCTAAATATCAAAGGGACAATGAGTTATGGGGATTAGGCAAAAAGTGAGGTTAAGGATTATCATATCAGTTTAGTCATATTTCAATTGATTGGTGGAGCAGTCTTGGTGGGCCTATCCTGCTCCTATGACTTATGGCCTGACAATCTTAAGGTCTGTAGTCTAAACTGCTATTAAATAAGGTTTATCTTCAGGCGCATGAATGGAAGCATAAATGCAATTGGTGGCAGATGGAGGCAACATGTGCCACTCAACAGAAAATATTGGCTTGGCCGCATCAGTTAATCCCCTGTGCCAGTCTTTTGGTGCCATTTTTATGTTGCTCCCTGGATGCAGTTCCAATGCACATGTCTTGATTTTAAAATTCTGATTCTTGTATTCAAATCCCTTTATCCTTTTTGCTCTCAGAGCTCTGCTCTCCTCCTGCTCATCCCGGACTTTCACCATTGGCAGGCATGCCTTCAACTGCCTAAGTCTTAAACTTTGAACTTGCATCCCTAAAACTCTCCACTTCAACATCACTATCATCCCCTTTACATTCCTCTTCAAAAATCTGCTTCACTGACAAATCTTCAGATCACCTCTCCTAATCAATCCTTTTGCTCAGTGTCAATTATTTTGTGGTAATGATCCTGCAAACCACTTTCAGGTGCTTATATGTAAAAGATGCTAGAAGAATGCAACTGTATTGCTGAAATTGAGGGGTTGTTTGTGACTCCTCAGTGGGAACAGTGAATGAGGGTGTTTAAAATCATCAGAAATTACAGCTTGAAGCCGTCTATCAAAATTTATTTGTGCCAGATTTGGAGGCAGCCAAAGTTTGCCAAAGAGGCATAAATTGGAAGGAGATTTTCTCAGGGAAGTATACAGAAGTAACATGGCGGATTTTCAAGTAATATTTGTCTAGAATTCTGCCGGCCAATGTTCCAATGAGACAGGGAAGTTTTGGTAGGTTACAGGAATCGCGGTGCATGAAAGCTGTAATGAATTTAGTCACAAAGAAAAGAAAAGCATACAGAAGGTTCAGAGGGCTGGGTAATGTTAGGGATCTAGAATAGTATACGACTAATAGGAAGGAACTTAAGAAAGAGACCAGGAGAGCCAAAAGGGGTCATGAGAAGACCTTGGCAGGTAAGATTAAGGAAAACTCCAAGGCGTTCTACAAGTATGTGAAGAGCAAAAGGACGAGATGTAAGGAATAGGATCTATCAAATGTGACAGTGGGAAAGTTTGTATAGAACTGATAGAAATAGTAGAGGTACTCAACGAATACTTTACTTCAGTATTTACAGTGGAAAAGGATCTTGGTGGTTGTATTGCAGGCTCGCAGCAGACTGAAAAGCTTGAATATGTTGACATTAAGAACGAGGATGTGTTGGAGTTTTTGAAAAGTATCAATTTAGATAAGTCGTTGGGACCAGATGGGACGTACCCCAGGTTCTGTGGGAGACAAGGGAAGAAATTGCAGAGCCTCTGGCAATGATCTGTGTGTCATCAATGGAGACGGGAGAGGTTCTGGAGGATTGGAGGATTGTGGATGTGGTTCCTCTAAAAAAGAAAGGGAGAAGAGATAGCCCAGGAAATTATCAATAAGTGAGTCTAACCTCAGTGGTTGGTAAGTTGATGAAGATCCTGAGAGGCAGGATTTATGAACATTTGAAGAGGTATAGCATGATCAAAAATAGTCAGCATGGCTTTGTCAAAAGCAGATCATGCCCTACAAGCCTGGTTGAGTTTTTTGAAGATGTGACTAAACACATTGATGAAGGAAGAGCAATAGATGCGGTTTATATGGACTTCAGCAGGACATTCAATAAGGTCCCCATACAAAGCTTATTGAGAAAGTGAGAGGGCATGGGATCCAAGGGACGTTGCTTCGTGGATCCAGAACAGGCTTTCCTGCAAAAGGCAATGAGTGGTTGTAGATGGTCTTTTTCGGCATGGAGATTGGTCACTGATGGAGTGCCCCAGGAATCTGTTCTGGGACCCTTGCTCTTTGTAATTTTTATAAATGACCTGGATGAGTAAGTGGAGGGATGGATCGGTAAGTTTGCTGATGGCACAAAGTTTGGAGGGTTGTGAATAGTTTGGAGGGATGTCAGAAGTTGCAACAAAACATAGGTAGGATGCAAGACTGGGCAGAGAAGTGGTAGATGGACTTCAACCAAGATAAGTATGTGGTGATTCATTTTGGCAGGTCAAATAGGATTACGGAATGTAATATTAAGGGTAAGAATCTTAGCAGTGTGGAAGATCAGAAGGACCTTGAGGTCCAGATTCATAGGACGCTCAAATCAGGTAGAGGGTATTGTTAAGAAGGCGTATGGTGGACTGGCCTTCATCAATCGAGGAACTGAGTTTAGGAGTTAGGAGATAATGCTGCAGCTGTATAAGACCCTGGTCAGATGCCACTTGGAGTACTGTGCTCAGTTCTGGTCGCCTCATTACAAGAAAGATGTGGAAGCCATAGAAAGGGTGCAGAGGAGATTTACAAGGATGTCGCCTGGATTAGGTGGTATGCCTTATGAGGATAGATTGAGAGAGCTTGGTCTTTTCTCCTTAGAGAGATGAAGGATGAGAGGTGACCGGATAGAGGTATATAAGACGTTGAGATGTATTGATTGTGTGGATTCTCAGAGGCTTTTTCCCCCAGAGCTGTAATGGCTGCCACAAGAGGACACAGGTTTAGGGGACTGGGGAGTAGGTGCAGGGGTACACTGTAAGTTTTTCACTCAGGGAGTGATAGGTGCGTAAAATGAGCTGCTGGCAGTGATGGATTTGATAGGGTCTTTTAAGAAACCTTTGGAAAAGTACATGGGAATTAGTAAGATAGAGGGTTACATGTAAGCCTAGTAGGAAGGGACAAGTTCAGCACAACTTGTGAGCCAAAGAGCCTGTTTGTGCTGTAGTTTTTCTATGAAGCTATATTTAACTCATGATTTCTGGAGGCCCACATATTGCTGTACTGTCAGCTCTCCCATAGTTGAAGTCAGTGTAGTGATCAGAAGAGGCCAATGCAAATTTGAATTTAAATTCTGATGAAAGATCACAGATCTGAAATGTTGACTGCTTTTCTTTCAATTAGCCAGTCATGCTGAGTATTTATTTCAGATTTCCAATATCAGCAGTATTTTGCTTTTGCACATTTAAACTTGTCCTTAGTTTTATTTGATACCCTTGTGTTTTTGTATGTTTTTATTTGTATTTATTTATTAAATTAGTGTCACAGGTAAGCTTCTAATTAGATTTCACTGCAATGAAGTCCCTGTGAAAATCCCTGGTCACCACTTTTTGGCACCTGTTTGGGTACATTGAGGGGGAATTTAGCATGGCCAATGCACCTAACCTTCATATCTTCAGACTGCAGAAGGAAACCAGAGCACACAGATTCTATACAGTGACCCAAGCTGAGAACAAAACCCAGGCCCTTGGTGCTGTGAGGCAGCAGTGCTAACCACTGTGCCACTGCACCAGTTATGTTCTTGTGGGTCCAAAGGGACAGGCTTGCTCCCCTAAACCCAAGTAGTCCTTGTGTCTCTTCAACTCCTGCCTTATCTCCTTTTCATCTGTAACCTGCCTTGTCCCATCACTTAGTTTACCATAGAATCCCTAGTGCAGAAGATGGCGTTCCATGAGGCTATAAGACATAGGAGCAGAATTACACCACTTGGCCCATCAAGTGTGCTCCACCATTCAATCATGGCTGATATTTTTCTCACTCCCATAAATCCTAATCCTCTTATTAATCAAGAGCCTATCTTTGTCTTAAAGACACTCAATGAGCTGACATCCACAGCCTTCAATGACAGAGTTCCACAGGTTCACCACTCTCTGGTTGAAGAAAGTTTCTCCTCATCTCTGTTCTAGTATCCATTTAGCCTGAAGTTGTACCCTCTGGTTCTCGTTTTTTCTACGAGTGGAAATGTCCTCTCTACATCTACTCTATCTAGGCCTCATTGTATCCTGCAGGTTTCAATAAGGTTTCCTCCCCACATCCTTCTAAACACCAAGTACTGGCCCAGAGTCCTCAACTGTTTCTCATATGACAAGCTCTTCATTCCAGGGATTATTCTTGTGAATCTCCTTTGGGCTCCTTCAAAAGGCCAGCACATCCTTCCTTAGATACAGGGTCCAAAACTGCTCACAATACTCCAAATAGAGTCTCACCAGAGCCTTATATAGCCTCAGAAATACCTGCTGCTCTTATATTCTAGCCCTCTTAACATGAATACTAACATTGCATTTGCCTTCTTAACCTGCAAGTTAACCTTCAGAGAATCTTGAACAATAACTCCCAAGTCCCTTTGTGTCTCTGATTTTCCAAGCATTTTCCCATTTAGAAAATAGTCTGTGCCTCCATTCCTCCTTCCAAAGTGTATAACCTCACACTTTGTATTCTATTTGCCACTTTGTCCAAGGTGAAAGTCTCCTAACCTGTCCAAATCCTTCTGCAGCCCCACTGCTTCCTCAATACTACATGTCCCTCTACATATCTTTGTATCATCTACAAACTTAGCAACAGTGCCTTCAGTTCCTTCCTCCAAATCGTTAATGTACAGTGTGAAAAATTGTGGTCCTAGCACTGACTCCTGAGGCACACCACTAGTCACCGGATGCCATCTTGGAGAAGACCCCTTTACCCCACTCTGCCTTCTGTCAGTCAGCCAATCCTCTATCCATGCCAGGATCTTATCCTTAACAAGATGGGCACTTGACTTAATCAACATTTTCCCATGTGGCATCTTGTCAAAGGCCTTTGGAAATCTAAATAAATCGTGTCCACTGGTTCTCCTTTATCTAACTTCCTTGTTACCTCAAAGAACTCTAACAGATTTGTCAGATATGACCTCCGGTTGAAAAGCTATGCTGACTCAGTCTTACTTTATCATGCACTTCCAAGTATTCTGTAATCTCAGAGTCATATAAAGTCATAGAGGTTTACAGCATGAAAACAGGCCCTCAGACTGAATTGTCCATGTCACTTTTTTAAAAATCCCCTAATCTAATCCCAATTACCCACATTTAGTCCATATCCATCTATACCCATCGTATCCATATAACTACTTTAATTTTTTTAAAAAAATTAAAATTGTACCTGCCTCTATTACTGCCTCTGGTAACTTGTTCTATCTTTAATAACGGACTCTAAAATCTTGTCAATGACCAAAGTCAGACTAACCAGCCTATAATTTCCATCTGCTAACTTCCTCCCTTCTTGAACAGCAGTATTATATTCACTACTTTTCAGTCCTCTGGTATCCTCCCTGCTTCCAGTGATTCCTGAAAGACAAGCAATGTCTCCACAATTTCCTTAGCTATTTCTTTTAGAATCTTTGGATGTAGTCTATCCAGTCCAGGTGATTTATCCACCTTCAGAGCTTTCAGTTTTCCCAGAACTTTCTCCTTTAATGATGGCCACTACACTCATTTGTGCTCCCTGACTCTCCTAAAGCTCTGGCATCCCACTGGTATCATCTAGTGTGAAAACTGATCCTCTACCATTGCTTTGTTTCCCTTTATTACTTTTCCAGCCTCATTTTCCAGTGGTTCAACAGCCCATCGAGTCTACACTGACAATGATCCTACCCAGGCCCCACCTCTGCAACCCCATATATTAACCATGCTATTCCCCTGACATTAGTAGACAATTTATCATAGCAAATCCAAATAATTTGAACATCTTTAGATTGTGGGAGGAAACCCACACAGACACAGGGAGAATGTACAAACTGCACATAGTTAGTGACCCAAGTTGGGAATCAAACCTTGGTCCCTGGCACTATGAGGCATCAGTGTTAACTACTATACTACCATGCTGCTCTAGGCACTGCTAAGGACCGCAAGTTTGGATTCTGCCAACATCTAGATCCCTCTCAAATCCCACTCCCACCTTTGGTCCTCATGTCAATTTACTGCCTTTGAGAAGATAAAAATAAATTGCACCTACATCATGCTTTCATTACATCTATGAGTGCATTGCTTCAGGTCTCCATGCATTGGTCCACCTTGAATTAAAATCCATCTGCAGATAGTTGTATTCTTGGTGTTTCACAACCTCTCTACACACCACCCTTCAGTAAGTTCAAGATAGCTGAAATGCACACAGCATTTGCCAATAAACCTTTAGCAAATGTCCTTATTCCTTGTTAATTGCCACTTAACAAACATTTAACAAGCAATGTTAACATTGTTAACAATGTTTAAAGTGTTAACATTGGTTCAAGTCAACTTCTTCCCAAGAACATCTTCAGGACAAACATTTGGTTCTGTCTCTATTAATGTTAAAGCAAAAAACTCACCATACTTTAATAAATAGTTATTATCACCAATGCATCAGCAAAATTAGGACACAATTTTTCTCCCAAGAACATAGTCAAGGTCTATTTTTAGATAACAGCTGTACATACTTTTATTTCCATTTTTACCCTGATTGGACAAAAGAATAAACACTGATAGTTAGATCAATTACTGAATAGATTTGCAAACTGGAGTGAATGAAGGAAAAGGAGAAGACAAGGTCATTGGAAATAATGCAGCCCCTGTACTGGTTATCGAACAAATAATTTGGAAACTACAGAAGCTTGCTGTATCTTGATAAATCTAATCCTAGTTTACATTTTTCTCATTTTTGATAAATACAGCGTATAAGACCATACCTGTCCTTTATTTGGATTTGGTCAAATATCCAGAATAATTGCTTTTTTTGTATACATTTTTGGAATATGATGGAAACTAAGTGACTGGGATTGTTTGAAAATTCCACTACTGAAGTAAATATTTCCCTTGGCTATTAATGGGGTAAGCTGTAATTTAAAAGCTTGGAAGGCAGATTTTTCATCCTGCTCTGTTTCACATCCAGTCTCATCAGGCTTAAGGTCTGCAATGTGGCTTCTGCAATAAATAGCTTTAAAGTTTTGCAGCATTACTGCCATCTTCTGATTTGACTGGTTATTTAGAATTCTGTAAAATGGAGAGGGTAAATGAGGCAGGGTGACATGCAGCTGAGATGAAACCACAAAAGAGGCAATAAAAGAGACTGTGTTTGACAAGATGCTTTACACTCAATTTAACCTCTTTATTTATAGAGTTGTTGCACTGACAATTATATTCAGACAGCTTCTTATATATTAAATCCACTTTTCCCTCCATATTTTTAAAAGAAAGGCAGCACGTTCACAGGAGATTTTCAGAGCAGTATTCAAAGTACAATTTAAAAACTTAAATTGCTAAGCAACAAGAAAAAGAACCATTAGAAATGCTGATTTCTTTTTACCGTAGATTAAGGAAATGGGAGTTGTATCTGTTTTTGAGTTAGAAACTCACTTCCAGTGGGAAACTGACTGAAGTTTGGATTTTGACAGAGGTGATCCCGTGTTTAATGTGGCTATGAGTTTCCTGTCCACAGAGCCAGTGGGGGCAGGAATGGTATTGGATCAGATACACCTCATAGTAGGCATCACAGAGATTGGTTGTCCTGAAGGAGAGATCTGCTGATTATGCCAAAACCATCCATTTCACCATAGGGAAGAGACAAGTCACAATGTAGCCAGAAGCCTGGTAGTCAGAACAAGGCATCTTGATTTGATGCCAGCCAAATCTACCACTAGAAGTCACAAGAGAGAGAAGGGAGGTCTGCTTCCCAGCAAATGTTAGCAGGAGTATATTATTGTTCAGTAAAATCTCTCTCCATCTTCTGCCATCCTCAAGGTCCACATTACTTTCAAGGGCTTTCTGCACTGTGGGGTTCTATGATTTTATGATTCTATAAGGGGAGAGTGCAGCAGACTGCCACAATGAGAAAGACATTGCAGGAGAAGGCACTGATGTGTATTCCAGGTGGGGGACTTCAATGCTCATTACCAAGAGAAACTTAGTGGCACCACCAGAAACCAAGCTGGTCCTGAAGGATTAGCTGCTTGGCTGTGTTTGCTGCAAATGGTGAGGGAATCAACAAGATGAAAAAATTTACTTGGCCCTCCTCGCCAATCTACCTGCCCCTGCCTGACCCCAAACTTATTCCCTCATCATGACTCCCAACGTGCCTTCATATCATGCTCCTTTATCTCCACCTTGAATGATCCCATTGTGCAAGTCTCCTGCATAGACCCCCCTCTGCATAGCATTGAGTCAGATACCCCCCCCCCCCCCCCGATATATCTCCCACTCAGGACAGTCTGTCATAGCCCCCATTCAGCTCCTACCCCCTACTCAGGCCTCACCCCTACTCAGGCCCCACCCACTCACCCACTTGGCAGTGCCACTAGCACACCAGCAGTGTCCAGCTGGCACTGCCAAGGTGAATAGCAGGTTAGATGTAAGGATTCACATTCTAATCAGCAATCTGTGACTGTCTGTGCTGATGTGTGCTATTGCAGACCAGAACACTGCGTTTGCCTGACGAAGACAAAGGTCGAAAGCTCGCAAATTTACTATGAAATAAATCGGTTGGATTTAAAATTGGTATTGCTAGATTCTTACTGAGTTCTTACTGCCAAGGTGTCCAGTGGGCACTGCCAGGCTTTCTGGGCTCTGCATTGCCAGGTGGACACTCTCATCTGGGCACTGTCTGATGGATATTGCTCAGCCCTGACCACCAGGGGCTTCAATGGCCTCCAAGCCCTCTGACATGGCCATCATGTTTGGCCTCTGCTAGTGGAGACCAGTGTTAATTCGCACTGGTGTGATTTCCTACCGGAGAAGTGGAAATATTCCAGGAAAGAGGACAATCACATACCGAACTCACTAATGAGATCGAAATCCAGTTAATCTCATGCTTTTTCTAGGTGTTATTCAGTTTGCTCCAGTAAAAAGCAGCCAGAACAATTGCAAACCACATGGCGCCAGGCGTGTCCTGATTCTGGGGTCCACATGCAAATTTCCAGGATCGGTGCAATCTATGGCAGGTGTGGCAAGGTTGCTCTCTATATTTCTAAAATCTGACCAGGGAATCCCAGTTAAGAATTGTCAATCAAAAAAAACTCAGTAAAAATGTCATTATTATTTATTTAAAGACGTCAGCATTCAGATATTTTTCACCGAAATAATCAGTAAATATTCAAACTTTATTTTCAGTCTAAAATCAAATAATAGTCTAAATAGTCTAAATGAGATCATTAATTGCTAGAAACGCATTAATTATTCAGTTCATTTAACATAGCGAATGTTGAATTATTGCCCAGTGTGAAGCTTTCTGATCAAATCTGATTATGTTATGTTTTCAATACAACCATTAAAGGTCTATTAGCTGTTTTCTAATAATCACAAATCTTAATTTATCGTTTGTTGTTTCAATCATGTGACTTTAAAATAATGATTACTCTGATAATTGGAATGAACAAGGAATAAATACAAGCAGAATACCGTGAATGCTGGAAATGTATAATATAAACAGAAAATGCTGGAAAACTTCAGCAGGTGTGACAGCATCTGTGGAGAAAGAAATTTTTTTTAACATTTTTATCAGAATTTTACTGCTCTGTCTGCCCCGGGAATCAGGTTGGGAGAAGAGTGGTTAATGGGAAGGTCGGTTAATCTCGGGTAAGATTTTATGGTTTTGAGTGAGGCTGTTAAATCCTGCCTTTTGACTCCATGATGTGGAGATGCTGGCACTGGACTGGAGTAAACACAGTAAGAAGTCTCACAACACCAGGTTAAAGTCCAACCAACTTATCTGATAGTAAACTCACAAGCTTTTGGAGTTTGCCCCTTTGTCAGATGAATGGAGAGTTCTGGCCTCAGACAGAACATATAACACCACACACAGTTTACAGATTACTGATTAGAATACGAGTCTTAACAACTAACCTGCTATTCAAGTCTTAAAGATGCAGACAATGTGAGTGGAAAGAGCATTAGGCATAGCTTTAACCTAAAGAGGAGGGACTAAACATGCCAGCGAGACCAACTGCAGAATACTTGGGTAAAGTTTTGCAAGTGTGCCCCAATCTCACAGTGCACTAGGAGACCCCCTCTCTCCTCCAACAAACATCGGGACCCCATTATTTGTGGTATGTTCCAACACCATCTGCCTGTCACAGATTGCTTACACTGGGGGATTGGAATCTTCTGGAAGGGTCACCCTACCTGATTCTGAACATACACCCCATTATGACCCCTGACTTGATCCACCCCTGCATGGCACTCTGCATAGCCCCTTGATTATAGTATCCCTGTAATCAAGGGATTTCATAACACCCCCCATACAGCCCTTCTGTTACAGCCCCAAATTACAGCCCTCAAGTTATAAACTCCTGACATAGTCACCAATCAAGCCCCATCCCCAGTTAGGTCCCATACTTCACACTGCCTCTGGCACACCGGCAGCACCAAACTGGCACTGCTAGGGTGCCAGGTGGCCACTGTCAGGTGGACAACCCCAATAGGCACTACCCAACAATGCCTCCGATCACCCAGGGGGTTTCCTTGGCTTCCAAAGCTCACCCCGCTCCTGTCCTCCAATCGGTGTGGCCATCATGCTTCCTCTCTGCTACTGGGGACCAGTAGTGATTCTTGCTGTTCTCATGCTTTGCCCCAAATTTGGAAGATCGTGGGAGCTGGGAGAATCTGGTACTGAAGAGGCTATGCATATTTAATAGGTACTAATTGACCTTGCATTTGGGAAGGGATCGGGATGATTGCAAACAGTTTAGCGCCAAGTGCGGAACCGATTTTTAGGCCTGCACACTATTTTCCAGGAGGATATGATCTATGCCAGGTGTAGTGAGGCCTGAAAATCAGTCCCATAATCATTGTTGAAAATTTTAGTAACCTGACGAACAGGTATAATGGAAGTTACAAAGCAGAATTATCCACTTTGGTAAGAATAATGGTAGGAAGGATTACTACTTAAATGGAGAAAAACTGCAGCATGCGACAGTACAGAGGGACCTGGGGGTCCTTGTGCACGAATTGCAAAAACACAGTATGCAGGTGCAGCAGGTGATTAAGAAGGCGAATGCAATGTTGGCCTTTATAGCGAGGGGGATAGAATATAAAAGTAGTGAGTTCTGTTGCAGCTGTATAGGGTGCTGGTGAGGCCGCAGCTGGAGTACTGTGTGCAGTTTTGGTTGCCGCATTCGAGGAAGGATATATTGGCCTTGGAGGGGGTGCAGAGAAGGTTTACCAGGCTGATACCGGAGATGAAGGCGTTGGATTATGAGGAGAGACTGAACAAGCTAGGTTTGTACTCTTCGGAGTTTAGAAGGCTGAAAGGGGATCTTATAGAGACGTATAAGATAATGAAGGGGATGGATAGGGTAGAGGTTGAGAGACATTTCCTGCTTAGCAAAGATAGCAGGACTAGAGGGCACAGCCTCGAGATTGGGAGGGTGGGGAGCGGTTCAGTTCGGAGTTGCGGAGGGGTTTCTTCACGCAAAGGGTAGTGAATCTTTGGAATTCTCTACCTGATGAGGTGGCGGAGGCTTCCTCACTAAATATGTTCAAGTCAAGAGTGGATAGGTTTTTAATTGATAAGGGAATTAAGGGTTACGGGGAAAAAGCGGGAAAGTGGTACTGAACTACTACAGATCAGCCATGATCTTATTGAATGGCGGAGCAAGCTCGAGGGGCTGTATGGCCTACTCCTGCTCCTATTTCTTATGTTCTTATGTTCTTAGAATTTAAAAAAAGTAAGAGCATGATATATTCTATGAATACAGAAAAATAAAATAAATGCATGAATTATTGAATCATGCAAAATATTTCCTGAACTAACGCATGCTAGAATAACACATGAATACAGAGAATGAACATCTTATATAGCATTCATTACAAAGAGATTATTTCACAAAACTCTAATACAATTATTACATTTTTATCACTATTAATCTAATGAATATAATGTTAGAAATGTACTCTACTCATTGATAATTTTGCTGAGTACTATTTCGTAGACAAAATGGTTTAATAAAATCGACAGGATGGATTCCAATCTGCTCTGCACACACCATGGGGAGAGTATTAAGCACTCTCCCACCCCTATTTTACAAAGGGTGAGAGAGGATCAGATGAGAACAGCAATGTAGGTAGATCATTGGTTGGGGAATGCAACTAAAGTGATTCGGACTCTCTGACAAAGCATCCAGGCACTCTCCCTGCCCTATCCCTGTCACCCACACATTTACCAAGGCTAATTCATCTAACGTACACATCTTGGGACACTAAGGGTCAATTTAGTATGGTCAATCCATCTCACTTTTTGACTGTGGGTGGAAACCGGAGCACCCAAGAGAAAGCTATGCAGACATGGGAAGAATGTAGAAATTCACACAGACAGTCATCCAAGGACAAAATTGAACTCAGGTTCCTGGAGCTGTGAGGCAACAGTGTTAACCACCATGTCACCATGCCAAAATATCTTTTGCATCCAAATTATATGCTCATAGCAGGATACCTGGGCATTTACAAAATCAGTGTTATTTTTCAAGATAAATTGAGCTTTTAGACTAGAAAATTACTTTATTTATTGTTACTTTTCACTTTTTCTCATGCTACGTGTTCACAGGTTTGAAAGTGACTACATCGTATCAACTTAATGATCTAAACCATTGATATCTGAGTTATTGTTCAGTGTGGTTAATACTTGTTTGTTATGGGTTTTCTATCTGTGCATGTGTGTGCAGCCTTAAATAGATGCATTGAATTGACGAAATGTACAAAGAAGATAAATCAACCTTCGGCTTTACTTTCAACTTTGTTATGATCTGGAACAATTTGTAGCAATTTCTGTGATATACAGAGAAGGGTAATGGCTTTTATGTTAAATTTTAAACCACTTAGAAGAAGCAAATATGTTAGAAGCAACTCCACCAATTTGTGTCTTAGCCTCTCATCAGTCATTATTTTCTCTTGTATTAACTGATGTTCATTACCACTGGTTATTGAAAAATTATTGTCAAAAGAACTTCATAGATAAGATGTTAATGCAGCATAATACTAAGAATAAAAAACACTTCATCTGCCTCCTTGTAAACATAAGCTATATTGAAAAAGATTGAAAAAAGTGTTTAGATTGTTCAGATAAATTGTCTGGAGACATGGGCTGAAAACTTACCATGGCATATGGTGGAATTTAAATTCAATTAGTAAATCTGGAATTGAAAGCTTGTCTCAGTAATGGAAACCATGAAACTATCATTGATTGTTGTAAAACCCATCTGATTCACTAATGTCCTTTAGGGAAGGAAACCTGCCATCCTTATCTGACCTGGCTCCAGACCCAAAGCAATATGGTTGACACTTAACTACCTCTGAAAGTGCCAAACAAGCCACTCAGCTCAGTAATTGTTAGTCATGCCAGTTATGCCCACATTTCAGGAAAAAATGTTTTGAAAACTAATTGCCTCTCCTTATATGGGTAGACATTTCTTCAGTGACTGTGGGTGGTGGAAGGAGCAAAGATGGGAGGATAGCGATAAACTGAAGGTTGGATAGCATTTGGGAAAACAGTATGGGTCCAACTTTGAAGTTCATTGTCCAAACCTTCCCCTTTGTAACCAACTACATTAAACTGCTGACTGGTCTACCTTCTTGTATGTATTAGGCAAACACTGGGGTTTCATCGTCCCCTTGAGCCCCTCCTGCAAGCTTCAAGTGATCTAAATGATGCTTTCTTTCCAGTGTCTGGGCCACTGTTGTAATATTTAAAGCCTGTCCTGATGATGCATTGGTAATCTGGCAACTGTCTTTCAAAATTAGGCCATTTCTGAGAGATGGTACTTCTGTCTGCCCTGTAATCGTGCTTGTCTTTTTCCAACTGGGAGATTTGATATTTCTGGGTCCTGCCTGATTTCCTGATCTCCTTAGCTCTTCCAGTCAGTTTTACAGATCTCTGCTCCAGACACCAAAGAGATTTGCTGCTTTGTTCAGATAAGTTGATGATAGTATGGATTTTTAAAAATTCATTCATGGAATATGGGCATTGCTGGCTGAGCCAATATTCTAATTAATCTTGAACTGAGTGAGTTGCTCAGCTATTTTAGGGAGCATTTAAGAGAATTTTTATAGTTTTGGATTCACATATAGGTCAGGCCAAGGATGACAGATTACCTTTCCTTCAGGACATTAGTTAACAAGTTGGAGTTTTATCACAATTGATAATTATTTCATGGTCATCATTAAAATTTTAATTCTGGATTTTTATGGGACCATCTGCTATGCTGGAACATGAACTTTGAGCATCACCCTTTTTTAAAGGATGGGAATGTTCTTGAGGAAATGCAGAGGAGAATTAATAGATTGGTTCCAGGGTTGGGGGATTTTAGCTATAAGGTTAAGTTGAGAATTTAGAGTTATCCTTGTGGTCTAGGAAATTGATGGGAGGTGAGACAGGGGTGTACAAGGTTATAACAAGTTTAGATGCAAGGCTGACAGCACAAGAATAGCGCTACCCACTGTGAGTCTGTAGTGGAGGGATTGAATGTTTGTGGAAGGGATGCCAATCAAATGGGATGCTTTGTCTTGGATGTGTTAAGCTTGTTGAGTGTTGTTGGAACTGCACTCATCTAGTCAAACACAGCGTCTTCTATCACGCTCCTGACTTGTGTTTTCTACATGGTGGCAGGTTTTAGGGAGTCAGGTGATGAGTTACTTGGCACAGGATTCCTCACTGATGATTTGCTTTCGTAACCACAGATTCATATGGTTGGTCCAATTCAATTTTTTGGTCAATGGTAAGCCGAGTGGAAGATTTAGCAATGGAAATGTTATTAAATGTCAATAGACCATTGGTTATATTCCCTGTTGTTGGAAATGCTCATTGCCCAACACTTATGTGGCATAAACGTTATTTACCACTTGTCAGCCCAAGCCTAGATATTGACCAGGTCTTTCTGCATTTGGACATGGAATGCTTCAGTATCTGAGGAATCATGAATGATACTGAATTTGGTGCAGTCATCAGCCAACATTCATATTTCTGACCACATGATGGAAGGAAGGTCATTGATGAAGCAACGGAAGACTATAAGGTCTTGGGCACTATTGTGAGGAACTCCTGCAGTGATATTCTGGAGCTAAGATGATTGACCTCCAACAACCACAACCACCTTCCTTTGTGCCAGGTATGAATCCAATCAGTGGAGACTTTCCCCCTGATCGCATTGACTTTAATTTTGTGATGCTGCACTTGGTCAAATGCTGTCTTGATGTAAAGGACATTCACTCTTATCTCACCTCTCAAGTTCAGCTCTTTTGTCTATATTTGAATTAACCTTAAATAAGTTAGGAACTGAGTGATCCTATATTGTCAGAAGAAAGCCCACCAAAGCCTTTACTTTCTCAGAAGACTAAAGAAATTTGGCATGTCGGCTATGACTTTCATCAACTTTTACAAATGCACCATAGAAAACATTCTTTCTGGTTATTTCATGGCTTGGTATGGCTCTTGCCCAAGACTGCAAGAAAATACAAGAGATTATGAATGTAGCCCAATACATCACAAAAACCAGCCTCACATCCATTGATTCTGTCTACACTTCCCATTGCCTCAGCTAAGCAACCAGCATAATTAAGGATCCCACACACCTCAGACATTCTCTTTTCACCTTTTTCCATTGGGAAAAAGATACAAAAGTCTGAGGTCATGTACCAATTGACTCAAGAACAGTTTCTTTCCTGCTGTCATTAGACTTTTGAATGGACCTACCTCGTGCTAAACTGATCTTTCTTTACACTCTAGCTATGACTGTAACACTATACACTGTACTCCTTTCCTTCTCCATGAATGGTATGCTTTGTCTGTATAGTGTGCAAGAAACAATACTAATATATGTGACAATCATAAATCAAATCAAATCAAATCAACTGAAAATTAAATCAGTGGAAGTAATAAGAATGCCTAAAGTTTCTTCAGAAAAGATAGTACCAGTAAAAGAAACAAGTGATAAAATGGTAGTAATAACACAATTACAACATGGTCCCTCAGAACCTACTAGAGTGGTGAATCTGCCTCAGGATAGTCAAGGGAACATTTTCCTGGACAGTGATGAAGTGAGTCATGTTACCGGAAGTTATAAAAGGTTTGTCTTTGTATCCTCTTTACTCCTCCAGTAAAACAAGTAAATATATTCATATTTTGAGAGATACTGGGCAGTTCAGTCATTGATAGTGGCTGATGGTACGAAAAGTCTTCCAGATGATTTGATGAATGAAAGTTATTCACGAAATTTATGAACCTGTTTTCTTGTAGACAGTTAATTTAGTGAGTTAGGAGAATCGTCATTGCACCATGGGACTTGTTCCTGGTTTACCTTCTGAAATGGTTGTTTTTTATACCAGGTAATGATTTAGCAGGTTTGAAAGTATTTGTGTCTCCAAGAGTTTTGAGAGCTGGGTGAGGTGAAAGAAACTGAGATTTTCAAAAGGAACACTGGACAGTTCCCAGGTTGCGGGGTAACTCGGGCCCAAGTTCACTAAGCTGGACAGGATGAAGTAGAATCAAATCAGACTGCGGTGTTCAGCTTGTTGGAATATTTTTTCAGGAATTTGAATGAGAATAAAGACACTGGAAATAGTAAAGCTGAATTACTTAACCAAACTTCTTTAATTGAAGCCCAGCAGGCAGAGATCCTGGTTTGTGAGGATTGCCTCAGATGCTATTTCCTGAAGAGGAGTCAGAAAGAATCCCTGAACGTTATTACCTAAAAGATGACATATTGATGAAGAAGTGGAGACTTCTTCAAAGCCCAGCAAATGAAGTATAGCAATAGTCCAATAAGTTGTTGTACTTTCTGCTTACAGTAGGGAAATTTCAAGAATTTCTCATGGGATTGTGATGGCAGGTCATATCGGAATAAGAAAGACAGGTTAAAATAAAAAGCACTTTATTGATCAGAATTGCATGGAGATATGGTTAAAGGCATGTCACACATGTGAACTGGTTGGGAAGCCATCTCCTTCAATTAAACCAGCTTCACTGATCCCAATGCACACTTGTGAATTGTATGGGAACCCTTCAATAAAATTGCCCTAAAGAAAAGTTACTGCAGAGGTGTTAATTGAATAGTTAATTCAGTTTCTCACTGTGTATTGGTTACTCAGCGGGATTCTGTCTGATTAGGGGTAAAAATTTTGTGTCACTAGTCTTCCAGGAGACAATGGGCCCTATTTTATTTTGGTTCCAGTTGCTGATAGGACTTGAAACTGGGAATGTTTCAGATCTGACTTTTAGATCTGTTTCCAGCTGTCAGCATTAAGCCTGAAAAAAATATCAGTAAGTCCGAATCATGCTGCACAAGCTTGTGGGTAAACTTGCCTGAAACCCTGCAGCTCCGATCAGATCCTCCAACTGCTCATGCAGAAAAAAATAGGCTGCTGCCTCCCATCACGTCCCATTTCAGGCAGGATAATGCCTCCTTCTGGCCACCATAGACATTGCCCCACCCCCACAATGTCAACTGACACCCCCCTTTTATTCTCCCACTCCCACTCCTCATCATCCAGACTGATCACGGTTCCCTCCCCTATTCCTCCCACCGATATCAGGCAAAGTAGCAGCAGACCCCCCCATCACCCTCACTGATCTCAGGCAGAGTGGCAGCAGATCCCCCAATCATTGAGGCATTGATCCAGACCCCACCCACCCCTGCTCTCTCCATCAGCACATTTGCAAGTGCTCACTTGCCATCCATTCAATGCTAACAAGCAAACTGCATGTAATTTGCTGGAATGCTCTGCCAAACTGCCTGCAGCTGATCTCTCCAAGCAAGACATAGCGCCATAAAAAACTCAAGATCAAGGCAGACAGGCAGTGCAGAACAAAATGAGCGCATGACAAGCCCTCGATTTTCTGAGGAAGACCTGGGTAGGCTGCTGGATGCAGCAGAGTTAAGGTGAAACACCCTCTTCCGCCCAGAAGGATGTAGACTCAGGGGTTCTCTGATGGCCATGCAGCCTGGCAAGCAGTGCTAGAAAAAGTCAATGACTTCATCCTGGCAGCAAGGGTAAGTGCTTAATCCCACTTAACATCTTTCCCCAAATCTCCCCAGGTCCTCCCATCCCCAGCACCCTGATTGATTCCAGCTCCTGATTCCAAAGCACCTCCTTCCGATCCCCAAGTGCCCTAAAGTGCTTGCCTTCTAAAGGCCACCGCCTGACACTCTGCAGGAGTCACACCATCATTTCTTTCTTTGCTCTTTCTGTCTCCACAGGAGAAGACCAAATATAACACCAAAGAGAGGATGAAAACAAGGATTGGTGAACCAGACCTCTGGGTCCTCGCCCCTTTGAAGGCGCTGAAGCTCTCCAAAAAAAGAGAAAATGTGAACTGTCAGCAACAGCATGGTCAGGCTGCTGTCAAGACATGAGCATCTGTCATTCCTTCATTCATTTTGAGGCAATTTCTCCAGGGCATGAGCTTTGGGTGCGAGGGGCAAGGTTTAAAGGAGATGTATGAGGTATGTTTATTTGCACAGGGAGGATAATGTGTGCCTCAAACTCGGTGCTGTGGGAGTTTGCGGAGGCAGATATGATAATCTTTACATCTATGTAAATGGGGTAGGAATAGAGGCATATTGCCCCGGAAGGGTAGAGGATTATAAATCAGATGGGCTGCTGCAGGCATGGAAGGCTGAAGGACTTATTCCAATGACATAATTTGAGTTCCCTTCTCCCCCAGCTCCTGGTGATGAAGCAACAGAGCCAGGGAATGCAGAAGGGGCTAATGGCCACACCAGACCAACGGCGAGGCTATTGGGAAGAGTCACAAAGCTTTCAGGCGGACAAATTATTGCCCATCTTGTGTGCTTCTCATGCCAACACTGCAAGGATAGCGCCTGTGGTGGAAAACCTGGCAAGGTCCAAGCGATGGCCGTGTTACAGTTGGCCACATCTGAGGGACTGTAAAGGCTTCTATGACCCATGGTTAAGGGGTCTGCAGGAGATCCAGCAGGACAGCGCTGAGATATAGTGGAGTACAGCAAAAGCCCTTGAGAATGTGGCCCAATCACAGAGGGTCATGGCTGAGAAGCTGTAGAGCATGGCCCAGTCTCAGGGGCCACTTGCTGTGGTCATTAACAGGTGGCCCCCAACTCAGGTGGCCATCGCAGAGAGCTTGACCACCATGGGTAGGACACAAATGGTCATCCAGGACTGGCAGGGCCAGATGATGCTGGATATTTTAGAGTTCACTGCAGAGGAACCCCAAGGGAAGTGGAAGGGCTCGAGCCTGTACCAAGGCCTTCCAACCAGGAGACTGTGGCTGTGCTACTTCTTCTCACTTCCCCTGTCCTGACACCGAGGTTTCTGAGGGACAGCAGGATGAAAAGGGTGTTATGGAAATGTCCCAGACACCTGGAAGCAGGCCGGGCCCTCAAGTTCCAGAGCCTTCAGAGGACATCTACCATGCGCATCACAGGCAATGGGGTGAGGTAGGCAGCTGACCCCCTCCACCTCTGATGTACATTCTGTGGAGACACTGAAATGTAGTGATAGGCCAAATAAGGTTAGGAAGCTGTAGTTGTGCTGAGATAGCACAGATGAAGGGCTGCACTAGCTAGATAGATCTTTAAGCACCTTACTGTTTTCTGTTCACAAGTTTTTATATCTGTTAGAACTTATTATTTAAACACCTATATTGCAATTATTAAACATTTTTTCACCACCCATCTGTGACTAATTTGTCTCGAAAAGGAATCCTCTTCCATTGATGATTGCCGGAGTGAAGCTTCATGTTGATGTCAGCTGGGGAGGCCCCTCACAGAGAAAAGGAAGCTATTGATTCCCCAGATTTCCTGTCATCCCCCACCCCACTAATCCCAGGGCCCTGTATGGAGGTTTCAGATCCCTTACCCACTACACAGACATGAGTCCAGGTCCCAGCATGCACAGCTCAGACAGGAGTCAGACTAGTTTGCACCAGGGCACCATCATAATTGTGTTTAGCAAGTCGTCATCACTCTCCTACCTACCAAAAAAACTCACTAACACCGAGGCCCAGGCCCACTTATGACTGCCTCATTTGAACTGCCAGTGCCTGGGTGGTGTTCCTTGGTGTGCTCTGTCTCTCCTTCTCCCTCTTCTTTTCTTCCTCCCAGTCCAGGCACCGGAATCTCATTAGAAAGAGTCCAATGCACCTCTCCCACCACAGGTAGCTACATGGGCCTTAATTTAGCAGGTCTCCACCTCAATCACAAACCTCCGCACAGGCGTCATCAAGCCTGTAATGTTCACGTTATAGTTACATACTAGTTGGACACACAGGGAGCGGAATCTCTTTCTGTTGATGAATCTTCATGGATTCTGTAGAGAGGCCTTGAGGGTGACATAGGTGCACTCAACAGTCTCCTGTATGTTAGACATCCCTGTAATGGTTGTAAACCCTGCAGCCCGGGCTTCCTGATGGGCTTGATCCGGGTTAAATTTGATGTACTGCCCAGCCTGGATATATAGGGCTTCTGTGACCTGCCTGACATAGGTGTGCTCAGCCACAGGCTAAGGGTCTGGAAGGAGCTAGTCGCAGAAAAGTTCAGAGTGGCCATCAACTTGAAATCACTGTCTCTCCCCAATTCCTCCAGCCATACGCTCCCCAAAATCACAGCTCCTTGAAAGTTGAGAGACTGCAGCAGTGCAATTTGCAAGGGCTTTGTGCACATCCTTCAGCTGGAAGAGTGCTGAGTGCACTAGGATCCAGCAGCACCATAAGACCTGAGCTCAATGCTGAGACATTGGAAAATCAGACATCGGACACCTTGCCGCCGCCCCCCCCCACCTACTCCCCACACGCTCACAAAGCCGCCACTGACCCAAGAAAGAAAATGGCCACAACGAAAGAGCCGTCATGAGCAACAGAGCCGTCAGACGCTACACACTTACCTCCTCGCTAACTGTTACTGATGAGCGCCGAATCGGATTTTTATGGAGCATGTCTATTTCACGCCAATACTGAATTAATAAACATGGTGGTAAAGGGAGAAGGGCCGGTAAGGCTGGGCATGCAGCCAATTAAGTAAATTTAAATGCAAGCAAATACATTTAAATGGCCATCACACCCATTTCAGGCACAGTCCCAATTGTGTCAATTTTTGGGCCTTGGTAAAAGGGGAATCGGCGTGGAGGCAGGTGCGGGTCATGCTATTCACTTCAATCCCGACTTTATCAAGTTTTAAGCCTGAAAACAGGCCCAACTTGATAGTAAAATTAGACCCAATGTTTAGGAATAAAGCAGGTTAAAACATCTGCATTCCAGTCACTGTCTCAGGGAGCATTGAAAAGATGCCAGCAAACTTTAAGAACAGTGATAAAATCTTATTATTTCAAATAATGAATTTTCCACTTGGAACTAACAAATGTGTAGAGTATAGGGCTAATGGTAGGACTCTTAATAGTGTTGATGAACAGAGGGATCTTGGTGTATATGTGCATAGATCCCTGAAAGTTGGCAATCAAGTCAACAAGGTTGTTAAAAGGTATACGAAGTTTTAGCTTTTATTGGTAGGGGGATTGAATTTCAGAGCCACAACGTCGTGTTGCAACTGTACAAAACTCTAGTGCAGCCGCACTTGGAGTATTGTGTGCAGTTCTGGTCCCCGCATTATAAGAAAGATGTGGAGGCATTGGAGAGGGTACAGAGGAGGTTTACCAGGATGTTGCCTGGTATGGAGGGCAGGTCTTATGAAGAGAGGCTGAGGGATTTGAGGTTGTTTTCGTTAGAAAGAAGGCGGCTAAGAGGAGACCTTATTGAAACATATAAGATGATTAGAGGTTTAGATAGGGTGGACAGTGATAGCCTTTTTCCTAGGATGGAGAAAGCTAGCACGAGGGGACATAGCTTTAAATTAAGGGGTGGTGGTTACAGGACGGATGTCAGAGGTAGGTTCTTTACCCAGAGGGTGGTAAGGGTATGGAATGCCCTGCCTGCGTCAGTTGTAGATGCGCCAAGTTTGGTGGTATTTAAGAGGTTAGTAGATAAGTTTATGGACGAAAAAGAAATAGTTTAGGTTAGAGGGTCATTGCTTTTTCCTAATTGGTCGGAGCAACATCAAAGGCCGAAGGGCCTGTTCTACGCTGTAATAATTTATGTTCTATAACTCCATTTTTATTATTTGGCATTAGAGATGCATCTGTCAGAAACATGGAGTTATGATTTCAGATTTTGAAAAGAATCTGTTTGAAAAGAAAACATTGGTAAAACACTTTTCAAAAGCCTTTATTCAGAAAAGGAATTTATGAACAGACTACTCAACACATTTCTGCATTGGTTCCAAATCCCAATCAAACTGCTTATCTCAAGAACCATCACAAAAGACATTATTCAATGAGTGTTCCATAAGTGTAAATGAGATCCTTCCACTCACTGGTCTTCTTTCAGAGTAAAGGCTATTAACTGATAAGGACTATAATGAAAAGCTAAAGAAAAACCAAGGAAAAAGTCTGTATGAATGGGCATGATTTGTTAGTTTGAGAGCAGCCATCTTTGGGCTTCACACCGCAAGAAAAGGGTAGAAACTGCACAAGGGGAAAACCATCTTGAACATCATGAGAGAGATACTTTGAAACATGAACTGCTTTTCAACTGAGAAACCAAGGCAGTTTCCAAAACAGCAATCAGATTGTTGTATACATCTTGGGCACTAAGGATCAATTTAGCATGGCCAATCCATCAAATCTTTGATGGATCTTTGGACTGTGGCTGGATACTGGAGCACCAAGAGGCATGCTAGACAGACAGTGGGAGAACTCCGTACAGACAGCCACCCAAGGCTGGAATCCAGGTCCCTGGCGCTGTGAGGTAGCACTTCTAACAGCTGTTCCACCATACTACCCTTAAATCAAATTACTGTACTAAATCAGGTTACCAAGAACCACCATCCACGATGCAACAGAAGTGAAAACAGGAACCTTCACTCATTCCCTGGATCTGCTTGGTAAATAACTCTTCAACTGCAGAAGCTGTTGCAGCTACTAGACCAAACGTCCAGCTTCAACTCTTTTACTTTGGAAAGAAGGAATTCCAGCAATGTGCTGTTGTCAATCTCACAGAGACTGATTTGGAATCTCATCTTTACATATCTCTTTCCCTTGATCTGCATTTTAATCTTTGTGTCTGTATTTTAGTTAATCATTTTTAATCACTTTTTTCTTAAATTACTTCCTGCAGTTGTTTTGTAATAAACTAACGAGGCAGCACAGTGGTTAGCACTCATAATGCCAGGGATGTGGGTTCAATTCCAACCTTGGGTCACTGTCTATATGGAGTTTGCACATTCTTTGTGTGTGTGCCTGGATTTCCTCCAGGTACCCTGGTTTCCTTCCTCAGTCCAAAGGTATGAGGGTTAGGTTGATGGGCCATGCTAAATTGCCCCGTAGTGTTTGGGGATTAGCAGAGTAAACATGTGTGGTTACGGGAATAGGGCCTGGGTGAGATTGTGGTCAGTGCAAATTCAATGGGCCGAATGGCCTACTTCTGTACTTATGGACACTATGTTTGACCTTTATTTTGTTTAATATTAATTATTAAAAAAATTAAACTGAATCATTAATCAATTAAAAGGGGGCTATATACATACACACACATTCATAACCCATGGACAACTTTCAGGAAATGCCATTTATGTACAAGTGACACACCTAATGAGACAACTAGTTTTAGTTCCTTTGAGTTAGTCTATGTCATGAGACACTTAAATTCATTAAAGAGAAAACTCTGACCTAAGAAGAAATTACTCTCTTAGACTTATGTGCCCAAGAAAGAATGTTAAAAGCTTCTGCAGTAGCTCAAGAACATCTTAAAGTTTCCAAATAAGCAGTGAAATTTTTCCAATAAGTACTGAAAAACTAAGTGGATAAGAAAGTTAAGGTTTGAACTTTTAAATCTGTGTATAAAATGTTAGTTGTGTTATTTTTTGCCAGGTGAACCGTTGGAGGTGAGGTTTGGTGTACTTTATTATGTAAAGGAAAATTAGGTAAACTATGTAATTAGTATCCCAGGAAAGAAGCATCAGCAAGAGTGTCATACAAATTTGCTGAAACAGCATTTTGACAGTAAGTTTACTCCAAGTAGGAAATAAACAAAATGGTAATAACACTTGAGCATTCAAACAAAGACTGGAAGTTTTAAAATTGAACCCCAGTACCATGGCATAGTGGTTGGCACTGCTGCCTTTCAGTGCCAGGGACCCAGGTTCAATTCTGGCTTCAAGTCACTCTCTCTCTGGAGTTTGTACATTGTCCCCATGTGTGCATGGGTTCCCTCTGGTTGCTCCAGTTTCCTCTCACAGTCCAATGATGTGTAGGTTATGTTGATTGGCCGTGGTAAATTGCCTTTAGTGTCAGGGAGATTAGTAGGTTAAACACATGGAGTTATGGGGATAGGGCCTGGGTGAGATTGTAGTCAGTGTAGGCATGATGGACGAATGACCTCTTTCTGCACTGTAGGGAGGCTATGATTCTATTCTTTGATTTTCAGTAACAAAATTAGCCAATACTGAAGTGTTAATTACACTATTTCCAGTCTTTGGGTGATATGGCCAACTGCTTAAAAAAATGAGTTATTGCGCATCGACAGACCCAGGCAACATCGTTAGTGAAGCATAGCACTGATATGGAAAATCTTATGTTAATCAAACAACACCTTATTATCACATCCTAGAAAATTGGGTCTCACGAAAGGGGAAATTAAATTTATCAAGTAGCAGGTGATGAGTTCACTGGTGTTGGACAGACATGACCGAGAAAGGCAGAGTCCAGATCCAGAAGTTGGATCCAAAGTTGTTATTGTTTTTGTTGCTGGAAGATTTCACCGGTGGATCTACCTGTAGAGATGCCGGCGTTGGACTGGGGTAAACTCAGTAAAGTTTTGCAACACCAATTTTAAATCCAACCAATTTATTGGATAGTAAATCCGCGAGCTTTCGACACTATGTTGTGCCTTTGTCAGGCAAATGCAGTGTTCTGATCTGCAGAGGCACTCATATCCACATAGACAGTTACAGATTGCTGATTAGAACGCGAATCCTTACATCTAACCTGCTATTCAAGTGTTAAAGTGGCTAACAATGTGTGTGAAGGGAATCCTGAGCATTGGTTAGAGAATTGTGTATTTTCTCCAGACAGCACAGTAAGTGAGGTTTTTTTGCTAACCCAGGCAAGTCACGGGGGTTACAGATAGTGTGACATGAAGCCAAGATCCCTGTTAAGACCGTCCTCATGTGTGCGGAACTTGGCTATCAGTCTCTGCTCAGCGACTCTGTGCTGTCGTGTGTCATGAAGGCCCCCTTGAAGAACATTTACCCGAAGGTCGGAGGCCGAATGCACATGACTGCTGAAGTGTTCGCCCACAGGAAGGGAACTGTTTTGCCTGGTGATTGTTGAGCGATGCTCATTCATCCGCTGTTGTAGTGTCTGCATGGTCTCCCCAACGTACCATGCTTCGGGACATCCTTTCTTGCAACGTATTAGGTAGACAACGTTGGCCGAGTTGCAAGAGTAGGTACCGTGTACCTGGTGAATGGTATCCCCACGTTTGATTATGTCGTCCATGTCTATCATCTGGCATGTCTTGCAGAGGTTGCTGTGGCAGGGTTGTGTGGTATTGTGGTCACCGTTCTCCTGAAGGTTGGGTAGTTTGCTGCGAACAATGATCTGTTTAAGGTTGTGCGGTTGTCTGAAAGCAAGAAGTGGGGGGTGGGGATGGCCCTAGCGAGATGTTCATTGTCATCAATGACATGTTGAAGACTCCGGAGAAGATGTCGTAGCTTCTCCGCTCCGGGGAAGTACTGGACAACAAAGGGTACTCTTTCCACCTTGTCCCGTGTTCGTCTTCTGAGGAGGTCAGTGCGGTTTATCGCTGTGGCACGTTGGAACTGTTGATTGATGAGTCGAGCGCCATATCCTGTTCTCATGAGGGCATCCTTCAGCGTCTGGAGGTGTCTGTCACGATCCTCCTCATCTGAGCAAATTCTGTGTATACGGAGGGCTTCTCCATAGGGAATGGCTTCTTTAACGTGTCTAGGGTGGAAGGTGGAGAAGTGGAGCATTGTGAGGTTGTCTGTCGGTTTTTAACAGGGATCTTGGCTTCATGTCACACTATCTGTAACCCCCGTAACTTGCCTGGATTAGCAAAAAATCTCAGCTGTCTGGAGAAAATACACAATTCTCTAACCAATGCTCAGGATTCCCTTCACACACATTGTTAGCCACTTTAACACTTGAATAGCAGGTTAGATGTAAGGATTCGCATTCTAATCAGCAATCTGTAACTGTCTGTGTGGATATGAGTGCCTCTGCAGATCAGAACACTGCATTTGCCTGATGAAGGCACAACATAGTGTCGAAAGCTCGCGGATTTACAATCAAATAAATTGGTTGGATTTAAAATTGGTGTTGCAAAACTTTACTGGATCTACCTGTGTCATTTGTTGCTAAAACCTTGTCTGTGGAGCCTGGATTGGTTGTGTACTGCTGTCAGCTGGGGATCTGACAGCTCCTGGAAGGAGACAAACTGAAATTTCTCCTGAGGAAGGAAAAGTTAGCAGAACTTTGTGACTGAGTATGATCACCAAACTCTGCTAAGCACTTAGTGACATTCTGTCAATTCACCTGTTATTTAAAGTGCTTTATTGTTTATATTCAACCACAATTTTCCTGTTAATTTATGCTTAACTTGTATTAGTTCTGCACATTAGAGTATAAAATAGATAGCATTTAGTATTTGCTTTGTTGTACAGAAAAAAATCCCTTGTTTTAAATTGTCAAATCTTACTGTTTTGATAAAGAATTGGAATGTTATGTTTCTTCAATTTAAAACAAAAGTTACTGATTTCTACTGAGATTGTAATAGTGGATTCAATGCGTTAACTAAAAATATTCTCACGAGAAACGTGCTCAAATACAGAAGGCAATTTGCAAGTGCATTAATGATAAATTTCCTGAGTTGTTCCTGCTATTGCAGAGCTTCCACACACTTCAGCTGCAGTTATGGAGAGGGTGTGGGAGCAGCTGCAATGAAACTCTATGTTACTTAATTTCCACATTTTCAATGGCTCAGAAAGTGCACTATCCTTTTTCTGATAGAGTGGTTGGCCCATCTCATTAAATAGCCCTGAGAGAACCAAACCCAACTATGAACTTGAGGATTTTATGGTTGATGTGCTCTGTTGACCTTGTGAACCAGGTAGAAAGCAAGAGATTCTGACCCCTTGGACAAAATGATCTCCATGAATTTATAACTAGGAGAATAAGAGCCATTGTAAAAGTCAGCTGGTGGGAAAAATATAAGTTTACATTGCTGACAATCTTTAAAGCAGAGCTTCAGTATCTTTTTTTAATTTCAAAAATATACTCGACAGAGAATTAGAAACAGAGCATAGGAGATGCCAAATTTATTGACTACACTATTAGATAATGGGAACAGAACAAATGGGAGGATTCTCCCCCAAAAATTCTAGATGTTGAATCTGAGAAAAAATTGAAGTAAAATCTGATGTTTTCTCTGCAGATGTTTCAAAATCAATCTCCCACACTCTGTCCATTGCAGAGTGCCTCATTGTGAATCACCCTAAAAATTGGTAGGTGGGGCAGATTCTTACTGGACAGGTCAACAGTATAACGCTGAGCTGGACACTGCACATGCACTGATCTGTCAGCATATGCGCAGTGGCCAATCTGCCAGCCTCCTGATCGCTGACCAGCCCTGCGATCCCCACATGGCCAGCTGTGCAACCCCTATCCCCCTGCCCCTCCTGTTCATGGCCCAATCACTGGCCCCCCCAACCATGCCCAGGCCAGCCTCCAATCTAGGAGACTTCAGTCTCAGGCTCGGTAATGATATTAAGACTATATTCAAATTCACACTTACAGAAATTTTGCAGCTCCAATTGGGGAGTTGATGGTGCCGGAAATCCCCCTGCCAGAGACATTCGGAGGCCGTGGTGCTCAGTGGGGAGCCCGTGAAACCGCCTCTGCTATAGTCTCCTGACCCACTGCGCTACAAAAGCAATGCCACGAGAAGAAGTTAACAGGAAAATTGTGGTTGAATGTAAACTATAATTCACTTTAAATAGAAGGTAGAACTGACAGAATGTCATGAAGTACTTCGCAGTCCACACAGATTTTGGTGATCATATTCAGTCACAAAGTCCAATAAAACTGTGCCTTCCTCAGGAGGAATCACTCCCTAAAGATATTTAGCACATTTAAATATGCTAATAAACAGTTGAAAAATTAATGAATATTAGATGTGTCAAGAAATATTGTTCAAATTTCTAATTTAGAAATTGTCCAAAGTTATGTCTATTCATGATGCTCTAGGAGGGTGGGAGTACTTGTGGGGGTGGATTTTCATTCAATTTACCTGAGAAAACTGGGCAAAGTGATTGTTAAAATCAAGCAGCTCTTTTTTCTGCTTTGAATCTATCCCAATGATAATATTGACTCTAGATAAGTGGCTCAGTTAGAGGCATTATTAATATTTGTTACTTGGGATCCTTTTATATTAAATTTCTCTGACTAATGAAACCTAATGGGCAATGAACTATGGCCTTAAAGTATAACTAAGTATCTCTTCTTTGTGATGCCAGCAATTACATGGGTCGAGATTTTAATGCGCAGACATGAAAGCTATAATTGGGACAGGACATGGTGTCTTTAGCATGGGAAAACCTGGAACCAGGTGCAGTCTGTCTCCCAGTGCCTTTAAACTCAGCCACATCATTATCATCCTCCTGCCAAGATTCCCATCCAGTTATCGTCTGTGGGTGTGGTGATGGCACGATGCTCTTCCCTAGAGATGAGAGGAAGAAAGCTGCAACTGAGACAAAGGTGGTGTGATTCAAGGTTGCCTGGAGGTCAGCAGAAGGGGCATAGTACCATGTTCCTAATCCAATACGTAAAGTAATTCAATGACCACAGCAGGGAAGGATACACTGTTCACATTTTGATGCATGTATCACACAACTTTTTCACTCGACCTTCTCGAAGCTACTCACAGCACAACTTTTTCACTCCTCACATCAACTTGCCATGCTGCTGCACACATCCCACATTCTCTATGCACTTCTTCACATCCCTATCTGACTGTCAACATCTGTGAATCAGATTCATCTTAATATGAAGTCTTGCCCCTCCCAAAACTAAACGTCCATCTATACAGTGACCACATGCTATTCCTCTCATTTCCTCTCCTTTCTCTCAATTCAGGAGAAGAGAGCAGCAAACACCAGGTAGAGGTAGGGAATGGGAGGTGACCATCTAAACATCTCACAATTAGCAGCTACAGTTTGGGAGGTGCTTAAGATTGGTACAGTTTTGGTATGCCAGTTCACCAGAATGGAGAGATAGGGGCATCCCAGTTAACTGGTAGTAGAATGAAATATCGATCAGTCACATGACATACAGCATTCAGTTAATTTGACTTGATTATTTTTAATGTTACTTTAAAGCAATTACCTTCACAGTACACAGCTCTCTGCGACTATCTCTATAAGGGCATTCCATCAGGAGGTGGGTGAGGTCACCCATGACGACAACTCTTCAGAGGGGCTCACTCCCTCAGAAAGTGCAGCATCACAGGACTTCACAGGTTATACATCAGCTACTTGCACTTCCATAGGATTAGTTAGTGAGATAATTCCATTTTCATATCGTAATTTACAGATCACAAGTGAGCAAAAGAAAATGGTAGAATAGGGACAGAAATGGAGGATGCATATTTGAAAGCTCACAACTGCCCACGCTGTGCTTAGCTGCACAGAGGCCATCAACAAAGAGGACACTTCTCAAGCAGTAGCAAAAAAATGTACAAAGCTCTGGCAGGCATTCCATTGGGAAGTTTGTCTAAAATGGAAACTGCTCAGTGGAAAGAGTGATCATATTATGGAGCATCACACAAGTATCCACAAGCCTTCACCATTGGCTTGCACACCATGAGTGCCACATTAAAAACATGGAAGCAACAACTTAGAAGTAGGAGGGAGCCATTTGGCCCTTCAAGCTTACTCCTTCATTCATTATGGTCATGGCTGATCATCCAACTCAGTAAGCTGTTCCCACTTTCCCCCCAGGGAAAGAATGAATGATACCATAGCCTTGAACATTCATTGCCCCACTGATCCACAGCAAAGTATTCTCCAATACAGAAAGTGCAACTTATCATAAGAGGGATGATGGACAAAGAGAACATGTATGTCCATATTCAGCTTAATGTTTTCACTTCTCAACCATTGCCCATTCCTCAGTAAATACCATTAATCTGTTGCATGCCCCAGTGCCTGCCCCTGTACAGATGTAGATAGAGCAGTTTCATGGGCTCCAAAAGCGAGAATATGTCAGTCAAGAATATCTAAATTGTCAGATCAGCAATCTCAGCAGCCTATAAAACCATTACTAAAGCCACAGGGCTTGAGCCACATTTCATGAAAATGAAGAGTAAAATTTGCAGCTGCAGTTTAAAGTATGTTAAACATTGTTAGACTCTGAAATTTTTGTTATCGTGTTGACAGTGGGTAAACTCCAATACCTCCACTCCCCAAACCTTCTGGATTTATCTGCAACCTTCAACACCTTGTTAACCACACAATGCTCTTCCAACAACTCTCCACCATTGTCTACCAGGGTGGGGTTGCTCTTAGTTGGTTCCATCCTTATTTACCTGGTCCTGGCCAGAAAATCATTTGCAATAGCTTTTCTTGCTATTACCACTGATGTTCCCTGAGGATCCATTCTTGATTCCCTCCAAGTATAATGAACAGGTCTGCAAGCAGCCAAAAATACTGAGTGTTCATTGCCACTTTTCCACCTTCAAGGCTTCATCTTTTTGACTTATCATTGCACACTCACCTCGCTTTTACTGAGTTCCACAAAGCACATGAAGTGAAAGTCTGAAGTTGGTGTTTGGAACAAACTTCCAGATGTGTTTGCATTTTTGCCAGATTTAATTCCCTTCCCTGCAACCAAAAATCATATTGCTCCAGGTGAAAATTTGGCCTGTGCAAAAACAGGCCATTCAGCCCAGTAGGTCTATGCCACTCTCTAAATTGCGCATGAGGCAACTCCATAATCTCAAACTATCAACAATCCTTCTAATCCTTTCACCCACATGTATTTTTCTAGTTTCCCCTTAAATGCATCAAGGCTACTTATCTCACTCCACATTCTCACCAGTGTCTGAGTGAAGACATTTGTCCTAAATTCCTATTGGATTTAATATTTAGTTATGGTCACACAGCTATGGACTACTCCACAAATGGAAATATTTTCTCTAAATCTACTTTATCATTGTCCTTCATAATTTTAAAGACTCCTTTCATATTACATTATAGTCTTTTTTCTGGAGAAAAGAGCTCCGACCAGTTCCTTCTGTCCTGATAGTTTTGCTCTCTCACTTCTGGTATTGCTCATATCAATCATTTCTGCTCTTCCTCCATTGCTTCTAAGTCCTTTGTTAAGAATATGGAGGCCAGAATTGCTCATAACACTCCATATATTGTCTAACCAACGTTCTTTAGAACTTCAACATAATTTTTCTCCTTTGAATTCCATTCCTCCAGAAATGAACCTCTGTTTATATTTTTTTTTTTGCACTTTTATTGGTTTGCCCCATTGCTGCTTTTAATTATTTTTGAATCTCAACCCCTACATTTGTTTGTGCCTCGACTCTATTAGACTCCTATCATCCTAGGAGTAAGTAGCCTCTTCATTTCTTCAGAAATGCACCATCTGAGACATCTACATGGAAATTCACTTGTAATTTACATGTTTACTTTTCCAATTTATTACTGTCTCGCTGTATTTAATTGTCATCTTTCTCAGTATTGATTAGAACCCATCATCTATAAATTTTGGTGCGCCATTATTGACACGCTTTAAGTTCTGCCCCAGATCCCACAGGTATAGTCCCATTCTTTTTCATGCCAATTGAATGCTTTCAAATTCATTCATCCCAACCTTCTCATTACTGCAATTTACCTCTTTGATGATCTGAGGCTGTCCAGTCTTCACCTGCTGAATGCTAAGAAAGTCCAAGATTCATACTCTGGTTTTAGCTACGACTAACTTAATATGATCTTATCACTAATTCAAATGTTAAGTTATCCCTGGAGTTAATTGCTCCAGTTGCTAATGATGCTTTTAAGCAATAAAAGAACTGAAACATTTTAGTGAATGTTAGATCCTCATCTGCGCAGCAGTGTGATACCCACAATAGCATTGAGGTTACAAGCATAGGAACTTATGGTTGTGTCCAATGAAACAGCAGCCATTGAGAGGAGGTAGATAAGTGATGATAACTACTTATAGATATAACAAAGCAGTCTTTACACTTTTGGAACAAGTTCTGACACTGCTGCTGCAGATAGTTTCTATCAATAAATGGTACAAAACTCAAGGCCAACCCAAACTGTGAACGGAAGAACATGGCACAGTTTATCAAAGAGATGTTTGAAAGGAGAACTGTCAACGAGATGCAGTACGAGTATCAAGTGCTGCTATGAACCTGCACAAGGAGCCTGCACCACTCCTGTGTCTACACTCAGTTTATGGTTTGTTTTAGTGGCATTATTGATGCAGTGATGTATGAAGGAACACTCCAGCTCTATTATATCTCCCTGCCCCTCTTCACATCAGCAATTTGGAAAGAACACAAACAAACAAACATGAACAGCCGCAGCAGAAATGTTGCTTTTAGATCTGAACTCTTTTCCTCATTGGAGTTTAGCAGGTAAATTAGCCTGCTGGAAGCAGGGATGGTCTCTTTCCATGTCCCTTATCACTTTTATACCAGTAGTTCATTTTATTCTTTTAGAGGATTAGGTCAAGTATTTTTATTGCCCATTCCTAGTTGCCCTTCAGAAAGTGGTGGTGAGCCAGTCCATGTGGTGTAGGTACACCCACTGTACTGTTTGAGAGAGATTTCCAGGATTTTGATCCAGTGACAGTGAGGGAACAGTGAGTAAGTTTCCAGTCAGGTTGTTGTGTCCTTGGAGGAGAACCTAATGCAGTGGTGTCTCCATCTCCTGCATTAGTTCTTCTAAGTTTATTTTAAATTCATTTGTGGGATGTGGGTGTCACTGGCCAGACAGCATTTATTGCCCACCCCTAATTGCCCTTGAGAAGGTGATGATAAGTTACCTTTTTGAGGTGGTAGATATCAAGCTCATAGAAGAGCTTGAGTGAATTACTTCAGTGCATTTTGTAGACAGTAAACACTGCTTCTGCAGTACATTGGAGATTGAGTATTGAAGATGGTGAATGGGATGCCATCAGTGGCCTGCTTTGACTTGGATGGTGTTGAGCTTCTTGACTTCTGTTGAAACTGCACTCATCCAGGCAAGTGGAAAGTCTTCTGTTACACTCTTGACTTGTGCCTTGTAGATGATTGACATGATTTGGGTAGTTAGTAGGTGAATCTCTGCTGAATTCCCAGCACCTGGTCAACTTTTTTTTTAACCACCCCAGAACATTTACATGGCTAGTCCAGTTGAGTTTCTGGTCAGTGGTCATCATCACGACGTTGACAATGGGGGATTCTGTGATAGCAAGGACAAGGGCAGCAGGTCCAATGGAAACACTACTACCTCTAAACCACACACCATCCTGACTGCATCACTGTTTCTTCACTGCTACTAGGTCAAAATCCTGGAACTCCCTCCCAACAGCATTGTGAGCTCAACTAAACAACATGGACAGCAACAGTTCAAAAAGGTAGCTCACTTCTGCCTAATTAAAGTTGATTAGAGATGAGCAATAAATGTTCACCTATCCAATGACACCATCATCCTGCAAAATAATTTGAAAAAGAAATGGGGATCTGATGTTAGAAATCATAAGTATTCCAATTGGCTGTGCTTCCTTCAAGTCCTCTGCTCTCTATTCCTACTGACTAAAGTCTGTTGTGTAAATTTCAGGTGACAGCTTGAGGAGACAACAAGTGGAATATTTATTTATAATGAACAGGGAATGATACTTAAGGAATAGACTTTGTGACAAGTAGAATGTCAATGCCCTCACCAAGCATGAAACACAAGGAACTTTTGCAGTAAGTAGTTAAAATCTTGAGGGCTATGGACGGGGTAAATCGTGAGAAATCGTCTCCACTGAAGAAAACATCAAGAACTAGAGGCACAGGTTAAAATAATTGGCAAAAGGAGTAAAAATGATGTGAGGAAAAGGTTTTTCATCCAAAGGGTAGTTGGAGTCTGCGACAAACTTTCTGAGATTATAGTGGAGACAGGTTCAATCAGAGTATCCACAAGGGAATTGGATTGTTATCTGAAAAAAAAAGAATGTGCAACATTATAGAGTTAAGGAATGCAACTAGGTAAAATGCTCTTTCAGAGAGCCACTGTAGGCCAGATGGTTCATTTGCCTTCTATATCGTAAAGATTCTGTGAGGTAATGGACTCAAATTCCGATTGGATCTGAAGGACTTTTTCCAACTGAGGATTGGAAAGTTGGCTAGAAACAATTTGTGCTTAGGCTTCATTTTTGGTGCAGTCACTTTCCATCTTGAGCTGTGGCAGCTCTTTCATCGACATTAAGAAGCTGTTTCTAGCAAAGTTCTCAGTGGCTGAGGGCTTTCATCCTTAACCAAGTTAAAAGACCTCAAGAGATCTCTCATAAGCGGAGAGTTCTTGTGAAATGTGTGGAGATTTTGGAAGATGTTCAGTTCTTAAAGATATAGTTCATTTCTCCCAAAAGGGGATTAATACTTCCAGAGCAATAACTCTTGCTGGAGCTGAAAATCTGTTAGCTTCTCTAGGGTGACATAGTGGCACAGTAGTTAGCACAGGTGCCTCACAGCGCCAGGGACTTGGGTTCAATTGCATCCACAGGTCACTGTCTGTGTGGATTTTGCACATTCTCTCCTTGTCTGCATGGTGCTCCAGTTTCCTCCCAAATTCCAAAGGTATGCAGGTTAAATTGACCATAGTGTCACGCGGATTAGCAGGGTAAAAATGAAAGGTTTTGAGAATAGGGCCTGAGTGAGATTGAGGTTGGTGCAGACTCGATGGGACAAATGGCATCCTTCTGCATGGTGAGGATTCTATGATTCTCTTTAGATTGAAAGGACTTTCATGAGTTAAATGGAACATCTGGATATTAATCCACTTTTTGGTTGATGCCTCTGGTACACACTTATAGGTAAGGGGTCTGCACCCCAAACATGTTAATGATCCCATCACCACAGTTTGGAGAGAGCTTGGCATCTTGTAGTTTGAGCACTGGTTACACTCCTCTTGGTTTGCACCTGGTACAGCAAGACAATCACTTTATCCTTTTCTATTCCAGTCTGACATTAATGAAAAAGTGTGATCTCTGTGACCAGCGACTGGTTCAATCTTTCCTTCTTTTCTTCCTCTTTTAGTATTTATGGTAGATTTGACACACTTTTGAAATGAATTACCTTCTGGCCAGAGTGGGTTCTTTCCGAGGTCCACTGTGAATCCACTCGTATGAATGTAAAATGCACAGACTGCCTGAGGGAATGGTTGACACTGTTGGATGTGAGATCATATAACAGAAATCTCACAACTTGTAACACCAGGTAAACGTTGCTCAAGAAGTCACCAACAGTATTATTTAATTTCCTTCAGTACATGTAACAAACAGGGCAGAAAGGAATACAATGGCTGATCAGACTTTCTGGCTTGACTACTGCATTGATTATAATGAATGATTCTGACATAAATGATTACTAATTGAATAAACTTGCACTTCTATCAAATAATTAGATTTTATTATTTACACATTAAACCCAATTAATTACTGCTGTTGATATTAGCAGATGAGCACTTAATGTGTTGATATCACATGCCTCCATCTGCTAGATTTCGAACACCAGCATTAATCCATCTATTGCCCTTGTGAGAATGCACTCCTACTTTTCAAAACACGGCTTGCGTATCTCCAACAATGACTTCCCTTTGCACTCTTGTACTGTTGCCTCCAGAGAGATTTTAGACTTACTGGCCCCTTCCTCATGGTGCGCTTTGGTGAAAGCATGCATAAAGATAGGTTTTACTAAACCATTCATAGTTCTGTGTTAACCTTATTATGAAATAAAGCAAGTTACTTACTCTTATGAAGCCTCACCTAGTCGTCAGCCAGCTTATCATTAGGAAGACTGAATAATGGTGGGTATGAAAGGTACAGACCTGATCGTAAAGAACTGTATTGTTTTAACCCCAGGTTATACTATCTCAAAAATAGCCAGAGAATAGTGAGTCATCCCCCATGAAAGTAAGAAAACCTGAACAAAAAAACATTAAGGGACACCTAAATTGTGTTGCCAGTCACTTGATGAATATTTTCAAGATTTTTTTTCAGTGAAAGTTTCAGCAATGCACTTCACAGAACTTCAGACAAGTTCCTGCGAACTTAGTTGTGAATATGTAGGACATGAACACCAGACACAATTGAATGTGAGACATTAGAGCTGAAACTTGCCACACTGTTAGGGTAAGGGTTCAGCTTTGGCATCTGCTGGGCAATTATCTGGTGGCAGAGATCACCTGCCTATCATGGAAAACAAACCTTTTTCACTCACTCTCAGACAATGGAAACTCCACAAATGAAAAATTGTTGTTGCACTGTTAGTGCCCTGTGCTCTATTAGACTGAAAAAGTCTAACTAAAAGATAAAATTAATGCATTTAACGAAAGAGAAAGTACTGGTGTTCAAGTTGATTTAGGAAAATAGTGCTGTAAGCAATTCTGTGTTCATCAATTATGGCTCTCTAAACAGTGAATTATTGGCGTCCAGATTATTTAATTGAATTATACAAACATTTTTATCCAGTAAAAGACTTCCTCCTACATTTCGGAGTATCAAGAGCTAGCCATTTATCTAAACAGAAGAAACTTAAATGTGCAATGAGGGAGAAATGTCAGATTTACTGGCATCATGATTTAAGTTCATCCAAATTTAGCAGAATTCTCATCATAGATTCAAAATGTAAGAGAAAATCTTTCAGTGATAAAAAAAATGTTTGCATAATTAAACTAAGTGATTTGGACACCTGTAATTCTCTGTTTAGAGATCCATAATTGAGGAGCCATAGTTGACCTAAGCATTGCTCAAGCACAGCCCACAGAGACACTCACATATTGTACCAGCATATTGCATAGAGTCATAGGGTCATACAGTGTATAAAAGACCCTTTGGCCCATCAAGTCTGCACCAACAAAAACTACACTAAATCTGCACCAATCCCATTTTCTAGCACTTGGCCCATGTCCTTGAATGCTTCAAGTACTCACCCGTTTATCTTTCAAAGGTTGTGAGATTTCCTGCCTCTACTACCCACCTGGGTATTGCATTTCAGACTCCCACCAACCTCTGGGTAATAAAATTGTTACTCAAATCCCCTCAAAAACCTCCTGATCCTCACCTTAAAATTATTTCCCATCATTATTAACCCTCCAATTAAAGGGAATTACATCCCATCTCCCCTGTCCACACCAGTTATAACTTTATACACCTCAATCAGGTCCTTCCTCAGCCTTCTCTGCTCAAAAGAAAACTACCACAGCCTTTCCAGCCTCTAATTATAGCTCAAATGCTCCTTCTCAGGCTCTATCCTGGTGAATCGCCTCTGCACTCTCTCTGGTGCAATCACATCCTTCATATAATGAGATGACCAGCACTGCACTCAATACTCCAGCTGTGGCCTAATCAATGTTTTGTACAGCTCCAACACAACCTTCTTGCTGTGACATGACTGATACAGGCAAGTGTCCAGTATGCCTTCTAACTATCTTGTTAATCTGTCCCGCAGCCTACAGGGATCTATGGACAAGCATCCCAAGATCCCTCTGCTCCTCTTTGAGCTTTCTGTATCCAGCTATTCATTGAATATTCTCTTGTCTTCTTACTTCTTCCAAAGTATATCACCTCATACTTTTCAAGGTTAAATTCCCATCTGCCACTCATCTGTCTAACCTATCGATATCTTTTTGCAGCCTAAGACCTTTTTCCTGACTATTAACTATGCACCCATGTCACCCCTACCCACCACCCATCACAATATGTACAAATGGGGAGTCAGTTTAATTCAGTTGGCTGGACAGCTGATTTGTGATACAGAGTGACGCCAACAGCATGGCTTCAGTTCCTGTACTGGCTGAGGTTATTTGTGAAGGCCCACCTTCTCCTAATATGTGGTGATTCGCAAGTTAAAACATCATCAGTCAACTGTCTCTCTCAAAGATGACCTATGGTCATCTGGGATTATGGCGACTTGATCTTTATATGTCACAACAATAATGGATCTAGCACTGATCCAAATGGTATGCTATTGCATACCAGCCTCTGGTCACACATTCAGCCTTCTACCATTATCCTTTTTCTCCTACTACTAAGCCAGTTTAGATCCAACATGCCAAGTTATTCTGGATACCAAATGCTTTTACTTTCTTTATCAGTCTCCCATAAGAGACCGTGTCAAAAACTTTGCCGAAATTCATATAAACTATGTCAACTGCAGCACTTTTATCTACATACCCAATCACCTCCTCAAAAATTTCAATCAAATTTAAAAGTCATGCTGATTGTCAACTATCAAATCTTGCTTCTCCAGGTGGAGATCAATTCGCTCCTTCAGAGTTTTCTCTAATATTTTCCGTACCACTAACATGAGACTCTTTGATCTGTAATTCCCTGGTTTTATCCCTACTGACCTTGTTGAAAAATGGAACCACATAAGCCATTCTCCATTGGTGGTGGAGTGGGAGATCAATGCAAAACACTGTAAACTTCGGTGGGACCAGAAGATCTCACAGGCAGCCAATGTGAGCTTCTCTGCCGTGGGAAATCACATTGTGGGGAGGCGAACAAATTCCAATGCAGAAAACAGAACCAATTTGAGAGACCTTCAGAAAATAGAAGATGCATAGACAAGTGCATACCCCAGCAGGGAATCTCATCTGAAACAGGAAGGAGTGGAGTTTTCGTCCCCAAATCCATCTGTGGTTTTGTTTGGTGGGAAGTGAATTTTAAAAAAAATCTCAACAGTAATCCCAGCACGACCCAAGTCATGCAGTTCTGGTTTTAACAGAGATAGGGCAAGAATGTGCAACCAATCTACTCCCAGGAGACTGACTGGTCATTTGAAGGTGATAATGGAAGCTGCATGCCTCAGGTTTAACCTACCTTCCAGCTTTAACCCAAACCTCGGCAAACCTGATAACTAAAAAGAGGCAAAGTTTTTTGGAAAAGGTAAGTGCTTTTATGGTGTTGCTTCTAGCCCAGAAGGAATAAGAATGTTTCCTTCCATCCCACCAAGTTTACCTTCGGTATATCCACCATTCCTTCCCCATATAGTCAAAGATGAGAAATCCTGGAATGGAGATTGGAATCTCTTTGTGGATCAAAGATCACACCCCCTACTCGAGGATTGCATCTTTTAGATTAGGGATCACTATGCCTAGCCGAGATTGGACACTACCTGTAACAAAAACCAAGCTCACTCTACACCTCCTTAATCACTCCCTCCCCTACCACCCATGCTACCACTAACCAAACTGCAACCTAACTACCTGCTGCTGTGCTGAGGCTTCCTTTGCAACACTGCTCACCTGAAATGGGACCCTAGCCCGTCATGCAGTGTGTGCAATAAATTTGCTTTAAAAAAAGTTGCAGTCTGTGACATTAAAATTGTACAGAGTGTGGGGTGACAGCTTCCTCTACTCAATAAATATCAGGGGCCACAAACTCAAATATTTTTGGTGTGCAAAGGATGGTGGAAGGGACCTGCTTTGAACCTGGGATGGGGGGAAAGGCGTGGTCTATATTTCTTAACCCTCCAATCAGCTTTCAGACCATGATGCTGGCAGCAGCCTTCCATCTGATATGAAGATGGTTTGCATCATACTGGCCAATTCTGTGTTAAACATCAACTGGTGGGTTGAGGATCTTTACTCTGGCAGAGCAGTTTCTGTCATATTTGCTGCAGAGGGAGACTGCGTTGAGAATGTGTATCACTCAGCTGTCTTATTTTTTCTCTAGGCCCTCTTCATGGTCATCCAAACTTTTAGTTTCTGCTGGACTTTTCCAATGCCTTTCCAGTCAATCAGTCTGTAGTGGTCACTGCCAGGATGAACAATCTCCTAGTTGTCAGTGTCAATGCCATTTTCCTTTTGCTTGAAGGTATCCTTATAGCAGAAATATTGACACCAAGGAGATCATGACCTCATGGCGAATTCATCCTTTGGAACATCTTTGGATCTATGGCCAACATCCATCTGACTAACGTGGCTCAGCCAACACTGACTTTGTTGGCTTAGTTTTGAGTGTATGCTGATGGAATGAATATGCCCCAGGACTTTGGAGTTGGTGACCTTGTCCTATCATGAGATGTCAAGGATACAGCGGAGAAAGTGAAGGTGGAAATATTCAGCTTTTCTCCTGTCTAGCTTGTATTGGTCGGTGCTGCACTGAGGGTGTAGGCTTGTGAAACTTGCAGATTGGTGTTCTCAGATAGGTTGCCATTGTTTCATACTCTCTTACTCAGCTTGGACATAACAGTTACAACTTTTGTGATGTGTGTTGGTTTCAGCATCAAATGACAGAGTGTTGGTGATTGTATGGCCTAGAAATGCAAAGCTATCAACAACATCACATTGTTAATCTGATTGGTAGTGGAAAGGTAACATTCTGCACCATGACAATTGTGTTGCTGATACTGATGGTCAAACCAATACTTCACCAGCATAAGGGAGTTTGTCTAATTGCCATGAAGGAGCTCCTTAGCATGGAACACTAATGCAACTTTCTGATGAGGATTTGATGCACCTTTGCTTGGATCAGAGGTAAGCAAGATTGAATAGTTTTTCTTCATTCTGGTCTGCAAGTAAACATCTTCTGTAGGTGATATGACAGCAACTAAAAGAAGAATATTCAAAGACTGTTAGGGTCTGAAGACAACCTTCTGTATCCCCAGTGTGGACCTCAAATAGTTTCTAATGTTGCCCCAACATAGCTGGCCTTACCCATCATATTATTGTAGAAAAAGAAAAGCACACAACAGTTTTGGTGGCAGCCAATTTTTTTCCAGGAGATGGAAGAGACCACATTTGTTCATATGTTCAAATTCTTGTTGCCAAAGTTATGCAGGTAGGCCAGTTGACTGTTGTATGAAGTTGAGGAGGCAGAGCCATGCAGGCCAGCTACAGTCTGGAAAGACAGTCACTGAGCTGCACTGGGGGGGACAGGCCCCTGGATAAGTAGAGGAAGCAGAACTATGTTGTCAGGCTAGAATATTTGAAGCCATGCTGGGGAGTTAAGCCTAGATGTAGCTGCAGGTATAGGTCAGACCCCTAAAAAGGTACCGCATGTAAACAAGTTAGGAGCTGCACTGGTTCAAGAACAAACCATGCAGAGACAGGCAAGGATGGAATGCTGTAGGAAAAGAGGACAAGAGTATCATGAGCCTTGATTGGGGACTGGGAGCTCCATCACAAGGTTTATAGCAGAAGCTTGAGAGAGCAATCCAATTTCCAACTGAAGGCAGTATATAGTGCTATCCTTAAGTCATGGCATTTGTATTACTGCTGTTGGATTGAAAGGATCATACCAATTGCAAATCTTTCAGTTCCATAACCACACTGGAATTTGGGGATGGATGAATTCTGCCAGGAACTGCAGTCTGGCAGAAAGAACACAAACAAATACTTCTTAAACGATGCTCAGCAGGAAGACGTCTCAATAAGTATTGCAATTGCTGCAGCTGTCCTTGCTCGTTTACAGGGGTGCAATCTTTGTATCACACATATGTTGAGGCATTGCCCAGTCCTTCCAGCAGCAACGTAGAAGTTTGTGTTGATTTTCTTTGCTTGATAAGTTCAGGAGGTATAGCCAAAACATCTGGAACTTTGGCCATGGCGAGTGAGTCAACAGATTTGCTAATCTCCTCCACTGTGGGTTCAATACCGGGCACTGCCATGATATGCAAGCTTTCTACGATGTGTGGAGTTTCCTCAGTGACAGTGCTCTTCCTGGAGTACACCTCAAGATAGTCTTCCACTCACCTGTTCATTGCAATTGGGCCACCAGCAAAGAAAATGGCTCCATTGAAAACAGGAGCTCCTCCCCAATAGTTGGTTACATTTATTGACGAGCTCCCCTGCTTTTGTTTTCAGTTAAGCTACTTTCTTTGCTGATGGACCTGTTGTCTTTTTATGCTAGTCATATATCCTCTAAACATTCCCTGTGTGAAAGGACATCTGGATAAGCTGGCTGAGATGCAACCAGTAGTTATTGACATGCCGCCTAACAGTCTGTTGGATTTTAAGCAGTTCTTAATGCAATATGAGTTTTCTTGCTTGGATTGCTCTTACAATTAATGAAAGGGGACTGGTTGGCTTCAATGGCAGATTTAATTGCACTGATCTTAGCCTAAAACCAGTCAGCACTTTTTCACTCTTGGTTCCCATATATCAAGTGTGCATATTGTAAATGCTGTTTTGCTTCTACACTGTGTGGGGATGCCAGAGAATGCCTGTTCAATTGAACTGAGCAAATGTTCTTCTGTATTTGAATAGGCAGTACGACTGATAGTGATACAATGATAGAATTTCTGCTTTAAATAAAATGATTTCAAGCTTTGCATCCTAGCCGTAGTGCATATCAGGGAATAATCTATATTATTGTCAATATTGTAGTGGTTGTTTGTGTTGGGAATATTGTCAGAGATTCATGTCTTGTGATAATCAGGTCCAGCTGGTGTCTCCTGGACAATTTGTAACAATATTTGTTTGGAATCATAGAATCCAGATAATACAGACATGGGGAGAATGTGCAAACTCCATACAGACAGTGACCCAAGCCTGGAATTGGACTCAGGTCCTTGGAGCTGTGAGGCAGTAATGCTAATCACTGTACCACCGTGACTGCTTAAGAAGGTGGTGTGGCCTGTGGTATGGGCTGAAAATGAGAAGCAAACTAGCATATGGTGCTAGCACACAAAAAACTACAAAGAATCAGTAATGAAGACCTGTCCATCAGACAAACCAGCCTCCCATCCACTAACTCTACACTTCCTGCTGCCTCAGAAAAATCAGCCAGAATAGTCAAAGATTTCACACTCCCTGGACATACTTTTTCCATCTTTTCCCATCAGGAAAAAGATACAAAAGTCTGAGGGCATATATCAACAGACCCAAGAACAGCTTCTTCCCTCCTGTCATCAGACTTCTGAATGGAACTACCTTGCATTAATTGATCTTTTTCCACACCCTAGCTATGACTGCAACATTATACTCTCTTGTTTCCTTTTCTTGAATGGTATCCTTTAGCTGTATAGCGCGCAAGAAACAATATGTATACTAATACATGTGACAATAATAAATCAAATTAAATCAAAAGAATGCTGACTCTCTTCACCCATCCAACAGATGCATCACATCATCCAAAGTCAGAAACGTTATCTGATGTGACTGTGAGAAAGTTGGATCATCCCTCTTCATCCTCCTCAATCTGCCTGCAGCTTTTAATTTTTAAAATTCTTAAATCTCTCAAAGCTGTTACCTGTTCCTATTTTGTAATCTCTTTCAGCCCCTCAGTCCTCTGTGGTATCCTGGCTTATCTAATTCTGGTCACTTCAATATCCCTGATTTTAACCATTCCACCATGTATCTTGGCCCCAACCCTGGAGTGCTCTTCCTAAACTTTTCTACATTTCTACCTCACTTTCCTTCTTTAAGACTCTGTTTTAAAACCCACTTCCTTCACTACATTTCTAGTCATTTGACTTAATGACTGGAATTTTACCGCTTCGCCCACTCTATAGTTTGGGCACGCAAGGCTCACAGAATGGCATTCTATGTTGGCTTGGATGTGTGATTTCACAAGCCTTAGGTAGATGAGGCGATAACTTTCCAGCAAATATCTCCTTTCATGACTCAATATTATGTTTTGTTTTGTACCACACTAGTGAAGTGCCTTTGGACTTTTTGTGTTGAAGACAGTACATGAACATAAGTTGTTATTTAAGTATTCTAGGAATTTTCTGGACAGCATAGATACTAGAACGGATCAGGATTTCTAGCATAGTGACCATATTAGATCCTCAGTGACTTGTGGTTACAATAACATGGGGCAATATTGTAAAGTGTTGAGGCTATGTCCATATCTGACACAGGTCTACATTTCAATCAGCTCTGAGGGCACCGATTTCAGATCTTGGAATGAGATTGCAGTCATCAATAATGAAAGGCTTCAGAGGTCAGTGGTGTCATTCAATCTGGTCATAGCCAGACTAACAATAGCATACTGCTTCAGCAATATAGCTTGCAGAATCAACAGAATGATAAGGAGCCTATGATATTCCAAAAGGTAAGCACTATCCCATTGCTGAGTCCTATCAGTGGTACTGAATTCTCCTTTGAGCTTGTTCATGACAGTCTGTGGCCCTCGCATCAGTCTGCTGTTGATGATCCCACATTTACATTGCTCTTTTGGATATGATTCTAGTTTTCAGAGGTACTGCTCCCAAAGTAAAAACAAGAGAAGGACAGTCAAAAACAGATTTATATCAATACAGATGTTCTGTACTATCCAAGAGAAATATCAATCTCTTTATTTCAAGACCTCTGCATTTGGAATAGGTTAGTGTTATTCTGTTTATCTTAAACTGCTTAGTGGTACACAATCCAATCCTTTGACTTTTTTTTATTTCACTCAGGGCTAAGTCAATGCTGTTCTGGAAAAAAATAGACCCAACTCTTTCAGCCTGATGTTCTCAAAGCTAGAAATCATTCTTGTAGCTTTCCTTTGGACCTATTCCAAGGGCAGCAAGATATGCCAGGAAAGTTTTTCACGCAGAGAATGGTGAGTACCTAGAACACATTGCCAGAAGTGATAGTGGAACCAGGCACATTAGCAACATTTAAGGGGAGTCTGGATGAATACATGAATAGGGAAGATATTGAGGGATATGGACTGAGTAAGGGCAAAAGATTTTTTTTTTAGTTTAGTTAGGGAATCATGATTGGTACAAGTTTGGCGGGCTGAAAGGCCTGTTCCTATGCTGTACTCTTCTTTGTTCTTTGGCACTATATTACCTAGGATATGTTTGACCAATCTGAATAATACTTTAACCAAAAATCTGTAATGTTAGGAAGGTTTCCTTCGATTTGCACCATTAGATTTCAGTAATACAACCTTTTATGTTTTTGCCACATTGGTTGTAAAATTTCAGTCATTGTTTAAAATAACAGCAAAAGTATTTTCTTCCCCAACCATCATCAGTATCACTGCTGTAAATTATGTATATCCTAAAAAGAAATATGTGTATTTACGTATACCTTTGGATGACACCAAGATGTTCCAACACAGTTTATTCAATATTTTTGAAATACAGGTAGTGTTCTGGTGGAGGTAATGCAGCATCTAATTAAATGCAGCAAGTTCCCATACACAACAAAGAGACAATGACCAGATTATTTGTTCCTTCATGATGATAAGTAATGGCTCAGTGACCAAGTAAAGTTCCCTGTTCTTTTTCAACTTGACTTCATAGGATTGTTTATGTCCACTATGCATAGGTACAAAAGAGTTCAGTTTCACATCTCACTGAAAGCCAGCATTTCTGATAGTGCAGCACTCCTTCAGAACTGCACTGGAGCATCAGCCTTGAGTTTTGTGTTCACATCTTGAATCACATCTTGACTCAGAGTCAAGAGCATCACCAACTTAGCCACAGTTAATATCTTAAATGCTGGTTCTACAAACAAATATGATATTGCATTAATCTAAGTTAGGTGTCATTTGCCATTGTTTAGCACACTCCCTGCCACATTTAAATCTCTTTGTTTTAACTCTTCTACAGACTTCAGTGTTATCTACAAATCCTCTGAACAATAAACCACTTTGTATGCTAGTATCATATAATATTGCACTACTTGCAAAGAGCTACAAACAAAATTCAGCCCAGTTATTGAATGTGCTGTTCCGGGTAAAAGTCAAACAAACCAGGTTCATGTTAAAAATCCCTAATTGCTTGTGAATATGTATCCTGTGTGTCACAGTTACTGTTGCAAAGTGGTCATGTGCTGAATAGCACTATCCGTCTATCAATCCAGCAGTCACGTGAAGAAATGCCAGAAACATACCCCGTATGTCTTCTAGTTCCCATAAGTAAAAATGATCACACTTTTAATTCAAAATGCTGAAGCCTCACTAAGCATAATTCTTTCTGCAGTCCATGTGGATGGTGGACATCACCTCCTGCCATTGCATGTTTCTGTGCTTCTGACATACATTGGACATAGACACCAGTCTTTTGATGTCTTTATCAAACTCTATAGAGCTAGATAGAATCTGAGCTTACATTTATTCATTCCCATTTACCTTCTGGAGAGATTCCTCCTCATCATTTTGGACATATTATTCTGGGTTCAGCTAGCAGAACACCATCTTCTAGTGAGATGTCTGTTAAGGCTAATCTGCACCTGGAAAGTTCTTCAGCAACTAAGGCAGAATACCTCCGACAACTGAGTATAGGACAAGTTGTTGGCTTGGGGTTTTCATTGATTGTGTTTTCTCTCTGTTTATGGTGTTATGCTTTCAAAGGGGGTCCTAAGTTTTTTGATTGCCAAATGCAGTGATCCTGAGTGAGTTTCTCAAGTGGATTTCAAAACTTCTAAGTAATCTTGTAGTAATGTATCAAGTCTTGCATATGTTGAATGTAGTGTGATTATTGCCATCAGAATGGGATAATGTTGAATAATTGGTTATTATGATTTTTTGAAAGGAAAACCCAACACCTCTAACTGAGAGGTTTAGCAACAGTCTCTTGTAGATTCCTGGAATAACCAGACGTTACAAAATGAGAATGGTGGAGACCTTGGCAACCATTGGCACAGTTGTCACCAACTGTTGTTCCAGCAGGTTGCAAATGTCTGTCATTGCAATGCCAACCTTTGACCTGGAGGCATTACAAATAAGGAAAATTTGTAATATCTTTAGAAAGATCTCTGGGAACTATTATTGTTGTTCAGAATGTTTGGAAAGGACTTTGAAGAATTTGCATGAATTGTAATAGGATCAATTATAATATTCTTGGATAATAAAAAAAATGCCATCTGACCTGGTGAATCTTGATCTGTAAGCAGTACCAACAGGAATGAAGTTAAGACCAGAAGCCATTTGGCTGGCAGACACAGAGGTGCAGGAAGTGGTCTGCATGTAGACACATATATAAAGAAGTGCTACAGTTGGACACAGTTATCAAAACTGCTGTTGTGTTTCAGAGCAAGTCAGTCCATTTTCTGTTTGGGAGTGAGAAATAGAATTCCAGAAGTACTTGGGGGAAAAGAACTGAGTCCTAAAGTAATGTGAATAGTTTGTATCAGAAGACTAGGTTGTGAACCACATATTTTTGGTTTGTTAGTCAAAAAGGAATGCTGGAAAGTTATACCATCGGGTCTGATGTCACCTAAGTGAGAGAAAGTTCATAGCCATAGGGCAGAATTTTACTGCATCATCCACCCCAGAACTGGGGCAGGTGAGACTCACAGAAGAGCATTCTCCATTGGCTTCGGGTGGATCAGGTGGTAAAATTCTGGCAGTAGAGTTCTACAATGTAGAAAGGTCCTTTTAGCTCTCAAGTCTACACTGACAATAACTACCACTAAACTTGCACTAATCCCATTTTCCAGTACTTGTCCCCATATCTTTGAATGTTATGATGTTTCAGGTGCTTATTCAAATACTTTTTAAAGGTTGCAAGGTTTCTGGCCTCCACAACCTTCCCAAGCAATGCATTCCAGAATCCTTAGCATCCTCAGTGAAATTTGTTTTTCTCACATCTCCTCTGAATCTCCTGCCCCTCACTTTAAAACTACATCCCTGGCCTAAGGGAAAGAGCTGCTTCCTACTCACCCTGACAATCCATACTTCTCATAATCTTATACACATCAATCATACCCCCCCTCAGCCTTCTCTTGTTCATAGGCATATGGCTTGATGGTTTTAACCATATCCAGGGATCTTGGATGGAGTACGATTGCCAGTGAACCTAATTCAAGGGTTGAATGGATTGAGTAGGAAAGTGAGAGACCCTATGTACTACAGGCTTAGTTTGAATAATCTGACATGACACATGATGCACATTTGTAAGGTGGATGATGTGGGTGCTTGTGTTTGCATAAGGAGTATCTTCATTAATTGATATTTAAAGAAAAATTTGCCTTTTTATTTGGAGGATCATTTTCCTGTTAATTCATGTACAATTTGCATTGCTTCTGATTTGTGTTAAGCTAAAGCACAAAAGATGGAACCATGTTTGTAATTTCATCATATAGAGGTCATTCAATAAATGTCTTGACTTTTTAAATTTTTTTAATAGAATGTCACTGGGAAGGTCAACATTGTTGCCCATTCTTAATTGCTCTTGGACTGAATAGTTTGAAAGGCCATTGCAATTAGAGAGTTGACCATATTGCTGTGGGTCTGATGACAGCTATAGGCCAGACCAGGCTGGACAGCAGACTTCCTTTTCAAAAGAATATCAGTGAATCAGATGGCTTTTTATAACAATCGATTATAATTGCAAAGGTCATCATTGATGAGACTAGCCTCATATTCCAGATTTATTAATGATTTAAATTGCCCATATGCCATGATGGGACTTGAACTAATATCTCCAGAACCTGGATGACTCGTCCAGTGGTGTGATCACTACATCATCTTTCCCTCAATTATTTTGGTTTATGGTTTATCAGGGGAGGTGGGGGAGGGGATCATAATGCCACCTGGCACAACATCCTGAGCCTCATGAGACACTGAGGACCAGAGGATTTAAAGCTATTTGCCCTTGTCTATAGACTGCATGTGTCAGTTAGTGACTCCTGATTTCTGTACCTCCTCTTTCCTGTTTGAAGTTGTAAGTACGCAAGCAGGAAGTTTCTGCACTTGCCGCTGCTGCTGTTGTCATCTGGGCCCTCATCTGACACACCCACTCTTTGGCAGCATAAACCACACCTAAGCTGTTCTGGTAGATCAGAGACTACCAAAGCTCAGAGTACCACCTGTGAAGTGTTCAAGTAATCTCTCAGCACATGTGAACATAAATGTTATCATTGGTAGGTAAGAAAGCTGGTGAATTTTTTTGGGGCAGATTTCCTGAAGATTGCTTCATTCTCCTCAACTGGTGTTGTGCATTTGATTTGCTTTCACTGGCGAGTTCCAGAAAGTTTTGGAAGCTGACCCAAAGTCTGTGTCAGTATCAATCTAAATGAATGTTAACTGGCAGCACACTTCTTCCTAGGGGGTTGCCCATACACAGCTAGTTAAAATTGCCTTCTTGATGTATGGTCAATTTTGTTGGTTTCAAGGCATCGACAGGGCAAAAATTAGGAATGTAATGGAATACTGTGCACTTGCCTGAATGCATGCAGTTCTAGCGACACTCAAGAAGTTTGATCATCCAAGACAAAGCAGCCCACCTGATTGGCATCCCATCCTCCAATTCAACACCCACTCCCTCCGTGACCAACACATATTGGCAGCATTGTGTATCAGCTACAAGGTGCATTGCAGAAACAGACCAAGACTTCTTTGACAGCTTTTTCCAAACTTATGACACTTTTGACCTAGAAGAATAAGGACAATACATGTATGGGAATGTCACTTTCTGTAAATTGCCCTCCAATACACACACCATCCTGCCTTGGAACTATGACAAAATTTCTTCACTGTTGCTGGGTTAAAACACTGGAACTCCCTTCCACGCAACATCATTGGATATACCTAGATCACATTGACTGCAGTGATTCAAGAAATCAGTTTACCACCACCTTCTCAAGGGAAACAAAGGACAGAAATAAAAATGCTGGCCTAGACAGCGATGCCCTTGTTCTGTGAAAGGAGCAAAAAAAAGGCAGCAACTATAATTGATTGTAATCCTCTTCAGGAGAACCTGACATTGTGAAAAGGTACCATATAATGGAAGTCTTTTTCCTTTTTGCTTGTAAATGAATGCAAGTTGCAGGATCCTATGGAATCAATGGGGCTGTGATTGAATTCTAACCTGGACCTGAATGTAAAAGGAACATATACAGTTGGCTCTGAAGAGACCACTAAGGAAAATTTAAAAATTGTTGATCAGAAGGAGCAGGATGCTTTGTGCCACACCAAGGAAAGTCAAGGCCTGCTCAATCCAGGACTCCCCTCCTTTCCTAAATTCTCAATTTATGATTTACTTGTACACAGATAACATTGGTTTTGGCTGCTGGTCACTAGCTGCCCAAATCCTTTGTTCCACCTATTGATCCATTTGAGCTTTCTGCCCATTTCATGTGGCCATGCAGATAAGGCCTGTAAGTTAAAAAAAAACTTTGACCTCGAGAAGTCCACTACACATAATTAACCTGCATAGCCCTACACACCCCCAACCTCATCAATTAAGATCTACGTTAAGTTTGTATTTCTTGAAGTGACATTTGGGTGTTAAGATTATTCTATATGTAATGGTTAAGAATTGGTTAATGTGTATTCATAAAATTTGCCATTGATTGGCATTTTAACAAAGTCTATAACCTGTTTAGTTTGAATGGATTAACTTCTTCATTAAAATAGCACAGTAACAAATCATACCTGGACTGCTAATCCCAGACTGCAATGCAAATATTGTCTGCTGTTCAGTTTCAAAAGTGCAAAATAGGATTGGGTACACCTAAATATCATGATATCAACACACTAGTTACCTATAAAGTTTCTCCACCCAATGCCAAAAATTTTTTTAAAAACCTGAACATGGGAAGTTTCTTCGCGTTCTTAGCCAATTTGTTGTAGATTTGCATGTAACTTCAGCCTGGTAAGTTGCTTTTACAATTTTCCTTCTGATTTCCAGTTGGATGTCGCTTCCAGGGTTAATGCAGCAAATGTTTTTAATTGCTGGTAAACTGAGCACTTTCAAAACCTAAACACATAATGACAATGATTGCGATAAGTTTCCATTTTAAATGGTACCGAGAGTGGATGACATACGTTAATCACATTCACTGTTTGCAAGAAATCATTTCCTCTGCAACATTGGGCTAGTTCTTCTCTCCATGACACTTTGTTGATCTGCAGAAGCAGTACTTGATAGTCATAGTGCCAACTTAGTGCACAATTACATAAATAGCAGAAATACCACACATAATAAATTTGCATGTATGTGGAACTCACAACACCTTTTCAGTCATCACAATGTCACAGCCACCCAGGTCTCAGCTGCAGCGGTGAAAGCTGATATCCTCACATTATGTGCTGCCGCTCACTTTCTTTACCTACAATAAAGAACAATGTTTGTTATTTATTTGGAAAATCTTCGTCCAGTCTGTTGGCACCAAATCCTTTATAACGTTTCCTCCCAAAACAGTTCTTTATCTATTTTCTCCAAACACATACACATAGAAACATACACAAAAAATAGAATCAGGAGTAGGCCATTCATCCTTTTGAGCTTACTCCGCTATTCATTATGATCAATGCTGATCATTAAATTTAATACTAAGATCCTGTCTTCCCCTACATCCCTGATCCCTTTAGCCCAAACAGCTATACCTAATTCCTTTTTAAATTCACGTAACATTTTGGCCTCAACTACTTTCTGTGGTTGTGACTTCCACTTATTCACCTCTCCCTGGGTGAAGAAATTTCTTCTCATCTCTGTCCTAAGGTGTTTAGCCCTTTTCCTCAAACTATAATCCCCTAGCTCTGGATCCCTGCTCCCTCCCACAGATCATTGTCACAAGTATAACAGGAGACGGGATGAGCCATTGGAATTTTAAGGTCAGTGTTCATTCCATGAATGTTTTTCCTAATAGTCAAAATTTCCAAATCTGGATAGGTTTACTTATATATTCTTCTGACACAAGAACATTTTGTGTACATTTGTTCTTTGGTCGGATTGATGGGAGGGTCTTTATTTACTCAATGCTCTGCATTTTACCATTAGTTTTAACAAAAGGTGCAGAGTAGCACAATGCTGTCTCACAGTACCAGAGACCTAGGTTCAACTCCAGCCTTAGATCACTGGAGTTTGTAAGTTCTCCCGTGTGTCTCCATGGGTTTCTTCTGGAGACACCGGTTTCTTCCCATACTCTGAAGATGTGTAGGTTAAGTTGATTGGCCATGCTGAATTGTCCCTTAGTGTCAGGGGGAATAACAGGATAAATACATGGAGTTGTGCAGAATAACATCTGAGTGGGATTGTTGTCAGTGCAGATACAATGGGCTGAATGGCCTTATTCTGTGCTGTAGTGATTCTATGATTAGAACATGCCCAACTGCACCTCCTGGGGCTAGACTAGGGAATCATTATCAAAAGAAAAACTTTCCCCAAATCACTTCTCATATCTATTCCATTTGCTACCAAAAAAAAAATCCTTTCCTCGAGTGGGAAATGCTTGTATAACTGCTTCCTTGCTGGATTTTTCATTTCCTGCTTTACACTGTCATTACTCATTTCACACATGCAGGGAACCTATCAAAATGAGTATAAGATCCCAACAAGGTCAGGCCCCAGCCTGATCCCAACTATACTCACCACAGGGCTGGCAACCATTTATACAAAAGCATTTGTAATAATGGAGGTTAAATGTGGCAGAGATGCAACACAGACAGTAGCTGATGAGTTGCTTTAGCATCCCCTGCAAACTAACCCCTGTCAACCTCAACACCCTCTCTCACAACAAAAACACCATTTCTACCCACTTTCTCTCCCAGATACCTTACACTATCCCACAAAAAAGCTTTCAGATGGTTTTGAAAGATTTTATGTGCTTAAATGTATTTCAGAAGGATGGAGATAAATTCATTACCCATGGTGAAGTAAATTTAGGAACAGCACACTCAGGGCCCATTTGGTATTGCACAAATAAATCCTCAATCAAATCAAATCAAAATAAATCACCATCTAATGGATGATTGGCAATGCTAAGCAAATTCAGAATTATACATAGCACACAAAGTTCCAAACCAACATTAATAATTGTTACAAATTTACAGAACAGTTGCAGAAATTGATTGAAAAGATAGCAAGGAACAATGCCAAAAGACATTGGGGAAACTCTAGCAATCCATCACTTTAAGTAGAGAATTGGCACTCACTGGGAGAGATCTATTAAATTAAAATTAAGTTTCAGCCAATCAAATATTGAATGTCTTCAATTTTCCAAAGTACTTTCCCTGCAATTACAGAATCACTTTTAAACATAGTCAACTACAGAGGTCTCCTCCCTCTGTAACTGGATTCTGAACTTCCTAACCCACAGACCACAATCAGTAAGGAGAGGTAACATCTCCTCCACACCAGTGCCCCACAAGGCTGTGTTCTCAGCCCCCTACAATACTCCTCATACACCTATGACAATGTGGTCACATTCACCTCCAACTCAATTTTCAAGTTTGTTGATGACATCACAGTATTGGGACAGATCTCAAACAATGATGAGACAGAGTACAGGAATGAGATAGAGAGTCTGGTGAACTGGTGCAGCAACAATAATCTCTCCCTCAGCATCAACAAAACAAAGAAAATTGTCATTGACTTCAGGAAGTGTAGAGGAGAACATGCCCCGTTTACATCAACAGGATGAAGTAGAAAGGGTCGAGAGTGTCAAGTTCTTAGGTGTCCAGATCACCAACCTGCCCTGGTTCTTCCATGCTGATGCTACTATTAAGAAATCCCACCAACTTCTCTACTTCCTCAGAAGACTAAGGAAATTTGGCATGTCAGTTATGACTCTCATCAACTTTTACAGATGCACCATAGAAAGCATTCTTTCTGGTTGTATCACAGCTGGTTATGTCTTCTGCTTTGCCAAACACAGTAAGAAACTACAAAAGGTCATGAATGTAGCCCAATCCAACATGCAAACCAACCTCTCACTCATTGACTCTGACTATACTTCCCACTACCTCGGTAAAACAACCAGCATAATTAAGGACCCCAAGTACCCCAGACATTTTCTCTTCCACCTTCTTCTGTCAGGAAAAGATACAAAAGCTTGAGTCAAGTACCAACTGACACAAGAACAGTTTCTTCCCTACTGCCATCAGACTTTTGAATGGACTTATCCTGCATTAAGTTGATCTTTCTCTATACCCAGCTATGACTGTAGCACTACATTCTGCACTCTCTTGTTTCCTTCTCTATGAATGGTAAGCTTTGTCTAGATAATGCGCAAGAAAGAATACTTTTTGCTGTATACTAATAAATGTGACAAAAATTAATTAAATCAAATCAAACTACAATGCATGCATTACAATCTAAAACAAGAATTTCATCCAGCTAACCACCCATTGTGTATGACCAAGCATTCAACTATTTCAAATAATGGAGAATTTTGATCTATTGACAAAATGCATTCCAGTTTTAGAATTCATTGCAACAAACTATTAACTTAGTGCCAGTATTCCTCAGCACAACAGTACACTTCTAAGTGTTGTTACCCTTGTGCACTGCCATTATTGTGTGAAATATTTTCAGTTTTTTGTTGGAGATTGAATTGATTAAATAATAATTAAATTGTCCATTCTGCAGTTTGGCCAGTTGGTAATGCTGAATTTTCATTTATGGAAATTCTAATTCAAAACCAAACTACTTACCTGTTTGGTTGATTTTAATTTTATACAAGGTATGAACAAAATTCAAAACTTGGAGAATAATATCCACAAAAGTACAGAATCATAACACTATGAGAAAAAGAAAATTTGTCAAGAAAACTTGTCAAGAAAAGAAAAATTTTAGGGAGCAAGAATCCCTAAAAACCCAGAAAGACAATGAGAAAGGTTTGCTATAAGAGAGAAAAGCTTGTAATTTAGATTTTAGCAATTCAAAAAGAAAGTAACAAAAAATAATAAAAGCACTGAATGTAAATGTGGTTCCATTGTTTTAAAAGATACAATGGAATTGCCAAATAATTATAGGCCAATTGGTCTTGCTTCAGTGGTGGGCAAATTGATAGCATCAATCCTGAGATCATATAAACTGTCACTTAGAAAGACATGGATAGTCTGAGATAGTCAGCATAGCTTTGTTAAGGGAACGTCTTGCTTTACAAATGTGATTGAATCCTTTGAGGAAGTGACGAAGAGAATCGATGAAGGTAGTATAGTGGGTGTTGTCTACATGGATTTAAGTAAGGAATTTGACAAGGTCCCACATGACAGACTGGTCAAAAAAGCAAAAGCACATGGGATACAGAGTAATGTGGTGAATTGGATCCAAAGTCAGCTTAGTAACAGGAAACAAAGGGTAATAGTTCATGGCTACCCTTGCGAATGGAAAACTGTTTTAAGTGATGTTCTGCAAGTTTCAGTGTTAGGACCCTTGTTGTTTGTTTATATATTAACAATTTGGACTTGAACATGGGTGGTACAATTGGGAAATTTGCAGACTATATTGTGTAGCGGATAGTATAGAGGAAAACTGTCAGCTCTAAATGATATAGATGGATTGGTGGAGTGGGCAAGAAAGTGGCAGATGGAGTTCAACCCTGGTAAATATGAGTAATGCATTTAGGAAGCTTAAACAACAAAAAGGAATACATAATAAACTGGAATATACTGAGAGAGGTAGATGAAGTGAGAGATCTTGGCTTGCAAGTGCGTAGGTTTCTAAAGAAGCAGTACAGGTAGATAATGTAGGAAAGAAGGCACATAATGACGAAACTGTATATATATAAGATACCGGTGAGGCCACAAGTGCAGATTTGTGCATAGCTCTGGTCTCCACATTACAGGAAGGAGAGAATGCAGAGAAGATTTACTAGAATGTTGCCAGGACTGGAGAATTGTAGTTATGAGGAGAGACTGGAGAGGTTGGGGTTGTTTTCCTTGGAACAGAGAAGACTGAGGGAGTCCCATGATTGATGTATAAAAAATTGTGAGGGACAGAGAGACAGTAGACAGGAAGGACCTGTTTCCATTGGCAGAGAAGACAAAAACCAGGGGTCATAAATTAAAGCCAAGAAGCAGAAGGATCTGAGGGGATATGAGAAAAATGTATTTCTGCAGAGGTTGGTGGGTGTCTGGAATTCACTGGATTAGTTGGTGGTGGAGGCAGAGGCACTAAAGTGATTTAAAAAGTACCTGGATCTGCATTTTAATTATTGTAGTTTACAAGGCTATGGGCCATCTACAGGAACTTAGAATTAGAAAAGGGCACCTGGGTCGACATGGACAAGATGGCCAAATGACCACCTTCTATGCTGTATCATTTCTATGGTTCTATGAATACAAAATGACACCTCACAGTTTAGACAATAAATCAGGTCATAGCCCTCGATAACGTAGTCATGCATTAAAAAAATGATCTTAACTTCCAAGTTCCCCAGCATCATATCAGGGGTATCCCCAAGATGCACTCAGAAACCCTCTTCAGAGGTTCCTGACAAAGGTTTGCACAGCAATTGCCCAGCAGTGCAAACTCTCCTAGACAACTGCCCTGCACTGGAATCAAACTGAAAATGTGACTTAAATTACAAACTTCAGACAGATATAACAGGAATTCACCAATAGTTAGCCAGGAAAAGTTAGGAGATTTAAAACCACTTCTAATATTTGAGTAGTGATTGTACAGACTTAAACCAACTCCTTACAGGACATCCAGGCTCCCTCTCCCCAACCCTCATTCCCATCCCCTCACTCACTGCCACCTAGAGAAATGCTTCTCCCCCCTCCTCTCCCCAAGCATTCCAGACTCCCCAATTATAGACCCCATGGGAGTCCCCCACCTGTACGAGACTGCTACTGCCACCTCGTGTCTCATCTATTCCCCTCATCTCAGGTTTAACCAGACTTAACTTGAGGCCCAACCCCACCTCGAGACCCGCCTCTCCCAATAGCTCGCCTTCTCCATCAAAGGAACCAATCCTCATCCACTCCCTGGTAACCAGGTCCCATCCCCAGGCCCGACATTCTACCCCTATCCAATCCCTTGATCTCTGACCCCTTTCCCCTTCCCAGTTTATGATCTTCCCTCTCTCCTCTACCCCTCCTCAAATTCTATCCATTTATCTTGCACCGCTGATGGGCTAAATAAGCTGAGACAGGGCTGCATGTGTGGCCCTCCTTCATCTCAGTGGGCTACAAGATTGAAATAGGGCATGTTCACTAACGATGACCCATGATTAAGATTAAATATATTTCATACAAGCCGAATATTTCACAGAGTTATGGAAAATGCTTAATTATTTCTATATTAATAGAACTTCAAATGGTAAAATCTAAATAAATATTTGTGCTTTGGATGCAGTGGGAATGCATAACTCTCACAGCATCCAACACCTCGCTTACCATTGCCTTACGTTTGTATCACTTCAGTCACGTCAATAGAAAAAGAACTACATGGATGGAAATCAGTGGAACATGACAACCGTGCCCATAGATGAAAGTCAACAAAGTGTCTCGTGGGCTGCACTCAGAACCCAAATGGGCATATAACCCCTGGACTGCAGGTTACCCACCAATGCCTTAGACACTTAGTTCACAGTACCTTTAAATGTATCTGGTTTACCACAGCTGGTGCTGTAAAAAATAAAGCATAACCTCCTTTATTTTGACTTTGCAAATCAGGCAAAACAGACTGGCGAAGAAATCAGATAAAAAAACTAGGCATGGAGTGGCAATCAGACGTTAAACACCACCCTGGGGACATTCAGACCCAATAAGACCTCTCTGTATCCATTTGGCACATTGAGTTTAACTGCAGTTGGTGAGGTCAATACATTCCTCCAACACTATGTTATGTGGCTTTTTCAAAAAAGAAATTGAAGTCAGTGAAATTTGAACAAAATAACTTTGTGGTTTGGAAAACCAAAGCTTGGCAGACATGTCAACCCTGCTTTAAGATGGAGTCGAGTTTATAAAATTAAAATAATTCTAGTGCAGACTCAAACTAACTTTGGAAAAAAAATTCTATAAATTGAGAGATTACAACCAGCTGTATTATGCTTTTCTATCAGTCTAATAAGAATTTAAGTAGAATATTTGAAAAAGAAATGGAACACCAAATGGAAAGATTTAAGAAGGCAATCAATAGCATTTAAGGCTCTCTAAAAACAAGCCAAAACTAGTTAATAATAGGACAACATGATGAATAAAGAGATGAGATCAAAATAAGCTAAAGAAAGTCATATAGTTAATACATGGTAATCAAGGAGAGATGACAAAATAGTTAGGAAAGAAAGTAAGAAATAGAAAAAGGGTTAGGATGTAAATCAAAAACAGTCAGGAAAGCAAACAACAAATACAAAATAAAATTACTCAATAATATAATAAAAAATTAACTATTATGTAGACACATGAACAACAAAAAGAAAAATTAAGCTAGAATGAGAGCCATGAAGAAAATTCATAAAATAAACTCATAGATCATAACAGTAAAATCGTGAAAATATTGAAGGGTAATTTTGCCTCAATTGTTATAAAAACAAATAATAAGATGGACACAACATTGTTTAATACAGAAAGCCAGAAGATAATTGATTAATAAAACATTTTTAGTGAGGATAAAACATCAAGTCTGGATGGATTGCATCCTTGGTTACGAAAGAAGCTAGGAGAAGGTAGCAGAGGTTGTAATAATCATATAGAAAATTCAATAGAAGGGGAAATAGCATCAGAGGACTTATTACATTCTCAGCTGCTCCTAGATGATGCAGTGGTTGACATCCTTTGCTAAACTTGATAGTGGTTAGTGAAGGACAAGGATTCTTTGTTGAAGAGATGCCCTATGATATCCCTCAGGCAACCTCGCACTCCTGCAGAAGTTCAATGCCAACAAGGATAACCATAGAGAGAACCTTGGGGCTTCTGAGAATGAAATTTTGTTGCCTTGACTGATCCGTGTTGCATTACAATATGCTCCAGATAGATTCTTTTCGATTTTGGTGATGTGCTGTGCTCTAGAGAATCCATCTCACTTGTGGCAAGAGTATATGGAAGCTAAGGACAAGGAGAGACATGAGAAATCATCAAACAATGAAACAGTGACTCAAATGTGAACCGTGAGGAGCCCAATGATTATGTGAAGTAACACGATGGCCAGTAAATCAGGTGCATGGAAGACGAGAGAGATCCTTAATTCTGAGTCATTCCCAATTAGGAGTCATGGGCCTCTCCCAGGTAGAGCATCTACTTTTCGATTTTTGCCTCACCCTGCATGAGAGTCATTAACAGATTTTGAGGGCTTGCCTCCACACGTGTTCAATACAATGGTCTCGAATTTTCAGCACTGTGATGTCATTGGCTCTTACCTGAACAAGACAATCTGCATCAAAACAAGAAATGCTGGAAAATCTCAGCAGGTCTGACATCATTTGTTGGGAGAGAATAGGGCCAAAGTTTCGAGCCTGGATGGGTTTTCATCAAAGCTGCTGAGATTTTGTTTCAGATTCCAGCATCCACATATTTTGTGCTGTAGATGGGCTTAAGTTGAAATTCAGATGTTCTCACCTTTCGATGTGGACTTGATGGGCTGAAGGACCTCTTCCACAGTGTATAATCCTATGTGATGCAGAGAAGAAGTTTCACGTACATAGCAGTCAAAAATTAGGGGTCTTCAAGATAACCATTAATCAATCCAATAAGGAATTCAGGAGAAATAGCCAGAAAATTTCCTGCAAAAATGCAATTAAATGCAGGAGTGATTAGCAGTGGAAAGAGTACAGAAAGCCTGAGAGGTGAAGCAAGAGATAGAAATTTCAATACGTTGTGAGGATTGCACAAGATGGTGCTTGTTTTGACAAGTTAGCAGCCCATTCAACAGCTCCTCTAATTTATATTTCCATGAACTTAAAACTTAGAGAGATTTATGGGAGCTGTCTACTCACTATCACCTGCTTTACTCGATTGTACAAATTCAAAATGTAGTCTATTAGTACCAGGAAGAGCATTCTCTCAGAAATTATCACCAAAATATGCTTGGAATGCAGCATTGGCTCATTTAATTATCATATTTCCAATTTGTTTTACCAAATTTTACTTATCTATATATTTTTGTTATTTCAATTTTGTTATTGTTCCCACACTTAATTTAAGTTTTTACAATTACATAATCTTTTCCTTATCTTCTTTTGACTCTGGTATCCATTTTGGGTATCTGAATTTTTTTTTAAGTGTTGCAATTGTCTAAATCTCTAATGTTGTCATTGTCTAAAAAGCAAATGCCTTTTTGAATTACAGCAGTAATGATCACTTTAGTAGTTCGGTGACACATCAATGTCGATCACCTAACTTCTGTGCCACACTAAAGGTAGATTTTTCCGAAAACGCTGGGCTCAAAATCAGAAAATTGCACCCGCGGCCAGTGAACCTTTGCATGGTCTGACCCTACGCATTACAATTCCCATGGGTGGGATAGGAAAACACCTCCCTAAACGTTAAATCCATTTGTTCTGCAATTTATTTGCCTTTTGGTGTCTCATTATTTTTAATGATCAATGGTGGCCACCTTTGTCCCATAGGATTTTGGGAGTGTTCCCATGCTGATCATTGTGATCCTGCATTTTGTTGGTAACAATTATTTTGCCAGTTAGATTTAGCGTACAATCTTTCAATATGAGCCTCATATTCATCGTTCTGGTTTGGTGGTTTCTCGCTGATGGTGCCTTGCTGGTTTTTCTTATCTGTGGTGTCTTCTTCTCAGTGATTCACTGATAACTGTCTCACTGTAACCTGACAGACAGGAAGAACCAGTGATTCACTGTTAGTTTTTTTAAAAAAACACGAAACAAGAGTAATCAACACATCACTGCTTGAGAAAAAGTGCAAGTAATCGTAATCATCACTCCCAACCACTGTAGACTTGGATTTGTGTCTCTTTTAAATCTAATAGACCAGCAGCTAAAGCCCGTAGCTGAACAGTTTTGCCTTTAGACCACCTTGCAATATCACCTCCTTTCGGTTTTGTTGTAGCTGAATACTTGTCAACTGCAGAATTCTCACTTAGTTATAAGTTGAAATGAATATACACAAAAGAATGGTACAGGAGAACAGAACAAACAAATTGTTCAGGATTTTACCAAGCCTTAGGAAACAGAGTGGAAGTTGGAGGATGGCCAGTAAAGTTACGGGGAGGCAGCTTGAATTGACTCTCCAAGATTTTCCCACAGCTGGGGCTTTTTAACCAATGGTGGGACTTGATGCAGGGAGACTGCCCACTGCAAGGACGTGGGCAACTGATTTGCATAATTAAAGTCCCATTTAAGGGTCATTTTATATTGTAATGACAGATGACACTTCCCCACTGAACCCATCAGTGGAGCTAGTTCCCAGCCAAAGCCCAGGAGAGAAAATCTCAGAGGTCAAAGAAACAAGGCCAAACAGAACATTTCAGTTGATGCTAGTGTCAGAAATATCAATGGAAGTGGTCCTCGTGCCATTGACAACTTATAAAGATCAAACTTACAACGCAGGTCAACCAGCAAGCCAATGCTACATTAGCAAAGAGAGAGCAGGCGACTTCCTGGCTTTGTTTGATATCTCTGCAGCTAGGAGGAAGAAGTTGTCCAATTTAAGCAAGACAACCCCAGAGAAGGGAACACTTGGAATGTTCTGGTAATTATAAATTCACCAAACCTTTCAGGCATTGAGAACTGAAGACTGATTGTGCCCCTGTCTTTACCAATCCTTTGAAGTTTAAAGCTTATTTGCAGGCAGTGAAGGCAGGAGTCATGACCCTAATAACCCCCTGGAGGGGGTTTGTCCCCAACAGTCCGCACAGTCATTTTTAAAATATTACCTGGCCCAGCTTCTGCGGTTTCCTGCACACTTCAGCAGTGACCACATCTCACTACGGGGTTACTGAGACTGCAGAGTTGCCGGCCCTTTGACTGGACACCAGGAGCTCGCTTGCCATCCATAATTAGACACTGGGCCTATAGGCAACCAATCAGACGTCCGCCTGTGGAAAAATTGCAGACCGGGCCCCACTTCTGGCAAGTGAAAGCTTGGGACCCGCCATCTATCCCAGTGCCCCTCATAAAATCCATCAAGCCACTCTTTCTGCAGATTATATACGGTTATGCAGGAATTCCATTCCTGTTTGTTGCTCCTCCAAGGCCAGTAAAATTTTCAATGAAGTAGTTTGCTTGGATTTCTTATTGACTCAAAGGCAGCTTCAGGAAATATCAAGATAATAAATGAACATTAAAAAGTTCTCCAGCCTTCTCAACAGTGGCTCAGTGGATAGTTCACTTACCTTTCAGTCAGAAGATTCCAGATTTAAATCCTTTTCCAGTTTATGAGGACAAAAATACAGGCTGACACACTAGTGTTGAGCAAAAGGAGAACTGCACTGTCCCGGGTGCTGTCACTTGCGACATTAAACTAAATCCCCATCAGGAGGACATAAAAGATTGAATAGCACTATTTCAATGATGACCAGAGGAATTCTTCCTGGTACCCTGGCCAATATTTATCCCTCAAGCTTGATACAAAAACTGATTTTCATCACATTATTATTTGTGGGAGCTTGCTGCGCACAAATTGGTTGCTGTGTGTCTCTACATTATAACAAGTCTGACAACACCAGGTTTAAATCCAACCGATTTATTCGATAGTAAACTCACAAGCTTTCAACCCTCTGGTCTTCGTTGAAAGCTTGTGAGTTTACTATCAAATAAATTGGTTGGATTTAAACCTGGTGTTGTCAGACTTCTTACCGTGTTTATCCCAGTCCAACGCCAGCATCTCTACATCATGACTCTACATTATAACAGTGACTACGCCTTAAAGTACTTCATCGGCTGTAAAGTGCTTTGAGACATCTCGTGATCATGAAACAGGCTGTATAAAATGTTAATCTTCCCTCAGATGATTTCTTTGCCTCTTAAGGCAGATAAATTCCTGATTAATAAGGGGATAAAAAGTTTTTGGGGGTAGGCAGGAATGTGGGCTTGAGGTTGCAGTAAGATCAGCCGTGATCTTATTGAGTGACGGAGTAGGCTCGAGGGGCCGAGTGGCCAACTCCTAATTTTATGTTTGTATATCCATTACCCATGGCTGCATTGTTGGATCATTTATTTTCATATATATCTGATCTTTTAAAGTATTTTAATCCACAAGCTATATCTAGCTTGCTTTCTACATGTTATCTGCTTCAAATTACCTGCACATAAACAATAAATGAGACTGTGAGCTCCCATATGTTCCTTCCATAATAACCTATTGATATCTATCCTCTTGTTCCAGTGTTATATTGGTGCATTAACCAAGGCCAGATTGAAAATATAGATTTAGTATAGTTATCACATAGATTATTGTATTCTTTTCCCCCATTTGCAGTTTTGACCTTTTTAAATGTTTTATATATTTTTGAAATTTCTGGGCTCCCTATCAAATAATACAACATCTCATTTGTTAATAGATATCAGTACTTCAGAAAGTACTTGAAGTACTGATCAAATATGCTTTTAAAACATTAATTATTAATTAAAAATAGAACCATTAAAATGAAACTAGTAGCCCATGATCGACTGCTGCTAATGATTAATAAATTACAGAAATGTACTCTTGGCTAGTTTAATGAATATGTTGAAAGCTAACAGAAATCCTACAGCTTTTTTGTTATCTAGATTGTAAATCAAATACCAGAGCTTTCATTTAATGATCAACTGGTTACTTCTATTCCACAAGAACTGGACAATCTTCATTGTTATCTTAATGTATCCTCATGCTGTTACAACATTATGGTGTCATCAAAACCGTTCCATCTAGTTACTGGCTAAGCAGATGTAATGTGTGTGCTTCTATTTTCTCTCGCAACTACTACCACATAGATACAGGAACACAAAAAATACTTAACACTGAGAATGAAATCATTTAGATAAACTAATTATAAGCCTAGCTGGCACAAGAGAGGTAAAGCTAAAGAGCTCTTGTTTAAAATAAACATTTGGAATTAGCTTCTCCAATTATTTCGTGGATAAAAGCTTCACTGGCCTAAATGTTTCAGGTTCTTTGCTGGTTTATGCTGAAGTAGCTGACCTCACAAGGGTGGCATTTGCAGTATTCATATTAGCTTTTCCCAAGGATTAGGAACAGGAAAATTCAGTCAGTATTCATGCTCCTGTTCACTATCATAGAATCATAAAAACCCTACAGTGCAGAAGGAGGCCATTTGGCCCATTGAGTCTGCACTGACAAGAATCCCACTCAGGTCCTAGCCCCAAAACCTCACATGTTTGCCCTGTTAATCCATACAACATACACATCCCAGGTCACTAAGGGGCGATTTAGCATAGCCAATCAACCTAACCCGCATATCTTCGGATTGTGGGAGGAAACCGGAGTACCTGGAGGAAACAATTGCAGATATAGAGAGAATGTGCAAACTTCATACAGATAATCACCCAAGCTAGGAATCAAACCCAGATCCCTGGAGCTGTGAAGCAGCAGTGCTAATCACTGTGCCATCATGCTGTCCCTATCCTTTGACCCCAGTTGGATGGTGCATGTGCACGTGTATCAGCTGAGGATGGAATCAGGGCTGCTGTGTAGTCCACTATAATTGAATGGCCAGCTTAAAATTGGGAGGTTGGATTTTCAAAATGCTGTAGAGGGTGACATAAGAGGTGCGCCATGAAATTCATGTCCCCCAAGGGCATCACTGGATTCAGACAGGCACGTTTAGAATGCGGTGCGATTTTCAACAGGAGGGCAGGAGCAGGGAGCTACCCATCTCCAGTAAACATTGAGCTTATTGATGATTACATTAACAGTCCTCAGAGAAACAGTTTTAAATCTGCAATTGGGAGGCATGAAGAACATGCAGTGTCTGCAACAACTCATGGTTCAGCTGTTGTTGTGTACACAGTGGAGAGCCATGAGCCCTCATGGGCACTCGGGTACACGTACTCAAGAAATGGAAAATAATGTTCATCAGTTCAACCAGTTGCTTTCAGTGATGCTGAGAGACTTGTATTTGTGAACAGTGAATGGTGGTATTCCTGGCATGGATGAGAGGCTGCTGGCATCATTTGGGCAGCAGAATTTGCCAGAAGAGGTTCCAACTTTTCATTGATATCACACTATTCAAAAATAAAGAATAGTTAGTTGAGAAAGATACAAAAGGGTTGCCAATGCCTGATGAACCAGATCCCAAGAATTAGAATGCGCAACTGAAGGTGGAGAAGAAATACAGGGAGATTGGAGTTAGCATAACACATGTTTAAAAAAAAGTCTGGCAGTGTAAGTGTACTGGGTTGGGAAAAGTAATAGCATTATGAGCATTATAAATATACCCAAGTGAAAGACACATGGGAGATGGGCCTAAAGAGCTATTGAATGTTTTATAAACATAGACCTTGTTATTTTAGCAGATTTCTCTATTTCAGTCAGTCAGCTGGCTAACTCTGAACAGTAGATTTTAGTTTGCTACTTTAAAAATACATGACAAGCAGATTTATTTCCAAACATCATTCTGTCAACATTTTACAGCAGGAGTTGTTAAGGGGAGGCTATTGTCCAGCACAACTAACTACTCTTCAAACAATGGCAACGTATTGTTCATATCCACTCGAGGCCTCAGATTAACATTTCCTCTGAAGAAGGCACCTATGAATTTCCAAGATTTTCTCACTATCGCACTAGAATATCAGCGTGAATTATCGACTGGCGTGGGTTTGAACTCAAAAGTTTCTGAATTTGAAGGAAAAAGTCAACATAAAACATTTGAATATAAAGGAAAGAATTTTCTCATTCCACGCACGACGGGAATCATAGAATCCCTAAAGTATATAGGCACCAGGAGAATGTGCAAATTCCACATTGTGTGGATTGTGGAGAATCGTAACAGGCTGCAGAGAAGAGATGGCAGACCTGACTTTGGGTAGGATTTTCTTGTTTTGGGGTGAGCTCGGCTGGAAACTCCCACCCAAAAGCTCCAAACTTCATCCGATGTTCCACTGGATGCCTAGCTTTTTTTTTTAAGTGTATCTTCACACCCATATTGTTTGATCTTTTGGAGAATAGTGAGGAAACGGTGGAAGGATTCACAAGCTGATTATCAGTCCATTGAACCACATTATAAACTCTCCCTCCGTGGCTAACAAGTCCTGGAGTTGGACTTGAACTTGAACCTGGAGCTTCCGAGCCAGTAATAGGGGTGCTACCGCCTTGCAACAAGAACATAGGACATAGAACATTACAGCGCAGTACAGGTCCTTCGGACTTTGATGTTGTGCCGACCAATGGAACCAATCTAAAGCCCATCTAACCTACACTATTTCAATATCATCCATATGTTTATCCAATGACCATTTAAATGTCCTTAATGTTGGTGAATCCACTAGTGTTGCAGGCTGAGCATTCCATGCTCCTACTACTCTCTGAGTAAAGAGCCTACCTTTGACATTTGTCCGATATATATCACCTTTCAATTTAAAGCTATGTCCCCCTCGTGCTGGCCATCTCCATCCAAGGAAAAAGGTTCACACCCTATCTAATCCTCTGATCATCTTATATGCCTCTCCTAAGTCACTTCTTAACCTTCTTTTCTCTAATGAAAACAACCTCAAGTCCTTCAGCTTTTCCTCTTAAGATCTTCTCACCATACCAGGAAACATCCTGGTAAATCACCTCTGCGCCCTTTCCAATGCTTCCACATCCTTCTTATAATGTGGTGACCAGAACTGTATGCAATATTCCAAGTGCAGCTGCACCAGAGTCTTGTACAGCTGCAATATGACCTCATGGCTCCAAAGCTCAATCTCTCTACTAATAAAAGCTAACACACCGTATGTCTTTTCAACAACCCTATCAATGTGGGTGCCAACTTTCAGTGATCTCTCTGTTCAACCACACTATGAAATAACTTATCATTAGCCCAATACTCTGTATTCCTGTTACTCCTTCCAAAGTGAATCATCTCACACTTTTCCACTTTAAACTCCATTTGCCAGCTCTGTAGCTTATCTATGTCCCTCTGTAACCTGCAACATCCTCCACACTGTCCACAACTCCATCGACTTAGTATTAATTAGTTAAATTTACTAAACCATCCTTCTATGCTCTCATCCAGATCATTTATAAAAATGACAAATAGCAATGGCCCCAAACCAGAGCCTTGAGATACACCACTAGTAACTGAGCTTCAAGATGAATATTTCCCATCAATCACCACCCTCTGTCTTCTTACAGCTAGCCAATTTCTGATCCAAACTACTAAATCACCCTCAATCCCATGCCTCTGTATCTCCTGCAAAAGTTTACCGTGGGGAACCATATTAAATGCTTTACTAAAATCCATGTATACTACATCAACTGCTTTACCCTCCTCCACCTCTTTGGTCACCTTCTCAAATAACTCAATAAGGTTTGAGAGGCATGACCTACCCTTTACAAAACCATGCTATCTATAATCAAATTATTCCTTTCTGGATGATTATAAGTCTTATCTCTTACAATCTTTTCCAAAACTTTGTCCACAACAGAAGTAAGGCTCACTGGTCTATAATTATCAGGGTTGTCTCTACTGCCCTTCTTGAACAAGGGGACAACATTTGCTAGCCTCCAGTCTTCTGGCACTATTCCTGTAGACAATGATGACCTAAAGATCAAAGCCAAAGGCTCTGTGATCTTCTCCCTTGCCTCGCAGAGAATCCTAGAATAAATCCCATCTGGTCCAGGGACTTATCTATTTTCATACTTTCCAAATAGCTCTCCTTATGAACCTCAATCCCATCTAATCTAATAGCATGTATCTCAGTATTCTCCTTGACAACATTGGCTTTTTCCTGTGTGAATACTGATGAAAGATATTCAATTAGCATCTCTCCTAATTCTTTGGACTCCAAACACAACTTCCCACTACTGTTCTTGACTGGCCCTAATCTTACCCTGGTCATTCTTTTATTCCTGATACACCTATAGAAAGCTTTAGGATTTTCCTTGATCCTACTTGCCAAAGACTTCTCATGTCCCCTCTTGGCTCTTTTTAGTTCCTTCTTGGCTAACTTGTAACACTCAAGCGCCCGAACTAAGCCTTCACATCTCATCTTAGCATAAGTCTCCTTCTTCTTCTTCTTCACAAGCAATTCAACTTCTATAGTAAACCACCATTTCCTCACTTGACCATTTCCTCATTGCCTGACAGGTACATATTTATCAGTTCCTTGAACAAGCTCCACATTTCAATTGTGTCCATCCCCTACAGTTCCCTTCCGCACCCTATGCAGCCTAAATCTTGCCTAATTGCATCATAATTTCCTTTCCCCCAGCTATAACTCTTGCCCTGCGCTATATACTTATCTCTTTTCATTGCTAATGTAAATATAACTGAATTGTGGCCACTATCACCAACGTGTTCACCTACCTCCAAACCTAACACTTGGCCTGGTTCATTATCCAGTCATGATGTAGAGATGCTGGCGTTGGACTGGGGTAGTAAGAACTCAGTAAGAATTTAGCAACACCAATTTTAAATCCAACCGATTTATTTGATAGTAAATTTGCGAGCTTTCGACACTGTGTCTTTGTCAGGCAAATGCAGTGTTCTGGTCTGCAATAGCACTCATATCAACACAGACAGTCACAGATTGTTGATTAGAATGCGAATCCTTACATCTAACCTGCTATTCAAGTGTTAAAGTGGCTAACAATGTGTGTGAAGGGAATCCTGAGCATTGGTTAGAGAACTGTGTATTTTCTCCAGACAGCACAGTAAGTGAGGTTTTTTGCTAATCCAGGCAAGTTACGGGGGTTACAGATAGTGTGACATGAAGCCAAGATCCCTGTTAAGACCGTCCTCATGTGTGCGGAACTTGGCTATCAGTCTCTGCTCAGCAACTCTGCGCTGTCGTGTGTCACGAAGACCCCCTTGAAGAACATTTACCCGCAGGTCGGAGGCCAAATGCCCATGACTGCTGAAGTGTTCGCCCACAGGAAGGGAACTGTTTTGCCTGGTGATTGTTGAGCGATGCTCATTCATCCGCTGTCGTAGTGTCTGCATGGTCTCCCCAATGTACCATGCTTCGGGACATCCTTTCTTGCAATGTATTAGGTAGACAACGTTGGCCGAGTTGCAAGAGTATATACCGTGTACCTGCTGAATGGTATCCTCACGTTTGTTGATGTCTGCAAGACATGCCAGATCATAGACATGGACGACATCATCAAACGTGAGGATACCATTCACCAGGTACATGGTACATACTCTTGCAACTCGGCCAACGTTGTCTAGCTAATACGTTGCAAGAAAGGATGTCCCGAAGCATGGTACATTGGGGAGACCATGCAAACACTACGACAGCGGATGAATGAACATCGCTCAACAATCACCAGGCAAAACAGTTCCCTTCCTGTGGGCGAACACTTCAGCAGTCATGGGCATCCGGCCTCCGACCTGCGGGTAAATGTTCTTCAAGGGGGTCTTTGTGACACACGACAGCGCAGAGTCGCAGAGCAGAGACTGATAGCCAAGTTCCGCACACATGAGGACGGTCTTAATAGGGATCTTGGTTTCATGACACACTATCTGTAACCCCCGTAACTTGCCTGGGTTAGCAAAAAACCTCACTTACTGTGCTGTCTGGAGAAAATACACAGTTCTCTAACCAATGCTCAGGATTCCCTTCACACACATTGTTAGCCACTTTAACACTTGAATAGCAGGTTAGATGTAAGGATACGCATTCTCATCAGCAATCTGTGACTGTCTGTGCTGATGTGTGCTATTGCAGACCAGAACACTGCATTTGCCTGACAAAGACACAGTGTCGAAAGCTCGCAAATTTACTATCAAATAAATCGGTTGGATTTAAAATTGGTGTTGCTAAATTCTTACTGAGTTCTCATTATCTAGTACCAAATCCAATGTGGTCTTGCCTCTTGTTGGGTATCTACACACTGTGTCAGGGAACTCTCCTGCACACATTGGACAAAAACTGACCCATCTAAAATACTCAAACTTTTCCTGTCAATATTTGTAAAGCAACTACCCTGTTGCTTTCACAAAGTTTTTCATGTAAGGTCTCCATACTTCTAGCTTTGATCTGAGGTGAGTTCAATGGAAAACAAAAGACAGTGACAGGGAACCCAGCTGTACTGTTTTCTAAATCCCAGTAGACCATGTGGGCTACCTATACCACATAGCTGCACCAGTTCAAGAAGATGGCTAACCATTACCATCTCAAAAACAGTAGGAGATGGGTGGCAATGCTAGTCTTGCCAGTGATACCTACACCCCATGAAGGAATTGCCATCTGTTAGACCAACATGAGTGCCAGGTTTTGGAGCTTGAGCCCCAGCTGGAGGCACAGCGAGGTTAGGAAAGCAGATGGAATACTTGCCTTGATTAGCTGGGGTGTAACGGCAGGAAGTAGAGATGGATTTACCATGAAGCACACTGTGTCTAGGAAAAACGCCCCGATAAATTGCAGTAGGGGTGAGCAGGGTGGGAGGAGTGGGGGTAGAAGAGGGGCCTTGCAGGCCAAGTTAGTGGACTGAGCATTCATTCAGAGGCTGATTACTCTGCAATTGCTGACAAGTTCAGCAGCAAATGCAGAATGAAATCAGATTCTGATTGGTAAGTCTGAAAGACTGGGGGACACTGGGAACTAAAGGTTATTTTGAAGCACATTCTCTGGCAAAACCATGATGAGAGACAAAGGAAAGGCTGCTAAGGTTTGAGAATCAAGCCACGAGGAGCTGAACGTGTTGGACAGGTGTGGCGAGCAGGTTTATGCCAGGCAGGCATGGTGAGGAGGTTTGTTCTGGGTGCCTGCATTGCAGAGCCAGGCCAGCAACAACAAAATGCGACTGCTAAATCAAATCACCTGCCAGCTGCTGGGCAGGCATGGTGAGCAGGTTTGTGCCAAGCAGGTGTGGTGAGCAGGTTTGTGCCGGGCACTAGCACTAAAGAACCTAGGCCAGCAACATTCAAGCAAGACACAATGCCCGAATCACGTCACAAGGAGCCGACGAGAAGAGGAGTAGACCAAAGTCAGCAACAGGCTCGTGACACTCCTCGTGTTGAGAGGGAGATGTGGCAGTCATGAGTGAAGCAGATTACTCCTGAAGATCTCAGGCAAGCAAGGTGAGTGAGATTGTGAGAAGATTTTACCTATGATGATGTCATTGATGAAGAAGTTTGGAAAAAGCTATCTAAATTGTGATGCCAACAAGGAATGAAGCAAGAGTGTCATTAAAACCTGTCCCTTTTCTATATCTTCTTGTTTAAATTCTATTTTTTAAAATGGGTCATTGCTGGTCTGAGATGTTGGTAGTTCTAACCACCATTGCTCTCGAGGCTGGCCTTCAGAAAGTCTCGAGGACAAAGAATGAAATCCTGTCAGATTCCAAGCTTAACTCCTATGAATACTGTTCATCATCAGGAAACCACGTGCAAAGCAAGAACAGCAGTCTCACAAACAGAGCTGCTACTTCATCAGAGTGTTCCCACTGTGGTAGTGCTTATCCATACTGGACACAATGTCCTGTTGCTGGAAAAAACTATAAAACTTGTGGAGAATTGAGCCACTTAGAATGTGTTTGTCACTCATCAGCGAACTCAGCAACTACAATACCAACAGGGGCCTGCCACACATGCATACTCAGTAAGAAGTCTGACAACACCAGATTTAAGTCCAACCGATTTATTTGATAGTAAACTCACAAGCTTTCGAGGCTGTCCTCTTCGTCAGGTGAATGAGGTGTTCTGGTCTCAAACAGCACATTATAACAACTCAGTTTATAGATTACTGATTAGAATGTGAATCTTTACACCTAACCTGCTATTCAAGTCTTAAAGTGGTCGACAATGTCATCTCTACACACACGCATACCACAGCAAAGAGAAAGAGAATATAGCCAATACAGACGAGGATGACCTTTTTGATACTTTTATACTCCCCTTCAGACACAGCAACCAGCCACATGTGACAGTGACCATGACTATTCTTTGCAACTGATCTGTGCAGAATTGCTGTTATATTACAGCTCCCACGCATGCCAAAAATATCCTTGATTTGCATGCCGACCACTTCACTGGAATCGATATGCAAGCTGCACATAGACACTTATGTACCTCAAGTTTTTTATCAACAGAAACAAATATCAAATTATATCAGAAAGCACTCGGAGAAGAAACTGCAGTGCTTACGTGACTTTGACATTATTGAGAAAGTTGGGAATGAGCCTATTCTTCATGAGTCATGTATAAAAACTGTCAGGATACCCAAGAGTGAGGGTTGGATTAGAATCTACATTGATACACAGTGACCAAACTAAGCAATACAATGAGAAAGAAATTGAACTCTGACAATCAATGATATTATAGAGGAAGTGAATGATGCTGAACACTTGACCTCAATGCAGGATACCAAACTAATCAAGCTTGCAAAACAATGAAGTACATTATAATATTCTGCATTCACATGCAACCTTTTTGATTCAAAATGTCAACAACGGGATCAATTCAGTAGCTGAGTTATTTCAGCCCGCCGTTCAGTCAACACTTCAAGGGCTTGAGGCATGTTAACAATCAGTGTTTTTTTTTTTGAGCAACACAGCACGGGAAACAGGCCCTTCGGCCCAATGAGCCCGCGCCGCCGTCATAACTATATAGTAACAATTCCATTATCCTATCCTAATTTTAGGTTATTCCTAATATGGAAGAGTCTCAATGTAGGGACAGTTTGTTTCCCAATCAGCCTAAGAGCGAATTTTTGGGATGTGGGAGGAAACCGGAGCGCCCGGAGAAAACCCACGCAACCACGGGGAGAACGCGCAAACTCCCGCAGACACCGGCCCAATTCCAAATGTCTGCACAGCCACATCGATAGTCTCTGAGCTGTCATGGTGCCCTTCAGATGGTCCACATAAAGCACTCATTTACGACATGAGGTACCAGGCAACCCATGAATCAACATCCAAGAGCTGTACCCGCACCACCTGCCGAATGCATGCTCAATGTTGGTCACGTATGGACCGAATTACCTGTGGAAAAAGCCGTAGTTAAACAATCCTACTATATCCCTCTATCTGCATACCGCTCATGTGGCTGTCCAAGAGACCCTTAAACAGCCCCAGCGTGCCTGCTCCCACCACCTTACTCGGCGGTGCATTCCACACCCCCACTACCCTTTGTGTGAAAAACTGCCCTCTAATATTCGTCCTATACATAGCCCCCCTCACCCTATGGCCATGACCTCTCGTCCTATCCATTTCTAAAGGTGGAAAAAGTTTACCTCCATTTACTCTATCTATATCCCTTATAATCTTATACACCTCTATGAGATCCCCTCTAAGCCGACGTCTTTCAAGGGAAAACAACCCCAGTCTATTTAATCGTTCCTCATAAGACAATCCTTCCATACCAGGCAGCATCCTGGTAAACCTCCTCTGCACTCTCTTCAAGGACTCCACATCCTTCCGATAGTACGGCGACCAGAACTGGACGCAGTATTCCAAGTGAGGCCTAACCAAAGTTCTATACAACTGCAACATCAAACTCCTACTCTTGTATTCTATAACCTTTTCTATGAAAGCTAACATACTATACACCTTCTTTATCACCTTCTCCACCTGTGAGGACACCTTCAGAGACTTGTGAACCTGCACCCCCAAGTCTCTCTGTGTCTCTATACTCCGAATAGTTTTACCTTTTATCCTATAACTCTCTTCTACATTTTTCCGGCCAAAATGCATCACCTCGCATTTATCCGGGTTAAATTCCATTTGCCATCTATCTGCCCAGTCTACCAACTTATCTATGTCCTGTTGTATTGCCTGGCACTGCTCCTCTGTACCCGCCAATCCAAGCATCCAAGTGTTGACATTCTATTCATGGTCACACTGAAGGTGAACTTGAGGCACACTTATACCTACAATACCTTAGAGAATGTCACCTCACCTTGAGCAAAGACTTGTTCAATGAAAGCAGAATCAAATTCCATGGCCATATGTTCAGTGGTGAAGGACTATTATCTGATCCACAGAATGTTGAAGCCCTACAGAGTCTATCCATTATATCCTCTAGGACTTGACCAGCTCAATCAGTGATGGTGCTATTTAAGTGTAGAATTATGAATAGGATTAAGGATGATGAAATAAATACCTCACTCTGTTTGAAGAGGGTATGGAACATGAAGATGCTGGAGTATAGAACCCTCATACTTTGAAAGCGAACTAGTCAAAAATGAAAGATGTAAAATTTAATGTTATATTGTTTCAGCATTTTGCATAAAGGGAACAAGAAGAACTTTCCAGAATCCTTCCTATGCGAATCAATGGATTGGTATGCACCCCATTGAAAAGAAAAACCTTTCTCATTGGAGCTTCTGTGTTGTGGTAAGTACATTTCAGTGTAGCAGATTAACAATTTAGTGTGGAGTTTAGCGTGGAAATCTGGTACTTTAAAAACTGAATGAATGATAATAAGGAGGCAGATTCCTATATAAACATTAAGTTCTTTCAGACTTGTTTAACAAAGATGAGAAAACCCAGTTGAGTGCACAGTGACCCACTTATTGGTGGCCTCATCAAAATTAGCAGCAATGAACGTTTGCCAGTTTCCTTGGTAACAGCCTTTACAACTTGGTGGTTGGTTTTTCATTATCCAAGGAGATAAAATATATGCGCATGGGCCTGGGAAATAGCCATGAGAACAAGTAAACATTATGCTGAAAAGTGCTCATCTTATTTGTAAATGAAATGTGGTAGATTCTTTCTTTTCTCGCCTTCCTTTTTGAGCTGTCAAACCAGTAACCAAACAAAAACCCACAAGAAGTAATGAACAGACATCATCATGTATTGAGCAACAGAGGTCAAGATACTTTTGAGAGGGATTTGAATAAACAAAGCTGAACAGTCCCAATTTGGTTTGGAACGTGGCCACAGCACATCATTTAGAGTTGCATTGGCTCACTAACCCATTTATGCCTAGAATATCGGAAGTCTACCTGTTCCAAAATGGTTTACAATATTCTAGAGATTAAAATGAATTTAAGATTGTAGATATCCTTCTATAACAAAGAGATCAAAAGTATTCTGGTTACCAGATAAGCCAAATAGGTTTCTTAATTGCTCAATTATTGCAGGAAGTGTGACAACCTGATAACGATTTTAAAAAACTTGATGAATGCTTGTAACAAAATAGCAGAAACTAATGCTGTAAAGTTGTTGAATAGTGGTGATGAATTGTCACATTAGCCATTTTAGCTGTACAGCCTTTAATGCAAATGAGCCATTAGACTATTTCTGTTGACTGGTGTTCTCCCTGATAATAAACATACATAGGTATTGAAAAAGCAGTTTAACAGTTCAGCAGGTTTGGCAGCAGCTGTAGAAGGAGAAACAGAGTTAACCTTTTGGGTCCAACATGATTCTTCACCAGAACTGAAGGGTGAAAGAAGAAGGAGGAGAGGCAGGTGGAGCAAAACAGATCAGGGATTGACAAGAAGGCAGGAGAGATTAACTGGCAAAAAGATTATTGAATACATGACCAAAAGAATAATAATGATAGTATTAAAGGCCAAAGTGGAATTAAACCTGCTAAGTTTTTAAGAATTATAGAGAATAGAATCATAGAATCTCTACAGTGCAATCTGCATTCAGCCCATCAAGTCTGCAATAACAACATTCCCACCCAGAACCTATCCCTGTAATCCCACATATTTACCCTACTAATCTCCCTGACACTAAGGAGCAATTCACCATGGCCAATCAACCTAACCTATTCATCTTTGGACTGTAAGAGGAAACCCATGAAGACACGGGGAAAATGTGCAGACTCCACATAAACAGTGACCCAAGGCTGGATAAAAGCAAATGACTGCAGATGCTGGAATCTGAAACCAAAAGAGAAAATGCTGGAAAATATCAACAAGCTGACATTTCAAGTCCAGATGACTGTTTGACAAAGGACCGAGGCTGGAATTGAACCTAGGAACCCACCCTGTGAGGCAGTGGCACTGTGCAGCATTTGCTGTTTTGGTTTCAGATTTCCAGTATCCACAGTATTTAGCTTTTATTACTGTGAAGAATTGATCATTTAGCATTAAATATCAAACATTTGGGATACCGAAAATGATTTTTTTGAGGTAGTATTTTATAAAATGAAATCCATTCCATTCTTCTTACACTGCTGATCTCACAAACATAGGAAACAAAGCCCAAGAACATGAAAGTGTTGTTTTCTCACTACCCGTACATGTTTATTACCAGGCAGAACACAAGGTGACAAAAATAGTTCAATGGCTCATTTGTCTTGAAGCCTGAACCATTATAATAGTTAAATTGAATAAAGATCAACACTATCTAAAAGCAAATTAGCAATATGTGTTAATAGCAGAAGAAGAATCAGCAAAATCATAACAAGATAAAGACTGGTACTTTGGAGGGTGGACGGAGAGACTCAACATGGAGAAAGAAGTTCATGTTCTGAAGTTGCTGATCTCAATGTTGAGTCCAGAAGGCTGTAAAGTGCCTAATTGGATGATAAGGTCCTGCACCTCCAGCTTGCACTGGGCTTCCCTAGAGTAATGTAGCAGACTAAGGACAGAAATATGAGCATGAGAGCAAGAGAGTGGATTGAAATAGCAAATGACGGGAAAATCGTTGTCATGCTTGCAGACTGAATGAAGCTGTCCTGCTAAGTGGTCACCCAGTATGTGTTCTAATCTCATCAATGTAGAAGAGCCCACATTATGAGCAGTGGAAACAGTGTACTAAATTGGAAGAAGTGCGAGTAAGTCACGGCTACATCTTCAAGGAGTGCACGGGGCCTTGCAAGGCAAGGAAAAACAAATTAAAGAGGCAAATGTCACAGCCGAAAATGCACAGAAAGATGTTGTAGGAAAGAGAAGAGATGTTGGGAATGAAAAAGGAGTACACCAGGTGTCACAGGAGGAAGAGATCCTTCTGAGTGCTGACATGGGAGTAGTACCATACTGGAGTTGGTGGTATACTTTTAAATATATTATTCAGAATATGTAGTTCATTGGTACACATAATCTGGCATGTTTATCACCATGTTTAATCCCAATTCCTTTACTGCCTGTTGTGGTTGTAACCAACCATTTATACTGAGCAACGAAGTTTAGCCATTTGCTACTCCACAAATGAAAGGAACAAACATACTAAATACATTGTATCAAGCAATCTGACAATTTCAGACTGACCCAGATGTTCTTAAGAACATAAAAATATCAGAAATAAAAGCACAAATTGATCAATACCATGCCCCTAGAGCCTGCTCTATCATTCAATCAGATCATGGCAGATCATGACCTCAGTTCCACTGTCCCTTCCTGATCCCCATGTCCCTGATTCCCCTTGTGTTAGGAGATCTATCCATCTCTATCTGTGACTCAACCTTTACATTTGCTAGACTTGAGAATTCCAAAGATTCACAATCCTCTGAGTAAGAAAATTCTCCTCATCTTTGTTGATTGATTTTTATCTCTGCAGGTCAAATTTTTATGATGTAGAGATGCCGGCGTTGGACTGGGGTAAGCACAGTAAGAAGTCTGACAACATCAGGTTTAAATCCAACTGATTTATTTCACCTGATGAAGACCATAGAGTCGAAAGCTTGCGAGTTTACTATCAAATAAATCGGTTGGATTTAAACCTGATGTTGTCAGACTTCTTATTGGGTCAAATTTTTAGTCAGGGATTTGGGGGGACAAGCTAAAAAACAAGTTGGGGTGGGCAACCCTGGAACTAATATGCAGACTGTTAGGTGCAAAGGCAGATTGGGTGCAAGACCTGCTCTGTGCTCTGGCACTTTATTTAAATAAAACATAAATGAATCAAAGAAATCTTACCTCCCACACATTCCCCTATGTCAAACCAAGACCTCCCGTTTCGTTCTATATTCTATGACAACTTATGCTAACCTATATGCACCATCCACCACTCTTTCCCTTACCCCTTCCATGTCAATTTACATAATGTTTTTGGACAATTCCTTGATAGTTTTGACATTTCCCAGTCCATTTGCTCATAAAACGTGCACAATCATTCTTACTTTTAACAACCTCAAAGGATGCCTTATCTGTCCCAAAGATGTCCCTGGATCCTATCCAAAGGAGTATCTTACCTTTCAAACCAAATATCATGGGTATCCATTAGAATCTGCCATGTTTAGATCTCATCTTACCTGTTTTCTTGACAGGAGGATCCAGCTTCCTGTTCTTCCAAAAGCCAATTTAAGTGAAGGTAGCAGGTAATATAAATGGCCAGCTGCCTCAGCGAATCGCACACACATGAATCCTGGCCTGACTCCAGTCTAACTCTGCCGAGATGGGAAATTCAGGAATGAGACTTTGAATATTCAGCCATTTCCAGGATTTTCACCATGCCAGAAAACTTGTCCATCATGGCAAAATAAAAAAACAAATGCCTCTGAATGGTAACATTTAAAAGATTCAACTTTTCTTTATATATATTAATGACCCAAACTTGGATATACAGAGAACAACTTTGAAATTTGCAGGAAGCATAAAGCTCGAACTATTGTAAACTGTGAGGGTAGTGATAGACTATGATGGCATGGATCTTCAGATATGGGGACCAATAAATGACTCAGCTTAATTAAATCTTGTATCTCTACACCCTGAAGACATCCTGACTGGCACACTTGCATAGTACTTATTTGGAAAGTTTAAACTTCCGATTGCCCCTTTTACTCAACCTGGATTTCTGTTCCCTACGATTATGGGATCAGATGGTGATATCAGATGGCTGTATCCATGGAGACTTGGATTGTTTGATCTAATTGTGCTCTGGTTTTTGCACAGATTTACTTTCAGCTTTTCCTCACAGGTGTAAAGCCTGCAAAGGACCGCAGCTCAAACTAAATCAGCTGGAGTGTCAAAGCACCATGGCAACCTAGATAGAGCTTTCTGGTGACCATGTACACTCTCATCCCAACAATATTCATCACCCGCTCATCCTCAGGGAAATAGGAGCAGCTGATTTGTTCTTGCAGAGGTCTCACAAAAAACATGATGGGTCTGCTTCTGTGGTGTAAATGTTCTATAATTTCACTGTGAATAATTAGCACTGTGAACAGCCTCAAATTTCCCAAATTTTATTCCACTTTACTAACCATCCTATCTATCCACTCAATCAAATCTCTTTATCCTGTTCAAAGCTTTCCCTTTCATAAAAGCATTCTGCTCCAGTCTAATCATGTTTTGAGTTTCTACTACCTGGTTAACAATTTGTTAATAATGGATTACAAACATTTTTTTTGATAACTCATATCAGGCTAACTGGCCTATACTTGCCTGTTTTTTCTCCTTCTCATTTCAGCAATTTAACCTGGTTAAGTTGCAATTACTGTTGTGACTTAATCCCATCATTTTGGTTATTCTTTTTTATTTGTTCATGATTTGATTTATTATTGTCACAAGTATTTGGATACGGTGAAAAGTATGGTCTCTTGCACGCAGGCTGGGAGACGCCAGCGGTGGCCATTTCACTGGATTTACGCTGGCTGCTGGGGCCTCTGTGCATCTCCCAGGTTAAGTTTCTTATGGTCATCAGCACTATGCCAGGAGGCCAGCGATTAGGGGACGGGTGGTGAGGGAAGGCCAGCGATAAGTGGGGTTACGGGGGTTTGTCAGCAATCAGGAAGGCAGCAACCAGGAGACTGGCAACAACAGGCCCACAGTGTGTGTGCCGATCCCCGCACGAAAAGATCGGTGCATGTGTACTGGCCAACTTCAGTGCTATGTTGCCAGCCTCCCTGAGAGGAATATACCCGCACCCCTACTTTTCAGAGTGAATTCCGCTGAGGCACTCTGCAGTGTTGGAAATTCACTCTGGTAAATGCACTAAAGAAAAGATGAGAATTACTCCTGCTTTCCTGCACAGTGGGAACTTAGACTCTTTTTTGGAGAATTCTAGCTATTGTCAGTGTTTGCAGAGAAAAGATAATGCAGACAAAATAGGAGAATAAATCTGGAAAATTATATTCAGGGCTACTCTGATGCAGACTATAGTAATTTGGGCATGTTCACTACAACTCTCACCAATCTTTACAGATGCACCATAGAAAGCATCTTTTCCAGATGTATCATATCTTGTATGGCTCCTTATCTGACCAAGACTACAAGAAACTACAAAGGGGCATGAATGTAGCCCAGTCCATCATGTAAACTGGCCTCCTATCCATTGAGTCTATCTATACTTCCCAATCCCTCGCAAAAACAGCCAGCATAATCAAGGATTTGTGAATCCACAGGCACAATGGTTTATTTAGTTTTCTGGTGATTTTGTGGCATTTTACACAAAGGATTAATGTTTGAGAAGCCTACTCGTTTTACTGCCCATTTCATAACGGATGCAAACTGAAGTAAGCAGCTTTGCACCCTGGAAGTTCTCTCTTTCACCTTCCTCCATCAGGAAAAAAATTAAGAGAGTCTGAGATCATATACCAAGCTACTCAAGAACAGCTTCTTCCCTGTGCCATCGGACTTTTGAACGGACCTGCTGTATATTAAGCTGATCTCCCTTCATGCCCTATTTGTAACTGGAAAATTATATTCTGCACTCTCTCCTTTCCTTCTCCCTTATGTACTTGATGAATGGTATGCTTTATCTGTATAGCATGCAAGAAACAATACTTTTCACTGTGTCCCAATACATGTGACAATAATAAATTAAATCAAATCAAAATAAAAATTACTTATTTGCGAATGAAAAGTGGAATCATTGTTTTTATGACACTTTCTAACAAGTGTTGCTTCAAAAAAATTTGTGAACCCACAGGCACAATGGTTTATTTAGTTTTCTGGTGACTTTGTGACATTTTGCACAAGGGGTTAACGTTTAAGAAGCCTACTTGTTTTATTGCCCATTTCATAAAGCAAGCAAACCAAAGCAACCAGTTTGTGCAGTTTCAGTTGAACTGGATATTAGCACATGATTGAGAGATACCACATCAATCTCAGTGCATCATAAAGATCATCACCATAAAGTATGTTTAATCCCATAAGCAGGTCTTCAACACTTTCAAGTCATTGCCATATGTTTGTTATATCTCCCAGAGCAATAAGTAATACAGGAGATTGGCTAATAACAAACTAAAAAGATATTGATGCCAACTAGAAGAACCAATTAAAAAGATTAAATGCCTCTCTATTTCAAAGTAGATTACGTGTAATTTTGATGACTCAATGGGTAAATGCTCATTGGCAGCTAAGCAACTATTCTTCATTTGTAAAGTGAGAGAGCGGGTGAAGTTTATGAAAATTAGATAGAAAGAAATTATGTAACATTTTGCAACCTGGTTTAATTGGAACTTTGTAATGCACGATTAAAGAATAGAACTTCACACCATGTCATGCTTTCCTCACTAAAAAAAATATACAAAATGCTTCATATGTGCCTGCACCAGCTTTACAAAATGGTTTCTTATAATAAGCTTTAAATAACACAGTTTTAATGTCTGGGGCCTGATTGTAGTAGAAATCCCAAGCACTAAATGAATCATAGAGTGATTATAGCACAAAAGGAGGCCATTTGGTCCACTGTGTCTATTCCACTCTCTGCAAGAGCAGTTCAACTTTTGTGTTTTTTCTCTTCCGATACTGATCCAATTCAGTTTTTGAAAGTCCCAACTGAATCTGCTTTAGCCATAATCCCAGCTAGTACATTTCAGATTCTAGCCACTCACTGCATGAAATGTTTTTACACATTGACTTCATGCCTGTTACTTTAAATCAGTGGCCTCTGACTCTTGGCCCCCTGCCAACTGGAACAGTTTGTCCCTGCCTACACCTCCTACACTCCTCATGATGTTTAATACCTCTCTAAAATCTCCTCTCAGCCTTCTGTTAGGAAAACAGGGGCAGTTTCTCCCATTTATCCACATAATGAGCTTCCTCATCTCTGGGAGTATCCTTCTTAAAGTCTTGGCATCCTTCCTGAAGCGTGATTCTCCAAATTGGATACAATACTCCAATTGTGGCTGAACTAGTTCAGCATAGCTTCCATGTTTTTGATCTGTATGTATAAATCAGAACATTTGTATGCCTCCCACTTTCTCAAATTTTCCTGCCACCTTCAACAATTTGTATACATATACTCCAGATGCCTCTGTTCCTACACCTCCTTTAGAATTCTGACCCTTTAATTTTATTGCCTCTCCTCATTCTTCCTGCCTAAATATACCATTTCACACTTCTCTGCACTAAATTTCATCTGCCACAAATCTATCCATTTCACCAACCAATTTATGTCCTCTTGAAATCATGGCCACATGTAAGTTCCATTCCCCCATTTCCCCATCAAACCGCTCCCCCCCTCCCCTGCCATTGGAATCCTACAACCTCCAGTAACATAACACCAGTGGTGGGCCTGGGTTTGTTACACTAGTGAGTTTCTGTGGCAAGGAGGATGATGACAACTTGCTATATGCCATTGTGACGATATCCACCCACTGTAGACAGTAAATTATTTGAACACCTCGATTTTCTCAGCAACAGGGCATTAAGGGACCTCCTCACGGACATCAATGTACAGGATTCTTCCAACGACTGCCGGGGTAAGTACATTCCTATTACAGGCTAATTAGAGATAAGTTGGTAACAAGTGTGCAATAAAATAACATTGTTGCCAATAATAGTGCTTTCAAAAAAAGTGGTAATATAAAAACACGTTATGTGACACTGTGAAGTGCTTAAATATTCCACCTAAACTAGTGTTGTTCTTCACTTGTGCCATCTCAATGCCACTACAACTTCTTAACCTTATGTAGCCTACCATCATGTTTTAGTGTCTCCTTAGGATGTACATCAGAGGTGGAGGTGGCCAGCTGCCTACCTCGCCCCATGGCCTATGATACTCTTGCTGATCATCCTTCATGATACCCTCTTCATTCCACTGCCCCTGAGATGCCCCAGTGCCAGGAAGGGGGGAGTCAGAAGATGTAGCCACAGCCACAGTCTCCTGGGTGGAGGTCCTGGCACAAGCTGCAGCCCTTCCTCCTCTTTTGGTGTTGCTGTGGGCCTCTGCGTTACTCCATGGGATAGTGGTTCTTTTGCAGCAAGCTCCAGAAGTTCTGGCGTCACCTGGCACTGCCTGGATGACCACCTGTGTTCTTGCCATGGTAGCCAAGCCCTTTGCAATGCCACCTGAGTCAGGGGCCACCTGTCAAATGGCAGTAACAAATGCCCTCTGAGATTGGGCGATTTTCTGCAACCCCTCAGCCACGTCCTCTGTGACTGGGCCACATTCTCAAGGGTTGCTGCAATAGCCCACTGTATCTCAGTGTTGTATCGTTGGGTTTCATGCAAACTCTCATACATGGGCCGCAGAATCTCGAGCAGCCTGTTGAGGCCCTCAGCTGCAGCCCACTGTGACTCTGGGTCTCCCCCATGACCTGCTGTGACTTGGTCATCTCTTGGATTGCCACTGATGGTGAGAATTTCCTGCCCCAGGCTTTCCACTGCAGAAGTCAACCTTGCAGTGTTGATCTGGGAATCACACAAAACAGGCAAAACAGACATATTTGGTCCACTTGAAAGCTTTGGGTGTCATCCCAACAGCCTCGCAATTGGTCCAGTGTGGCTGTCAGCCCCTCCTGCATTCCCTGGCTCTGTTGCTGCATCTCCAGCAACTGAACGAGAAGTGATCGCAGAGGACCAGCTTATAGTTGAGTCCTCACCTCTGGCAGGCTCTTCTCAGATGTTCCCTCCTCCACTCGATGTACATCAGCAAGTATGTTGTGCTTACCAGAGAGTAGGGGAAGAAAGAAGGTGCTTGGGGTCAGGGGCTGGAGTCATGCAGTATGCTGGGTGCTGGAGGATCTGGGGTCATCTAGGGGGAAGGTGCTAGATGAGGTTAAACACTCACCCTTGCTGCTCAGATTAAGTCATTCAGTTTTTTTGTGGCACTGCTTTCTGATCCGTTATTGGTCCAGTGCTCCAGCACTAACATATGCTGCCAATGTCTGCCAGGTTGTATTTCCATCCTGTCCCCTGCTGGGGGAAAGTGGATGTCCCACCTTGCCTCCAGCAACCTGGCTGGATCAGTATCAAAAAAATAGGGAACCATCTTTCTGGAGGCCATTTCTTCCTGCACTGCTAGCCTCTCTCTCCATCCTTGGGTTTTTTTTAAATGTAGCTGTCCCATTAAAACATTCCAGCAAATTTATTGAAGTTGCCTTGTTACCATGGAGAGGAAGTCAGGTGTACTGATGGGGCGGTGAGTGGGAGGTGGGGAGTTTGTGCCTCTGTGATGATCAGGAGCAGGGGGAGAGAGGACCATGTCAGTCAACAATTAGGCCAAAAAGTGATTTGCAGGCCATGTGCAAATGGGTTTGGGAGAAGGGGTGGGCTAGTAAGGAGGTTAATAATGTTGAGGGAGGAGGGCTCCAATGTCCATTGAGGGGAGGGGGAACAGTGAGGCTATATCTGGCCTGGGTGCGGGGTGGGGGGGTGGTGGTGGTGGTTTCTATCAGCAGAGCTGTTTTTTTATCCACTTTTCCTGCGCATGCATAGTTTGTGGCTCCGATCTGAGCTGCTAATGAATTAGGCCCCTCCCACTATCTCTAATGGTTAGAGATGGTCTACCCCATCTTTGTAAAGTCTGAATGCATAAGATTGGGTGTGAAAATTTGCCCGAAAAATGGATCAGGAACTCTCCAATATTCATGCCAGCTGGGTGCTTAAAATCTCATAAAAGTCTGGCCACTGACTCTATTCTCTCTCAGGCCTGCTGTGTTTCTGTTTTTGCTTCAGATTCCAGCATCCGCAATATTTTGCCTTTATGATCATTGTAGTACCTGTCTTACAAGCTCCCACAATTTCTTGGTTGAAACTCTGTGTAGTTATTGTGTTGCAACATAGAAACTCCCCCTACCAGTGATTTTTTTGCCTCTGCTATTTATTGTCTCTTCTTCACACAAGCTGATCCCACATCTTGATCATCTGAACCAAGATCATTTCTCAAGTTTGCACTGATCGCATCCTGTATTACCAGAGCCATTCCATATCTTTTTCCTTCCCTCCCGCTTTTTCCAATATGTCATATACCTATGATTATTGAGATCCTAGCCATGGTAACTTTGCAATCATATCTCTGTAATGGCTATCATATCATACTCATTTCATAGAATCATAGAATCGCTACAGTGCAAAAGGAGGCCATTCGATCCATTGAGTCTGCACCAGCAACAATCCTACCTAGGCCCTATCCTCGTGATCCTACATTTTTACCCCGCCAATTCCTCTAATCTACGTATCCCAGGATACTAAAGGACAATTTAGCATGGTCAATATATCTAACCCGCATATCTTTGGACTGTGGGAGGAAACTGCAGCACCCACACAGACACGGTTGTTTCTATTTGTGCTATCATTTCATCTATTTTGTGATGAATGCTTCGTGCATTCAGATAAAGAGACTTTAATTCTATCCTTTTTCCACTTTTCCCAATTCTGGCCTTGCTTGCTGCTGCAATCTCATATTTGTACACTCTGTGCATTCCTGTCATACTTGGGTTATTATTATTAACACATCACTACATTGCCCTTAATATAAAAGCAAAATACCGCAGATGCTGGACTCAAAGAAAAACAGAAAATGCTGGAAAACCTCAGCAGGTCTGACAGCATCTGTAGGAGAGAATCGAAAACAATGTTTCACATTTGGATGATTCTATGTCAGGGCTAACTGCCTTGCTTTCCTCTTCAACTTCCAAACTTTCCATCACGTAAACCCTTCCCCTACTCTCCAATCGTTTGTCTTCAAGTGCTCTTTATAACCTGAGATACACGATTCATCAGTACACTGGTCCTAGCATAGTTCAGGTGAAGGTCATCTTTATGGTAGAACTTCCACTTTCCCCAGTACTGGTGCCAGTGCCCAATTAATTGAAAGCTGTTTTTCCCACATCAATCCTTGAGCCACGTTTTACTCCCTGATCTTATTTACTCTATGTCAGTTTTGCTTGTGGCTCAGGTAGCAATCCAAATGTTCTGTGTGGTTCTGTGTGAACCTTTGTGGTTCTGCTTTTTAATTTAGCCCTAATTGCTCATACTTTCTCAAGAAAACCTCTTATTAAACCACATATGTTGCTGGTATTCATATGGACCATGACAATGGAACTCTTCCCCTGTTACTCTGTGTTTCTCTCCAGTGTCCTTAACACTGACATTGAGCAGGCAACACAACCTTTGGGACTCATATTCTCAGCTACAGAGAACAGTTTCTATCCCCCTCACTATCCTGTCTCCTACCACAGTAACATTTCTCCCCCCTCCCCATTTGAATGGTCCCCATCAATATTACTTATTCTCCCTGCAGTCTTGGCTTTCACCCTCACAAATTGCAAAAACATCAAATCAGTTGGACAATCGTAAGGGTGAAGTTCCACTGACATCTTTTGGATCCTCATACCTACCTCTCCCTCAATCACATCCCCTTGTCTTCAACTACAGACCAGATCTCAAGTATCGAGTCTATGGGTGTGATTCCTGGGATAGTGTCCAGGCAATGCTCCCCCTCCCTGATGCTTCTCAGTTCGTCAGATGCCTCAACTCATCAGCTCTGAGAAATAGTTCCTTGATGAGCAAACCCTTGCATATGTAGTTGGCATGGATCACAAAGATGTCCACCAGACCCCACATGACAACTGAAGCCCACCACGTGCTGGTCAATTTTACTTTCTTTCCGTTAACTAATTAGATTTCAATTTTAAGAATTATTACTTAATGATTTTGAGTAGTTATGTTATGGAGTTTAACAAACTATTTGTATCTCCCCAATACCAATTTAAACTATTGTCCCAGCTTAAAAAAACTTATCAGTCACCTACTCGATCACCTGAATAATTTCTCAGCTTCTGCCGTCAGATCCCGCTGTCTTCAGCTCCCTCTCTCAGACCATTTTTCTTTCGTAAAAGACCAGATAGCATCTTCACACCCATTGCACCAAATCCCTTCACTTATTAAATTCCTAGAATTAAGCACTCTGCCTTGGTTTCCAGTTGCATTTTTGTGCTACTTACTTTGCATGTTTGCTAAATCTCCTGTATTTATACTAGCTTGAGATTCCAGTGACCTTTGTCAGCTACAGCTAGCTACGAAAGCTGTTCTAACCAACTACCTAATTAACCAACTTTGTCATTGAGCAGTGGAGCTTGTTTCTCTTTGACTAAGACCAGAAGAAACAACAAGTTTCTGTTAGAGTTAAATTACATGCTAAAAGCAAACTTGGCTAGATTTTAAAAAGAGGCAAATCTTTAAAATTCCCTAATTTATCCAATGTCCAGAGTCAAACACTAGGCCTCACTGCGCTCAAAATTCCAGCTGCTCCTTTGTATAACCGTGATTAGTTATTTATTATTAGTGTCTCAAGTAGGCTTACATTAACACTGCAATTAAGTTACTGTGAAAATTCCCTAGACACCATACTCGGGCGCCTATTTGGGTATGTTGAGAGAAAATATAGCATGTCCAATGCACCTGAGTAGCACGTCTTTCAGACTGTGGGAGGAAACTGAACTACTGAGAGGAGAACATGCAGACTCCCCAAAGACAGTGATCCAAGCCAGGAAATAAACCCGGGGCCCTGACGCTGTGAGGCAGTGGTGCTAATCACTGTGCCACTGTGCCCTGAAATCATAGAATCATAGAAACTCTTCAGTGCAGAAGAAGGCCAGGAAGGTCAGAAATGTTATTAAGTTGTAAAAACGTGACTGCATTTGGAATACTGCTAAAAAACAACAGCTACTTCTATGCAAATAGTTCTCAATGCTATCCTGAAGATGATTGGTTATTTGCAGTGCTCAAAGTCATTGTCACTTTCACTCTAAGTTAAATTGAAGTTAATTTAAATTGAGTCTTTTTAGGATAATGATTGTTTTCTGCTGAAGATTTACTGGTAATAATTATCTCCCTTTTTGTTATTATTACCTTTATCCCCATCAGGTTGGTTTGCTGGGCAGGAAGCAGGAATGTGATGTCGGCAATTGGTCCAATAAACACTTCTCGCCTTGAGGATAAAAATCAGCATTCTCTTGTCTGGTGAAAATGAGGCTGAGGAGAGGATGAACAGATATGTAAGATGGAAGAGCAAATTTGCCTACTCCCTTCCTGCAACACTCTGGAGGGTTGTGATTATTAAATTGCAAGTGACAAGACACTTACCCCAAGTTGGTCAATTGATCTTAAAAGATGCAATAGTAAGAAGCCTCACAACACTAGGTTAAAGTCCAACAGGCTTATTTGGGAGTTATGAGCATTGCTCCTTCATCACTCCATAAGTTGTGCAGATGATTTTCACCTGATGTTGTAAGATTTCATACAGTGCCCATCCCAGTCTAACACTGGCATCTCCACATCATTAAAAGATGCAGGTCAGTCTCCATTGACATCATTGGGATATTGACCTGCTTTCATAATCAGAGGCTTGTTGGCTTCAGCAATTGGATAAACCTGTTGGAAACACATGTCAGGGACACGAAATATTCAGCAAGATCAATCTTTTTCCAAAATTGTTGGCTGTTTTTGGGCAAGGAGCAAGGAATCCAACCTGGAAAATTAGGTCACCACATCTCTTTTGGTCTGGGATTTCCTTCCTAGAGCAGTGGCCTTGAATCATTCCTCTGGGAGTTCAACAATGGCTTGATGCCGCACAATTTTAGTGCTACCTTTGTCATGTACCCCCAGAATTAAAATTAAATGAAATTGAGCTTTGTTGCAATAACCATTTGCCAGTTTATATTCCAGATCAATGACCTTACAACAGAGCAGACAATGACTTGATTTTTTTTTTAATTGGACCTGTTCATTTTTTGGCAAAAACATGGTTGCTACAAATAAAGAAATGGACAGGAGTTCAGTTCCATTAGTTTTCTGCTGCTGTGGCCCAATTCCTGCTGCTGTCTCTGCAAATAATAATCACATTCCCTTTTTCTACACTTGCTCTATGCTTTCTGTGTGTCATTTATGTGCAATCACTTCCCAGAATATATTTGGAAACTCCTCGTTCTCACTCATGCAGTGAAGTGGAGTCACTTGCTACCTGAGAACAGCAATCTTCTGCTCCTGAGACTCAAATTTGGGATGGTTAATGAAAATATAGTGGCTGTAAATACACTGAGATTTTCTGATGGCCAATTCATCAAACATCACACAAAACAGTGTTGCCTACACTTTCTGTCTAGCTAAATAAACAGTATGGGTGGTGTTAGTCTGAACTATCATCAGCATCAAATTCTCAAAAAAAAAAATCAAACTCTACTTACTTCGCACAACCAACAATATTACAAAAATAAAAGTCCCCCATTTATCAGTGTTGGTTGCTATAGATTCAAATTACATGTCCCACAATGCTGAGTTATGAATGGTAAAATCCCCTTTAAATTCACACCCATGTTGTTCACTAAGAATAAAAACAGTTGTTTCATTGTTGGCTGGGAGAAAATGTCTTGGTTGAATCTTTAATGTAGAAAATAACATATCAGATTTCACCCCAGTTTCTTTGAATGGCTCTTTATGTAAAATATTTAAATGAACTGTTACATGGTTTGAAAAAAACATAGCATTTGTCCATAATCAAGCCCTATAAAACTCCTTTGCTGCCATTGAAAACATCAATGATGCTAGCCAATCAGTTTGTCATAAATGAATCAAGCCAGATGACAAGACATCCGGTTAGATCAAACATTTCATATTCTCCCCCAGTGACATCACCATAAACATCCCTTAAAGTGGTAGCTTTGTTTGAAGGTCTATGGGAATCACAGATTGCATCCACATAGCCCCACATGTTCCCTTGGTCAATCCCACCAAAAAGACTTGTCAGTGACCAGCCAAATCACACCAAACAACTTAATATCTGCTTCCGACAGAGTTGTTGTACGCCTTTAATTTAAGACAGTCAAATTGCCAGTGCTCTTTCACTCTCAAAGGAAAATCTCGAAGTGTTCCAGGATAGATTAAGATGACCTCATTTAGCCATGGTGTCAGTCTTGGATCAGATAGCATTCTAGACTTCGGCTTACAGGAACCAATTTTAACTGCCACTGACAAGCAATGTTAGGTGCTTGAGTTAAAATGACAGGATCTAGTTACCCCAATCTTTTTTGCAATGTCCTCCTATTAACCTGTTTCTTTTTGAAGGTAGGAGGTAACTTTCCATTTGAAATATTGACAGTATTATGTTTATACATGGAAAGAAATGTGTCCTACTTTAAACTCACAGATCAGATCGGATTTTCAATATCAAACCAAAGCCTGAAAGGGATGGGGGTGGTGATGCAGGGTTGGAGATCACACCCAGACCTCGTCTCTTGATCACGGTGAGACATTCACACCAATCACCATAAAAAGCTGCTCCCACCGATTTTTAGAAGATTTTCTCTTGACCATATTTAGGCAATGCATTACGGGTTTGGTGAGAATATTCCATTAGTTCTCCACAAAAACACTGTCATATGGAAACTCTTCTCTCTGTGCCACAATTCAAATGTATCTGCATATTACCCAGTAGAGAATGGGAGTTTTCGGACAACGAAGAACCCAGCACAGGGACCTCAGGAGAAGGAAAGAGAGTAACAGCACATCATTATTGAAGAAGCCCCACCATTCGATCTAACACTTGCAGCCGCTTGCTCAAATATTGGCACTATATGTACCTTGGAAGAGTTAGAATGGGCCATAGCCAGCCTGGGGTAAAGGATGGTCCATATACCAATTCACTGGAGGGTGAGGAGCTTGCTGGGGTGGCACAGAGGGGGCAGCAGAATGGGTAGGCATGCTTCAAAATTGGATGCATTAGCTGGCCTGCCAGGCTGCCTCCTGTCACGTCAAGGGACATGGAAGAGTACAGCTCCAATTTGGCAGAGGCAAAGGCAAGGAGCTTGCCTTCTCCACAGCCTCTGATCCATCCCCTTATCTTGCAGCAGACCATAGACACAGCTCTTACTGTCCTCAGCCCTGTTGCAGTTTTTGTGTGGACAGGTCAGCTGCTCCAATGTTATCCCGGTGAGAATGTTGCTCTGGTAAAAGCAAACTCAGGAGCTCATCAAAACACCTCCACAATCACTCCTGAGTATTTTCAAACACTTGGAAACTGTAACAAAAAATCTTTTCTTGCAATCAGAGTGTTTGAGCCTTTAAAATTGTTAAAACAGTGTGAGCGTGAAGCTCCATGCATCCATTTTCATCAGTAAACAATGCAGGTGTTGCCAACAGTTTGTTGTCCAAATTGAGAATCCTGGTATCAGTTATTTGGGCTGTTTAACATCTGGGTAGCACCAAATCAATGCATTCTGGCACATGTCAGGGAAAACACAGTAAGAAGTCTCACAACTGCCAGGGAAGGCAGTGGTGCAGTGATATTGTCTTTGGATTAGTAACCCAGAGATCCAGAGCAATAGCTGGGGACCAGGGTTTGAATCCCACCATGGCAGATGATGAAATTTGAATTTAATAAAAATCTGGAAATAAAAGCCTAATGATGACCATGAAATCATTATCGATTGTTGCAAAAACTCATCTTGTCCATTAATCCTTTAGAGATGAAAACCTGGGGCAGGATTATATGGCCTCCTTAGGCAAGACCAGGAAATCTCTCCTGAGGTCACTAGGCATTTCCATTGTCTGCCCCTTGCCACTCCGATTCCCTGGTGGGTGGGACAGTAGATTTCCAGCACTGCTGTCCTTACCTGGTCTGGCATACACATAACTAGATCCACAGCAATGTGGCTGACTCTCAGTGCCTTCTGAAATGGAAGACAGTCAGGGATGGGCAATAAATACTGGAAGAAGTCTGATAACTCCAGGTTTAAATCCAACCGATTTATTTAAATAAATCGGTTGGATTTAAACCTGGTGTTGTCTGACTTCTTACTGTGTTTACCCCAGTCCAACGCCGGCATCTCTACGCAATAAATACTGGCCCAGCTCACATCCCATAAAATGAATTTTTAAAAAATGTTTGCCCCCCTATCCTTCAGTAATACAGTGTAGGATGTGTAGGAAGCTGTTAGCAGTGCATCTTGCCCCAGAAAAATCGAGGTAGGCATAGAATCTTTGAGCCCTTCAACCAATTATTATGCCCCTGTTACTTGAATAATAAGGGTACAGGGGATTCCTGGGATTGAGATGGCAACTATGTCCTTCAATGAATATGATGCAATGTCAAGGATATTCTGATCTATGTCTTTACAGCAATACCTGTGCAAGTATTAGAGAAAGTTTCCAAAGGGTATATATGTAATGCTATCAGAAAGAAGACATCATCAAGGTATACTTTCCTACCATACCCACCAATACCTTAACTGAACATTGACCATTGATCAATAGGAAAACAGACCCAGATGTGGAGATGCTGGCATTGGACTGGGGTGGGCACAGTAAGGAGGCTTAAAACAACTCATTTATTTGGAGTCACGAGCTTTCAGAGTACTGCTCCTTCATCAGGTGAGTCATCTGATGAAGGAGCAGCGCTCCAAAAGCTGGTGCTTTCAAATAAATCTTTTGGACTTTAATATGGTGTTGTGAGACTTCTTACTAGACCCAATTGAGGCTAGTGAAATGGTAAAAAAAATCTCACAGTCAAGATTTTCCCATTATTACATATCTACTTTAAATGATTAAACTAGGAGGGTCAAAAAAGTCCGAAAATGTGGCAGTTAGCTGCCACATAACCTGTAGTTATATACAAAGAACACCACAGTACGGGAAACAGGCCCTTCGGCCAAACAAGCCTGTGCCATCATTTTAATGTTCCACTTCCACCCATGAGTTTGCCTATGTTTACGGAAATCTGCATTGGAACCAAATAGGGGAGACAATTTAGGGACAAATTGTTTCGCCAAGCAGCCTAAGAGCACATCTTTGGGGTGTCGGAGGAAACCGGAGCATCTGGAGAAAACCCACACAAGCACAGGGAGAGTGTGCAAACTCCCACAGATACCGGCCCAAATCCCTATATATGCACAGCAACAGTCATAGTCACTGAACTGTTGTGTTGCCCAATATGTGCAATATTGCAGTGCTATGTCTCCTGCTCCCAAATTATACAAGTTTCAGTCATGAAATTTAATTTGCTTTCTATGGCTGTTTTTGCCAGTGTAATTAATGTAAATTTACTGTACAGCAATGATGAGACTATTGACTCCTTAAGATACATTGATCAGTTAGACATTTGCTCCTGTGAGGCCCTGTGTAATACGGTAATTGTGATATGGACTATTTAAGAGCATGTCATGAAGAAGTGAAAGACATTACTTCTCAGCAGGCTGAGATCAGCAAAAGGTTCATTTTATTTATTTATTTTCAAATAAATATTTATGATGCTAGCCATTTAACCTTAGTTTCATGGGGAGAAAAATCTTTGCTAAAAACTGCTCTTCAATACATGAAAATCTTGAATTCAGCTCCACTCATTTCCTGAGGTGCTTTCACTAATGTTCTGGGAACTGTGATGTAACTGCTGTGTAGAGTGAATCATTATAGTATTTAGCTATGACATATTCTTGGAACAAATACAATGCATTAGCAAAAAACCTACACAGCAGTATAACGTGTTTGTCCAGGACTACCCTGGGAGATGAAATAAAGCATTTACCTCTGTGGGTTCATTGCTGCTTCAGCTTATCTACCTTTACACCCCTCAATCTACCATTCTTCTATTATGGTTATGCCTTTGCCTAATACTTTTATAGTAGAATTTAAAATAAGTTTATTTTTCAAATTCCAGAATCCATTAGCTTTGATCAATAATGCACAAAAATTTAAACTAGTTGCTGAGAGCATCAGTAGATGGAAACAGGCAGACCTTGATCAACTTGGAACTGCTCTTAAGAGCAGCCCAAGATTTTTACTGAAGTATTGATCCATTTAGGGAAGATACTTGACATTTCAAAGACAGACCATCTGAATAACTGTCCAGGACTGGAGAATAGCATCGCCAGTAGTATGATGAATAGAGTCATATAGTAATCAGCATACAGAACAGTCAAGAAGGGATCTGCACGGGATCAGCACCACACATGGCAGTAACTGGGATATGTATATAGTTAAGGATTCCAATAAATGATTCACGTTTAAACAAGCAGATCTCAAGCTTTGATCAGTGAGGTACCAAACAAGCCCATCACATAACATGTGGCAGATGTGAGGTCATGCTGTGTAGGACAAATGCCCATTTTTTCAGTGCTCTTCAGATAGCTTTGCAACAAAATTACACAACACAGATTAGTCCAAATTACTTTTTCTGCTAAAGAACGATGGCTGTATGATAGTGGGATATTGCAGATTGGGAAGTTTGACCCCCAATACTGTGTACCTGATACCCAATTCATTGCATTCTGTGATGTCTCAATACAGAGGACATCAACATTGATTACCTTCTTAAATTTGGTCTCATACCATAATTTGAAGGGGCATAGATAAGGTAGATAGCCAACATCTTTTCCCAAAGGCAGGGAAGCCTCAAACCCGAGGGCCTAGGTTTAAGGTCAGAGGGAAGAGGTACACAAGGGCCTGTAGGGGCAATTTTCTCAAAGAGAAGATGGTGAGTGTCTGGAACAAGCTGCCAGTGGCAGTAGTAGAGGCAGGTATAGTTTTGTCCCTTAAAAATCATTTAGACAGTTACATGAATGAGATTGGTATAAAGGGTTACGGGACAAATGTGGGAAATTGGGATTAGCTTATTGGTAAAAACTAGGTGGCATGGACAAGGTGGGCCAAAGGGCCTGTCTCCATGCCGTATTTTTCTGACAATCTTCTGTGACTTCAGTGGGTCATGAGCAAAACCACACACCCCCAAAAAAAAAAACTGTTTAAACAGACATTGTTAGCCACTTAAACAGCTTTCCTCAAGTTCCATTGTTCATTAACTAAAGGCCCTTATGGAAAGCCCAGATATATTTTTCCAAAAGGAATATCTTTCCATGGAACAGAGGTATCAGCTTGACAAGACACATCTTTTATAAGGCGACAGAGTCCCTCTGAGCAAAAACTGGGTACCTAGATTTTACATAGTGGCTCCATGGTGTGTATTTCAATAATATTTAAATACAACCTCACAATGGAAACAATCATATACAGATCGAGGCTATTTTGGCAGCACAGAGGCACCGGGATTAACATTGCTGTCTCTCAGCTCCAGAGATCTGGGTTACTGTCTGTATGGAGTTAGAACATTCTCCATGTCTGGGTGGGTTCCTCCCACAGTCCAAAGATGTACAGATATTGACCATGGTAAATGCATGGAATTATGGGGATAGGGGAGAGGGGCAGACAGCGGGTAGTGTGTTCTTTCGGAGACTGGGTGCAGACACAATGGGATTTTCCTGACTGTAGGGATTCTATGGTTATCCAGAAAACAGCCAAAATATCTAAATTGCTATGTAATCTAACTTCTGTGCTCACAGCTGCTGTCCACGTTGAAACATCCCCAGAAGGTGGGCTTCGGGAGACAAACTTCTGGGCTTCTGTGTTATGGTTGCTGCTATCTCCAGCTGGGTGACAGCATATTATCTTTGGCCACAATGAGAGAAGATGTGTCATAAAGATTGTATACAATGCCTCTCCACATCCCACCTGCCCCATATGAATAGGATGTGGACATTCATAAACTTCATAATGCATTTGCAAAAGTAAGCATTACATTTAGCTTCACCTTTCCCCAATATCAACTAACTCTCTTTAGTAATTCATCAAGTCCATAATACATTGATTAACTTTGCATAATAATAAACAAATTGAAGAAGAATAATGGGAGTCACAATAGCGGACAAGATTGAATCTGGTTTGGAATGAATTAAGTGCAAAATTTTTATTAGTATTTTTCTATTGAAAAAGTTTCACTCTTTTCTCATTCATTTTCTTTACACTCCCCATTATATGAGAGCTTTGTTTTGTATAGTTTTTAGTCAATTAATGTAACTTAATCAAAATGTTGGCAAATGTCATTCTATGGTAACATTCTATTTGATATTGCTCAGGCATGAGTAAGAGTTTTATCCCAACTGAAGATAGTGTATTCAGTATATAGGAAAAGTATAAGGAAGACAATTCATAGTTAACTTCTGCAAAAATCTGGTCTGTGGGTTTGTTTGCAAGTAGAAGTATTAGGTGGAAACTAATGTCCTTCCCCACAATGCAAACTGTGTGTTAGGGACATTTAATCAGGAGAAGTATGGTAGATTGGGACCCCATTATCTTCTCGTTTCCATCCTAATTAAGTCTACGCCTTTCTTGCCTTGCCACCAATTAACGCCCACTTAAAAATCTCATTCTGCTACCGCTGGTATGAAGCCAATGGCAGGCACAGATCTGGTCATGTGGGGAAAGTGGCAAACAAACTAATGTGTGATTGCTTGTGAGCACACCAGAGGGATCTCTCATTCAAAGGCACGGTGTTTAATCTGGGACCTGATATCAGGGAAATAATGATACAAAGTGAGCTGATGCCATTGTTTTTGAAGGTAGGTTTCCTTAGCTTGGCTATTTAGCAGCACACTTTGCAATTTCATCACCAATATTGAGATGTGGACATCACTGGCCAGACCACATTTATTATCCATCCCTATTGTCTTTAAGATGGTGGGGGTGAGCCACTTTTTGAAACACTGCAGTCCACGTGATGTAAGTATAGTCACAGCACGGTTAGAGTGTTCTTAAAATTTGACCAATGAAAGTGAAGAAACTGCAATTTTGTTCCAACTCAGGAGGCACACAGGAAGAGCATCGTCTAGACCCCTGTTCCTCTCTGGCCCTTGCCAGACTGACCATGGAACTCTTGCTGTTAGCCGATGACTAACAAATGGCCCCCTGGGAAGACAGTTCATCTTCCCCCCTCCTAGGATATCATCTGCAGCCCTATTCATAACTGAAACTGGCCAATTTTGAGAAGGCCCCACTGAACAAGCCCTGAGTGCCTATGGCCATGGTCAGTTCTTAATGAGGCTCGGACCTTATTGGCCCTCAGGTTTGTATTACAGATGTACTGTCTACTTTGTAACAGTTCCTGCCACAAGACAAAACCGATTTGTCAGCTCTTGCTATTGGTCTCACAGATGTTTAGATTTAATTTTTTTTCTTATGCAGAGCACTAAGAAAGATGGGGTAACAATTACCTTTTCCATTCTTTCAGGATGGATTGGCACTTTTGCTGACAACAGCAATAAATCAAAACAACATTGTATAAACAGCCTTGGCAAGTATTGATTATGATCCTGGAATGATTGAAATCTCAGATGTTCAAAGCATTTCCCTCCCTGTTTGCTTACTTCCTCTGCTCCGAGCCCTCACTGTTAGTTGTTAATATGATGTACAATAGTTTCAGTGACACTAAAAAAGGAAGGATGGCTTTGGGTTCAGCACCTAGCAGCTGCAACACCAATAATGGCAGCAGCAACACCAAGTAACATTCTCTGGCATCTTTTCAGGCTAAAGCTAAGGATTTATTCGGAGATTCAGGTTGAATCTTTATTGCTACGACATATAATTGCTGAAAGACGTGCATCATCTCATGAATTCACCAGGATACTCTTCATGCCTTCTAATGTAAGCCACGTGCACTTTGTAAATTTTCAACATATTAGTTAGAAAGGTCTGTTTTCAAACCATTGCTGCCAGCCAACTAGGTTCAAACATTGCAAACATAATCAGAGTAAATATATTTTAAGACCTAACCAGTGTGATTCACGTTTTTTAACCAAGTTCCATTACACTGCACTGCAATTAAGCAGAACACATACCTGTCCATTCCGTGCTATAATGCAGCTACTAACATTATCAGCGAATACTTGGTTAGAATTGAGCTTCTTGTTCTCCCACCCCCCACAAATGGCGAGTTGCAGCGAAAGCAACTCATCATTGGTCAGGGGTCAAACGTCCAATGTTTCTGCTGTCAGTGGAGTTTCCCACAATTTGCACCCTCTTTGCCAGGGAACCTACGGAGGAAAGGGGCTCGTCTTCACAGAACCATAAGCTTCCACTAGCAAGGATAGCTGGAAAATTCCACTGAATATATGTAATCATGCTCACCTTTTCATCATTTATAGCAGGGACTTCAGTGCTAACATGGTTTTTATTCATCTAAATTGTTTGTTCATAACCCTGACTGAAACTTTTTTCCCCTTAATGGGTTTTTCAAAGTTTTCTGTCATTGATTAGGACAGGAAAGTCCAGGTACAATGTAGCTTAACTGGAGGTGAAAAAGACGCTCCTTGTCAGATTCTTCTGCATAAAGTTTCATTTCCTCTGCCTATTGTCCTTGAATGGGGTGTGGTGGGTTGAAGACTGTTGTCCATCTCTGTCTGGAATGCATCTTTGTGAAGAAGGTCTGGAAAGAGATGCAGTCATTTTTGTTGAGGTTCATCCCGAGCAGCTCCTTGACACAAGGTTATGTGCACAATGGGCTGTTCATGGGGGTGCACACTGAGATAAACATCAATTGTAGCTGGAGGACCAACAATCTGGTGAAAGACCTGTTGCTCTTCCAGTGTAAAGTGTCATTCTCAATCAACTATTGCAGACTTATTCCAAGATTCAGGACTACATCCTGTAGGATACACTGAAGCTTGAGGCAGCCGCCGCAGATATGAAATGGGGAAAGATTATTTAAGGCCTTTCAGCCATTGTACGTTGAGGAGCAGGAAGCTATATCAAATTTATCTACCTGTTTGCTTGACATGGAGCATGGAATTTTCTCGTCCCAACCACCTTGGGAATAATAGCAGGCGGGACACACACCATGCAAAGATTCATCGACCTCAGGCAGGATTCTCTGGTCTTGGGACAAGCGCAACTGGAAAATCCCACGCAAAACGTATCATGTGAATATCAAGAGTATTGAAATTGTATTTAGTACTCCAGAGTATAGCATATGGTATGGAGACATGGTAAATTTTATGGTACTTTCTGTAATATTTAATTTGGAACATTTTGGAATGTACTTTTACAAATTTTATGAAGTATATTTTTGGAAAATAAAACATGGGAGGCACTGTTGGAACTTAGTGCTCTGTAATTTTGATCCGCTCATACACTTCCTGATAGCCTGTATGATCCTCTTACTCACAGCAAAGTTTAACAATCTCCTGACTTGCATTTCCTAGTGAAATTATTCGATTCCTCCCACTGGAACCTATGTCCCCATACTTAAAGTTGCTGCCATGTGCACTAGAAACAAGTCACTATGCATTGATAAGCTGCAAACTACTCACTGGATCCTACAAGAATAGTTGATAAGCTTAACACAGTGAGCAACAACACTGTAATGGTAACGACTTGCGCTATTCATCCAAGTTCAACAATTGCCCAATTTAAACATGGGTGGTTTAAATGGTGAGAACTATTTCAAAACAAATTGCCAGCTTTATTCTTGACAAAAGAAGAAAACTGGAAAACAGCACAGCAATGTTTCCAATGGCAACGGCGAGACATATCTGTACAAACTGTCTTGGCAGAATAACAGCTCCGCCAATCTGTTGGCTGCAGTGTTTTCTGGTTCTCAGGCAATGTGTGTCATTCACAAACCAGCCCTGTCCTCAGACAGGCAGAAATAGATGTCTTTAAAATGCTGCCTTTTGTCAGTGTAGGTTCAACGGGTGATCAGTGTCAGCGGAAGACAAGTTTGGTGTTGCCCATTATATATAGAACATGTAATTAATGTAGGTAACATTAATGAACATCAAGGCACCAATACAGCCATCTCAGAGACATCCATAATCGTTCCTGCTATATCATCTTTGAAGGTATATGGAAGGAGAAACAGGGACGAAAAACTAACATATCTCTCTCACTTGGATGAGATTCTTGGACAGCAGTATGTAAAGACCAATAGCACATTAGTACCATTAATAAACTCCACCCAATTTTCAATGTGAAATCACCCTCAATTAATGTTAATTTATCAACCACAGTATTACAGCGTACACACGCTGTCCATCACATTTCGATCGCCACACTGCGCACAGTTTTCCATCACATCCAATCAGAAGTAACCATAAGCAAAACTTCACTCACTTTGTGTCAAACTGATTACCTTAAATTATGCATTCATAAAAATGCAACACATCTGATGTGCTATTATGCAAATTTTCTGATTACAATTTAAATTTATTAATGGTGATGCAAATTTATTATAAAGAAATATCAAGCAATCCAATTAAATTATTGGAAATGTTGTAATATGGTGTCGCTGCTGAGCATCATGTTGTATTACACGTTCATCTGTGGTCTCTTGGTTATGAGATCTTGAGAATTGTATGTTTAATTATGAACTGTATATTGTTAATCTTTAACCATTTACAAGGCCCAAACACTATCACGCACAATGCTGTTTCTCCTTTGCAGGCTGCTTCTAGAGTGTTCCCTCTGAATCTATTACTTGGGATATCATATCATGGGCAGTGCTATTCTCCAGGCCCACTTAACCCATTAAGCTTTGACAAAGGTCATCTAGACTCAAAATGTTAGCTCTATTTTCTCCCCACAGATGCTGTCAGATCTGCTGAGATTTTCCAGTATTTTCTGTTTTTGTTTCAGATTCCAGCATCTGCAGTATTTTACTTTAATCCATGTTAACCCCTAATGTGCCAAACACATTACAATGTCTTGCAGGCATATAACATTCCCCCTCTTGATAGAAAATTCTCCTCCCTTCTAATCAAGTGTAATTAGTTGCAATACAGTCTTTGCGGCTTTTCCTTCTCTTCCATCTTAAGTTTCTGACTTTACAAATTCAGGCTTGATGTTCTTTCACATCTTGATCTGTCACAGGTGAAGGAATGGTGATAATATGCCAGTTTCTTTTACTTGGGTAGCTCCATTTAACCTAGTTTTGCATTGCTTTGAGTTGCAATTCATTTTATTAACAATTCACCTGTATTTTGTTGGACATTGTAGATTTGTTCCGTTACTTCCAAAGAGGATGAACACTCCATTTGTTCCGAGATTGGACTCAACTTTTCTTTTTCCGTGGTGTCTGGACTAAAAACTTGGTGTAGGACAATCATTTGAGGACTCTGGGCCTGTACTGAGAGAGGATTTCATTTAAGCTTACAGAATACTGAAAGGCCTAGATAGAGTAGACACAGAGAAGATGTTTCCATTAATAAGTGAGCCTAGGATCCGAGGGCACAGCTTCAGAGTAATGGGACAACCCTTTAGAATCGAGATGAGGAGGAATTTCTTCTGCCAGAGGGTGGTGAATCTATGGAATTCATTACCACAGAATGTTGTGGAGGCCAGGTCATGAGTGTCCTTATGACAGAGATAGATAGGTTTTTGATTGGTAAAGGGATCAAAATATATAGGAAAAGCAGGAGAATGTGGTTGAGAAACTTATCAGCTATGATTGAATGGCAGAGCAAACCTGATGGGCTGAATGTCCTAATTCTGCTCCTATACCTTATGGTCTTACTTTAAAGAAACTCTATTTTTGAGCCTTTTGGATGCTTCTCAACTATGTGTTTCTTTTGCACTATATACTTTGGGCCAGATTTTCTAGCTGCACTTTTAATCTGCAAAATCCCACCTGAGGTCAATGGATCCTTTCATGATCTGCCCTCTGCTCACTACAAATCCCATGGTGAGTGGGATAGGAAAATTCACCTCCTTTGTCTCATACATTTCAAGGCACTGGCATGGTCAGTCACCATCTTGTGGTTCAGCTGAATATTTTCTCCCTCACTCTGGGATCCTCTGTCTCCCTTGCTGTCAGGTTGTCTGCTTCCCTAATTCTGGATTTTTCAGTACTCTCCCTCTGAAGTCTCTTGTCACTTTCTCTCTGGGGTCTTTAATTGAGCTTCCTTTGGGGTTTCTTGTTGCCTTCAACACTTTAATGTTTCGTTCATGGACTTTGGTTTTTCTCACAGTTACTGCTTTAAACATAGAACATAGAACAATACAGCACAGAACAGGCCCTTCGGCCTTCGATGTTGTGCCGACCAAAATAAAAAGCAATGCCCCTCCTAACTAAACCATTCCCTTCTCATCCATATACTTATCAACTAACCTCTTAAACGCCACCAAACTTGGCGCATCTACAATTTCCTACCCCAGGGTTTCCACCTCATACACCACCCTTGCAGTGTTGATCTCTGAACCATGCAAGACAGGCAATAGTTGGTCTTTCTGAAAACTTTGGGACTGCTCCCAACAGCCTCGCAATCAGTCCAGTATCGCTATCAGCTTTTCCTGCATTTTCTGGCTCTGTTGCCGAAGCTCCATCAGCTGAGGAAGAAGTCATCGCAGAGACCCAGCATGTACATTCAGCAGGCCCTCACATGCCAGAGGCCTCGGACATTCCCTCCTCCACTTGAAAGTGGATCAATAGATATGTCATACTTATCAGAGAATGATCCAGATGCCTTGCCATTTGACTCACTGATGCGAGAGTCTCTGAAATGGTGAATTATGAAGTGGAAGTTGATGCAAAACTGGTGCTGGCCTCAGAAGTCCCTTCACCAGCTTCCTCCAATGAGTCTTCTGAACTATCATGGAGATAATACATGGGAGCAGCAGTGGGGGCCGTGATGCCAGATAGTCCATCTGGGTCCCTTCCTGCAACACAGGACACAAAGTTAAATGCAAGGACGAGAGAGGAATTTGGGATGCGTAAAGCTTACTTGAGATTTCTCCAACAAGTAGAAAATTGGCAGTGCTCACTTCTAGGTTCCAGGCCAACCATATTGTCGCTAATGGTGCAAATCCTCTCCTCTCCTGCAAGCTTCAGTATCCACTCCTCAATAGGACCTGGGTGTCAGGAACACCACCTATCTTTGCCCTCTCCTGGTGATTATGGACATTCTCCTCCTGTGGGGACAGACCATGTAAAATTAGTTGGCCCTCAGAGAGTAAAGGTTGTGATACTCTTAGAGGGGAGGGGAGAGAGGTATCTGGGGTTCTGGCGTGCAGGGTTGGCAGATCTGGGATCATCTAGTGGGGAGATGCTAGATGCGGTTAAACTCACCCTTGCTGCCTGGATTATATCACTCAGTCTTACGGGTCACTGCTTCCCAGTTCTTCTGACAACTGCTCTGGCATTAGTGCACGCTGCCACCGGCGCCCAGGCTGCATTTTTATCCATTCCCCTGGGATGGAATCTTGTTGGGGGATGAGGGCGTCCTGCCTCGCCTCCAGCAAACTAGCCAGATCAGCAAATCTAGGGGCTGGCTTCTTTGAGACCATTTCTCCCTGCACTGCCTGCCTGTTTGTCCATCCTTGCAGTTTTTATGGAGCTGTTAGGGCTGATCACTTGCAGGTAGTTTGGGTGAGTCACATTTCCATTAGAACATTCCAACAAATTTAATGCAGTTCGCCTTGTTCCCTTGGAGGGGAAACCAAGTCAGCACTTGCAGGTGTGCTGATGGGGTTGCAGTGAGTGGGGGTGGGAGGGTGGAAATGTGCCTCTGTGATGGTCGAGGCAGGGGAGAGAGAGGGTCATGTCATTCAGCAAATCGGGGTTGGGGTGCTGATGAGGGGGGCCATGTGCGGGGAGTCCTGGGGATGGGAGGGTAAGAGTATTAGTAATGATTGGGGAGAGGTCCCTGATGTTTGTGGATGGAAGAGAAGCCTGTACTCAACCCACAAGTGTTCCATCAGGTGAGTTGCTAAATACAAACATAGGACATCACAGCACAGGCCCTTCGGCCCTGAATATTGTGCCGAGCTATGTCCAATCCCAAGGTCAAGCTTTTTCCTCCCTATAATTCTGGGGTGCTCCATGTGCCTACCTAATGATCACTTGAAAGTTCCTAAAGTGTCCGACTCCACTATCACAGCAGGCAGTCTATTCCACACCCCAACCACGCTGAGTAAAGAATCCCTCCTATATCTCTCACCACGAACCTTAACAGTTATGCCCCATAGTAACAGCTTCATCCACCCGAGAAAATAATCTCCGAATATCCACTCTATCAATCCCTCTCATTATCTTATAAACCTCTATTAAGTCGCCTCTCATCCTCCTCCGCTCCAAAGAGAAAAGCCTCAGCTCCCTCAAGCTTTCTCATAAGACCTACCTTCCAAACCAGGCAGTATCCTGGTAAATCTCCTCTGCATTCTCTCCAATGCTTCCACATCCTTCTTACAATGAGGTAACCAGAACTGAACACAATATTCTAAGTGTAGTCTCACCAATGTCAGGTATTGTCGCAGCATAACCCCATGGCATTTAAACTCAAACCTCCTGTTAATAAATGCTAGCACACTATAAGCCTTCTTCATGGCTCTATCCATTTGAGTGGCTATCTTCAGAGATCATTGGACATGAATCCCAAGATTTGTGTTCCTCCATATTCCTTATCCACCCTCAGGTTTTTCAAAATTGCTAATACATCTTCCCTCAGAACATCTATCTCCTCCATCCTATCAGCCTGTATCATGCATCCTCCTCAAAAACATGGCCCCCCCTCCTTACTGAACACTGAAGAAAAGTATTCATTCAATGCCTCACCTATCTCTTTTGAGGCTGTTTTTGACTTTTCCTGCGCATACGCAATTTGTGGCTCCAATCTGAGTTGCTGACTGTCTGGCAAATGAAATGCCCACCCACTGCCTCTAGAGGCTAGAAATGGTCTAGCCCATTTTTTTCAATGACTAAGTGCATAAAATTAGGCATGAAAATGCAACCAAAAAAATGGATCAGGAACTCTCCTGTTTTCACCCTAGCTAGCTTAGAAAAATGTAATAAAATTTCACACGTTATCTCTCATTCCACCTACCTCATTAAATGAGTTCTCCTTTAATCTTTCTGTTTGATTTATTAAGTGTGCTCGCTCAAATTAATGAGAGATTTTCAAAGCAGAACTCTGGTCTTGTTAGGTCGACTCTATCAGGCCCACCCCTCCTGCCAGCATGACGATGTGGGTAATGCCAGGAGGTTTCTTTTGCACAGAGTGCTGCAAAATATGGTGTGAAAAGTCAGTGTGCGGCCTGCCATCTGCCACTGGTTTTCTCACCTCAGCCAGCATTCTGTGCAAAAAACAAAAAGTTCCACCCATTAACTCTGAGAAAACACTATTCTTACAATATGTTCCTTAACTAAAGTGAGCAAGAGGGTCACTGCTTGTTCCTAATTGGTCGGCGCAACATCGAAGGCCGAAGGGCCTGTTCTGTGCTGTAATGTTCTATGTTCTATGAGTGTACTTTGATTTAATTTGATTTATTATTGTCATATGTATTAACATACTGTGAAAAGTTTTTTTTTGCACATTATACAAAGAAAACATGCCATTCATAGAAATGGAAAGGAGAGAACATAGAATGTAATGCTATAGTCATAGCTAGGGTGTAGAGAAAGATTAACTTAATGCATGGTAAGTTCATTCAAAAGCTTGACAGCAGCTGGGAAGAAACTGTTCTCGAGTCATTTGATCTGTGACCTCAGGCTTTTGTATCTTTTTCCTGAATGAAGAAGGTGAAAGAGAAAATATCAGGGACTAGTTTTCTGTACCCCAACATGCTGTTGCAAATGTATTTGCATTGTCTTTTTACATGCTTGTTGCAAAATGTTTGAAATGTTTTTTCATTGTTCTATTGGATGTGTTGCATAGTGTTCAACATTGGGATCATGGTTAAGTTAACTTTAGTTATGACTGCAACTCTTCTGGAGTGAGCTTTGAACACACTGATATTGAATCCAGCTTTGACCATGATGAGATATATCCACCTGGCTATAGTGTCCATAATCACCCTTTTGTGCTCTTCTAACACTCACAGAAACAATGATGAGACAGAGTACAAGAAAGAGATGACAATTTCTCCTTCAACGTCAACAAAATGAAAAAGAAAGTCACCGACTTCAGGAAGCATAGTGGAGAATTTGCTCTTGTCTAAATCAATGGGGATGAAGTAGAAACAGTCAAAAACTTCAAGTTTTTAGATGTCCAGAGATCTAACTGTCCTGGTCCCTATATGCTGATGTTATAGTTAAAAAATCTCACCAATGCCTCTATTTGTTCAGGAGACTAAGGAAATTTGGCATGTCTGCTGTGACTTTCACCATTTTTATAAATGCACAATAGAAAGCATCATTTCTGGTAGTCTCACAGCTTTGCATGGCTCCTGCTCTTTCAAGACCACAAGAAACTACGAAGTGTCATGAACAAAACGCAGTCCATTACATAAACCAGTCTCCCACCCGTTGACTCTGTCCACACATCCCGTTGCCTCAGAAAAGCAGTCAGCATAATTATGAAATCCATATACCCCAGATATCTACCTTCTTCCATCAGGAAAAATATACAGAAGTTTGAGGATGCATACCAATCGACTCAGAACAGTTTCTTCCCTGCTGCCATCAGACTTTTGAATGAACCCACCTCATATTAAGTTGATCTTTCACTACACCCTAGCTATGACTATAACATTACATTCTACACTCTCCTTTCCTTCTCTATACTTTTCACTATATACAATACTTGTGACAATAATACATCAAAAAGATATTTCTCACTGTTTTGAAGATGTTTGGTACAAAGCAAATATTCCTGCAAATGTAGTAGACACGGAAACATGAGTATTCCATCAGTACAAGTTTGCAACCAGTTTTTCCTCATTTGCTTAGTTTCAAAAGACATTTCATTTGAAAAAATATAAGGAGGGAGATTTTTGCACATCGCTTGTGTCTGGTAAATGTTGATGTTGTGTAGATGTCTCAAAGCAATTAGCTATATGTTTTTATTGACAGTTCTTGAAGAGTAAGTGAGAAAATAGGTGAAAGCTCTCAGAGGTAGACTAGCCCAGACTTTACATCCAAGTGCTGTTACATCTTGAAACTGCTGGTTTGCAGTTATACACACCTCTCATAAAACAAGTAACCAATAGATGTAAGCCCAAACCCCCTGGCAGCGCAGCAAAGGAAGACAAAGCTGAGTTTGCTGTCTACAAGTGCACTGTCGGCAAATCGGAAATAATGAAGTTAAAATTTCCAAAACAAATTACACAGATGTTTGCAGGGATTAATTCATTGTTGAATATAAAAACGCATCTGTGGTTTGATGTAAGCCAGGTTTGTTCAGTCTTTTTGCATCGAGGAGGACCACATTCCAATTTTTTTTTTTTTTACACCCAAGGGGCTGATAAGCAAATTTCGAAAGGTAGCATTTCACATGACATTAAACATGAATTTAAAAGAAAATGCTGAAATAAACGTGGACAGGATGCAGTGAAAGAGGAAGAGAAATCTGAAGTGAAGCTTGCGGCCTGGGGCGTCTGAAAATAGAGGCACTCCGGGGATCGTGGGAAAGCAGTGGGAGCTGGGGAATGTGGCGTGAGCCGGAGGGAAGCAGGGAGACAGCCTGGGAAAGTGGGGAAAGATAGGTTTATCAGCAACGAAGAGAATTAAGCTATGATTGAAGGAGCGGCCCCTCGCAGAAACCATTATTTTCACTAACTGATCTTGGCAGCATTTTGTTCCGGGTGGGGGGAGGGCATAGAGGCATTTCACAATTGATTGGACAAGTCTGATGTGACTAGTGTACTGCATCCTAGTCATTGGTAGCTAGCGCACTAGATTAATGTGGGCAGTTTCTGCTCAAATACCCAAGTCTTGTAGGTTTTTCCCAGCAGGAAATAAACACTCAAAGCAGGTGAATTATTGATTCATTAAGTTGAGAAATTAAATGCCTCAGTGTTGGGAGTATCACTGGCTCTTGTACTAATAAATTTTAAAACCTACAAATCATGGCTGTACAACCATCCCAATATTATCAGCTTTGTCCCTTCTGTAAACATTGATTTACCAGGCAAAGCAAAGTTGCCAAGTGATTGAAAAAACTGCCATGGCACCTGGGCCTGGAAGCCTAGAAACATAGGCCCAACTCTTCCTCTCAGAGACACGGCCCATGTTTCTGACTCTGGTCAGATAGAAATTTACACACTTACCTTTTCCTGATTTTTCAGGCCAATTCTCCAGTGGAGGATCCTGCAGAATTTAGTCAGTGCAAAAAAAATCCCAAAAGGAGAGACAGCGGGCAAAAACTACACACGCATCTCATAGCACTTACTACTATTTCCTGTAATTATAGAGTTTAAAAGTCCCAAAGCTTCTTTCAAAAGGTACATAGAAAAGGTAAGTATGCAAGTTGTAGGGCGGTTTCTGGGTAGCTTGATAAGATGGCAGGTGGGTAGTGTGTGGTTCTGGGTAGAGTGGTAACAGGTTAGGGTAGCCAATGGGTAAGTGAGTCTGGTTGGAGAATTGGGAGGATTTGGGAAGAGTCAAGAGGTGGGATCAGATTTGGCTTAGGGAATTGGGCAGCAATGGGGAGTCTGGTAATGGGGGCTGGTCAGACTGGTCATGAGCTAATCAGGTTGGGCTGAGGGGTAGTCAGTTGATGAACTAGTCAGATTAGATTGGGAGCTGGTCAGGTCAGGCCAGTCGCTATTAGGTGATGGGGACTAGTCACTTATGGAGAGAGTTGGAGACATTACAAAGAACAACACAGCACGGGAAACAGGCCCTTTGGCCCAACAAGCCCACGCCACCATTTTAACAGCGAGTTCTCTCTACCACCCATGATCCTTGTCCATGTTTATGGAAATCCACATTGGAAAGCAGACTGAGGAGACACTTTAGGGACAATTTGTTTCACCAATCAGCTTAAGAGCACATCTTTGGGGTGTGGGACAAAACCAGAGCACCCAGAGAAAACTCACGCAACCATGGGGAGAATGTGCAAACTCCCACAGATACTGGCCCAAATCCATGTATCTGCACAGCAAACAGTGATAGTCACTGAGCCATCGTGTTGCCCATCCGCTGGTCCACTTTAAGCGTATACTAACGACGTGAAGCACTAGCATACTCTCGAAAAATCCAAGAGCAGCCCTTGCACAACTCCTCGCGTGTATGGCCCTTGTTGGACAACAGGGTGGACTGAAGCACCTGTGGAATAAAAGAGAAAAACATCAATAACATTAGTGTGAGTGATTGGGGGTTGGTCAGATACTTACCTAGGAGTTAAACAAGAAAGTTTCTGTCTAACATTTCCTATTCACACAGCTAATTTGGAACCAAAGTCTCTAACTCTAACTCAGAGCTGGAGACGTTTTTTTGAGGGTTTTAGGGAGCAGGGCAATTGTGCATTGGGGATTCAAACTTGCTGGCCAATTATCATGGAGTCCTTGTGTTGGGACTTCCCATGGCCCATCTTCTGCAATACATCTGGTCTCTGATCATCCAGAGATTGAAAGATCTGGGCCATAGTTTTCTACCTGTTCATTTAATTGCGATGCAAAAAAGATGAACATCTGGTTTCCCATACAGCTTACACAGCTGGAGGAAAACAATCTCAATTAGATTCCTTTCATGCTGGTCATTGAGTCTCCTTGATTTATCATCAGCTATTTGACACAAGACACCATATGTTTAGCAGTAACTCAAATATCTCTGGATATGCAACATTTCCAGAAAATCTGGGCAAGTTCATTACACGCCAGTGAGTTTGTTCCCCCCATATTGCCTTATTTGCAACTGCAGTTGTGTTATCTAGTTGCGTAGCAATATATATATAATTTGTGTACACAAAGTGTATAAGGCAAATAAAGCAATCTTCAATTCTAAACAATTAATTTCATTTCTTTCTGCTTGCGTTGTCTTTTCAGCATTCCATTTCCCTCCAATGTGTGCAATACATCCTAACTATGAGACAGTGTATGTGGTGTGTGTTATTAGTGTCCTGTTATCAAAGTTATTAAATATAGTTGACATATTGTCAACCCCCAAGTGAGCTCACTGCGAGCTGCAGGAGAAAAAAATCCCTTTTTTGTCAAAATGTCTTTTGCTTTCTTTCAGAAAACGTGTTTTTTTTTCCCTTTTGAACTCTTTGTAATGAAATGACCCATATTGTATGAAAGGCAGAAACATAGGACAGTTGATGAGCAAGGATAGTTATTTAAGGAAAGCAAATGGAATTTTGGCATTTATAGCTAAAGGAATAGGATATAAAAGCATGGAAATGTTGCTCCAACTACAGTGGTGAGACTGCACCTGGCGTACAGTTCTCGTTCCCTTATTTGAGGAAGGATGTAGTGGCATTAAAGACAGTTCACTAGCTTGATTCCAGAAATGAGGGATTTGTGTTATGAAGAGAGATTGAGCAGTTTAGACCTGTAGTCTCTGGAAGTTTAGAAAGATGAAAGGATATTTAATTGATGTATATAAGATGACAAGGGGGATTGTCAAAGTAGATGAGTTCAGATGCTTCATTTTATGAGGCAATGTAGAACAAGAGGTCATGGTTTTAGATAAGGGATGGCAGATTTAAAACAGTGATGAGGAGAAACTACTTTTCTCAAAGGATTGTGAATCTGAGGACTTCACCATCCAGAATGTGATGGATGCTGGGACAATGAATAAATATAAAAGGAGGAGATGATCAGATTTTTAATTAGTAATGGGCTGAAAGTTGTGGAGAATGGGCAAGAAAGTCGAATTGAGGTTAAAATTAGATGAACTATAGAAGACCACCATCAGCAGGCTTGAGGGGCTGAAATCCTTACTCCTGCTCCTTTGTTATGTATACCAGGGAAAGTAGCTACTGATTTGCCAATCACAGAAAAATAAATTGTATTGCTGCTCAATGCACACCCAACAAACACTTGCATTGAACATGTTTACTCTGATCTTGTTTCAGTAAGACTGACTTGCATGAAGTTTTTCAGTACAAATCCTAGAAAGTGTACTGGATCAAGGACTAACTGTGTGGGCGTATGATGAAACTGAGATAAGATAACATGTTGACAGATTCTCTGACTGCACCTATTGCCACCTGCTTCATTTCGGTAAGAGGTGAGGTATCATCTCTTTATGCCACTTGTTCCTGATAGCTGCAAATGTTGATTTTAACAACTTTGTGAATACATGTGGCCCTGAGTGCAGCCCACTTGGTCATGCTTGAAACTGACATAATGCTCTTTTCCCTCTGAATTTTAGGTATTTTCTATGTTGTTTTTCAATTGGTACAACAAAGTATGCATCTTTGAAGTATACTGGGACCATAAAAGAAACAGTGGTATGAAACTGTGCAGCCCCCTCTAAAATGTCCATTTAAAATGGTTTTGTTTTATATGTTCTTCTTAATAGATCTACAATCATATGCTATTTTTTTCAGTTGAGAAAAAAATATTTGAGATAAAAGGGTGGAATTTTACGAGAATGATTCTAAGTACCCAGTTAGTGTGAAAATGGGAAAGTTGCAGATCAGTTTTTTTGAGCGAGTTTTCACACCCAATTTTGTGCACTTAGTATTTCAAGCTGCTACAGGCAGTGGGGAGGGCTTCATTCCTCTGATCATGCATAATACCAACTGTGGAGGGAGCCACTGTGCACGTGCAGACCTCTGATTCTGCACATGGCAATAGCAGCAGCAGTGGTCTGCCAGACAGTGTGTCAGGCCCCTGCTGCTGCAGGCAGCCTGAACAAAATCCACCATCCCGCAGTCATGGGTACCCTCAGTCAATCATGAGCTTTGTGCTGTCCAAAATGCAGTTTCCCCACCACTGCCAGATTGATTACACTACCCAAAAAAACTTGCATCATTCAGTGACTCTGCTCAAATCTGAATGCAAAAACCAATTGTTTTCCATGTTATTTTGTGGTTTTGTCACCAACAGCCAATTGGTTTCATACAGGCAATCTATCTTTGACCTGAGGATCATTAGATCCACGTCCAGATCTAGACCTATCAATAATAGGTGGTTCATCAGAATCTGGATCTGGAACTACTGCTCCACCTAAAGTGTGATATAATTATACACAACAGGCTTATACTCAGTGCTCACATCTTCCTGTTCAGCATAGACATAAGAGATCAAGTCAGAGTATTGCTCACAATTCCAAGTCTTCATGCAACTCACTTGAGCGTGCTGATTTCTTGTCTGATGTGGCTGATTAACATCTCTTGCACTCACTCCTACTGCTATTGCCACAGCTGCCAATTCTGACAATGTTCAGAGTTTCAAACATCAGGGGCGATTCTCCCAGCCCATTGTGTTGTTCTAGCAGAGGGGCCGATTCACGGGCTTCCCCCTGGATGCCATGGCCTCCATATATCTCTGGCACCAGGTTTTTGAGAGTAATCAACATTTAAGTTATTTGTACTACTATTCCCTTAGCAGGCAGGATGGGCAAATACCCACCTGATCTAGAACTTTCAGGTTTGGCTTTGTGTTGCTTTCACTATTGTTCCTCAAAAAAAAAAACAATAGCTTAAAACTTTGACAAAATAGCAATATTTTCTTCAAATACTTGAGTTCAGCATAAGGTTTTGTAACATGGCAGATGAACATAATATGGATGAACAGATTTGATCTCATTATTTCAAACAAACACCATCTTGCCGATGGTGGCACCAATGGTAATTACAATAGCATCCACACCCAGAAATCTGTTAGATTTCCTTAGATCATTACAGCACGGAAAAAGAGATCCCTCGGCCCATTGCACCTATACATTCCCATTGTAGAAATGGAAGTAGGTGCTCTTTGTGTTGGAGAGAAGATGGAATCAGGTACTCAGCTCCAGGTCAAGCAGAGTGGAGAGATTGTGAATACATTGCATGCTGAGTGGGATGGGATAAGTGGTGAGGACACCGTGTTTATAATGAGAGCTGAAAACAAAGCCAGACTTGCACCTTAAAAGCATTTCAACATCAATGGAATACATCACAACAACATTTTATATTTCTAAAAATATTTTGGCATTTATGTATACCATTATTTTAATACAACAAAATTCACTCTGCATTGGATTTTCTAATAAAGTCATACTCCCCAGTGGAGTATTTGCAAACTTATAAAAATAACAGCAGCTTGTAGGAACATAAAAACACTAGAAATAGAAGCAGGAATAGACCCCTCAGGCCTACTTTCCATTCAAAAACAATATGGATAAACTTCTGCATTAACTCCATTTTCCTGTCCTGTCCCCACTTCCTGTGATTCCATCAGTGCCCAAGAATCTGACACTCTCAGTTTTGGATATATTCAACGATTAAACATCGATAGCTCCCTAGGGTAGAGAATTCCAAAGATACACAATATTCTAAGACATGAAAGCTCTCCCCCTTGTTGGTGCCAGTGCTAGTTCAATTCTGCAGATTTTATTTAATTATAGACATGAGCAAGTGGCCAAAAGGCAAACAATGGAAAACATCATTCTCTTTCTTTGGGTAGCTTGCTAACAATAATGATGTAGCACTTACTACCTCTTTCTCAATAACACTTAGGTTGTTGCCATTTTCATGGAATCCTCCAAATTGGCAGACCAGGTGCTCACTGAAAACGGAGGCCAAATTGTTCTGGCAATCATATTGGTGGGATTTTCCCATCCCATTTCAATGAATGGACATTAGGCTGGGTGCCAAATTCTCCAACTTTGCTGCAGTGGGAGCGTGGTGTAAACAGCCAGTGAGAACGTGCCCAGAATGTTTGTTATGCATGAGGTATTCTTATTCAATGTTTTTTCCATTAGTTAATGAAGGCGACACAAATGTTGTTCACCATTATGATACCAAGAATAGCCTAGCCATCAGTGTCTAACAGAGACTGGAAAAGTTGCTTCTTTTAAAAAAGTGATCTTACCTACAAAGGAATATAGCTTACCCATCTGATCCACTAATGTCCCTTTTGGAAAGGAAATTCACCTTGCTTACCTTGCCTGGCCTACATGTGATCCAAGACTTGCAGAAATATGGTTGACTCTTAACTGCCCTCTGAAACGTCCCAGCCAGTCCTCCAAACGTCCTCAGTTCAAGGATAATTACAGATGGGCATCAAATGCTGGCCGAGCCAGTGACATTCACGTGAAAGACTAATAAATAAATAAAATTGATCAGGTCAGTGACATCAAGTAAGTAGCTGTGCTCAGTATCCACCTGATGGCCACCCAAACTGAAAATCAGCCCTGGGATGTTTTAGACAGAGAAAGGAAGAATGCTGGCATGCTTTGTACATTTTGTTCTTTGTGATCCAATCTACATTTCTATGCTGCTAGGATGTGCAGCTCAGATGAGAGATACCAGCTGTCTTGTCAATGGGATTGACTGAGGCGCAATGGTGGATGTGTGTGAAATGTTGCTGGGATGTCGACTAGAGTTGTGAAAATGTTTGGCAGTATAGTTATGCCAATTGTTCATCCAAACCTGGGTTGTGACCGGAAGATCATTTTACAATTGTATTGCAGCAGAGATGAAATACAAGCCTCTCACTGGTGGGTAAATGAAAAGTGACAACACAAAGCACATTGGCTCAAGTACCATTACCCTGTTGTGTAATGATACTAGAATGCTAAATAAGTTTAGAGAGAATACTGAGTAAAAGAAAGACATTCATATTATGGCTGTAGTGTAATGATGTAAGGGAGAGCCGAGGATATAAGAAATTATCAGCACTATGGAGTTTAATCATAATGCCATTTAATAACATAAATTAGTCAAGATATTAAATGTTATATTTCAATCCTTTCCTTTCTAACTTTGATTTTCTGAATATTTGATAAATCATGACTGTTGACGGTGCTTTTAACTAATTGGTAATGCAGGGCCTCAGAAGCTTGTGGTATTGTGGAGCCATAATATGTTCCATTATTTCACACCCAGGTGTACTGTTGAATTATTCAATTTATTACATTGTGTTAACTATCCAAAAAATGCATGAATAATACATCAAGTTAATCCATATGGCATGATAAATGGGCATAGATATTTCTGTGCGAACATAATATAGACTATGATTTCAGATTTATAGTATTTGCATTAATTTGCTTGTCGTATGTGTTGTGGTACCGCTGACAGTCCAGATTTTCTGAGGAAACCTTGGGAATAAGACGACAAAATATAGGGACTGGTCCTTTCTTCATCCTTCAAGATAGCTTTGAGCTTTTCCCCAAGTGAAATAGAGAGGTTTTTAAGGTTGACTTCCATGAAAAATATACATAACTTTGGAACAAGTTAGTTGTGCAAAGAAATTCATCAACAGATGATTGGGAATGAAAGTAAGAAATCTCCATAATATGAATCATGTTTGTAATTTATTCAATTAGTTCTGAGTTGAAAGGTCAATTCCCCATTGGCATAGGAAAGTAAAAATTACACACGTTTAATAGGAGGTGAAGGTATCTATACGAGGCCAATACACCATTTAGGATGAAACATGGTTACATTAGTACCTACTATAATTTTAAATGAAGGGTGGTGATAGAATGACATACACAATGCAACTGCTAGTTCCATCATTTTTATCTGGCAATAATTAATTTCATAGGGTCAAAGATTTTCTAAGTGCCCCGGTTGCCCCTTTAAAAGCTGCATCCCTTTAAGATCTATTAAGCTGTAGGATCATGTTTAAAACTAAATTAATAAAACCTCAGGGTCATTTTGTATCATACTTATGGTCTGCAGAATCCATGATGAGGCTTGCCACTATGTCAAGGAGACCAAATGAACAGTCTGGAGATGAGGTGGTTATTTTATTGACAGGTTGGGTTCCTTAGAGATGCCACAAAATATGTCTCAGTCTGAGGATTCATCAGGCCTTGTGATTTGTTAGCAATTAAATTTAGTGCAAGTGGAAAAAAAAAAAAAAAAAAATCAATAGCAGAGAAGGGAATCACTAAGAATAACTAATTGTAGGCCACTCTGGGTAAATGGACCTGGTAGTGTGCCCTCTGATATTTTAGACATTCCGGAAACACTCTATCAATGTCAGTGGCCTCTTTGCTGCAATTATTGTGGCAAAAGTGAGCAATTCAGGCCAGGTGAACAATCCTTGGACACTTATTTCTGCATCATGCATATTGATTGGCAACTAGTGTGCGTGTTATGTAATTCACATTACATGAAGATGTTTTTCTCCTATTATTAAACAAAATAAATAATGTTAATATCATAGGGATGGGAGCAGGCCATTCAGCCCTTTGAGTCTATGCTTTGACATTCAGTTAACTAATGGCTAATCTGTACCTCAGCTCTATTTACCCACCTTAGTTCCCTGTTATCTTTAATGTAAAAAAAGCTATTCATCTCAGTCCTAAAAACTCCAACTGACACAGCCTTGTTTCAGAATTCCAGATTTCCGCTACCTTGTGTTTGAAAAAGTGCTTCCTGATTTGACTTCTGAACTATCTAACTCTAATTTTGAACATTTTGTCCCCTATTCACGATTCCCCTATCCGAGAAGATAGTTTCTCCAAATCTAACCTACTAAGTCCTTTTAACTTTTTTTTAATAGCTTTATTAGATCATCCCTTAGTCTTCTACACTCAAAAATACAAGCCATTGTTGTCCTCTTTGTTTGACACTCTAAGTCCTCATATCGTTCTGGTGATTTTCTCTTTAACCCTTCCAAAGCCTTCATGTTCTCCAAGTGTCCAATCAAGGATCCCTACAACTGGATCTTTAGGAAATGCTGCTGAAGAAGTTAAGGCAAAAAGGGATCTGTTTTCCTATTTTTATAAATAAATGGTTATGGCCCGCTGTCTTGGGAAATCTGGCCTGATTTCCTAGGAAATGGCCGGGAAGTTTTCCAGAGCTGTTCCTGTGATGTAGATAAACAGCAAAGTAACATCAGTGGTATGTGGAGGTATCTGTGAACAATTTCCCAGCCAATGTTTCATCAGCAACCTAAGGGCAGCAAGTGAATTTTCTGACAAAGTTTCAGTACAATCATTTTTTTCTTGCTATCCCGATGAGAAGAGTTTGTGAAGTTAAATTCGTGTGGTGGGAAGAATTGGGAACTTATTTTTACTTTTTATATCTTCTTTGCAGAACCAGAGAGGTAAAAATGTTCCTCCTGATTCTACAAAGATATTTCAGGTCTCCCATTGCCTTGAGTTCCTGCCCTTCTCTGATCACCTTTGTGATCACCCTTCCACTTCCTTGCTTACCTTGCCAGGGAGTGTTTTTGTAGGCCCACAGAAACTATTTGACTCCCTTCCCCAATTTTCAACTTTCATCTGCCATGGGTAACCAAAGGTGGCAGCATATGATTGCAAGGGAGTTGCTCTGGGAGTCGCTAACATTAATTCCAGATGCCAGGAAGTCTTAGGCCATCAGGTCAAATCTGGGTAAGGAAATCTAATGCTAATCACCACCTACTGCCACCTTAGCTAATAACTCAGCACTTCTCCATGTTAAGCACCATTTGGCTGAAGCATCAACAATAACAAGGGCAGAGTATATACTGTGGCTGAGGAAGCTCACGTCCATTTCCAAGAACGGATGGCTAGCACTACTTGGCAGACCTGGCTGAGTCATAAAGGACACGTCAGTCAGACTGGGCCTGCAGCAGATACTGAGCGAACCAACAAAAGGGAAAAACCAACTTGATCTCGTCCTCACTATCACAGATGCATCTGCTATGATAGTATTGGTAGCAGCAACCACTGTACAGTCCTAAAGAGAAAGTTCCAACCTCATATTGAGGATGCCTTCCACTATATTGCATGACGCGTACCATCGTACTAAATGGAATAGATACAGAGGACGGCTGTCATCACAGAATTAGCATCCATGAGGTGCCATAGACAATCAGCAGCAGAAGAACAATTTGTAGCCTCATGGCCTGGCATAGCCCCCACTCTACCATGACCAGCAGGCTGGGAATCAACCTTGGTTTAATGAGAATTGCAGGAGAGCTTGTCAGAAACAGTACCAGGCATACTTAAAAATGTGTTATAAAAGAAATGCTAAACAATGGAACTTGCAGACAATATTCAGAACTCAGTGATTCCACAAGCAATGGGTCAAATCCAACCTCTGCAGTCCTACCACATTCAGACATGAATAATGGTGGAAAATCAAACAACCAAGGGCCGAGGCTCCACAAATATCCTCTTACTCAATGACAAGGGAGCACAACATATTGGAGAAAAAAAACAAGGCTGAAACATTTGCAAACATATTCAGTCAGAAGAGTTGAGTAGATGATCTATTTGGCCTCCTATTGAGATCCTAAGTGTCATGAATGCCAGTCTTCATGTAAACACAGTAAGAAGTCTCACAACACCAGGTTCGAGTCCAACCAGTTTATTTGATAGTAATCCCACACGCTTTTGGAAACGGTGTTCCTTCATCAATTGTGTCACAGACTTCTAATCTGGTGTTGTGAGACTTCTTACTGGATCATTGTTTATGCAGAGAATGAGGTATTCACTCAGGATCAGTTATGTATAATGTGCTGTGAAAAGTATCCAAGAATTCACTCCAAAATGATACCAAGGCATGTTTGAAGGCTAATAATACTATCTATAATATCAGTCCACTCTGCCAACATCCCAGCAATACTCTTGAATATTTGTATTCAGAACTAGCCACACCCCAACTAAACTGTTTCAATGCAACAGTAGCATCTACCCAACAATAAGGGCATTGCCCAGGTATGCCATGTCCACAAAAAACAGGACAAATCTAAACCAGCCAAGTACCACCCTTTCAGTCTCAATCATCAGCAAAATTATAAAATGGGTTGTTAACAATGCTATCAAGCAGCACTTACTCAGAAACAACCAGCTCACTGATACTCAGAGTTCACTAGGGCCATTTATCTCCTGACCTCATTCCATCTTTGATCCAAACTCAGACAAAAAGAGTTACTCTCCAGGTATAGGATATCAATGACTGTTCTTGATATTTGATCTGGACTAAGTAGTCAAGGCAAAACTTAAGTCAATGGAAATCAGAAGTGTCATACTTAGCACAAAGGGAAATGTCGTTATTGGAGATTATCACAGCCTTAGGATATCACTGTAGGAGTTCCTCACGAAAATGTTCTAGGCCCAACCATCTTTAGCTGTTTCACTGATGAGGTTCCCTGATAGAAGTGGGAATGTTCACTGATAATTGCAAAATATTTAATCTCAGATATCGATGCAGTCTGTGCCAATAAGTAACAACGCAAGGACAGCATTCGGGTGTAGGCTAATAAGTGGCAAGTGACAGTTATGCCACACAAGTGCCAGGCAATGGCCATCACCAACAAGAGATAATCTAACCATCAATCTCTCCTTGACATTCAATGGCATTATCATCACAGAATCCCTCATCATCAATATCCTAGATGTTACTATTGACCAATTACTTAATGACTGAACATATAAATATTGTGGTTAAAAGAGAAGGAAGGTCAAAGGCTAGGAATTCTTGGAAAGTGTCTCACCTTCTGATTTCCTAAAGCCTGTTCATCAACTACAAGGCATAAGCCAGAAGGGCGATGGGATACTTTCTATTTTCCAACAACACTCAAGAAGCTCAATGTCATCAAGTAAAGCAAGCCACTTGATTGGCATCCCTTGCATGACCTTAAAATATCATTCTTTCCACCACCAACCCATAGTGGCAGCAGTGTGTACAATATACAAGATGCACTGCAGCAACTCACCAAGCTTCCTTCAACAGTACCTACCAGACCTACAAAGTGTGCCACCTAGAGAAGAATGATATGGGAACACCACTACCTGCAAGTTTCATTTCAGCCACACATCACCCCGAGCTGGAACTATATCACTGTTCCTGTGCCAAAAACCTGGAACTCTCTTCCTAACAGTAAGGTATGTGTAACAACATCACGTGAATTTGAGTCATTCAAAAAGGTGCATTTTTCAAAGGCAAAGAGAGGTGGCTACGAAAGAAAATTTCCCTGCTCCTTTTCAATTATTTTCCTTTATTCTTTTACATTCACCCGAGTGAGAATCTTACTTAACAACTCAGCTAGGAAGCAGCTCTTCTGCCAGTGCAGAACTCCCTCAGAATTGCATTCAAGTGTCAGCTGAGATCTTGGGCTCAGGTTTTGGAAGTGAAACTTGAATCTTGAACGTGTGCTTTAGAAACAAGAGTGCTACAACTGAATTATGCTTGTGCTGGAGTGAAACAGACAGTGATGCATCCAGAAGATTAGCTAAGCATTATATAAGGCAATTAATAATGATAGAAGTTCAGGAACATTACTTTTAATATGAAGTACTACACAATGAAAACATAATACTCAAGCGGATAAGTCTGTGAAGGGACATCCTGCAATGACATGTCTATTACCACCCCCTCCCCAGGTATTGGATCAGTTGACTGTATTGCAGTTTGCCATTTGTTGGGAAGTAATATTACTGGAAGCTGCAATGTGATTGTGATTAGGCAAGGCAAAGGCATGGCAATAAGACCATCATTCATAAATGCTACTAGAGATACTTAGAGACCCATATTCCAAGTAACTCTTGGGAGTAATTGAAAAGAGAACTTCATGTGCCTGCTAGTTGCAGTTTAAAGGATGTGGCCAGTTCCTGTCCATTATCATGTTGCTGCTATTTCATAGTTTAATGGTGTTTCACATCCAAATCAATGCTAAATCCTCTGTCCATTGATACCTTATATAGCATAAAGCAACAGACTGGTTTAAATATCCAAGACGTAGCTAAAGTACCAATAAAGGTATCAGTTTACAATTTTTTTTGTGTATTAACCTTCCTTGTATTCTAGGATTGCAGTGACCTGTCATCATGTTCCACGTAGTGGCTGAACCAGCCCTCCATTGCATTACATACATTAGACATTGTATTCATTGTGGGTGGTGATTTAACGTAATTTTCACATTGATTATTAATAACCTTTTCTATTTAGATATGTCACATTGCTATTGACAGGTGCCTGAATGGCTACAACATTGATGTCCTATTTCTGAAGACAGTAATAATTTTCACTGATTCTGATAGTGTGCAAATATTCGACAGCTCCTGTAAATCGCAGTAGACAAAATGACATGCATAATTTTGTGCCTGGGCTTATTTAACTGCTGGTTCTCTGTGAGGCCCATGGCTATTATACCTTTTCATTATGTGGCATTGTTTGCTTGTTCTTTCAATACTCTTTGCTGTACTTTTCAAGAGCTGCATAATGGTTTTTCAATGGCTGCTGGAACTATGCTGCAAACATTAAAACTCCACCACACCATTCATTTTTATCCCTGCTTGGTTCAAGATTTGATACCTTGCACTTCCCGAGTATAACAAAGTTCACAGTTGTGCTTTTGACTCATGCATTTGATTTCCGTATCTATATTTCTGCATCCTACCTTGTATAAGTATATCTTAAATAGCTCTTACATGAATTTTTAGTGGACTATCCTTTGGAAACACCCGAGGACAAGACTGGATGGTGGTAAAAATGGAGGACAAACTTCACATTTTCTGCAAAAAAAAAAAAAGCACTTGGTAATCTTGAGGAGAAAGAAAGTACAAGACTAGGCTTCTTATTGCTTGTTCTGTATTTTGAATAGTCATAAATAGAAAAACAATGTCTACCCCTCTTTGCAAAATAATTCATTAAGTCTATCAAGGAAGTAGCTAGTAAGAAAAATGTACAAAACATAGCTCTGAGAAACCTCTTTTTTCCTATTCAACCCATAACTCCATTCATTTTCTTTCTCCTGCTCTTCTCCCTCTATCCCATCCCTTGTTATGGTTTATTTTAACAGTTGATTATGGCATTTTCCTTGGTTGTTAACAAACAGAATATTAAAACCAGAACTTTTAGGCTGGAAATTGTAGATACAATATTAGGTAATTTTAACTTAAAAGGTATAATTGATCTATTAAAGAAACTGTGATGTAATTGGAACATAATACTGTAATGAAAGTTCACTTTGGGAGCATGTATTCTGATCATTTCACTCATTTCCTCTAAATGCTCACATTACATTCTACAGAACTGAAATCATTTTTGAAGTTTTTGGTTGTTACATCGATTTAGCCTTTAGATATAAAAGTTAACATTGATATGCGGTCCATGTTCATTTTTTTGCAATGAATAAGCCTAATATGTAAAGGAAGAAATCAAGTTTGAAAATTGAAATTTAGATCACATCAGGTCATGAATTTCCTTAGAATATTGTGCATTTCCATTGTACTGCACACGTCTCAAAGCATTTTACAGGAGTGAAAAAGTGAGGAGCAATTCTACAAGAGAGCAAAAACGTTGTGGAGATGGGACATTAGGAAGATAAAAAAAACAAGGGTGCTGTGAGATTTCAGAAAACTGGAGCATAGATACTAAAGGAGTGTCCACAGAAAAAGCCAACACCATCTTGACGGTATCTCAATGGATTACTAGATTGGAGGACCTTGTCCAAGGAGTGGTCATAACAATATACTGACCTCCTTCTTGGCTTTGCCCCTCTCTGAAATTGGGAGAGAGGATAAGAACTCAGCATTCAATTCTCTCAGACATCAGAAATTAGTGGATAAGTCAAAGATGGGGTGATGAGAATGCAAGTTCATGTGTGAGAAAAATGATTTCTTTATATCTTTGATGAAATCTGGTTTATACATGGTAGATGTAGAAAGTCTGGCAAGGAAATGTTTGGAAATATAAAGCTTTATGGCAATAAATGGCACGTTAGAGTTTTGGTAGAAAAGTGAAATTTTAAGGCAGTCAAGGTTTCATCAGTGAATGAAAGCAGTCTCGGTGACCAATCATATCTGAGAAGGAGGATGAGTTCAGAGGTCAAGAGGGCACCAGGCTTCAGCACCTCTGACCTTAACTTGAAGTAGCAGTCATAAAAGGTGGAGCAATATGGGTTAAAGACATTTAAGTGTTTGTGTGGCTAGTTGGGTGATTTTTTTTCAAACAGCTGGAGGTAGTGTTGTCTTACTGAAAGAATATTAAACATAATAAAATAGAAATTCCTGACTTGGTAATGTTGACAAATTAAGCATTATGAATCAAAGTCATAAAGTTTAAACCAGAAAGGTACTGATGTAAAATCAGAAAGCAAATAGATCACGAGTCCTTGAACATATAACAATGTGCTAATAGTGGAGATTCGTCAATCAATTGAAAAGCAGGAACTATTAGAGAACTTGATGTATTCCATATTGCATTCAGAGGCCTCCCGTGTTCATCTGTGAGGTGTTCATATAAGAGATAGTTCAGAATAAGAGGAGGATCAGGACCAAAGAACAAAGAAACAGGCCCTTCGGCCCTCCAAGCCTGCACCGACCCTGCTGCCTGACTGAACTAAAACCCACTACCCTTCCGGGGACTATATCCCTCTATTCCCAGCCTATTCATGTATTTGTTAAGACAAACCCTTAAAAGTCACCACTATATCTACTTCCACTACCTCCCCTGGCAACGAATTCCAAGCACCCACTACTCTGTAAAAAATCTGCCTTGTACATCTCCTTAAACTTATCCTTCACACCTTAAACCAATGCCCCTTAGTAATCGACTCTTCCACCTGGGAAAAAGCTTCTGACTATTCACTCTGTCCATGTCTCTCAATCTTGTAGACTTCTATCAGGTCACTGCTCAACCTCCGTCATTCCAGTGAGAACAAACCAAGTTTCTACAACTCTCCTCAAAGCTAATGCTCTCCATACCAGGCAACATCCTGATAAATCTTTTCTGTACCTTCTCCAAAGCCTCCACATTCTTCTGGTAGTGTGGCAACCAGAATTGAACACTATATTCCAAATACGGCCTAACTAAGGTTTTATAAACCAGGTAGATTACAATAGCTGCCTCAGATTTATTTAACATACTTCGTTTCTTTGAAATGCCAGGTAAGAAACAAACAGTTAAGCTGATTAGTAATTAGACAAACAATGAATTTGGGAGAGCGTGAACAGTTAACTTGTTCATGGGATCACAATAGACATATTGTAATAGTGATTGATTCTTTTGAAGTAAAATATGACTAATGCAGTAGTTTTTGTCCTCTGAGTTTAAAAACATATCCATATTTTAAGCAAAATTTGTAAAATGAAACAAGAAGCAACATCCGTAGGGAAAGTATGAAGTTAAAGTGTAATAGAAACATGTAACCTGACAAGGTCAATGAGATAATAGGCTCTACCAAAATGAAACAGATGTCATCCAATACTTTGTTTTGTTAATTATTGCTTACACGTTTAAATCTTTACTTTGTCAACAATGAAGAATCACAATGACCATACTGGTGTCAGTCTCAAACCATTCAACTGTTCTCCACAAATTACATTATCTAGGTCTTATCATTGGATAAGCAGCAGGACAGAGTGTCAACAATTCAAATACAAAGTTGTGGGAGAGAAAGGGATTCCATTTTCATTATGTGTGATGGAAGTTTACGTTTGCTGTTATTTCAAAAGGATTTGAGAAAGAAGCAGTCACACAGAATGGAATTTTAAACTGGACCAGTTTGGTGCAGTTTTAACCTGGACTGGGTGTAGTTCGGACAGGGTTCTCCAAACCATAGTCCACAAGCCATATCCAGCCCGCAGCTGGCCATGTCCAGATTGGAGTTTGCCGACCGCTGAGTTAGAAGATTAAAACCAGCAAAAGGTTGAGAAGCCATGGCTCCAACCTACCAATTGCAGGTTTAACTTAAACCTATTAAACTGTTTCCTTACAACCTCTTGTGGGAGGTCTTTTCTGTTTTCTAGTTACAGATCTCCAAACAGCAGGCTGCTGGTGTTACTGTTCATATTGCTCCTCATCTGTGGTCAATCACAGGCAGATTAACATTGGCTACCCTGACGTTATTGAGAAGACCTCCAGAGAATGGAAAGTGAACACTTGGCAAAATTGTGTAATCAAACGCTTTCCCTTCAGCCGGAAAGAAAGCATATTAACATATGCTAACCATTCAGTTGAAGGAATATTTAGAATCCCTGTAGTACAGATGGAGGCTATTCAGTCCTTCAAGTCTGCCCTGACTCTCCAAAAGAGCATCTTATCCCGGTCCTATCCCTGTAACTCCATGTATTTACCCCACTAATCACCCTAACCTACTCATCTTGAGAAACTAAGGGATAATTTCACACAGCTAATCCACTTAATCTGCACATCTTTGGACTGACCTTTAAATGCTACAATGCATCCATGGATCTCTGAACTTGCTGAATCTCAGATGGGAGAACAGTGGTAATGAATAAATCAGATTAAAACTCAAAAATATGTCAGTTAATTTTCAGTTCACTCATCTGCTTTCTGATTTGGTTATATGATTTTGCCAAGTGTTCAGGTTCTCTCAATCACATCGGGTTAGCTGATATAATCAACCATGGATGAGGAGCAATGTGACCAGAAGCACCAACTGGTCACTGTTCAAAGATCAATAAACAGATAGCAGAGAAGGCACCAGCAAAGAGGATAGCTGCAAAGAAGGAAGCAGGTAACCTGTGCCATGAGGTATTGAAGCAGGGCAAGATGGTATTACAAGCTTTGGGACCATGTGAGGAAGAAATGGAGGTCCCATGATTACACCTTCATGGAGGTGGCCTATTAAAGACAGGGGATGGGCTCTCAATACTACTATTCCAATCATCTTTAGCAGCTCAAGAGCCATGATGTTTCAACCAGAAGAGGTGGACACTACTGAGTAAGGTTGGGGCTAATGAGGCCAGTTCAATTTGGCAGCACCTTGGTAGTATAAAAGCATATAATCTTTTCAGAGAGCGAATTGTGGTAGTTGCTGGGATCATTGAAGCTATAGGAGCTGGTCTGATTCCTGCAGCTCCTCTCTGGGGAATGAGTCCTTTGGCTATGATGACTCCTTAGATTGGCACAGAGAAGGGATAGCATAGTGGTTAGCAATGCTGTCTATCAGTTCCAAGAACCTGAGCTTGATTCCTAACTTGGGTTATTATCTGTGTGGAGTTTGCACATCCTCCCCGTGTCTGCGTGAGTTTCCCTGGGTGCTCCGGTTTCCTCCCACAGTCCAAAGATGTGCAGGTTAGGTTGATTGGTTATGATAAATTGTGCTGAGATGCTTTGGTTAGAGGGAATAGCAGAAATATGTGGGGTTATCGGGATAGGGCCTGGGTGGGATTGTTGTCAGTGCAAACTTGATGGGCTGAATGGCTCTTTATGCACTGTAGGGTTTCTATAATCTATGAAGCCATAAAACTAGTGGCCTTTGCACATAGCAGAGAGCCACTCTGATGCTTAAAAAAAACTGCCAGGCAGATGGGAACACTGTCATCAATTGGGATCTTAATTATTTAAATTGCCTGCCCACTTCCATGCTGTGGGCTTCCTGTCAATATTCCTTCCCGACTCAAAAGAACTTCCCCAATGACAGTGATGCATCAGGGAGCCATTCCAACATAGAATGCCCCTATATTCCCAAGCAATACTCAGCTCCAATCCCAATATCATGCTATTGTCTTCAGGCTTTCAAACACATCAAGGAGTGGCTGCCAAGTACATACCAACATCGAACTTGACTAAGGATACTCGTCAAAAGTCAAGTTTTGACTTAATAACATGAGAGCATTCAATATGACCATCAGTATATTGAAAATATGCTCAGATACCTGGGATAGATCTAGTGTCCAGAATAGTTAGTGTCCTGGTTTGCACAAGCTCACACAGCTTATAAGGCCTGCAGAAGGGAAATGGGGTACTGCCTCAGAGAGCTTCCAGCCAATTGGATAGCTAGCAAATCTGTATTGCTTACAGCACAAGATAGGAATAACATGGCCACTGCTGATGACACAGGCAGTTTGGAATCGAGATCATTGCTGAATCAGGATACTAAAGAAATTGGTCAGATTGGCAAACTCTCGCAAGGAGAATGGGAATGCAGGTTTGGAAGGTTAATAGGCATGGAGATTAAGAGTGGGTGGAGGAAGCGTTGTCCTGAGGCAAGTTTCCAAAGCACACAGGAAACCCATAATGGGGGTTGTCCATCATTGCCCAACACCAGCCATATAGCTGGACTACCTCATGCCATGGATAAGATAACGGCAGGGCCAGACTGAAGCCCTTAAGTGGCCATTAATTGGTTTCTTAGCAGCCTCAATTAGATCCAAGGGTGAGCAGCCACCCAACACTTCCAATGGCTTCCATATAACTTCCTAAAGATTGCAGTTGGGTGAGCATGAAGCAAGATGATTATACAATATGTTTTACTGTGTGGAGCCAAAGAATGTTTTTTTTTCTGTGACATGGAGATGCTGGTGTCGGACTGGGGTAAACAAAGTAAGAAGTCTGACAACACCAGGTTTAAGTCTAACCGATTTATTTGATAGTAAACTCAAGCTTTTGGGGTTTGCCGCTTCATCAGGTGAATGGAGGGTTCTAGCCTCAGACAGAGCATATAACAGCACAGATAGTTTACAGGTTACTGATTAGAATGTGAATCTTTACATCTAACCTGCTATTTAAGTCTTAAAGTGGCCAACAATGGAAGGGGCATCAAGCCCAAGTTAAAGAGATGTGTATTATCTCCAGACAGTGCAGTAAGTGAGGTTTAGCAAACCCAGGCAAGTCATGGGGGTTACAGATATTATGACATGAACCCAAGATCCATATTGTTGGCTACTTTAAGACTTGAATAGTAGATTAGGTGTAAAGATTGCATTCTAATCAGTAATCTGTAAACTATCTGTGCTGTTATATGCTCTGTCTGAGGCCAGAACTCTCCATTCACCTGACGAAGGGGAAAATGCCAAAAGTTTGAGAGTTTATAATCAAATAAATCGGTTGGACTTAAATCTGGTGCTGTCAGGCTTCTTACTGTGTTTTCTTGCTAATGTACAATCCACAGTGCCTAATCTTCAGTCCATGTGGCCTTTTATACCCAACCGTTCACATAATTCTCCATGCTCCTCATAGATGTATAAATAATGAGCTGAACAGTGCAAGAATCTGTCTGTTTAGCTGCCCCACCACCCAACAGGAATCACTCCTACTTCCACATCCACCACCAGACTTCAGAGCATAAGGTTTCACCCCATGTTTCTGAAAAGGGCATTTTAAAAATTAACATACTTCATATTGAAAAAAGCCTGTCTTTCATAGAAGCCATTCAATAAAATTGAAATCTCAAGTGGTTAAAAAAATACTGAGTTATCATATCAAAAAATATAATTCTACAACAGATAACCTCTTTAAAAAAGTCAATAAAACCATGAACATAATCCCCTGTTGAAATAAACGGTAGCCATGATGTGGAGATGCTGGTGTTGGACTGGGGTAAACACAGTGCACAACAGAGCAGAGTTGCTGAGCAAAGACGGATAGCCAAGTTCCACACATGAGGACGGCTTCAACTGGGATCTTTGGTTCATGTCACACTATCTGTAACCCCTACAACTTGCCTGGGCTTGCAAAACTTCACTAACTGTCCTATCTGGAGACAGTACACATCTCTAACCTGTACTTAATGCTCTCTCCACTCAATGTCTGCATCTTAGAGACTTGATTATCTGTAAAGACTTGCATTCCAACCATTATTTTATAAATTGAGTTTGTGTCTTTATATGTCCTACTTGTGAATAGAACTCCCACTTATCTGATAAAGGAGCAGCAAGCACTCTGAAAGCTAATGGATTTTGCTACCAAATAAACCTGTTGGACTTTAACCTGGTGTTGTGAGAATTCTTACTGAGATAAATGATTCCAGAGTTTTTGCAATTCAGCCAAGCATTCAGGATAAGCCCAGCTATCAAAACAAACACTTAGGAATGTAAGCAATGGAATCGATTGATCCTGAAGAAGACGGTCTTGCAAATCATGTCTCTTCTATTTCAAAACAGATTGTTATTAATCAATTGAGTGCAACAAATGGCTAGATTTTAAAAAATTTTATGAAGATTTTTGTACAGTTAAATCACAATCCATAACATAAGAGAACACTGTTTTTTCTGCAGGTCTGAATGGATTATGAATTTTATTTCAATTAGGAAAAGTACTCTAATGCATTTCAACACTTAAACAATGCTGCTTAATGGAATGGTCAATTTACTTTTTCAGGACAGATCCCTGTGATGAATTCCTACATTTAAAGCATACCCACATTACATCACAGCATCTAATCATGCCATTTAACATTGATAAAATGCTTAACTATTACCTATCAGAATGTTAGCAATTCCTCAGCAGTTTCAAGAACTCTTCAACAGAAAGGAACTCTGGAAAGTTCCAGAAAAAACCCTTTCAAAATCCACACTAGCACATGGAAATAGTCTGGTATGGGAGGAGATTCTAATTTTCTATGGGATCGCAATATTGACTCTGACCCTAAAAGAGTTGCAATTTAAGACATTCCTGACCCATGAAAGGGCCACACAAAAATAGTGGGTAAAAAATTTGAAATTATCGTAAAAAGCTCTATATTTTAACTATTCCCAATCCATTTCTGTCTCGAATACCAGATAGGCATTTATACAACTGTGTTAAATCCATGGAAATTTATCTTCACATTTAATTTCCATCCATTTGAAATAACATTTCTATTGCCAGAAAGGAATCCTCCTGTCACACCTCAGCCTATGTCCCCTGTGATACTGCCAAGTACTTCTCAAACTCGACATCTCATAGCCAACACCCAATGAATTGTTGCTCAGATTTGAAAAGCAGTAGAAGATGGGGTAAACTGTGCACTCAATACATACAAAGAGTATCGGTATCAAACTCTTCTTCATTACTACCACAGCTCCGTTCTGCTTGAACCAATTATAGTCGTGCAATTCCACTGGTCACTGTTGAAAATTATTATAATAATAAGGCAGCTTCAAGGAAACCTCAGGAAAATAAATGAAGTAATACTTGGAAAATGGGCAGCCTGACAGATACTTTGTGTGAACTCAAAGATACAAAATAATTAAAAACATATTAGAATATAGAAAATAAAATGCATTACAAAAATCCTTCCAATTGTCCAAAGTTTTGTCCCAAAACTTTCACATTGCACAACCTTAAACAATGAAGACTTGATCATAAACTAATTGTGAAATTTTCACATTTAATAGATCAACAAATGGTACTAAGGCGTTAGTAAATGGCACTAATTGAAACCTTTTTGGCTTTTGAAGGATAAATCAACTATTTATCAGAGTTTCTAAAGTTTTTTTTCTCCTCTGATTTCTTGCCAATAAGTATTGTGGGTTATTATTATGTTTATTGAAAAACTGTTTTAAAGTCATTTCTCCAGCTTATCTTTAATTACACCACATTATCCAGCCTGAGAAATTCCTCGTAAATTATTTTGTAAGATTACTTTTTATTTAACTTCAATGGAATTCATCCCCAGTTTTAAACTAAAAGGCCAAGTCTGGCATGCACTTATCACACAGAGTCAAATCACTATTCTTTTAAATAATAATAAGTTGCCAACGTTTAAACTGGGGCTTCACTGAAATATGAAAGTATGACAATAGTATAATCCCCTCTTAGACAAGCTATATGTTGACATTTAAATGGATATGCCAGTTCAAATTAGTACGTAATGTGCTTTAACAGTATTGGATTGGTAACATTTTAAGCAGACTTGTTCTTAAATTTATGAATCTTTACTTATTTCTCCAGGAAAGCCAAACATTATTTATTTCAGTTTTGAAGAATTAATAGTAATTCCACTGGCTTCTTGCCATTCAGTTCCCTTATCTGATAAATCACCAATGCATTCAAACAATCCAGTTTTTACGTAGTTTCATGCTTGCTGATCAAATTTCAGATTGTTAACCATATCCAAAAGCAAAAGAGCTCAAGGGTTCGTTCCCCAAAGTGCATGACCTTGAATCATTGCCCAATTTGGAAAAGTTGCAACCACTGCAACCTTTTGATTCCTGGTCACAAAAAGGCATTTAACAATTCACAAGGGTGGGATGGATACCATAAAACTTTTGAGCTCATCTCCAGGATGTGGCAATCAACTCCATAAAGATCATGTATAGGAAGACCAACAGACTCAGTTGAAGTGAGTAGCCATCTTAGAATGGGGGGGTTTGCCAAAAGAACAATTAGTAGCAGTATCAGAGTGTTCCAAAATCATAAATTGTCATACTTAGTTAAGGATAAACAAGCAATTGTGTGCACTATTAAATTGATTCAGATGCACCACTAGAACTTTGGGAAAAGATATTGACTATCTAGCTGATCTATGCCCCTGATTATTTTACAGACCACGGTTGGACCACCCTAAGTCTTCTATGCTACAGAGAAAAAAGTCCCAGTATATCCAGCCTCTCCTTATAACTCCATCCGTCAAATCCTGGTTGCATCCTATTAATTTTTTTCTGCCCACTTTCTAGTTTAATAATACCCTATTATAGGGTGAACAGAATTGCATACAATATTTGAAGTGTGGCCTTACCAAAGTCTTGTATTACTTCAACAAGATGTCCCAACTCCTGTATTCAATGTTCTGACAAATGAAACCAAACATGCTGAATGCCTTTTTCACCCTTCTGTCCACCTGTGACTCCACTTTCAATGAGCAATGAACATGTACCCCTAGATCTCTTTGTTCTATAACTCTCTCCAACACCCTACCATTAACTGAGTTCCTGCCCAGGTTTGACCGATCAAAATGCATCATCTCGCATTTATCTAAATTAAATTCCGTTTGCCATTCATCAGCCTACTGGCCCAATTGATCAAGTTCTCATTGCAATCCGAGATAATCTTCTTCACTGTCCACTATGCCATCAATCTTCGTGTCATCTACAAACTTATTAATCTCCTAAATTTTCATCCAAATTATTTTTATAAATGACAAATAGCAGTGAACCTAATACCAATCCTTGAGGCACACTGCTGGCCACAGGCCTCCAGTTTGAAAAACAACCTTCTATAACCATTCTCTGGCTTCTGTCATCAAGCCAATTTTGTATCCATTTAGCTACCTCACCCTGGATCCCATGAGTTTTAATCTTATGCAATAACATACCATGCATGTGATACCTTGTCAAAGACCTTGTTAAAGTCCATGTAGACAACGTTGACTGCACTGCCCTCATCTCCTTCTTGATGGCCCCTTCAAAAAACTTAATCAAATTTGTGAGACATGATTTTCCACTCACAAAGCCATGCTGACTGTCCCTAATCAGTCTTTGCTTCTCTAAATCTCTGTAGGTTCTGGCTGTCAGAATACCTTCTAACAACTGCAGATGTGAGGCTCAGAGCATGTAGTTCCCATACTTTTCCCTGCAGCCCTTTTTAAAAAAGGTACATTTGCTATTCTCCAATTTTCAGGCACCTCATCTGTGGCTACCGATGATTCAAATATCTCTACAAGGGGACCCACAATTTCCTCGCTAAGCTCCTACAACATCTTGGAGTACACTTCATCAAGTCCTGGGGATTTATCTACCTTGATACTCTTGAAGATTTCCAGCATCTCCTTCTCTATTTATACTCAAGACATCACTATTTATTTTCCCAAGTTTCCTTACATACATGCTTTTCTCAAGACTAAATACTGATGAGAAATATTCATTTAGAATCTCACCCATCTCCTGTGGATCTGCACATAGGTGACCTTTTACCAGAATGCTATCAGGACTTGATGGTTTGGGTTATAAGGGGAGGCTAGATAGACTGGGATTTCTTTCCCTGGAGCATAGGAGGCTGAGGGGTGATCTTACAGAGGTCTATAAAATATTGAACGGCAAAGATTAGCTAGATAATCAATATCTTTTCACAAAAGTAGGGGAGTCTAAAACTAAAGAGCGTAGGTTTAAGGTGAGAGGGAAGAGATACAAATGTGTCCAGAGGGACAATTTTTCCACAGAGGGTGGTGAGTGTCTGGAACAAGCTGCCAGAGGTAGTAGAAGTGAGTCCAATGTTGTCTTTTAAAAAGCATTTAGAAAGTTACTTAGATAAGATGGGTATAGAAGGATATGGGCCAAATGCAAGCAATTGGGATTAACTTAAAAAAAAAAAGGGCAGCAAGGACAAGTTGGGCTGAAGGGCCTGTTTCCATGCTATAAGCCTTGATGACTCTATGACCTTGTTGAACCTTTAGAGGCCCTGCTCTCTCCCTAGTTACTCTTTTGCCTTTTATGTATTTGTAGAATCTCTATTTCATCAATTTCTCCAAAGATGAATTAAAGTAGATGAGGCAAAGCTTAGATGGGAGCATTAAGCTCTCAGTTTCACAGTCAGGTGAATTGACAGAGCAGTGTTTGGGATCACATTTAATTATTCAATTGAAACCGCTCAGTAGTTTTCTATTGAGTGTATTACACTGAATGCATGTGGTGAATATTACAAGTATTACAATTGTATGGAAGCACCTCAGAGTGCAACATGATCTATGTAGAGAATTTAAATATCTTTGCATCATTTGTAATGACTATTTGGAAATGACTTTTGTTTCTTTGGCTGTATTGAAGCACTTCAGAGAACAGCATGATATACGGAGAGAATTTTGCACTGTATGTGATAGCAATTCTGAAATGTTCTTTCAGATATTTTACAATTAAAGTACATTTTTGCAAAAAAAACTCTAGATTGTTTGTTGCAGAAGGGAAATTGTTTTTATATCGATTCTATATAGGAACAAGAATGAGCCAATCAGTCCCTCGAGTTTAATCTGCAGTTCGGTTAGATTATAGTATTCCTATCATCTACTTACTTTAGTTCAGTGGCCTTTCATCTCTGGAGACAAACATCAAAGCATTTACCAATTGTTGATGGGTGTTTTTTGATTATTCAGACAAGCTATTGGACTCTGTTAAAAACAACGTCCATTTAACATATTAACCACTCTCATCTATGTACCCTCTTTTAGTAGAAATGAGAGTGCACATGCTGGGCAAATATTGCACGGTGGCACAGAATACATGTAGAAAAACAAAAATCAAAGGCTGCAAATTTAAATGCTAGTAGGAGCAGGAACAAATTTGAAAATGTTCCCAGAGGTTGGCAGTGCATCCCATCATTCCAGAACAGCTGGCAATTAGAGCTGGCAAAGGTGGTAAGGGATGGTGGAGGTAGGAGGAAATGGAAAATTTAATCACTTCCAATTCATGGTCTTTTAGGATAATTCAGAACTTGTTAAGGAGCCTCTCCAGAACAGAATGGAGTTTTCAAATGATTTCCCTTGCAAGCAATAACAGCTTTGTGCAAATTTGTGCACAGCTGATGGATTCACTGTGGGGCCCTTGTAAACTACTCTGCAGCAATGTTTAAATTTCATCTGTTGTATGGGTGTAACTAGTGCCTACATAGATGTTGCTGCACCAAATCTTGTTGCCCATGCTCTTTATGACCATCTAGCCTTCCACAGAACTCTTCTTGGCAAAACGCTAGCAATCTTCAATGTTGCTGTCATCTGCTTTTACCATCAATGTCAGACAGATAGCTCTGACTTCCTTGGAAGCACTCAGTACCTCAGATTGGTCACTGAATTCACCTTCTAGCTAATTAGCCAATTTAAGCTTAAAGACAACATCATGAGCTTGACACGGTTCGAGCAGTGTCAGCATCCAAAATTCCAATTTGAAAATCTTAACTCACCAAGAAAAGGGAAATTAAGAGAGATGATCAAAAGTTTTGCCCATGATCTATTTCAGATGAGATAAAATAGGTGAAGAGATGATAGGCTTGGAGAAGAGAGTAGAGAGCTAGAGCTACTGAAAATAATGATAGACAAAGAGGGGGTTGTATAAGCGGACAAATCCAAAGGAATCGAATGTTTGATTTCAGGAATGATAATAAAGATTATAAATTTAAGTCAATTTGGGGAATTGGAACCAATGTAGATCAGCAAGTACAAAAATAGATAATGAGGATTGGGTCTTAATGTAGAACATTATGGACAGAATTTTCACATCCCGCCTACTATGATTCAGGAATCTTAATGAGTGGGACACAGACTGCATAAAGATCCATCACCTCGGGTGGGATTTTCCAGTCTTGGTGCAAAAATCCTGCCCTTTATGTCCACATTTTGGAGAGAATTTAGATTAGATAGAACAAAAGACAGGAGGTTGGCAAGGGAGCTTTTGGATAGGCAAGTTTGCAGATGATAAAGGAACGTATGAAGGTTTTGTCAGCAGAAGGGCTGAGATAAGGAAGGAAATGAATTATAATGCAGTGAACGAACTCAAGAGCACAAGAAATGGAACAGACTACATGACTTATTGGGACTACATTGACATTCAGTATGATCATGGATAACCTTGGGCTTTAACTCCCTTTCCTGTCTACTCGTCTATGTCCCTTGATTCCCTCAGAAGAAAAATCTGTCTATCCCAGCCTTAAATGTATTGAATGATAGAGAATCTGCAACTCTCTGGGTAGAGAATTCCAAAGATTCACAATCCTTTGAAATTTGAATGAAGAAACTGTTTCTCCTCTTGCTCTTAAATGATCAACTCTATCATGAAACTGGGTCCCTCCCCAAGATGTTGTAAATTTCCTGTGAAAACAGCCTCTCAGTGTCTGCTCTATTAAGCCCCTTCTGGATCTGATACATTTCAATGAGATTGTCTCTCATTCCACTAAACCACAGAGAATATAGGCCCAATTTATTCAGCCTCTTATCATTGGACTCTTATACCAGGGACCAGTTGAGTGAACTGTTTGCTGTACCACTACATGTGCAGGTATAATTGTTTCTTAAATGCAGAGACCAAAACTGCATATAGTACACTAGATGTCTTCTCACCAAAATCCTATACATTATAGCAGAACTTCCTTATCCCAATCCCCTTGCAATAAAGGCTACATGCTTTTTGCCTTCCTAATTGCTTGCAAGCTAATTTTAAGTTAAAGTTTATTTATTAGTCACAGGTAAGCCTTACATTAACACTGTAATGAAGTTACTGTGAAATTCCTGAAGTCACTAGAGTCTAGGTCAATGCACCTAATCAGCACGTACTTCATAATATGGGAGGAAACCGGAGCACCTGAGGGAAACCCACACAGACATGGGACAACGTGCAAACTCCACATAGAGTGACCCAAAGCAGAAATTGAACCCTGGTGCTATGAAACAGTAGTGCTAACCATTGAGCTACCATGTGCTCATACAAGTTCCTTGCATGAGCACATTCAAGTCTTTTTAAACATCAACATTTACAAGTTTCAATCTTTTAAAAAATGTTCTGCTTTCTATTCTTATGATCAAAATGATTGGTCAGAATTTTCTGATCCCTGCACGAGAGATATGGAAAGCCAGCAATAAGTCCTCTAACTTTTCACAGGATCAGATGATTCCAGTGGCAGGTGAGGTCAGAAAGTTTTGCTAATAACTTTGATACATTATACCTCAAGTGCCATCTTGCTGTTCATTCAGTTAACCTGTCGACATCTCTCTGTAGCCTATGTTTTCCTCAGTTTAACTTTCCACCTCACTTTATCACCAACAAGCTTAGATGCTTTACTCTCCAAGTTATTAATACAGATTGTAAATAGCTGAGACAGACAGGACAGCTCCATCACTGCCTGCCAATTTGAAAATGTTCTGTTTATGCCTACTCTCCACTTCCTGCCCATTGATTAATACACAAACTATGCTCATATATTACCCCAACTCCATGAGTCCATATTAAACTTTTGTGTGGCACTTTGTCAAAAGCCTTTCAGAAATCCAAGTATGCTACTTTTTCTATCTTATTAGTTACATCATGAAAAAACTCTAATACATTTGATAAACAGAATTTCACTTTGGTAAAACCATGTTGACATTCTAATCACACTATGCTTTATTAAATGCATTAAACTTCCTTATGAGTAGATTCCAGCATTTTCACAATGATTGATGTGAGGCTAGCTGGTCTGTAGTTCATTATTTTCTCTCTTCCTCTTTTCTTGAGCAGCAGTAATGCTTGCCAACTTCCAATCTGATTGGACCATTCTCAAATCTATTCATTTTGGAAAATCATAGCAAGTACATCTATTACCTCTGCAACTATTTCCTTTAGAAATCTAGGGAGTAAGCCAGGGATTTGTTGGATTCTGTTCCTCTAAGTTTCTCCAATACTTTTTCTCTGCTGATATTAATTTCCTTACTTACTTCATTCATTTTAGCTCCCAAATTATTGCCTATATGAAACTTTTGCCTTCTTCAGTGAAGATAGATAATAAATATTTGTTCAAAGCTTCCTCATTTCCACATGATATTTTTTTCCTGACTCTACTTCTAAGGACTAATGTTTACTTTAGCTACTCTCTCCTTTTTTTATATACTTCAAAACTATCTAAAATCTGGCTAGTTTACTCCCATTCTATTTTTCCTTTCTAAGCAGCAATCAGTAGGACTCACACCATGGAGTGACCATAATTGTGTAAGTAGTTAGATTCCAGGCATGTCAATTGATCTACAGCTGAACAATCTCAGCAGCAATGGGTATGATTATTGACATGTCTTTGCCTTTGTCAATATCCTACTTCTAGAAGCCTCCTCCAATCCCCACATCTGAGCAGAACATCAATCTGTAATGACTGTTCCTCCAACAACTGCATTACGTCATGCTTCCCTTTCCTCAGTTAGACAATTTCAAGTGACCCAGCAGCAGAAGGCAATCTCAGGGATGGTGCATTCTATACTTGACAGTCTTCTCCAAGTCTATTCCAAGTCAACCCCTTAACCTTCCTTAAATCAACCCTTCAACCTCAAGTCAATCCTTGGATTTCTGCCAAGTCAATCTCCTGGGTCTCTCCAAGGTCAACCCTTCAGATTTTCCCCAAGTCAACTCCTCCAGGTTTCCCCTGACTATGTTCCTGATGCCCTGGATTTGCCCCTGATATCCTGAAGATTTTCCCCAGGTAGACTGGAGCTTTCCCCTCAGTACCCTCCAAATAAGTCCCAGGATCCTGGAACCTTGCCCTAGAGTATTCCCTTCAGTACCATCCAACTAAACCCTCAGTCTCTCTCCAGCATGACCCCTGTCACCCAAGTTGAACTTGTACCCTGAGTCAAAGATTGCTTCACTCAAACCAGCCCTTTTTACATCTTTTGGCAATTTCAAGCCATGGGCAATCAACAGAAGATTGGATCTACAAAAAATTAAATTTCCAATCTTTTTAATTCCTGCCTCCTCCCAAAAGACTAAACAGGGATAACTTCTGATTCTGTGGAATCCTGTGGGGGGGGAAAAAATGAATTAGCAACCATTTTAAATCTATTCCAATCTGAACATATGGAGCTGCTCCCCATGCACTGTGCTTACCTCGAAGCTCCTCTTCGCACTGTTCCTGAGAATGGCATTTACTGCTGGGTCATTGCCAGTCATGGTCCCACTGTTCTGACATCCTGCCAACTTGGATGGACTTTTTGATAAGGGGGATGTTTGTGTGGGTGGGTATGCGTCTGGCATATGGACCCGATAACAATATGCAAATGCATTATAATGATGTTCTTGACATTGAACAGTGGGTTACATGACTTGCCATGCGGGAAGGAGGGACAATCGCATCAAGCTTTCGCATCAACATTAAAGCTAAGGTTGGGTTTATCGCCACATTTTCCACTCTCCCTGCAGAAAACAATACAGGAAAAGGGTCAAACAGGAAAACAATACTGGGATGAGTGAGGTGCAGTTGGAGGTCGTGACTGAGGAGAGAGTTGCAATTGTTTGAAAGAATCTGAAGTAAATAAAAATGAAATTGGGAGAGATATAAAATGGATGCTGATTCATTAACTTTTTATACGGTGTCTCACAAAGTCAAAGATTATCTCCATATGTCTTTCAGGAAGAGAGAAGAAATAAATGGAATAAAAAAGATCATTTGTCCTGAATCCAATCATCTGTTGATTGCCAATCGCTTGGAATTACCAACAGATGTTGCCTTCAAACCCAAATAATAAGGAGAAAGATGAATTGGATACAGAAAATTTAAAATGAATGGCGTATACTAATTCTAAATTCTCTGATCATATCATGCAAAGAACTTTCCCGTAGTCTTTCAAAGCTTTCCAGAAGGCAGCATTCTACTTTTAAATAGAAGCTAAATATAGATAAAAGACCTCAAAAATTAAATTGTGGCTTATACATTAATTTCAGTTGATAACCAGCAGCAATGGGATATGGAGCACATTGGATTCCAGTTCTATAATTCAATGCAGGGCCAAAACCTGGGGAAATCATTTGTGAACCTGATGATAGGTAGAACTTTACAGCAGTTACAAGGGTGCCAGCGACCAGCTAAAGAGCTGGTGATGGTCCTTCCTCTGCAATCAGGGACCAGGAAAACAGAAGGTCTACCTGCCAAGAGATACTGGCCATTTGCAGGCCACTGGGGTAGTGATGGTTGCTGTTGGTAATCTATCCACCCAAGAATCTGAGGGACCCAGACACATATTAATGATGGCAGGAAGGGAGTCACAGAGCAAGTGGGCCTGGGGGGCAGAGAAGAGATGGAGTCATAGCAAACAAAGGGGTGTGGCTCTCAGAGGACCCCACCTTCTTGATGCCAGATCCCTCAATCAGGCATGGAGTGCTTTGGAACCATGGACCCTGTGTGTTTGCTTGACAGACTCCCCCACATGATGAGACCCCACCTGGTGCTCAGATGGCACCCAGAGGTCAGCATTAATTGACCACTAAAGGGACTCAATTGGTCACGAGGCAGGAAAATGTGTCTCTGGGCCTTCCCGCCACAGACTTAATTATTGAGGTGGATGCAGAAAGATGGCATGTCCTTAACCGCCAACCAGCCACCTAATTAAATGATGGGTGGCATGGTGGCTAGTACTGTCTCACAGCACCAGGGACCCAGTTTCAAATCTCGGCTTGAATCACTGTCTGTGTGGAGTCTGCACTTTCTCCCTGCATCTGCATGGGTTTCCTTCTGGTGCTCCAGTTTCCTCCCACACACCAAAAGATGTACTGGTTAGGCCGATTAGCCATGCTAAATTCTCCTTCATTGTACCTGAATAGTCACTGGAGTGTGGCGACTAGGGGATTTTCGCAGTAACTTCATTGCAGTGTTAATGTAAGCCTACCGGTGACACTAACAAAAATTCTTTAAAAAAAATACCCCTTCTCACTCCACCAAATCCAGGGCATAAGATTCCAACCTATGTTGCAAAAAGATATGTTCCAAATGATTCCAAACTGTGTCTAAACACACAGTTCAGATAACTGTCAAATTGAGCTTCAATGTCACAATGTGATGCAATTTGAAGCCTTTCATTAGATTAATCTGTGTGTTAATTTGCAAATATCCATGATTCTCTACTTCAAGGGATACTCCAACCACCCATTCATTATACTTCCTAACAGGCTCGTCATGGAATTGTGCACTGACTTTTGCCCCAAATTAGAGGGGCATCAGTACAGCATCTTCTACAGGGATGAGTCTGGGGACCTGGGGGAACAAATCAAGTAAATATGTATCTCTTTAACAATCTTCAATCAGATTGGGTAATGAGCAGAACAGCAAATATCAGTTAGATCATAAAATAGAATGTGAAATCAGATGCAGGAACTTAAATAAAGAGAGGGAAAGAAAGATGGAATTGGGAGAGGAGAGAGATAAAATATACAGGAAAAAATTAGAATGCTTATTTTAATTTTGAATTTTCCAGCAAGTCTGTTTGGAAAAGTTTATTTTCAGTGCCAGAGAATTTGTTTGGCAGTGCACTAGAATTGATAAACCCTGGTGAGTTCAGTGTGTGTTCATTGCCTATGTTCGTTAGTTTTATGCGGCTGTGTATTTCAATGCAGAGTATCTCAATGAGACACTGGTTATATTACAGTCTCTTATGGGCTGGGCATCCTACACACATTTAACATCCTGACCTCCACATTTAACAGTGCACAGCTGATTGCCAGAATTACTGCCCCATGTATAATTGGAAAATCACATCGCTCTTCTGTGGCAAAATCCAGTACAATTTGTTTTCCACATGGAATTGGTAAATATTCAAGAACGATTTAGGTATCTGATTTTTATTTCCATTGCGTATCTCGGGAAAGTAGGACATATTTTCTGCCAAACATATTTGCTAGGACCTTAAGATTAAATACTCCTCTTTAAGATAAGTGTCATGGGACATTTACCATTCATTTGAAATGGAAGAAATCTATGATTTAAGTTTCATTTAAGAGTCATTTTTTTCCCCGACAGCACCGTTCCCCTGTTCACACTAGTGAGGGAATCATTATTAGCCATATTCTCAGGTCTTCTAATTGAAGCTTGAACTCCTAACCCACTAAAGAGCTCAAAACAGATGTTTCTAACAGAGCTTTACCAATGGGCTGGGTGTGTCCTGAACTATCATTCCACTAATGATTGCTTGAGTCTTACAGATACTATGTTATTAGAAAAATATTCATATTGATTTCATATCTAGATCCTTGCCAAGTGACACTTTGAATGAAAGGAGGTATATACACATATCCTTTTGGATATATTCTTCTAGTTTGCATGAGTACAATAGGTGATTCACAAACTATATTTATGACCTGTTAAGAAAATCTGTGCTAAAAATTTAAATTCAAGACAAATAATAAATTTCCTAATTACTTGCTTTATTACTCATACTTCACTAATTGTTACCAAGGCACAAGGGAAATATCTAGAGGTTGGAAGTGGAAAATAAAGGGCTACAATATTTAATCCTAAGTGGACATTTCAAGCCTCATTGGAACATAAAGTCTATGTGGGGTGCCCAGCTGACATTAAGGGCTGGATCTCGTTTATATTCCATTGGTCAACTGCCTGGTCAATACAGGCACAAAGAAGCAGGTGGCTCCAAGCCACAGAACATGCCACCCTGGGGCTACCTGCTGATAGAAGTTGGGACTGCTCTCCTTGAAAAGAAGGCAGCTCAGAGGAGATTTTATAGGGATGCTCAAAATCATGAAGTGCTGGACATAACCTGTGCTTCTGTGATACACAGGTAATTCATGGCTACCTGGGAAGGAACTGGAACCCCAGGGTAGCAGAGCTCAGAGGCTCCAACATGGAGCCTGAAGGAGCATACTAAGCCCAAAGATAAAATTAACATTTGACTTTGAGGCCATACTTATTCCCAACATGTTTTACTGAGTGAGGTGCAATGTAATTTTAAAATGCTAGGACCTGTATGCATCATAAGATCAGGATGACCATGTGCTAAATAGACACCCATCTGAGCCAGACTGTGTCTCAGCAATAGGCAAAAAGCAGCAGAACTAAACCAGTTGTGGAGTATATTGGAGGGTCAATAGGAGTCTTGACAGGGTTGATGTGGAAAGGATGTTTGCTCTTGAGAGAATCTCGAACCAGGACTCAGTATTTAAATTTAAGGAGTCGCTCACTTAAAGCAAAGGTGAGGCAAAAAAGAATTCTCTCAGAGGGTTGAGAGTCTTTGGAACTCTCCTGAGAAGATGGCAGAAGCAGAGCATGTGAATCTTAAGGGAGAACTGGCTTGACTTTTGGTATGCAAGGTGTGATAGGTTATTAGAAGAGGCAGGAAGTAGATTTGAGGTTTCTATCAGATCAGCCATTATCTTATTAAATGGCGGAGCAGGCTTGAGGGAGTGAATGGCCTACTCTGTTCCTTGTTCGTACGTTGGTATAGAGTCCTAAATTGTCACTTCAGTTCTACCTGATTTTGTCAGGTGAAAGGAATTAACATTTGGTATCTATTAGCACCAGAGGCTGAGTTAAGAAAAAAGGTTAAAACCATTTGTAACTTTCAATCTTGAAAGAAGGTGAATGAGAGGAGATCTTACAAAAGGTATACAAGATGCTAAAAGTGTAGCAAAGATTATATACTTGTTAATAAGTTAAGCATTAATGTAGGATAGCTTCTGTCCCACATTTTGAAATATCTTCTAGTTAGGATAATACAGACAAAATTATCAATCGTCCAGTAGCAGCAACTTCCATCTATAACGTATTTTATATCATGAGATGTTTCAAGGAGCAGTCTTGTCAAATAAATTTTAAACACCAAGTTATATTCAACAACTTGTATTGATATAGCACCTTTAAACAGAAAGGAATGTCCCAAGGTGTTTCACAAACACATTATAAAACACCGTCACTGAACTACTTGAGGTATTATTATGTTAGATGACCCAAAACTTAATCAAAAAGGTAGGTTTCAAAAGGAAGAAAGCAAGGTAAGGAGGCAGAGAAATGTAAGGAGGCAATTCTTGAACTTGGGGCAAGACAGCTGAAGCTGGAGAAATTATAATTGGGAATGCATGAGAAACAAGAATTGAAAGATTGCTGGTATCTTAGAAGGTTGAGAGTTGGAGGAGACTACAGAATTAGGAAAAGGAAAGACCGTGACGGGATTTGAAAATAAGGATAAGGATGAGGATTTTAAAGTCAAGATATTGCTTGGCTGGCAACTAACGTAGATCAGCAAACACAGGGACGATCAGAGTTAAGACATGGAAAACCACATTTTGGATGACCTCAAAGTTTCTAGAGGATAGGATGTGGAAGATAAGCCAGGCATGTGAATTGAATAGTTAAATCTAGACATAATATAGACATGAATAAGGATTTCAGCAGCAGATGAGCTGAGGCAGGGGCAAAATCAGATGGTGTTGAGATGGAAATAAGCAGTCTTAGTGCCGGCATGAATTAAATGTCATAAGCTCATCTTGCAATGATGTGTAACACCAAGATTCTGAAAAGACTGGTTTAATCACAGGTTGTCCAGAAAAAGTATGTGAAATCCAATCCAGCCAATTATTATCCCCATCATTCTCCTCTTAATCATGAGCAAAGTGATGGAAGATATTGTTTACAGTGCAATCAAGTAGCATTTGCACAGTAAAAATTGCTCACCAAAATCAGTTTGGCTTCAGATCAAATTATCATCTTAATCCAAAGAGAAAGAGCAGATTTCCAGAAGTGAGATGAGAATGACCACCCTTAATGTCATAGTAGCATTTGTGGAAGTTTTATGGCATAGTGGCAGCTGATCCTGAACACCAGGTTTGAGTCCAATGCCAGGACATATTGGCCACGGAAGGAACATTCAACACGATTCAATGGGCTGACATTCAGCTGGGGAATCATTCCATTGCTTTCCCCCACTATTTCCCAAAAGGTAAAAAAAGGAGAGTAGGTGTGAAGATTCACCAAAAAATGGTAGATTTGACCGAGTGTAACACCAAGTAATCCAGCGATATTGAATACGATGAGAATCAATGGGAAAACTCTTCAATGGTTGGAGTCATACCTAGCACAAAGGAAGATGGCTACAATTGTTGAAGGCCTATTATCTCTTGCTCTGGAAATCACTGATGGTGTTCCTCAGAGTAGTGCCCTAGAGTTAACCAACCTCCTGACTCATCAAAACTTGTCCATCATTTACAAGGCACAAGTCAGGAGTGTGATGGAATACTCCTCACTTGCCTGATGAGTGCAGTTCCAACAACACTCAAGAAGCTCGACATGATCCAGGATAAATCAACCTGTTTGATTGGCACTCCTTCCATCACATTTGCTCAGGAACAGTAGCGTCTACAGCCTGCAGAATTGTGTACAGTTCTAATCATCCGATTATAGAAAGGATATTATTAAACTAGAAAAAGTGTGCAGAAAAGATTTATTAGAATGGTACTGGGACTTGATGGTTTGAGTTATGAGGAGAGGCTGGATAGACTGGGACTTTTTTCTCTGGAGCATATTATGCTGAGGGGTGATCTTATAGAGGTCTATAAAATACTGAAGGACATAGACCAGTTAGATGGTCAATATCTTTTCCCAAAGGTAAGGGAGTTTAAAACAAGGGGACATAGGTTTAAGGTGAGATGGGAGAGGGGAGTAGCTGGAACAAGCTGCCAGAGGTAATGATAAAGGCAGGTACAATTTTATCTTTTTAAAAGCATTTAGACAGTTACATGGTTAAGATAGGTATAGAGGGATATAAACCAAAATGTGGGCAACTGGGACTAGCTTAGGAATTTAAAACAAATGGGAAGTATAGACAAGTTGGGTCAAAGGGCCTATTTCCATGCTGTAAACTTCTACGACTCAATGTTTACAAGATGGATTGCAACTTATCAAGGTTTCTTTTAAGAGTAACTTCTAAACCTGTGACTTCTAATAGTTGGAAGAATAAGGTCATAGAAACATTATCTGCAAGTTACCCTCCAAATAACACTATTCTGGCTTGGAGATACAGTGACAGTGAAGACAGAGTAACGTATTAATATTTTGGAACTCTGTCCCTATGAGCAGTCATGATGTAAAGACGCCGGTGTTGGATTGGGGTATAAGAACTCAGCAACACCAATTTTAAATCCAACCAATTTATTTGATAGTAAAATTGCGAGCTTTCAACACTCTGTCGTGTCTTCGTCAGGCCAATGCAGTATTCTGGTCTGCAATAGCACACATCAGCACAGACAGTCATAGATTGCTGATTAGAATGTGAATCCTTACGTGTAACCTGCTATTCAAGTGTTAAAGTGGCTAACAATGTGTGTGAAGGGAATCCTGAGCATTGGTTAGAGAATTGTGTATTTTCTCCAGACAGCACAGTAAGTGAGGTTTTTTGCTAACCCAGGCAAGTTACGGGGGTTACAGATAGTGTGTCATGAGCCAAGATCCCTGTTAAGACCGTCCTCATGTGTGCGGAACTTGGCTATCAGTCTCTGCTCAGCGACTCTGCGCTGTCGTGTGTCACGAAGGCCCCCTTGAAGAACATTTACCCACAGGTCGGAGGCCGAATGCCCATGATTGCTGAAGTGTTCGCCCACAGGAAGGGAACTGTTTTGCCTGGTGATTGTTGAGCGATGCTAATTCATCCGCTGTCGTAGTGTCTGCATGGTCTCCCCAATATACCATGCTTCGGGACATCCTTTCTTGCAACGTATTAGGTAGACAACGTTGGCCGAGTTGCAAGAGTATGTACCACGTACCTGGTGAATGGTATCCTCACGTTTGATGATGTCATCCATGTCTATGATCTGGCATGTCTTGCAGAGGTTGCTGTGGCAGGGTTATGTGGTATTGTGGTCACTGTTCTCCTGAAGGTTGGGTAGTTTGCTGCGAACAATGATCTGTTTGAGGTTGTGCGGTTGTCTGAAAGCAAGAAGTGGGGGGGTGGGGATGGCCCTAGTGAGATGTTCATCGTCATCAATGATATGTTGAAGACTCCGGAGAAGATGTCGTAGCTTCTCCGCTCCGGGGAAGTACTGGACAACAAAGGGTACTCTGTCCACTGTGTCCCGTGTTCGTCTTCTGAGGAGGTCAGTGCGGTTTATCGCTGTGGCACGTCGGAACTGCCGATCGATGAGTCGAGCGCCATATCCTGTTCTCACGAGGGCATCCTTCAGCGTCTGGAGGTGTCTGTCACGATCCTCCTCATCTGAGCAAATTCTGTGTATACGGAGGGCTTGTCCATAGGAATGGCTTCTTTAACGTGTCTAGGGTGGAAGCTGGAGAAGTGGAGCATTGTGAGGTTGTCTGTCGGTTTGCTGTACAGTGAGGTGCTGAGGTGACCGTCCTTGATGGAGATGCGTGTGTCCAAGAATGCAACTGATTCTGGAGAATAGTCCATGGTGAGTCTGATGGTGAGATGGAACTTGTTGATATCATCATACAGTTGTTTCAATGATTGTTCACCATGAGTCCAAAGGAAAAAGATGTCATCAATGTATCTAGTATATAACCTTGGTTGAAGATCTCGTGTAGTGAAGAAGTCTTGTTCGAACTTGTGCATGAAGATGTTGGCATACTGAGGTGCGAATTTGGTCCCCATGGCTATTCCGTGTGTCTGGATGAAAAGCTGATTGTTGAAGGTGAAGACATTGTGGTCCAAGATGAAGCGGATGAGTTGTAAAATTGCATCTGGAAACTGGCAGTTGTTGGCATTGAGTACTGAGGCAGTTGCAGCAGTACCATCGTCGTGGGGGATGTTGGTGTAGAGCGCCGAGACATCCATTGTGACAAGGAGTGTCCCTGGTTCTACTACTCCATGTGTGCTGAGTTTCTGTAGGAAGTCCGTAGTGTCAAGACAAAAGCTGGGGGTTCTTTGTACAATGGGTTTCAGGATGCCTTCGATATAGCCGGAGAGATTCTCACATGTCTCAGGATGGGATGGCCGGGTATGTTTGCCTCGTGTATCTTTGGGAGGCAGTAGAGATCTCCAATGCTGGGAGTACGTGGAATGAGAGCCCGGAGGGTGTTCTGAAGGTCCGGATCAAAGGTTTTGATCAGAGTGTTGAGTTGACGAGTGTGTTCTTTGGTCGGATCTGCTGGTAACTGCCTGTAGTGTTTCTCATTGTTTAGTTGTCGGTACACTTCTTAAACCGCACTGACCTCCTCAGAAGACGAACACGGGACACAGTGGACAGAGTACCCTTTGTTGTCCAGTACTTCCCCGGAGCGGAGAAGCTATGACATCTTCTCCGGAGTCTTCAACATATCATTGATGATGATGAACATCTCGCTAGGGCCATCCCCACCCCCCACTTCTTGCTTTCAGACAACCGCACAACCTCAAACAGATCATTGTTCGCAGCAAACTACCCAACCTTCAGGAGACCAGTGACCACAATACCACACAACCCTGCCACAGCAACCTCTGCAAGACATGCCGGATCATAGACATGGATGACATCAAACGTGAGGATACCATTCACCAGGTGCACGGTACATACTCTTGCAACTCGGCCAATGTTGTCTACCTAATACGTTGCAAGAAAGGATGTCCCGAGGCATGGTACATTGGAGACGCCATGCAGACACTGCGACAGCGGATGAATGAGCATCGCTCAACAACCACCAGGCAAAACAGTTCCCTTCCTGTGGGCGAACACTTCAGCAGTCATGGGTATTCGGCCTCCGACCTGCAGGTAAATATTCTTCAAGGGGGGCCTTCGGGACACACGACAGCGCAGTGTCGCTGAGCAGAGACTGATAGCCAAGTTCCGCACACATGAGGACGGTCTTAATAGGGATCTTGGCTTCATGTCACACTATCTGTAACACCCGTAACTTGCCTGGTTTAGCAAAAAACCTCACTTACTGTGCTGTCTGGAGAAAATACACAATTCTCTAACCAATGCTCAGGATTCCCTTCACACACATTGTTAGCCACTTTAACACTTGAATAGCAGGTTAGATGTAAGGATTCACATTCTAATCAGCAATCTATGACTGTCTGTGCTGATGAGTGCTATTGCAGACCAGAATACTGCATTGGCCTGACGAAGACACGACAGAGTGTTGAAAGCTCGCAATTTTACTATCAAATAAATTGGTTGGATTTAAAATTGGTGTTGCTAAATTCTTACTGAGTTCCTATTAGCAGTGGCAGTCTACCAACACCATGAGGGCTACAGCAGTTAGAGTCTCTTCAGTAGAATCTTCTCAAAGGCAGTTAGGGAAGGACAAAATAAGTTTTAACATTGCTAGTGATGCCCACATCCTATAAACAAATAAAAAAATGTTCCCTGCTCAGAGCAAATTTAGACCCATACAGTATCAGCATTTTTGATCACATCAAATAATAACACCGTAGATTTGGATTTTCTAGTATCAGAATAATTTTCCAGTGTTAATTTAAAATATGAAGAATATGATTGGTATTGAAATGCATTTGATAAGTTACTGGACACAGCAGAATTTTTAAAGGGAAAAAAAAAATCAATGAATTCTGAGTGATTTACAAAAATCATGGATTATGGATGGAAAAATATTGGAAAGTATTTAAAGAAAAAGCATCTGTTTTCAAGGATTACTGGAAGACCACATAATGGAAAAAAGGCTGCAATTTGAGACTTACCATTATAACCAGGAGGAGCCAGTTTATGACGGAATCAATCAAAACGTTTCAGTGTCGGATACAATATAGATGTAAACGCAGGATTTGGGATTTATTTGATGATTGCAACTGCATTTGTCACCAATTGCTGGCCAGGTAATTCTAACAGCTACTTAAACCAGCATAAAGCTGGCTGAAATAATACCAGAGAGGTCAAAATTCTAACTTACATACAGTTTTACTCCAAAAAAAGTGTCTGTTTAGCCATCAAACACCTTTCCAAATCCATTTTCCAGCAACTGGTCCAATAGTCTTGTATGTTATGGCATTTCAAGTGTTCATCTAATGCTTCTTGACTATTGAGGGTTCCCACCTCCAAAATAGTGACAAGACAGTGAGTTCCAGATTCCTACTACCCGCTGAGTGAAAAGGTTTTTCCTCAAATCCCCTCTGAATCTCCTCCCCCTTACTTTAAATCTATGCCCCCCCCCTTCCCCCTGGTTATTGACCCCTCTATTGAGGGAAAATGTTCCTTCCTATCTACCCTATTTATGCTTCTCATAATTTTGTGCACTTCATGCCAGGGCATACCTACTGATCACACTTTCTGGGGTCAATAGGTTGATACTGTATTTGCATGGCACAGACAGATGGTCAAACAATTACAGATGCATCTTAATCACCCAGTCTTCACCTTCTGCTACAGAATATAGAGAAGAGTGCCAGCACAAAGAAGGGGGTGGGTTTCAGAGCTCCCTAGAGAAGAAACAAGTCTTCATTGTAGAGTTATAGAGGCTGGAATTCTCTGGTTTCTCAGGCCCCATTGCCACAATCAGTGGGAAAGGAGAAGTTGATGCTCAGTCAAAGCTCCATTCACAGCAGCAGGACCTGAAAATCCTAGCTACTGGTGAGGTCAAAGAATTACAGCCAGAGAAACTAGAGACTGATTATAGTCCCAGTCCTGTTCATTGCTGTTTCTGGAGCTGCTAAGATTACAGAACTGGCAACCAATCCAATTGGTTGATGACACTCTGAACCAGGACTTATGTCAAAATGAGGCATGAAGTCCCTTATCCAAACAATTGATTCTCTGCAGCTCATCAAATAGCGCAGTGGCATAGTGGTAACACTGCTGCCTCACAGCGCCAGGAACCCAGCCTTGGGTAACTATGTGGAGTTTGCATATTTTCTCAGTGTCTGCATGTGTTTATTCCTGGTGCTCTGGTTTCCTCCCACAGTCCAAAGATGTGCAGATTTGGTGGATTGACCGTGCTAACTTTCCCCTTAGTGTCTCAGGATGTGCAGGTTAGGAGAATTAGTGGGATAAATACAAAGGCTTACAGGGATAGAGCGGGGGACTAGGCCTGGTTAAGATGCTCTTTCAAAGAGTTGGTGCTAATTCAATAGACTGAATGGAATTTTTCTGCACTGTAGTGATTCTGTGGAAATGGCTGTGGGGATGCTGTGATTACTGAGGATGGATTTGAGATGACTCTTCAGGTAGCAAGGGTGGGAAATCTACTATCTGAAATCTTGCCTTATGCCTCCACTTTTAAAGTCCATGCTCCCATATGCCTTATTAACTATTTGCTCAACTTGTCTTGCCATTTTCAACAGCTTGAGCACATATCCATCTTGACCTTAGATGAGCAATATCTAGATAAACTTGCATTATGTTTGATTTTAATGCTATCACTTTTCTTTTTGTTGAATTTCCCAGTCAATACTTAACACAGACCTTCCGCCAGTCCAGTTCTCTCTTTTCTGTCTCTCAACATGTCCACTGTTCCTTTAATTCCATGGACTCTGACTTCACTAAAAAGCTTGTTAGGCGACATACTATTAAATGCCAAAACTAAAAGTCTACGTACACCACATCAACCGTATTATCCACGTCAACCCTCTGTTACCTCGTCCAAAACTGAAGCAGGTTAGTTATTTGTCAATTAAGAGTTATTCATTAGTTAAAGGGAAGGACATTTCAGAAATTCTGACAAATAACTAGAGGAATTAAAAAAAAGCTATTGACAGCCTTTCTGTACTCTGAAGAAACACATTAACATGTTTATTAATGACAAGTCCATTAATGGCATCTACTAAAGTCATGTATCACTTTGTAACAATAATTATTTAGTCAACAGAAATCAAATAAAACAGCTGAAAGTTGAAAGTCAGTCAAATACAAATAAATGGCCAGGTAAGAATGGTGACTTACATACACCGGTCAGACTGAAACAGGAAGTATGCAGAGTATGTAATGAGTTAATAAAGTGCATTCATCACTAATTAATGTAGACCTTTGAACGATCCACAAAGACAGTGCAATGAACTGCAAAATTAAGAAGTTGTGTGTATCCATTAATGTACTAAGAATCCATGTTTTGGCATACCTTAAAGAAGCAGCCACCTGACACAGATAGCCTGTTCAGAAAGCTTGGGATGTTTGCTACAAATGAAGTTGTTGCACTTTAAGCTGGTGTTGTGGGATTTCTTTGTTGTATCTTGAAAAACGTAGAGAAATTCAACCTTACACTTGGAATGAATTTACAATTTTAATGAATACAGTTGTATTTCAAAGATTTAATCTGAAAGTCCAATTTGATCCAGATCTACAGCTTTTTCAGATATGTCCTTGTGAGTGCCTGTTTCAATTCATTTTTAATTTCATTCAGATTTTCTGTTTCTGAACTCAATTAACTGTTCTACAATAATTAGAACGTGAAGGAATCTGAATGGTGTTTCACATCAGTCCCACAAAAACAAAGATCTGGATCACAAGTCAAACAGGATCACATAACATTTTGCAATAGTATTTCTATAGTCAAACAAAAACTCACTTGTCAGGATCAGGTAATATTTCAGTATTACATCTGGATTAAAATTAGATCTTTATCTTTAAGGAGTGAAATCAGGGAACGCATTTGCTCATAAATGGTAGTGGAAATCCTTGGAACTTTCTAATCTTAAAATGTTGTGGATTTTGGGTCAATTGGAAATTCAAGGCTGAAATTATTAGGTGAAGCTTTCAATGAAGGTAGAGCACTGATGGATAAATGCAGTTGGCATATAGATTAGCAAATATCTAATTGTATTTGTGAAGGTTCTGCCTTCTCAACCTTGCCCCTCACCGGAGGTGTGCTGATCCTTAGGTTAAATCACTACCAGACAGCTCTCCCCCTCAAAGGAGAGAGCAGTCTGTGGTCATCTGGGACTTTAATAATATGGAAGAACAGGCTTCATAGGCTGAATGTTTGCTTTTTTTTTTATTAGTGTCACAAGTAGGCTTACATTAACACTGCAATGTAGTTACTGTGAAAATCCTTAATTGCCACACTCTGGTGCCTGTTCAGGTACACTGGCCAATGCATCTAACCAGTAGGTCTTTTGGATTCTGGGAGGAAACTGGAGCACCTAGAGGAAACCAATGCAGACACAGGAAGGATGTGCAAACTCCAAACAGTGACCCAAGCCGGGGATTGAATCCGGGTCGCTGGCACTGCAAGGCAGCAGTGCTAACCACTCATTCTACGTTCCTGCTACTGGCCTGAAATTCCTCAGGGCTGATGTGATCTTGGAACAAAAGTGTAACAGAATGTGATGGACATACTAGAAATTTGTTGGACATCACTACTGATCGGTCTCTGTCCTATAAATAATTCATCATAAGTTTGCTGCCGGGATAGGAGAGGGTGGAAATTTCTTTCCCCCTTTCAACACGTGAAGTTAAAGTAAAAAGAGGAAAGAATGAGCAAGATTTCTTGCTGGTCTTGCCTTCACTAACCTGATAATGTCAGAGATTTTCAAGATATTGGTATTCAGTATAGTGTAACAGTGGAATTGTAGCCTTTTGCATGTTCTAGGCCAGGTCATGGTATGGAAGACACAAAGATTTTAAACCACATTGAACTTATTGGACGATAAAAAAGCGACCAATAAACCATTTCACCACCTGATGTAAAACTGGATTGCCCATCTGAAATGCACCTTTTCATTGACTCCTGCTTCATTAGTGGTCAAATGTGGCAGAGTGGAGGATTCTAAGGCTCGTGAGCTGTTTGTAGCCAGCCATGACAGACTGGCTTAGCTTGCATTCTGGTATCAGGGTGAATGTTAGTGGTGGTACAGAATTGTTGTCATCATGAATAAAAGGCATTATGTTCCAGTCCATATTTATTCACTGTCTCAGCCTGTCCAAGGGAACATGGTGGTTGAGCTCAGATCCTGCATGACCCCCAGTTACTGTGATATGGTATTACAGACTCCTGCAGAGAGGGATTCAGCCATTACAATAACCACTCATTCCATGATTAACATGCACAAGAATCACACAAAGTCAACAATATCAGAGGCTGATAGGATGGAGGAGGTAGATGTTCTGAGGCAAGATGTATTAGCAATTTTGAAAAACCTGAGGGTTGATAAATCCCCTGGGATAGATGGGATATAGCCTATAATACTTTGGGAGGCAAAATTTGAGATTGTGGAGCCTTTAGCTTTGATCTTTGGGCCCTCACTGTCCACGGGGATTGTGCCAGAGGACTGGAGAGTGGTGATTGTTGTTCCTCTCTTCAAGAAAGGAAATAGGAATGACCCTGGTAATAAGCCAGTTAGTCTTACTTCAATGGTCAGTAAGTTAATGGAAAGGGTCCTGAGAGATAGGATTTATGACCATTTGGAAAGACATAACTTAATCCAGGATAATCAGCACGGTTCCAAGTCCTGTCTCACAAATTTGATTGAATTCTTTGAGGAGGTAATTGTATAGATGAAGGTAGAGCAGTTGATGTTGTATACGTGGATTTTAGTAAGGCATTTGATAAGGCTCTCCATAGTATGCTCATGAAGAACATAAGGAGATGTGGAATAGAAGGAAATTTGCTAAGTAACTGGCTAGAACACAGAGGGTGGTGGTGAAGGACAAATTTTCAGACTGGAGGCTAGTCACTAGCGGTGTACCGCAGGGATCAGTACTGGATCCTCTGCTATTTGTGATTTTTATCAATGACTTGGAAGAGGGGGTTGAAGGGACAGTTGGTAAATTTGCTGATGACACCAAGATTGGTGGCATAGTGGATGAGGTGGAAGGCTCTTGTAGGCTGCAAAGAGACATTGATAGGATGCAGAGCTGAGCAGAAAAGTGGCAGATGTAGTTTAACCCTGATAAGTGCAAGGTGATTCATATTGGTCGGACAAACTTGAATGTGGATTACAGGGTCAATGGCAGGGTTCTGAGGAATGTGGAAGAACAGAGAGACCTTGAGGTTCATATCCACAGATCTCTGAAGGTTGCCACTCAAGTGGATAGAGCCATGAAGACTTATAGTATGTTAGCATTTATTAACAGAGGGTTTGGGTTTAAGAGCCATGGGGCTATGCTACAACTATACTGGACCTTGATGAGACCACATTTAGATTATTGTATGCAGTTCACACATGGAGGATGTGGAAGCATTGGAGAAAGTGCAGAGGAGATTTACCAGGATACTGCCTGGTTTGGAAGATAGATCTTATGAGGAAATTTGAGGGAGTTGGAAACTTTCTCTTTAGAACAGAGAAGGCTGAGAGGCGACTCAGTAGAGGTTTATAAGATAATGAGAGGGATTAATAGAGTGGACATGCAGAGACTATTTTCTCGGGTGGATGTAGCTATTACTAGCTGACATAACTATAAGATTCATGGTGGGAGACATGGGAGAGATGTCCAAAGTAGATTCTTTACTCAGGAGAATGGTTGGGGTGCGGAGTGCACTGACTGCTGTGATAGTGAAGTTGGACATTTTAGGAACTTTCAAGCAGTTATTGGATAGGCACATGGAACACACCAGAATGATAAGGAGTGGAATAGCTTGATCTTGGGTTTGGACATAGCTCGGCACAACATCAAGGGCCAAAGGGCATGTATTGTGCTGTACTGTTCTATGTTCTAACTGAACTCCACCATCGTTGTACGCATCTTTCAGAAGCTCAATAATAAACAATTCACATTTACCAATTGCTGATGCGTAGAAATATTTTTATAAACATAGAACAACTGCATGGAGTAAATTGTCACCATGTAAATCAATTAAATTAAAATCAGGTACTTACTATGAAAGGCAGTTTACCTACAATGTCATTTTTATGAACAGATGTTGAAATTCTATCCCTCCATCTCTGTCCTCCAGTACAAGAACTCAGTAAGAATTTAGCAACACCAATTTATAATCCAACCGATTTGATAGTAAAAACGCGAGCTTTCAACACTCTGTGTCTTCCTCAGGCAAATGCAGTGTTCTGGTCTGCAATAGCACACATCAGCACAGACAGTCCAGTACAAGGACATAAGTTGACCCTCCACTTAACTCTTCAACTGCTTTTCCTTATCACCTTCATCTAGCTTTTCCCCTGCACCTGGTGAAGCATGAGTGAGGAGTCGGCAGTGCAATAACATTACATTAAAGCTGCAGCAAATTAACATTTAGAAATGCTCTTAGTCCTGTTATGACAGAGCAAATGCTTACTGCCAAGCTGCCAAAATCCCAAAGGGAATCTTGAAGCAGCTGTAGAACAATTTTGTAATTTGTGTGTCATGATGTTTTCCAAAATCAGAAGTAAACGCCTCAGATCAATTGTGACAATTTTATATTAAAATCAAACATTTATTGAAATAAAAACGCCAAAAATATACTTAAATACAAGAACACCTTGACACAGTTACCAATATTTTTAGTCTTTTCCAAACTGATCTTGACTTAAATAACTCAGATCTAAAACTCTCTAAATAGCAACAGTCCAGCTAGGTTCCAATAATGTCACCACACAGTGTTCTCTGAGGCTGACAGCAAACTGGCCCTCTAGGTCTGTCCTTCTCCATACTATGTCTTCTTTGAGATCTTACGAGCTACCACAACCTCACACAGTTTTCAGTGTTTTCTTAAATCAGATTTTTCTCCTATTTTACATTTATTATTTTCTATAAACCCTCAGAAATTTGATTAATTCCCATTTTTACTTCATGGCTGCTATATTTTAAAAGCACACTTCCACTATACTTGAAGAGTAAAGATATGCTCCCTTTTGAAATGCAACAGTCACTTTAAAGCAACTCTTCCTTCATATTATGTAAATTCTTATGTAATCTCCTGCACATTTGGTTCCTCAACATAACCACTCAACTTCACACCTTCCTTACCGATGTCTGACCTTTGCAGGCTTCCTCTCTAATTCCATTCAGCCAGTCACACTTTCATAAACATGTTTTCCAATATTTACACACACAAAGTAGGACAATGATATTTCAAAAATAATAAATATTAAAACTCATTTTTTCTGACAGTCCACAAAACATGCATCTCCTTCTGGTGCACACAAGTAATATTAAACTCTAAGCTATTAAAACTGAAGTAATTTGGAATGCACCAACAATGCTGAAAAAGAATGAAAGAGAATTACTGCAGATGCTGGAATCTGAGACCAAAAGGGCAAATGCTGGAAAATCTCAGCAGGTCTGGCAGCATCTATAAGGAGAAAAAAGAGTTGACGTTTCGAGTTCAGATGACACTTCGTTAAACAAGAGCTGACTTTGAGCTAGAGCTTTGATAAAGGGTTGACTTGAAACATCAACTCTTTTTTTCTCCTTATGGATGCTGCCAGATCTGTTGAGATTTTCCAGCATTTTACCTTTTAACAATGCTGCAATGTCACATGCTGAGTTGTTAACTATGCATTTAGTGAGGAGAAATTTGAAATACTTTGCAAATACTAACCAACTCTCAAGCTTCTAATGTTTTTCACTTTCACTTGCTTAGCTGGAAGTCTCAGAAATCCAATTGGGTAATTTTGACTTTGTGCCCAAGTGTGAAATAGGTGACAATAAATTGTTCATCTCCCTATTTCTATTTTTGACATTGACATAGGGCTTGAGCGAGCGCAGGCTTGGACGTGGTAAGTGGCTGGACTCCTATCCCACCCAAACTCTAGGTCCCATACCTCTAAAGGGGGTGTATAAAATGTCAGGATCCATGATAAAACGCGTCCACTGTGTTCGCTGCCATATGTGGACATTCTTGGAGGCAGCACATCTTCCGAAAGCCCATATATGCACAAAGTGTTTGGAATTGCAACGATTGAGGGCTCGGGTGAGGCAGTTGGAGCTGAGACTGGAGGATATGTTTATAGTCAGAGAGAACGAGGGGCTAATGAACAGGGACCACAGTCCAGAAGGGACCCCAGGGCCTATGAGGAGGGATGGGTGGGTAACAGATAGGAAGTTGAAAAAGGAAAGGAGTCACGGCACTAAGATCACCCCAGAGGAGGCATCCCAGAACATCAAGGGTAGGGCAACAGCTGAGGTAGAGAGTGCAAGGGAGGGGGATCTAAATGCCCCAGAGGACGGTAGGAGTGAGGGATGTGAGATAGTGGTGGGGGATGAGAAGGTCAAGGGGATCGACAGGCGGTTCTGTGGACAAAAGCGGGACTCCAGGATGGTGGTCTGCCTCCCTGGAGCAGGGGTCCAGGATGTTACGGAGAGGGTAGAGGGTATTTTGAAGGGTGGAGGGGCTTGGGCTGACGTAATAGTCCACGTGGGAGAGAAAGACGTAGGAGCAAAGTACAGGGGGGACATACATAGGCAGTTCAGGGAGTTGGGGGCCCGGCTGAAGTGTAGGGCCTCCAGGGTGGCATTCTCTGGGCTGCTGCCGATGCTTGGGAATGACAGGGTTAGGAACAACGAAGTGCTCCAACTGAATGCGTGGTTGAGGGATTGGTGTAGGGTGGAGGGATTCAGATTCTTAGACCATTGGGAAGTCTTCAGGAGGGAGGGGCATCTATACAAGAGGGACAGGGAACAGTTGTCTGGGAAGGGCACTCATATTTTAGCTGGGAGGTTAGCTGGAGTGTTTCAGTAGGGTTTAAACTAATATGGAGGGGGGGTGGGGAGATAGAGGGAACTTGGAGTGGGAGAGAGATTGGTGACAGGGTAACTCCAGAGAGTAGGAGGGAAGATCAGAGTGCCTGAGGGCCTTCAGTGCATGTGTTTTAATGCGAGGAGTGTGACTGGCAAAATAGATGAACTGAAGGCAATGATGTTCGAAAGGAAGTTAGAAGTGGTGGCGGTGACTGAGACGTGGCTAAAGGAAGGGCAGGACTGGCAATTGAATATTCCAGAGTATAAATGTTTTAGGCATGATAGAGGTGGTTTGAGGAGAGGAGGGGGAATGGCGTTATTAGTTAAGGATCACATCATAGCAGTGCAGAAGGAGGGTGGTATGGCTGAGTTAGGAATTGAATCGCTATGGGTGGAGTTGAGGAATAGGAAGGGAGAGGTTACTATGTTGGGTGTGTACTACAGACTGCCCAACAGTCCATGTGCCGTGGAAGAAGGGATATGTAAGGAAATTTTAGATAAGTGTAGGAAGAATAGGGTAGTTGTAATGGGAGATTTCAATTTTCCTGGGGTAGATTGGAAGGTGCCGAGAGCGGAAGGTGTGGACGGGGAGGAATTTGTACAGTGTGTTTTAGAAGGGTCCTTGGAGCAGTATGTGGATAGCCCGACTAGAGAGGGGGCTATATTGGATCTGGTTCTAGGGAATGAGCCAGGGCAGGTGGTTGACGTTGTAGTAGGAGAGCATGTGTCTAATAGTGACCACAACTCTGTCTGCTTTAGGGTATTAATGGAAAAAGATGAAGCCTGCCCTAAGGGGAGGGTGTTAAACTGGGGGAGGGCTAGATATAGCCAGATTAGGCAGGATCTTAAGGATACCGACTGGGAGAAGCTGTTCGAGGGTAGGTCGACGCTGCACATGTGGGAATCTTTCAAGAGAAAACTAAAATTTTTGCAGGATAGACACGTGCTGGTAAGGAGAAAGGATGGGAAGGGTAGGATTAGAGAACCGTGGGTTACTAGGGATGTTGAGGACTTGGTCAGGAAGAAGCGGGAGGCATACGTTAGATCCAGGCAATTGGGGACAGAAGCAGCGCTGGAAAAATATAGAGTGTAGACGGGATCTTAAAAGGGGTGTCAGAAAGGCAAAAAGGGGCCACAAAATGGCTTTGGCAGGTAGGATTAAGGAAAATCCTAAGGCATTTTACTCCTACGTAAGGAGCAAAAGGATGGTTAGAGGGAAGATTGGACCTCTCAGGGACAAAGGAGGGGATCTATGCTTAGAGCCTGAGGGGATGGGGGAGATCCTGAATGAAGAGGTGACAGAAACGGTTGATGTCGGACAAGCTGTTGATGTCGTCTACATGGATTTCAGTAAGGCGTTTGAGAAGGTTCCTCATGGTAGGCTGATAAAAAAGGTGAAGGCGCATGGGATACAGGGCCAGGTATGTAGATGGGTTGAGAACTGGCTTGGGAGGAGGAGACAGCGGGTAGTAGTGGAAGGCTCCTTTTCCAACTGGAGGTCAGTCACTAGTGGTGTGCCACAGGGCTCAGTACTAGGACCTCTTCTATTTGTGATTTATATAAATGACTTGGAAGAGGGGGTAGGTGGTGTGATCAGCAAATTTGCTGATGACACTAAGATACTTGGATTGGCGGGGACTGAAGAGCAGTGCCAGGCAATACAACAGGACATAGATAGGCTGGTAGATTGGGCAGATAGATGGCAAATGGAATTTAATCCGGATAAATGCGAGGTGATGAATTTTGGCCGGAATAATGTAGAGGGGAGTTATAGGATAAAAGGTAAAACTATCCGGAGTATAGAGATGCAGAGAGACCTGGGGGTGCAAGTTCACAAGTCTCTGAAGGTGTCAGTACAGGTGGAAAAAGTGATAAAGAAAGCGTATGGTATGTTAGCCTTCATAGGAAGGGGTATAGAATACAAGAGTAGGAGTCTGATGTTACAAGTGTATAGAACGTTCGTTAGGCCTCACTTGGAGTACTGCGTCCAGTTCTGGTCGCTGTACTACCAGAAGGATGTGGAGGCCCTGGAGAGAGTGCAGAGGAGATTTACCAGGATGCTGCCTGGTATGGAAGGGCTGTCTTACGAGGAAAGGTTGAACGCACTGGGGTTGTTTTCCCTTGAAAGACATCGGCTGAGAGGGGATCTATTAGAGGTATATAAGATTATGAGGGGTATAGATAGAGTAAATGGTGGTAAGCTTTTTCCACCATTAGATTCGGATAGAACGAGGAGTCACGGCCTTAGGGTGAGGGGGGCTATGTATAAGATTAATATTAGAGGGCATTTTTTCACACAAAGGGTAGTGGGGGTGTGGAATGCACTACCGAGTAAGGTGGTGGGAGCAGGCACGCTAGGTTGTTTAAGGGTCTCTTGGACAGCCACATGAGCAGTCTGCAGATAGAGGGATATATGAGGACTGTTTAAATACTTTAATTGTTTCCACAGGCTGTTCGGTCCACCTTGTTGACCAACAAGGTGCATGCATTCGGCAGGTCGTGCGAGGGCTGCTCGTGGATGTTACTTCAGGAGTGGCCTAGTGCTTCATGTCGTTAGTGTATGCTTAAACTGGACCATCAGATGGGCAACATGACAGCTCAGAGACTATCACTGTTGCTGTGCAGACACATGGATTTGGGCCTGTGTCTGCGGGAGTTTGCGCATTCTCCCCGTGGTTGCGTGGGTTTTCTCTGGGTGCTCCGGTTTCCTCCCACATCCCAAAAATGTGCTCTTTGGGTAACAAATTGTCCCTATATGTCATTAAGACGTTAGGACAGCAGCGCGGGCTCGTTGGGCCAAAGGGCCTGTTTCCCGTGCTGTGTTGTTGTTTGTTAGTTATTTAAAATAAGCCGTCACCTTCTATATGGGATGACAATTCAAATAAAAATGTAAGGAATAGGAGGAATAAGTCATTCAGCTCCTCAAACTTGGTCCACTATTCAATAAGATCTTGAAGCTCAATTCCACTTTGCTATCTTATTCCCAAATCCCTTGATTTGCTTAGAGTTCAGAAATATATCAATCTTAGCCCTTGGGGCTCTTTTCTTTTGAGAAACATAGGGCCCATGATTTCTCACTCAGACTCTGATGATTTTTTTGCTCCTAGGCCCTAAAGACTCCCCTTTTAAAATAAATTAACATTCCCTTGGGTTGTCACTGGGGAAAGGTTCACCTGCATTCAACTGACAATCTCCTCACATTCCAGATTCAAAGTTAATCCAGCACCATCAGCAAAATACTGTCAGCCCAGTAAAAGCACCTAAACAGGTTTTTTGAATATTTAAATTTATTACCTGCCTCCTTGCAGTGGGAAACCTGTCTGCTGTCCCGCTGTAGGGAATTCTGATGGCCAAACTTGGAGCACATTTTTTTCTACCAAGTTGGGTAACTTGAGTCAGTAAATTTCCCATCTCGGCAGACCCACTTCAGTAAAGTAACTCATTAGACCAGTTTTCTGGAAATGGCAAGGTGGAATAGAATCAGGTCCGCCACTCCGGGCAGCAGATAGAATCAGAGTCATAGAGGTTTACAGCATGAAAACAGGCCTTTCGGCCCAATTTGTTCACGCCAACCTTTTTTTTTTAAAAAAAATCCCTAAGCTAGTCTCAATTGCCTGATGGGGCAAAGGCCCCATATACCCATCTTATCTGTGTAACTGTCTTAATGTTTTTTAAAAGACAAAATGCATTACTACCATCTCTGGCAGCTTATTCCAGACACTCACCACCCTCTGAGAAAAAAATTGCCCTCTGGATCCTTTTGTATCTCTCCCCTCACCTTAAATCTATGCCCTCTAGTTTTAAACTGTCCTACCTTTGGGAAAAGGTGTTGACTATCTAACTGATCTATGCACCTCATTATTTTATAGACCTCTGTATGATCACCTTACGTCTCCTACACTCCAGGTCAAACATCCCAGCCTACCCAGCTTCTCTTTATAATTCAAACCATCAAGTCCCGATAGCATCCTAATAAATCTATTCTGCACTCTTTCTAGTTTAATAATATCCTTTCTATAAGGTGATCAGAACTGTACATAGTATTCCAAGTGTGGCCTTACCAATGTCTTGTACAGCTTCAACAAGACATTCCAACTCCTATATTCAATGTTTTGACCAATGAAACCGAGCATGCCAAATGCCTTTTTTTACTATTCTATCCACCTATGATTCCACTTCCAATGAGTTATGAATTTACACCCCTAGATCTCATTGTTCTATAACTTTCCCCAGCACCCTACCATTAACTGAATAAGTCCTGCCCTGGTTCGATCTGCCAAAATGCATCATCTCACATTTACCTAAATTAAACTCCATCTGCCATTCATCAGCCCACTGGCCCAACTGATCAAGAAGCAGCTACGGGTATAGCTGAATGCCACCCTCAGTTCCCTATAACTTTATTTTGTTAAATTTTTGGTCTGCCATTTCTCACCCATTACAATCCATCACACCCCATCCACATGATTCCCATGCCTGCTTCATGCCCCTCACCCATTCTGATGGCCCCTTTAGCCCCCACTGCAACTTAATGCCAACCCAACAGTCACTCAGTGCTGGTTGCAGAGAGTGAAACACAAAATAGCGGTACATGTAAGAGTTTAAGGGAACTAATCTTAATCTTTTGCCTTCTTAAAATCTAACAAACTGCTGGTAATTAAAGGTTAAAGATTTAAACAGGACTAAGGAAAGTACAAACAAACTCTTCTGGTGCTATCACTCATAGGGAGCAGCTAATTAAGTAACTTGAAGCAGGACAGACCTAGGGTATAAAAGCCAGGCCTAAAGTATAACAAGCACAAAGTACTAGCTGCAGAGAGTGAAACGTTGAGACGTTTAGAAAAACGGAGAAAAGAGGTATTGCTGTGTTTTGTTTCCCTTACTACCTCCGCATGTCCAGTGGGGCAGGAGTCAACCAGACATTACAGTTCAGATGTGGGAGCAGATGATTAGTGAACAAGTCCTGGGGAGTACTTCCAAACTAGTGGCTTGAGTCATTGGAGTTTGCCATGTTCTCCCTGTGTCTGCGTGAGTTTCCTCTGAATATTCCAGTTTCCTCCCACAGTCTGAAAGACATGCTGGTTTAGTGCATTGACCCAAACAGGTGCTGGAGTGTGGCAAATTTCATAGTAACTTCATTGCGTTGTTAATGTAAGCCTTACTTGTGACCAATAAACAAACTTTAAGCTTTAAAACTTTATATTATGGTTTTAGTCATTGTTTAAGCAAGGGTCAGGAATTATTTGATTTATTTCTTTATAAAATGTCTTATTATTTTTTATAAAATTTAGAAGGGTTTAGTCATGACAAGAAAGCTTGAAGCTGTGATTTTCTCCTCTTGCTCCATGGGCCACAGTTCCAGTGCCCATGACCGGCATGTGGGCAGAACACGTTTCCAGCTGCAGCTCCCAAAGTTTCAGAGCTGGAATAGCAGCTGGGGACTCCGTGCAGCATCTGTGAATCTGAGAGTATTGTGGATAGCACATTTAGGAAGGTGGTCACATTGCAGCTGAAGGGTCTTGAAGGACAGGAATGGGTGATCACTAGACAGTCCAAGGCGAACAGGAGATAGTTTAGGAAACCCATGGTGTCTGGCTCACAAGTCAGTATTCCATTAAAAAGTGGTGTATGTAACTCAATCCATCAAGCAAACCAGTCTCCCATCCATTGGCTTTGCCTACACTTCCTGCTGCCTCAGCAAAGCAGCCAGGACCTCACGCATCCCGGGTGTTCTCTCTTCCACCTTCTTCCCTTGGGAAAAGGTACAAAGGTCTGAAGTCACTTATTAACCAACTCAAGAATCACTTCTTCCCTGCTGCCATCAGACTTTTGAATGGACTTATTTTGTGTTAGTTTAATCTTCCTCTACACCTAGCTATGTAATGTTACATTCTGCACTTCCTCCTTTCCTTGTCTATGAATGGTATGCTTTGTCTATGTAGCACACAAGAAACAATACTTTTCACAGTATGCTAACACATGTGACAACAATAAATCAAATCAAATTTGAGGCTGAAGATGATGCTGGTTCCTCCAGCATGTGCAGACAGAGCCAAGCTTCTGGCATCATAAGCAGCCTGTCTGTACAGGAGAGGAGGAAGAGAGAAAGAACAGTAGTAATAGATACTGTGTCAGAGGAGCAGATAGGTGCTACCATGGCTGTTAGCATGACTCCAGGATGATGTGTTACCTTCCTAGTACCAGGGTCCAGGATGTCACTGAATGGCTGCAGGGCTTCCCTAAGGGGGAAGAGAGTGATAGGGCAGAGGTCATGGTATACGTTGACATCAATGACATAGGTAAAACGAAGGATAAGATTTTACATCGAGAATTCTGGAAGTTAGGCAGTAGACTAAAGCAGGACCTTTTTATTGTAATCTCTGAATTACACCCAGTGCACATGCTGGTGAGGACAAAAATAAGGGAATATCGCAGATGAATACATGGCTTAAGAGTTGGTGCAGGAGAGAGGATTTTAGATTCCTGGGATCATGGGGATAATTTCTGGGGAAAGTCAGAACAAAGAAATACATTTTAAAACTGGTGATTGAAACAGGATGGCAGTTATGCTTTCAGCGTCAACTGTAAGAGAAATTAAACAGTAATTATGTTAAGATGCAAATATTACAAAGATGCCTTCCCTGTCTTGTTCTTTTCATTTCTCCATTATTTCCCTTTCCTAATTTACCACCTACTTTTATTTTTGGTCAATAGTAAGATGCATAAATTCTGGGGAAATTAAAGAAATCTTCAGGAAAGATAATGGCTGGAATTCTTCAACCTCTCTTGTTGCTGGTATTCTCCAGCCTTGCTGCAGCTAATAGAGTTTTAGCTGAGCATCAAATTCTACGTCCTCACTGGCAGTAGTAGTGGGACTTACAACGCCAGAAAATTCCAGCCTACATTGCAATATTTTGAGTTTGGGAAAAAAAGCAAATATTCTATTATTTTTGTCACCAGGGTGTTTTTCCTCTGCAAATGATATAGTTACAATTTGCAACGTGCAACACTCCTAACAAAGGAGTTAAAGATTATCAACGATACACAGAATTCGGAGTTGAGGCTATAATTAGAGCAGTTACGATTTGGCTGAATAAGTTTGAGGGGCTGAATGATTCACTTCGGCTCCTAATTTATATGTTCATACTATCATCACATCATTTTCACAAAACCAATAAAAATACGTTGATTAAATTATTTCAGAAGATAGTGGCATTTTAGGTTAAAAAATTGAAAGCATCTTTAAAATAAGAGAATTAATCTCATTTATGAACATTTCATGTTATATAATTTGTTGTATAATGTGCTTACCAAGGACTGTTTAAAATAATAGCCTTTACAGCCATCGAAGCTGGTACTGAGTCTGTTGGGACTGAGTAGGAGCAGGATCCATGTCTTACTCATTTGCTGACATCTAACCTCAATGAAAGCCTCTAAGGAAACGCCTACATGCTTTAGAGCGACAGCAGTTCCAGGGAACTTGGCTGACAGATTAAATCAGACTGCCTATAGATGGATCAATGGTTTCCTCCAGAATAAGACTCATCAATTTGGTTCAGTGAAGTGAGAGACAGACATCTCAAAATGTTGGGAAGATTCCACTTATTCAAATTTATTGGTGTACTTGTGAGTTTCTCTAAAGAGCATAATCCAGTTTTAAAAATTTAGAAGTACTTCATTCATTTTGAATTACTATGTTCTCGTTGGCTGATTGTCATGTTGAGAACATCTTTCAGTTCAATGCCGCCACTGTCCGTAGTATCCCCACATCAGATTCAGTACAACCAACTTTACAGTAAAGTTCCTTCTACCATGCCTTAAAAAGAGCACTAATATTTTTGCTTTAGCACATGGAAAACTTAGTTTACAGACATTACATGGAGAAAAAGGGAACATAAGAGCATTATCAGACAATATAAAACTAAGCCACATAAAAAGATATTAAGATTGGCATTCAAAAGCTTGATCAAGGAGAAACACTTTAAGGAACAATTAATGGAAAAGAGAAAACGAGGAAGTGGGTAGTCCAGAAGGAAATTCCAGAGTTTAATGCTCAGGCAGTTGAAAACATGGCCAGAGTGGTAGAACAAAGACTTGGGATACACTGAAGGCCAGGATTGGAGGAGCATGGAGATTTCAAAATCTGTACGGCTGGAGGAGGTTACAGAAATAGAGAGGCACAACGCCGTGGAGATATTTGAACAGAAGGAAGTAAACTCTAAGAAAAGAGTAGTCAGCAAAATGAAGTTGGAACGTACGTTCCCAGCACTACCACCTTAGTTTGCTTCTTTTGCAATGAAAGGGTACCAATTTTGAAGGGTTGCCAGAAAAGCTGACATAAGGATTTGTACTGGGGCAAGGCCAGGAAGCAAAGCAAGGATGACCTGGGAATATAATTAGACCTTCGTGTGTAACCTTCCCATGCATATTCAACTCTGAGGAATTCGCGTTGCTGCTGGAGAGCAGCCAGATAGTGATGAGGTGGTGACCAGGATGTAAGTAACTCATATTCTCAGCTGCCTTTCCAGATGCAAAGTCCAGTAAGATTCGTTGGCACAATCCAACAGCATGCAGAGAATAATTCTCCATGTGACACTGGTGAAACTTGAAAACAGTGGCCCTGCCCCAAATCTGTAGCAGGTCACGCTGTGCATGCACTGCATCTGCATAGGACCTTGCCTAAGGAGGGGAGAAACAATGGGGCCAAGGCTCCTTGTCCCCACTACCTCAGAAGACTGATTACTAATGTATCATTTTTCATACTAACCATCTCCGAACCAAACCCCGACAAAATGTGCTGCGACCTGATGCCCTGCAAGTCCTAGCTCAATGATCAGAAAAATATGGGTTCAAGTCCTACCACAGATCATAAAGTAAGGGAGTCCTGTATTACTAGAACAGACAAAGCTTGAATAGAACGCAAAGTACACACCCAATATGCCCTCTCTGATGGGCAAAAAATCCCAGAGTACTATTTGAAAATGAGCAGGGGAGGTATCCTGATTAATATCTATCCCTCAATAAGCAGAACTAAAAATGATTGGTAATTTTTTTGCTGGCAGAAGTAACCTGCATGAAAGTTATCTCCATTTCCCCATATTTCAATAGGGAGTATAATTCAGACTCAGAGGACATGAACATTGATTGCACTATCTGCAACTTTAGCCATGCAGAATATTCTTTAGTGATTGTATCTAGGGCAGCCTCAGTAATAAAGTCATGGTAAAAACCAGGCTGAACAGATTTGAATGGGGAAAGTTGGGAAAAGGTGGATACGGAGCTGGGCAATGGTAAAAAAGATTGAAAGTTAAACTTGGGCTTTATAGGAGGAGGACAATGACAATAGTTTTAAAGTCATTGGAGAGCCTAAACAGTTGAAAATGTCAGCAGAATATCAGCCAATAAATGGTTGTTCAGTTGTTAGGATCACTCAACTTCCAATCTAATTACAGCCTTGGTTCAAACATGAATAGAAGAGCTGAATTCTGGACAGAAAATGAAAGTGACTTTTGCTTTATAAAACAAAATGCCATTCCTTTCCAGTTAGCTTCCTGAGTTATTACACTGGTGACAAAATATAAGGAATGCTTCAGTAACCCCACTCAATGGATTTGGCATGTCTGTGACATTCATGAAGCAAAAGTTTAAACCACAGGCTTGTGGTGCGTGTACACAAGTCCCATCTGGGACAACAGAACAATTAACCCACTCAGGAGCCTATTTTATAAGAGGGCTCAGGATACAAGTTCAACCTGTATAGGTAATTATCTACCAGCACAGGAACTCATATTCTACTTGTCCGATTGTGAAGTCAATCATAAATTCCCTATGTAAGTCCTAAGGCTTATGACAATAATTACATTTAAACTACAGAACTATCATCCACAATAGATTCAGTAAATTATTATGTGGTGTTTGACATTTTAAGATGGCACAGCAGAATAGAGTTACTTGATTTAATGTATTAATGGGAATCAAGTATAAGTATCACTCCAAAGATAGAGTCCTCTCTGGGGCAGAATCATCCAGCAGCCATGTAGTTAACATCATAAACACTGGAGCTCTGCTCCAGGGCAGCCGTTAACTGCAACTTCTGCACCTAGATCCTGTTATCAATAAATACCTTCTATTCCTAGCGAAGGCTGAAATCTATTGACAACACCACAATGCCATAACATGACATATTGTTTGTCGGCTGTGCTGCACAGACCCAAATGAAATACTTTCTCGTAGTTAGATATATAAAATGGATGAATGAATATGAAATCCCTGTAGAAATTTACCCCCAATGTTCATTACAATATGTAATTTCATGGGTTCAATCATTGGCCTGAACATCTAATTGTTTAAGTGGTATTGAAAGCAGGGCATCATCACAAACCATCAGAAAACCAGATTGTCTGGGCTGAATGTTAATTTGAGACATTACCCCACCCCGAGATAAAAATCAGGAATGAGCCTGTCTGCACTTAACCAGCTTTCATCCCAGCCAACAGCTTTCAGCCCTTTCCTTCTTTTGAGACAGAAGTAGGGCATTTGGCCCTTCTTCTGCCCCATCCGAGAGGAAGTGCCACCTTCAAGAGCTGCCATCTGGGTGCTGTGGCCACTGCTGGGACCCCTGAAGAAAGGAGCCAGAAGCCTGGAGCAAAATAAGTCCACAACCTCTCCAGGGCCACAAGCTGGCAGGGGAATGAGAAAGAGGAGCAGGGATCGGTGGTGGGATACAAGGTAGATCCAGGACAGAGATGTGGGAAAGTGCAGGAGGGGTGGGAGTGATCACGGAGGGGCTTCCAATCCACACAGGCTTTCCAAACAGGAGACCTCCACCCTGTCCACCAGGCAGCCAGCGCTTTAATGTGCCTCTAACTGCCTTCTCATCCTTGGGGTCTGTAAAATTCAGCCCTTTGAGTCAAGTTACACAGTGCATACCAGCCACTCATTTTACAAGATTGGCAGTGTCAACATTCACCTTGCTGCTAAGCACAGAGCTACAATTGAAACAGACAAGTGTTCTTTAGTACAAATCTTGTATTTTTATTTAATTTAAACTCTCTAAACTGTCCAGACTCCTTCAGAATGAGACTTTCCTATACAGCCCTGATCAAATTGAACTCCAGAAAAAAGAAAATTGGTGATAAACTGAGCAGAAAATATCGGTGTGAATTAGTCTTTGATGTTTGCTCAATAATATACTAAACATTATCTGAAAAATTAAAAAGTTCATATCACTTGAGCTGAAGGCCATACTCAAGATGTGATCTGCAAATGATTTGTTCGAGAAACCATCTTGTTCCACCAACATTTCTTTATTGCTTAAATTTACTAATTAATACAACACGTTTCAAGAGGAAGAGAGTTCTGATTTACTGCTCAGAATTTGCTCGTGAACAGAATGCTTGAACACCCTGCTATCCTGTAACCCATTTGCAGTAACTATTCATTATCCCATGCGTTCTCACATTAACACCTGTAGATTGACCAACTTTGGTCGTTCAGAAAAGTGTTCAGAACGCACAGAAAGAAATACAATCTCTCCTTATAATAGCAAATGTAAAATATTCCAGACAATCTGTTGTCTCCCTGCATATTTATCACAAATGCATTTAACTCCTCTCACACAGCAATAGTCTGAGGTATTCCACCACTAACATAGCCCAAAAGAAGTGTAAAAGCAATACTTTACAAGCAATAGCAAAGGGAAAAACATTTGTTACCTGGGCATCTGTTATCCAGTTTTCACCACTAATGCCAAGGAAGAGAAAGACATTTTTATCCAGTCACACAGGAATCTCAATGTGCTTTACAAAAGCAAAAGTGAAATTGTTGCTGACGAAAAGCTCTCCAAGATCATATCCTCTGCTCCAGTTTCCGGCCAAATACTAAGAAATGTAGTTAGATAAGCAAAACTGTCCAGATAAATCATAAACAGCAACAAACAGAAGGGAGTGATTTAAATGCTGGATTTAATCTGTTGACTTGGATGATGTGCAGTAACCACCCAAACTCCACATCTGTTGTTTGTGGTACCAATTTGAAAGTTTCTTGTCAAAGTTTTCAGGTGCCTATATTAATGCCAATATTATTGTGGAGGTAGAAGTAGTGGCAATACGAAGCATTTTTGTGGTGGTATTAGGAAAGCAGAGTTCATTTTGTTTCTCTGTTTTGGATTAGTTGAGTGTTGAAAAGGTTAAAGGAAATCAAAGAAGTGTGACAATTACTCTGAAGCTAAAACTCAGTTTTTAAAACTGCAGGCAGTTATCACTCAGGCGGGGAACAATCAAAATCTTCAGTTTTCTAACAAAAATTGTCAAAGAGCAAATCTGTGTAAAGCACTGCTCTTCTTTCCATAGTTTAACTTCAGACCCACTTTGGCATGGGGAAAATGATGAATCAATTGATCAATTAATGGATCGATAACTCTGTTTTGACATTCTGCATTAAGAAGTAACTAATTGCCCGATGCTAAATGCTTTTTAAAACATATCCTGGAAATCAATAATGCAGTAACTGCATTTTGAACAGAAGAATGCACACAATCACCAGGAAGGAGGTGGACTGATGTAACCTTTAAAGAATACAGTGGTACAAGCAAGACAGGCCACAATTTATGTGCTTTCATTTATGATTTTATCTTTTTGATTATCATATACATTTTTGAACTACGTAAATAAGTAATTCAATTAAATCCTTAATTAAACAATTTGGTTCACCCTGATTCAATATTGGTCATAGTCGGTCAATCTGTAACCCCATTCTCAATATTTAAATACTTCAATGTGAAAAATGTTTCATGCGTTTTTCATAAGTTAAAAACCATGTGCCATAGATACCAAGAGTGCAAGAAACAATTAATCACCGGCAGGGGTTACCAAAATTGCATCTGTTTCTTTCTTTAATACACGATTGAATATTGTTTAAAACTGCACAGAATATAAATAAATGAAATATTATTTTTAAAATGGAAGCATCAACATACCAACATGATGTTTAAGTCCAGAGATGTTGACAATACTTAGTTTTCGAATGTCCTTCACTAATTGATTGACACAGTTTCTGGGTTAACATAAACGCTAGGGATAGGATTTTCCGAATACTCCACTGCACATTTTGCAGCAGTGGAGGTCACCTACCATTGCAGGATCTTCTAGTTCCACCGCCGTCAATGGGGTTTCCCATTGTTTGCACTCTCCGCTGCAGGGGACCCTCTGGGCAGTGTGCCACCATCGGTGGGACTAGATGATCCCTTCAGTGGGGATGGCCACAATATTTCAGCCTAGAAATGGAAAGGTTGGAGAAGACAGCTTTGGGTGGACCATTACATGAAGACCCTGGTGGAATTCTTCTCTTCAGATATAAGTACTTTGGTAGAGGCAGTAATGTGGAGCATTTCCCATTGTGAAAGCCATTTCTTCCTGTCTCAATCTCATTAATTATGTATCTGAGGATTTAGCATGGTGTTCTGTTACAGGCAGACATAATGGCATGAAGTCCAGCCATCATACCTGGGCACCATATTGAAAAGGATCCAACATCACTAACCCACCTTTGAAGAAAAAAGATGGACTTCCAGGAACATTCAGAGACTGAAGATGGGTGTCCTCAATGACACTGAATCTGGAGGCTCAGAAAGTTGTTAAAATGTAATAAGCCTGGGATTGGGAGCTTTTTAGAATTCAGCAAAAAAAACCAATATACTAATAAATAAAGGGAAAATAGAATATGAGAGGAAACTAGGGAGAAACGAGATATGTAAATGTTTCAGGCAGAGAGACAAGAGGACTCAATGGGGAATAAGGAAATCTCAGAGAAACTAACTAAATACTTTGTCTTCATTGGGAAAGATGCAAAAGAAAACCTCCCAAAATCCTAGAGAACCAAGGGGCTAATGGGAATCAGGAACTGAAAGAAATTAGAGAAAAAAAAGTACTGAAACAATTAATGTGACTGAAAGTTAAGAAATCACCTGGATCTGATATAATGTGCTGTGTTAGGGGATGGGGGTTTAAAACAAAAAGAAAAAAGGCATAATTTGCAAACACAGATTCAAAATAACACACAACAAATTTATTCTAGGAGCTCTTGCCTCTACAGGGTACAAACTCAAATTAAAGACTGAAACATCTGAAACACCTTTTCAAAATCAAGTCATGTGATTGGCTCTTAAAGCAATCATGAAACTACTTAAATATATAACACCTGATGAGCTGCATCCCAGAGTGTTGAAAGATCTGATTATAGAGATGATGGATGAATTGGCGTGGATCTTGCAAAATTCTATAGATTCTGTAGTTTGGAAGATAGCAAATGTAACTCCCTATTTAAGAAAAACAGGAGAGTGAAAACAGAAACACAGACCTGTTAGCCTGAGACCAGTAGCAGGGAAAATAATATTTCAAAGGATGTGATAACTGAGCACTCATAAAATAATGGAAATATTGAGCACAGTCAACATGGTTTTACGAAAGGAATTCATGTTTGACAAACCTATTGGAGGTTTTTAAACATGTGCCTGGCAGAACAGATAAGGGGGAATCAGTAGGTTTTGATTTTCAGGAAGTTTTCAGTGAGGTCCCACCCAAAAGGATAGTGAACAAAATTGGAGTCCTTGAAATTGGGGATTATATGCTGGCCCAGACTGAGAATTGGTTAGTGAACAGAAAACAGAGAGTAACAATAAACAGGTCATTCTCAGGTTGGCAGGCTATGCCCAGTAGGGTACCACAAAAGTCAGTGCTTGGGCCCCAGCTATTCACAATTTATATCAATGGTTTAGATGTAGGGACCAAATGTAATATTGCCAATGTTGCTGATGATACAAAACTGCAAAGGAATATAAGTTTTAAGGAAAGCACCAGAGATTTGTGACTGGGCAAGAACATGGCAGACGCAATTTAATGTGACAAAGCATGAAGCTATCCACTTTAATAAGAAAAATAAAATTGAAAAATATTTTTTAATTGGTGGGAATTGTTGATTTCATAGAATCTCCATAATGCAGAGAGAGACAATTCGGTCAATTGAGTCTGCACTGACGTTTTGACAGAGCATTCCCCTACCCCTATCCCTATGGCACCACATATTTGCTGCATTAATACCTCTAACCTACATAGCTTTGGACATTAAGGGACAATTTAGCAAGGCCACTCCGCCTAATATGCGTATCTTTGGACTGTGGAAAGAAACCTAAGTATCCAAAGGAAACCAACGCTGATACAGGAAGAAAAATCTCCATACTTACAGTCACCTAAGACTGGAATTGAACCGGGTTCTGGCACAGTAAGATAGTACTGTTAGCTATTGTGCTGCCACAAAGGGCCCTGGGTGTTTTTGGTCCTGAGTCACTGAAAACTAATATGAAGGTACAGCAAGAAATTGGGAAAGCTAAGATAATATTTTTCAATCAAATTATTTAATGTGATTGTTATTCTGCTTGCCAAAAAAACAACAAAAGTTGCTTTGGAAATGTATTTAATTGTCTATTAGCAACATTGCTTTGAGAATAGTGACTTTCTGGCATTGATCATTAGTATTGGAGCCTCTTAATGAGCCTGGTTCGAAGACTAAGTTGTACAGAGTGGGAATGGGAGTTATAAACACTACACATGAGCAATTCAAATGTTTCATAATAACAGCTGAAGTGTCACAAATAAGAGCAATTACAAGTGTCACATCAATAGAACTGGATTATGGAAAGGAAACACCTGGGACTTTGAATCACATCACTAATTAGCATCACTGATACTTCAAAGTTACACAGGCTGATATCAGAATACTAGAAAGAAAGTGATCTCTGAAAATTAAAGAACTTCTGATGTTTTTGTAACTCATTAATGACACTACCATGTTTTTAAAAATTAGCTGGTTGATTCTATATTTGTGGTAGGACAAGAAGTAATCCTGATTCTTTTGAAACTAAATGCATGGAGAAATTCATTTTGAGCACAGAATAGGCACAATATTGACAACCCTCCGACAATATCCATTCAATGTGCTGTTAAGTGTGCCTTATGAACATGTTGCCAGTAGTCTGCAGTTCACCAGTTTCACACAGTGAAAATGCTGCCCACTAACAACATGCAGCTAACTGATAACTAGAGATTGTTAAGGCAGCCATGGAAATCAGAAAGTTGTCAGAACAGGTAAGCAACAGGAGTGGGAGATTGTTGCGTTAGATTAGCCTGTGTATAGGCACAACATCTTAAATATCTTAAAGCCAAAAGAAAACAATTTTGGAGAAGACTTTCCCTTTAAAGATCACCAATTAGACCTTTGAATGGATGAAAAAAGTAAGACCGGTTTGAATCAGGCATGCCCCTCTCATTTCTTTCTGTAAGTTGCAGTTGAAATTCTAAAACTGATCTAGGGCTCAAGCAGTCGTCCACCTGGAGTGTTCAGAGTCCATTTAAAGACATGGCCAAAAGACAGGCAAATTGGTGCGCAAGTTCCCCGACAGATTTTCAACTGTCAATCATATTTTTCTGGCATTTAATAGACAGCCATCATTTCAATTGAATCCCAATATCTGGGAGTAGTAATTCCAGGAAAAGGCAAAGGATTTGTAAATTTGTTTAACATGGAAGTCACAGCACAGAGAAAGGCCATTCCACCCAACAGGTAAAAGTTGTTTAGACTCCTTTCAGGTCTTTTCTCATCTTTCATCATCAAGCCCCTCTGAAATAGCCATCTATACTTTTTTTCCTTATGCATTTATTTTGGTTCCCTTTAGACGCATCTACATCATGCACCTCAAATACTCCTTGTGGTAGCAAGTTCCACATTCAAACTATTCTCTTAGGTGGCATAGCAGCCTAATTGATACTGCTGGAATTCTGCCAGTGGTGAGAGAGGGATTATTGGCCCACCTCTCCTTCCACTAACTGATGCCATTAATTAATGGCCCCTTAAATGTATCATCTTGTCAGCAGCAGAGCAGGGGTGTCCATGCCAAGAGGCAAGACCACTAGGTAAACTGCGATAATTTGGCTGTGGATTTTGGAATAGGTGCTCTCCAGTTTGGGCACCAAGTCAACAGAGGTCCACCAAATGGATGAAAATCCCCAGAGATTAGTTACTATCAACACCCACAAAGGTTTATACCAATACATGTGTTTACAATAGTATCAGATCACAAACCATTGTTAAGTTTCTTCAAAGATAAGCCAGTGCCATCAATTGCCTCTGTAAGCGTGGGCTTTATTGTGATCAGCATTTTAACATCGTCCAGGAACACAAACATCAAATGTGGATGTACTCAGCCATTTGGCTTTGCTGCAGACAGTAACATTCCCATCGGCTCCACAAGAGATAGTGCTGATGCTATATCTGATAAAGACTTTCCCAATCTCAGCTAAACATATAAAAACTTGGACCGAAAGAGACCCAGTTTGCCAAAAGTTACGAAGGATGGTGACATGAGAAGTCAAAGCTACTTAAACCTTACCAAAGAAGACTGGAGATAACATGTGAGGATAGCATGTTATTGTGGGGGCCTCAAGTTATAGTCCCATCCCAAAATAGATTACTTTTATTACAAGAATTAACTCAGATCTGGGACAAAGCAGGGTGAAAACATTTGCCTGAAGTGATGTTTGGTGGCCGGGCATCAATAAAAGAAATGAAAGAATGGTCAGCCGATGCCCCAGTTATGAAGTCCAATAGGCATTGCCACCATCAGCAAGTATGTATCCTTAGGACTGACCAAGCAGGCCTTGGGCAAGAGTATATATAGACTTTGCAATGCTGTTTATGGGCACATCATTCTTATATTAATGATGTGCATCCTAAATGTTGGATGTCCAATTGATGAAGTCCCATCCATGATATCCCAGGGCTCTTAATGTCAAACAATGGCACATCATTCACAGCAGAGGAGTTTCAATAATTTGTCATATCAGTTGATATTCGCCATGTTAGGTCAGCAGCTTACCAGCCAGCCTCCAATCGGTGAGTGGAATATATTGTACAAATGTTCAAATCCTCAAGGAAGAAACAAGTAAATAGGCCTCTAGCTTCACAGATAGCCAATTTCTTGTTGTTGTACAATGCCATGCAAAATGCTAACACTCAGGTCACACCAGCTGAGCTATTATTGGGATACTGCTTACAGACTCAGATGGATAGGATATTCCCAGATTTGGCAGGGAAAGTGAAGACTAGACAAACCTCCCAGAAAGAAAATCACAGATCAAATATAAAAGACAGAGCTGATGATTTATTTCTGGTCAGTAACTTTGCAGCAGGACTGACATGGGTGACTGGAAAGATTGTGGAAAGAACAGAACCGGTCTCCTATGTTGTAAAGATAAAAGGTTGCCGTGTCAAGAAACGCGTAGACATCTGAGAAGGAGAACTGGGCCTGATACAGGGATTCAACAAGCGATCCCTGCAGTAGATATGGATAGGGTATGATTGGTTTATTAACAGGGGGTTTGAGTTTAAGAGCCGTGGGATTATGCTGCAACTATACCAGACGTTGGTGAGACCACACTTGGAATATTGTGTTCAGTTCTGGTCACCTCACTATAAGAAGGATGTGGAAGCATTGGAGAGAACGCAGAGAAGATTTACCAGGATTCTGCCTGGTTTGGAAGGTAGTGGGAGATGTAGGAGGGATTTTTTGGAGGTAGATTCTTCACTCAGACAGTGGTTGGAATGTGGAATAGACTGCTACCATGATAGTGGAGTCGGACACATTAGGAACTTTCAAGCAGTTATTGGATAGGCACATGGAGCACAGCAGAATTATAGGGAGGGGATAGTTTGATCTTGAGATTGGACATAGCTCTGCACAACATTGAGGGCCGAAGGGCCTGTACTGTGCTGTAATATTCTATGTTCTACATTTACAGGGATTTCAGTGGTAAATGTGAAACCGGAGCAACCAACAGTTTCTGTAACTGAGGAGACAGCAGCTATAGAGGAGGATCTCAAACCTGGAATGATGAGTTTGCCTTTTGCAAATATTTAATCAGATTCGTCATCTCCTAAAGAGCAAAGCATAGAATTGACACTTCTACTAGGGTCTGAAAATCCCCAGACTGACTTAACTTAAGATAAATTTTCCTGATGTCTGTTGTAATTTGCATGCCTATGTTAATGATGTTCTTTTTGTTTCATCCACAGGTAAATGCAGGAGTTAGGGGATGGAAGGAGTGTGGTATTGTGGCTGCTTTAAGGGGTGATCGCTGAAAGCCATGAGTCACCTTCAATGTATTACAGGATCATTGTAAAACATTCATTGTGAAGCAGAAGGGCAGCATGGTGACACAATGGTTAGCACTGCTGCCTCACAGTGCCAGGGACCTGGATTCAATTCTGACCTTGGATGACTGTATGAAGTTTGCATGTTCTCCTGCGACTGCATGGATTTCCTTTGGGTGCTCCAGTTTTCTCCCAGACTCCAGAGATTAAAGGTTACCTTGATTGGCCATGCTAAATTGTCCTTAGTGTCTCAAGATGTATTGGTTAGGATAAATAAAGCAGGATAAAGTGATATGGGCCTGGATAAGATACTCTGTTGGAGTGTTGGTATGGGCTCGATGGGCCAAATGGCCTTTTTCTGCATCATAAGGATTCTATTCGAAGAAGAATGAAGCTTGTCAGAATAACTATGAAGCAGATCAGGGGGAATGTGAAGGCACTCAGAGTCACTGGGTGAAATAGATCAGCATCACTGTGATGCAAACCAGGAGATGTGTGAAGCAGATCAGAATAATTGATATATTAACATACAGTGAAAAGTATTGTTTCTTGCATGTTATACAGACAAAGCATACCATTCATAGAGAAGGAAACAAGGGAATGCAGAATGTAGTGTTACAGTTATAGCTAGGGTGCAGAAAAAGATCAACTTAATGCAAAGTATGTCCATTCAAAAGTCTGACAGTAGCAGAGAAGAAGCTGTTCTTGAGTTGGTTGGTATGTGACTCAGATTTTTGTATCTTTTCCCCCGACGGAAGATAGTAGAAGAGAGAATGTCCGGGATGCGTGGAGTCCTTAATTATGTTGACTGCTTTGCCTAGGCAGTGGGAAGTGTAGACAGAACCAATGGATGGGAGGGTGGTTTACACAATGGATTGGACTACATTTCAAGATATTTTGTAGTTTTGGGCAGAGCAGGAGCCATACCAAGTTGGATGCTTTCTATGGTGCATCTATAAAGGTTGGTGAGAGCTGTATTTAATGTGCCAAATTTCCTTAGTCTTCGAAGAAGTTGAGACATTGGTGGCCTTTCTTAACTATAGCTTCAGTATGGAAGTATCAGGATATGTTGTTGGTGATCTGGACACTTAAAAATTTGGAACTTTTGACCCATCCTACTTTGTCCCCATTGACATAGACAGGGGTATGTTCTCCTTTACGCTTCCTGAAATCAATGACAATCTCCTTCACTTTGTTGATGTTGAGGGAGAGATAATTGTTGCCACACCAGTTCATCAGATTCCCTACCTCATTCCTGTACTATGTCACGTAATTATTTGAGATCCGACCCACTAGGGTGGTATCATCAGCAAACTTGAAAATCAAATTGGAGGGGAATTTGGCCACACAATCATAGATGTACAAGGAGTATAGTCGGGGGCTGAGAACACAGCCTTGAGGGGCACTGGTGTTGAGGATGATCATGGAGGAGGTGTTGTTGCTTATCCTTACTGATTGTGGTCAGTGAGTTAAGAGGTCCAGGATCCAGTCACACACAGAGGTGCCAATACCCAGGCCAAGGAGCTTGAAAATGATTTTTGTGAGGACAATGGTGTTGAAGGCTGACCTGTAGTCAATAAATAGGAGTCTGACTTTGTTGTCCTTGATATCTAGGTGTTCCAGGATTGAGTGCAGGGCCAGGAGATGGCGTCTGCTGTGGACCTGTTGCATGGTAGGCAAACGTAGTACATCCAGGTAGTCCAGGAGTCTGGAATTGATTTGTGCCATGACTAGCTTTTCAAAGCACTTCATAATTTCAGAGCCACCGGCCCATAGTCATTAAGGCACGCTGGTTGGTTTTTCTTAGATACTGATATGATGGTCATCTTCTTGAAGCAGACAGGGATCTCAGATTATTGTAAAGAGAGGTAGGAAATATCTGTGAATATCTCCACCAGCTGATCCATGCAGGATCTGAGTGCATGTCCAGGTATCCCATCTGGGCAAATCACTTTCCGTGGGTTGACCTTGGAGAAAGCTGTTCTAACATCTGCAATGGTGACCACACATATAGGTGAAGGGCATGCCCTCACTGATCTCTTGCTCAAAACAGGCATAAAATGCACTGAACTCAAAGGGAGGGTGCATTGGAGCTGGCAATTTTGCATGTCTTCATCTTATAGCCTGTTATGTCTTGAAGAATTACAAAGCACTGAAGAATCAGGTGCCACAGACTTAAGGCAATTGGCAAAAAAAAGCAATGGCAACATGAGATTAAAATGATTAGGATGCGGAATATGCTACCTTAGAGTGTGGTGGAAGTAGGGTTAATTCAGGCTTTCAAAAAGAAATTGGATCATTATCCAAAAAAGAAGATTATGCTGACCTACAGGGTGAATTGCTCCTTCAGAAGGCTAACATTGATACAATGGGCCAAATGACCTCCTGTGCTGTAATAATTCTTTGATTCTATGAATCTGCTCGATGAGAATGCAAGGCTGAGAGATGTGAGTAATAACAGAGGAACAAAACAGTGAACGTCAGCATGTAAACAAATTGATTGCCTTTTACCGTGAAATATATATGTAGCAACAGTATCAGGTTATGTCACATGTTAATGATGAAAGTCATTGATGTACCGTGCTACGCACTAATAGTGTTTCCTTGACTGGAGAGTTATAAAATTGCATAAAACTACTTATAAATAAATCAACTATGAGGAACATGTGTACATTAAAACAAGATTGAATGAAATACTGATAGCATTAGAACTGTTTGAAAAGCAACATTGACCCTTAGTTACATCACGATTGATGAATGCTGAGCAAATTTCATATCACGTTCATTTAAATGCAGACCAAAGACTTGATGCTTAAATGACTGTCTTCCTCAGAAGTAACACAGACTGCATTCAAACAATGTGAAGGCACAACCACTCCAAAAATCTGATCAGAAACCTTACAGCTTTATTCTAAAGAAGCTGATTTTCTTTAAGAGGATGACATTTTTACGGAAGATGTACATACAGCAGTTTAAAAAGTCGAAAAGATAATTATTTTGTAAAGGAAAATACCTCAGGAAGACTTCCTTAATAACAATGTAGCAATGTCCTTTTTTGTGAGATAATTAATCACATGCAATTCAAATCACCCGACTGTGAAATGAATCCTGTCATTGCCACAAAAATACACTACTGCAGCATCATTTGACAATCTTTATTACAATGTTATAGATGCATAAGTGCTTCATATAGTGCAACTATGGAAGTGTTGTATCAGTTTTTACATGTTGCCCACGCTACTACTCATTTCCTGCATAGCCCACACAATGGTCTGTAAGGATATGGCTGCACACATACATTGAAAGGTGCCAATTCACTGATGTCACCCAGGACAGCTTGCTGATATGGTGCGAAGAACTCATATTTGAGCAATATATGTGCAGGCATCATCTTCATTGTTCCCTCAAGAAGAAACAAGTAACAACACTGCAAAATATTCCTCTGTACTGAAATGACTTCAAAGCACAGGCATCCTAGATACAGAAAAGATAATTTCTTGGAAATGTCTGGGAACGCCCTAGAATGTTTCTGAGGGTTTTGATGGGAAGCAAGGGATCCATCCCATCAGCAGTTTGCCCATTACATCAAAGAGCAGGATGAGATGATCTGGAAGCCAAGAAGGGACATAAGACAGGAATGTACCTTAATCCTTAAAGTTCTGAGTGATGCCAGATATCAAGGGCTCCATTGCACCATGATGCATCTGCTCCTTATGAATCAGGAGATGCAGGTGTCCTTAGCACCCACTATTCTAGTTTACTCCCTTTAATCATATGTATTGACCTGCAATAGTGATGGGGTAACATTTCATCTGGGTGATAAGGCTGCCAAAGTTGAATAGTTAAAGGAATGAGGAAGCATCAAAAGATGGGTGTTAAGCTGGAAGCATTGATAGGTGTGTGAATGTGAGCTGGAGCATCTGAACATAGTGCGAGTGTTCTAGTTGATATGGAGTGCTCCTGGTGGCCAGTCGAACAATTGGTAGAATGCAAGTTTGGTGTTAAGAGATGTTCACTGACCTTGACCACCCATGTGATACCATTAGGCCTCCTTAACACTCCTGCCATGTCCACAGATCTACACTCAGGAGTTTCCTTTTCTCATTCTTTCTCCCACTCGCTTCTGAGGGTTGGTGTTGAGGGTCTCTTGGTTCCCCATGTCATCTCTCTTCCTTCCCTCTCTCATCACTAATGCCTCCACAGTACCATGTTCATCACCCTATGTCCCTACTCTGGAACCCTATGTCTCTCCTGGTGTTCACCTTATAATAATTTATATTGCGGCAATGTGTTTGTGCTTTCTTTAAGGTACTGAATTTAAGAAGAGTAGACTACCTGTAACAGGAAATCAGCAAACAGTGTTGCCAGGGCCCACATCTGTCCTCAGTGGCTGGAGGTTAGAGGCTGGGAAGCAGCACTGAAGCTGCTCAGACAAACAATTCTCAGATGAGGTGGGTACACAAAAATCATGTGGTTTTCACCTGAAGCTACTTGGGTGCACTTAGGCCGTGAATTGTAATTCTATGACCAAACATTACAACAATCCAATTTTTAACCATATGTCTGTAATTTTCAGTAGTATGGTGTCTCACTAAGTTAACGCAACAGCTGCAGTTTATATGTTTGGCACCAACATAAAATACATTAACAGGTGATCATTTGCTCTTATAAACAATAGAATAATCCAGCAGAAGATTCAGACATTTAGCCATCGAGTCTCCGCTGGCTTTTTTGAAGAGCAATCTATTTAGTCCCACTCTGTTACTTTTTTCCAGATGCTCCTGGGATCTTTTCAAGTATTCATTCAATTCCAGTTTGAAAGCTGTGCACCAGCATGGTGGCACAGTGGTTAGCTCTGCTACCTCACAGGGCCATGGTCCCAGGTTCGATTCCTACACTGTTTATGCAGAGTCTGCATGTTCTCCTTGTGTAGGTTTCCTTTGAGTGTTCTGGTTTTTCCCTGCAGTTCAAAAGATGTATTGGTTGTGCTGAAGTCTCCCTTAGTGTATCTGAACAGGTGCCAGACTGTGGGGCTAGGGGATTTTCACAGTAACTTCATTGCAGTGTTAATGGAAGCTTACTTGTGACTAATAAATAAACTTTATTAAATTTGTATCCCTCACTCTTCCAGCATTCTATATCCCAATCACTCATTGCAGAAAAATGTTTTTCCCATATCTTGCCTTTGGTTCTTTCACCAATCACTTTAAATCTGTGTCTTCCAGTTATTGATTTTTTAACCACTGGAGGCAGTTTCACTCTCTATCTGAACTGTTCATGGTTTTAAACACCTCAATCAAATCTCCTCTCAGTCAAATCTCTTCTCTAAGGAAAAAACATGAGTTTAGGAAACTTTCCACATAATCAATGCCTTATTCCTGGCCTGTTGGGGTACTATGATGATTTGAATAAATCTCTTTTGCACTGTCTCCAAAGTCTTCACATTCTTCCTAAAAATCTGTGCTAGAATTAGATATAATGTTCCAGTTGAGGCCAAGCTTATTAGGTGTTTTTATTTATTTAGCTTTGCAAGATCTTCCTAACTTCTGCTCTCTGAGGGTGGAATTTGGTCCTGAATTGCAGGACCATTTTCAGTTCCAGTTACATGATTTACTAATTGGCAGACTTTGCACAAGACATTAGCACCCTGCATTCAGGTTTCCAAGCCAATCCTGGTTGGTGGAAGAAAATCCATTCTGCCAAAAGAAGGATTTCTAATTAAAAGGATCACCACAAAGGTTTGAATGACTTATCAGCAGTTGAAATTTTGAGACTGCAATTCTGGTATAAAGGTCTTGCCAATAGGATTAAAGTCGGACTGAGTGCAGTACAATCCAAACAAACACACATGACCTGTATCCAGGATCAGTTGAGCAATGCACAGAGCCATGTATACAAGGAAACATGGAGACAGCTTCTAGTTTGCACCAGTTACTGAATATTGTAAATAGTTCTAAGAGTCAACAAAGACCTACTGTTAACCTATCAATGATTATGAAGACACTTCAGACTACTGAACTGCAAACAATGCCCTAAAACATGATGGCAGCTTGTGGAAAACACAAAACTTTACACAAAATACAGAGAGAAATAATTAACAAATTATTCTGTCCAAAAAAGAAGCTCCAGAAGCAGAGGCACAGTGGAGAAATCACCAAGAAAAAATTCCAAAGGAAGGTTTAGAAGCTGAAGGCTGAAAATTATAATTCCTTACTGTGACAGAAAACTCCATTGCTTCTCCTTAGATCATAGAATCCTACCATGCAGAAACAGGCCCTTTGGCCCATTGAGTCTACACTGAACGCAATCCCACCCAGGCCCTATCCCCATATCCTCACACATTATACCCACCAATCTCTCTAACCTCCACAACCCTGAACACTAAGGGACAATTTCTTAGTGTCGCCAATCAACCTACCCCACACATCTGTGGACTGTGGGAGGAAACTGGAGTACCTGGAAAAAACTCATGCGGACACAAGGAGAATGTGCAAACTCCACGCAGACAGTGACCCAAGCTGAGAATTGAACCCAGGACTCTGGAGCTGTGAAGCAGCAGTGCTAACCACTGTGCTACCATGCCGTCCTTTGGAAGATCAGCTTCCCAACCCAGAGCACAGAGTCACCCAACTTAGCAAGGGTGAGCTAAATCTCTTAAAGTTCCAGGCTGCAGCAAATCCTTAGAAATCTTTAAAAATTTCAGAGTCAGAAATGCAGTTTGAAAAATCCCCTTGCTAAGAACTGTGTTCCCTGATTCAGCACTTTAAATACATCACTTCTGGGTTCACTGTGAAAAAAAATTCTGAGTGGTTAACTGAATACTCTGGGAAAAATGTTACTTTTTAAACCAAATTGAAGGCAATCGAAAGCCAGCAGTTAACCAATTTGTATCTTCAAACATAAATGCAGAACAAGTGAACTCTGCAGGCAGGTGTTCCAGGCAGATATTGTTGAGATTTTGCTTTCAAGCTGAGATGGATTATCATTGTAGCAGAACCTACCAAAACTGTCAAGCATAGCAAATCACTTAGTCTTCAAGTGAATGGTGACACCATCTTGAAATTCAGAAAATTATAGAAATGGGTCCACAGCTGACACCATAAAAATGGAGGTTGAGTTTGAATGAATAATAAAACTATTTAAAACTGAAGATAGAGCTTAAAAATCACCTACCAAGATTTTTCTCTCATTTAAAAGTCCATTAGTTGGCCCAGGCCTCTTAATAGTTTCTTGCAGAGAGGACTTCTGAAAAAAAAAGGCCCCATCAACACTACAGGAGCCTTCCAAAACCTAACCAGTACAGGAAGAACCAAGGAAAAATATAGTTACTACAGAGCCATCTATGAGGAACTCGTATGTTATGAAAAGTGACCAAGGGCTGTAAATTTAAACTACTAGACCAATTTAAGGAATGGGCCAAACCAGATCTAAAATTGGGTGTTTGGAGAAGATAATTTTTAGATTACAGGAGTACATCAAGATCAAATCAGAAATTAAAAAAACACATTTGTATGTTTTTTTATGCTAGTTTGGTGTATTTGCAGAAGAAATAATCCTAATGCAAAGCCTTTAACAGCCATTTTAATCCAATTGTGGAGCATTCAGTTCTTTAAAAAGGACTAGAAACCCCCCAGCAAAGCTGCAGAAGGGAAAAGACATTACCCAAGCAAAGACATGAGGGCACTAGAGAAACAAATGTCTTTCAGAATATCCCAGGAAGTTATCTTTTTGAGAAGTCCAACACATTACATGAACTACAACAGCAAGTGGCAGTGCTGAGCCTGCAGCTAACTGTGAATGAAGGAAAGCTATCTGATGAATACACAAACTCTATGAAAGAAAAATGAAATAGGTTCGAAAATGTTTACAAAGTTGAATTGGAAAATTGGAAACACTAAGTTCAAGTTGAATACATAGATTTGAAAATGCACAATTAACTAAAGCCTCCAATGAACCAAACTATTTGAAATTTGAACAATAAATTTATGAAGTAAGACAAAGGTACTAAAAGGAACAACAACACTGAATCCCATTGTTGGAAAATTAAAAAAGTGTTGGAAAATCCAGTCCTAAGTGCACAAGATACTTTAATGGGCAGAAAATGCACTCAAGGAAGTTGTGACCTTGAAAGGCACTTTGCCGAAACAGTATGTGTCCATGGGGAAACATAAGAAATTAAAAAGAAGTTGAATATTACTTCAGAAAAAGCTGCATTGAAATCATTAGTAGTAACAAAACGAGACACTGAGACACAGAGTGAGGGTGCAAGGGCTAAACAGAAAAATGAACAGTGGAAAGAACAGCTAACAGTCCTCGAGGATCAAATTCAGAAGCAATTGATAACCCTTCAGCAACACAAAGAAAAAGATTATGTTCAACAGCAAAATGGAGGAACAGCAGAACATGCCCAATGAAACTGATAAATTACAAGAAAACTCAAAATGAAGTCATTGCACTTCATCATGAAAGGAAAACTTGTTGAAGGATCTTCCAACCCTACAAGGTTCCCTCAGATCAAAGTTTGTTCTTCTCAAAAATTACAAAGTGAAGCAAAATTAATTTAACACGACTGAATGAACCAAAGAACCAGTTAGCAGAGAAGACTCAGGAATATTCTAAACTCCAGATCGAAGCCAAAGAGTACAAGAAAGAGACCACAGAGCTAAGGAAAATGGTTGAACATTGGAAGAAAACATGGGAAAATATTACATTTCCAAAGATATGTACGAAGAAATGAAAATTAAGAACCTAGAATGGCAAGATCAAGTAGAGCTTCTCACAAGAAATCTCGGAAGCATTTTGGTGCGATTACAGAATGTGGGCTTAAAGTACAGAGGAATTATACCCTGCTATAGAAAAATTGATCAGTGTAGAAAACCAACATTCAAGTATGGACAATGAGTTTGTCAAGGAAAAATGAGAACTGATGAGAATACTGGAATGTTGTTCACAGGAAGTAGAACACTTGAAAGCACACTTAAAATGCTTAAATGACGAACTTGTAGAAGCAAATTCAGCAAAGATAGATCTTTAATTAAAACCTGGTGAACTTCAAGCGACAGAAGTCTCCAGTAAACATTGGGCAAAATGCCTGGAACAGAAGAAAATGTTGCTGATGCATCGGAACAGTTGATTGAAAGCAAATCAACAGACTAAGGAACCTCTTGAACTTTGTTCCAATCTGAACAACATGAAGGTTGAGATAAGCAATATAAAAAGAGCAAATTCATACTTTGAAAGAAGGTAAGTGAAATTCTAAGGAACAGATTGAATATCTAACAAGTGAATTGAAGGAGTGCAAGGAGCAGTCAGTGATCGGAGAAGAAATATTCCATACAGAACTGAATATGAGCTGAAGTCGCCAAACTTAAGTAAGAGTTTTATAGACAATACTGAAACAAAGACAACTTAATTTACCATGAATGACAAGATTCAAAGGCTCAAAAAGTCTCTGGAAAAGAAGAATGTACTCAAAAATTTGGTTATAATTATGAAATAAGTGAGAACAAGGGTTCCATTTTTGAATCATAAACTTTCACATTTGATGCGACAATTCACATGATGATTGAAGCAGTGGAAAGAACAACAAGGAGGTGAATGCAATGTTCAACCATCTTGAAAGAAGTTAAGCAGAGTAGCAACCACTGATCAGCATTACAGCTGAATCAACCAATTGCAGTTCAACACGAAAGTATAGAAGAAAAGGATGAAAACATAGCCAGATGCCAGAACAACATCTAAGCCCACCGAAAGAACCAGCATAACAGAATCTACCACTCCTCTGACAGTAGTATGACCAAGATATAGAACATAGAACATAGAACATTACAGCACAGTACAGGCCCTTCAGCCCTCGATGTTGCGTCGACCAATAGAACCAATCTTATGACCCTCTAACCTAAACTATTCTAATGTTATCCATATGCCTATCCACTGACCATTTGAACACCCTTAAACTTGGCGAGTCCACAACTGCTGCAGGCAGGGCATTCCTCGCCCTTACTACTCTCTGAGTAAAGAAGCCACATCTAACATCCGTCCTATAACTTCCACCCCTTAATTTAAAGCCATGTTCCCTCATGTTAGCCATCTCCATCCAGGCTCTCACTGTCTGCCCTATCTAACCGTCTGATCATCTCAATTAGGTCACCTCTTAGCCTTCTTCTCTCCAATGAAAATAACTTCAAGTCCCTTAGCCTTTCCTCATAAGACCTACCCACCATACCAGGCAACATCCTGGTAAACCTCCTCTGCACCCTTTCCAATGCCTCCAGATCTTTTTTATAATGTGGCCACCAAAACTGTACGCAATACTCCAAATGCGGCTGCACCAGAGTTTTGTTCAGTTGCAACATGACATCTCAGCTCCGAAATTCAATCCTTCTACCAATAAAAGCTAACACACTGTACGCCTTCTTAACAACCTTATCAACTTGAGTACCAACTTTCAGGGATCTATGCACATGTACACTGAGATCTCTCTGCTCATCTACACTACTAAGAGTCCTACCATTAGTCCTATATTCTCTACATATATTACTCTTACCAAAGTGAATCACTTCACACTTTTCCACATTAAACTCCATTTGCCACCTCTCGGCCCAGCTCTGCAGCTTATCTATGTCCCTCTGCAAACTGTAACATCTATCCTCACTGTCTACAACTCCTCCAACTTTGGTGTCGTCAGCAAATTTATTAACCCATCTCTCTCCACCCTCATCCAGGTCACTTATAAAAATACCCAAAACAGATCTCTGAGGTACACTACTTGTAACTGAACTCCAGGTTGAATGTATCCCATCGACCGCCACCCTCTGTCTTCTATTAGCTAGCCAATTCCTAATCCAAATTTCTAAATCACCCTCAATCCCATGCATCTTCATTTTCTGCAGTAGTCTTCTATGGGGAACCTTATCAAATGCTTTGCTAAAATCCATATACACCACGTCAACTGCCTTACCCTTATCCACCTCTTTGGTCACCTTTTCAAAAAACTTGATAAGGTTTGTGAGGCACGACCTTCCCTTCTCAAAACCATGTTGACTATCCCTAATCAATTCATTTCTCTCTAGGAAAGGTAATCAGGCATCCAAACTGCCTGAATCTTTGAATTCAAGGACTAGATGTGGGAGACAGGGTAGTAAGAATATTGTAATGACAGCGTAAATGTAGGATTGTAATTACAATATGAGATGTAAAATAAATTAAATTTACCTAAATAGAACCTGGGGAAAGGTGTAGTACAAGGGCCTGGTACGTAGAGAGTTAATGTAGTACTGACCTCCCACACAGTAATATGAGGGAATAAATGATCCACACCAGCATCAATTGAGTGTTGGACAGAGCTGTGTGTACCAGCAAGCATGGGGACAGTTCCTATCTTGTACCCCTAACTGTAAATGCAAGTAGTTCTATGAGTCACTTTGAAGAGCATTCTTTCTGGTTGTATCATACTTGGTATGACTCCTACTCTGCCCAAGATTGCAAAAAACTACAAAAGGTCATGAATGTAGCCTAATGCATCATGCAAACCAGCCTCCCATCCATTGACTCTGTTTATACTTGCTGCTGCCTTGGCAAAGCAACCAGCATAAACAAGGACCCCATGCACCCAGACATTCTTTTTTCCACCTTTTTCCGTTGGGAAAAAGATGCAAAAGTCTGAGGTCATGTACCAACTTACTCAAGAACAGCTTCTTCCCTGCTACCATCAGACTTCTGAATGGAACTACCTTGCATTAAACTGATCTGCATGAACTGTAAACACTACATTTTGCACTCTCTTCTTTCTTTCTCTATGAACAGTGTTGTCAAAAAAACAATACTTTTCACTGTATACTAATACATGTGGCAATAATAAATCAAATCAAATCAGAATAAAAACTTAGAGATAACCTACATATGACTATAAAGATTTCTTCAGAGTTACCAAACTTCAACCAACATCCTCAGCAGCAGTAAACACAGGACCGGAGAGAAAACCTGGGAACGCTAACAAATTTGTGCTGGCTGTCACTTATTAATGATGTAAAGATGCCGGCGTTGGATTGGGGTGGTAAGAACTCAGTAAGAATTTAGCAATACCAATTTTTAATCCAACCGATTTATTTGATAGTAAAATTGCGAGCTTTCAACACTCTTGTGTCTTCGTCAGGCAAATGCAGTGTTCTGGTCTGCAATAGCACACATCAGCACAGACAGTCAGAGATTGCTGATTAGAATGCGAATCCTTACATCTAACCTGCTATTCAAGTGTTAAAGTGGCTAACAATGTGTGTGAAGGGAATCCTGAGCATTGATTAGAGAATTGTGTATTTTCTCCAGACAGCACAGTAAGTGAGGTTTTTTGCTAACCCCAGACAAGTTATGGGGGTTACAGATAGTGTGTCATGAAGCCAAGATCCTTGTTAAGACCGTCCTCATGTGTGCGGAACTTGGCTATCAGTGTCTGCTCAGCGACTCTGCGCTGTCGTGTATCACGAAAGACCCCTTGAAGAACATTTACCCGCAGGTCGGAGGCCGAATGCCCATGACTGCTGAGGTGTTCGCCCACAGGAAGGGAACTGTTATGCCTGGTGATTGTTGAGCGATGCTCCTTGATCCGCTGTCGTAGTGTCTGCATGGTCTCCCCAATATACCATGCTTCGGGACATCCTTTCTTGCAACGTATTAGGTGGACAACGTTGGCCGAGTTGCAAGAGTATGTACCGTGCACCTGGTGAATGGTATCCTCACGTTTGATGATGTCGTCCATGTCTATGATCTGGCATGTCTTGCAGAGGTTGCTGTGGCAGGTTGTGTGGTATTGTGGTCACTGTTCTCCTGAAGGTTGGGTAGTTTGCTGCGAACAATGATCTGTTTGAGGTTGTGCGGTTGTCTGAAAGCAAGAAGTGGGGGGGTGGGGATGGCCCTAGCGAGATGTTCATCATCATCAATGATATGTTGAAGACTCCGGAGAAGATGTCGTAGCTTCTCCGCTCCGGGGAAGTACTGGACAACAAAGGGTACTCTGTCCACCGTGTCCCGTGTTCGTCTTCTGAGGAGGTCAGTGCGGTTTATCGCTGTGGCACGTTGGAACTGTCGATCGATGAGTCGAGCGCCATATCCTGTTCTCACGAGGGCATCCTTCAGTGTCTGGAGGTGTCTGTCACGATCCTCCTCATCTGAGCAAATTCTGTGTATACGGAGGGCTTGTCCATTGGGAATGGCTTCTTTAACGTGTCTAGGGTGGAAGCTGGAGAAGTGGAGCATCGTGAGGTTCTCTGTCGGTTAGCGGTACAGTAAGGTGCTGAGGTGACTGTCCTTGATGGAGATGCGTGTGTCCAAGAATGCAACTGATTCTGGAGAATAGTCCATGGTGAGTCTGATGGTCGGATGGAACTTGTTGATATCATCATACAGTTGTTTCAATGATTGTTCACCATGAGTCCAAAGGAAAAATATGTCATCAATGTATCTAGTATATAACCTTGGTTGGAGATCTCGTGTGGTGAAGAAGTCTTGTTCGAACCTGTGCATAAAGATGTTGGCATACTGAGGTGCGAATTTGATCCCCATGGCTGTTCCGTGTGTCTGGATGAAAAGCTGATTGTTGAAGGTGAAGACATTGTGGTCTCGGCGCTCTACACCAACATCCCCCACGACGATGGTATTGCTGCAACTGCCTCAGAACACAATGCCAACAACTGCCAGTTTCCGGATGCAATTTTACAACTCATCCGCTTCATCTCCGACCACAATGTCTTCACCTTCAACAATCAGCTTTTCATCCAGACACATGGAACAGCCATGGGGACCAAATTCGCACCTCAGTATGCCAACATCTTTATGCACAGGTTCGAACAAGACTTCTTCACCACACGAGATCTCCAACCAAGGTTATATACTAGATACATTGATGACATCTTTTTCCTTTGGACTCATGGTGAACAATCATTGAAACAACTGTATGATGATATCAACAAGTTCCATCCGACCATCAGACTCACCATGGACTATTCTCCAGAATCAGTTGCATTCTTGGACACACGCATCTCCATCAAGGACGGTCACCTCAGCACCTCACTGTACAGCAAACCGACAGACAACCTCACAATGCTCCACTTCTCCAGCTTCCACCCTAGACACGTTAAAGAAGCCATTCCCTATGGACAAGCCCTCCGTATACACAGAATTTGCTCAGATGAGGAGGATCGTGACAGACACCTCCAGACGCTGAAGGATGCCCTCGTGAGAACAGGATATGGCGCTCGACTCATCGATCGACAGTTCCGACGTGCCACAACGATAAACCGCACTGACCTCCTCAGAAGACGAACACGGGACATGGTGGACAGAGTACCCTTTGTTGTCCAGTACTTCCCCGGAGCGGAGAAGCTACAACATCTTCTCCGGAGTCTTCAACATATCATTGATGACGATGAACATCTCGCTAGGGCCATCCCCACCCCCCCACTTCTTGCTTTCAGACAACCGCACAACCTCAAACAGATCATTGTTCGCAGCAAACTACCCAACCTTCAGGAGAACAGTGACCACAATACCACACAACCCTGCCACAGCAACCTCTGCAAGACATGCCGGATCATAGACATGGACGACATCATCAAACGTGAGGATACCATTCACCAGGTGCACGGTACATGCTCTTGCAACTCGGCCAACGTTGTCTACCTAATAAGTTGCAAGAAAGGATGTCCCGAAGCATGTTATATTGGGGAGACCATGCAGACACTACGACAGCAGATCAAGGAGCATCGCTCAACAATCGCCAGGCATAACAGTTCCCTTCCTGTGGGCGAACACTTCAGCAGTCATGGGCATTCGGCCTCCGACCTGCGGGTAAATGTTCTTCAAGGGGTCTTTCGTGATACACGACAGCGCAGAGTCGCTGAGCAGACACTGATAGCCAAGTTCCGCACACATGAGGACGGTCTTAACAAGGATCTTGGCTTCATGACACACTATCTGTAACCCCCGTAACTTGCTTGGGTTAGCAAAAAACCTCACTTACTGTGCTGTCTGGAGAAAATACACAATTCTCTAATCAATGCTCAGGATTCCCTTCACACACATTGTTAGCCACTTTAACACTTGAATAGCAGGTTAGATGTAAGGATTCGCATTCTAATCAGCAATCTCTGACTGTCTGTGCTGATGTGTGCTATTGCAGACCAGAACACTGCATTTGCCTGAGGAAGACACGGAGTGTTGAAAGCTCGCAATTTTACTATCAAATAAATCGGTTGGATTAAAAATTGGTGTTGCTAAATTCTTACTGAGTTCCTGTCACTTATTAATCCAGAGTTGCCCAACTGGCTGTTAATTTTCTCCTATATCATTGTTTCTAAAACCTTCCCCACCACAGACATTAAACTATTTGCCCTGTAATTGCCAGGTTTATCCTTCACCTCTTGAACAGGAGAGTAATATTTGCAAATTTCCAGTCCTCTGGTACTACCGCGTACTTAAGAAGAATTGAAAGACTGTTGTTAGCACTCCAGTTTGACTTACTTCAAAGCCTAAGGAATGCATCTGAACCGACTAGATGGCTTATTGACTTCACATACTGATGGCCTTACTATTATCTGATTTATCTATTTTTATCTCATTTACTATCCTGCATCCTCTCTTACTATAACTTTGACAATGACAAAAACTATTAATTTAGAAGTCAACCATGCCTTCTGCCTCCACCAATCAATCCCCATTTTGGTCCCCAATCACCCCGCTGCTTGTCTGACAACACTTACATTTTTAATATATTTATAGAAGATATTTAGATACACAATTATGTATGATTCCATGGTTACATGTTCCATATTCATGTGTGCTGTAATTTTGTGGTTGAGTTGATCACTTTAATGTGATAGAAGAAGCTACAGAGCAGAATAATAACCACTTTCATTGTAAAAAACACATGGCTGTGATCAAGGACACAGCACAGCCCCTGGATCTGGGGTATGTACTGTCCAAATAAACAGCTTCTTAACTCTTTCATTGTGTCTTTGCTCTATAGGGTGCTAAAATCTGTCACTTGTGACATGAAAGAACTTGGCTATATAGTTAAATATGCCAATGAATAATTAGAGTAACATAGGGATGTCAAGTGAACCTTAATGTAATGGTTAGACCCTTATTTCACAGTCAAAACCTCCTGGCAACTATTTTAGTTCTATAAAATAGACTCCAACAGACTCCAATATGTCACCACTGACAGCTTTAAAAGCAGTTATCCAAACAGGTAGATAATGGCCAGATAAATTTATTCTTCCTCATTGTTTTTCTGCAATTTTGTTTTGTATTCTGATTCACAAAATGAGTAAAGATCTTTCATGGGTTGGGGAAGGTAGGGTCATTGAAAGATCAATCTTTGGACAGAGTTTTGAAATCTTAAACAAAGCCTGACAGAAAAGAAAATAAAGAAACAACACCATCCGAGTCAGAAGCAGCACAGTTTATTATTGCCTTTTTCAGTCAAGTAAATGAGTTGGGAAAAAACATTGGTGGCAATAGAACAAAGAGAAGGAAAGTTCCAGCTGCCACCCCCTCAATATTGAAATCAAGATTGTTTGAAAAGAAGCACAAGATAAAGGAGAGAATATTACTCACAGGCTTCCAAAATATCAAAAGATTTTCCAGCCAGCCTGCTGATGATGAGACAGAGGAAGGTTATTTCCAGTGAAAAGTTTCTTACCCACTTTCCCCTTTAGGATAAATATAGTGACATCTACAGCAAGTACTTGCAAGACAGAAATGAGGAATTTCTTCTCTCAGAGGATAGTGAATCTGTGGAATTCTTTACCACAGGGGGCTGTAGAGATTGGATCATTAAGTATGTTCAAAACTAAGATTATCAGTAAGGGAATCAAGGGTTATGAGGATAAGATGGGAAAATGGAGTTGACAAACATGACCGCCAATTAGTCATCAGCTCACTGAATGGTGGAGCAGACTTGAATAGGCCGGAAAGCCTGCTTCTGCTCCTACATCTTATGGTCCTACTTCCAAGCTTCCTGTATACTAAAAGCACATAACAACTGTCTTAACATCTGTGAAGGCATCGGTTTCAAATAGAAAAATTTGCGACTCACTGTCCCTAGGGGGCAACATTGTGGACAGACACAAGAGATGAACATTCAGGAACAGTATGATTTTGTTGCTAGCAGATGATGGAAACCACAGTAATACTCTACAAATGCACAGGAAATCCAGCGCTCAGCAGGTGGGCTGTCTTCCCTAAATAAACCAGAAATTTTAAAACTTTATGTTTGTGAAATGAGCCGTGAGGAGCAATCATGCTCTCGAAAAACCAAGGGAGATGAATAGCTAAATCAGACAAACAGGATGAACAGAAAGGCTGTCAAATAACCAAGTAATTTTTAAAATTTTTAAGTTACCAAGTGGAAGAATTCATTCATGAAATAACTCCTCAAACAAAAATTTGATGAAGAAATCATAATACGTTCGTATATGGTGCAAATCTATCTTTATTAGTGCAAAACCAGTCAGACTGACTTTTCAATTCATTTAGGTTATTGAGTGAGGAATGCAGGTGTAAAGAATTATGAGAAATCCTTCCTGGATTTCTGTGGTTATGTTATCAGCACAGTCGACCATGTACAAATCACTAAATTTGAAACATTCCGGTCACAATTATTGGCTTTTTTTTAATCATTCTCATGATATGGGGGTGGCTGGCAAGGACGTCACTTTTTACAGCCCCATCCTCAATTGCCCCTGAGATGGTGATGGTGAGCCACCTTTATCTTGAACTATTACATACAGATTCTCCCACAATGCTGTTAGATAGGGGATTCCAGGATTTTCATCCAGTCATGATAATGGGAGAGAATGTGCAAGTGACCATTAAAGACGCCTCAGTTGGCACAAGGGTGGGTATGCCACCTAAGTCTCACCTGTCTCACATAAAATTATATAGGGGTAAGGGAGTGGTGCCATCCGGAATATTTTATGCTTGTATGCCCACTGCCAGGAGACATAAAATTCTGCCCCACATCTTTTACCATTCATTCCTTAAACTGATTAACTGGGCTGTGATTTAGAAATAAGTGTTCCTATGCACCCGCTGCCTTTGCCTTTCTAGGTCATGGAGTTCACGGTTTTGGAAGATGATATTGAAGAAGCTTTTGGCAGGTTGCTGCAGTCAATAATAAAATTCTTGACCTTAAAAGATAAAATTTCTATCTAGCTCAGCCATTACATTATTTTTGGGTTGAACGTGGAGCAGTGTCAGCACAAGTCAAAAAGAATCTTTGTTTAAACAACGTAGACTGCAACTTGAATGTAACATTTCATGAAACAACTGAAACAGATGGATAAGAGTAGATTAGAGTTAAGGGATAATTGGTCAAAGACATGAGGCAGAATGTTATAGTCCCCTGGCCATGAACATCCAAACAGGAGTCTCCTGTAAAATATATGTAGATATCCTCATGGCTATTTCAAAAATTTAAAAACCGAACCGTTTAAAATGGCTGAATCCCGGTCTGTCTGTGACCAGTGAACCAAATGAGCTATCTGACAACATCAAAGAGAATTACACCTCACTGTTTCTGAAGATGCACTAATGACAAATTATGGGCTGCATAGACCAAATTCAAAGAGAGCTATGCAAAAGCCATCTGCATTTCATAACCCAGGATGGTGAACTGGAATTGAATTGTCTGCTAGGACAAAGGGGCCCATAGCCTTCCTTTCAAATCACTAGTAGTTAAAGACTATTTAACCATCACAGCAACCCAGATGGAGGATATGCATGTCTTTGTCAAAGACACTGCAAGGAGATGGGAATCATGTGATATGGACTTCTACATGTGTAACTAGTAATATTGCCTTGCTGTATAGCCAATTCTCAGTCTGCATTTTGCCATCTAACTAGCAGTAGCACAGAAAAGGAGCTCTGCCCATGCTGGATACCTGGCGCCATCTACATTACTACAACTGAGAATTCTGTATCTTCTTCTTCCTCTTTCACAATCTCTCAGGTTGAGGTTGACTTGCTTTGGGGGAGGGGAGTTGCCAAAGTGGCTCAGTAGTTCCAAATGTGAAGCTGAAGACTCTGCCACAGATTTGACAAGTTGTGTTTGATGAGGTGGGTGAGTGGCACACTGTGGATTCTACGCTTTCTTCCTGCTGTTTACACTTAATCTCTGTGTGCTCTACCCAGTGATACTCAAGGGGATTGGTGCCTTCAAAGATGCTTCTTCTCCAGTTTGTGTGCTCTAAGGCAAGTGATTCCCAAGTGTCAATGGAGATGTTGCATTTATTTAGGGAGGCTTTCAAAATGTCCTTAAAGCATGTCCTTCTTAGAGTGAAGGGCAAGGCTGGCAGAAGTAGGGATCCCTGGATGATTCAGGATATTGAGGCCCTGGGGAAGAAGAAGAAAGGGACACATGATGTGCATAGGCAGCTGGGATCAAGTGAATCTCTTGAAGAGTATAGGGGGTGTAGAAGTAGAGTTAAAAGAGAAATCAGGAGAGCAAAAGAGATCCCAAAATTGTTTTGGCAGATAAGGCAAAAGTGAATCCAAAGAGCTTTTAAAAATACATAAAGGGCAAAAGAGTAGCAAGAGAGAGGGTGGGGCCTCTTGAGGATCAGCAAGGTCAGCTTTGTGTGGATCCACAAGAGATGGGTAAGATCCTAAATGAACATTTTTCATCAGTATTCACTGTTGAGGAAAGAATGGATGTTGGGGAACTTGGGGAAATAAATAGTGATGACTTGAAGAGTGTACATATTACAGAGAAGGAGGTGCTGTAAGTTTTAAACTGCATCAAGGTAGATAAATCTTCAGGACCTAATGAAGTATATCTGAGAACGTTGTGGGAGACTCGGGAAGAAATTGTGGGTCCCCTAGCCAAGGTATTTGAATCATCGATAGTCATGGATGGGATGCCTGAAGATTGGAGAGTGGCAAATGTTATGCCTTTGTTTAAAAAGGGCTGCAGGGAAAAGCCTGGGAACTACAGGCCAGTGAGCCTGTAGTGGGTAAATTGTTAGAAAGTATTTTGAGAGACAGGATTTACCGGCACTTAGAGATGCAAGAACTCTTTAGGGACAATCAGCATGGCTTTGTGAGTGGAAAATCATATCTCAGAAATTTAATAGAGCTTTTTGAAGGGGTAACCAAGAAGGTAGATGAGGACAGTGCAATTGATGTTGTCTACATGGACTTTAGCAAGGCCTTTGTCAAGGCACAGCATGGTAGGTTGTTGCATAAAGTTAATTCTAATGGGATCCAGGGTAAGGTACCTAAATGGATACAAAATTGGTTTCTTGACAGAAGCCAGAGGGTGGTTGTAGCGAGTTGTTTTTCAAACTGGAAGCTGTGACCACTGGTGTGCCTCAGGGACTAGTGCTGCGTCCACTGTTATTTGTCATTTATATTAATGATTTGGATAAGAATATAGGGGACATGGTTCGTAAGTTTGCAGATGACACCAAGATTTGTGGCATAGTGGACAATGAAGAAAGTTATCTCCAACTGCAATAGAATCTTGATCAATTGGGCCCGTGGGCTGACCAATGGTAGATGGAGTTTAACTTAGACAAATATGAGGTGATGCATTTTGGTAGATTGAACCAGGACAGGACTTATTCAGTTAATGATAGGGCATAGGGGAGAATTACAGAACAAATAGATCTAGGGGTGTACGTTCATAGCTCCTTGAAAGTAAAGTCACAGGTGGACAGAGTGGTGAAGGCGGTATTAGGCATGCTTGGTTTCATTGGTCAGAAAATTGAATACAGGAGTTGGGATGTCTTGTTAAAGTTGTACAAAACATTGGTAAGGCCACACTTGGAATACTGCGTGAAGATCTGGTCAGCCTATTATAGAAAGGATATTATTAAATTAGAAAGAGTGCAGAAAAGATTTACTAAGATGCAACCAGGACTTGGTGGGTTGAGTTATAAGAAGAGGCTGAATAGACTGGGACTTTTGTCTCTGGAGCATAGGAGGCTGAGGGGTAACATTATAGAAGTCTATAAAATAATGAGGGCCATCAACAAGGTAGATAGTCAATATCTTTTCCCAAAGGTAGGGGAGTTTATAACTAGACAGCATAGGTTTAAGGTGAGAGGGGAGAAATACAAAAGTGTCTGGAGGGGCATTTTTTTTCATACAGAGAGTGGTGAGTGTCTGGAACAAGCTGCCAGAGGTAGTAGTAGAGGCAGGTACAATTTTTAAAAGCATTTAGATAATTACATGGGTATGATGGATATAGAGAAACATGGGCCAAATGCGGGCAATTGAGATTAGCTTAGGGTTTTTTAAAAAAAAGGGTGGCATGAACAAGCTGTGCCGAAGGGCCTGTTTCCATGCTATAAACCTCTATGACTCTATTTCCTCTGCCTTCCTAGACATTGCTTGCCATTGTAGGGGTGGGAGTAGAGCACCTGTTTCAGAGTCTCTGTGTTGAGCCTGTGAACAATGTGGCCTGTCCATCGCAACTGCTTGTGTATGATCAGTGCTTTAATGCTGGGGATATTGGCCTGGGAGAGGATGGTCACATTTGTATGCCTATCCTGCCAGTGGATTTGCAGGATTTTGTGGAGGCAACATTGGTGATATCTTTCTAGAGATTTGAGGTTACCATTGGAATTTTGTACCATGCTGCATGTCTAAATCATCATGCAAGGTCAACACCACTGGAAAAGTGAATTATACTGTATTGGTTTTCAACACGCCAACCTCCGCAAAAGAATATTTCATTGAACTTTGATTCTACATTCTGGAACTATGTGAAACAATATTTCTTTTCTCTGTGGTCACTGGACTGTAAATCTTTCTTTTCCCTATCCGTCTTTGTGCAAAGGACGTTACTACTACTGTGTAAAAATAAACTAACCCTTTGAATTCGTCCTATCTTGAGTTTGCTGTGTGGTGATTAATTTAAAAATGGATCACATGATGTAGGGAAATACATCACCACTTATAGAAGGAAAAGCAAATCCAAATACCTTTCTGTTTATATATAAATGGTGAAGGGAGAAAGAAGTGTTGTTCAAATTAAACAACCCACCCTCAACACTGTCTGTAACATGTTATAAATGACACTGTGATGGAAAAGTTATGAATATTTGAGTTTTAAAATACAAGATTTCAAATTTATTGATAGTAAGGGAAGTAATCCTCTTGGCAAATTATTATATGATTAGCTCTGTGCTGCTTCTGATGCAACATATTTATAGAAATAAAAATAAAAATAGGAGAGATTGGTATGTCATTCCTTAATAAGTAAAGGATATTGCTAACCAATATGAAAAATAATTTCATCAGCAATACTAAACACATCATGATAAAAGAGTCAGAATAAGTTATGATCATATCGCAAGACATGTATCTTAATAACACTTTATAGATTTCAGCTGGAAATAATTGGCCCATAACTTCCGATGAGTGGCAGAAAGCCATGGATTTCCAAAAATAGAAGAGCTTTTCATGCAGTTAGCTGCATTCAAAAATTGCAACACTCCTAATGGAAACATCAGCCTTCGGCCTTCAGTGATATCGTCTCTGCAGGCCCTAAAAGAATGCAGGAGGACTCTAGCCAAGACCGTTATGATGCAACCAGATTGGGAAAGCCCATTGAGGTCTTGCTTGGAAAAAGCTCTTTTCATTAAAAACAGAGTAGTAGAATTTCCCTGTTGTTACAAAAATGCATTGAAACTTTTGTTATCTTGTTTTTGCTATTTCTTTAATTAATCTTGTTGTTATTGGCTGATTTAAAATGTTATTTGATTGAAGACAAGCATCATTTAAGATGTATTAATGAACATAAGCTTTGTTATTTGTTTTAAATCTGTGAAAATCCTGTTTAAATCTTCACTGTTGTATAATTTACATATGACTTGCTTATAAGTGTTCATATGTTTTAATTTAGAAGATGGAAACCAAAAATATAACTGGGAAGAAGAGATCAGAACTTATGGGACCACCTTATTGCATGAGGTTCCTTGGAAGGAGAGTTCACATTTTAGACCATGGAAAATTTAAATGTGTTTATAAAATGTATTCTTCTGTCTTGATTACTTCATTTATATTGATCCTATATTTAACTGTTGTGTTTTGATATTTCAATAAAACATTTATTGAATTTCACATTTAAATGTTTTGTTTTAATGTTTCAATAAACCATTAGTAGAGTTTTGTAAAGTTTAATGGAAGAGATATAACAAAAATAATGTTATAAATACAAAACTTTGATATCACATTAACATTTAACTAAACATTTCTACTTTAACAGCTGCACTGTGACATTCTGTTTAATTGCCTAATTTTTTCAAATTTCTTACAAAATATATTTTGTTCTCTCCAACACAAAGATCTATTAAGTATTTTTATACATTAACACATTCCGTTGTCTCTAAATAAAGAGCTATGCTATAGAGATACCAGTGTTGGATGGAGTAGGCACAATAAGAAGTCCCACATCACCAGGTTGAAGTCCAGCGGGTTGGCTTGGAATCAGAGTAGGAAGCGGATGAAATGCAGGAAGAAAAAGGGAGGGGCGGAGAAAGAAGAGAGGAAGAGGATAAATGGGAGGGGGAGAGTTTGGAAAAGAAAATTGTAAATATTTCATGTAGCCTGACACTTCTGCATCTATGTCAAAGCCTTGGGGGAGGGAGAGGGAGAGAGAGGGGATAAGGAGGAAGGGGGGGGTACGGAGGAAGGAGGGGAGAGATGAGGAAGGAGAGAGGGGGAAGGAGGGAAGGCTGGACATAAAAATTGTGCATTTTGCATGTAGCCTGATACTTCTGTGCCTATATCAAAGCCTCAAAAAGTATTTCAGTTAAGAGCCAAGCTAAAAACATGATATACCAGAGCTGGTGGAACATCACCCCAGATTTTCAGTCTGCACTGGATTCTGTAATATCTATCATACTGATAGCTTACATCAGCTTACAGGAGACTTGCATATGTTATCTTAATGAATACACATTCCTAAAGTACTTGAATTAGCAAGGTTGCATACTTCTCACTATAAATGTAGGCTTCTACGGATCAGCATAGCATCAGAGTGACTGTTAATATTTGAATTAACATGCTTAAAATACATAGCAAAATCTAAATGTAGTTCAGCTGAAACTTATTCCAACCATATACATCCACGTTGTTATGTAGGAATATTTGTTTTACTGGACTTCAAACGTCATGAAAAAGTTGTAATTTTTAAAAATCTTTCTTTCATTTTATGTGTATTACATATATGTTAAACATCTTTAAAGAACATTTACAGAAAAATTAACCCACCCAAAGAAGATCTGGTGCTTCTACTCGCTGGAGTTACAGCAAAAAAGTGTGCAAATAAATGTGTAAATACTCACCTATCATCAGTGCAAGTGAAAGAGACAAGAGAGGGACTCCAGTGCAGTGCTTCAATACTATCATCTTTAAAACCCAGAATCTGAAGGTTCAACTTGTTTTCAGCATACATGTCCATGCACCGGGATCTCTATGTTGTCCCTAAATGCATGTGCATGGCACAATCCACTTAAGTCAAGATTTTGGGTGAGAAATAATGGGCCAATGAATTTAAATGAGCAATTTTTATTAATCAAGTAAATCACCTAAATCTGCTCAGTGATATTTTCTCAGAATTAACTAGGACAAGAGTTCCTTTTGATTATTATTTTGAACATGATTGTATAAGTGTTTAGAAGAATGAATATAAAGGGATGAATTTTAAACACAGCTATCCAGTGGAAGGCAGATGGATTTTCAGTTAAAAATGAATGAGCAGGTTACATATCTGTTCAGAAATCAACTTGGTTTCCTATCACCTATGATATTAACTGGCAGACAGAAACATCATGCATTTATGTGAAAAAGGGGTCTATTATGTAGAGTTTTGTAAAGTTTAATGGAAGAGATATAACAAAAATAATGTTATAAATACAAAACTTTGATATCACGTTAACTTTTAACTAAACATTTCTACTTTAACAGCTGCACTGTGACATTCTGTTTAATTGCCTCATTTTTTCAAATTTCTTACAAAATATATTTTGTTCTCTCCAACACAAAGATCTATTAAGTATTTTTATACATTAACACATTCCGTTGTCTCTAAATTTGAGGGTGATTTAGCTAATTGGATTAGGAATTGGCTAGCAGATAGAAGACAGAGGGTGGTGGTTGATGGGAGATATTCATCGTGGAGTTCGGTTACTAGTGGTGTACCTCAGGGATCTGTTTTGGGGCCCCTGCTGTTTGTAATTTTTATAAATGATCTGGATGAGGGTATTGAAGGATGGATTAGTAAATTTGCGGATGACACCAAAGTCGGAGGAGTGGTAGATAGTGAAGAGGGGTGTTATAGTTTGCAGAGAGACTTGGACAAGTTGCAGAGCTGGGCCGAGAGGTGGCAAATGGAGTTTAATGCGGAAAAGTGTGAGGTAATTCACTTTGGCAGGAATAATAAATGTGTAGAGTATAGGGCTAATGGTAGGACTCTTAATAGTGTTGATGAACAGAGGGATCTTGGTGTATATGTGCATAGATCCCTGAAAGTAGGCAGTCAAGTCGATAAGGTTGTTAAGAAGGCATACGGAGTCTTAGCTTTTATTGGTAGGGGGATTGAATTTCGGAGCCGCAACGTCATGTTGCAACTGTACAAAACTCTAGTGCAGCCGCACTTGGAGTATTGTGTGCAGTTCTGGTCCCCACATTATAAGAAAGATGTGGAGGCATTGGAGAGGGTACAGAGGAGGTTTACCAGGATGTTGCCTGGTATGGAGGGCAGGTCTTATGAAGAGAGGCTGAGGGATTTGAGGTTGTTTTCGTTAGAAAGAAGGTGGCTAAGAGGAGACCTTATTGAAAAATATAAGATGATTAGAGGTTTAGATAGGGTGGACAGTGATAGCCTTTTTCCTAGGATGGAGAAAGCTAGCACGAGGGGACATAGCTTTAAATTAAGGGGTGGTGGCTTTAGGACAGATGTCAGAGGTAGGTTCTTTACCCAGAGGGTGGTAAGGGTATGGAATGCCTTGCCTGCGTCAGTTGTAGATGTGCCAAGTTTGGTGGTGTTTAAGAGGTTAGTAGATAAGTTTATGGATAAAAAGGGAATGGTTTAGGTTAGAGGGTCACTGCTTGTTCCTAATTGGTCAGCGCAACATCGAGGGCTGAAGGGCCTGTTCTGCGCTGTAATGTTCTATATTCTATGTTCTATTGTATCAATAGGATCCCACTGGCATTTTATGTGGTCGCTCAGTGAGAAAATTTTCATGACTTTGCCTTTGCTCATGCAAAAAGTGAGCCCTTTGAGATACCATTTGTAGAACTGGACTGCCCTGAATGAAACCATTGCCAAATCAGCTACCTTCACAAAATGTGGTGCATGTGGCTTAACCAGCAAGTCTCTGCAACCCACCATCAAAAAGGTGCTTTAAAAAAAAATTGACTTGAATGAGGAGCTAAAAGGAACACTCCTTCCAGGTCCACTGCAGTATCATAAGCTATTGCAATGCAACTCAGCCTCTTGATAATCACTTTTCCTGAATTATCCTGATCCTTGATAGGGCTGTCTGTAATGCAACAGCCCAATACTGAAACCCTCTGTCTGGCAATATATGGCAAACACATGCATTTCTCTATGGTCATGTAAACAGATGTGCCTTGGACTTACTGGCACCAACATAGAATTCATTCCCCCTACCCCATTTGTACCAGAAGGCCATTGTTAACCTATTTGCTATATTTCCAAAGTCACTTATACATTAGCCTTTCAATTAATGTTTGTGATATAAGTGAGAGAATCCTCAGGGATTTGTATTAAATTTCTGTTTGGTGGGAAATATTAATTTGTTTTATAATAAGTAGTGCCAGTAACAAGACAAGAATAAAAACTAGGGTAAAAGTGGAGGGCTAACATTGTTCATTAAGGATGATACTAGTACAATAGGAACCTTGGTTCAGGAGATCAACTGTCGAATCAGTTTGGGTGGAAAAGAAGAAAAGTCAGGGAAAGAAGTCAGTGGTGGGAGTGGTCTACAGGCCCATAACAGTAACCATAATATAAGACAAGCATTAAAAAAGAAATATTGGGGATTACGATAAAGGGACAGCATCAATCATGGGTGATTTTAATCTATATATAAACTGAAAAAATCAGATAGGCAATAATGGCCTAGGTGAGGAGTTCATAAAATGCTTTTGAGATAAGATTCTTAGAGCAACACATTCTAGAACAAACCAAAGAATGGAGCTGATATTGTTTAATGAGAGAGGATTAATTAGTGACCTCAGAGTAATGGCACTCCCAGGTAGCAGTGATCACAATATGATTGAATTTTATATCCAGGGAGAAGAGTGGGCCTAAGACTAATATTTTAAACTTAAATAAGGGCAACTATATGGACGTGAAAGCTGAGTTAGCTAAAGTGAATTGGGATATTAGGCTAAGGCATAGATCATTAAATAAGAAGTAGCAGACTTTTAAGGGATATTTCAGAATACTCATAATAAGTATATTCCTAGTATGAAGAAAAATTCTAAGGGACAGACACATCCCACCATCCAGAATGTTAAGAAAAATGTTGTCGTTAATCGTCCATTATAATCGATGAGACTTGACACCATTAGTCATTTTGAGACTGGTTACAGTATGTCCGAAGATGATTGACCAGGCCAATTTGGGCACAGAATGTCTTGGACAGTCTTGTGTAGGCATTGTAGTTGTTGCACTGGTCGTTCTGGACTTGTACTTCAGCTTTGCACCTTGCTTTGTAAGCTTGACAACCCTTGTGAATGAGGCAGCGCCATATAGGGCGGTTTTGTGCCAGCGTTTCCCAGGTGGTTGTATCTATGTCCAGTGACTTTAGGGAGGCCTTGAGTGTGTCTTTGAAATGTTTCTTCTGCCCTCCATCGAGCATCTTCTAGCAGAGAGTTCCCCAAAATGGAACTGCTTGGGTATGCACCCTTCTGGCATATGGGTGACATGACCTGCCCACTGGGTCTGTGCTCTCATCAGAAGTGTGTGGACTGACAGTAGACCTACTCCAGAGACAACATCAGTGTCTGGTTCGATGAGAATGATGAGGAGATATAGTCTCTAATAGTTGAAAAGCACCATCTTCATCAGGCTTGGACTCATCATCAGCTGCCAAGAAAAATGTTTTTACCAGTGCTCGCAGGACAGTCCAGAATAAACTGCATAAAATGCAGGATGCCTGGCTGAACACCAAGGCAGATGAAATACAGAGATACGCAGAATCGACTTGAAACAGTTCTACAAAGCCTTCAACACTCTCTATGGACCTCAATCTCAAATACCAAACTTACGAAAAGCATATAATTATGCAAAGATGAGTGACAGGTTAGCTGATTGATCAAATTATAAAGAATGGCAGAAAATGATTGAAAGGTTAATCAGGAAAAACAAATTAGAGTATGATAGGAAGATGGCTAGAAATGTGAAGTGGATGGTAAGAACTTCTACAGGTATTTAAAGAGGAAGAGAGTAAGTAAAGTGAGTGTTAGTACTCTAGATGGTAACAATGGGGAGACAGTAATAGATAAGATGAAAATGGCAGATGTAATGAATAAATGTTTTGCTTCTGTCTTCACTATAGAAAATAAAAAAACAGCATTCCAGTGATAGTTATAAATCAGGAGATGGAAAGGAGAGGGGAACCTGATGAAATTACAATCAATACAGAAGCTGTATTGAACAAACTGATGGAACTGAGGGCCAAGAAGTCTCCAGGTTTCGATGGATTTTACCCTCGAGTTGTAAAAGAGCTGGCTAATGAGCTAGCAAATGTGTTGATGTTATGACAAGGGCATAAGGAGGTTGCAGATGGACATAATTAAGTAAGTACCTAAGTAAGTACTAGGCAGATGGAGTACAATGAGGGAAAATGTGAAGTTTTTCACTTTGGTAAGAAGAATAAAAAGGCAGTGTTACTTAAGTAAAGAATGGCTACAGAATTATAAGATGCAGGGGAATTTAGGTGTTTTAGTGCACAAAACACAGAAAATTGGCATTCAGATACAGCAAGTATTTAAAAAGTTTAATGGTGAGTGGTCTCACGTCTTGAATGTTCTGTGCAATTTTGGTTTCTTTATTTAAGGAAGGATCTAACTGTGTTACAAGTGATCCAGAGGAGGTTTACTAGATGGATACATGGAATTAGCAGATTGCTTCATGAGGAAAGGTTAGGCAGACTGGATTGTTTCCAATGGACTTCAGAAGAATCAGAATGACCTGATTAAAGTATATAAGATCCTGAACAGTCTTGACAAGGTGGAGGTGGAAAAGATGATTCCTTTTATTCTTCCTGAATGTGGGGCAGCATTTTAAAATTAGGCATTGCCTTCTAGAACAAAAATGAGGAGAATTTTCTTTCCCTCAGAGGGTGTGCGGCTTTTGCCTCAGAAGGCAGTGGAGGCAGGGTCATTCAAGATCTTTAAGGCAGAGGTAGATAAATACTTGTTAAGCAAGGGAATCAAAGGTTATCAGGAAACAGATGGGAATATGGAATTCAAAACACAAAGAAATCAGCCCTGATCTTATTGTATGGTGTAGAAGGCTCAAGGGGCCAGAGGACCTATTTCTACTCCTATTTGTATGTTCATAATATAGAAGAGAGGAAAGTCACACAGTCACAGTCATATCACTGACAATAGTTTCTATTACAAGTTCTTTGCATTTCTTATAGAAACTTAAATAAATTGTATCATATTTTTGAAATAAACCACAAGAAGCATTTAGAACAGTAACAAAACCATGAAAATAGAATGGAAAGGTATTTTAAATACTCAAATAAAATACTTAAATATTTGCAGTGATCGTTGGGAGAAATTGGACAATTAACCAGCTCTTTGAACAAAAATTTGATTGAGATATTTAGAATAAAAAGATGTAAAAATTATTTCAGGAATCAAATTCAGGAAATTGTCCCCCTAGTCCCACTCTCAATTCTTGTTTCCATCATCACTTTCACAAAAATAGAAATATAATCAAGGAAATTTAAAACAATATTTTGACAACCTTGATCTGGACACTGCCATCAATTTGTAGAAAGCAAGGACTGGGTTTGTCAACAGAATGTCTTGTAAGCAAACTTTAAATATACATGAGCTTGGCTGATCGATCAGTACAGGCTTGTCCACTTAAGTACAAGTTAGAAAGGTAAAGTTCCATTTGAGAGCAAGTATAATAATATATAGATTTTTTTTCCTGTTCATTTCTCAGCCCCATTCGATTAATCATTTGACAGTGATGCATGGCCATATTCATCTTGTGTATATTCTGGGAACCGGAAAAGCAAAGTTAGAAGCTCATTCCTGCTACGGAGGAGGGGAGGGGGGAGTCCCAATTCATTCGAAAACAGATATTCAATCATTGCATGGAATATGGTGAAACCTATTCAAGAATATTATTTTACTGTTACATTCTCTAACCTCTATTTTGTCTGTACCTAAATATTAACTTATGTAGGTAGAGATTAACTTACATCATCAAAATTATTATTAATGGAAAATAATTACAGTCACTCGTGAACAACAAGTGGCTCAGAGATGAAATTGGTCTTGGGCAAAAGTACAAAATAGGTTATTACAAAACATCATTTGGTTTATACCTGCCTAATTCCCTTTTCTGTCAACTTTAATGGAAAATACAATCTGGGAAAACGTATAAGGGTCTGCAGATCACTACTGCCTATTTTACATATCTACCCAAGACAAATTTCACCCACCTTGTACTTATTCTTCTGACCACGTGGGCCAACACCAGCAGACCTCAACTATGCTAGAGATCCTGCAATGCAATTCTGTTCACTTGCTTTTAAATGCTGTTAAATGTTAATGACAGGAGAGAGCTACTGAGAGTTCAAATACCAACTAACATTAATCATTGAAAATTATACTTAAGAAGTTTCCAATATGTTTAATGAATCATGTATTCACATTCAAGTCTATTTATACTACAACTGGTGCAATTACCATCCAGTGGAGATATTGGAGGTTGTTTCCTACCTCTTACCTTTTGCCTGGTCCATACTCAGACTGTAATCTGATTCCAAAGTAGTACCATTTGTACATTTATTATTGCAGCCCCTGTGCACATAGGGCCTGATTGCTTTGCTCGCAGGACACGTGGTATAGCCAACCTGCTCTTCTTAAAGGAAGGCTGTACTTTATATCTTCTAAAGAAGAGTCACAATCGGCTCAAAACATCAACTCTTCGTTCTCTCTCCACAGACATTGCCATTCTTGCAGAGTAATTATTTCAGTTTTTTTTTTAATTTCACGTTTCCAGTATCAGCAGCATTTTGCTTTGATTTAAGACAGGCACTTGCAATTTCTACAAGCGTTACCTTTGGCTATTGCAATTGAAATTAACTATCACAAACCAGTTTTCTTAGATTATCACAGTTTCTTTAGATTATCATTTGCTTGACTTTGTGGCAGAAACAATGAATTTGAGGTCATTTCTCTCCACGGTTTAAGGCTTATGTCTGATGATTGGAAGGACAGTTTGTGTGAGAGACAAGAAATGAATCAACCAAAGCATCAGTGATCTGCTACTGTACAGTTTGCTGGGTGGTGGGGCTGGTAGCGTTTGCTGTTCTTCAGGGTCCAGAATGACCTGGTCCTTTTCCAGCTCCTCCACGGATAGTTCTAAAGGCTGCCCTTGATGTCAGGCCAATGATGTGGAACATGAAGCAAATGCTAATGAATATGAAGATTTTCACAATGTTGCATTGTAGGAAACCTCCAAGACTACATTTTTAAAGAATAGGCTTGCAGACCACAAAGGTACAAACAAGAGCCTTGTTGGAAAGGTGTTTACTCTCCAGGCTGTTAGGATATACCGTTTACCTGTGCAAACAACCAATGATGTCATTGGCATGTCACATGATGGGTCTCTTATGTGTCAGTTTTACTGAAGAATTGGCTTACATCCAACTCAGCAAATAAATTGCCAATTAAGGACAGAGAATATGGCTCTCCGTGCAGTACAGGATTGATAATAGCTTTAAAATCACTGATCAATCTTTCTGCATCATGGGTACCATCAGGATGGCCCAATCACTCGTATTGATGAGGGCAGCATGGTAGCACAGTCATTAACACTGCTGCCTCACAGCATCGGGAACTTGGATTCGATTCCTGGCTTGGGTTACTGTCTGTGCAAATCTGCATGTTCTCCCTATGTCTCGTTGGGTTTCCTCTGGATGCTTCTGGCTTCCTCCCACAATCTGAAAGATATGCTGGTTAGGTGCATTGGCCATGCTAAATTCTTTCTCAGTGTATCCGAACAGACATTGGAGTGTGACAACTGGGGAATTTTCACAGTAACTTTATTGCAGTGTTAATAATATAAGCCTACTTGTGATGCTAATAAATAATCTTTACATTGAATTCAAAGACTCCTGCTCTAACTAGCTGCTCTAATCCTGCCTCCATCTTAAGCCTGATCTAGCCTTTAAGCATCTTGCTTGATTTAGGTCCTTAATCTTTAACTTGACTGAGATCTACCTCATGCTTCCCAGTTCCCCATTAAAGGCAATGCAAAGTTCCTTTGAAATCTTTGGTAGACCAACTTTGAAATTTGACATGAGATTGGACGAAATAATTAAATCTTTCAGGATATGAGCTTGATCGCTTAATGTTGTCATCATAAGGTCCTACGTCACCAGTTTTACTGTGGCAACATCTTGCATAAACACAATGTGTCACAAAATTATTTACCATGACCTAGCTTTTTCTTCCCAAACAATGTAACCTGAGCTCAGCTTGTTTCCTTCCAAGTTTTCAACATGTCCAATTGTTGCAGAGTACTTGCTACTCACAGTGCTCCCAGTACTGAATCCCATCTTTCTGGGCAGAGCACGGGTCAAACTTCTTTTTGATGTTGTCGCTCCAAAATCTGTGTTTAAATTTTGGTTTCTTTGATGGCTGCTTTATTATTCAGCACTCCTCCATCACCATCTTTGGAGCAGCAATTTCTTTTTACTTTCTAAGTTTTTCTGGATAGCTGCAGCATGAGCCAATGATTTTCCTCATGTTCTACTGGATTTCTGCAAATCCTTTCTTGGGTGTTTGCAACCATTCTGTCGCCAGTTTTCTTTGTGGTATTTTTAAATAATAGGCTGACAGCCCACATAAGTACAAACAAACAAGAGCCATATTGGAAAGATGTTTATTCTCCAGGCTGTAAAGCTAGACTGCCCGTTTGCCCACACAAATGGTCAATGACAAGTCAGAACATCACATGATCAGTCCCTTAAAGTGCCCTTGTTTCAACTAACGAACAACACGAATAAACAACACCTAAAGAGTAGCACTTCTATTTCAAGAGACTGATCGTTTACTAAATCAATGCTATGATAAAAATGTGCCTTTAATTGTATCACTATTCTGTAGTATTGCTCCATTTCCTGACAGATGTCATGAGCTGCATATTATGATGATGACCCTTGTTTCTGAGCAGCCAGATGACGTGGATGGAAGTGAGGGAATTAGCACAAAATAAAGATATCAAGACAACTGCCAATAATATTGGGCACAAACCTGCCCAATTCAACAACACCAGTCATTACACACCAGCTGAATGTTCGTGAACGGAAGTCCTTCCTGTTTATGTAGAACCTGACATCCTGAATTGGAATACACGCAGCTGAGTTCATTCACTGATGCCCTGCCTTTGAAGGAAGTCTGCTATTTTGAAGAGTCCAGGGTTTTGTTTCCCTGCTTTGGTGCCTCTGATAGGAATGAGATGACTTTTTCAGCCTTAGCAAAGAATATTGCAAACTGACTAATGTTGCTACTATCACTTGAGGTGTAGAAATTTAAGTCCACTGCATCCTTCAGAGTCATTGGCAATGTGATGTGTGACCTGGCTGCAGTTAGTGTTACAATAGAGAATATAGCTCAGTCACAGTCACCCTGGGCAGACACACCACTCCTCAGTTAACTGGAAAGAAGATATTCTATTCCTGCACAATTGAATGGTGTAAAGTCTCCTTCACATAGCCTCTTCTCCCAGCAGCTGGTGGTCTATCTGCACTTACATTTGTTCTGTCTAACAGCAGACCAAACTGTTAGTAGACTGATTTCTGCAGCAATCTCTTTGCAGAGATTACTTATACAAACCAAATGGTCATGTGAGAATGTGATCATGAGGTTACAACAAACATTACGTGAGGGGAGTTATCTCAGGCAGCACATTCTGGCCTTAAGTATTGTATATAGCTGTTGAGCTCAGGAATGAACTACTTTTGTTGGAAGTCCTTGTTGTTGGTGATTTCTACTGTCTACAACTCCAAACAATAATTTACAGCATTTCATCTTGTCACCTACAGCAGCCAACACAGACAGAAATAAGCCTATAACTAACAAATTACTATCTACATGTAGCAAAGTTTCCTTTTAAATAACATTTTGTGATTGCCTCCCTCCCAAATACTCCCACTCTGGAATTTGTGGTTGGGTTTTAGAATATGTAAAGATGTTGAAGTCTGAAGAAGTTGAATTTCTCAGAAGGGTATATGCAGAATCTTCATTAATGAGTATTAATTAGGCCTCCTGCTCTTTTTGACAGGCGTTTGCATGATTAAAAGGTACCTGATTCAACACCGTGCCAGCCATCCTCTGAGTGAATATTAGGTATGTGAGATTACCACACAAAGTACAGAAGCCTAATTTTAATTTTATGAGCACAACTTAATGACTGAGTTATATTTCTCCACCCAAATATCAGATTTTAAAAGTCACGCAGCCCAAAGAGAAGTAACAAAGAAAAAGAAGAATCGATCATTAACCATAAAAAGATTATGTAGAGTATATCGCACAGGAAAAGCATAATATAATATTTAAGTTCCCATAATTCAGGATGATCCTTGAGTGATAGACAGAAAGGATCTGGAAGGTCAGACTTATGACTGGGAATACAAATCATATTTTACAATTCTCAGTGGTGTGCTCTTTTTACCGTACTACAGTCAAGATAGATAGGTAAGGCTACTCAGCTCAACACAGTCAGAAGAATCTATAACCCCTTCCATCATAGTATGGGAAAAATGCTGTGATTACAAGACAGATATCCCAATGAGAATGAGTTTGCAATATGTGCTGCACACTTTTATAACAAATTATATCAACATATGCAGCGTTTTGCAAATGCAACAACACCCCCACATGCAAATACCAAGTATAAGCAAGTGTGAAAATAACCGCTCATATGGTTTATGACCTTACAATACTGAATTACCCATTCTAATGCAACTTCCAGTGGGTATACTAGGGATCTTAACAGCACGATGCCAGCCAATTGCAGTATTCATATCTAGCTTGCTATAATTGAATCTATCCTGAAAGGGCAACTGAACTGAAATCCTATCTGTGGCTGAGTTAAATCTTCACTAACAATCATTATCAGGATTTGCTGGTGTCCACTTGAGTAATACAATCAGCAAAATAAGTACCACACAATCCATAAATGTTGCTTCTTCTGGCAGCTGCATTCACACCTTTTCCTCATGTATCTCATACACAAAAATTGTTTCAGATAATGGTTCACACTTTAAAATATTCCTTAGAAACTCAAGACTCTTCTAAATTCTTTTTTTTGTGTGCCTTAATGAAGCAAAGATGTATAATCATTGCTGACAAGAAGTCTCTGTTCTTTATGATGCTCTCAAAGTAGAATAGAACTCAAAATGAAGCAGTTTTCTTCACTATCATAAGTACGTAGCTAAAACAAAACATGCCATAATAATTGGTTTCTTTTTAGCTCTTTCTCAAGTGTAATTTGAATGCAGTACTGTCCTCCAATTGGGAGGATAATAAGGTACAGGTACCATATAATTAGTTAGCAAATGAAGGAAAGGGGTTTAAAAAAAACTCTATCCACTTATTTTCATTTTTGAAAAGGTATATATAAATTGAAAGCCCAACCTTCCAAGAAGTATCCCAGCCTAGATGTATAAAGTTCACCTCATCAGAGTTGGAGTGACAAGAATCTTCAAACCACCTCCTGTTTCAGAGTCAGGTGCTATCATTTTGAAACAAGTTGGGCCATCATTAAAATGTTTTAACTTCAGTTGCATTCTTACTATACAGCGCCATTATATGGTAGCTGAGAGCCTGATGTCATGTGGGCATAGCTATTTTATCTTGCATATTGTCCTGCTTGATTTTGTGGTTGCATTAAAGTTCAAAATTTTCACCTGAACACTGCTGATATTGTAATCTTGTTTATGTGCCAAACTGAAGATAAAAGCAGCCTACTGATGTGGTGGCAGCAGTGGAATGTTTTCATGCCTCTTATCAAAGCAAATTGTTGAGTTTAAGCGACACATACACACAAATGTTGACCTTTACTCAGTCCATAGCATTACAGTGTGGCAGCAGCAGAATGGCAGCAATGCCTCAGACACTGAAGCATTGGTGCTTAGTAAAAGATCAGGACAGTTATATATTTTATCATGGGTGTCAGAAACAACTTGGTCTTATTTTCACCTTTGCAAATTGGTGGTTTCAGGTGGGAGAAGATAACAAAGAATTACCTTCTGGCTGATTTCAGAATCAAATCCGTTGAAAGGCATGACAATCCACATTAACACCTGCTGGCCTTCTTTGCAGAAAGGTCAGTCCATCACAGTCTACTTCTTGATGAGCATGAAGAGATGCCAACCTAACTGGAGAACATAGCAATTCTACATTAGCTACTACTCATTCACTCTAATCTACCATGTCTAGTGAAACAGATGTACTGCACTAAGCTCAGCTCATGCACCCTGACACCCACTAATTCAATCACTTGAGCCTTGGATTCACTGTTATATGAGGTTCATGCACCTGTTGATGTTAAGGCTCTCTGTGCTCCGTCTTTCTCCCTTCAAGAGTGCGAGAACATTTCACTCTCACCTAACAAGATCAGACTCTGTAACTCCCCTGCTTCACACACACAATAGGTGTCCTTCCCATTATGTAAGCAAGCAGGCCAACCAGATAAACATTTTCTTCTGCAAGACCAAAACCACTAAGATGTGATTAAAGCTCTAAGACAGCTGCTCACCTGGATGGGTTTATTTGATTTGATTTGAATTGATATATTATTGTCATGTGGATATAGTGGAAAATGTTGTTTCTTTTGCACTTTTTAGACAAAGCATAACATTCATAGAGTACATAAGGGTGAAGGAAAGGAGGGTGAAGAATATAGTGTTACAGTTAGATCTAGAGTGTAGACAAAGATCAACTCTACACTCAAGCTACATCAGCATAGATGTTTATTTAGTTGAAGGAGCTGAAGGACATTCTGATGTTTTGTTGGAATCAGCTACATTCCACGTTCAAATCTGGCAGCCACCTTACTTAGATACATTCTTCATGTACCTTGTCATTCACTGATGGTGATGCCATTGGCAACATGATTTGTGCTTCTACAACTGTGAGGCTCAGTATCCTATGAAGTGGATTAAAATCCGAATCTCTTTTTGGAATTACTTTGGAACAAGCGCACTCTCAAATGATCAATCTCACTCAAAATTAAAGACAAGCCTCACAAACACTTAATGGATTGGAACAACTGATCCCACTCTTCCCAAAGGAAAGGAACTACCAGAGAATATCACCATCCTCCAGTTAGATTTCTAACATACTTTAGTTAGATTATAACAACCATATATTAGAAGAGTCTAGGGCATCGCTCCTCAACAGTGTACCTCTCCACTGAACAGAATATTGAGTTTGGATACAAAGACTATATACTTTCTATACGTTTGCTTGAGAGTTCACTTTAATGCAAAGAAGCTGCTTGTAAATATTCATCTTGGTTTTTCTTTGGTGTTGATAGTTAATAAAGCAGGGAATTTGATGCACAATGGAGAGGAAGATAGAACAGTTACACCATCTTATGTTATCACTCCCTGGTGGCTGGGAACCTCTTCCCGTTTGGGGGTGGCCATTTTGCATTGTTTATTGCATGGCCTGATTTCGTTGCATTAAAGTTCGACGTTTTCACCTAAACACTGTTGATATTCTGTTTATGTATAAATCTGAAGGAAACAAAGCCTAGAGGCATGGTATCATTCCCAGATATGATTTGTTGGTGTGTGAAGCCACAAACAACTTTGAAAATATTGCAAAGCAAATATATGAGAACTTCTCATAATGCAAAATTTGTTGGAAAATGGCCAACATAAAATTGCACTTAAAATATTTTTTTCTGATGGGTGCTATCAAATGAAACCTTTTGAGGATAGGGATATACAGAATAAGAATAATGGTTTTCTGTTGCATTTTACACTACTTTCCTGATAGGCAAAAAAAAATCTCATTTGCTTGTGCTTGCTCCCAATCGTGTGTCTGTCTATTCCTAGTGGATAAATAATCAGGACAGCAAAAGTATTTAACTGCATAACTATCACAGTCATCAATGACTGATACAAAATAGTCTTTGGGCAATTAACACGCTCCTGTTCAAAATAATGTAGGCAGCAGGCAAACTTCCTCCTGCCTGCTAATTTAAATGATTATGGCATACAGCCCAGTGCTTGACATGTTGTTCAATGGCTGCACGCCTCAGCAGTCAGCCCACTTCTGTATGAGGCTAGTACCACTTAGAACTAAACTGTACCCCTTAAAATGGAGGCGCATTTTCACTGCTGCAGGTACTGAAAGTTGCTATAGCAGAATGTCTGATCTACAAAAGAGTAAAGATGACATAACATTGCAATGACCCAGTTCCAAGAGTTACTGACACAGCTTTAAGGCTCTGATACAGGACATAGAGAGAAGAAAAGTCCTCTTCGCACAAGGAGTCAGGTGGCCCTCCAAATAAGTGCTTGGAAGGAAATGGGAGCAGATAGAGTAAATAGTTATATACTATAGTTTGTGATAGTTATAGGACAGATATCAGAGGTGGGTTCTTTACCCAAAGGGTGGTTCAGGAGTGGAATGCCCTGCCTGCAGCAGTTGTAGATGCGCCAAGTTTGGTGGCGTTTAAGAGGTTAGTTGATAAGTATATGGAAGAGAAGGGAATGGTTTAGTTTGGAAGGGCATTGCTTTTTATATTGGTCGGCGCAACATCGAGGGCCGAAGGGCCTGTTCTGTGCTGTAATGTTCTATGTTCTATGTTCTAAATGTGAACAGTGTCACCTTCAGAACTTTAATGCAATGCCGCAAAAGGTTCAATAACCTGACATGAATGGTCAAGGTCAGTGAATTAATTTCAGTTGCCATATTGTCACAGCTGAACAACGAGCCTCATATATTGCTAAATTCATCACACCCACTTCATTCACCGGTCATTCTCACACTCAATTTCCTCTTCATCCCAAACTCCTTTCTGATATACAAACTGCAGATGATGTCAACATGCTTTTCTTACCTTTCTTACCTATCCTTACCCCTCACTACAAACCTACCTTTTCATTCCCTGGATCCCAGAAACGATACCTGGCTGGACAGTGGGGAGGGAGCATGAGGACCAAAACAATGAGAGGTATGCCACAGCTTGATCTCATATTCACAACTGCTGCTAGCACAGACATTGGCCCCACACAGCAAATAGAGACGGAATCTGCAAGTGTTGAGTGACCAGGCACAAGTGACCTAGAGACAGGGGCAAAAGAAATGTACTGTACTACATCACCCAAAAACATTGCACTACCCACACTAAAGCACTTACCTCTCACATCCAGGACCAGGTAGCACAAAACTACCAGCAGCAATAGCTAACAATCAAATGTTGTGACTTGATGAGGAGGAATAAGCTGGCTTTCCTCACGAATCTGTTCAATCAAATGTATCTAATTGTTTTACACACACACACACACACACACACACACTTGGGTTGAGCTAACTTTGACAGTTTGCCTGTTGAAGACACATTGCTTTGTCTCAAAGGGAGAGACTGAAATGGCTGTCCTTTTCCTTTGTGCTTATGGCTACCAAACAACCTGCTTCCAGCAAGTGAGAGTAAGGGAAATGACTTGTTATTGTTCTTCTTGTTTCTATGCTCTTTCTGGTAAGCAGACAGTTTTTAACCCATTTTCCCAATGTCTTCCTGGGAGGAGAAACAGTCATGTCTTGTATTCATCTCAGAATCTTTTACACATACTGAGAGGTAAATCAGTTGGGGATGGGTGTTTCTTGATGTAAAGTATGAAACAGCTTCCATTGTGCTCACAAGCCCAGGAGATTTCGCCAGCTTTTTGCATTTTCCACAACTATCTTCAAATGTCTCTGTTTGAAGTTGGCCTTGACATCTCCTCAGGTGTAAAACTCCATGTCCTCCCAGGAGGGTCTGCCAGCATAATTCACATAGGAATTTTCCAGAAGGTGTTCACTTTGCACTTCCAGCTAGCTTTTGGTCAGTGTCTTTACTTGTTTCTTTAAAAAAATGCACATCATCCCTAAAATGTTTAATATGCCCATAGGTAATTGGGAAAGTTGCAATACACTTTCGGAACACAAGAAATAAGCAGAACAGATGCCTTTACCCCTCCCTCCTTGTCGCTCCCCCAAACCCCCTCTCCCCACACCTCCTCTCCCCACAAAGAAGATAGTGGTTGTCATTATTGGAACTACAGTTACTATGACTGTAATCAGCCGTAAAACAAAGAACAAAGAACAAAGCAGCATGGGAAACAGGCCCTTCGGCCCAACAAGCCCGCGCCGCCACCTCGATGTTCCCACTTCTACACGCGATCCCTGTCCATGTTTATAGATCTATGGATTAAAAACCAAATTTGAGACAATTTAGGGAGAATTTGTTTTGCCAATTAGACTAAGAGCACATCTTTGGGATGTGGGAGGAAACCAGAGTGCCCGGAGAAAACCCACGCAAGCACAGGGAGAATGTGCAAACTCCCACAGACACAGGCCCAAATCCATGTATCTGCACAGCACAGCTATAGTCACTGAGCTGTCGTGTTGCCCATCAGATGGTCCAGGTCAAGCGTACACTAACGATGCGAAGCAGTAGGATACTCTCGAAAAAGGCCCAAGAGCAGTCCTCTCACGACCCATCGCGTGCATGCCCCTCGTTAGACAACAAGGTGGACCAAAGCACCTGTAGGATAAAAACAAGTACATGATCCCTATTTTAAATCAGTTTTCTATACTCCTCCATTCCCATTCTGTTCATGTGCCCATCTAAGGATTTCTTAAATATCTCTAGAGTACCTGCCTCCACCACTTTACTTGGTAGCGCATTCCATACCCCCACCACCCTCTGTGTGAAAAAACTCCCTCTAGCATCCAAATTATACCTTACCCCCCTCACCCTAAGCCCGTGACCCCTCGTACTATTTGAGTCCATCCTAGGAAAAAGCTTAACCCTGTTTACTCTATCTATACCCCTCATAATCTTGTACACCTCTATTAGATCTCCTCTAAGTCTACGTCTTTCCAAGGAAAACAGTCCCAATTTGCCTAACCTCTCCTCGTAACTCAGACCTTCCATACCAGGCAGCATCCTGGTAAACCTCCTCTGCACTCTTTCCAGAGTCTCCATGTCCTTCCGGTAGTAAGGCGACCAGAACTGGACGCAGTATTCCAGATGAGGTCTAACCAGCATTTTACACAACTGCAACATTAAAGGCCAGCTCTTGTACTCTATACCCCTTCCTATAAAGGCTAGCATACCATATGCTTTCTTCACAACCTTCTCCACTTGCTCTGTCATCTTCAGAGACTTGTTCACCTGCACCCCCAGGTCCCTCTGCGTTTCTATACTCTTATTAGGTCTACCCTTTATTATATACCTCCTCCCTACATTTTTTCTCCCGAAATGCATCATCTCACATTTATCAGGATTGAATTCCATCTGCCATCTATATGCCCAAGCTACCAGCCTATCTATGTCCTGCTGCATCACCTGACAATGTTCCTCACTGTCCACAAGTCCAGCCATATTTGTATCGTCTGCAAACTTGCTGATCACTCCACTTACTCCCTCTTCCAAGTCATTTATAAGGTGACAATATGTTTCTATCTAATCCACCATCCCACATCCAATTTCCCCTTCATCCCAAACTCCTTTCTGATATACGAGCTGCAGATGGTGCCAGCATGCATTTCTTATCTTTCCTATCCTCACTCCTCACTGCAGCCGTACCTTTGTGCCTTTTCCTTCTCTGGATCCCAGAAATGTGACTTGGCTGGACAGTGGGGAGGGAGCTGATGACCAGAATAAGACACAGATGATAAAGGAATGCTACGTGTGAAATGCCACATTCACAACTGCGTTAGCTCAGACACTGGCCCCACAAGGCGCATACAGGTGGAATCTGCAAGTGTTCAGTGATCAGGCACAGGTGACCCAGGGCCAGGGCAAAAAGAAAATCACGTGTCAACTCACTGGTTCACAGTATCACATTAATTCTCCCACCACTGCCACTCTACCCTTCTCTTACCAGCCAGACAGCCAGCCCTGCCTGCTGCTACTTTTAATATGTTTTTACAGTCCAAAGCCAGGTCTTCTAGGCCTGCAACTGTTCAAGGGAATCCTGACAGATCATCTTCAGTTTCCACCACAGAAAGTCTGTGAGACAGACCTGAAAGTTAATCCTGTTTCCCTATAGATTATGCCAGATGTGTTGAGTATTTCCAGCACTTTGTTTTTATTTCAGATTTCCAGTACCTGCATTATTTTGCTTTTGGAAAGGCATTCGGAAGGCAGGCACTAAAGGAATGCACAAGTTGATGCTTGTATGGGGTATTGAACATTATGTTGGCTAAAAGAATAGTTGTTTTGTGCCTTTTTTGTGCATTTTTTCATTTCAGCCTTGTTGTCAAGTGGATGCTGTGGTGATCTGTAACAGAGGGACGGCAAGCTATAGGACTTTTGTACAATGGAGTGCTGGGGTTGTCTGCATAGGAACCTGGAGTTACATGAGGTACTCATGCCATCCTCAAGAGAATGTGGATGTGCTGGTTGCCTCCTCTTTTGTTCATTCTCTTGAGGTAGTTGCCTTATCCCTGCACCTTCATGATTCCCAGATTGTGAAGTGTGTAGAAAAACACAACAAACAAAGATAGCTGTCCTGGCGAGTACTGTAGGGCTTCCTACACTCACCTTTCCTAACCCCCACCCCCAACAGTGTTCCAGGCAGCCTCATTGCCTCAGCACCCTAATAGTCTACTTGATGTTGCATCTTGTTGCCATATAGCTCCCATTGTACACAGACTGGTCATGTGTGCTTGGGTTTCAGGGTAAGTTAGAGCCAGATATAAAGCGGATGTTCCTTACTGCCCAGCAATTACTCTCTGGTTTGAGGTGGTGGTAACTGAGAGAATGAAGGAATCACAAGCTGACGCAGACAGAAAGCATCGTGATGACTACAAGGATAGAATTCACCCACATGACTTGCTGACTATGGCTGTATATCAACTGCACTTTCATCAAGTGGTGATTGTTATGGTTTTAATACATCTCAGCATCAAAGTGGGGCATCTGCAATGCCACATGTGTGCATTCAATGATACCCTGCGCCATGTGGAAGTCCGCTGTCCTGGATAAACCGCAGGAATGCTCTGCCTACTTCTCTCTGCTTTTCTCACAGAAAATACAATGTCCTCCTCTCTGCTGATGTAAAGTGCATCAGCCTATTCCATGAAGCAGCAGCAGACAGTGATCTGGAATATGTTCAATGTATCATTTGTTCCAAACTAGAGAGATCATGTGCAAAGAAATTCAGGATTTTGGTTACTTCACAGCCGCTGGCTGTGTTTTTGCCTTACTCCGACCAGAACTTTTGCAGCCACAGCCAAGGCCTTCTCCATGTGTGGCAACACTTCCTGCAGGCTTCATCAACCTTGAGCAGTTCCTGAAAATATTATACACTTTGACGAACTTGAACAGAGCTGGTAGAAAGTAATTAGAGACTAACCTGCAAAATGTAGATGATCCTTTTATATAACGCTGGTAAGGGGCTCCTTCCTGTTGCTGAATGCAAGATCAGCTGTGTGAGGTTAGGAAGGGCATTGGCTGGAGAAGGGAAGTTTGAAATGGCAGTGTGGATATCAATGCACCAATACATATTGATTGATGCCACAATCTGCCTATTCTGCATACATCCGGTGCAAGGTCCTAATGCCTGCATTAATGCCCCCACCGAGATAGCATTAAGCCTTTGCCACACTTAAAGCATGCATGTGGGAGGTACAGACATGATTTTTGTGCCATAGCAGCCTCTGTGACACTGAAACAACAGATGCTACACAGCCCAATGTTGCAGCCATTGTCTTTTTGCTGCACTGACAGTTATTCAATTGATCTTTATTTCCTGTTGCATTTTTCAAGCAAGGTTTCTTTTAAGCCTGTTAATTAAATTCTGTTAAAGCACAAGAAAAACAACATGAGGAGGGAAATGCGTAATCCATTAGAGAAAATGAAATATGAAATAATCCTTAAATCTTTTCTGCTCATTGATGTCTTGAAGAAGCACTATATGTCTTTTTTAGTAATTTATTTTTGTGTTTTTATAAACATGGTTTCTTACACTAAAATTGAAGTTTTTGTTGCATAACTGAATATACAAAATACTGAAATATATATAAATTAATTCTATTGCAATGTAGAAATTATTAACTGATTCCTCAGCCCATTCTGTTTTACTGCTGATGATAATGGAGTTAATAATGTGATAATAACATCCAGTATTTAAAAATCAAGCACTCCCTTCTCAAGCATCAAAGAAAGGAAGTCCATCAGCCATTATTAAATCTGTTAAGCTTAACGGCTAATCAGCACTGTTTGTCTCTGACTGTCCTTGAATACAAACTTGAGAAGCTACTAACAAACACAGCTGTTTACGGAACAAAGTGGAAGCTGGAATCAATATGGTACATACTAAAATGCTTTTTCAGATCATTGCACAAACCCGAAGAAACATCACTTTAAACGGGGAGAGTAGAGTTTTAAGCTTCTGCCTGAATTCAAGGTGACAAAATGTAATGACAGGCAGGTTTGGTTGTGCTGATGAGGCTAGAGATGAGATGCCAAGGCTATTTTGTGCAGCTCTCTGCCTGGTTCCCCTCAGTGGAGGTGACGTGAGGCATACATTATCTGACTAGGACTGCAGTTAGCAAAGTGAAGTGACAGGCAGCGTTAATGAAAGGTCTGAAATGGAAGACAAAAGCACTGGTCTCCGCTGACTGCCTCCTTAATAACTGTTGCCTGCCACATTTACGCAAAATGGCAAAAAATAAATCAGCCTCCTATCTCAATGCTTTGTTGCCTAGGCTTGCACGTCAAGTCTACCATGACAACGGATGAAAAAGAGCACTGGAATTTAGATTTCACAAGTGCTTTTTTTTAATGGCTTTAAAAATAATTCTAATCGAATGTATTTGTTTTGTGCAGTGCATGTTGGATATGTAGTTGAATTATTTGGTAAAAGGCTAAATATACCATGCAAGCAAATGTTACAAATGTAAATGTTATTATTGCATTTTCTTCAAAAAGATATTAAGAATAACATTAAAAGCATATGCAGAAGATGCTGCTTTTATTTGTACTACAGTGATCTTATTGAGAAATAATAAAGATTATTTAAATCCACATTTATCCCTGAGCAGTCGGTAGCCATTAGAAATCTCACTCTTCCATCATAACCCCTATCCACTGACTAGTTGGATATGCCAGTTTCATGGCCAGCTGCACAATTTCACTTCACTTACCCACTCTCTGCAGTAAACAAGAATGAAAATCTGTCTATTCACAGGCATGTTGGATCTCATGACAAATGAGCATTTAAATATACTTGTCTCTTTAGGATGAATTTCTTTCAGTTCTGGTCTAGGCTAATGACAAGATCTAAGATACTAGTCCACTGTTGAATAAAGCTCTAGGTCTGTCTATTGAATTAAGAAAGAACAAAACTCAAAACTATGCTATGAATTTGAAAGATAGGTAGGGTGGTACCATGGCACAGTGGCAAACATTGCTGCCTCACAGCACCAGGGACCCAGGTTTGATTCCCAGCTTGGGAGTCTGCACATTCTCCTCGTGTCTGCACGAATTTCCTCTAGGTGCTCCAGTTTCCTTCCACAGTCAGGAAGGTGTGCTGATTAAGTGCATTGGCCATGCTAAATTCTCCCTCAGTGTACCCGAACAGGTGCCAGAGTATGGCGACTAGGGGATTTTCACAGTAACTTCATTGCACTGTTAATGTAAGCCTATCTGTGTCACTAATAAATAAATCTTAAACCTCAACTCTTCAATATAAATTTGTGGCAAGATAATTATATCATCATGAGTTATAATGCCTACACTCACGCCAATGAGCATTTCTTTCTCTTTCACCGAGGAATTTCCTCAATGAAAGAAGGAATCAATATATAGTAAAACACTGAACCATGCAGACTGGGGAAGAATAAATTGGTCCAGGGCCAATATAGGTTTAGAAATCATGATGTGAGATTGATTATGTAGTACTGGTTGCCATTGCGGACTGCATGCATAGCTATATGATTGCAGCATATTTTTCCAGTCTGGAACATATTTTGAATGGCTACAAGCTCAGAAGGAGGCTCAGGTGTGTGCTTGGCTAGCACAATGCACAGCTAGACTGCAATGAGATTGAGCAGCATTGCACTGGAAGAGTTGTCACCATTGGCAAATGTAGTTTCTTCTCCCTCTTGGTGGTTGCTGATGATCAGACCAATTTGTTTAAAGTATCAGTTTAAACCTGTTGCAGGGAGATGCTGCTCCACATCAAAGAACTGGCTGTAACTGAAGCCCTTTCATTCAGCATCACCAACTTCCTCACCTCCATCCTGATATCTGACATGAAGTGAAACTCGAGGAAGTAATGACTATTAGACCCTTTTCTCTCACCCCAAGCTTCCCCCCTTTACTTCAGCCAGTGCAGCCTGAAGGCAGTGAGAAACAGCAGAACTGTGATAAAGAAGTATTATCACTTGATCCCAGGATCATAGACACTGACTCAGAAACTGACAGTGTGTGTATTGTAGAGAGTGGTAGAGAATTGGAATCAACATGTGATGAGTCAATAAGCACAAGTGGGCTAAAGCCACATTAGAGAAAGGATAATCCATATATCAACTTGCTGGGGGCAGATTTGCCGGCAGGTTTTGCTGCAGAGGATTGAAATGAGGACTTTGATAGGGCAGCATACAGACAAGGCTTATGCACACCAAGATAACGGGTGCAATGGCAAGCCTGCCTAGAGCCTGTTGCTACTGTCAAAGAGCATGGCACAATCTGGTTCCAACTTGGGATAGGACTTCATGCAGAACTTGGAGCCCACACATCATTTCCAGTTGGAAGTAGGAGACAACTTTATCACAGCTGTTGTGGACCCACCAGTGATGCAGATGTTACCTCAATGTCTCTGCCTCCATTGCAATCCAGGCAGTCACTGAACATCTGAGTACTGCAGCAGAAACTCAGATTCAGGTCATGCTTGTTGCTTAGTCAGCCCCGGCTGCTTTGGCTACCTTTATCCAGAGGGGTTTGTAGGCTTGTGCAGCAGTACAACAATGTGCACTAAGATTGCTGCCGAGCTCGTGTGGGGAAGCAGCAGTAGCTTCAACAAGTGCAAACCTGCCTGTCATCTCTCAGGATGGCAATACTTATGGTCCCAGCACTGCCAGTCTGCTACTGCCTTTGCTGCTGCTTGTCAGCCTGCCAGGCCAGACTGCTTCTGCCCATGTCAAAATAGGGCAGTCTAATGCCAGGCTCACAAGGCTCACAGTCACTCGAAAGAATCATGCAAGGCTATCAGCAGTCAAATAACAAAGAACAAAAAGAACAAAGAACAAAGAACAATAAGAACAAAGATCAAAGAACAATAAGAACAAAGAACAAAGAACAATAAGAACAAAGAACAAAGAACAAAACAGCACGGGAAACAGGACCTTCGGCCCAATGAGCCCACGCCGCCAGCTCCATGTTCCCACTTCTACCCATAATCCCTGTCACCCTTATGTTTATAGATCTATGCATTAGAACCAAATTTGAGACAACTTAGGGGGAATTTGTTCTGCCAAACAGCCTAAGAGCACATCTTTGGGATGTGGGAGGAAACAGGAGAAAACCCACGCAAGCACGGGGAGAATGAGCAAACTCCCACAGACACAGGCCCAAATCCATGTATCTGCACAGCACAGCAATAGTCACTGAGCTGTCGTGTTGCCCATCAAATGGTCCAGGTCAAGCATACACTAACGACGCGAAGCACGAGGCTACTCTCGAAAAATCCAAGAGCAGCCCTCTCGCGTGTATGCCCCTTGTTAGACAACAAGGCGGACCAAAGCACCTGTAGGATAAAAACAAGTACATCAATATCATCATCTATTTACACACTTCCCAGGGACTCCCAAGGCTCATGATCCCTATTTTAAATCAGTTTTTTATACCCCTCCATTCCCATTCTGTTCATGTACCCATCTAAGTATCTCTTAAATAACTCCAGAGTGCCTGCCTCCACCACTTTACTTGGCAGCGCATTCCATACCCCCACCACCCTCTGTGCAAAAAAAACTCCCTCTAGCATCCAAATTATACCTTACCCCCCTCACCCTAAGCCCGTGACTCCTCGTGCGATTTGAGTCGATCCTAGGAAAAAGCTTAACCCTGTTTACTCTATCTATACCCCTCCTAATCTTGTACCCCTCTATTAGATCTCCTTTAAGTCTCCATCTTTCTAAGGAAAACAGCCCCAATTTGCCTAACCTCTCCTCGTAACACAGACCTTCCATACAGGCAGCATCCTGGTAAACCTCTTCTGCACTCTCTCCAGAGTCTCCACATCCTTCCGGTAGTAAGGCAACCAGAACTGGACGCAGTATTCCAAATGAGGTCTAACCAACATTTTATACAGCTGCAACATTAAAGGCCAGCTCTTGTACTCTATATCCCTTCCTATAAAGGCTAACATACCATATGCTTTCTTCACACCCTTTTCCACCCGCCCTGCCACCTTCAGAGACTTATGCACCTGCATCCCCAGGTCCCTCTGCGTTTCTATACTCTAAATAGATCTACCCTTTATCATATACCTCCTCCCTACATTCATTCTCCCAAAATGCATCACCTCGCATTTATCAGGATTGAATTCCATCTGCCATCTATATGCCCAAGCTACCAGCCTATCTATGTCCTGCTGCACCACCTGACAATGCTCCTCACTATCCACAAGTCCAGCCATCTTTGTACCGTCTGCAAACTTGCTTATCACTCCACTTACTCCCTCTTCCAAGTCACTTACATATATAACAAATAGAAGAGGTCCCAGTACCAAGCCCTGCAGCACACCAATAGTTACTGACCTCCAGCTAGATTACTCCCATGAAAGTCAGCACCTTCCACCAGCTATGCTGTAGCTACTGGGATATCACTGAATAGGGGCAGTGGGACAGGCAAAGGTTTGGCATGTCAGCTACGACTCTCACCAATTTTTACAGATGCATCATAGAAAGCATTCTTTCTGGACATATCACAGCCTGGTGTTGACTTCTGCTCTGCACGAAACCGCAAGGAACTATAAAAGGTTGTGAATTTAGCTCAATCTATCACGCAAACCAGCATCTCATCCATTGACTGTTTACACTTCCCGCTGCCTCACAGCAAAGCAACCAGCATAATTAAGGACCCCACGCCTCCCAGACGTTCTCTCTTCCATCTTCTTCTTTTAGGAAAAAGACGGAAAAGTCTGAGATCATGTACCAACCGACTCAAGAACAGCTTCTTCCCTGCGGCTGTCAGACTTCTGAATGGACTTTCTTTGCATTAAGCTGATCTTTCTCTACACCCTAGCTATGATCGTAACACTCTCTCGTTTCCTTCTCTATAAATGATATGTTTTATCTGTATCGTGCACAAAAAATAATATTTTTCACTGTATGTTAATACATGCAACAATAATAAATCAAATCAAATCAAATCAAAGATAGGCACTAAGGGAAAGTATGTGAGTGTTAGAAGTATTGTTAGGTATAGTTGTTATGGAATACTTTTTTGTGGGTAGCTTCTATTTCAGGATTTTGGCCAAGAGGATGCTGTGAAGTTACGTGGTGGATAAAACGATAGATGGGAAATGTTGTGCAATTGTGATCTAGAGAGGAGAATTGTTCTTCCATCCTTCCCCCTCTTCCTCTGCATGCTTCCTTTGTGCACAATATCTCTTCTCTGCTCCCAAATCCAAAGCATGCTACAATCTCAAAGGGATAACTGTAGCCACCATTACTGAAGCAAGTGGCTTTCCAGCTCTTCCTGTCAAAATCCAGTACCATTCCCAATATTTGCAAATCACCTCCAATAACACTCAATACTTTCACCAACTCTGCACTAGCAAAAGTAAGCCAAAAACATCTCACCTTAAGATTACATGGTAGTCTTTAAGTAAGACATGTTCAGCTTTAAGTGTTAAGGGAAGGTGTGAACAGAATCTGTGCAGTACAAAATCGGAAATAATGAGCCAAATCAGCATTAGCTGTTGGTTGATATTACAATCTGCCCACTCTGCACATGCACTGCATCCCAAACCAGAGTCTTCACAGTCACAGTGCACAGCATAGAAGCAATTGGGAACTTCCAGACAACATTTCTTTTCTTTTGGGCTGTAGCATCCACATCAGTTGCACTATAGAACCAAATTTCATGATCTAAATCTTTGGTTGAGTTCGCTGATTTCAGCTAGGACAGCATTAGAGACACAAAGTGTCAGGAACCTTACTTGAAAGTTAATCTGTCTTCCTCACTATCAATAACATCACCAATTTTTGTGTCATCTGCAAACTTACTAATTGTACTTTCTATATTCACATTCAAGTCACTGATGTATATAACAAATAACAAGGGTTCCAGTACTGATCCCTATGGTACACGGTAGTCATAGGCTTTCAATCACAAAATCAATCATCCACTTTTTGCCTCCTGTAAACAAGTCAATTTTGGATCCAATTTGCCAACTTGCCTTAGAACCCATGGGCTTTCATCTTTTGGACCAGGCTTCCATGTGGGACCTTATGAAAGATTTTACTGAAGTCCATGCAAGCCACATCAACTGCACTACCCTCATCAACATACTTAACTACCTTTTCAAAAATCTCAATGGCCGTGATTTTACCAGCTTATCCCGCCCATCAATGGGTGGAGTGAGCCGGTAAAATCACATAAGACCTGGGAAATCAGAGTCATGCCTGATTTCTCAACTCTGATGACTTTACCAGAGCCAAATTTCCAGTGAGGTCATCCTGTTGCTGGCAATGGACAAGAGGCTGAATAATTTATTCAAATTTATTTAAATGAAGATTTGCATCTGTTGAGTGAGCGCGGCACTCAATTGTCTGGGCTCACTTGCTTTTATTGCCTTGCCAGGAGAGGTTCTCTCTGGCGAGGAAAATACCTGCTCCCCATGTTTGGGAAACAGTCGTGTTGGCCTCACCGGTGGTACCAGAGACAATAGAGGCCCTCGCCCTGGGAAGCCAAGGGTAAGGGGAGGTGCCCCTTGAACATTGTCTGCCTGGCACCTGGGCAATGCCCAGTGGTCAGCTTGGCACAGCTCATCAGGAAGTGTCAGGGATTGGGCCTATGGGGACAGGACAAGAGGGTGGGGCCAATGGGACCTGAAGGCAGCAGGACCTGAAATCTAACCAGGAAGGGAAGAGGAACTGCTGTGCACTCTCTAGATGTGATCAGATCAGGGAGTGGGAGGCATGATCATCTGGCCCGAACAGTCAACACCATTTTATCAATGACAAAGTACATAAGGTTGGGCATGAAATCAAGCCCAAAATATGGATTAGGATCTCTCCTATTTTCACACTAGTTGAACACTTCAAATCATTCTTATAAAATTCTGCCCAATTAAATTAGTTAGACAAGATCTCCCACAGACAAATCAATGCTGACTACCCTTGATCAATCCTTGCCTTTCCAAGTGTTGATTAATACTGTCTCAGAAATGTTTACAATAATTTTCCTACCGTGACATTAGACGAACTGGCATGTAATTACCTAGCTTATCCCTGCTGCCTTTCATGAGCAAAGATATCCTCCAGTCATCTGTCACTTCCCTATGGCCAGAAAAGAGTTAATTATCTCTGTTGGGGCCTTTGCAATATCTTCCTTTGCTTCCCATAGCAGCCTAAAATATATCTTGGGAATTTATGCATCTTTTTGCATGCTAAAATATCTAATACCTCCTCCTGATTAACTTTCATGCGCTCTCAATCTTCACCATCCCAAATGAAATGTCCAGTTACAATGGCTGTAATTCTTCAGCTATTCACATCCCACCACCTCTACCAGAAACAGCAGAGAATTTGGCGCTCAGCCAAATCTCTGTTCACGGCATTGGGATAGGAGAATCCCAACCAACGTCTTTCTCCTTAGTTAATCCAGATGAAAAATATTCATTTAAGATCTCATACACATTATCTGGCCCTACATACAATTTGTCCCTTTTGTCTCTAATCATCCATACTCCTTGATTATCCTCATTCTCTTAATGTATTTAGAAAATGCCTTCTGGTTTTCCTTAATCTTATCTGCCAATGATATTTCATGGTCAGTCTTTGCCCTCCTAATTTTTCTTCTGCCTACGAGAGGAGCCCACCCCCTGAGGTGATTACTCACCCATAATCCCAAATGATCCCCCAGGATGGTAACCCTCTTCGGCTATGTTTGCCATGAAGAGCCAACAGCCTCTTCAACAGCCAAGTTACTCAGTCTTAAATTCTGACTGAACACTATACACATGAGTTGGACAATTAGAAATTGAGTTGTTGAGTGTTTTCCTGTTTCCTGTAGTACAGTGTAATTCTGTAATTTTTGAGATGATTCCACTGAATCGACATTAACAGATCATGCAATAACAGGCATCTGTTCTGACACAGGCAGTTGCTGCTTGCTTTCACTGAGATAAGAGTTATGTCCGTAGCAGAGTCATCAGTGTCCTGGTGCTTACAGGTTTGAAAACATTTCTTGGTGGTAAAACTGATTACTGGAGTAACTCTCTATTCCCCAAGTTATCCATATGTTTACGAATGATCCATCCCTCCATGTGTTATTGGGTACAACAGGAACCCAGTCACAGAGGCAATATCCCAGAGATCTAACTTGATCTTCCATTAAAGTTTCGTATTGTGACACCATGTCATATTATGGACTTAATATGGATCTTTTTACTGTTGTAATGGTGGTGTTTCATTGATGAGATCTTGACAATTGAGTGCTTTTAAACATAAACACTTCTATTGGTATGCTTTATACCAATATAGTCTTGCATGGAAAGATTCCATACAAGTTTGCCGTTTTTCCATTTCAACAATATTGTTCTGGAATGTAATCTTAGTTTCTTTCTTTGTCTGAATTGTTAATTCTTTATGTTCAATAGTTTCTTCTGAAGTTTTTAATTCCTGCGTTTCTTCCGAGAAGAATCCATGTTCTTACATATACAGGGCATATACATTTCACAAATGGAAACTTCATTCCTACTTGTCTTAATTTGTCTTAATTAAACCCTTTCTGGCTGCTTTTTGGTTGTGTCTGTCTCTGACGAAGTATTGACTTGTTTCCATTCTACAATTCTCTTGTTGTCCTTCATTTGATCTCTCATTGTCCTCCTTCTGGGATCTTTCATTGCCTTCATTATTGGAGGAATTGAGTGTACAGTCCACGAGACCATATAAAGCTTCAACAAAAATGGTTTTATTCAACATGCATAAAGGAGAGCAGAACTTGGAACCGTAATTACAGATTTTTTTTGAGTTACTCTGATAATCATAGATTCTTACACATTACAAAGAGACAAAAAACAATATAGTACGGGAAACAGGCCATTCGGCCCAACGAACCCACGCCACCATTTTAACATTATGAGTGCCCTCCTCTACCTATGACCTTTGTATACACCTGTTGGGGAAGATTGAGGGAAGTCTAATTTAGGGATAATTTGTTACACCAATCAGCCTAAGAGCACATTTTTGAAAGGTGGAAGGAAACCGGAGCACTCAGAGAAAACCCATGCAATCACGGGGAGAATGTGCAAACTCCCACAGACACCAGCCCAAATCCATGTATCTGCACAGCAAACAGTGATAGTTACTGAGCTGTCATGTTGCCTATCAGATGGTCCAGTTTAAGCATACACTAATGATATGGGCAGACTGAATCACCTGTGAAGTAAAAGAAAAGACATCAATAGATATGCAAAAACTTAGACATTTACGGAATCCCCAGAAGCACAGAAATAAAACAAGTGAGCCATGATATATGTTGGAAGGCCCATAGGAATCAATTGATTCCCAGGGATGTCCCAAGGCTCATAATCTGTATTTATAAAATCTCCTGTATCCCTCCATCTCTAGTCTGCTCATGTGCCTGAGTAAGTAAGCTTTAAATAACTCTAACATGCCTATCTCCACCACCTTACTTGGCAGTACATTCCAGGCCGCCTGTGGAAAAACCTCCCTCTAACATCCAAGTTATACCTCGCCCCACCCCCCTCCCCACCCACATACTTATACTTTTCAAGTTACAATGTGTTGCATACGAGGTTTCGATTAAATCACCATTTTGTTACCTTAATGTTGTTAAAGTTCTGTTTTCATCACATTGTGTTGCTCATTGTCCTGTGTGCTCTTATCCTAATCCTTATTTTCCACATACCCTGTCTATCTTTTTATAATATCAAAGCCCCATAATTTCCTTCTAGAATGCAAATTACAACTTTGTATGTCAATTGTCCCCACTTCCCCATGCTTGATTAGTTTTCAGGAAGCACAATGGAACTTATACATTTTCACTAGACATTGTGGGGTCATGATAACAAGTATTAATTCTTTATTGATGCTGTTCTCCAAGGATATCACCTGGGGTGTGACTGTCGAGTGCAGCCTCGGAGGTAGTTATTTGTAATGTGTCTACCTGCAGCGAATTTTGTTACTACAGCCAGGCTGTCTGTTTAACCCTTTCTGCTCTTTTCTAGCTTGTTGCACCCAAGCTTCCTACGGGTCCTACTACAATTGTCTTTCAGTGCCTTCCTTCTGGGGTCTTACTTTGCCCTCCATCTGGGATTTATCTTTGTCCTCCTTCTGGAGTCTTTCAGTGTCCTCCTGAGGTGTTTCAGTGCCCACCTCCTGGGGCCTTTCTATAGCCTCCTCTTTGAAGCATCTTATTGCCTCTTCCTTGAGATTTTTATTGCCTCCTCCGAGGTCTTCTTCAAGGAATTCCCCCCCAAATGCCCCGCCCTCTCCCGCTTAGCTGATTACCCACGTTCAGTCCCAATTGGTCCCTTGAGCCAGGTGATTCATTTCTGCTGTATGGCCCTTAAAGGAAAAATCAGCACAGTCCCCATAGAACAGGAGGAGGTTTAGCTGGTATGCCTCTTCCTCACTGATGATTAAAGATCTCACTTAAAGTCCAGACTCATGTATAAAAAATTGCCAGTTGCACAAGATGCTGTTCTTCTGGCTGCAGAATTGACACATCACTGACAAGGAAGGAAGAAAAATGGTGCAATTAAATTTCCGTCAACAATAAACAGAAATATCAAGATATAAGTAAATGCATACATCTTAACAAATCAATTAAACCTGTCTTTCCAAAATTAAGTGAAAATGGTGAAACGGGCTGTGCATTGGAACCTTTCTGGAATAATCATATATGGTGAAATTCAATAAAGTCTTTGGCAGGAAAAGCAACATTTATATTGCATTCATATATTTTCAAATGTTTTGGGCTAAAGAAGGAAAAAATTAGGATGGGCAACACAAGGTCGGTCAAAGAGAAATTCTACGGTGAGTTTTATTATAATAAAATTGCTTTCACTGAAAGTTGCTGTTCTTAGTGCTGTTGGTATGATTTGGCTGTACTATAGTGAATAAGGTTCTTCCCTTCTGTCTCCATTTTTAACACCATTAAGAGTTGTGCCTATCCTTCCAGCTAAATGTGCCAGTGGCCTATTCAAATTAATGGAAGAGATTCCCATCAGAGTGTTCATCACTGTCTGCCCTCAACAGAACTGGTATTGGTGCGCCTACAATATAAACCACTTTAAACCATCTTTTGTCATTCTTTGCCAGTTGGGGTTTGTAAATGCTATACTATTGAAGAAAGAGAAGATTTACAGAATATTCAAACCTTAGGAAAATGCCATTTATTTGTTCTTTAATCAAGGGCTTTCCAAACCATGCCAGTTTTTCAAGCCGAAGGTGGGATTTTCCAGTCCCACTCACCTCAGAACTAGAAATTCATGGCTGAGGTCACTGGACTTTTAATGTCCGTCATATTGTCCGGCCCATGTGTAAGGATTCCCAAAGTGAGCAAGACAGAAAATTTATCCCCAAGTTTCCATTTTGAATAGAATGTGGTACGATGTCTATATGCAAGTGTAAGTGCCACAGTTTGGGAAGTGTGTTGCTCTTCTCTCCACAGGAAAATCCTGCTGGTATTCACATGGAGGGTTGTTTGCATCCATTTCTATTGTGTGCATTCAGTACAATATGTTAACATAAGCGAAGGTGCTGTGATCTGGCAATCCCGACACATGCGGGTAATATATTCCCCAAAGTGACAAGTTTGTTATCCTTCTATTATGGGACAAACAAATGTCTATTTAAAAATAAAAGACATAACAGTTCCTGAGAATGTGCTGCTTATCAGTTCTGTCCCCACTGAGGTTGTGAACTCACTCCAAAAACATGATGTAAAGACCTGTACATGCATAGTTGTACATAGTGAACAGCCCTCCAATTATATGTCACAATCTTTAGTGTCTATACTTCACACCTTCACATGAAGCAATAACAACTCACATTTATATAGTGACTTTAACATGGAAAAATGTTTCCAGGCCTTTCACAAGAACATTTTCAAACAAAATTTGATACAGAGCCTAATAAGAAAATATTACAACAGATGGCCAAAAGTAGGATTTAAGGAGTGACTTACAGGAAGAGAGATAAGGATCAAGGTGAAGAGGTTTAGAGGGTGAACTCCATAATTTGGGTTCCTCACAGCTGCTTCTGGAGGAATTAATAAAATCAGGGATACACAAGGTATTGGTACCTTGATACCATAAGTTAACACAGGTCAGCACACACAAGGATAATGGCTAAGTGAGAATAGGTATGAGTTTGGATAATTATAGGCAGCAGCATTTTGGATAAGCTCAAATTTATAGGTAGAAGACCAGTCAAGGATGTATTGAAATAGTCAAGTCTGGAGGTAACAAAGACATTGATAAGCATTCCAGCACCATATGTGCAGAGGTTGTAACGGCATCGGGCAACAGAGACTGAACTAGGTGATCTTAATGATGGAGTGATTATCTGGTTGGCAATTCAGTTCAGAATCAAATACAAGACTGGGTTGCAAATGTCTGGTTCAACAGCAGACCATGGACAGGCAAAGGAAAAGAGTCAGTGAAGGTATTTTCTAAAAATCAGCCCTAGTAATGAGTTCAGTCTGAAGATACAATTTGCAACTTGGCTCAAATTTGAGTAATGTTTGCAATCTAACCAGTTAGAGTGCATCTCATAAAAACATAAGAAATAGGAACAAGAGGAGGCCATCTAGCCCCTCGAGTCTGCCCTCGCATTCAGTAAGATCACGGCTGATCTGAAAGTGATTCAATTCCAGTTACCCAACTGCTCCCCATAACCCTTAATTCCCTTATTGATCAGAAATCTATCTATCTGTGACTTAAACACAATTTAATGAGGTAGCCTCCACTGTTTCAATGGGCAGAGAATTCCAAAGATTTGCTACCCTCTGAGAGAAGAAGATCCTCCTCAACTATGTTCTAAGTTGACTTCCCCTTATTTTGATGCTGTGCCCTGTAGTTCTTGTTTCCTTTCTAAGTGGAAATAATCTCTCTGACTCTACGCTGTCTGGTCCCTTCATTATCTTATATGTCTCTATAAGATCGCCTCTCAGTCTTTTAAACTCCAACGAGTACAGGCCCAGGTTTCATTCTAATGTATCCCCTAAATTTTCCATGTTGATGGCTCAGGACTTCCAATCTCCACATGGTCGTACCCTGGAAACAGACCACACTCAACAATTCACCGGCCTCACGCACATATCTTCTCTACATAGCTTCTCAAAGTGGTTTTGAGACATTTGACTGTACAGCTATCTATAAAAAGGGGACATGGCTTCACTTCCCCAGATACTCCTTCATTACAAAGGAAAGCTCTAAGGGTGAATACGCTTCACATTTCTCAGATTGGTAATTCAGATGTCTGGGAGAAATGCAGAATTCCAGTGCAAGGTAAATAAACAGGAGTGTTGTGTCCATGGAAGGTTTGACCCAATAACCAGAATTTTACCATCCCGTCCGCCACAGGAATCAGAGCGGGAGAGGAGCAGTCAATCGAAAGGTCCATTGACCTCAGGCAGGATTTTACAATTTCAGGATGAACAAGGCCGTGAAATTGCAGTGTGTTCTGTTCACAAATGTAAATGGTTCCTTCCAATGTTGAGGTCAGAATTCATGAACCAATGAGATAAGGTTTAACATCCATATTTCTATTTACTGCATAGAATCAAACTGGCATAAAGTTATTGTTGGTCACAAAGAATTCTTAATTATAGAATTAGATGCTCACAGTTATTAGTATATCTGACAGAAGGAAGTGTTCCTAATAAATGAATGTGCTTGCAACTTGTTTATGATACTTGAATCACATCAAAATGTTAATATGCACTATCGATCATTGCAGTGCCTAATCTTCTGCACACATGAGACTGGATTCTTCTTCTATTATTGGGTTAGTAGTGGGATGGGACAGTAGTAATCTCATTGGTGAATCTATCCATTGATGCATTGAAATTTCTATCTAGGGCTCTCACAATGAGCGCAGGGCAAATTAGAAGCATGAGTATTGCTTCTGACTGGGTTGCTGCCGGGAGGCAGAGGGAGATTTTGGTAACTGGGTAAACGGTAACATCATTTTTTGAACAGCAGGATGCACAAGCACATAATGCCTGAAGGATCAACAACCACCAGGGAGACTTTGAGGAGATAGCAAGGAAGTTAGATAAAGGAGAACCAATGGACGTGAATTATTTAAATTTCAGAAGATTCCTTTGACAAGATACTGTATGGAAGACAATTAAATAAGTTAAGTGCCCATGGTGTTAAGGGTAACATCCTGGCATGGATACAGGATTGGCCGACTGGCAGAAGGCAGAGAGTGGGGATAAAGGGATCTTTTTCAGGATGCAACAGGTGACTAGTGGTGTGCCTCAGGAGTCACTGCTGGGACCTTAACTTTTCACAATATACATTAACGATTTGGAAGAAGGAACTAAAGGCACTGTTGCTAAGTTTGCCGATCACACAAATATATGTAAAGGGACAGGTAGTATCAGGAAATGGACAGGTTAGGAGAGTGGGCAAAGAAGTGACAAATGGAATACAATGTGGAAAAGAATGAGATTATGCACTTTGGAAGGAGAATAGAGGACTATTTTCTGAATGGAAAAATGCTTAGGAAATCAGGAACACAAAGGAACTTGGGAATCATTATTCAAAATTCTCTTAAAGTTAGCATGCAGGTTCAGTCGGCAGTTAGGAAGGCAAATGTAACGTTATCATTCATGTCGAGAGGACAGCTAGAATACAAAAACACAGATGTACTTCTGAGGCTACTTAAGGATCTGGACAGCCCCATTTGGAATATTGTGAGCAGTTTTGGGCCCCATATCTAAGGGAGAATGTGCTGGTCTTGGAAAAGATCCAGAGGAGGTTCATAAGAATGATCCCTGGAATGAACAGCTTGTCATATGAGGAACAGTTGAGGACTCTGGGTCTGCACTTGTTGGAGTTTAAAAGGATGAGGGAGGATTTTATTAAAACTTACAGGATACTGCGAGGCCTGAATACAGTGGACATGGAGAGGATGTCCACTAGTAGGAAAAACTGGAACTAAAGAGCACAACCTTAGGCAGGAGGCACAAGTCTTTAAACAGAGATGAAGAGAGAGTGGTGAGTTTGTGGAACTCTTTGCTACAGAAGGTTGTGGAGGCCAGGTCATTGAGTGTCTTTAAGACAGAGATAGATAGGTTCTTGATTAATAAGGGGATCAGCGGTTATGGGGAAAAGGCAGGAGAATGGGAAAAAATCAGCCATGTTTGAATGGAAGAGCAGACTCGATGGTCGAGCAGTACAATTCTGCTTCTATGTCTTACGGTCTTATAGTCAGCTGAGAAAGAGCACCCAGATTTGCTAATTAATATCTGGAGACATTTCTGTCTGAAGAGCTAAAACGAATTCATTATTGTGCACTCAAGCAAGAATACCATTAGGAGGTGGTTCGGGTCCTACGAAGGACAGCAGTACACCCTCCACCAACTGAAGAACTGCTATATAAGAGAGGCTCAATAACTTTACAAAGGTGGCCAATGTAAACTAAAGCATTGTTCCTGATGCACCAATGATGAAAGCTCCACTCACCTTCCTACTTCTCATCATAACTTGGGCATCTGGGTAAGGCAATTATATTCAAAAAAATCTCTGCAAACATCCAACCACTATTTCATTTTGGTGAACTCACTTAGTCTACCTCAAGACTCTTCTAGTCTTGAAAGAAAGCTTATTGTAGAGAGTTAAGGCAGCATTCTTTTCTACTCCAACCTCCTTGAAATAGGAGTTAAATTAAAGGGAAATCTACCCCACAATATCCACAATAACAATTACAGAGATAAGTTGTTTGTGCCTCTCTTCATTTTCCTCAGAGAACATTAAACTGAATCCAGGGTCCAAAGCTATTGGCCAAAACTGAATATAATCCAACCCTCGTTTCAAACTTGATTTTAAAATGAACATTGTATTAATGAATGCAAAATGATCCACAAACAGGCTGCTGCAATCCTAAAGAAACTAGTAGATAAAGCTAATATCAAATGTTAAAAATTTGCTTTTTATAGAATGATGATTTCTGGTAGGGAGCAAGGAATTTTGAATATTTACCTCCAGCATCATTCAATTTGTGACAGTGAAAATTTGCGACAATACTGAGCAAAAATTTATGTCAAGTCCAGTTCACTTATTTCAAAATATATTTATCTGCTGCATGCAACATATACCTTGCTTGGAAACTGAAATGATAATATGGAGAGATTCTTGAGGTAATTTAAGAAACAACAAATGAGATATCAGTGACAAAGCACATTTAATAAAAATTTTCACTTCATCTTATGAACAAATTCATGTCTTATTAGCCAGGGATAATGAGCCCATAGTTTAGAATTCCCAAAATTGAAGTTAATTTGATTATTCATCACAAGTAGCAAAAGTATAGGCAAGTTACGCTGATTACTGGTTTTGGGTTTGGTTAGCTAAGGATTAGATGTGACCAATGGAATAATGCACTAAATTCCATTGGTATCATTAAAGATGTACATTTGCAAGGAACTTTTGTGAAAGAAAGTTTTTGTTTATACATCACTTTGTGAATCCAAATAACCAGTGACAAGAACTATGCGATTAGAATCCACAAGCTAATTTTGTTGAAATCATATCACCAGGTTGTCCCATAGAAAAGTTATTAAAAATCTGACAGAAATATGTTTGCAGCATAATAGGATATAGAATCATAGAATCCCTACAGTGCAAAAGGAGGCCATTCAGCTCATTGAGTCTGCACTGGCTACAATCCCATCCATCTGCCATAACCCCATGCATTTACCTTAGATAATTCCCTCTGACACTGAGGGGCAATTTATCATGACCAAGCCACCTAACCCGCACATCAACTGTTCCTCATATGACAAGCTCTTCATTCCAGGGATCATTCTTATGAACCTCCTCTGGACCCTTTCCAAGACCAGCACATTCTCCCTAAGATATGGGGCCCAAAACTGCTCACAATACTTCAAATGGGGCTGACCAGATCCTTAAGTAGTCTCAGAAGTACATCTGTCGGAGGAAAGCAGAGCACCCAAAGGCAACCCATGCTGACACGGGAGAAATGTGCAAACTCCGCACAGACAGTGACCCAAGCCGGGAATCGGACCCAGATCCCTGGCACTGTGAGGCAGCAGTGCTAACCCCTGTCCCCAGTGCCACCCCAACATGTTTTGAAATACTCACAAATTATTTAATAGTGGTTGAATCTCTCGCTAATAAATGTTGTAAACTTTGATAATGTATTTTGGCTCAAGAGGACAGAGTGGCAAAAGGCATTTTTGAGGTTCATAGTTTGATTTTATTATTGAATTGTTTCCAATTGTCTGTCAATAGTATACGTCATTCCTGTGGATTGTGAGGGTCTATGGTTCATTAAATACTACATGTACAGGTACTCTACATCTAAAAATATCTGTAACATAATCATCACATTCAGAGGTGCTCTGGATTTGGACAGTATTAATTAAACGCTTTGTTTCTGTATTGCGTTCAGAAATCAAGAACTGCAAAATTCAGCTTTATAACCCTGATAGTTTCAGTACTGTGAGTAACAGTTTAGGTGAAAAATTGCATCTGCATCATTTCCAAACATGTCCACAGTGACCTGAATCAAACATTAAGCTTTTGAGGCTGAAAGAGCAGGCATTTCATTTGAGTGACTGAAGGATGTAGAGTAGGCAGATTGTGATGTCAATCAGCATTGAATTTCAGAATCATCCATTTTCAACGTGCTGCTCTATTTAACGCCCGCTCTTAAACATGCATATCTAAACTTGTGTTCACTCCACCCACTCTCCCCTTCACCAAGCTATTTAAAAGTATCCAACTTGAAGGTAAGTTGCTTATGACCATCTGTTGGCTTTTGCAGAGTTTGTGGAAATACTGACTTGCTGGAAGTGTTCAGGGAAGCTGGCAAAATCTGAAGGGAGTGGTGCTGGACATTGGGAAACCATTGGTTGCTATTGAATAGCCTCTGAGTACACCACTTGTTCCTAGTCATGAAGACTATTATAGCAGGTGACTCTAGACTGCCAGAGAAGATGAATAAAAGGTAGCAAAGATGACAAGCTGCTTGCAGAGAGTAAAGGAGATGAGTTTTCAGCCAAAGGCCGAGGTGATGCAGTCTGAATCCAGGGGTCCAAAAGCACAGATCTGCTTGGGGACATCTACAGAACTATCTGTAATCTCCGCTATTAAAAGTATGAAGCAACAGTGCCTTTACAAAATGTATTTTAAGCATATTCTCTGCAAATATAAGCAGGAACCGAGCTACATCTTCTTTTGTTGCTTCTACAACCATATAAATGGGCTTTTTGTTTGTTTTTAATTTGTGCCTAATGCAATGTCCTGAGGTCTTACGAGTTTTATGACTTTTTTGAATTGTTAGGGTAGATGGATTGACAGGTCATGGTCAGGTGGTTCCTTCACAGAGGAATCCAAGGATTCACTTTCAGTTTGGTTAGATGGAAGTTGTTGGACTCTGGACTGCAATGGTTCTGTGTCTCTCCCTGATTTTGGAAATTTAGTTTTTGGTGGCTGGCTGGCAAGTAACTAGAGGCAAGGACTGCCTTTGTCTCTTGAAGGATGCTGAAAGTATCAGGGTTACAAGGTTTCAGAGTTTTCAATTTACTATTTAAAGAGGTAAACCATAGAGGAAGTGGGAAAGCTACAAGATCCAGCATCACATGAGTGTACGTATTTTCTGTGCTAAACTGATACTGGCATTTGTGTTGGTAAGAAAGTTGTGTTAGAACATTATTCATAGCTGTTAAAGTTTATACAATGTCATTTATTTTTCTTGTTTGTAATTGATAAAACTTATTGTTAATTGTTTTATTATATGTTAACTCTATTCTTAACTAAACTTTGTTTGAGAAAAGCTCACTCTTGGATCATTTCAGTCATACCTAGAGTAAAACATCTTATGCTTATCCATGCTAAACTTTGAAGTGCAAAACTTATAATCTAGGCTGAATCCATAAAATACATTGGAGTTTCTGGCCTGGATTACAACATAAGTCAACAGTGTTCTATAGCCATGCTGCAGCCGCTGGAAGAGTGATATAGTTGATTCTGAGACCAGGGTCCCGAATCTCAATCAAGACAACTATGATGGAATGAGGCATGAATTGTCATTGATGAACTGGGAAATATTACTGGAAGGAAAGACAGTGAACAGGCAATAACAAGCATTTAAAGAATGAATAGATGGACTCTCGAAGTTGTTTGTTCCTGTTTTGATAAGGGAATTGAGGCCAAACCATGACTTACAAGGGGAATTAGAGATCATATCAGATTCAAGGAAGAAGCATACAAATTGGCAAGAAAAAAACAATAGGCCTGAGGATTGGGAGAATTTTAAAATCCACCAAAGGAAGACTAAGGGATTGATTAAGAAGGGAAAAATAGAGTATGAATGTAAGCTGAAGGGGGACATAAAAACTGACTGTATAAGGACAGCCTGGTTAGCACTGCTGCGTCACAGTGCCAGGGTTCTGGGTTTGATTTCTGTCTCGGGTCACTGTCAGTTTGGAGTTTGTACATTTGTCCAATGTCTGCGATGGTTTCCTCCAGTTTCCTGCCACAGTATAAAAATGTGCAGACTAAAAGGATTAGCCTTGATAAACTGCCCCTTACTGTCAGTGGGACTGGCTAGGATAAATGCATGGAGTTGTGGAGATAGAGCCTGGATGGTAGAGATTCAATAAGCCAAATGGTTTCCTTCTGCACTATAGGGATTCTATGAGGTTTCTACAGATACGTAAAGAGAGAAAGATTGACAGAATGAATGCAGGCCCCTTACAGTCAGAAACAGGAGAATTCATAACAGCGAATAAAGAAATGGCTGAAGAATTAAATTTGTACTTTGTTTCAGTTTTCACAAAGGAAAACATGAATAATATACCAGAAGTGCTAAGAGAAACATTCTTTTGTGAGGAGCTGAAGGAAATCAGAAATAGTAGAGAAATTGTTTTGGGCAAATTAATGGGATTGCAGATGAATAAATCTCTAAGCCCTGATAATCTTCATCCCAGAGTACATAAGGAAGTGATCCTGGAAATAGTAAACACAACATAATAGGTGGTTATTTTCCAAAACTCTTTGGACTCTGCAATTGCTCTTCAGATTGGAGAGTAGCTAAATATAAACCTATTATTCAATAAGGGAGGTAGAAAGAAAATAGAGAACTACAGACAGTGAGCCTAACATTGGTACTGGAGAAGTTGCTAAAGTCTATTCTCAAGAATTTCATAACACGGCATTTGGAAAGCAGTGGTATAATCAGATAAAGTCAGCATGAATTTACAAAGGGGAAATCACGCTTGATAAAGCTATTAGAATGCTTTGAGAATTCTTGATGAATCTATTAGAATCCTTTGAGGATGTAAGTGGTACAGTTGATCAAGGAGAACAAGTGAATATAGTTTATGTAGATTTTCAGAACATTTTCAATAAACCTTACATAACAAACTACTATATAAAATTATAGCGCAAGGGATTGCAGGTAATGTCTTGAAATGGATAATAAGTAGTCGCACAACACCAGGTTAAAGTTCAACAGGTTTATTTGGTAGCTCAAGGTTTCAGAGTGCTGCTCCTTCATCAGGTGAGTGCAGAATTTGTTTCATATATAGACTCAAACTCAATTACAAGACAATGGGTGGAATACAAGTTTGAACAGGAAACCAAGTCTTTACAGATGCAGACAATGCGAGTGGAGAGAGCACAGGTTAAAGATGTGTGAATTGTCTCAGGCCAGAACAGTTAGTGAGATTTTGCAAACCTAGGCAAGTCATGGGGGGTTACAGATAGTGTGACATGAACGCAAGATCCCAGTTGAGGCTGTCCTTATGTGTGCGGAACTTGGCTATCCGTTTCTGCTCGGTGATTCTGCGCTGTCATGTGTCTTGAAGGCTGCCTTGAAGAATGCTTACCCAAAAATCAGAGGCTGAATGCCCTTGACAGCTGAAGTGTTCCCCAACAGGAAGGTAACACTCCTGCCTGTTGAGCGACATCCATTTATTCATTGTCGTAGCATCTATATGGTCTCGCTAATGTACCAAGCCACGGGACATCCTTTCCTGCAACGTATCAGGTAGACAACATTGGCCAAATGGCAAGCACATGTACCATGTACCTGGTGAAATGGATAGAAAACTGGTTAGCAGATAGCAAGCAAAGAGTTGGAAAAATGGGTCTTTTTCTGATTGGCAGTAGGTGACTAGTGGGGTACTAAAGGGATCTGTGCTAGGACCCCAACAGTTCACATTATATATTAGTGATTTGTAAGAGGGAACTGAATGTATTATCTCTGAATTTGCCAATGATATAATATTGGGTGGGAGGGTGAGATGTGAAGAGGATGCAGAGATGCTTCAGCATGATTTAGACAGACTGACTGTGTGGGCATATGCATGGCAGGTGCAGTATAATATGGATATTTGTGAGGTGATCTACTTTGGTAACAATAATAGGAATTATTGAATGGGTGTAAATTGAGACAGGTGAATATTCAATGAGGCCTTGGAGTCTTTGTGCATCAGTCGCTGAAAGTAAGCTGGCTGGTCAGCAAGCAGTAAAGGAGGCAAATGACATGTTAGCCTTTATAGCAAGAAAAGTGGAGGATTCTGTCCTTGATCACCAGCCATAGCAACATCAAGTCAATGACTTGGACCACACACCATAGGGAGTACCCACATAAGGAGAAGACTACTTAACTCTGCATTGCAGAGAATCAGCTGATAGGCTACATGTTGCAGTTGGAACCAAATTTGTATATCCATTCCGAAAGTACAGTCTTCATCGTATTGCAGAACCAGTGAGGAATTACTATTTGGCAGACAATTGCACACAGACCTCTGCTGTCATCACTCATTGATATTCCCAGGAGTACAAGATGCATTCATTGAAAAACAGGCAAAGATGAAAGTTACCCAAAACCAGTGTGTGGTAGCAAATTACCCAATCTGATCATTGGACTTAAAGTTCAAACACAACACTCAAATAGTGACATCAGGAACACAGCAGAAATTGTCAGCATATGCTCAGAATTCAAAGTGTATAAGTATGAACACCAAACAGCATGATAGTACGATGAAATAGATGCCAAATCAGAACAGCACCGCAACAAAAAATGCTGAGTAATCTCTACTGTGACAGAGCAGTCCAATATGCAACCCAAACACGGCACCTCTACCAATAATCAACATTCTGAGGCAGCTTCCAACCACAATCATCATAACTAAGTTTGGACAGATAAGCAAACCACTGTTACATTTCAACGACATGTAAATCTGTTGTTTATTGTAATGGTTTATATAGATGCAATGTCATTTTCTGTTTTTGTCAAGTCATTTGATTCTCTAAAAGTATACATCTATTTCAGAAAAATTGGAGATATTCTGGTATGACATGCGTATACCTTTAAAACAGCATTTCTGAAACTACTGTCGATGTGATTGGTGCAATTCATGGGCCGAAGGGCCTGTTTGTGCTGTATTGTTCTATGTTCTACTGTCAATCAGTACCACTGAGCGAGGATGTGGTATTGTAAATCCCATTGCTCTGAACTCAACCTGAAGCAGCAGTAGCCGAGGTCAGGCATAATAACATAATCTGCCAATTAACACTATATGTATATAATCTTACCTTTAAATAAAGAAACCAAATTATTGTTTCAGCAACTTTTATTGTTTAATTGGGACTTTTTTTTGAACAAAAGAGTCTAACACACTGGGGAAAATACATATTAAAGATGATTGGAAAAGGTGGACTGAAAATCCTAAAGCTTGTCTCTATTAATCACAATCGGCAATCATAGTGTTTTTCAAAGCCTATGTTGAACAAGTAATAGAATATCATTGCCCTGTCACCAGGTTACAATCAAAAGGCACTTCCTATATGTTCACTGTTATTCAGTCCGGGGAGTAAATAAGAAATGCCTAATCAACTCTATACTACACCCTCTGCTGCATCAGAGCAATCACATCAATTGTGTAATCAGTCCTGTATGAGAGTTTGCTTGAAGCAGCACTGAAGTAGAAGAGTGTTAGCTTTGCTAAAGAGGGAGCCACCTCAAATCAATTCATCTCCACTAGAAGATCATAAAAGCTATTGTTTGCCTTTGAGTCTTAATGGGTCAGAGATAGGGTTGTAACATCTCCATAAGGTCATAGACTTGATATTATAATTAAAACATTGCAATGGCAAATAAACCCAAAAGGAAAAAAATATTTCAATGCACAGACTTTCTGCAAGTTAAGTGAAGATGAGCTTTGAATAATATTAATGTGAATGCAAAAAAAGGATGGTACAGTGGTTGGCACTGCTGCTTATAGTGCCAGGGACACAGGTTCGATCCCTGGCTTGGGTCACTGTTCGTGTGTTCTCCCTATGGGCCTGCATGGGTTTCCTCTGGATGCTCTGGTTTCCTCCCACAGTCCAAAGATGTGAGGGTTAGGTTGACTGGCCATGCTGAATTACCCCTAATGTCAGGGAGATTTGCAGGGTAAATTTTAGGGGTTACAGGGATAGGGTGGGATTGCTGGCAATACAGGCTCAATAGGTTGAATGGCCTCCCTCTGTACTGTAAGGATTTTATGATCTAATAGGTTCAGCTTGTACAAAAATAAAAAAAATAGTCCCCCAATAAATCGTTGCTTGGGTCATCGCCACGATTGTGATCACAGAAACAGCAATTGAGCTCATAAACTCCCCTACCTCTGAGAATGTACCCCATACCAAGGCCCAAGCTGCTTCCAGCCATGCCTTTCCCTACTTACGTCTCACTTTCAAATCTTCTCTTCTTTGCAAGATCATTTAATAATGTCACCTGCACGGCCACAGCCTTACGTTGGCTCCGGGTCAGAATTGTCATTCCTTCCCATTGGCCATTCCCAGCTAACAGATCTCTGATGTGTGTCTTTTGGAAATGCTGATCACAGGGTGTGAGTGAGGAAGGGAGAGAAGAGAAGAGGAGAGTGAGGAGAGGAAAGGAGGGGAGAGGAGAGGAGAGGAGGGGAGGGGAGGGGAGAGAGGAGAAGAGAGGAAAGGAGAAGACAGGAGAGCAGAAGAGAGGAGAGAAGGGTAGAAGAGATGAGAGGAGAGGAGAGAAGAGGAGGGGGGAGAGGAGGGGAGAAGAGGAGGGAAGAGGAGAGGAGAGGAAAGGAGAAGAGGGGAGAGGAGAGGAGGAGAGGAACAGAAGAGAGGATGGAAGAAGAAGAGAAGAGGAGAGAAGAGGGGCTGATTGCAGTGTGAGTGAGTGGTTTGGAGAGAGGAGTATCACTGAACGTTTTGTCACTCAGCAATGGAACCTCAGTGGCCAATAATGGTTGATTTTCCCAGCCTGCTTCACTGCTCAAATACTGCAGGGGGCCTGTAGTGGGATCGGTGACCGGCATCCAGCCAATCGTGACTTTCCCAGGCCATTTTATTAAGCGTAATTAGTCTCTTGATGGAAATCGGCATAGGGCTGATTACAATATGGAAATTGTTATTTCCATATCATTGGCAAGCCCAGGACAGTATCATCTGGAGTCATTCATGTCTCCACTCCACCAGGTTCCCAACAGTGGGGATCATGCATGATCACTGCGCTAGGGAGGACAGAGACCATTGAGGACGCCCCCAGGACATTGGGGGTGAGGAGGCCATTGGTACTGCCAGCATGGCACCCTGCACTGCCCACTGGGCATATGGCACTGCCCATCAGGCAATGGAATGTAGGGGTAGGCCTACTGGGCAAGCAGGGCTTGTGATGGTTGAAGGGGACCTGCAGCTCACACTGCATGAAAGATTGATGTGATTGGAGGGGGTTGATCAGGACTATCTGTGGAGGATAGTCAAGCTAGAAATGGGGTGGAGGGTTGGTGAAGCTGGTGATCGGGGGATGATAGAGGCTGGTGATTGGGAGTCATGAAGGGCAGCGTTTGCGGGGGGTCACAGAGGTTAGCAATCAAGGAGGTCACTGAAGTCGGCAATCGGAGGGCAGCGATCAGGGGGTCACAGAGAGTGCGATGCGGGGGGCGGTACATGGAGGCCAGTGATCAGGGGATCACAGAGGGTGGTGGAGGGGTGCGGAGGGTCATGAAGGCCAGTGATTGGAGGGGGGCGATCATGGAGGCTGGCGATTAGGAGGCCAACAATAAGGGGGGGGCCAATTGCATGCGCTGATCTCCCCACTGACAGATCGTGCATGTGCAGTGGCCCATTGAGTGCACTGATGCTGGCCCTTCTGTGATGCACAGAGTGCCAGGAATCCACCCTGCTAAGTACATCCAAAAAATGAGTGAAAAAATCTTCCACTTTGCTGCTCCTTGATCATTTAGATTTTTCTTGGGAAAATTGCCTCAATGCTTATTCAGAAACATTGCACCTTCCACTTTCCCCAGGTTGGGAGGAACACTGGTAAATCACTTATCTTGTGAATTAAATCCATTTTAGCTTAAAGTTTCAGCGTGTGTAACAGAATCAGCAGCGAAATTGCAGCCTGTGAGGCAATATATATTTTGTATCACTTGAAATCCTCAGGAGAAAATTAAAATTTTATTTGCCTCGTTTCACATTAAAATCAATGACAACAAGTCAACCTTTAAGAAAATTTGTGTGATGTTTCAATAGATCAGTAATACTCAATGCAAATTAGAACACCAATGTATCCATTGCTTCCTGGCCAACGTGTATGAGCTGAAGCAGTTCAGACAAAGTAATAGAATGGTGAGCACATAAAATAATAACCATTTTACAAAGTACTATAAAAAGACCTTCATATCTACGTGATATTTTATGGCTGAATTTTATAGTCCTTGCAGCAGATTTGCAAGTGAGATAACCCTTAAAATTTCTTGGATGGCCCTCGCTGCCAGCCTCCTGACCACCACGACCTGTCTGCCACCTTAACCTGCCTGTAATTTTAAAGGGATGGACAAAGGCTAGGATTGTTTGCCCTCAACCAAACTACGGCCATTTAAAGCTGCTTCCCACCCAGCCTCAGTTTTGAGGCTAGTGGGAAGAATTCAGGTCAGGCAAGAAGCCCAGCAGGTCACCCTGTTCATGCCTTGGGCAGGGAAGGAGGGCTGCATCCCTTCCCTTTGGCTCCCTTCCCCAAGGTCTGTCCCCCAACAGATGCTTTCTCCCTGCTCATGACTCCTGCTCCCTTATCCCTTATCCTAACCACTTCCACTGAGCCTCCTTTCCTCCCTGCCATGAGACCAAATGACTACCCACTGTCTCTGCTGGTGCCGCGGAAGCTACAAAGCAAATCAGGTTGGCCAGCAGCTCTCGGAAGCAGGGCTTCTACTGAATGTAAGACAGAAGTCCTGTTTCTAAGTGATGGACTGTCAAATGGCAGCAGAGTTGCCTTGATTAGTGAGGCATTTATCACCAACTACTCTGCCTTCTATGTTGATCTATATAATGTGTTAACTCTAATAATTATATACCGAATGATACTGTGTTGCTTTATTACCATTTTCCCTTTGTTGGCATCTGAGGTTGTGTTAATTTTCAAGTGTTAACAATGGAATCACATTGGAATTTTTTTTTTAATTCATTCATGGGAACATGGGTGTCGCTGTCTGGCCAGCATTTATTGCCCATCCCTAGTTGCCCTTGAGAAGTTGCTGGTGAGCTGCCTTCTTCAATCACTGCAGTCTATGTTCACCCACAATGCAGTTAGGAAAGGAATTCTAGGATTTTGACCCAGCGACTGTGAAGGAACAATGATATATTTCCAAGTCAGGATGGTGAGTGGTTTGGAGGGCAACTTGCAGGTGGTGGTGCAGGTGGTATCTGCTGCCCTTGTCCTTCTAGATGGAAATGATCACTTGCAATTATATGAAAGTTATGTGTAGGGTTGACCCCTTGAGCAGGTTTCCATGGCAATGCTGGTGTAGTTTGGGGAACACTGATTTAAGGACAGCCAGTCAGGTTCCTGGTGCGGTTTATCAGGACTAATTAATGTTTAAATTTTATCTTTTATTCTAAATTTTGTTCTTTTTGTTATAGTTATTTGTTTATGGGATTTGTGTGTCACTGGCGAGGCTTCCCTAATTGCTTATGAAAAGGTGGTAGTGAGCCACCTTCTTGAACTACTGTGGTCTTTGTGTCATATGTACAGCCATAGTACAGTTAGGGAGGGAGTTCCGGTATTTAGAACCTAGCCCTAGAAAAACTGAATCACTATTTCATAACGGCACAAACTGCAGTTGCATCTTTGACATTATTTTGAAATGGTTTTAAGTTTAGAGAGAATGGCCTTGGAAATGTGTTGTATGCTAATTGCCGGAGGTAAAAACACCAAACTTTATCATCAGCTTTTGACTAGTTAATATGTTTTTAGAATGAAAGGTAATCATATATAAAATGAAATTTCTCCCTAGGTGAATGGATGCAGAACAAGCGAGATAGATTTTTTAAAAATCTTTTCTGTTACTGCTGTTAGAAAATAATACACCAGCATCACCATGGAAACCTGCTCAAGGGGTCACCACTACAAGTACCTTTCATATAATTGCAAGCAATTTGATAAAAACAGCTTTATAAAATTCTGGGGTGCAAAATGATAGCACCTCTACAACAAAGATGACTATTATTAAATAGCATCTGTTGAATTAGAGAACTGCAGCTGTTTTTAGAGGGTTCTCGTAAGCTATGTGGATATGCTCAGAATTTTAATGTTTGTTTACAACTGATGTGAAGCTTCAAAATGGCGCCCATGTGTCATTAGCCAATTTCAAAAGGAAATAAAATGCAAGCACAGATTTCAATGCACTAATGATTTAAGTGTGATTTGACCTCATGAATTATTCTGTGTTTCAGAAAGGGTGTAATTGGTGTTTAAAATCTACAATAAATGAAGTTGATCACTGTGGTTAGTTCTTTAATAATTGTTCTTATTGTCATCTCCGTGCAGGATGTGCTTGTTCAATAACTGCTAATTTCACAGCAAGCCAGTTTCAGACTTCCTGGGTGGATAAAAGAACATTGCCAGCCAAACCACCTTCTCACACAAATCCTTATCTTTAAATAGTTTCCGACCATCATCAAATACTTAACCCTTGTTTTTTTTAATGCCTAATTCCATTACTAAAACAAAAAAGTCTTATTGAAAAAGTGCCATTAATCTGTTGTTTCTATCTGAGGTGCCTCGTGCCTGCTGCTAATTCCAGATCATAGCTGTAAAAAAAAGTGTCGAATCATGGTCATGTTTGTGTAACTACTGCTTCTTTAATTTCAACCTTACAAGGATCATTTTTCATTTTGGAGCGTTCATTTAGATTTCTTACTTTTTAAAAAAATGACTAGCATGTATTCTTCCACCACACAAATGGCCTCTAGATTTCTTTCTTAGCAAGTGATTTTTCTTCTTCTGTAAATGATCTCCCTTGTAGGTACTGTTAATGCCACTTGTGACCCCTCACCAGTAACTGTACGAATGTCTTCCAATTGCTTTTCTCCTGCAGGGGAATGTCGCAACGTCTGTTATTCACTGTACCAACTCCTTTGCAATTCGGAAGGGAGATTTCTGCACAGCTTTCCCTCCCCTTTGCTACTTCATACTGGAACTTTCCTCGTCTGTTTTCATACTGTATTGATACGGTCTAGCAAGTAAAATGAGGCAGGGATGAGTTCTGCCAGAACTGCAGCTCAAAGGCAGATATTGCGACTTCTCTCTGTTGACCCAATCCTGTTTTTATATATTGCCATTCACAGAAGTAAAATATCCCAAAGCGTTTGTCCCAATGTTTGGTCAAAAAGAGGAGAAAGGTATAGAGGTACAGAAAGATTTAGGGAGCAAATTCTAGAGATTATGGCAAAGGCAACTAAAGCCATAGCCACCCATGATGGAATGATTAAAATCATAGCAGGATAATAAGTCAGAATTGGATGAACACAAAGATCTTGGAAGACTGTAGAGTTGGTACCTTCCTTAAAGCTGAGTTGTTTTTGTAAAGCCCATCCTGACATTTCAACAGCAATTTAAAGTGTTGCTCATTCATTCCTGGCATTTTCTTCATGTTCTGCCCTTTTACCACATCTAAAAAATACTGGAAATATTTGGCAAGTCGGGCATTATCAGTGAAGAGGCAAACAAAGGCTATGTTTCAGACTGTGACATCTCAAACCTTTCATCCACCATTATTAAAATAATGGTTTGGGACCAATACAATTATCAAAGCCCCATTGAGCCAGGTTAAAATTAACGCTGAGGCTCAACCTCTGTCACTGACTCCTTTTGTATTTAGCATTCAATTAGGGCTTAAACAATGATTGAAAGCAAATTTGCTAGGTATCACTTTCCAATGCATAGTCCAATGCAGCAGCAAAAGATTAAAAAGTTGATAAACTGCTGACTTCCCATACAAATTGTCATGGCATTTGCCACGCACTTTAATTATTGTGGCAATCCTTCAACATCATCCCCACAGCATCCTCCTAAACAGCAAGTCAGAGAGGTTGGTTGCTTGAAGCCACAGAGTGTCTCTTGCACACTTAACTCATGGTTTGTCTCAGAAACTAAAGGGTCAAAATACACAATAAATATATCTATGAGCTAGCCAAAACCCTTGTCAAATCCTTGGTATACATAAGCACAATTCCAATGCCTATGCCACCTGCTGGCTTTGTGAAATACAGTTAATAAAGAGTGTCCTGTATGATTGTGGGTTGTTGTACAACTTGTTCAACAATGGGAAGAAGAATTGGGTCCACCATTGGATGAGAATCTTCAGCATGCTGAAGGGGGTTAACATTAATGACGTAGAAGATGGTTAGGAAGCGGAAGGAATCCAATCCTTGCTGGTCAAAACATATCAATCACAGCTTAGCTTCGAGCTCTTCAGCTAAATGGCCCAGCTCCTCTTCAGTAATAGTCGTATCCAACATATTATGAGTCCATTCAAACTCAAATACTATAGCTTGCTTTGATATTCACCTCACCTCACATTGTGAGTCACCAATTACTACAGGAACATTCTGTACACACAAGCAGTTCAGAAAAGGTTTATCATTTTACTGGCTTGTGCAGAAACCTAGACATTAATTAATGACCCTGATGTTAACCCCTAAAAGTGGATTAAATGGCTCTATTGATTCTAATGCTCCTCCAGTAGCTAGCTGCAGCTTGGGAGTAGAAATGCTGCCATGTTTTATTCAAAGGTTCATTAGATGCTTGTAATCAGTGACCTCTTGGATTCTGGGCCTGAGAGGGCAGGATTGCAAATTACATCCAATTTGACATTTCCATTAATTTAGGAGAACATAAGAATTCAAACACATTGATATCCTGAAAGATGGTAACATTGTCTATGGAGGCACAGTGGCACATTGCCAAGGACCCTAGGCTTGATTCCAGCTCTGGGTGACTGTGTAGAGTTTGTACATTCTTCCCCATGTCTGCATAGGTTTTATCCACAGATGTCGTTTACTCCCACAGATCAAAGATGTGTAGGTTAGGTGGATTAGCCATAGTAAATAGGAAGTGGAGGAGAGGTCCTGCTTGGGATGCTCTTAGGGGGAATAAGTACAGACCCAATGGGCCAAATGGCCTCTGTCTGTACTGTAGGGATTCTACAGCCCTATAACTTTTGTATCCTTACAACCATGTCATTGTTCAGCACATGGATTGGCCCGTAGGACGGCAGGCACTTGGAAACACCACCATTTCCATGGTTTCCCCCATATCACACATCTTCCTGGCTATATCATCTTGCCTTCATCATCACTGGATCAAAAATCTGGAGCTCACACTCTAACAGCACTGTACCTGTACCACAGATTGCAGCAGTTGAAGAAGGCAGCTCACCACCACTTTCTCAAGGCTGAATAGGAATGGGTAATAAATGCTGACCTTGCCAGCAATGCACACATCACAGAATGAACAATTTAATAAAGCAATTGATTTGTTTCCTTCTCTCAGCCCTTTCCACTGTCCATTCTTTTCCTGCTGCCACAAAGAAATTCCATTGTGTTTGTTGGAGTTCTGAGTACCTCGTGGATTCACCTCCTATCTACTTGCATACTTCCCCAGCTCTATGATGGAGTGTGGCAAAAAGATTCAGGAAGCAGATCCCCCCTGGATCAAAACAGCCTTAAAGTGGTCTCTGCTCTCGTCATTCCTTTCCCAGCACTTACCTGCTTAGTAATGCAGGCTAGCCTGACACTATCCATGGGACAGTGGGTGGATTGCTGGGGACATTCTACCCCTTTAATAACTCTCTTGTTTCTTCTGATTTTTCAGCAGTGAGTCTGCAATGACTCTGACTTAGCATCATGAAGTTTTCCCATTTCCAACCTGACAGACACCCTCTTGATATCAAGAATCATTGCTACATTATGTACCTCGGCCTAGGGGAATAAGCTGGAGTGATAAGAACATAAGAACCAGGAGCAGGAATAGGCCATCAGGCTCCTCAAGCCTGTTCCGCCATTCAATAAGATCATGGCTGATCTTTTTGTGGTCTCAGTTCCACTTACTCGCCTGCTCACCATAACTCTTAATTCTTTTACTGTTCAAAAATTTATCTATTCTTGCCTTATCAACGTTCAGTAAGGTACATCAAGCAGCTTCACTGGGCAGGGAATTCCACAGATTCATAACCTTTCATGTGAAGAAATTCCTTCTTAAATCTGCTTCCCCTTAGTTTGAGGCAATGCCTCCTGGTTCTAGTTTCACCCGCCAATGGAGACAACTTCCTTGCTTCTATCTTATCTACTCCCTTCATAATCTTATACATTTCAATAAGAACTCCCCTCATTCTTCCAAATTCCTATGAGTATAGACACAGTCTAGTCAGTCTCTCTTCATAAGCCAACGCTCTCAACTCCGGAATCAACCTAGTGAATCTCTTCTGCGCCCCCTCTAGTGCCAGTATATCCCTTCTCAGGTAAAGAGACCAAAACTGTACACAATGTTCCAGGTGTGGCCTCACCAGCACCTTATGCAACTGCAACATAACTTTGCTGTTTTTAAACTCCATCCCTCTAGCAACAAAGGACAAAATTCCATTTGCCTTCTTAATTACCTACTGCACCTGCAAACCAATTCCTTGAGATTCCTGCACAAGGACACCCAGGGCCCTCTGCATGCAGCAATTTTTTACCATTTAAATAATAGTCCATTTTGCTGTTATTCCTACCAAAATGGATGACCCACATTTACCAAATCTGCCAGTTCCTCATCCATTCACTTCGACTATGTATATTCCTTTGCAGACTTTCAGCGTCCTCTGCATACTTTGCTCTGCCACTCATCTTAGTGTCATCTGTGAATTTTGACACACTACACCTAGTCCCCAATTCCAAATTATCTAGGTAAATCATAAACAATTGCGGTCCCAACATTGATCCCTGAGGCGCACCACTAATCACTGATTGCCAATCAGAAAAACACCCATTTACCCTCACTCTTTGCTTTCTTTTAGTTAAGCAATCCTCTATTCATGCTAATACATTACCTGCAACATCATACATCTTTATCTTATGGAGCAGTCTTTGGTGCGGCATCTTGTCAAAAACCTTCTGGAAATCTAGATACACCACATCCACAGGTTCCCCATTGTCCACTGCACATGTAATGTTCTCAAAGAATTCCATCAAATTAGTCAAACATGACCTGCCCTCCATGAGCCCATGCTGCATCTTATCAATGGGACAATTTATATCCAGATGTCTTGCTATTTCTTCCTTGGTGATAGATTCAAGCATTTTCCCTACTACAGAAGTTAAGCTAACCTGGCCTATAGTTACACACCTGGTTGATATGGAGATTCAAAGAGTAGAATTCCAGCACTCACTACCTGTCCATTTCACATAGCCTCTAAACGATATGCCCTATCGTAGATCATTCTAGTCCAAAACAGAAATCCATTACATTAACAATTATGGCCTGAATTTTCTTGATATAGACTGGTGTAAATATAAGAAGAAGTCTCACAATCAGATTAAAGTCCAACATGTTTATTTGGAGGCAAACACCACCAGCTTTCGGGGTTCTGCTGCTCACCTGACAAAGGGGCAGAGCCCCAAAAGCTAGTGGTATTTGCTACCAAAGAAACCCATTGGACTTTAACCTGCTGTTGTGAGGCTTCTTACTGAATTTTCCTGACAGGTTATTTTCAGATACAGGACCATTTTTAAGTTGTGAACTCAATTGCAAGAGCAGCGGGCCTTCCGACTGGGACCTCACCTCGAGGCTTCTATCCAATTCAGGAGGGTTGGCAGGCAAGATAAGGAGGCTTTTTGTCAGAGACTGGCCAGCTAATAAAATGGGCCAACGCATTCTTCAGAGAAGTTCACAGGGATTTAGATTTTTAGTCTGCAGCAATCACAGATCAAGTAAGGAAACGTGGCCTCCAGGTCACTCCTCTTACCTGGAGGTGTTGCTAGAGAAAGCTGAGAGACTGTAGCAGGGTAAACTTTCCCAAGTGTGAGGGATGGTAGAAATCTTTCTTCAACCAAGAAGACACTGTTGGAAATGGCCGAGAAAATGAACAGGAGCAGTGGACCTTTTTAATCTGCAGACTGTGGATCCAGAAGATTCAAGACCTCAGGAGGACATGATAGGAGGGTGCTGAACTTCCAATCTTCACACTCTGAATTTCTCAACATCCCTCTATACAGCTGCTCCTCAGGTCAACCCACCTTGCAACTCGTCACATTCCTCCCTTCCTAGGTGACTCAGATACCTTCCAAACAGCCAACAGGCCCAATGTCTTTCAGCCTCCTGCCTGTTTGCAATTGTGCACAAGTCCCCAATGCTCTGAATATTACTCATTCCCCACATTCCACCCTCTTGCTTTCTCTGCTTGCAGTAGAAGATCACACATAGAGACTCAGGGTAATGCATGGATGGGGAGTTGGGGAGGGTGCATTCTCTGACTGGCATCCTGTCAACATCTGGTAATGCATTCCTGATTACTCCACTTACATTACAAGGATGAAGATCTTAGAAGCAAGCTGCTGTGACACCTGAGCCTCATGAGACACACATCAGGTCCACATCATGCAAACTCTTTATTAAGGGAAATTGCCTCCTTCCACCTGCATCTCAATGACCATCCCTCTGCCCTGTGGAGGGGCATGTGGCTGCAGAAGAGGAATTGGTGCTGCTGTTGAAGTTGCTGCAGTTGGACCATGTTGCAATAAAAAAAAACACTGACCTATATTTGCTTTTGTTTTTTTTCCATGTGATGTGAGTGTTGCTGTTTAGGTCAACATTTATTACCCATCCTGAATTCCTCTTGAAAAGGTGGTGATGAGTTGCAAACCGTTTGTAAACAGTTGCAGTCCATGAGGTGTAGGTACATTTGCAGTGCTGTTAGGGAGGGAGTTCCAGCAGTTTGGCCCAGCGACTGCGAAAGGGCAGTGATATATTTCGAAATCAGGATGGTGAGTGACTTGGAAGGGAACCTCCAGGTGATGGTGTTCCCAGGTATTTGCTGCCCTCATCCTCCGAGATGGATGTGGGTTTTGGAAGGTGCTGTCTAATTCCTGCAGTGCATCTGAGAGATGGTATATACAGTTGCAACTGTTTACCACTAGTAGAGGGATTGAATGTTTTTGGAAGAGGTAGAAATCAAGCAGAGTGCTTTGTCCAGGACGGTGTCAAGCTTCTCAAGTATTGTTAGAGATGCACTCTTTCAGACAAGTGAAGAGTGTTCCATTATACTTCTCACTTGTGCCTTGTAGGTGATGGACAGGCTTTGAGAAGTCCAGAAGTGAGTTACTTTCTGTAGGGTTCCTAGGCTTTGACCTGCTCTGGTAATCACAGTATTCATATGGTTAGTCCAGTTCAGTTTCTGGACAATGGAAACAACTGGGATGTTGAAAATGGGTGAATTCAGTGATGGTAATACAATTGAATATCAAGGTGCAATGGTTCTTGCTGGAGATGGGCATTGGGACTTGTGTGACATGAGTGTTATTTGTCACTTGTCAGCCCAAGTTCAGATATTATACAGGTCATTGAAAGATGGAAATGTGGAAACTAGAAAGAGAAGTGGGTCATTCAGCCCTTTGAGCCTGCTCTGCCATTCATTATGTTCATGGCTGATCATCAAATTCAATATCCTGATTTCCTGCCCCCCTCCACTTTCCTTCCATATTCCTTGATCCCTTTAGCCCAAGAGCTATATCTAATTTCTTGCTGCATTTGGACATTCACTGCTTTTAAAATGGAAAAGAAAATTATACATCTTTCACTTAGAGAAAAAAACTGTTCTTGAACAGTTTGGTTTACAGAACATCAGGTGTTTCTTAGAAATAACAGCTATTTTTTGCAGTTTCAGTAGAATCTATTGTTACATTTGATTGTTATATATAAGCTTATTATGAATGCTTGGCTGAGCTTCAAAATATCCAGAACCATTTAACTCAGAAAGGACTTAGGTCAGCTTTTGATTGACAATTTGAAGAGGTTATTAATTGATCACGTGTCTTTGATGTGGTTACTGTAATTGATGTTTGTTTCTTTTTACAATGAATTGACTGTTTGAGAGAATTAACCTCTTCTGAATGGGCTTTATGCATTATGACTTTGAATGACGACTCTATAAAATGAGTAGAGTTTGAATTCTTTTTCATCTTAATTCCACAACTTGGACCTACAGTCTGTCCATAGTGGATAATAGCTGAGTCGCTGTGGAAGACACAAAGAGTGGACAGGGATCTGAGGGGGTTTGGTAGAGGCATGTGAAGTGGGTAGAAGTAAAGGTTTAACGGTCTGACGTTTATCATTTAAAATGTTCCAGTAAACAGCAGTGGGAGTTCTAGCCTGTCGACTTGGCTATCCACATCCCTCACTTGTGAGCTGAGCCCTTCTTAAAGGAGTCTGGATTGCCAGATCAGCAAGTTTCCAGATTTGACCTTCCTGCCACCTCTACAAAACTCCATCCTAGTGTGAGACTGTGTATTTCTGCTATATGTCATTGCATCCTGAGAGCATTAGACAGCCACTTTTCAAATGTAAATACATTTCAATTAAAAATAACTTTTTAACCATGTGATATAATGATAAATAGCTGTGAGCAACAAATGTCTGCACATAATGCATGGATACCAACTCGACCAATTCAATAGGATAACAGTTCAGAGCAGTGGTAGGCCACCTGCAGCTCCCACGCACAGGCTGGTAGGAATAAAGTGATCCACGTACAAAACAAGGACACATGAAAAGAGATGTGTGCTCACTCTACGAAGTACAGTGAGAGCCATGTGCTCTTACATCCAATTAAAGCATAAATATTTCTTTTGTTTTTACCATTTGAAGTTGATGGTAGTTCTAATAATAAATGAATGATTAAGCATTTTCTATAACCTGTGATGAAATATTTGACATGTATTAAATGCATTTAATCTTATCCATAGGTCAGGCTTAGTGAACAAGCCCGATTTCAGTCTTGTGGCCCACTGAGATGAAGGAGGTGCATCTTCCTCACTAGCACAAGCTGCCTGTCACTGGTTTAGGATTCAAACGTGTCAGCTTGAAAAGGCTATTTCTGCAAAACAATGTATTATCCACAATTTCCACTTTGGAAATTTTGACCAGACGTGTCAACTTTCTAATTTTGTCCCTCTGCCAGTGGACATTACAATTTTGTTTTAACTAAGCAGTGCATCACGTCCTGAAATGGATTTGTTGGTTGGATTAATTCCGGTTATCAGGTGAACTGGAGTTCTTCAGTTACACATCATGTGGATTTTGAGATTTCTTTTCCAGAATTCATGCTGAGTATGAACGCTCTGAGAATCTCCAAGATTAGCCATAATCTTACCCAGCTCTTTGTTTTGAATGTGATGCATCTCATTATGCCAACCACTGGATGCGAGATGTGGAATAAATTCTTTTCAGTGGAAGGTGGTTATTATCGCTGAAATCATTGCTGCTGACATGTCAAAACAACAAGCTGCAGCAGCATGGTAGTACATCCCAGCTGCCAAACTACCTTTCGCTCTATTTCAGTTCCGGACCAAGAAACTAAAGCTAACTCGAGACTCATCGCTCATCCTGTAGATTTTTTGGTATTATTCATTCTCCCAAAAAAAGAGATTTTAGGTTTTAGTGAAATCCTCAATACTTTTATCCCATTCCTAGGGCAGAATCTACTCCATTGCCCATTCTGTCACCAGCTGGCATTGTGGTAGGAGGTGGGGTGGGGTGGGGGGTTGGGGGGGGGCGTGGGGGGGGCTGGGCAGACAACCCCACAGGTATGTGAAAATCTGATCGGCTTACCTGGATGGAGATCTGGGATAGCTCTCAGACCCAAAAAAGGACTGAGGACTCTAGATCTTTGATTTTCTGCAACAAACCAATTAGGTAGGCCTTTGCTCAGATAGACTCACCAGCAGCACTTGTATCAATCAGATGGACTCTATTAGACATCAATCGGGTGGACTCTACAGCAGGTGAACGGCAGCATAATGTTGTGCGGTGTAAAAATGATCTTCCTCTTGTGTGGCAAAGAAGATACAAAGGAAAGTAAAGAGGTGGAATGCATGCGGACACCTGGTGAGGGGAAGGGGGGCACAGGGGAAATAGGGGCCATAAGTTAGCTTAATTACATGAATCTTGAATCTTTCTCTGCAGCACACATGGAGAGTCTGCATGGCACACCAGTGTTGGCAACAACTTTTTTTTAACAGGCAGCAGATTCCGATGCCTTGGTTGAAGTCAGATAGTGCAGTGCTGCTTCATTACTACACTAGAATGTTAGCCTTGACTATTACAACCAAGTTATAGAGGGGAACATGAACACACAACTTTCTGATTTAGAGGTAAGTGTTCTATCAATATATCCATTCTATGTCTATCTAACACAACTCTGCCACAACTTTTTTCCATGGATACATATTCAATGTGAAATATTTTTTGATTGAAAAATGCATAGTGAAAAATTACAACTTGATTTCGGCCCTTGAGCACCAAGTTTGTACTGAGTTTATTATTCACTAATGCAATTGAGGCATCAACCCATTTAAAATAAACAGGTTAAGAGCACAATTAAAATGATGAAATAAAAAAAATTCCATATTGTATGTTCATATTGGCAGGCATCATCTGTAAGTTATAGAGGACAAACTTGAGAGCAAAGACCTCAAAGGATTGTAAGGTTCAAAGAGATTTCAGCGATAGGGAAAGGAGAGGCCATGGAAAGGTTTGAAAACAAAGATGAGGAATTTGAAATTGAGGCACTATCATTGTAGGAGCCAGTATATTTATTTATTATTAGATGCAACTAGGCTTACATTCACACTACGATGAAGTCACTGTGAAAATCCCTAATCGCCACACTCTGGCTCTTGTTCAGGTACACTGAGAATTTAGCAGGCCAACGTACCTAAACCAGCACATCTTTCAGACAGTGGGAGGAAACTCACGCAAACATGAGGAGAATGTGCAAACTTCACACAGTGACCCAAGCCAGGAATTGAACCTGAGTCTCTGACACTGCGAGGCAGTAGTGCTAACTACTGTGCTGCCATGCTGCCCCATAAGTCAGTAAGTGCAAGGGTGATGAATGAACTGGTGTTGATATGAATAAAGAAACAGACTGCTACATTTTGGAAGAATACAAATTAATAAAGGTGACAGATCAATGAAAAGCATGAGGTTGGTCATTCAAAGATAACTAAATAAATCTGTGTTAAAAATCAAATCTACACTTTGAAATAGTCATGTCTAGAAATAAGAAAGGTATGCATGGAAGCTTCAGCAGCAGAAGCTGTTAACCAGGTTGGATGAAATTACAGAAGTTGAAATAGTCAGAGTTGTTGATGGATATCAGATGCTCATCTCAATGTCAAACTCTACACCAAGATTAAAAACATGAAAAGATAAACATGTTGAAAATGATTATAAGATCTGCAATCTCAAAGGGCAATGATAGAATGATAATACATGTCGTCCTTTTTATATATAGGCACAGGGCAGCTCACATTTCAGTACCATCCCACTGAGAAAGAACAGTGAGAGGATGTATTGGGCCCTGCGGAGTGGCATGGGAGACAGTGGGAGCCAAAGAATTAGGAGGAGACATACTGGAGCAGACACTCAATGACGTGTCATTGATTCTGCATTCAACCTGTAGCTGGCAATCTCCAAAATGATGTTGCTGCTACAACATGGTGGGAAAGCAGTTGAGCTCAGTCACAGATTAATTTAGTTTCATTTAATGCAGGATTTGGAATTAAACAAACAACACATAGGGATTGTGAGCCAATTGCCTAAAAGCTGGCGGCATTGAGGGCCAGCCTCAGGCTTATTTGGGGAAATCATCATTCACATTAGTGGAAGGCAAGGAGCTATTTCCAGAGCATAAGACCAGGCCTCACAGGCAGGCTTGCAGTCTGGGCTCAGGAGCAGTGAGCCTCTGTTGATAATTCCTCAAAGATACATGGAGAGAATCATTTCCATGCATCAAAGGGGAGCAACAAGAGTAGATTCCAAGGGGATGATGACTCCAAGGGCAGAAAGAGAGACAGTAATGGCTGAAGTATTCAGACACTCAGTCTTCTGGGACCCTCCAAGTGGAGGAGAAGCAATGCAGAGAGAAGGTGAACCAGTTGCCAGAGACATTCACTGCACAGGGACAACATCCAACAGGGCAAGCTGTTCAAGGACTGGCTTCTGGTGGCCATGCTAAAGTCTCAACCACAGCCATGAGTGTCTCAGACTCGCCTAAACAACACACATGTCAGAGCAACAATGTCAACAAACACTTAGCTCGACCACACCAATCTGTGTGCCATGCTGCTGACTGAGCTTTGACTCATGTACCCTGCTGAATATCATATGCCTGAGGCCATGAAGATCGCCATGAGAACTGAACTTTTAGGCATCCAACTCTTTCCAGGCATCCACTAGGAACAACTGCAGGGCTTTCCAGGCGGCAGTTCAATGCTACATCAAGGAGATGGCCAAAAACTTGATCAAAAGGGCTGATGATTATGTGCACTCCCCAACTGACCTGGACCATCTGTGGCAAGATCCACCGGCTTTGAAGCCATCACTGGATTTCCGAAGGTGCAGGGTATTAACGATTGCACCAGAAGATCCCCAGTGACCTCCATTAGCAGGAAGGGATTCCGTTTGATCAACATTTGACTGGAGTCTGTGGCATACTTGTGCAGTTCCACAGGAGCAATCACAATGTTAACATACTTCACCATTCCATAGCTGTTCCAGTTTCAGGAGGGATTCTGATGGATATGGCGTATCTACTCAGGACATGGCTGCTGGCACTTTAGCCATGGAACACTAGAATATCTGCCATGGGTGATCCAAGCCACGATCAATACCATGACTAATCCAGTGAAGTTCTGCATTTGACCCAGAGAGGGTGTCTTGAATCATCATTATATGCTGGGCTTTACAGAACTACACAACACAGAGATGGGGTGATTGGCTTTATATCAGGATGACATTCATTAGCCTTGCTCCTCATCTGATGAGGAGGATGTGGAGGAGGGGCAGAGCAGGCAGCACAGGCTGGTATGCCCACAGTACCAGGTGGAAAGGGCACTGAGATATACTCAGAAGGGAGACTCAGGAGAGACTAATTTGCACAAACTTCCTGCAACCATAATGTTTTTCAATGCATCACCCTTTCAAAACTTCATTCTCATTTTGATCTGATATCACCTTCTTTATAGTATTCATCAATGAAGAGCCAACCAAACTCATACACTGGGTGATAACTGAGGGAATAAGGCTAACATCTGACAAGGTGGTGCTCCATATCAATAACTGTGACGGGCATTGGAATTACATCATCAATTCTTAATATGTGCCAAGTCTATACACCCATGACTCCCTGGTGCTTTTAGGTGCTCTTTGTGTTCCATGTTTACCTGTGTTCCAGTGAGGGATGACCTGTGTGCTTCCAGCTGGAATAGAGACAGACTGTTGTTCAGGTTTCCCAATGACCTTGGATGGTTTTGGCGGCTGCCTTCTGGCTGCCTGAGGTCTATGGGCCAAGCATACTGATGGTCCCCCTAACAGGCTCTGAGCCCCTCTTTTATCGCCATAAGTACTGGTGCTAATGTCAATGGCAGAGAGGCTGAGGAACCGTTAACCACATTGGAGTGCCCCAAGAGGAAACTCCTAAGGTGCGATCACCTGACCAGTACGCAATTCAGCCTGGTTAAGGGCTCCCTCCTCTGCTGGTGCTCTAATATCTAGAACTCTACCATTAGTCTGGTCACTGTCCTCATTCTGGTGGATCTGTTTCTCTGTAGGCCGAAGGAGAGACATTGCAAGTTTGCACACAAAGGCTAGCACAAGACATATGCTCCCACCATTCCTCTGACTCATGGTGGGGGCTCCTGAATGCCTCCTCTGTACAACGACACTGCAGTGACATGGACTGTGTAAGCAAAGATAGATGAGTGGCTGTCATGGATTTTCCAGTGAGCGGTTAGTCATTCCTTACCATGTGGCAATACATTCTATATTGCCAATTGCAAGTCTAGGTAAAGAAAGCAGTATATAGGAACTCGGAATGGCAGAGAGGAAGAGGTCAACAGCTCTTTATATCACTGCTCACAGAAATGCAGCAGGTTATGGGTAAGTGACACATTGTTGCTGACCTCTATTGTTATCTCTATCCAGGCTCTTTTGGTCAAGTGCCAAATTTGCTGATGATACAAAAATAGGCAGGACAGTAAGTTGCAATGGTGAAATAAATGTTTTACAAATGGATATAGATAGTCAGGACAGACAGCCAAACAGTGGCAGATGGAGTACAAAGTGGATAAGTGTGAATTGTACATTTTGTTCAGAAAAATGGAAAGGCAATTTATTATCTAAATGGGGAGAGACTTTGGGGTACTCTGATGCAGAAGGATCTGGATGTCCTCATTCATGAGTCACAGAAAACTAGCATACAGGTACAGAAAGCAAATGGAATGTTGCCATTTAGAGCTAAAGGAATAGAATATAAAAGTAAAGACATTGGTGAAACCGTATCTGGAGTATTGTGCTTAGTTTTGGTCCTCTTATTTTGGGAAATAATGGCATTGAGGCAGTTCAGAGGAGCTTCACTAGATTGATTCTGGTGATGATGGTTTGTCGTACGAAGAGGGATTAAACAGTTTAGGCCTACTCTCTGGAATTTAGAAGAATGAGAGGAGATCAAATTAAGGTATATAAGATGATAAAAGATATGGATAAAGTAGACATAGAGTGGATGTGGGACATTCTAGGATGAGAGTTCATAGCCTTAGGATAGCAAATTTAAAACGAAGTTGAGGAGAAACTACTTCTCCTAAAAGAGTTGACTCTGTGGAATTCACTCCCCCAAAGTACAGTGGATATGGAGACATGAGTAAATTTAAGAGGAATGAGACAGATTTTTAATTGAAAATAGGTTGAAGGCAGGAAAATGGGGATAAGGAGCAGATCAGCCATGATCAAAAGGCAGAACAGATTCAATGAGACAAATGACCTAATTCTGCTCCTATATCTTATGAACTCATGTGGCAGGGTCTGATCTTGCTATCGCTTGGGAAGAGAAGCTCTTGTCTTTCCCTTGCAACCTGGAGAAGAATTTGCAGGGAGACATCACTAAATCAGAAGCCTATTTGGTGTCTTTCATTTGGCACATCTCCTGTATCTTCCTGACTGTATTGTTGACTTTGCAATCAAGCCACAATCCTTATTTTCATTCAGCATTGGTTACCCTTCAGGTTCCTTCCTGCACTCAGCACATTGTCATCCTTCAGGTTTCAGGTTCCACTGTGGAGCAAGCTACCTTTCTCACTGCTGCTGCACCATTTGCAGTCGAGGCAGGTCTGAAGGTAAGTTGGGCAGGCCTTTAAATATGGGACAACGCCTTAATCTATATGCAATGAGATCAAGATCATGTCTAATGTCCTATTCCCATCACAATCTTGGACATGCCCCCTAAACTTCAGCTCCAGCCCATTATTCAGCCAGCTGCTGTGTTATCACAGTTGGATAGCAACATTGCTTCCTGGCAATGACAATGCCTACTTCCAGGTCTGCCACCGAGATACACTGTGTGCATTAAATTCAGCTCAGTATGATGAATAAGTTACCCCTTATTTCTTTGCAATCTAAAATGAAATAAAATTCCAAAGTGATAACTAAACTGAATTCTGTCAATTAAAATTAACCTTTGCTGTCATTTCTACCGGTATGTCAAATGTGATCAGTAGAGTAGGCAGATTAATTTTGTTAAAATGTTATTTTATTATCTTTTTTTGCAGTACCCGTACTAAATGGTGATCTACATTCACGAGCAATGCTGGAAACATTTAAGCTTGTTCAATTAAGTCCAGTTGTAATGCTTCCTCTTTGCGTGCTTTTTTTTAATAGCTCATCCTGAACTCTGACAGACTGACCTGGAAGTCATTCCCTTCCCAATTTCATCAATTGGTTCTGTCCCTTCAGCAAATAGACCTCTTTGCATTGGTTTTATTGGTGTGTGAGGGGGGCTGATTTTAAGATGCAATGTCTCATACCTGGCCAGGGGTATTGTTGCCGTACTGACTTACATAGTTGCCTACACGAATCTGAAACTACTATATGACCCCTTCAGTTTGTAAAAGACGTTCAATACCCAACTCAAACCCCAACAATGAAATGGTGAGCCATGAGCTCTGTTTCCAAGCCCGCTCCAACAATAATTCTTCAGTGGCCACTGTGACCCAGGAAGCAGCCATTCCCATTCTTTTTTAAAGCATTCCTGTAGAGCCACACGGAGGCGGAGAGACATTCACCCAGCACTCTGATCTCCCATTTCCCGTGACCTTCCCTGCCTTCCCATGGGATTTAGATGAGGACTCAGTGGTGCTGATGAGGGGTATGGTCCATACTGGAACATTAGTAAGAATGTACTAATATTGGAACATTAGTAAGAGTACAGGCAAGACTTGTCACATGTTGTCTGGAGATGTGACAAGTCTTGGCAACTCAGCTGATTGGTAAAATAAAGCCCACAGCCCATTTGTGTGGACTTTGGACCTCCTGATTAATCTATGCATATTGTTGGTTAGGAGCCTGGGAATGATCATAACTAATTTTTACCGCTTTATCCTTATCTTTCTTAACTCCTCGTTATTCTATATTCCTCCTCAGCACTGCCATTTCTGTCTCCATGAATTTCATTATTTGGGTGAATTTTGTTTGCCAAGAACAGGCAGGTTTGAATTGGATCAGATGCTAAAATGTTAAAGATTTGCATTTTAATACTAGATCTTCCAGCTTCCAGTTTTAATGGAGGTGGGACAAAGTCAGACAACTTACCTGTTCCCAGGAGGGTGTTTGGTGATTTAAATATTAGAAGGAGGTGGTGCACCTTTCATTTAATGACTATGATTTAAAGTTAATCCATGGTTGATCAGATTCTCTGGATCTAAGAAGCCTGTCAGCTAAAGAGAGGCAAGAGACTGCTGGATCCAAGAGCTGAAATTATCTAGTTGATTTTCTCATCCAATCCTGCAATTGGACAGCACACTCACTCCCAAGGCCTTCCAATCATGTCTGATGTTTCCGATCTGCACCTTCCCACATCCTCCCCCCCACAACAAACCCTTCCAATCTCCCGCTCCAATCTCCTCGATAATATCTGGCCTTGTATTGTGATCATCCCCTATCCAGTCGTCCTAATTTTCCCCATCTTCACACTCTGCTCTTGCTCCATCATCTCCTATCCCACCTTCTCAATTTTCCTTCACTCTGCCTTCAGACCTCCCTCCAGGATTCCCAACCTTTCCTGCCTTCTATCCATTCTCTGGCTGTGGCCTATCAGCCCAACAACCGACAAGTCTTTCAAGCTGACTGGCTGTATCTACAAAACTCTGTTACAAAATAGTGATCAATCTGTTATTAAATTCATCAGGGCTTGAAAGAATCTCATTCCCCCAAGTTATAAAGCTCAAACCAGCTCCTTGTCACCCAAGTTATTATCCAGCTCCTTTTCTTACATTGATTTTCTTCAATCACAATTTCTGCTTGTATCACAGTTTCTACTAAGCGATAGTCCCCTTGGGAATTAAATTCCCATAGAGGTTTTCTGACAGCCTACTCTAGGAAGTTAGAAAGAAACCATTTAATCCATTTGAGCTATTCCATCATTCAGAGAAGTCATGGCTGATATGTGACCTAATACCATAGAACCACCTTTAACTCTTCACGTCTTTGTTAGCAAAAATCTGCAATACTCTGGCTGTGGCCTATCAGCCCAACAACCAACTCGTTTTTCAAGCTGGCTGGTTGCACCTGCAAAACTCTGATAGAAAATGGTATTCAAACCTGTTATTAAATTCAGCAGGACTTGAAAGAATCCCATTTCCCCAAGTTATAAAGCTCAAACCAGCTTCCTGTTGTCTAAGTTAATATCCAATGATTGATCAAGTATCAATTGCCTTTGATGGGAAAGAGTTCCAAATTTTTACCATTTTCTGGGTGAAGAAGATTGAACCCCTAAAAGGTCAGTCTTAATTTTTAGACTATGAACCTCGTCCTAGACTCCCTGACCAGCAAAAATAATTTTGCTCTATCTACTCCACATGTTCTTGAACTTTTGATCAAATCAGGCAACAACTTTTCAAACTACAGATAATACAACATTGGTTTGTGTAATCCTTCCACATAGGGTGGCATGGTGGCACATGGTTAGCACTGCTACCTCACAGTGCCAAGGTCCCAGGTTCAATTCCAGTCTTGGGCCATTGTCTGTGTGGAGTTTGCACATTCTCTGTGTCTGCATGAATAACACAGAATTCCTACAGTGCAGAAGGAGGCCATTCAGCCTGTGGAGTCTGCACCAAACACAAATCTATCCAGGTCCTATTCTCGTAACCCTGTATATTTACCCTACTAATCCCTCTGACACTAAGGGCAATTTGGCATTGCCAATCAACCTAACCCACATATTTTTGGACTGTGGGAGGAAACGGACACCCAGAGGAAACTGACACAAACACAGGAGAATATGCAAACTCCACACAAACAGTAACCTGAAACTGGAATTGAACCTGTGTCCCTGGCATTGTGAGGCAGCAGTGCTAATCACTCTGGGTGGTCTGATTTCATCCCACCTGTTAGGAGGATTAGGCATGCTAAATTGCCCTTTAGTTCCACAAGATGTGAAGGTTAGGATTGGTGGATTTGGATGCTTTGTCGAAGAGTCGGTGTAGATTCAATGGATTAAATGGCCTACTTCTGCATAGGGATTCTATGATACTTAAACCTTTTGTGTCCAGGGATCATTCCAGTAAATTTATACTGCACTCTCTTCGGGGCAAATAGATCCTTGTTATGGTGTGATGCAAAAAGCTACTCACAATATTACAGGAGTGGTCTAGCCAGGAATTTGCATAACTGAAGCCTGACTTCTGGCCCTTGTATTTTATCCCTCTAAATTAAAAGCTGGTATATCATCAGTCTTTTTGATTACTGTCAGTATCTGTTCATGATTTTTTAATGATTTATGTACATGAACCCCAAATCTCTTTGGACGTACAACACAGACAATATGCAATGTAAACGCAGAAGGTGGCATGTTATAGACCAAGCTAAGTCATCCCACAGCCAAGAACAAGACCTCCCGCAGACCAGCCACATCCATTCTTAAATGATTGTGGACAATTAAACAAATAATTGTACGAAGAGGCTCCAAAAAATTCCACTCACGCCCCATGCAAAAACTCAGGTGAAGCATGTGCGACCATCTTTAATCAGAGTGCAGAATGGGTGATTCAGCCTGGCCACCTCCTGAAACCATTACTATCATAGACGCCAACCTTCAGACAATTCACAAGATATCAAGAAATAGCTGATGGCATTGGATGGAGCAAAGGACCTGATACCTGTCATACTGAAAACCTGAGCTCCAGATGTAAACACGCTCCTAGGTTAGCTATTCCAGTATTGTTCAACACTGGCATCTGTGCAAAATGTGGAAAATTGCACAGGTATATCCTGTCCACAGAAAGCAGAGTAAATCCAAACTGATAAATTATCACCCCATCAGCCCACTGTTAATCATCAGCAAAGTGATGGAGTGCTATCACGTGGACAGTGCTATCAAGTGACACCTACTCAATAACAACTGCTCATGAATGCTTAGTGTTAGTTTATCAGAAACTCCAGATCCCATTGGTCCAAACATGGTCAAAAGGGTTAAATTCCAGATGAGAGGTGATGGTGACTGCCCTTGACATCAGTGCAACATTTAACATGTGGAATCAAGCAGCCCTAGCAAAATTAAATTCAATGGGAATCAGTGGGAAACGTTTACACTGGTTAGAATTGGAAGCCAATGATCTCAGCTCCAGGCTATCTCTCAGGAATCTCTCAGGGTAGTGTCCCAGGCCCAACCATTTTCAGCTGCTTCATCAATGGCCTTCTCTCCATCACAAGATCAGGAATGGGAATGTTGGCTGATGACTGTATAATGTTCAGTATCATTCAGAACTCGTGGATACCAAAGCAGCCAATATTGCAACTTGCAGGCTTGGGTTGATAAGTGGCAAGTAATATCTGTACCACACAAGTGCCAGGCAATGACCATCTCCAACTCCATTTCTTTTCTGCAAAGGCAAATAATTTTTAGCAGTTGATGAAAGTTTCAAAAGACTTTTAGTGCATAAAACCATTAATCAGCTCTGTTTTATTTCAGTGACGCGTGCAATGGTAAATACTTGTTTTGAATTTGTTTTTTAACTGCAGTTCACCACTGCTGCTATTACTTTACTTTCAACATTCTCCCTTTTTCTGAATTGGTTTGCAAGTTAGCAAAATAGGAATATGAACCTTCATGACCAGCCCATTTTCAAATACTCTAAATTTGAATCAATCCAGAGATTGAAAGGTTAGAGAGAAAATCCAACTCTTGGCCTTGATATTCAACAAGATTTATCAGCACGGAGTTCCCTCCATCAAATGCTGGAGGTGACCCATGACCAGAAACTAAACACTATGGCTACAAAAGTAGGTTAGAGACTGGGAATTCTACACTGAATAACTCATCTCCTGACTCCATAATGCTTGTCAACCATCCAGGAGGAATAAGTCAGAAGTGTGCTGAAATATTCTTCAATTGCCTCAACATATGCAACACTTCAGGAATTCAACAGCATCCAAAAAAAAGCAGCCCACTTGATTGGCACCCCATCCACCACCTTAAATATTCACTCCTTTTACCACTGATATTCAGTGGCAGCAGTGTGTCCCATCCATAACATGCACTGCAGCAAATCACTAAGGCTCTTTCAACAACAGCTTCTAAATTTAAAATCTCTACCATCTAGAAGGACAAGGGCAACAGATACATGGAAACACCACCACCTGGAGGTTCTCTCCAAGCAGTACATCATCCTGAATTTGAACTATATTGCCATTCCTTCACTATGGCTAGATCAAACTGTTGGGACTCCTTCCCTAACAGCACTGTGGCTGTGCCTACAGTAGATGGACTGCAACAGTTCAAGGCAGCAACTCACCACCATCTTCTCAGGGGCAATTAGGAATGGGTTATAGATGCTGGCCTTGCCAGTGATGTCCACATTACAAAACAAATGTAAAAGATAATTCCACTATTTCTAACTTTTCATCTATTTAGAAAATATTCTGCTCTATACTGTATATGTCCAAATGTAAGGATGATTTCACATTTGCCAACGTGGGTATCCATATGCCAGAGTTTTACCCACTCACTCAATCAAGAACTTTCTGTAATTTTAGGCTGCTATCTATATTGTTACAATGCTGCCTATCTTGGTATGGTTGACAAATTTGGCTATGTGGCTTTCTATTCCATCATCTAAGTCATTAATAAATATTGTGAAGAATTGATGCCCTAACACACATCTTTGCGAACATTCCTAGTCATGTCCTATAAGAATACCTGTCCATTATTCCTATTCTGTCTCCTAGTCCTCAGCCAATCCCCTAACCAGGTCAATGATTGATCCATGAGTTTCAGCTTTAGTTACAACAATCTTTTTTGAGAAATCTTATCAAACGCATCCTGGACTTTCAGTAGCAAAGCTACGAAAATGCCAGAAAGATTGTGTTTCTGCAGTCTCTCCCTGCTGTTATGGCAGATGAGCAGAACATTCAAGTTCACACATAATATAATAGTTTATTTAGGACTTAAATAATACATAGAAGTACTACTGTCAATTTTGGGATTGAGCAACTGACTGAAGGTAGATACTGGTCTGTCTCATCAAATCAAAAAAATTATAATGATTTTGAGCTGCGGTCTCATCAACAACAGATCAGCAAGCTGTGAAGCTCCAAGTGGCTGGATTGTGACTGATTAATATTGGACAGGTATAAGGTAAGCAAGGAAAGGGATAGTCATGAGCACAGAGACTAGGTCCTGGGTGAAGCTGAAGCAAAGATTCTTTCACTGGCCCCACAGAAAGAATGTGAAAGGCAAGGCTCAAGACTGGACTTGAAAGGTTGGCTCTATTCACTCTCCACAGATGCTGTCAGACTTGCTGAGATTTTACAGCATTTTCTCTTTTTGATTGAGAATCCAGCAACCGCAGTATTTTGCTGTTGTAATATCAAAAACACTTTGGTTGGGCCTCTAGGACCTGTACTCCAAGGACCTGGAAAATATTATAGGGCCTGATGACTGAAACAGGAAGACATTTTGTGAATCCAGCAATCAATCCTGGCATAATAATGTTGATTACAGGAACAAGGTTAACAGGGCAGTACTCCAGTTTCAGACCGGGCAACATAAATTAAAATTGATGCTGAGAGTACAGTGCTAAAAAACTAGTAAATTTTAAATATCCTTTTTCACTGTATTTCCTGAAGGATGATACTTCTGCTTGAAACAAATTATTGATATGCTTTTGGAATGTCATGTACATAGGTGACATGATTTTCCAGTTCAGAATTCAATCAACACATGATCAACCTGCAATGTGGTTAATGCCTTGGGGATTCTTTTATGTTACAGTCTGTCTTTTGATGTTAGACTTCACACCTTGTAAAGTGGACCAATAATGCCTCAGCATTATCTTCTGGCACACATTTGCTTTTTAACAGTTCAGAGAGATTAAGTGTGACTATTCCACAATCTGTCTTCCTGAATACACTAACATTTTAAATAGGTTGCTTGTTTTTGATCCACAGCAATTATTGCAGCAGCAACTCCAGCTCAATGGTTCAAATACAAATGGCATTCAAACTAATCCCAGTTTTTCAAAGTACCTCGCCTTTCAAAACTCGGGCACTGAGGATTTTTGGACCTGATCCACCATCTGCAATTCATAGAATCATAGAATCCTATAGAGCAGTAATAGACTATTCTATCCATTGAGGCACTGACCACAATCCTACCCAGATCCTATCCCCATAACCCCAATGCATTTTCCCTAATTAGTCCCCCTGATACTAAGGGGCAATATAGCATGGCCCATCCAACTAACCCACACATCTTTGAACAGTGGGAGGAAATTAGAGCACCTGGAGGAAACCCTTACAGACATGGGAAGAATGTGCAAAGTCCACGTAGACAGTCACCCAAAGCCAGAATTGAACCTGGGTCTCTGGCACTGTGAGGTGCCACCGTATTTCCCATTATCAACACATATGAAGAGGCACCCAGACTCTTGAAAAGAGAGGCATGTTGCCAAAGCTTTTCCTCTTGTATTCATCAGGACAAGAATGCCAAATTTTAAGCCATCACAACAACTCATACTTCAGAAGAAAAGGATGCTGATTAGTTAATGTGTCAACTCTGATTGCTGAGTTATTAGCATGAAAGAGAGAAATGGAGAAGAATAGGCTCCTCTGGCTTGTAGGAATTCAAAAAAGATGTGAAGTCTGAACACAATTCCATTTATTTGCTGAGAATGAATCTTGTGCATGAAGGTATGTCACTACTAGGAAGCTGAAATAAGCTGACTGATTACCTTAAATTAATAATCAATGTAACTGCTTGCATGCTCATGATTGTTTAGCAAGTGCTGTCCGATCGTGGAATCGCATTTAGTAGTAGGCATTTTGTTTTGAAGTCTGCAATCACGGGTTGGTTGAATACAGTGTGTACTCTGCCTATTATGAACAATTTATCAAGCTGTTTGATTCAATCAGCCTAAATATCTAGCAGTGCACCCGCCCTGAAATTCATACACAACATTGCTCAATTGCATCAAAGGCAGAATGTCTTTTTGGACTGACAACTGTAACCTGTTGATAAAAGATACTAGTCACATTGATTCTGCACAGTAGCAGAGTGAAATAACTTTCTCAAGCTGCTCGTATATGTTGTCAACACATATTGGCCTTATTAGCAATCTTGTGAATAGGACCCTAGCCATTTTCTCACCTTAGAAACCTTGACACCAAAATAGAATGCTTCAAAGCTATCCTGTGGGACAATGGTTATCAAGATTCGATCATTATTCGTTGCTTATCGCACAAACTCACAAGTGAGCCAAAGGTTGCCTCTTTCAGACTTGAAAAGAGCCCAATCTCCCTCAAATTACCCAGGAAAGGTAAAGCATCTGAAAAATGTGAACAAGCATTGTCAAAGGGACATCACCAGAGTGCTCAATTGAGATTGAGAAAACAGGTGCTGCATCATTGCAGTTTTAAAATGCCCCTCCCACCAATACAGATAAATTCACATCGCTGAGTCCTCCAGCAGCATTAGAAATGCTGGCACTAGAAGAATCATGAGTGACCAGGGCAGCAGAGACAGCTCTGGCAATTTCGCTGAGCAAAATGGAGGACAGACACAGCCATGCTAGATTGGGATACAGAACCTCAGGAACCAAAGAAGCTGTCCTTTGACCAGCAGTGTAAGCTAGGTTTCAATATGTCAGAGTTCTCTGAAGCAGTGTAGACTGATACATTGCATAGACCAGTCACTGGAGCCATTGGTGCAGACAGGCATGCATGCCAGTTGCATACAAGCTTGTAGTTTTCTTTAGTAAGCAGGCACACCATTAAAGGCCTGAGGCTGTCAACAATGGTGAAAAAGGGGACAGCCCCAATGGATTCCACTCTCATCATACACTTGCTTGGACCTTCTGACTAAGGAACCACCTTACTGTCAAAGTCCTGTGACAAAGGATGCTTCAGCATTGACACCAGTGCAGCAGCCCCTGGAGGTGCCCCCATTAGCATCTTCAGAACAAGAGTGAGTACAATGAGTATCTCAACCACATACAAATAGTCTGCATCAACTTGTCCAAGTTCACAATGGGAGTACCCTGGAGAAGTGGGTGTTATTGAAAGCCGTGTCATAAATAACATTGAGTATCATTTTTATTTGTGTATGTAAAGTTGTAATCTTTCACTACACTGGACATGTTGTTACATGTTGTGTGTTTTTATACTTTGCTGTCAATTCAGCAAAAGAGGGAAGAAATGGGTGTGATATAACAGGCTGTGAAAGTGGACACAGATCACTAGAGATCTTTTCCATATATTTGTGGTAAGAATGGAGCTAATCAAAGTTGGGTACATTGTGGACATTCAGAACAAGATGTGTTTCAGAGCCACCGCTGGATAAGCAGGGCTCAGGTCTCACCTGTCCAGAATAAACTGGCCCAGATATCCAAACCATTCTGGTCAAAGCTTCAAGTCATGAGACAGCCCTAGCCACCTCCCTGAATAGCATGGTCTTTGTTCTGCATCTTCTTCCTCCTCCTCCCCTTCTTATTTCCTGTCCTCCTCTAGTGAATTGTACTGCTGCTTTCCAAGGTCTCACCAGGACAATGTCATGGAAAGCATAGCACACCACCACAACTGCGAGGCCCTCACAGGAGTGCATAACCTGACCGATCAAAGCACAGGAATCACATCTTCAGAAGCGCATTGGTCTGCTCAGTGGTGGTACTTGTGAGTAGAACACATTGGTTAAAGTACCTCCTTTAGAGAATCATGCAAAAGTATCAATAGCCTTTTATCCAAGGAGTATCCCTCATTCTCAAGAAACCGCTGAAGGAGTCTTTCTGATGCCATGAAGAGCAGTGGCACCCTGGATTCTGGAGGATAAAGATGTCATGGCAGCTATCAAGATAGCATGCACATACATGCATAAAGCACTCGTTATAGTTGCAAATCAGCTGAACATTTGGAGAGTGGAAGGCCTTCCTGTTGAGGAGCCCTGCATGACTGATCTGCAAGGTGTGCTGCCACTTAAGTGACAATACTAAGGTCCACTATTGATCCTTGGACTGACTCCACGGCAAAGACATTCACAGCCATATTGACTTTAACAGCTACTGGGAAGTTATGGCCCCCAGTCCTTCAAGCTCCATGTTTTTAGCCAATGTGGCACAAATCTCATCTCCCATTTGCCAATCTCCTGTGGCAGATTCCCTGTCATGTTCACATAGCCTCATCTTCGAAAGTATACTCAACACTAATAATATGGTCTCCATTGCCTTCCTGCCCCTCTTCCTCTCCTATGACCTACTTATACGCAGGGCTTTGCTGAGGATGATGATTTCTATTTGACCTTATTGACCTTAAGTTGATTGGTGCGGACTTAATGGCCTCCCTCTGCACTGTAGGGACTCTATGATTTTCTATTAAGTAGCTTAATCCCATATCCAGACTTTGTTTTTCCTACAGTCAATTGTTCTAACAATGCTCTGTCTAAATGGCCCTGTGGTCACTACAGGTTCACAAACACCCCACTCCTCTCCTCCAGCACTCAGACAACCAACTCTGCTCACATGATGGCAGCTGTGTGCCAATAAGTGAGCACCCCTCAGAGCCTTTCCACCCCTTTATGGAACCAATTCATGGAATGGCACCGTCGTGACTGACTTTCCATTGTATTGCTGCCTCCTCCTGTTAAATGTGGTGAAAATCCAGGTTGCTCTGGTGGATAACTTTAAAAATTGCAGATTGGTCTTAGCAAGCTGTAAACATTAACATTGCCCACTGATTGCTTGTAATGTTCAGGTAGGTTGCCAGCTCCTGCTTCCTTCCAGTATCGATGCAGGTTGTCTGTAGCCACCAGAACAGAACTATACAGGTGAATGCTTGTTTCCTAAGGAGTTCACATGTATTGGGGATGAATGTCTCCCTATTATTTCCTCAAACTTTACAAAGGTGGAAGAAAGCCAAAATCATTTCATTTGGAATTTAGATTGCTAGTCTATTAAATAGCTCTGCAGAGGAAGCTGGGGATAGAGGAAGGGTGAGCAGAGTTCTCTCATGCAAGTGAAAGCAAATTTGTCTGTGAGTACACTGGACCTGCATGATCCAAATTTGCAATATAATTAACTGGAACAGCTAACCAATGTGGAAGTATCTGGCACGTACAAGTTACACATTCAGCCCTTTCCCAACATGAGGTGTCATGTGGGTAACACCACAAGTGCTGGAAACACTTCATTTTCTCATAATGGGACTTCTGATGCACCACTTATATTTTTTGTGTGCATAGTTCCATTTCCTTTGCATGCTGCAAAATGATAAATTAGGTTCTATTAGGTCAAACATACAAAATCAGTATGAAGACTGGGTGGCATAGTAGCACAGTGGTTAGCACTGCTGCTTCATAGCTCCAGGGATCTGGGTTCGATTCCCAGTTTGGGTCACTGTCTGTGTGGAGTTTGTACATTCTCCTCATGTCTGCATGGGTTTGCTCCAGTTTCCCCCCACGGTCAAAAGGTGTGCGGGTTAGGTTGATTAGCCATGCTAAAGTTGCCCCTTAATGTCCTGAGATGTGTAGGTTAGAGAGATTAGTGGGTAAATGTGTAGGGATGTGGGATAGGACCTGGGTGGGATTGTGGTTGGTGCAGACTTTGATAAGCCAGATGCACTGTAGGAATTCTATGATTGCATCCTGCCTTCCCTGAGTGCAAGATTATGCACTTCTTTTCTTAGAGGTACTTTATGTCAAATTCTATAGGTATTTAAAATAACTTGCTAAAACTGTTTGATTCTTTGTGGTATACTTTACAGTCTTGCAATTCTTTAGCTTATTATTTCATCAGTACTTCTCTCATCATGAGTAAAGCTGTTCACAATTTGCCCTATTACTTAGAGTATCTGGCACGACAGCTATTTTCCACCCTTTGAAGTAATGTAGGCTGTAGTTGAATTCTATTAAGTAATGGCAAGTTTACAATCAAAAGAGACAATTAGATCATATCTCTTCTACTCAATATATAACATCAATGGATTAATGAAGATTCTGTTCTGCCATCATTGTTGGCTAAAGTCTCTCATTTCAAAAATTATGTCTACTTAGGGGTGTGAGTTTCTGCCATAGGTTTTCTTGTAACCAAACAAACCAATTCTAAACCCACAGATTGTTGGACAAATGGGACAGGAAATCCCACAATGTAATGGGATTCAGACTATAGGATTTGCTTCCTTTTCTTTCTTTCACTGTTGCTGCTCTGCCTCATCATTAAGGCATTTGGACTCGGAGCATGATGCAGTTTGATGGACAAATTGCTGCCATTTTGAACACTTGGTGGCAAGTTCCTCCCAGTCATTAGTATCAATGTCACTGTACTTCAAGGAGAGCTTCAGAGCACCTATGAAGAATTTTCTTTGTACTGCCCTGGAATATTGGCCATTTGAGAGTTGAGAAAATGGGTTTCTTCAACCATCCGGACACAGTTTCCTGTCGATTATAATCAATTTAGTAAGCCTGAATGCTTGTGAAGCTGACTTCAAGAAAGGCATTTGTGTTTGTTTGTCAACCAAGTCTCTTTTGCAATTAGAAAACCTACAGGTAAAAGAAATGGGTGAAAGCATGAAATAAATCAAATGTCATTACAAAAGTTTCTAAAAATAATTGAAATCTTTTCTAATAAGGAACAATAGTTATTCTGTTTAACACTGTCAAAAGCATTTGGTGGAATCAACCTTGTTCATGGATATGGAGAAAATTCTTCTGAGTTGTAATCTGTTGGCTCCTCTGACAATGGTGAATGATGATATCAATAATTAACTAATGCCAATCAGTACATATTGCAGACACAAATCTGCCAAAAGCTTCCTCTTTACTGTTTAAATAAGCAGATCATATAATGGGAATGAAATGGAGAAAACAGTGTGGATAAATAGATAGCTGTTAACGGCAAAGTCTCAAACATAGGCTAGAATTCCACAATTGGTGATCTTGTTGGTTGCATAGCCTGATAATAATGCCCTTCAAAGCTGACTGCAAAATTTGACTGGTGCTTATGAGTCTGGAAAATACACGTAGCAGGTCAGATGCATTTCCTGTACCCAATTCCTATACAGCGGGGTCCCATCAATCCAAAACTTGCCCATAATGATACAGACCACCCTCAATGTGCCCATTTCATGTTGATTAGCTAATCTGGCCACATTTTAAAAAAAGAGAACATCTCTAGCCATCCAAACTGTTACCCTAACCTAGACTTAGAGGTTGGGCCCTCCTCCTGTTAGACTGAAGACAAGAGTGTTACCACATATTTGACAAAGCAACTTGATTATATTGTCAGTCTTTCTGAGAAATGGAAACATCCAGTTCAGCTAAGGATCCTAAACCCAACAACTCTTTCACCAGTTGCTTTGTAGCAAGCGGACAGGTGTTCCTCCCTTTACCTGCTATTAAGGAGACATCCAGAAATGGCACAACAAAATCTCCATCATTTTCTTGAAAATATTGGGAGCAATTTCAATGTAACATTGACAGGAAAGGATCAACCACCTATTTTGCACATAGAGGATGAAAAATTACCCTTGTAATATTTTGAAGTATTGAGTATTAAGTGATTAGCACTGTTGCCTTATAGCATCGGGGTCTCAGTTCAATTCCAGCCTCAGGTCACTGTCTGTGAGGAGTTTGCACATTCTCCTTGTGTCTGTGTGGGTTTTCTCCAGGTGTTCCAGTTTCCTCCCACAGTCCAAAGATGTGTAGATTGAGTGGATTAGTCATGCTAAATTGCCCTTAATATCAGAAGGACTAGTTAGGTTGAATACATGGGGTCATGGAAATAGGGCCTGGGTGAGGTTGTAGTCGATGCAGACACGATGGGCCAAATGGCCTCCTTCTGCACTATGATTCTAACAGCTAGATTGTGAAACCTACAACCACTTTCTACACTATAAAAAAGAATACAAGTGCCCAAAACTGTTTCAAAGCTAATAACAGAAAAGAAAACAGGGTTTAACAACTCAGTGTAGACTCTCACTTTTTATTCTGAAGTATTGACTGGAACAATGGAAGGTAACGCTTTGGTCCACCTTGTTGTCTAACAAGGGGCATACACGCAATGGGTCGTGTGAGGGCTGCTCTTGGATTATTTTTGAGAGTATCCTAGTGCTTCACGTTGTTAGCGTACGCTTGACCTGGACCATTTGATGGGCAACACGATAGCTCAGTGACTATCGCTGTGCTGTGCAGATATATGGATTTGGGCCTGTGTCTGTGGGAGTTTGCGCATTCTCCCTGTGCTTGCGTGGGTTTTCTCCGGGTGCTCCGGTCTCCTCCCACATCCCAAAGATGTGCTCTTAGGCTAATTGGCAAAACAAATTCTATCTAAATTGGCTCAAATTTGCTTTATAATCCATAGATCTATACACATAGACAGGGATCACAGGTAGAGGTGGGAACATCGGGGTGGTGGCGCAGGCTCGTTGGGACGAAGGGCCTGTTTCCCGTGCTGTTTTGTTCTTTGTTCTTTGTTCTTTGTAACAGGTTTCATGGTAACTGGATACAAAATCTGTAACAATATAACATTGTCCTGAGGGATTGAGGGTCAAGGAGTTGGTATCAATGATATCCATTTGAAAAGACCTCATGGGAAATAAATCTATATTCCACGATTTTCATTCAAGTAATTTAAATGATATTGATACATAACAATGTTAAAAACAGGTAAGTGCCTTGATCTCTTGAAATGTAAGAGTTTTTATAGAATGTTAGAGGTTTTTCAACTTTTATTTTTGAACAACAAAAAATATCCATCGATCAGCGCCAACCACAATCCCACCCAGACCCTATTCCCCTAACCCCACATATTTACCTATTAATCCCCCACACTAGGGTCAATTTAGCATGGCCAATCCACCTAGCCTGCACATCTTTGGACTGTGGGAAGAAACTGGAGCACTTGGAGGAAACCCAAGCAGAAATGGGGAGAACATACAAACTGTGCACAGACAGTGACCCCCAGTCTGGATTGAACCCGGGTCCCTGACACTGTGAGGCAGCAATGCTAACCACTGTGCCACCCCAATATAATCCATTCACATAAATTTACCATGAGTGGAGTTCATGTATCCCATGGCCCTTGTGTACTTGAAGGCAGAGGACTCACAAATCAAAGCGGCTGGACTTCTCAACATCTTCCTTCCCACTCTGATCTGTCTCCCATTGGTATCAGTAAGACTATCCACTTTTGGGCGTAGAATAGCCAATTAATCACCATTTAGGGCTTTATTCCTTCTTGTTAATTTGTGTTTGCCAGGGAAGGCAGAGGCAAGGTGGGCAGCATAGCAGCTTTCACTGCTTGGGCTACTGGAAGAGAGGGGCCTTTCTTTGGAGGAGAGTCCCTTTGTCCATCTGAGGCACCTGCAAGATTGTTCCCCTCTTTTAACCCTTCCACCAATCACTAAGATTGTTCATCAACTACAGAAAATACAATAGTAGAAACAACATCTTGCACTTAAATAGTGGCTTTAACATAGCAAACATCCCAAGACACTTTGGAGGAGCACTTATCCCTATAAGAATATATTAGGACAAATAAAATTATTATTTTAATTCAATTTAACAATATTAAACAATGGCCTAAATTGAGTTTGGAAATGCAGACCAGAAAATCCTGTCAGCAACCGATAGTGAGGTGCCTCCACACTGGAAAACACACAACAGACAAGGGTGAAAAATCAGAAAATCCTGTCCACAATCTTACTCTTCAATTTTCTACTGGAAACGTTTGATGTTAAAGCACAATTTATCAGGATTTAGTGACATAGCTATGATTGAATCCTCTTACTGAGTTGCATTGAAACCAGATATCCAAGAAAAGTTAAAAAGTTTTCCATTTATCATTTGACATCTATCTAACACTTTAAAAACTGTGATATTCATTTATAATTTACACAAAGGTCATTTCCAGTTACATTCATAGAAGTAAACTAGCCTGGAATCTACTTCCTTTTAGAAACACAATTTTCAGCAAATTAATTATTGCAATAAAATCAAGCTGCCTTTTAAATGGTAAAATTATCTGAATGAAAAATCCAAGGGAATTTACTTGAGAAGGAAAGTACTTCTTGAAATATTACAAATTGACCTTTGAAAAGACGCCAAGAAAAGCAATAGCGCAGCTCTTACAAGGTGCAGCACCTTAAAGTGATGGAATATATCAACTACCATGATAATGTGTATATTTTAACTAATTTACTGCTTGACTTGAAAGAGAATATTTTAGTAGGCACTCCCATGACTTACTCAAGTCCCAGAGAGACACTTGGCTTTAACCCAACATTATTGAGGATCAACAGGAGAGATCTCCATAATGGAAAAAACCCACAGCAACTAAAACTTAATCAGCAGAGACAAAGATCAAAGTTGGTTAACAATTATTTATTATACTAACAGAAGACTTCAGTGTAATGGTCATCAGCTTAAATGTATCCTTTATGAAGTCAAAGGTTACAAAGGGGAAATGTGGGAAAACCAGTAGAATTGCACAGCACAATTATAACACAACAGCTTCAATAGGCAGGTCTTGTTGATGAAAATTGTGATCATTTTAAGAGTGTCACTTTTAGATATCTAAAAAATCATACAGTGGGGACTGAATTATTTCCTGTTCAGAACCAATGCTGGAATCAAGGCCTCATGTATTGAGTGTAGCAAAGTTCTGCTCAATCCAGAGCTCCCTCGAGATGGACATGCCAAATATGCCTTCATTCTAATCCATACAACTTTTTCCATTTGAAATTACAGTCTACTATGATGCTGCTGATCACTTTGAGGAAGAAGGCAATATGAGTGACAGAGATTGCACTGGAACTGAATATTGGTTAGGGACTATAACAAACACTTCACATGATGCCATCCACTTTATACAACTGCCCAAGAAAATGTCAACCACAGGGTGCCATTACTGTGGCAAATGAAACAGCTTGACCATCTAAAGTGGATACAGGGGCACAAATGAATGGAAAGAAATTATAAAATACATCTAAATTAAGGGAAAAACAATATTTAGGAGCAGACGTGTCAGTGAAAGTAAAGTATGTTGTTGGTATTGTGTACAAGTGCATCAAAGACATTGCAATTTATAGTAATGTCAAATATATGTAGGCAAGTTGAGGCTACATAACCTGTGAGAAATTGATTATTTTAAAATGTTACTTAGAGTAATTGTTTAAAGTGGTTCAGGGGCTGAACGCTCCATGATCCTGCAAAAAGTTGGATAGGATAGCTGCAGAACATAAGGAAAATATAAGCAGTGAAGTTTACACCTCTTCGCTATTCTTCTTGCATTTCCTTCTCTGGCCCATTCAAGGACCACCACGATCTGTTTCAAGCAGTCACAATGGAGAGAAACTCTGGAGATTTTCTTCAAATCCATGCACGTTATTTCCCAAGGCTTCTATTTTTTGTCCTGCTTTAACCGCCCAGCTACTTCTGGTGTGGAACAGCAATCTTGCCCCAGCAGTCTGGGATTTTGCAGACAAGCAATGGTGGACTATGTCTTGACGTTGTGGTTGTTGGATTGGAGATTCCGGTGATGGTGAAGTGTGGATGACTATCACCTCACTGGAGTATCGCATTTGGGAGCAGAATCCCAGTCAGGGTGGTGTTAACACTTTTTGGAAGTGGATTAATGATCATAGATCTACTCCATCCAAATGATAATAATAGAGGACTTATACAAAATTTAGAATGTATATTAGAATGGATTTGTTTTTCATAAACCTGTGAATTGTATTTTTACTTTCATACTGTGGTTTAGTCACTCTGTACTTACATTCTGTAATTGCAGTATGGTGGTGATAGATTCATTCTGTGTTCAGTTGCCATTATTCTTAGGACTAGCAACTACATACTTACATTCAGTACACAATGCACCCAATAACATTAAAGTATCCCTTTAGGGTCACATGTGAATGAAGATCCACGCCAACCCTAATGCTAACCTCTGAATATTGGATAGGGCAAGAACATCGCAAACTGGCCTTGATGAGTCCTCCTGACCAATCCTCATTCCAGACTCCAGCAATAATCCTACAGCCTAGCCCTCCTGCAGTACCAGCAGCGGCCACCACTCCCAGTGGCAGTGCTGGTACTGGAAAACTGCCAGCTTCAATTGACCACAGAATCCCTACAGTGCAGAAGGAGGCCATTCAGCCCATGAAGTCTGCACCAACAGCAATGCCACTCTGACCCTATCCCCATAACTTTACATATTTACACTGCTAGTGCCTTTGACCCTGAGAGGCAATTTTACCGGGGCCAATCAACCTAACCTGCACATCTTTGGACCAACAGCTCTCAGAGGCAGGAAATTCTTCCTGTAGATGATAAGGACTTTAACCCTGACCAAGTAAGCACTTGATTGACTGAAAAGATGTCGCCATTAGTTCTCCACCACTGTGGGCATTAAGTTCCAATCAAGAAGCTCAATGACTTTGAAGAGTAGAGGAAGTTTGGAAATATGATGATAACTTACATAATCAGATCTATTTCAGAGGGAGGATGACAATAATTTGGAAGCTTTGGAAGAAGTATAAACCCTGCTTAAATGGACCAAATCATTCACAAAATTCCAGCAAGATGGGATCCAAAAAGGGATTTTTTATGGTTGTCAGATTAATGTGAATGAGAGCAGGAGGTGGATCTTATGGACAAGGTAGACTCAGAAAGTACATGAGAAGAGATGGGAGAAAGTATTAACTTACACAGACTAGAGTAGGGTGGAATTCTGGGATAGGTTTGGTGGTGAGCAGAAACAAGTAGCAAAGGCAGCTGAATAAATCATTTCCATTTTAGTAACCAAAGAAGTCCAGGACTTACTTGCACTTATTGTTGGAGGTGAGTGTTGAGGAAACAGAGGGTAGTGGAGGAAAGAAGCCAAGGATTATCTTTGCTCCTCAGGGGAGTCCTAGAATGGTGGCAAATTTTGATAGAAATGAAAGCAAGAAAGAACAACACAAGTTAATTGGGTGTGCCATAGCATTTTGCAACCAATGAAATTCATAGGAAGTATTTTATCTGTTGCAAGAAAACAGGTAATGAAATATCAGTTCACATTACCATACTAAAAGTCCTCAGTTTTTTTCTAATCTGCTCCCATATCTGTTAACTATTGGACATAATATTGGCTCTCTCTGCCTTTCGGGCCAACCAAAATTTCTAATTGGGAAGGTTTCTCCTGAGGATGCAAACAGTAAAACCACATTAATAGATGGAAATGTTTTGCATCTTTTGACTAGTCATTACCAGTTTCGTGCCTAAAAAGAATTAAGGACATTTTGTTGTGTTTTCAGGGACATCTTTTCGTGAAGAATTAAGGAAGCCCTTTAAATCATAGCCACAGCCTTTATGAGCTTTAATTGCATGTTATTTCCTGCTCTCTCACTGTTAGTAAATTTCCACTGGTGAGTCCAATCAGGGCTGGGAGTTGACTATGCATAATTTATGAGGTTAACCTTGTTTCAGTGCCCAGACTGAAAAGCTTACTGCTGTGTATCTACAGTTCTCTCTCTCTCTCCATCATGTTGCTACCCTGAATCCTTCACTGAAAAAGTCAAATTAACTGTCACTTTCCACACCAGGCATGTTGTTGCATGCACCAGTGTATGAATAGGTTCAGTATTTATGGTGTGTTAATTCCAGTGCAAATTCACTGATTATTTTTGTGATTCTATTGACCTCCTGGATCAATTCTGCAGAACATCCTTCTTTTCACACTGGAGTCTAGCTGCAGAATAAGGCAAAGACTCGCACCCTAAAAAAACGTCAATCAAGTGATAATGATTTGTCAATTCCAACCTTGGGTTTTAAGAGACAGGATAATAACAGGAGAAGAACTATGAGGGAGCGAAAGAGCTTTTAAAGACAGCAACAACCACTAACAAAATAGTGTTAGGAATACTGAAGACCTTCCCATTCATGTCCTAGTCACATACAGTAAAGGGTTAACATCAGGAGCATCTGACACTAATGTAATTACTGAAGCAGTGTCACATAACTAAGAGACGATTTTGGTGGAAACAGCAGTGCAACCTTGTGTACAGCACAGAGTTTATATAAATCTCTAAATAAACAAGGGTATTTTTTAAGAATAATGGACTATGGCAACGAACTTAGGATAACAGGCAAACTTTAAGTAAACAAACCCAATATGTAACATGGTGGCAGCATTCGGTATAAAGACTCCAAAGAACTACAAGAGGTCTGCTAATATGACAGCCCTCTGAATGGAGTTGCCAAAGGACAGGAAGAAAGATTGAAGGCTCACTTGAGAATGCAAAAAATATGGGCATGGCAGATGCAAACAGGCACACACACCCAGAGCCTCGACAGCAGTAATTACCAATCACAGTCAAACAACCAAATTATTGAAACTGTAACAGATCCCGAGCCTACAATAAGCATGGAGACTACATTGCCATTCCCAGAGTGATTCAAAAGTGTGGGAGGTTCACAACAAGCTCAACACTAGGACAATTGGAAGAAGAGATTTTTCAGATACAGAACAGCTTCAGGTTTGCATGAGATGAAACAGATAAGATTAGGTCAGTACTTTATGCAGTAGGAGCAATAGCAGATGATGTTATTTGCAAACAAATGAGGCTTTGAGAACATCTGAGAAAGTCTTCCAGGCATTTGATTTATACTTCGGCGTTTGAAAACATGTAATTATTGAGCAAGTAAAATTTAATAAAAGGAGACAAAAACCAGCTGATTCCAAGGACTCGTTTATAAATTACCTATACAAACTTATGAAGAATTGTGACTATGAGAACTTCAGAGATAAAAGAACATATGGTCTTATTGTGGTTGGAGTCTCAGATGAAACCCTATCAGATATTTGGCAAATGACCAAAAGATTTAACTCCCCCCAAGGGAATACAAATAGCTGGACATACTGAGTTTAGGAAGTTAAGCAAAGCAGTTGTTCATGGGGAAATTGACATCTCATAGAAAAAAGTCATTCAACATGTCAGACAAAAAAAAGAAAGCCCAGTAAAACAAATGCTCGTGAAATCCAACAAAAGCATGCCAGTTGTGATCTTGGGATGCTCTCGTGCATCAGGCAAACTCTACACAGCAGGGGGAGTTGAGTGCCACAACTGTGGCAAATTAGGAAATGTTAAAATAGTGTGCAAACTCAAATTTCCTGTGACTCATTAGAAGATGGATATAACAGCAAAATGAAGTAAAATCCAAAGAATGGAAGAAACCCAGAATAAACAAGTAATCTTTTTAGGAGAACTAATGAAACAACTTACTAGAGTAATTAAATTGGAAGATGATGGTCACCCCACAGAATTCAAATAAAGACTAAGCCAACTGTTTCAGTGTGAAATGATTGAGAAATATCAGATGACAGCGAACTTCCAGCCGGTTGCAAGGACTGACATTAAAAATAATAGATCAACACTTGGCAAGATTTAGATATACAGATAAAGAAATTATGGAACTCCTGTAAATGATAAAGTCATTATTATTGAGCAGGAGAACATGTTTGCACCTTAGGTTCATTTACAACGTTGATGCTGCTGCTGATGAGCAGTCCTATGAGGTACTCAGGAATGAATTTCCATGCCTATATTGAGTCTTAGGAAAGCTAAAAACAGAATATCAGAAAATCCAAAATGTAGTTGCTAAGTCTATATGCCTCATCACAGTAAAGAAGATTCCTCACTTAGGATGGCATGGTGACACAATGGTTAACTCTGCTGCCTCACAGTGCAGGGAGCCGGGTTCGAATCCGGGCTTGGATCACTGTCTGTGTGGAATTTGTATGTTCTCCCCCTGTCTTTGTGGGTTTCCTCCAGGTGCTCCAATTTCCTCCCACAGTCAAAAGATTTGCAGGTCAGGTGAATTGGTCATGATAAATTCTCCTCAGTACCCAAACAGGTGCCAGACTGTGCAACTAAGGGATTTTCACAGTAGCTTCATTGCAATGTTAATATAAACCTACTTATGACACCAATAATTAAAAAAAAACTTTAAAACTCATAGGAAAAGAACAAGAACAAGATTGAGCATATGATAAAACAAGGGACATATCTCCAGTAAGTATGCCAATGAATTGGTGTTCTGGAATGGTCACAGTACAAAGTCTAATCATTCAATCAAAATCTATGTGGACTTGACTCAATTAAACAAGTCAATAGAGTACAAGATGGATTCAGTGGCTAAAAGTCTCATCAAATTAGCAAAAAGCATCCTCTTCAAAAAATGGGATGCTATCAGCAGCTTTTGGCAGTTGTCTGATCGCTAACAACTTTTTATCACTCTATTTGGTCATTATTGTTTTAATGGGTTACCAATTGCAATTGCTTCTATATTGCAATATCCCAAAGGACAATGTCTCAGATCCTGGAAGATATAAAAGTAGCAATATGCCAAACAGACATCATTCACATAGACAGTTTACCAAAGGAGAAGGCAGGAGGCTGATTTCAATATTTAAATTGATTTAAATATTATTAGTGAGCCCAGGTGCTATCATCTGGGCTCAATTACTTCTGTGGCCTTGCCACAAATGTCATTTTCATATCCTTTGGCCCTTTTGCCCCAACAGCTACATCTAATTCCTTCTTGAAATCAGACAACTTTTTGGCCTCAACTACTTGTGTGAATTCCACAATCCATCATTCTCTGGGTGATGTTTTAGAGTTTAGTTCTAAAAGGTTTACCTATTATCCTTGAACTATAAGTTCTGGACTTCCCCACCATCAGGAACATTCTTAACATTCTTTCTGAATTTATTCTGTCCAACCCTGTTAGAATTTTATATGTTTCTATGAAATTTCTTCTCACTCTTCTAAACTTCAATGAATATAATCCTAACCAACTCAGTTTTTTCTCATATGACAGAGTTGCCATCCCAGGAACCATTGTTGTACTCCCTCTATAGCAAGGACACCCTTTCTCAGATAAGGCCACAAAAACTACACTCTTACTGTGACCTCACCAATACCCTATTCAATTGCAGAAAAACATTCCTATTCCTATACTCAATCCTCTTGCTATGAAGACTAACATACCATTTTCTTTCTTTACTGCCTGCTGTATCTAGCACTTATTTTCAGCAACTGAAACCCGAGGACACCAAGATCTCGCTGAGTATCCACCTCTCTCAATTTACACCCATTCACATAACAATCTGTCTTCCTATTATTTTGATCAAAGTGGATTATCTCACATCTATCTACATTATACCGCATCTGCCATGCATATGCCCACACATCAGCTTGTCCAAATCATGCTGAAGCATCTTTGCATCCTCCTTATGTCTCACTCTCCCACCCAACTTTATATCATTGGCAAATTTAGAGATACTACATTCAGTTCCCTCTTCCAAATCATTGATACATAATGTGAACAGTTGGGTCCTAGCATCCAACTAGTGGTACCCCACGAGAAACTGCCCACCAGTCAGAAAAAGATCCACCTATGTCAATTCTTTGCTTCCTACCTGCTAACCAGCTTTCTAACAATCTCAAAACATTGTCTGCAATCTCATGTGCTTTAATTTTACATGGTAGTCTGTTATGTGAGACCTTGTCGAAAGCCTTCTGAAAGTCTAAATAAACTACATCCACTGGTTCTATTCAGTCAACTCTACTACTTACATCCCCACAGAATTCTAAAAGATTCGTCAATCATGGTTTCCCCTTTATAAATTCATGCTGACTTTATTTGAGTATACCATTGCTTTCTAAATGTTGAGTTGTGAAATCCTTGATAAAGGACTTTAGCTATTTTCCCAGTACTGACCTTAGCCTTACTCTTCTATAGTTCCCTGCTTTCTCTATACCTCCCTTTTTAAATAGCTAGATACATTAGCTAAACTCTAATCTGTAAGAACTTGTCCAGAGTCCAAGGAATTTTGGAAAATAACCACCAATGGATCTATTATTTCCAGGGACACTTCCTTAAGTACTCTGGGATGAAGGTTATCAGGCCCTGGAGATTTATCCACCTTCAAAGGGAGACTTGAATAATGTACCAGAAGTGCTAAGAGAAACACATTTTAGTGAGGAGCTTAAAGAAAATCAGCATCAGTAAAGAAATGATTTTGGAGAAATTGCATCCTCCTTATGTCTCACTTTCCCACCCAACTTTATATCATTGGCAAATTTAGAGATACTACATTTAGTTCCCTCTTCCAAATCATTGATACATAATGTGAACAGTTGGGTCCTAGCATTCAACTAGTGGTACCCCACTAGTCACTGCCCACCAGTCAGAAAAAGATCCACCTATGTCAATTCTTTGCTTCCTACCTGCTAACCAGCTTTCTAATGATATAAAGTTGGGTGGGAGAGTGAGACATAAGGAGGATGCAATTTCTCCAAAATCATTTCTTTACTGATGCTGATTTCCTTTAAGCTCCTCACTAAAATGTGTTTCTCTTAGCACTTCTGGTACATTATTCAAGTCTCCCTTTGTGAAGACTAAAGCAAAGTATGAATTTAATTCCTTGATCATTCATTTATTGCCTGTTATGAATTTCCCTACTTCTAAATATAAGTGGCCTACATTTGTTTTTTTCAAACTTTTTTCTTTACATACCTATAGAAATGTTTGCAGTCAGTTTTTACATTGCCTACAAGATTACTTTCATACTCTATATTCTTCTTCTTAATCAATCCTTTGGTCTTCCTTTGCTGAATTTTAAGTTGTTCCCAATCCTCAGGCCTATTATTTTTCCTTGCCAAGTTGTATACTTCTTCCTTGAATCTATTACTATCTCTAATTTCCATTGTGAGCCATGGTTTGGCCACAGTTCTCTAATCACTCAAGAGCCAAACAGGAATAAACAACTTCTGGAATTCACCTATTCATTCTTTAAGTGCCTCCCATTGCCTACCCACTGTCTTTTCTTTCAGTAATGTTTCCCAGTCCATCATGGCCAATTCATGCTTTATACCATCATAGTTACCTTTATTGAGATTGAGGACCCTACTTTTCAGAATCAATTATATCACTATCCAACTTGACAAAGAATTCTATCATATTATGGTCACTCGCCCCAAGGTTTCTCTCACAACTGGATTGTCAATTAATCTTTTCTCGTTGCACAATACCCAGTCTAAGATAGTCTATTCCCTTGTTGGTTCATCAATGTGTTGTTCCAGAAAACCATCCCATATGTACTCCAGAAATTCTTCCTCTATTGTACTGTGACTAATTTGACTCTCCCAATCTATGTGCAGTTGACCATAATTACAGATGTTCCTTTAACACATGCATCTCTGATTTCCTGTCTAATACTTTTCCCAACATTACCATCAAAGTTATCCACCCCCACTGTTGTGTCCCCTGTTGTTTCTTAATTCGATGCATACACATCATCTATGCTAATATCTTTTCTTAATATCACATCAATATCTTTTTTGATCAACAGTGCAACTCCACCACCTTTTCTTTTCTGTCTGTCCTTCCTATACACTGAATAGCCCTCAATGTTTAGTTCCCATCCTTGGTCACCTTGGAGGTGTGTCACCATAATGCCAACTATATCATAGCCCTTTACATCTATCTGTTTCATTTCTAATGCACTGAGCAATCAGTACAAAACTTTAAGCTGAAACCTTTTAACGTTTCTTGTTCCATTCTTACTATTTTTTACTCTGCCCTGGACTGTAGGCCTTGATTTCTCTGCCTATCATTTTTCTTATGCTTCTTACTGTCTTTTCATCTTGTTCTTAATTTCCCCTGCTCTGAATCCTTCCAAAGGTTCCCATCTCCCTGCCATATTAGATTAAATTCTCCCCAACCACTCTAGCAAGAATCCCTCAAGGAAATCTATCCTGGTCCAGCTCAGGAGTAACCCGTCCAGTTTGTGCAGGTTCCACCTCCCCCAGAACTGATGCCAGTGCCCCAGGATTCTAAAATCTTCCCCCTCACTGCCTTTTCAGCCATGTATTCATCCTAGGTATGCTGCCATTACTATTCTGACTAACACATGGCACTGGTAATAACCCTGGGATCACTACCTTTGAGGTCTGACTTTTCAGCTTGCTTCTTAACTGTCTGTATTCTGCTTTTAAGATCTCATCTTTGTTTTACCTATGTCATTTGTACCAATATGTAATACAATCACTAGCTGTTCACCCTCCCCTTCCTTTAGAATTTCCTGCATTCCCTTGACCCTAGCACCAGCGAGGCAACATACCATCCCAGAGTCTTGTTTGCGACCACAGAATGCCTATCTATTCCCCTTACAATTGAATCCCCAATAACCATTGCATTTTCATTTTACTTCTCCCCTCTGCAGCAAAACCAACCACAGTGCAATGAATTTGGCTGTTGCTGATTTCCCTGAAAAAGTATATCTGTTTTGCAGGGGAATGGCCACACGAGATTTCTGCATTGCCTGCCTAGCCCACTTACTCTCTCTGGTGATCACCCATTCCCTTCCTGTCCGTGGAGTCTGAGCCTGTGGTGCGACCACATCTTTATACTTGCTATCCATGATGCTCTTCACATCATGGATGCTGACAGTGCCTCCGGCCACTGCTGCAGCTCTGAAACATGGGCTTCCAGGAATTGCAGATGGAGACAGGACACTTCCTGCACACGTGCTTGCCCTGGGCACTGGAAACGTTCCAGGCCTCCTACATGGAGCACAAAGAGCAGACTACAGCTTAGAGCTCTCCAGTCATGTTTTTACCGCATTAAATTAAACTCTGGAAGATGATTGATATCAGATTATATTCAATTCTTAAGACCCCTTCTTTCCTGGTCCTCATTACTACCTGATAAACCACTTACAAATTATAAAACCACAAAAATTATCTCAAACTATAACTGATAAAATGAATAAATACTTACTTGACCTTATTACTATCAATCAGCTTTTTCCCTTGCATTCTGTGCTACTGCAGCAGGGTGAGACCACACTTAGGATTTAAAAATTATAAAGCGAGGTCAAAAAGCAGAAAGCACCTCTTTCCCCTCAGCTCCGAATTCCCACTGCATCCCAAATTTCTGACAGCCCCATCCCTCGCTCCAGGTGAAGTCTCTCCCACTGGTCATGTCCAAGCTCATTCTCACTCACTTCATGGGAACACCACAACCTGCAAGTTCCCCATCAGGCCACACACCATCCTGACTTGGAACTATTTCACCATTCCATCACTGTCAGTCAGTCAAAAACCTGGAATTCATTTCCAAACAGTACTGCTAGTTTACCTATACTACACTGGCTGCAGTGCTTAAGGTGGCTCACTAACATTTTCTTGACAGCAATCAGAAACAAAGCTGGCTTACCCAGCAATGCCCATGTCCCATAAAAAATTAAAAAGAAAGTGGAAAATTGAGCAGGATGCTGTTACAAAATTCTGGTTTTGCATATGATCTTCCCTGGGTTATTGGTTACTCATAGAATCATTGAATCCCTACAGTATAGAAGGAGGCCATTTGGTCCATCAAGCCTGCACCGATAACAGTCCCACTTATGCCCTATCCCTGTAACCCCATGTATTTACACTGTAATGTGGCATGTACAATGCAATGTACTTCTTGCAAATGGAACAATAATCTAGAATCCTTTCTGCTCAGTATTTAGTTGGATGATGGTATGGCTTAGGGTTGTAACGTAAAATCTTTTTTGATACAGTAACGTTGCACAAATTATCAAATGCACCGTCCCGTCTTTATGTTACCTGAACTAGAAAACAATCTAATGAACCAAGGCAGACAAGGCAACAAGGTATTTATCTTACCAAAACTATGATTGAATAGAATAAACTCGTTTACATAGTGAGATCCATTCAATTTCTTCATGCATGAGAATATTAAAAACATAAACTTTGCTTTCAATCTGGTTAAAATCACTATTAAGAGAGCTGATCCCAAGCTAACTGCTCCCAGTTTGTGTCCCAGCAGAATGGCTTCAGGATTCACTCTGCCATTTCTCTACCCCAGTAAGAGAGACAAGGCACCACAAATGTCTTCCAACTCTTTAATGGGGTAATGGCTCTCTGAGTTCACAAAGTTTCCATTCTGATAGTGATGTCTTCCTCTGTGACACAATTGCATAATAATGTCACTGAGCGTAATTTCTATCCTTGTATCTAATACTCTCAGGCCTGAAATTATGTCATGGGATATTAATAAATGCATGTGTATCACATCTGTCAGGAATTCTTCTCCTAGAAGCACCTGTCAATAAATAACTCTGAAGATCCCGTTTAAGATGTTTCACATTGCTTCAAAGCTGTCCCAACTTATAGCTGCCACAGCTCGCAGAATTTCAAATTACCCAGGTCCAATATTTGAGTTTAAAATCCTCGTTTAACATGCTGAGAAATATGATAGTCACATTATTCAGGCTGTCAGTGAAATGTTACAAATAATCAAAATAAGATAACCAGGAGAGTGAGGCAGTGTATGGTTTCAGTGGTTTCAGAAGTCAGAAAGCTGCTGAAAGGACATATTAGTTGACTGAAGGACGATGCATCCAACTAGGTGATAAATTTGCAGCAGGAGAAAGGTGATGCCCCCAAGGAAGAGGTTTTAAAATGCTAACTACAGGACTTAGAGACTCTTAAATGATGCTATCCAAACATTAATACTTGAAATCTTAATAGAAACATTCACTCATTTATTTAAAGCTTTACAAAGGGAATGGTGAGCACTGAGAAAGATGCAGTCTCAAAAAAAATGGAAAATAAATTGGATTCTTGAAAATGGACACGGGGATCATGATGTATGATTAACCGCGCTCAATGTAATGCAGGCAGCATGCCAACTCTATGCTGCCTGTTCATTTGAATGATTTCTGTATGTTAACCCTGCCATTCATTGGCTATGTGCATCAGCAAGGGATTTCATAAATATCTTCTAAACTTGGTGTTATCTGAAAAAAGATGTTCTTGCTACAGAGGAAGTACAATGATGGTTTACTAGACTGATTCCTGGGGTAGCAGGTCTGCCATATGAGGATAGCCTAAGTTTGTTAAGATGATATTCATTGGCATTTATAAGTGTAAGAGAAGATCTCATGGAAACTTACAAAATTCTAACAGGGTTAGACAGGGTAGATTCAGAAAGAATGTTAGCAATGTTCCTCATGGTAAAGGAGTCCAGAACTGGGGGCAGGGGGTGTCATAGTTTGAGGATAAAGGGTAAACCTTTTCGGACTGAAGTGAGGAGAAATTTCTTCACCCAGGAAGTGGCAAATCTGTGGAATTCACTATCACAGGAAGTAGTCAAAGCCAAAATGTTGTGTGATTTCAAAAAGAAATTAGATATAGCTTTTGGGGCTAAAGAGATCAAGGGATATGGAGTGAAGGGCCATGATCAAAATGAATGGTGGAGTAGATTTGTAGGGCCAAATCGCCTACTCCTACTTCTATTTTCTATGTATGTATATTTCTATGTATTTTAGAAAAGTCTTAAATGACTGGATAATGGCATGATATGCATCTGTCCCCTCAATAAAACTATCTCAAGGGCAATATGAATCACATGGGCTCTTTATCTAGGTTAGGAATGATTAGCCATTCTTTAAGCCCCAACTCTACGTTATCTTGGAATCAAATGGACAGTTTAAATGACATTCGTTTACAACCTGAAATTCTCAACATCTTTCTCGGACTTTGGAGACTATCAGTTTAACCATTGTAAGCAGAGATACTGTTGCCATTGTCAGCAAGACCCAAAACATAACAATCTAATAAACTTCATAATTGTAACAACTTGTACCTTTCTCTTTTCAGATTGCCAAGAATGACCAGGCAGTGGATAAATACCAAGAGGAGAGTGACGATGAATATATAACACGATCACTTGATTTCACACTCTCATCCATCAGCTTACATAATAACACTGCACATGTTACATTGGAGGTGGGATCTGCATACGGTGAGGCAATATGCATGTTTGGGCTGCAGATAGGGGAAAGGGTAAGGATGACACAACTGCCAGTTCCTTTGAAGATAGAATTGCACATGGGTTCTGCATGAAAGTTGATATAAGGACTTGGATGGAATAGACTACAGAAAAATCTGATGGATAAGCATAACAAAATGCTTGGTGCATTGTGATACCTGTCTGAAAATCTGTAGTTAATATCAAGGAGCATGAATGAGTCTAGCAAAACAACATATGCTGTGAGCAAGTTTGGAGCCCATTATTTCGAGCATAGACGTTGTGACCAACATCACTTGGGCATTTTGTGGACATAAGCATGAGGCATCATCAATGGTCAACGTCTCAGCTTTAACTGTAGCACAGACAGCACAATCCAACTGAGGTAGTCAGATAATAAAGAGATGGTGAAACATGGGATAGAAATTCATTACATTCTTGATTTCATGCATACAACTTCCAACAGTCAACATTTCTGCCTGTTCCCCATCCCCTTTCACCAACCTCCACCACCTCAAATCATCTCATTTAAATAATTGGACAAGTTTCCAGCACCTAGCACACCAATAGAGGGAAGTTGCCACTTTGACAGGATTTAACTGGGCTGTTTTCTCACTGCATAGGGGGTGGAGTGGTCTGGAAGCTAATGGATGGAGGCAAGTGCAGAGAGGATCAATCTGAAAAGTCCAGAAATGTCTTTGAGGCACCGAAATCACAGCATGAAATACTAATGTATTTTTAACAAGTTAATGTCTTTGCTAAAATAATGGATATGAATTCCTGTTCAGACCCATTCAGGGTTTGTATATTAATATCCCATGGACTAATCTCAGGGCTTGACAGGCTGAGAAATACAAGAATCGAAATTACTCTCAGTAATCTTACTGTGAAAATGCTTAAGACACTTAGACCAAATGCCCTTTCTAGAATTTTAACAACAAAATAAATGGGTCAGTGTTTCCATTAAAATTGTAGAGAGAGGAAGTTGGTTCAAGAGTGAGTAACAATTATTCAATCACATTAATCAACACTGATTTCCACCTTGCTATGTGTAAGCTACAGAAAATTTACAAGAAAAGTTCAGTCAGAAAAAAAATTCCATGAGAAAATGCAAGATATTAATGGATAAAACAAGGGGAAATGGTACCTTTTTGAAAGTATTTAAGTACAGAAATCGGGGCAATTTTTTTTTGATGATGGGGTTTCCCTCTCTCCTTCCTGAAGAGTTGAAAAGGAACTCATCCCACATTGATCATAGCAGTCATTTAACATCCAGAGGAGTATTAGCCAACTGGATATGTGATCTCTGCCCCTCACTTGCATGGAAGTTCCACCTCAGGGGGGCTAATCTGATTGTCTGGAAGCTCTGTATTCCCAGCAACGTTGGTGGCAATAATGAACAGGACTGGGACCACACACAGTCCCCAGGTTAAATCTCGGAGTCCAGGACAAGGGGGTAGGAGAGGGTGGGGAGGTGAGGTGTGGTGAAGGGGGCAGTTGAAAGAATCTGTGCTGAACACAATCCCACACAGACCCTATTCCCATTACTCCTCATTTACTCTGCTAATCCCCCTGACACTAGGGTCAATTTAGCATGGCCAATCAATCTAACCCATGCATCTTTGGAGTGTGGGAGGAAAACAGAAGAAACCCAAGTAGCCATGGAGAGAATGTGCAAACTCCACACAATGACCCAAGACTGGAATTGAACCCAGGATTCTGGCACTGTGAAGCAGCAGTGCTAACACTGTGCCTTCTCCTCAAGTCTGTGTGGGTTTCCTCTGGGGCCTCCAGTTTCCTTCCACAATCAAAAGATGTGCAAGTTAGGTGAATTGACCATGTAAGTTGTCCCTTAGTGTTGCAAACTGTGTAGGTTAGGGGGATTAGCGGGATAAATATATGGAGCTACAGAGATTGGGTATGGGAGGGATGATCTGTTGGAGAGTCAGTAGAGACTCAATGGACAAATGGCCTTCTGCCCTGTAGGGATTCTGCAAGTGGAAAGCTTGGGAGGGCACCCCATGGGAAAAGTTGGCCCTTGAGGGAAACGTGCCATCCCCTTTACAGCCAAAAGTGAGGCAGGGTCACCAATAAATCTTCATTCCTGATCTTGAACTCCCACCATCCACCTCAAAACTGAGATTAGTGCAGATAACAGTTCTTAAATGACCAATAGTTAGTCCTTAAGGGTCTCAACTGGGGTGTGGACAGATATGACATGGCAGACAGGTCAGGGTGAGAGGGTGACAGGAAGGCTACCTGGGGAATTTAATTGGCCCCCTCCACTTGAAAACCCACCGGTGGGGAATGATTTCTGTCCCAGGAATCACTGTAACATTATTGATACAAAACTAAAATTCATTTGCAAAGTTTTGCTCACTACATTCCAGTCAGGATCCAAGCAACAAATACAAGCCAGATGTCTTAACATTAGGAGGTAATTTCTAGTTCTTTACACTGCTAAAGTACGAATCATTAATCAGTGAGAGGAAATTACACTCTCACCATACCTAGATTTGTACCTGAATAAATCACATGGTCAGAGTAAGGTAAAGAAATGGACTGCTCCAAAACCTGGAGTTAAAGCTAGGCTGCTGTAGCTTTTATAATGGCCAATTCTATTCTCACAGAAATCACAGCCAGGAGGAGAGAGTGATTTTAATCTCAATCAGTTTTCTCCAGGGCTTGCTTTATGTAATAAAAAATGAAGGCATGAGAAAAGGGAATGGTGTTGAAAATGTAAGGATGACTAACCTACTCATTCCTTTGAACTAAATCAGTTAAAACTCACAGATGTTAGTATTTTAAATTGTTTCCCTTGCTTCACTTTTTCCCTCCTTAAATCTGATTCAATTTCTCTACAAAAGGCTTTTTTATTGTCAGGATATCGTTAAAAGGCAGTCTGGTTTTTTGACTGTTTTAATAATCTTTACAACATTCCCACTTTAGTAATGACTAAAGGTTCGCAGGCACTGCACTTATTTGGATCAGGCCTAAGGGGAGTGATTTTGAAAATGATGCAGTGTTGTTAGGTTTAAAGAAGAGTTACAAACATTGAACAGAACTCTTGTGACTCAAGGTGATGTTAACTAGGTATGTCTCCCAAGCCTGGAAATTTTTGATGATCAATCAATTCCAACAACTGTTGAATAGCAGATATATGATAAATTTGAATTAATAATAAAGACATATCCCTGGCCACTCAATCCCTGGGCAGCACAGTACACTGCTGCCTCATAGTGCCAAGGACCCAGGTTCAATTCTTGGCTTGGGCCACTGTTTGTGGGGTGCTTGTATGTTCTCCCTGTGTCTGCAAGGGTTTCCTCCCACTATCAGAAAGACATACTGTAATGTGTATTGACCCAAACAGGCGCCAGCATGTGGCGACTAGGGGAATTTCACAGTAACTCTGTTGCAGTGTTAATGTAAGACTTATTTGTGACTAATAAATAAAACTTTTAACTTCCCCATGCAGGTTAAGTGCTATTTATAAACATTATTCCCCATCATAGAGATACCTTTTAAAAAATGTAATTGTGAGCATGAAAATTGACTTCCTTACTAATTGACTTTCTTACTAATCGCTATGGATTCTATTTTATGTTACTGTTTCAAGTAACTGTTCCATCCTCTTTTGACCTTCATAACAAAAGCATTATTAGCCCACACCAGAATAGCCCTGAATCTGCAGTTTTTTAAAATAAACCTTTAATTTCAGAAAAAAACAATTGTTGTGCACATTCTTTTGGATTCAGACTTAGTGGTTAAATAGATCCCCATCAAAAGCAAAATTCATAATTTTTAGATTTTATTCACAAACCATCATTGACCCATTTATCTATTACTGAAAAACTCAGTTCTATTACTCAGCTGCCTACTTGAAATACTGATACTGGAAGACATGAGAAATGTCTTGATTGATTCAATGTAACATAATTGTCTATCACCCCCATAATTCACATTAGCTTCCTTGAGCTCTTCTGTGTAGATCATGTCAACTCACCATTATCTATAGGTATAATATCCTTTGGGTCACCATAGAGAAATAAAAAGAGTCAAAGTAGTTCTTCGAACCTTCCCCTCACTGTATTAATTATATGCATGAAATAATAACCTTTTGTTATCAGAGATGTGAACAGCATTTACTACAGTCTGTTACAGTGTTTACGAATAATCTGGATGTCATAATAGATAAAATAAAAGACCTTGCTCAATCTGTATGGCAAGTAACCAAAAATGGGAGCAAAAAAGGTCAATTTTTCAGTACGTTCTCCATTTTTAGTATTAAAATACTAGCACTATTTTTACAGAATGGCCACAGAAAGCTTAATGTTCTTAAAATATCAGCAGTGCAGCGATAATGGATAAGAATATGTTAATCATTCAGAGAGGGTGGAGGCTTCTTAGGTGATTGATAGCACTTGGTTTTAATCTGTTTCAACATAATGACTTGTGTGGTGAATGCCCTGATTAAGGATATGCTTTCAAGATCATTAATAGGATTGCAGTCCATTGGAAAATGCTTCAAAACACTGTTCATATATACTGTTTTATATATAGTATGCTAATGCCCATTCTCCTAAATAGATGTCTTTGTGCCATAGATAAGAAAGTCAATAATGCTTGAAAAATTCTGTTATGAATTAATAACAGAAAATAACGGTATTATACAAGTCAGTTATCATAGGAAAAGCTGAATTAATGCCTCAGGCACAATCATTCTACCTAAATCATATTCTGCTCAAAGGCATTTGAACTTAAAATGATGTTTGTTGAAGAAACATTGGGAAAAAAAGATTTAAACAGAAGAACAGGGACAGAATTGAATGTTCTCATGCCATCTTCCTGTGAACATGTTTAAAACTACTGTGGCTCAATTGGTAGCCTTCTTGCCTCTGAATCACATGGTTCTGGGTTCAATCTTACTACAGCAGTCACAAAAATCATGCCTAACACCCCAATGTAATGCTAAGGGAGACTGCACTATTGGAGGTGTTGATTTTCAGTTGCAATATTAAGTTGAGGCCCTATTTGGGTGGATATAAGAGATTCAATGGCACTAGATTGAAAAACACAAGGAAATTATCCCTAGAGTCCTAGCCAATATTAAACCTTCATTAATATCATAGCTATCTGGTTATTATCACACTACTGGGGGACTTTGCTAAGTGCAAATTGGCTGCTATGTTTTCTACATTCTTTTTATTCATTCATGGGTCGTGGGCTGGCCAGCATTTATTGTTCATCCCTAGTTGCTCTAGGAGGGCATTTGAGAGTCAAACACATTGCTGTGGTTCTGGAATCACATATAGGCCAGATGAGGTAAGGACAGCAGATTTCCTTCCCTAAAGTGCATTAGTGAACCAGATAGATTTTTTTATCCAGAATTGACAATGGATTCACGGTGATCATTAGACTTTCAATTCCTGATTTTTATTAAATTCAGTATCTGCCATAGTGAGATTTGAATCTAGGCCCCCAGATCATTGCCCTGGATCTCTAGACTATTAATTCAGCGACAATATCACTACACCACTACCTCTCTCAATAGTGTACTGCATTGGCTATAATGTGCTTTGTGATATTTATTGGTCATGAAAATAGCTATATAATTTTTTTCTTTTCAAATTCAGTGGAATGACAATTAACATTTCTGTAGCGCCCTCAATATAAAAAAACCCTTTCACAATTAGCAGCCTCACCACAACAATAGCATGCTAACAATATCTGTAACAATATCTCTGTACTGAATAGATCAATAATTTATAGCTATTATCAATTGAAAAAGCTTATTGGGTATTATATTAAACAAAAAGAAAACAAGTGCAAATAACCACATCATGGTAATACAGGGAAAGAACTATGGCTGTTCAGAGCTAGTGGCTTGCGGCTTTATTGTATTAAAGACAGTTTAAGAACCTTGTTTTTTAAAAATTAAAATAGTCAATGCTTGTTGAATAATTAAAATGAATGTTAAGTGAACCAGGTTGAGAGCCACATAAAACTGAAAGAACATAAAGACAATATTTGCTATTATGCATTTTGCCGAGCAGCATTTTTCAGTGTTTGGTTTGATGACCTGTAACAACAGCACCTCCTTCTGCATACAGTGAGACATAGCAGTCATGCTGGAATTCAGTTGCACAATGCATTGATTAAAACGGACTGTATTTACTGTTCGTACGTCTAATCTGACTGCATTCACCTCCTTCCATTTCTTCTCAGTATTTAGAATTTCAGGTTTTTACCATTAGCTTCAAATCTGCCTCTCCAATTTGATTTTTTTTCCCATTTAAATGTGCCTTGCACCATGTGTAGCACTACTATTATGATCCCAGCTGATGTTACTATTGGGATAGTAGATCTTGGATTAAAATCTTGCCTGAATATCTTTAAGGCAGAAGGAGATAGATTCTTGATAAGCAAAGGGAATGAAAGGTCATCAAGGGTAGGCAGAAATGCAGCGTTAAGGTTAAACTTAGATCAGCCAAGATGTTACTGAATGGAAGAGCAGGCTCAAGGGGCCTATTCCTTCTCATTATTCATACGTTTGTAAGTTTAATAAGTCTAAATTTTATTTAAGAAACCATGGAGATAAGTTACTGAACAAATTCACGTGAATCTGCTGATGAACTTCGGACACAGAATAAAATACTTATTAAACTAGAAAAATGAAGAATATCACGATTTATATTAGGTTGGAAAGATCTCAATACAAATACAAGAAAATGATTCATTTGTTCACTAATCCTTCCCAACACTTACAATTTTGGTAACTTATATGATTTGCCACTTTTATCTTATACTCTAATATTTAGGGTAAGTCTGCAGTATATAGAAACAGAGAAATGTAGAGAATAGAAGCAGGAGAAGGCCAGGAGTTGGTTGTGAACCAACTGGTGAACTGTGAACAGACTCACCACACTCCAAAACAAATGACAGATGTGATCAAAGCAGATTCTGTGGATTTTTCAAAAACCCACACCAAATGCATGTCACAACATGAGCCAACCAGTCCCACTGAAACTCTGGGGGTGATTCTCCCATCCCACTGTGCTAATTTTCTAGCGCAGTAGGGTGGGAGAGTCTTGTGGCCAGGCATGCGTGAGATCTGTGTATGTATTCCCACTATGGCAGCATCTCCCCGTGCAGATTTCTAGCGTGGCCAGATCCACGCTAGAAACCGTTGGGAAGACAGATGTGTAATTTGAATCTTTATCAATTCTCTGGGCCTACAATCATCTCCCACTCCACCAGAATGTTTCACTCCAGCAGTCGAGAAGCTAGCAACCTGACTTCACTGGAGTGAAGGAGTTGGATGCTGGGGAGAGGGGTGGGTGATGTCCCCTGAGCAAGGGTGCCCTGCCAATGCCTGCAAGTGCCCCAGGCACTTCCAAAGGGGAAAAGTGCCCATATCCAGGGGGAGAGCCAAGGGGGGGCAGAGTATATAAGGGCAGAGCCTATTGAGGGTGATCAGTGGAGTGGGCAGTTTTGTGCTGCTCTGCATTAAGATCGATGGCAGTAGAGGTGAAGCCAGTAATCAGGTGGACTGAGGGGTGATTGCTGGAGGTGGGATGGTCTGTCAGGAGGGGTGTGCCTTGGGGGTGTTTGCATTGTGGGGTGTGGGAGGGATTGGTAGTGTGTGAGGGCTAGAAATCAAGCTGATCCAGCATGGGGGGGTGGGCCGGAAATGGTCAGGGAGCCATAGTCAGGCCATGAGGAGGTTGGAGGGACAGCACTGTGGGGGTCCTGGGCTGGCCAGTGATTGAGCTAACCAGCAAACAGGAGGCTGGTGGTATGGGGCCATTCATTTCAACCTTCCAGTTGGGAATAGGCCCGGTCCCCAAAATCCAATGAGATTCACACTAGTGACCTCTGCATTGCACAGAGTGTGGGAAATTCTAGTGTGAACTCCTACTGAAAAACAACAGTATGAATTACTCCAGTTTTCATGCAAATTAAACACTTAGAATTTTTGGGGGAGAATCCTTTATCTTTGTCAAAATAGTTTCTAATCTCCACATTTGAAACTTACCTCAGAATTTTCTCCAGATATCATTCTAAGTCAGATGGCTTCAACAAGGATCCAACTCCAAGGTTTCAATCTTGCCTTCTGAGATTCTTTTCCTTTAGGACTCTGAGTACATTCACATTTCATCTTCAAAGAATATTTTTAGATCTTTGGCAATGCAAAGCAGAATACCAATATGCTAAAAGGATATTTTCACCCTTACAGGACAGAGTCACAACCTTTGGCTACCCTGTCAGAGCTTTAGGATTTTCTTGGGGCTACTTTGCTGCAATTCTACTCCCACAGCTCAATCTCTTCAATTTGAAGCCTATTGCTCTGTTCCTTTCTTTCAATATTACACAATAGGATCAGTTTTTTGACCACTTTCATTGTCCTTTACGTGCAGAGATTGCGGGGAAAGAGGGATCACAGGCAGAAAGAGGTCAGAGGAAAGAAGGAAAAGGCCACAGGAAGAGAGAGATGACAGAGAGAGAGATCGTGAGGAAAAGAAGATCACGAGACTGAAGGGATTTTGGGAAGGGGGGAGAAGGAGTTGCGAAGGATCACAGCTGAAGGGGCTGTGGGACACTCCTGCTTCTCCTGGTCCTCAGGTTATATTGGAAAAGCATTTATCTGCTGGATCCAGCAGCTTCAGCCTGTCTTCAGCTAAGAAAAGGTATAGCATTGGCACAGGAACAGGCTTGTCAGCTCTCCAAGCCTGTGCTGATCATAATGCCCTAACTAATCCAAAAAAAATCAGTCCATATTCCTCTATTCCCTTCATGTACCCATCCAGATGCCTGTTAAATGTTGCCAATGGGCCTGCTTTCACCAACTTTTCTGGAAGCATATTCTAGGCACTCACTCTATGTGACAAATCTTCCCCGCACATCTTCTTTAAACTTTTCCCTTGTCATCTTGAACCTATGCCTCCTTGCAATTGGCAATTCCACTCTAAGAAAAAGCCTCTGACTTTCCACCCTGTCTATGCCTCTCATAATTTTGTAGACCTCTATCAGGTCCACCTTCAGTCTCTGTCTATCCAGTGAAAACAATCCTACTTTACTCAATCTCTCCTCATAGCCAACACCCTTGAGACCACACAACATCCTGGTGAACCTTCTTTGCACTCCCATAGGAATATAAAAACTAGGAACAGGAATAGGAGCAGATCATGGCTAATCTTTTCATGGATTCAACTCCACTTAACCACCCACTCACCATAACTCTTAATTCCTTAACTGTTCAAAAATGCATCTATCCTTTCCTTAAAAATATTCAATGAGATAGCCTCAACTGGTTCACTGGACAGAAAATTCTACAGATTGTGTGAAGAAGTTCCTCCTCAACTCAGCCCTAATTCTACTCCCCCTAATTATGAGGCTATGCCCCCCTAGTTCTAGTTTTACTTGCCAGAGGAAACAACCTCCCTGCTTCTATCTTACTTTCACCTTCATAATCTTATATGTTTCTATAAGATCTCCCCTCATTCTTCTGAATTCCAATGAGTTTGTCCCAGCCTACTTAGTGTCTTCTCATAAGTTTATCCTTCCTCCAAAGCTTCCACTCTTTCTGGTAGTCTGGCAACCAGAACTGCATGCAATATTCCAAATGCAATCTAACCAAAGTTTTTTATATATGCAACATGATTTTTCTTGTACCCAGTGCCCTAGCTGATGAAGGTAAGCATGCCAAATGTTCTTTGGATCATTTTGGGGACCTGTATTGCCACTTTTAGGGAACTATAGACCTGCAGACTCCTCTGTATGTTAATGTTCCTAAAGGTTCTGCCATTTAAAGTACAATTCACACCTAAATTTGATCCTTCAACATGCATCACCTCCTGCTTGTCAGGATTAAAAACTATCTGTTATTTCTGTGCCCAAGCCTCCAATCTATCTAGGTTGTTATAGCCTCTGACAACCCTCGGCTCTATCCAACTCCACCAATCTTCATGTGATTTGCAAACTTACTAATCAGAACCCTCCCACCCCCACATTTTCCTCTAGATCATTAATATGTACTACAAACAACAGATGTGCCAGCCCTGATCCTTGCAGTACACCACGAGCTACAGATCTCCATTCTGAAAAACACCCACCTCTTTGTCTTCTATGAAAAAAATTCAGTCAAGTTGGTGAAACATGACCTTGTATATGAAACATGCATAAAACCATGCTGCCTGTCACTAATTCGTCCATTTTCTTCCAGATGTGCACATATCCTGTCCTTCAGTATCTTCTCCAAAAGCTTCCCCATCATTGATGTCAGGTTCACCAGCCTATAATTTCCTGGACTATCCCTGTCCCCTTTCTTAAACAAAGGAACAACATTAGCTATTCCCCATTCCTCGCCTGTGGTCAAACAGAATGTGAAGATATCTGTTAAGACCCCAGCTATTTCTTCCCTTGCCTCTCACAATAACCTGGGATAGATCACATCACAAGTTCAGGGGACTTGTGTATCTTAATGCAAGTTAGGATACTCAACACTTCTTTCTTCAATATATTGCCAGGATTCCTGAGCCTTAGGAATTGAAACTCCACATGCAGTTATTAAACCCAAAATCTGCGAAACCGGGTCTCATTGAATTATCACAATGATGGCCTCCTGTGCCTGAAGTGAATAGTTTAGATACCCAAACCTGCAGCAGTTAAAACTGGAAATAGGGATATTTGTGGCAGATTGCCTTCCATGCAGTGTAGGAGCTAAAATATCCTCTATCTTTCGAACTTACAACACAATACTTAATTTTGTCATTCTGAATGTGAAGTCTTCATGTGAGGCTATGCCCATATAGCAAGACAGCTAGTGCATATGGGTGTTAGTAGCTGGCGTAGGTACTGGAGTGGGGTGCTGCAGGGGTCAGGGAGGAGAAGTGTCGTATTCTAATGAAATAGATAGGGAGGAATTAAGATTTTGGAAGCAGCTTTGCAATTAGGTTTTTTTTAATCATATTATTTTTACTTCTGCTAAATTTGCTGAATCAAATAGTTGGTTTTATTGGTTGAAGCTATCTTTGCTACATTCACAATCCCAGCTGTCACAGAGTTGGGTTGCCCTGCTGTGCAACAATGTGCGCACAACACCAGAACCAGGAATAGCTCCTCCTATCATCATGCTACTAGATTCGTAAACCAGCCAAAGAATTATCATCCTACGGTCAGTCTACATGGAACACAGAGGAACACTGAGCTTATTGTATGTTAAAAAAAAGCACAGTTCACCTAGTTGGCCTTCTACCATCCTGGTAGTCACATGGTACAATGATAATGGAGTTGCTGACTAGCCATAGTAATACGTCAATGAAATAGCAACAAAATAGAAAATGCTGGAAAATCTCAGCAGATCTGACAGCATAAGTGGAGAGAGAATAGAACCAACATTTCAAGTCTGGATGAATCTTCATCAGAGCCCAATGGAATAGCAATGTTCTTCCAATTCTGGCCAGGAATAATACCTTCATTTCTTTTCCAGCTGAAATAAGGTGTCAGCTGGTAGGGCTTGTTCATTTCAAGCTTTGGACTTTTAAAGACACGAGGAAAAGAAAGCAGTGTGAGCCATGTGGTCCTTTCAGCCAGCTTTACTCTTCAACAAGATCAAGGCGAATCATTTACCTCAACTATACCCTCTTACACTATCACCATACCCCTTTATTCCCTTCGTATTCAAAACTCTGTTGACCTCTGCCCTGAATATACTCAATGACTGAAATCAGCAGCTCTCTGGAGTAGTGGACTACAAAGATTCACAACATTTTGAATGAAGAAATTCCTTCTCAACTCAGTTTGAACTGACTAACCCACTAATCTGAGACTGGGACCCTGTGTTTTAGATTCCATAGCCACCTTCTCATCATCCACTCTGTCAAGCCTTTTAAAAACATTACATGTTCCAATTAGATTACCTCAAGGAACATAGATCCAGACAGCTCAATCTCCCCTCATTCAACAATACCTCTATTCTAGATCCTAGATCCAGTCTAGTGAACCTTTGTTGCCCTCATTCTTGGGCAAGTGTGCTATTCGTTAGGTAAGAAAACCAAAAATTTCAATATTGCAGCTGTGGCCTCATTGATGCTCTTTTTAATTGTATTAAGAGGCCTTCACTCTTATCCTTCAATCCTTTTTAACAAAAGCTAATACACTATTTGCCTTCCTAATTACTTAAAGTGCCTGCATGTGAACTTTCTGTTATTCATGTACAAGGACACCCAGGACCCTACAAACATTTCCCAGTTTTGTACCCTTAAACAATATCTACTTTGTCAGTTTTTATTCCAAAGCAGAGAACTTTACATTTTATCCATTCGAAGCATGTGTGCTATGTGCTTGCCCACTCTACCAACCTGCCTATGTTCCTCTGTAACCTCCTCCTCAATGTTTACTTTCCACCTAACTTTACATCATCAGCAAGTTTGTCTGAATTTACTTTCAGTTCCCTCTTGTAAATCATAAATCTTGATTGTAAATAGTTGAGACTCAACTACTGATGATATTTTTTGCATCATACAAGTTCTAGTCTGCCTGAAAATGTTCTGTTTATCGCCACTCTTTGATTTTTGTCTATTAACTAATCCTCAATATGTTACACCCCATCCCATGAGTCCTAATTTTGTGTAATAATCTCTTATGTGGCACTTTGTGGAACATTTTCTGAAAATTTATATACACAAAAACCATAGGTTTCCCTTTATCCATTCTTATTCAAAACACTCCAACAGATTTGTCAAACATGAATCAGCCCTTTCATGAATCCACATAGACTCCGCATAATGATATTATGTCGGAATTTTACATGTAATTTTTGGGCGCATGGCTGACCCTAAAGAAAATGAAATGATGTGAAACATTGTCAGATGCTTCAGATTCTGCTCCTGTATGGGAGGACATCGTGTGCTTGGTGCTCAGAATCAATGCAGTGCTCACAGTCCATGACAGAGACCGTGGCACAGAGACTCTCGAGGGTCACCGTCAGATCTTCACACGTCTCCCACTGTATATCCAGCATCTGCCGCCTGATAGAGAACTGCAGAGATATTGTGTGCCTCGGATTAGTTTGATCTCCCACTGGGTCCCTATAGGCCTTAACGAACCACCATAACCACAGACAAAGCTAAGTTAGAACTATTGCATTTCCTCGGAGAGAATGTGGGTTTTTAGGAATTCTGCATTATGATGTTATTGCAACTGCTTCCTGAACAACGGTCACATCTATCTTCCAATATTAACATTGGCCCGCTCAATGTCACAATTTCTCACTCCTCGGTCACTTTGGGACTTTCACAGTGTTACCGTGAACCCTATTATAATCCACATCTATGTGTCTTTCCTCCCCTCAGAGCTCACACTATTACTATCCCATGTCCACCCTCACGGTGCCTGTCCTGTTATCCAAACCACTTGTATCATCCACCTCCATAACTTTCCCCTCCCTCACGCTTGCAAGACCAGCTACCAAACTCTCACCCTGAACCTGCACCTCTTGCATTCCATTCCCCCTTTTACCTCTAACTGTTCCCTCCTATTATTGGTACACTGACTTCCTCGTAAGAAGTCTCACAACACCAGGTTAAAGTCCAACAGGTTCATTTGGTAACAAACACCAGTAGCTCTTGGAGCGCTGCTCCTTCGTCAGGTTCCCCTTTGCCATCAGGGCTCCAACATCTACAACCAATTGCACCATCTCTGATATTCTCTGACCAACTCCTGGTACTCTCCTTACTCCCCAGCTCACCTTAGACACTCCCCCTTCACCCCGACACTCCGCCCTCACCCCAGACACTCCCCCTTCACCCCGACACTCCGCCCTCACCCCAGACACTCCCCCTTCACCCTGACACTCCCCCTTCACCCCGACACTCCCCCTTCACCCCGACACTCCCCTTCACCCCGACACTCTGCCCTCACCCCAGACACTCCCCTTCACCCCGACACTCCGCCCTCACCCAGACACTCCCCCTTCACCCCGACACTCCGCCCACCCCAGACACTCCCCCTTCACCCCAGACACTCCCCCTTCACCCCAGACACCCCAGCTCACCTTAGACACTCCCCCTTCACCCCGACACTCCGCCCTCACCCCAGACACTTTCTTCACTCTCTCTCACTTCACGCCCTGCCCCACCCTGGACACTTTCCTCACTCCCTCCTCACTCCAGACACTCCTCACTCCCCCGCACCCTGGACATTCTCCTCATTCTCCCCTCACTCCAGACACTTCTCACTCTCCCGCACCCTGAATACTCTCCTCACTCCCCCCTCACCTAAGACATTCCTCAGTTTCCTGCACCCTGACACTGTCCTCACTCTCTCCTCATTCCAGACAGACACTGTCCAAACAAGTTGAATAAAGGGGAACCTGTATTTGAAATTCCAAAAAACACTTGATAAAGTGTTACATCAGTTACTCACAAGATAAGGAACACAATGTCAGGGTTAACCTATTAGCATGAATAAAGATTTGGTTAGCAAATAGGAAACAGTGAGTTGAGATTAATGGATCATTTTCGGGTTGGCAAGTTTTCATTGATAGAGTTTCACAGGGATCAATGCTGGGGCTCAACTATTTATAACCTACATTGATGATTTGAATGAAGGGATTGAATGTAAAATAGCTAAACTTGCAGATGGCATCAAGATATGTAGCAAAGTAAGTTGTCAAGAGGAGGTTGAAAATGAGATTTTCCGGCTGCCCTCAGCCCATGGCTGGAAAATCCTGCCTGAGGTCAACTTTGCACGGTCCATGTTTTACCTGCTAAGATTTCCATGGCCGGCGAGGTGAGAAAAGAGAGTCTGCGAAGGCATACAGACAGGTTAATTGAGTGGGCAAAAAATGGCAGATGGGAAATATGAACTTATCCATTTTGGCAGGAATAGAAAAGCATTATATCATTTAAATAGAGAAAAATGGCAGAACTTGGTGGAACAGAGGAATCAGAGTGCCCAGTAAATAAATCATATATAGTATTCAGGTACAGATTAGGAAGACAAATGGACTGTTGGCTTTTATTGCAAAGGGAATTAAATGTAAAAGTAGAGAAATTTTACTACGGCTGTTCAGGACATTGATGGTACCACATCTGGAATACCAAGTACAGCTTTGGTCCCCTTATCTGAAAAAATTAAAGTAAAAAGGTACAGTCACTATAAACCCAGATGACCGTAGGCTGCTCTTTACTTTGAGAGGGAGAATTGACTAGTGATGATTTAACCTGATGATCACGCACCTCAGGCACCTCAAGCAAGGGGCAAGGTTGAGAAGAATTCACCCTCAGGAATTGAATCTGCACTGTTGGCGTCACTCTGCATCACAACCAGCTGTCCAACCAACTGAGCCTGTTTTCACATCTGATACCTTTCTCACTGTTTTTGGGGTCAACCACACTGACATCTACTAAGTGCAGCCCAGTAGGTAGAGCATGCAAGTTCATCAGGATAATGGAAATGAAGTCCAACCATAACATGTGGTCTGGCCTTAAACTGACACTATTGCTAAACAGTGGCCTCACATCAACAGTGGCTTCGTGAATTGGTCACTTGAAAATTGCCCCCACTTAATCTTAGAAAAGTTTCAGTATCATACAAATCTGTAAAGGCTAGGACAGCATCAGTAATCTACACTCATAACAGGAATTAATAAAGCTTAATGCTCCAGATTATTTCTGAGATATCCATTAACTTTGGAGGATCTCCCTGCTAAGGGAACAAATAGTGTATGTGTGATGTCCCCACTTTACTGAAAACAATATCAGATTTGCTTCCACATTCCCACATTAGAGGAAACTAGCTCAGATTGCCTTGTGAGTCATGTATTTTTGGGATCTATTCCATTCCATGTGCTGAACAGGAGCTAAATCACAATCGTCAAAAAGAAAGCAATCTGATTATTTGCACGAATGATGATTATATTGTTTACCCCCCCACCTTCATCTCAATAAATTGAGTTTAGTGCAGAAACACTGACTCTGCCCCTTCTCATGAAGCAGATGTTTGAACTTAATCTGAAACAGCTGAGTTATAGCAGTTCACAGGAACACTGGATATGCACATCAAAAACTAACAGTGGTACTCACATTGAGCCACTCATGGTCTTCCACCCCCTCAGCAGATCTGGTTAGTTCATATGTTAGTGGGCTTGTGATCAGAGACATAACACTGAACCCTGGGAATGTGTGTAAGAAGAATAAAACTTTAAAGCAAAAAAGAAGAATCATAGAGTGGTTACAGCACAGAAGGAAGTCATTCAAATCACCGCATACACTGAGGCAGCGGAATGACGGAGCAATAGTATTGTCAGACTATTAATCCAGAAACTCAGCTGATGTTCTAGGGACCCGGGGTCGAATCCTGCCATGGCAGATGGTGGAATTTGAATTCAATCTGTTGATGATCATGAAACCATTGTCGATTGTTGAAAAAATCCATCTGGTTTGCTAATGTTCTTCAGGGAAGTAAATCTGCCATCCTTACCTAGTCTGGTTTACATGTGATACCAGAGCCACAATGATGTGGTTGACTCTGAAGTGCCATCTGAGATGGAAAACCACTCACCAGCACCTCTTAAGGCAATGTGGGATGAGCAATAAATGCTGGCCAGCCAGCAATGCCTATGCCCCCATGAATAAATAAAAAAAAATTTGCTAGTTCATCTGCAACAGCAACTCAGTGACTCCTACTTCTTCACTCTTTTCCTATAGTTCTGCAATTTCTTTCTCTTCAGGTGGTTACCTATTTCCCATTGTAGAGTTGCTTTACACAGATGTGGGAGTGACAACTTAGTAGAAACTTGCTTCGAGTTATGGTCCTGAATATATTAGGGAATCCAAATTATAACATTTCTGTATATATCAACAAACCAGCAAAAGCTGACCAGACTCTGAAAGAGCTGACAATGAACAGGTGAATGTTAGTTGATCACACTCCACTAGGGTGGCATGGTGGCACTGCTGCCTCTCAGCACCAGGGAATTAGATTCAATCCTGGCTTAGGTCACTTCTGTGCAGAATTGGCACATTCTCCCCATGTTTGCATGGGTTTCCTGTGGTTGCTCCGGTTTCCTCCCACAATCTAAAGATGTGCTGGTTAGGTGCATTGAGCAATTCTCCCCCACAGCAGCAAGGACCCAAGTTCAATTCCAGCATTGGGTCACTGTCTGTATGGAGTTTGCACATTCTCCCATGTCTGTGTGGCTTTCCTCCAAGTGCTCTGGTTTTCCCCTACAGTCCAAAGATGCGCTGGTTAGTTTGATTGGCTGTGCTAAATTGATCTTAGTGTCAGGAGATTAACACGATAAATATGTGGGATTACAGGAATAAGGCCTGGTTGGGATTATGGTCAGTGCAGACTTGATGGGCCAAGTGGCCTCTTCTGCACTTAGAAGTTCTATGTGCCTGAACAGGCGCTAGGGTGTGGCGACGGGAGGATTTTCACAGTAATCTCACTGCAGTGTTAATGTAAGCCAATTTGTGACATTCATAAATAAACTTATAAAATTTACAAAATGCCACAAGTCAAAAACATACAACTTTTTGCTGATGATATTTCATTAATGCTACAAAAGCAGTTTACAAAATCGGCAGATTCTGAAATATAATGAGGCTGAATATGCAAGATGGACATCTTGTGTGCATTCAAGAAATATTTTCTTTTCTTTATTTTGGAGCCTATTTTTATTCTAGCTTTGAAATAAAAAATAATTGGGACAAGATTGAACACTATCACTCTTCCTTCTCAGGTGCCAACTTGCCAATTTTGCAGGCTGTTTCTCATCCTCACATGAGCCCAAATTTATATCCATTGCCTTATTGGATCCAGCAATATTTAGGTGTCCCTGACGGCTGCCTGAAGAAAAGAAGTTTCAATGGCTCCGTTCTGAGGCTTATTGTGAACTGAGTATGCTACATTCTGTTTTTTTAAGTGCTTCAATGACCAACTCAAAAGTTCTTAAAGGGGCCAAGGGAGGGAAATTCCTGTCACCCATCAGTGTTTCTGTTACTTTCCTGTCACTTGAATGAACTCTAGAAAAGCCCATTGAACCTGCCTTTCAAAGGGCAATCCAGTTAGTAACATTGCCCTGTTTTCATCATTTCCCAGCAAATTTTTCTCCTTCAAAAATGTATCCAATTCCTTTTTACAGATTATTATTGCATCCATCACCTCATCAGGTAATATACTCCAAATCCTAACCACTCAATATTTAAAAATGCTTTTCCTTGTGTCAACTCTGCTTCTTAAGCTAATCACTTTAAATTTGTGCTCTCTCATTATTAAGCCTTCAGCCTTCAAAAACAGATTCCCTTTATTTACTCAATCTAACCCATTCATGAGCTTAAATCAAATATATTCTTAGCCTGCTCTGGAAAACCTAAACGGATGGAGTTTTTTGGCATTGGGAGATGCTGTGCACCTTTAAAAATGGCAGACAAGACCTGGATCCAGAAGTCCCACACCCATTCCGACATGCACCACTTTCATGGGCAAGGAAAAGGGAAGCAGGGTGTGAAGTACGTACTTGCAAATTATGAATTGACCGGGCCACTAAAATCAGTGCTCAGGACAAGGTAGACCCAACTTTCACTCAAGGAATAGCCTCAACCTGCAGTGTGTATCCACGGCTTCTAGGTGAAGACTAACTGCTCTGAAGGGTGGATAAGTCATGTAAAACTGTCAAGTTGTCAGGTTATTTAAATTCCTATGAATTTTGAACCTCTGAATTAGAATAAAAGCAGTTCCAGCTATTTCAATAGGTGTTTGTTGACATAACCAAAGGACTATCATTGTAGCATTCTTACTGTTAGACAGCTTTCACAACTTATCATTATCACAGTGAGGGACTGAAAGTTTACAGTTTGATTGACAGCTCCATGATGTTATTGAAGGATTAATTGTCTTTTATATTGAGTTATGAATACAAATACTTGCCTTGCATAGGATTGAATACTTGAGAGGATTTAAATGATTTCATTGGGCATTTTTACATGGTGAACTAACAGATAGTTATGATGTTATTTTTCTTTCATCTCAACATAGCTCCTGAGGACTGTATAAGGCTCTCGTCAGCAAAAAGGGGTGAGGACAGTGTTTTGGGATGAGGGTGATGTGAGGAAAATGTCCATGGTGAGGGGGGACAATGGGGAGTATGTCCAGGATGAGGGGGAATGTCTGGGGTGAGGAGGGAGTGAGAAGAGTGTCCGGGAGGGGGGGGGGAGCAGGAGTGGGGACTATGTCCGGGATGAGGGGGGAGGGGGAGAGTGAGGTGAGTGTCGATGGTGCAGGAGGGACGAGTGAAGAGTATGTCTGGGGTGAGAAGGAGTTAGGAGAGTGTCCAGAATGGGGCTTGTGGTGGGGAGTGGCGTATAAAGCTCTTTCAGACCTCATTGGAATATTATGAACAGTCTTGGGCCACATGTCTAGGAAAGAATATGCTGCCCTTGGAAAAGGTCCAGGGGAGGTTCACGAGAATAACCCTTGGAATCAAGAGCTTGTCATATGAGGAACAGCTGAGAACTCTGAGTCTGTATTCATTGTAGTTCAGAAAGATGAGGGGGGATCTTAATGAAACTTACTGGCTACTGTGAGGTCTGGATAGATTGTATGTGGAGAGGATGTTTCCACTAGTCGGAAAAACAAGAACCAGAGGGCACAAACTCAGGCTGAAGGGATGATCCTTTAAAACAGAGATGAGGAGGAATTTCTTCAGCCAGAGAGTGAGTGATGAATCTGTGGAGCTCTTTGCTATAGAGGCCAGATCGTTGAATATCTTTAAGACAGAGATGAATAGGTTCTTGATTCATAAGGGGATCAGGGGTTATGGGGAAAAGGCAGGAGAATGGGGATGAGAAAAATATTAGCCACGATTGAATGGCAGAGCAGACACGATGGGCTGAGTGGCCTAGTTCTACTCCTATGTCTTATGGTCTAATGGTATTATGGACTGCCTATTGTGAAAACCGGGTAAGTTGGCATGGAGGGCATAAGGGCAAAGGGTGATGGGTAGTGGCATGAGTTAGAGTTAAGTTGACATATGTTGACTTGGAGAGTATGAGAGACTATTGGGGATGTGGAAAGGGTATGTGTTGGCATAAGTCAGCACGGATGGGCATGAGGAATGGGTAGAAGGGTGAGAGAGTTTGAGGGCTTAATAATCAACAGTACAACTGGGATGAAGTCCGAGGAAACTGAGGCAGATTTTTTTAACCAGTCTGCTTTAGCACTTGGCAGTTCCTGCTCTGTCTCAGGGGCAATAGACCCATATTTAAAAAGCCTTTAGATAGTTACTTGGGTATGATGGATATAGAGGGTTATGGGCCAAATGCAGGCAATTGGAATTAGTTGAGTGGTTAAAAAAAGGGCGGCTTGGACAAGTTGGGCCGAAGGGCCTGTTTCCATGCTGTATACTTCTATGACTCTATGACTCTATATCTACTGCCTCCCTCCCTCCCAACTCCAAGTATTTCTTTCCGAGGCAAATGTGCTAAGCTGCAAAATTTCCTTACTCCAGCTATTTGCTTCTGGCGAAAATCCAGCTGAGAAACAGGAGATTTGAAGAGATCATCATTCTGTCCATCAGGTCTGCATCAGATAAAAAAGACCTATCTAACCCATTCCCATTTCCCAGCTTGTGGACTATAGTGCTGTAAGTTTTAGTATTCCAAGTGCTGATAAGTTTCACCAGCCTCTTGGTGAAAATAATTCTTAACTCCCCTCTAATCCCACTACTGATTACTTTAAACTATGCCCCTCCCCCAGTTTTCAACCTATTTACTAATGGAAATGGGTTTTTTCAATCAACTCCACTTAAGTGACTCATTATTTTATGCTTCAAGTAAATCACCCCTCAGCCTCCTTTTGTTTCAACCCCAGCCTAATCAATCTTTCCCCATGGGTAAAATTCTCCATTCCTGGCAACATCCTTGTAAATCTTTTCTATCCCATCTCTAAGGAGAACACATCCTTACTGTAATATGGAATTGCAGGCAGTACTCTAGCTATGATAGTATATTCTAGTATTGGAGCTGGGTAATATCCAGCTGTGGCCTAACAAAGAGTTTTATACAGTTCTGGCATAACCTCTTTGCTGTTTTATTCAGCTAATAAATGGAAGCATACTGCGGGCCTTATTAATCACCTTATCCATCTGTCCCACACCTTCAAAAACCTGTGATGTGCACTCCAAGGTCCTTCTGTTCCTCTACACATCTCTGTATGCCACCATTTATTGTGTATTCCCTGGCATTGTTTGCCCTCACACTTCCCTGAATTGAATGACAGTTTCCATTATTCTGCCACACTTGACCAGTCCATCGATGTCTTTCTGCAGTCTGCAGTATTTTTCTCACTGTTGACCACATGACCAATTTTTGTATCATCTAGAAACTTCTTTATCATGGCCTTTACACTTAAGACAAAATTGTTGATTTAAAGTATGAAAAGCAGAGTCCTGTGGAACCCCGATAGAAACATTCCAGTCATAAAGATTTCCATCAACCATTGCCCTGTGTTAGCTGCCATTGCTGAGCCAATTTTAGATCTAGCTTGACATTTTCACTTGGATTTTCACTTCTCTGATCTGTCGATCTGGGATCTTGACAAAATTCCTAATTTTCTTTATTCATGCATGGTACATAGACGTTGCTGGATGGCCAGCACTAATTGTCCATCATTAATTGCTTTTGCAGGGCGTTTGAGAGTCAACCACATTGCTGTAGATCTGGTGTCACATTTAGGCCAGACCAGGCAAGGATGGCAGATTTCCTTCCCTGAAAGACATTGGTGAATCAGATAGGTTTTTCTGATAATGATTTCATGATCATTCGTAGATTCTTGATTCCACATATTTTTAATTGAATTCAAATTGCACCAGCTAAAGTTAAACTTTATTTTATTAGTCACAATTGGCTTACATTAACACTGCAATGAAGTTACAGTGAAAATCCTCTAGTTGCCACACTCTGGCACCTGTTTGGGTACACTGAGGGAGAATTTAGTGTGGCCAATACACCTAACCAGTACATCTTTCAGACTGTTGGAGGAAACCAGAGTACCCGGAGGAAATCCACACAGACACAAAGAGAATGTGCAGAATCCACACAGGCAGTGACCCAAACTGGGAATTGAATCCGAGTCCTTAGCGCTGTGAGGCAGCAGTGCTAACCACTGTGCCACCTCTGCTGTGGTGAGGTTTGACCCCAGAACATTAGCTGAGTTTTGAATTAATAGACTAGATAATGCAACTAGGACATTGCCTCCCCAACATAAAACATGCTTTCCTCAGACTTGTTAGTTTCTTATAAAAATGAATCAAGTTAGTTAGACACAACGTTCCATCAACAAATCCATGTTGAATGTCCCTAATTAATTTCTGCCTTTCTAAATGGCAATTTAGACTATCCATTAGAATTTTTCCAATAACTTGTTCACACTGAGTTTAAGTTGACAGGCCGATAATTACATGGGTCAGCCCTTCCTTTCTTTGCAGACAATGATATGGGGCATAACCTTACTGGTTTTCTGCACCAACCAATCAGCCTGGTAATCTGGGAAGATAACATGGGAGAGCAAAAGTCCAATTTTCAGTGGGCGCGATCTCCTGGCCCCTTTTTCACTGAGAATGCTTTCACCCCCAGAAAGCACAGCCTATTAACATTAAAATGGTGAAATCTAGAAGAACTTACTTAGTTCAGCATGGTTGCTTTTGTCCAGCTGGATCCTTCTCCTCTCGCGAGTGTACAGTGTGATGCGCTGTGTAGTAGTGGGGACCTGGTACCACAACCACACTGGGAATATTACAGACCATTGAAGTCCCCAGTTGGTAGGGGTCATGAACGGACAATGCCCACTGGGCACCCTGGTAATGCCCACTTGGCACCCTGCAGTGCCCACCTGGCACTCTGTGAGAGTGTGGCTTGAATGGGGATGGGCCTAAGAGAGGGTGGGGGCCTGTGGAATGTAGACAGCTCTTGCAGGCGGGAAATCTGTAAAGTGGGGATGGCTATGCAATAGCCTTGCACAATGTGGGAGGGTAGAAGTATTGTGATCGGGGGAGTGAGTGGACATTTTGGGGATTCACCAGGGGACTCATCAGGAGGGTCCTCATGCCCTGATGCCAACGGTTAGTGTTGGTTTGGGGGTAGCAGTACAATGTGGGAGGTGGGAGTCCAATGTCCTTGTAGGAGGTGGCTGGGAGAAGGTTTCTTTGTTCGTTATGCAATGCTGAGTGAAAGCTCTGAAGCCGGCCTTTGCAGCATTCTTAGACTCTGTAATGTTTTGTAGCGGGAGTTCTATAGAGTTCTGCAGTGGGAACTCCCACACACCTGACAAAGGAGCAGAAACTAGTGGCGTTTGCTACCAAATAAACCTATTGGACTTTAACTTGATGTTGTGAGACTTCTTACTGTGTTTACACACGTCCAACGCCAGCATCTCCACATCCTGTCACCAGAGTGCAGAGTTCGTGGGTGTTACAATTTTAGTATCTTTTCCCTCTTTGCTAGTGTCTCATCAGAGCTTCCTTCACATTTGTTTCTACTTTAGGCTACTTTAGGCAACAGAGATTATGGTCATGGTGTGTTTGGAGAACATTCTCTGTGCTGTTGAAGAAAGACCTTTCCTTGGCACATTACACAGGCTAAGCAACACAGCATAAAATTCTGAGTTGTCACAGAGACATTTTTTTAATGTACTGCACACGCTGCCAAACCATTCAATTGTGGATAAAGAGGGCTGCTTTTAATACGTTCAAAATTCCATGTATATGCATGTGTCCTTGAACTCCGTGCACACAAACTACCCGGTATTGTCCATCATTAGTCATTGTGGAATGCCATGCTTAACAAAGTGTTCCTTTAGATTCTAGATTATTGTGATGCTCTTCATGTCAGGTAAGTAATCAACTTCATACCACCCTGAGAATGAATCAACAACAATCAGCTGCTGTATCTCAATCCAGTCAAATACATCTGCAGTAATGAGTGATTGTGGATGGTGTGGAATCTCATAAATGTGCAGTGAGTCTTTGTTTAAGTAAAGCCTGAGTACATTACACAATGCATACTTAGACATCGCCCTCTCTATGTCACCATATATAGTCATAGTCTCTATTGTCAAGAATAAAGAGCAAAGAACAAAACAGCATGGGGAACAGACCCTTCGGCCCAACGTCACCCCAATGTTCCCACCTCTACCCGTGATCCCTGTCCATGTTTATAGATCTATGGATTAAAAACCAAATTTGAGACAATTCAGGGAGAATTTGTTTTGCCAATTAGCCTAAGAGCACATCTTTGGGATGTGGGAGGAAACCGGAGCACCCGGAGAAAACCCACGCAAGCACGGGGAGAATGCGCAAACTCCCACAGACACAGGCCAAATCCATGTATCTGCACAGCACAGCGATAGTCACTGAGCTGTCGTGTTGCCCATCAAATGGTCCAGGTCAAGCGTACACTAACGACGTGAAGCACTAGGATACTCTCGAAAAAAATCCAAGAGCAGCCCTCTCACAACCCATTGCGTGTATGCCCCTTGTTAGACAACAAGGTGGACCAAAGCACCTGTAGGATAAAAATAAGTACATCAATATCATCATCTATTTACACACTTCCCAGGGACTCCCAACGCTCATGATCCCTATTTTCTTCTACAGAAAATGCAGATGTGTGGAATAGAGGGTGATTTAGCTAATTGGATTAGAAATTGGCTGGCAGATAGAAGACAGAGGGTGGTGGTTGATGGGAGATTTTCATCGTGGAGTTCGGTGACGAGTGGTGTGCCTCAGGGGTCTGTTTTGGGGCCCCTGCTGTTTGTAATTTTTATAAATGATCTGGATGAGGGTATTGAGGGATGGATCAGTAAATTTGCAGATGATACTAAAGTTGGTGGTGTGGTAGATAGTGAAGAGGGGTGTTTTAGTTACAGAGTGACTTGGACAAGTTGCAGAGCTGGGCCGAGAGGTGGCAAATGGAGTTTAATGTGGAAAAGTGTGAGGTAATGCACTTGGGCAGGCACAATAAATGTGTAGAGTATAGGGCTAATGGTAGGGCTCTTAATAGTGTTGAGGAACAGACGGATCTTGGTGTATGTGTCAATAGATCCCTGAAAGTAGGCAGTCAAGTGGATAAAGTTGTTAAGAAGGCTTATGGAGTCTTAGCTTTTATTGGTAGGTGGATTGAATTTAGGAGCCGCAGCATCATGTTGCAGCTGTACAAAACTCTAGTGCGGCCGCACTTGGAGTATTGTGTGCAGTTCTGGTCGCCACAGTATAAGAAAGATGTGGAGGCATTGGAGAGGGTACAGAGGAGGTTTACTAGGCTGTTGCCTGGTATGGAGGGCAGGTCCTATGAAGAGAGGTTGAAGGATTTGAGGTTGTTTTCGTTAGAAAGGAGGCGGCTAAGGGGGGATCTTATTGAAACATATAAGATAATTATAGGTTTGGATAGGGTGGACAGTGATAGCCTTTTTCCTAGGATGGAAAAAGCTAGCACGAGGGGACACACCTTTAAATTAAGGGGTATGAGTTATAGGACGGATATCAGAGGTAGGTTCTTTACTCAAAGAGTGATTAGGAGTGGAATGCCCTGCCTGCAGCTGTTGTAGATGCGCCAAGTTTGGTGGCGTTTAAGAGGTTAGTTGATAAGTATATGGAAGAGAAGGGAATGGTTTAGTTAGGAGGGGCATGCTTTTTATTTTGGTCGGCACAACATCGAAGGCCGAAGGGCCTGTTCTGTGCTGTATTGTTCTATGTTCTATGTTCTATGTTCTATTTTAAATCAGTTTTCTATATCCCTCCATTCCCATTCTGTTCATGTGCCCATCTAAGTATTTCTTAAGTAACTCCAGAGTGCCTGCCTCCACCACTTTACTTGGCAGCGCATTCCATACCCCCACCACCCTCTGTGTGAAAAAACTCCCTCTAGCATCCAAATTATACCTTACCCCACTCACCCTAGGCCCATGACCCCTCGTGCTACTAAGTTAGTTGCTTCAACCTCACTTTCCCTTGATGGAGTTGCTGGGTGTTGCACTTATTAACCTCTGGCCATGCAGTTATAATCCCTAAGAGCTTTTGCCACTGCAGACCATTCTTTCCTGATACTGTTATAGAGTTGTTTGCATGTGTGGGTGGTTTGCAGGGCAGCCTTGCGTTCAGCAGTTCCCCATGACATCAGCTCTTAGATTATCATAATGTCAATGTCCTCTTCACGTTCAGCATGCTCAGTGATGGGTAGATGAGATCTGGAAAGGCCATCTGCTAAGTATAGTCCCTTACCAGGCTTGTTGATCACACTGAGATAGTTGGAATTTGAGCATCATTCTCTGCAGATGTGGTGAAGCAGTATGGAGGGGCTTTTTGAGAATGCTGATGGGTGGCTGGTAATCAGTTTCAATAGTGGCAGGATAGCCATAAATGAATTTGTGAAATTTCTGACAGACTAAAACAAAGGCAAGGAGTTCTTTCTTAATCAGGGTGTAGAGAGTTTCAGTGTCAGTGAGAGCCCTTGATTCAAAAGACATTGGTCTGCATTCTGAATGCACAGTACTTCAAGTCCATGCTGAAATGCCTCTGCAGGTGTTTGAAGTAGAATAACACAGGAGGGTCTGAAAGCAGGTCCTTGACTCTTGTTGAATGCATTGTAGCGGTATTCACTTTTCTATAGCAAGGAATGATCTTCGATTGGTAATTTGTCATGCCAAGGAATGCTGAAGGGCAAGATTGGCATCTGGAGTAGGCATTTGCCATTTGCCTTATCTGGATCTCACTTCACACCATCGGCAGTCTGCAGGTGACCCATATAGGGGACCTTACCCACTCTGAATTTACATCTGGCAGAGTTGAGCTTCAACTGTATGGTTCTGATTCTGTCAAAGATAAAACACAGGGGTTCATTGCCCTCCTCCACTGTGCACTCCCCAAATTAGAATGTCATCAGTGATTTCACAAGGTTTTCCTGCAAAGAGCTGTTCCATGGACCTTTGGTAGGGCTCACTACTAATGAAAATGCCATTTGGCAAGAATCTGGATCTTCCACTGAAGACATGAACATTGTAAGCTATGAGGATTCTTCTTCATCAAATAGGATTTGCCAAAATCTGCATTTTCCATCCAAGATGCTGAAGACCTTGTTAAGGTGAATACTGTGCCATCTTTCTTCACTGCAGCTATGGATTTATAACACCAAGTCTTCTCATTCTGATTAATTCATCAGTTACCTACTGGTTCATGGCAAGGGATACCCTTCTTAAAATGCAGACAGTGGGTGATACTGAATCATATATCCTTATGTGATATGTAACAGACAGTTCCCCAATAACATTATAATCAAATAAGTTGCTACATTCCAGTGTCCTTGGTGTTTATTGTTGTGTGCACATCCGGCCTCAGGGAGCTTAGTCTAAGTGCAAGGCTATCATGGAGACCTAGCAGTTGTTTAATTTCCTGGTCGACTATGTGGAATTGGAACTTCCCCTACCTGGGATCCAAGGTGATTGAACATTCTGTGCATATGGTCTGTCCACCACGTGCAATACAGTTCACTTCGTTGATAGAATCAAGTGCATAATAGGGCTCAATTTTCTTCAGCAGCGGCTTTGACAACACATTGCATTTTGTCTCAGTATCAATTTAGTCTTTTAGTTTGGCATTATTGAGAGCAATGATGAGCGTTGCGAATATTTCCCCCTTTCCAGTGATGAGGTGAACATTTTCACAGTAAATTGTTTGCTGGGGCTCAAGGTTTCATTTATTTCCAGCACATTCACTTTGTTTCTATGACGGAGAGGTAGTGGCTGCAGCATGTCTTGTGATAGGAGCTGGTTAGCATGGCTTTGATCTGCAACACTTAGCAAAGTGATTCTGTTTCCCACAGTCGTTAACAGTGTTAGCGAAATGCAAAGCATGTACTTCCTTTTTTTGTGGGATACTGGTCACTGCAGTTTGAACAGTGTGGTGTTTTGTACTGAAAAGACTTCAGCTTCTTTTAATTCCCTAGTGCTCCTCTCAGTCTGTTCATTCACCACGCAAACATTAATGGCGGATTCCATAACCCTACATTTTTTTGCAGAGCAGCTACTTGTACGCATGGTCATTGTTTATTCCACACACTTCACAGTCTCTTACAAGTTGGTCTGTGGGAGCATCAGAATCGCTTTTTTTCCCCAGAATTTTCAGTATTGAGCCAAACAACTATATCAATTCATCAGTTTTCTGAAGAGTAGTATTAAAAGCATACCTATCCATGATTACATTTTTTTAACAGGCATGAAGGTTTGTTCAAATTTCTTGACTCATACCTCAGGATCCTCTTGGCCTTCCCCTTTTTGGAGTGCAAGGGATTCCAATTTCCCCATAGCCTCCAGGTCAGTATTGTGTAGACTCGGATGTTCTTTGATTTGTCAAACAGACAGGCATAGCAGAATCCTCGCTATTCCTTCTTCAACCTTTTCCAATTGTTCGTGATGTTCTCATCCAGAAATAAGCAGTTCAATGCATTGGAGTCCTTGGGCCATCTCAACTCCTGTCACCATGTATTAATGTAGGGAGATGACACAGGCAATAACTTCAACAGTTTATTAAAGAGGTTTTTGGCTGTCCTATCATGTTGCGTCGCTAGCCTTGGAGAAGTGACCTGCGATGCTCTCCTGCATATTGTGTATCACTATTGTTGCACAAGTCATATGGCAATATGTTATTGAATACACTTTTTACTGTGTTCATTAAGAATTATTGTGTTCTTTAATGGGTGCTCTTATCCAGGAGTAGTACCAGGAAGAAGCTCTGCTCAGGAAACCACAGGCCCGAAGACCTTCAAATTCCAGTCATTCAAATGGATGGAGAATCGAAGAGTTGTTTCTGTTATTTTCTGTTTTTATTTCAGGTTCTAGCATCTGCAGTAATTTGCTTTTATATTATACCCATCTCTTTCTCACTCAGCACCTAGCCACTATTCAGAATAGATCATTTACAATTTAATTACAAATTGAGCATCTGGTAATGAACCAGCTCTGAACAATGATCCTAAACAATGAGAAGCATCACTCAGTGAAACTGGGTCAAAATTACTCCACTGACATCTGCAGGGTGACATCTATTAACTGTTCCCCTAAACCAACATCAAGTTCTTGATTACTATCCACACTGTCAACAGTGGCCACCATTTATCTACTTCAGCCTCCAAAACCACTCAACAAAATTAGAAAAAAATGTTGATGGAACTTCAGGAAACCCAATTCAATTTTGTTAACGGTGATTTCTGAATTAATTCCATAGCATATCTTTTCAACTGAAGGATTTTGTGGTACTTTCTGAAAATATCCAATTTCCGGTGTCATCTAGTTCTTGCCTTTTTGCACCATGCCCAGACAAAGAGGCACTGCCCTACTGAATATGTATGAGGCATCAGGCAACCCACATATCACAGGCCACCTACTTGAATCAGTTGATGGTGCTTAATTGTAAAGGCCACTGGGAAGAAATTACCTCACAAGTAGATTTTATTGAGTTGAAAAGCTGGAGGCTCACCCAACCCCTGGATCCTGTCCAGCATCCAACAATGCAGACCTGATCATCTGCGTCAGCCAATTCCATTGCCAGTCACTCACCTAAAGTGGCCAGGGTCCCCTGCACCAAAGAGTTTGGACAGAAAAAGTACATGATGATCGAAGTCACAGTACTGTGTAATATGAAACATGACACGGAAGCCAATCACAAATGACATGTACCCTGAATTTCTGAATAGCATTGCGCTATAAGCTTGCAATTGGGTATCGATTTCCTTCACTTGGGTTGTCCTTGAAAGCATGTCCTAGCAGCATGATACAACTGAAATTGATTATCTTGGACATAGTTGCTGGGTTGTAGTGAGAAGTATCATGTCTCAACAGTCCACAGAGTAGAATTTTTGCTTAAGGATCTTGATAATATAATAATTCTAGTTGAGGCATGTATCTCATCATGTTTGCATTTGGCTACAATTCAGGAATATTTCAATAGGATTATGAAACAAGTTTGCAAAAAATAGAAATGGTCTTCAACCAGCCACCTGCCTATTTATTCTACATGATTTTACAAATAATCTGGAGACCCTGGATTGCTGCATAGTTAAGACATGAAGGGTGCTTCTTGACTAATGGCTACTGACTTGGATCAATGATGTTTTATAGTTAGATTCAACCTGCACGTTAATTCAATAAAACCTTTTCTGTTCAAAAGGCCTTCATGCACACTCGGAAATGGTAACATCCAGCGAAAGCCCTCCACCCTTTCCAGCTGATGTTCTTTTTTGATGTAATACGTAAGCCTAGAAATTCAACAGTGTCACACCCCTTCTTTGGATGCAAAAATCTTGCCTTCCAATATAGTGAGCAGGATACACACTCTCACTACCCAGCTTGTGCATACAGTATTGATAATAAGAAATACATCGCCATTCCTTCACAGGCACTGGGTCAAAATCCTAGAATTTCCTCCTTAACAGCACTGTGGGTCAACCTGCGGAACATGGACTGCAGCGATTCAAGAAGGCAGCCCACCACTGCCTTCTCAAGGGCAACTAGGGTTGGGCAATAAGTGCTGACCAGCAATGCCCATATATCACAAATGAATAAAAAAAAGACAATGAAATGTCCAGGGCCTACCCTAAAGCACAATAGGATCTTTTGCATGCACAAATAAGGGACCCAACACCAGCTTGAGGTCCTTAAAGTATAGTTGCCTGAATTTGCTGTATAATCATGCCTAACTCATCCTTTCGCTGCAGCACAAACAAACACTTCAGGAATATTTGACACAGAAGTTAAAGAAATGACCAAAAATGGTAGGCTCCATGTCAAATAGAAAGGAAAGTATCCCTCCTCGCAGAACCAACAACTTTGTAATGTATTTTCAGTAAGGAAGGGTAATCTTAAGAATCAAAGTACAAAAAGCCAGGGTCAAGGTATGAGCTTATTAATTCACTGGTACGTGAGAGTCTAGGAATATAAGGAGAATACGACAGAATGTGAGGAAGGCAGTGTTGGCCCAAACAATGCAAAATGCTGCATTTAATCACATTAATGTGAAGTCCTGGCTTTGTAAGCAATTGACCGCTGGCTGTCAGACAACTTCCCTTTGTCCCACTTTTTAACTATTGCACACTGGTGTCCAAGCAGATCATGTAAATATGACCCAAGGCCCAATATCAGGTGTGCCTCAGATTGGCTCATTCCAGCGCCAAACAATTTCTAGGCCGTTATATACATCAACAAATCCCAGAAGTGGCATAAGGTGTTGGGATCCAGCAGGATGGATCACCTCCCAATTTTCCACTCAGCCTCCTCCCACAAAATAATCCCAAAATTGAGTGGAACAGCAGAAGATCTGCCCCATGGTGATTTGATTGGCTGAGCAAATGATTCTTGTTTGGAACAGAAACTGTACTGATGCAACAAGTTGCAGCTGGAATCCCACATCGCCAGATCAAATAACAGTACAGCTGTTTTCCAACTATCTTGGAGTTCATTTACAGAACAGCACTTGTATGAGCATTTGGTACAAAACACACAGTGTACAATTCAATAAAAACATGTGCTCCTTTTGAATAATGGTGCAGTTAGTTTGAATGATTTGACCAGAGATAGATTGGTCATTTTTAAATCGGTAAGATGCTCCCCGATTTTCCAAGAATAATATATAAGTACAAACATTCTTAAAGAAGGGAAATTTAGTTGCAAGTATTCTAAATTGGTGAATCTATACAATCTCCCATACATTCAAAGATATTAAAATAACTGCATTAAAAATTAGGAAGCATTGCAGCTGTGTTATTGGATGGATGCTTAATGCGTTCACAAAACATTCCTCTATCTGCTATTTTAACTGAAACATTTATTTTAATTTAAGGTGTTAACACTGAATAGCAAAGAAAGAAATGTCAAATCAATATGCTAAACTTTTGTTCATTAATATGTCAATAGCAATAATCAACATAAAATGTGCATTAAATATTACTTGGCTTTGAAAAGAAAACAGTAAATATCTCATTTGAACTGGTCCTCTATAATGACTGCAACGACAAAACACTCAGTTTCATGTTTATGTTCCTAATAAAAAGGTTTGCACCAGAAATGCTGAGGTTTACCCCATGGAATAATCCATATTTTGTTGGTCAAATGATCTTTTGGCCTACACCAGACCTGAAATTGCAGCGAGTCAGAACCTTCAAAGAGAAAAGACAAAGTGAGTACCTTTCATCGGGAGTTTCAGCATTTTGTTTCAGATTATCTGCATTTATAGTTCTTCCTTTTTATTCTCTATTCCCATTAAATGAAATTATTATTGTTGATGAGATTATTGCACAAATACTTGAAATGACATTCCTCTTCTTACTATTTTAAATGTATAAACAAATTTGTTGAATCATCAACTTGCATAATAGGTAGAAATGCCAGACAAACTTTAAAGTTTAAGTTTATTTTATTAATTACAAGTAGGCTTACATTAACACTGCAATGAGGTTACTATGAAAACCTCCTAGTTGCCACACTGTGATGTACCTATTCGGGTGTACCAAAAAGAATTTAGCATAGTCAATGCACCTAACCAGCACATCTTTCAGACTGTGGAAGGAAACCAGAAGACCCAGAGTAAACCTATGCAGACACAGGGAGAACATGCAGGCTCCACATAGACAATGACCCAAACTTTTACAGATGCACCGTAGAAGGCATTCTTTCTGGTTGTATCACAGCTTGGTATGGCTCCCGCTCTGTCCAAGACGGTAAGGAACTAAAAAAGGTCATGAATGTAGCCCAATCCATCACGCAAACCAGTCTCTCACCCATTGATTCTGTCAACACTTCCCACTGCCTCGGCAAAGCAGCCAGCATAATTAAGGACACCACACAATCTAGACATTCTCACTTCCATTTTCTTCCATTGGGAAAAAGATACAAAAGTCGGACCACTGTGCTAACCACTGTGTCACCGTCCAGCCTCCAGGAGACAGGCAATTACTAGCTTCTCAGTGTCCTGATCATAAACAATAGGTTCCAGGTATTTTTAGGCTTCAAAGAATAATTTGATCAATACGTTTTTACACAGAGGTTTGGATTATGTTGAATGAAAATTACAGTGGTAGCCATTATTTTCCATTTGCATTGTCAGTACGGCATGAACCACACTGTCCAATCATAGAGGTAAATCTTTTTCATTGGTTCAGACACTGTAAAACTTGCTTGGAAATGAAATAAGTTGTTGTTTATTTCCAGAAGTAAACAACTTAGTGTGAGCATTGTCTCATAGATGATAAATGCATTGACAATGAAACAGAATGAATTGTATGAATGAAATAAATTTCTCTCTTCACCCACACTGCAAGGATTCTCATTTAATGTATGTGCTACCATACTGTCTCAGATGGTTTAATTAAATCCTGTGCAACACCTCCAGATTCTGTTATTCTGAAGCAGCTGAACTAAAGATGAACCTCTTTTTGGTTTCAATTTTGAATATTATCCAACGTTGGCTGTTCAGGAATATCCCAAAAACTGAAACCTGGTTTCAACACTCCATGGTGAGAAAAACTTGGTATGTCGATTGTGAATAAAGTATTCATTACTAATTTTCAATACACATATGTGTGGCACATAAAATCCTTGTGCCACAGGAAACGCCATGGCACTGAACTTCCATTAACCAACTTGGCTTCAATGTGAGCCCTGCCCCAAATCTCACAGCTGAGTTTATGCAAATGCCAACCTTCCTGTATTGACATTACTGGGCACCAGTCTTATGGACACGTCAGGCTATGAATGGCACAAAACAGCCTGGCTAATGATCTGGATGCTTTTTGCATTTATTTTTGCTCAGCATCTCCAACCCAAACAGCAATTGCTGGTCCTGATTTTAATTGTTTTAGCAGAAAGATCAGTGATTAGGAGATATAGATTTAAAGTGAATAAAGGCAAGGCTTTAATGCCAGGAGTGTTATAAGTAAAATGGATGAGTTAAGAGTGAGTACTGACACATGGAATTGTGATATGGTAGCATCACAGAGACATGATTGAGGGAGGGGCAGATTGCAGCTATATCCTCATTCTGATATAGAGTTATGGAATTCTCCCAAGAAAATTCTGATTACCAAATTCACGTAAAAACTGGAGTAAATCTCATTGCTTTTTTTTCAGTGGGATTTTCAAAATGAATCTCCCTAACTCTGTGCATCACACAATGCCCTAGTAAGATTCACTATAAAAATCAATGGTTGGGAATCATTCCTGCTGGAGAGGCCAGTAGAATAGCACTGAGTGGGGAACTGCATATGCACCTATCTGTCAGAACGGAGATCAGTGCAAGTGCAGTAGGCCTGCACTGCTGGTCTCATGATCATTAGTCAGCCCCACAACCCTATTCGCTGCCTCTCTGATGCCCTGACTCCCTGGCCCACTTTGATGTCCCCCTGCACAGGCAATCCCAGCTTCCCGATACCCCTTCCCCGCAGTCCCTATTCCCAGCTCCTGAAATTTTGGCCTCACCCCACAGTCCTGAACCTCACCTGTCCCGACTACCCTCCAGCCCTCTCCCCCATACCCCACTACAACTACAATCCTCCCCAACAGCCAGCCCCAATTATTGGTCTCCCTCTCTCTGTTGCCCAGCGCGAGTGCAGAGTGGCAGTGGGACACACACACACACCGATCTCCCACACAGAGACCTTGCCCCTGTAGGCCCCAATCTCTCTCTCTCTCCCCCCCCTTTCCCCCCCCCCCCCCCCACACACACACACACACACACACACACACACACACACACACACACGCCTTCTTGGCACTGCTAGAGCAGCACAGCGGTCTGGGAAAATTGTCCCTAGAATCTTCAGGTGAGATATGGGAGAAGGGGGTTAAAGAAGAACGGGCACTGTATTTGTGGCTAAGATGTCAGTTATTGCAGTAAGGAGAGATGACATATTGAAGGGGCAACAAATGAAGCTTTGTCAATCCGGCTTGGGAATACAAAAGGTCCAGCCATATTGCTGGTGTTTATTATACACCTTCAGATAGTCAGTGGGAAATTAAGGAGCATGTGTGTGCGCAATTCACAGAGATGAGTAAAAACAGTAACAATATTGGGTGTTTCCAACTTTGTCAACATTAATTGTGATAGACATAGATGGAGTGGATTTCTTAAAATGTGTACACAAGAAACTTTTAGGCCAATATGCAGAGGATTCAACAAGGAAGGAACAGTGGTGGACCCAATTCTGGGGAATGAAGCCACACAGATGGTTGAGGTAATAGTGAGAGAGCATTTTAGTTATAGCAATCACAACATGGTAGAATTTAAGCTTGTTGTAACAAAGTAATTAAAAAGTTGCATTAAAAAGGCAAATAAGAAGGCAATGGGGATGTACAGGCCCAACAGTTCCCTGTAGGGTGATAGGAAGGAGTAAAAAGCCCAGAAAATCATGGATGACTAAAGATATTCAGGATACGATGAGAAGAGAAAGAAAATCTTTTAGAAAGTACAAAAGGAGGAAATTAATGGAGGCAATAATGAAGTATAGAAAGTGCACGATGGAAATTAGGAAAGCAATTAGCAAAGCAAAATGGGGCTATGAGAAAGCTCTGGCTAGTAAAAGTAGAGAAAATCCCAAGATATTCTATAAATATATCAAAGGGAAAAGAATAATCAGGGCACGAGTAGGGTCCATTAGGGATCAAGGAGGCAATCTCTGGGTGCAGTGAGGGGAGAACAGTGCAATGTTGAACAAATACTTCAGACCCAAGAAAATGAGGATGAAGATATGGAACTCCAGGAGAGAGACTGTGAAGTTCTTGAAAAAATTGATACAGGGAAATATAAGGTATTCGAGGTGTTGACAGGCTTAAAAGTGGATTAACTGTTTCCCAGACTATTGTGAGAGACAAGGGAGGAGATTACAGGAGCTCTCAGTCAAAATTTTAATTCCTCTCTGAGAAAGATGCCAGAGGACTGGAGAACAATTACGTGGTTCCACTATTTAAGGGATATATGGATAAACCGGGGAATTACAAATCAGTGAGCATCATATCAATGATAGGGAAACTATTGGAGAAAATTTTGAAAGAGATAAGCTATCTTCACTTGGAGAAGCAAGGCTTGATCAGGATAGTCATTTTGGATATGTTAGAGGGAGATCATGCAAATTTGATTGAATTTTTTTGAGGAGGTGACCGGGTGTGTAGATGAGGGTAGTGCAGTCTAACAGCATTGAAGTAGGTAGACCTTAGCAAAGCCTTTAACAAGGTCCTACATAGGAGACTTATAAAGAAGGTAAAGGGAGACAGGATAATTTGATAAGATTAATTCAAAATTGGCTCAGTTATAGGAAATAGAGGGCGATGACCAAAGTCCTCTTTAGTGACTGGATGCCAGTGTAAGTGGAGTACCACAGGGATCTATGCTAGGTCCCCTATTATTCGTCATTTATATAAATGACATAGGCCACTATGTAGGATTAATAATTTTGCAGATGACACAAAAATTGGTCATGTGGTTAACAGTGAGGTTGAGTGTCTTGAGCTACAAAAGATATAGATGGGATGGTCAAACGAGCAGGTAAGTGGCAGATGGAATTTAACTCTGAAAAGGGGGAAGTGATACATTTTGAAAGCAGTAATTTGCCAAGGAAGTATTCAATGAATGGTAGCGCACTAAGGAGTTTTATGGAACAAAGGGACATTGACATGTTTGTCCACAGGTCTCTGAAGGCGGAAGGGCCTGTTTGTACGGTGGTGAGAAATGCGTATGGGACACTTGCCTTTATCACCTGAGGCATAGATTACAAAAAGCATGGGGATCGTATTGGAGTTGTATAGAACTTTGGTGAGACAACAGCTGGAAAACTGTGAAGGCTGGAATATGCTGCCTGGGAGAGTGGTAGAGACAGATTGCCTCACATCTTTTAAAAGTATCTGAATGAAAACTTGGCATGTCAAAACATTCAAGGCTATGGGCTAAGTGCTGGTAAATGGGATTAGATAGTAGGTCAGGTCTTTCTCATGCGTCAGTGCAGATTTGATGGGCCGATGGGTCTCTTCTGCACAGTGTGATTTTCCGATTGAAAGATTAGTGGAGAGAGGAGATCAAGTATTTTCAGTACAGGGTAATATCAGGCAGTTCTTGGTAATCTGGCTTTCTAAGTAAATTGATAAGATGAATGATTCATGCACCTTGAATGTCCTCCATTTCCTGAGGCAGAAAGTACAGAATAGGGAGTACATAAGTTTCCCTCTTGTGCCTTGAGGAGCACCCATTCATGAAGGAAATCCTTTGACTTACCTGGAGTAGCCTTCCACATCCTATTACATTCTGGAAGGAAAGGCACAGTTAAAATGCCAGGAGAGTCAACTGATACAATAGGACCTCTCTTTGCCTAAATTCATGCCTGTCTCAAATGGCCACCTCTAATTTCAAAATCCTGCAGGTTAATATTAAATGTCCATGTTCAGTTCTAAGCAGGAAATTAAAATAGTCATTTCTTAACAGCATTGAAGTAGGTAGACCTTCCATCAAAATACCTAATTGAACTTCAAATGAACATAAGGTTTGCATTTTTGCTACTCCATCTAGAAAATCATTCCCGATGTTTATCAGTCTCTACATCAAGAAACTCTTCCCATTTTCTGTAATAAAATGTCTTTCTACCAGCTATAATGACTTGTTCTAATATTTGGTTTACCTTGAAGTAGTGCCTTATATACATTAATTAATATCCAGTATATTTGCATGACATCCCCTCTTAGTTGCTTTTTTTTCAAGGCTAAAGAGCTTTTCCTTTGTAACTATATCTGTACTACCTGTATCAGCTTTCTGGCTCTTGTACAACATTAATATGTACCAGTTAAACAATTCTAACAGATGAGCATTTGCAACAGAGGGGATTGACACAAGGGAGGTGTGAGACAGCAGTCAGACAAAAAACTTATCAGCCAGAAAACACCTCCAACAGAAATGTATAGGAGTGAGCTCAAGCTTTAAGGAAATAGACATTTTGACAGGTTCACACTTCAATGAAATTGATCAATTCTGATTTAGACAGAAAATGAATGATAGAGTTTAGGGTGACAAGAAAGACCCTTGCTCATAACTATTGCTTTCACGGACCTTTGTTTTCACTGGCATTCTGACAGTAACACTTATGTAAAGTAGCATGGTTACCCTCCAGCATGACTACTGTTGCCATGGAACTTCAAGGGCTTTTAACATAATTGGAACAGTTCCGAAAACTTGAAACTGCTGTGTGAAATGTTGGTAAAGGAATCCAAATCCACACTTTGGATTAGGAAATGGAAAAAACACAGAATGTGAGTCGAATCTATAACTCTTCTAAGACTTGGACAGTGTTCCATTTGACAGATACCATTTTGTTTTCAATTCATAAATCTAATAATCACCAAATCATACTTACCTTTAAGGTGACTTTCACAGTTACGAAATGAGATGAAAAAGATGAACACCTTAAACATAAAAATTGGAAAATGCCTCTTTCCCCATGGCTGCTGATCAGATTGCATATTCCCAAACCACGGGTCCATGCAATTTCATTCTGGACAAAGCCATATTCTTCAAAAAAAGATCTTAAAATATTTTCTTTTGCCAGTACATTGAAATTACAGAAGCAAATGATTATATCACTGATCAGTTAAAAACAATTGCTCTCGCTGATTTCTGAAACAGATAGGTTAGTAAAGAACAAAGAAAAGTACAGCATAGGAACAGGCCCTTGAGTCCCCCAAGCCTGCACTGATCATAATACCCTAACAAAGAAACAAAACCTTCTGCCCTTACACGGACCATATCTCTCTACTCATTCCTATTCATGTACCATCCAGATGCCTTTTAAATGTTGCTGATGGGCCTGCTGCCATCACCTCCTCTGGCAGAACGTTCCAAGCACCCACCACTCTTCGTGTGAAAAAAACTTCCCCCACTTTCCCCTTCTCACCTTGAACCTGTGTCCCCGTGTAACTGACAATTCCATCCTCAGAATAAGCATCTGACCATTCACCCTGCAAATGCCTCTCATAATTTTGTAGACCTCTATCAGGTCTCCCGAAAACATTAATCTAAAAACAATCACTCTGAAAAATTACCCAGAAAAAGAATCTGACCGGAATTCTCCAGCTACTCCGCCGCTGCCAGTAAAAATGGCGAATTTGGCGCTGAGCTAAATCTCCACTCTCTGCAGCGGGACCAGAGAATCCTGGCTGTGGGTGAGCTAGAAGAATTCATGTTTATATACAACACGCTAGAATATCCTCAAGCAGCCTTATGTCCCTCAAGAGACAAGAGGATAAGTAAGTAAATAATAATATCCTCAGGATTTAAATTTATGCAGCACTTTACAGGGGAATGACAGACTGATTACAATTATTTCCAACAATGAACATGTCTGTGAGATGTGCTGCAGAGCACAGGATCTTCAGATGATTGAAATATTTTTTAGGCCTATGGCCTAAATCAAGCAGGCTGAAAATGGAGGGGCTGTAAGACCTTTATGAAAACAAGTGGAGGTGTCCATGGAAAGAAGTTGCTTAGGTACAGTGAAAGGTAGCAATGCTATATTCAACACGTCCCACACAGCATCTCAAGTGCTGCAATTGATATAATGGCCTTCCCTTACAACCAAGGTAAGAATGGACCTTCCATGGTTGCACTAAGAATGCCAATTTAAGCATGTTTGGCACTTTCAATCACTTTTCCCTTACTGAATTGAAGAATTTTACTAATTTGTTCTCAGTGTTTAAGAGGTACCCTGGGATCCTTCACATCCCAAACCTTCAGCTGTAAGTATTTATTCATTCATTCACAGTCCTTTAGTTGAATGAATCCCACAGAAAGCCTCGTATGATATGTAATTGTCCTCTTCCTGCATTTCCATTATGTTTGATGACACCTGAGTAGGAGGTTATCTCATTATTAACAGAGGTGGGTGGATTAATACTGCCTGCTTTCCTATGAAAAGAGAAGAAAAGGAGAGCAAGTGCAAATTGTCTTTTTCCAACTCGTTTCACTGATATTCGTTAATGCATTTCAAGAGAAGTATGTATACTCATAGCCTATTCACTTACAGAATGAGTAGCTCGTTGATATTTTCTATCAACATTGTACTTTCATTCATGTCTACTTTTTCGTTAAAATTAGGGTGCAGAGTAAAACATGACCTGAAATTACTCAGGATGGGAGTAAACAACACCAGAATTAAAAGAAGTACGAGCAGTCAACTGTTTGCACCAAGTTTTTGGTGTCAAGAAATTGCACCAGTATTTGTACAGTAGGCATTTTGCCATTGTTAATGATCATTTTTGGGTCTTTTTAAAGAAGACAAGACTCTCCCAACAATCACATCAGCAAGAATTCAGCTTTGGATATTAATGCTCACTGCCTTTGTAATTGCTTCAAGTTTATTAAATGACAATTTGTACAGGGAAACATTTCATATTCTGATTAGAATAGAATTCCCATTGGTAGACTACCAGATCAGACAAAGTTTAATGTACCTGTGGAGGCTTTTACTGTCTGTTATATATTCCTGGCTAGCTTTCTCTCATTTTCCAATTTCTCTCATTTTTTAAATTATCCTTTGCTGTTTTCTAAATTTTTCCCAATTTTCTGACCTGTCACTATATTTTGAAGCATTGTACATCTTTTCTTTCAATCTGATGCAATATTTAATTCCCTCAGTCAGCCACAGATGATGCATCCTCTTGTAGAATCTTTCTTTCTCAATAGAATGCATTGCTGAAAGGAAGACGTGCCATCAAAGCATTTTGTCTGGCACTTATTAGGACAGTTCGCAAGAATACGAATAGGAAAGGGAAGAACAAGTTACACAGCATGAGAAGGGAATGCTGACTGGTTGGGCAAGTGGACCCAGATTGGTAGAAGCGTTGCCGTGAAGAATGCACAGTGAACAATTAACTGTTCAAATTCATTACACGAACAAGGAATATTCAACTTCTTGAGTCTGCTCTGCTATTTAATAAGATCTGATGTGATGTGATCACATCAGATCTTATTAAATAGCAGAGCAGAATCTGCATCCTACCTACTCCCAATCCCACCTCTGCCCAAAAAATATTCAAAAACTCTGTTTTCGCTGTTTTTTCAGGAAGATTCATGATTCATCAGAATTTTTTTTTTGCCTTGCCTTTGTTTTAAATGGGTGACATCTTATTTGTAAACAGGAACCCCAAGCTCTAGATTCTCCCAGAAAAGGAAACATCCTCTCCATATTCATCCCATCAAGATTCCTCAGGATTTTGTATGTTTCAATCAAGTTGTCTCTTACTCTTCTAAATTCCAGCTATTACAAGCCTAGCCTGTCCAAACCATTCGGCTTCATAAGACATCCTACTCATTCCAGGGATTAAGCTAACAAACCCCTGAACTACTTCCAATATGTTTATATCATTCCTTAAGTAAAGTGACCAATACAGCACACAGTACTCCAGTGCAGTACTTTCACTACTGTTCTCCATAACTGAAGCATGTCCTTCCTACCTTAGTATTCAATTCCCTTAGCAATAATTGACCCTATTAACTTTCCTAATTACATTCTGCATCCACATACTAGTCTTTTGCTGTTCATGCATTAAGATACCCAGATCCCTCTACAGCTCAGAGTTCTGCAATATCTCACTGTTTAAATATTATGCTTCTCTTTTATTCTTCATGACAAGATGGACAATTTTACATTTTCCCACTCTAAGGGAGTGATTTTCTCAACTTGTTGCACTGCTCGAGTAATGCAGCTGGAAAGGATACAGTTTTGCAGGCTTCCTGCTGGGCGTCATGGCCTCCAGGAATCTCTAGAACTAAGACTTTTAGCATCATCAGCTCCATGCCAGAAATTGGCATGGAGTCGATTTCAACATTGAAATTAACATTTCCATTTGATTAGCGGACCCGGGACTGAAGCCCCTGGGCCTGATAGTGTTTCCCCTCCTATGGGAGTGGTTCCCACCAGTGGGATTTATTTCTGCTCTCCAATGTGGGAACAGGCAGCCTGAATCTACAGGAGAGAAGAGAGGCCATTGAGGCTCCAGCAGGAGGTCTGGGATAATGGGGCTGCCTCTTGAACAGTGCCAATCTGGGGGTGGTCAGGAAGATCGGGGGTGATCATTGGGGCTGGCCTGGGAAGGTCTGAGGTGCCAGTGATTCTAGAGGCCGACATTACAGGCTCAGTGTGCATGCACCGATCTCCATGCTGACTGATCAGTGCATGTGCAGTGGCCCACTCAGCGCGATGCTGTCGGCCTCTTAGGTAGGAAAAGGCTCTGCCTACAGATTTCCAGAGTGGATCCCACTACGGCTCTCTGAGTGCCAGAGATTCATTATGGAAATTACGCTAAAAAATTCATGGGACTTACTCCCATTTTCCCGCATATTGGGAAATTAGAATCCTCTTGGTGGACTCCTAACCTACATTCCATTTGCCAGCTCTTTACCCACTCACTTTAGCTAACCTATCTATATCTTTTTGTACCCTCCTATTGATCTCCTTCAACTTACTTTCCTACATATCTTGGTGGCATGAACAATTTTGGCAACCATCCCTTCATCCATGTCATTTATATAAATTGTAAACAATTCAGATCCCTACAGCACACCATTCATTATATTTTGCCAATCAGAAACCAAATAGAAAACATTTATAACTACTCTCTGCTTCCTGCTAGCCAGCCAATCTTCTTTATATGTCAATTTGTTACTCCTAAACCACGAGCTTCTATTTTCCACAATAAGATTTCAAAGGCGCTGGTGTGTCCTAGTGTGCTTTTGATACTGTTTTGCATAGTGCAAAGGTTACTATTTTCACCAGCAGTTTGTATCTCTTTGCATTGATTGATCCAATACTTGTCGGCACACAGTACCTTGCTGTCTTTTGTGCTGCCTTGGCTAGAATAAGGTTGTCAAACACGTGAGTTAGAACACAGATTGTAAGCCAGGTGAACTGTGCTCTTTGCTTCAATCACAGCAATCATTTCTGCAAGATGGGTCTCAAAATCAACCTTTGTACCAGTTTCTTTCTTTGCCAAATGTGGTTACTGCAGCTTCATAGCTGATTGAACACACTTCCATGTTTCGTCAACATTATCTGGTAAGATCTCAGGAAGGATTGGTCGAGAGCATCTGAGAACTTCCAAAAATTTTTTACCTTCATTCCTGCATGGAATGCTGATTTGCAGCATGCCACTGTGATCAGAGTTCCATCTTTACTTTACTACTGGCATGTGAGTTATCAGTATCACTGTGATTAGTATGGATATCAAGAATGCTGGACAGATCGCATCTTCTAATGATTATGAGGACAAGTTAGTGCCTGTGCCCAGGTCTCAGATGGCTCCATGATATGTTAAGCTGATGTCTGAAACAAGATGTTAGTAAAGCAAAGTCCGTGATGTGCACTAATATTCTCATCTGATCATTAGTTTAGTCAGATGTAACAGTTAAAAATGTTGCTTTGTACTTTTGCTTATTTTTGAAAAACAATCAAATGATATAAACTATAGTCCTGTGTACAAGGCAGCTGGGGCAATTCAGATAAAGCATAAAATACTCCAAGTTATGAACAACAGGAAGCAGTTGTCTCATTGTCCAACTGCTCCTTTTATTTCACTGATTTTGATTTTCTCTTTCATGTCCCTTATTTCAGTTTGAACAAGGAAGACTGTGAAATTTTTGGGAAGAAACAGTAAGATTCAAGAATATTGACTAAAAAGACATGCTGTTAAAGAAATGAATTATTTTATTCTCTTCTAGACTCCCTCTGCTAGTAAATTTGTATGGTAGCCTCACATGGACAAAATGCACATTTGCATTTTTCAGTACACTACATCTCTCTGCTTCTTATTAAATGAGAGGCATAGCATGCTTCAATATTTTATTGCCAAGAAATAGTTCACTTTGTAACAATCACTTCGGTATTGTGGTTGTTTCCCTCATGGGTATAATATTGACTGATATCAAGTATTGTCACATTTAACTTACATTGTTCAACTGATATTCAGTATTGGAATCAGATTTAACATTTATCAGTGGAGTTTTATTGCTTTGCAAATTACTGTTTTTATGATGACATGCGAACCATGTTTTGCAATAATTGATCTTGTTCACAATAGTGGCTGGGTGTCACAGAGGGTTGCTGACTTTCCAAGATGACTATCATATTTGGCAAGCACATTATCCCTTAGCTATAGCACTCTGTGCTAAATTGCATGTTTTGCTCTTTGTTGACTTTCATTCAATCTTTCTGTTTTTGATTACATTTGCATACATATTAACTATTAACTAATGGTGCATCTCAAAAAGACTTGTGTTCCAAGGATGTGTAAAGATGAGTGTGACTGGAGATTTTGAAGAATTACTCAATAATTATGGGGAAAACGATGCAACCTTTTCTTCCATGACTTGTTTTCAGTTATCATTACATCTATCACTTTTCTCAAGGTGTTCTTGAAGTTCTTGATTTTTCTGTTAACTCTTGTCCAATGGGATATGATTTTTTGATGAGTAAAGCCCAGATAGTTTGCAAATTTACTCAATTTATTGCTGTTGAATTGGGGTCCATTGTCATGTCTCACTGACGGATTCGGAACAAGGAGAAAAACTGGTTCAGCTTTTGCATGCCTGCTGTCATTGCAATTGATGTAACTTTTTTCACGACTGGAAATCTGTCATAGTCGACAATGACAACATGCAGCTATTCACCAGTGTGCAAATCTACAAGATCAACACAGACTTCAGTCCATGACCCTGGAAGACATTGTGAAAGAAGCATGAAAATTTGACATTGCAGTTGCTTGGCATAGCAAACACGGATTGTTTTTGTACTCTACAATGCAGTCAATACCCAGGAAGCACACCTTTTCTTTAACATTTGTGTGGTTTTGACATTTCCCTGTTAGCCTTAATGTGCTATATCGATAATACATTCTTGCAATGAATGTGGAATGATAGTACAGTTGTGATGTAACATGAGATCAGATGTATTTATAATGGTGAGCTAATTTCAACCAATGTGAAGATCTTATGTGTGATCAATTTCATAAGAACATAGGAGTTGGCCATTTGGTATCTTGAGCCTGCTCTGCCATTCAGTTGTATTGCTATTTCCCCGATATCATCAGTGTCTAAAAATTCATCAATTTCTAACTTTAATATACTCCATGGTTGAGTTTCCAAAGCCCTCAGGAATAGAGAATTCCAAAGATTCATCATTTTCTGAGTGCTGAAATTCCTCCTCATCTCAATGTTAGATGGCTTGTCCCTTAATCTGAGAGTGTATCCCCCAGTACTAGACTCAGCAGCCAGAGGAAACATTCTATCTACCGTCTACTCTGTCAAGCCCTGTGAGAATTTTGTAAGGTTCAATGAAATCACCTCTCATTCTTCAAAAATTTAGAGAATACAAGCCAAGTTTCCTCACTCTCTCCTCGTATGACAAACCCATCATTCCAGGGATTATCTGAAGAATGTCTGTTGCACTCATCTATGGCAACTAAAACTACTTAGAGAAGGTGACCAAAACTGTATTCAACAGTCTAGATACAGTCTCACCAAGGTGCTATACAACTGTAGCAAGATATCTTTACTCCTGCACTCAAATCCCCCTGTAATGAAGGCAAACATATCAATTGCCTTTCTAACTGTTGAACCTGCGTACTAGGCTACCCAAGTCCCTTCGAATTTGAATATTTCCCAATTACTCACCATTTAAGAAATACTGTTCTTTTGTTTTTTTTTCTACCGAAATGGATAGCTTCATATTCATTCATACTATATTCCATCTGTTCCTGCCACTTCACTTAGCCTGTCCTAAATCTTCTTGAAGCCTTCTTGCATCCACTTCACAAATTACATTTCCACCTACCTTTGTGTCATCCACAAATTTGGAAACATTACATCTGACATTTATTATATTACATTTTCACATCCAAATCATTTGTGTGGATTGTGAACAGCTGTGGCCCCAGCACTGAACCTTCTGGTGCCCCATTTGTTATGTACTGCCATCCTGAGAATGACTCTTTAATCCTACTCTCTGCTTTCTCTCACTTTATCAATTCTCAATCCACAATAATATATTATCCTGCTGCATGGGACCTTATCAAAAGCCTTCTGAAAATCCAAATCTACTACATCCGCTGGTTCTCCTTTAACAGGCACCGGAGTGTGACAACTAGGAATTTTCACAGTAACTTCAATGCAGTATTATTTGTAAGTCTACTTGTGACAATAATAAATAAATATAAACTTTCAAAACTGATTCCTAACTGTGAGCACATTAGGGTCTATATAGACATGTAACATCTTTCTGATTGCCAGTACCAGCGAGGTGATCAGCATAATGTTGATGTACATATAAGTTGCATATGTAATGTCAATGCAGATCTGTTGGTGTGGAAAATGATAAATGTGTCCCATTCTCCAGATACGACATTAATACTGTATTTGTTCTAATGCCTTTGATTGAAAGTGGTGTTTTTAAAGTCCTGAGAGGTTTCAGTGACTTGTTGTAAGGGAATTTTGTATTACCTGCTTTTCAGGGAATGGGCTAAGCCTAAAATTGATTGAATGTTTTGCCTCCCGTAATACGAATGGATGTTCCATATCTATGAGAGGATCAACATTCAAGCAGCCAATGAATATTGCCACACAAGGCTTGCTATGTCTGATTGAGAGCACAAAAGTACATCTTGAGTCCTCCACTTCCCCATTGGCTACATTCTTTTGCTCTTTTGCTGTGGTACACATATGTGCCATCCTTCTGTTGGTATTGATCTCAGAAATTGATTTTTTTTTAATCAGCAAGAAACAAATGCAAAATAGTTGCTTTCCAATAATTTTATGCTGCTTTCCAGTTACAGGACACTGGACACCGTCCATCCAGTGTGGGAAAGCATTTCCACAGTGGAGACATTCTTTGGACAAGGCACATTTGTGTTTGTGAGGCTGCAGTTGTTGTTTTATAAATGGTTTCTTGACAGGTGAGTGACAAAATTCACTAGACTGCTGCCTCTGACATCTCCTACAGCTTTGTCTTTCTCAAGAGCTTTTCAGTCTAATTGATGAGAGAGACAACTTTTGATTATTTGTGTTTTAGTTTCCCGTTCGATGAGTGGAACAGCACTAAAATTAGCAACTTGATTGCTAGTATCCTCCATGACAATGCAGGAGTGGTCAATTATCTCTCTTATATCTTGCTTAATGCATTGGGAGGCAATTGTTTTCTATATTGTATTTTTCTTGTATGTTATTGCAGCCACATGAAGGGTGAAGCCCCTGTTATACTGCCTCAAAGTCTGACCATAACACAGATTTCTGCGAATTTAGCAAGGATGAAGATACTTACTCAATGTCTTTGCTTAATCATTTATGTGCTGATTGCAAAGAAACGAGTCTGGTGGGATTTCTTGAGTTTAAAACCAAGAGACTTAATTTTCATTCACTTAAAAACCCACCTGGTTAAAGATAAAAAAAATTAAATAAAGTGAACCCACATCCAACGTTCACAACACACACAAGCATACAGAAGTAGGAAGGTTTTTTGGCTAAATTAAAATTCATTGCTAAAAGGTCAAGAAAAATAGAGAGTTCACTATTTATGAATCCTTTGCTGTGGCAGATTTTTCTCCAATTCTCGAGGAACTGAAGCCTATTTGAACTGCAATTTCTAGAGACATTCTCCTTTTTAAAAACATAATCCGTTTGTTCCAAAAGAATTATTTTAAGAGAAAAGAATTGCAGGGTTGTGGGGAGTGGGAGTAGGTGAGCTGCTCTTGCACAACTGGCACAGGCATGAACAGCCAATTGTCCTTTGCTGTGCTGTAACCATTATTCAATTCTATTTCCCAGATCAGGAGGAGTGAAATGCCACACATATCAGCATTCTGCTGAGATCAACTCAATTGATTTAGAACACAGAATAAAATGTGAAACTTCACATTCTATATATTTCAATTGTAGTTTCATTAAGCTGGAAATTGAATTGTTACATATTTATTGTTAATAATTAAATATAACTTACCAGAATTAATTCTTGCAATCAATCTTAGTACCAAGACTTCAGCTGAACAGCTAGGAGTGTCCTGGAGAATTTCATTCCCTAACGTATTTAATTAGAAATCCATCTTAAAATAGCTGTTCCTCAAGCCCAAACATGAAGATTATAGATAGCCAGTCATCTGGCTTTCTGAGATTAGTAACTGTAGTTCAAATGTTTCCAGCAATACTCTAAAGCTGAAAGAAATACTCTAATAATACACTATTGACAAGAACCATCTAAAAACAATCAAATGCTCAGTTTCAATATATCTAACAATAGACTAATAATCATTTAGTAAAATTAGACACCAAATGTATCAAATGAATGGCTTAGGCTAAAGAAAGCTATCCCAAGAATTTGTTTGATCCATTACTGCCTGGTGTAGTGAGTCATTTAAATGTTTCAGCACTTGAGATGACAAGAGATCAAGCTATGGGAAGGGGAAAGATTGAAGCCTTATTAGCTATGAAAAAATGCAATGTCATAAGATATCTCAAAATGCATTTTGCAGTCATCTAGACAGAGGATTATAGAGCTAAAAGGAAAGACATGACTGCTCAAAAAATACAACCAGGTCCCAGATAGCACACAGCAACAACTTCTCCTAATTCTGCACTATCTCTTGATTCCTATTAGATAACATCCTGGGTTGTCTGTTTTCACTTGTCCAAAGGCCCTTGACATTCTCCTCAGGCATGAAGACAACTTCCATATCTCTGCTAACAATACCATTCCTCCACCCTCAAATGGCCATCTCTGCTCTCTCAAACTTATCTCTCAGCTGTCACATTGTGGATGAACTTGAATTTTCTCTTAACAGAATCAATTTTTGTCTTCCACCAAAATCTCTGCACCTTTGTCCCTTTTCCATTCCCTCTTAATTTGCTCGTTCAAACTGAAACTGGTGATGTGCAAGTTCAGCCTCCTATTCAATGACAAGCTGAATGGAGCTAGTCTTTCAAACTCTCATCAAGATTTTTATACTTACAACTGCACAACATTCTGTGCATTTGGAATGATCCTACCAAGATTGCTCTTCAAAATTTGATGCATTATTTCAATATCCCAAGACTTAACTTCTCTGATGCCTTCTTTATTAACTAAAGCAACTTCATGTTATACAGATTCTAATTGCAGGAGGGGCCGTGAGGTGTTCCTGGGGGGCTTCTTTGTGTTACATCTTCTAATTCCCAAAAGTTAGAAATAAGCAATTATTAAACTTAAATTCCTGGAGTTTCATCAAGTGTATTCTTTCAGCTCTCCATGTGGCTGATAAAATAGCAGACTGACACATTGTAACTCAGCATATGACAGCAGTGTGACAATGAATGTGGCACTCCATTATGAGAGTTTATATCCCAATTCACTCCTCACTCTATTTTCAAATCTACAAGTTACAAAGAGGAGGTGGGGGCAAGATCTGCAATTAGCAGGCCTCCAGAGCTGCTCCTTGAGCAGCAAATAGCAAGCTTCTTGAGGGGTTTGTTGTTCTGCACTTTCAAGCTGGAAATTTTCAAATCCGAACAGTCTGGTGCATGTTCGCACATGATGTGGGTCCATTGCAGGGAGCTGTCAACTGAGAAAAAAGTTTGCTTCCAGGGTTTAGCTGTGAGATCACTCAGTCTTGTTTGTCCAATTTTCTGAATGCTGAGTCTTTTGGCCCTTTAAGTTGGAGGCTTTTGGCCCTTTAAGTTTTTGCTCCCTCTCTTGTGCAAAGCAGCAACAGGCCCCATCATGGCTGCTGTAAGCCTTTGGTCTCCTTCTCCAGCAGGCATCTCCACCTCTGGCCCAATTAGAGCATTAACATTTGAAGCTCAGAGAGACACATGTATGGTGTGGGGTCCCAGCACCAGAAACTGTCCATGATCCTGACCCAAATTCTGCTACCATCCTACTCTACAACAAATTCCTATTCTTGCACACTTCCATTCTGTTCCCTGTTCTCCAACATGCTGAATTCAAAATTTTACAAACCACTGCATAGATTCAGCACCTCTCCCTCCACCTTTCTCTGCAACTTTTTCAGCCTTACATTCTCATTTGCACCTTTCAACTCTGGCCACTATGTACTCTTTTTACTCCCTAAATTCTTCCCATCCTGCCTCCAAATGCCTCCTCAAAACTTTTCTTTCCAACTCGCAGCATTACATTTGCAGCACGATAAAAATGCAGGTTGTCATTTGAAAGAAAGATGGTTCAATGTTTCATGGGTGGAATGGCCTTCAACAGCACGAAAGAAAGGTTCCACCTCAAACTGTTAACCTTGCTCTTTCAAATGATGATCAATACTCTGCATGTTTCCAGCATTTTCTACTTTCATTTCACAAAAGTTTGTGTTATGTTAATTCGGCAGCCTGGAAGAAAAGGGTTGTGTTTTCTTTTCAATAGCATATGTTTTCCACCATACTGACAATCTGACTGCCAGGCAATCAAGATTAGATTTATCAGACTGCCAGTAAAAATATAGAATTTGAGACTTTAAGCAAAGATGCTTACAATTAATTTATAAAATTTGGGACATTACATTATTCCACCAAGGCTTTTTCACATATCATTATGTGAGGTGTGATATATTTCTGTCAGTTACCATTCCTTCTAATTATTAAGAAACTGTGGGGGAAAAAAATCAAATTATGGTATCATGCTCCTCAGCTGCTTTTGAGGTTTAAGACCACAAAAAAACTAGCTCACAACAACAGTTGCTATTAGTCTGAAGATCTGACATTCAACACAGTTTAGTTACCTCAAATATGTTCACAGGAAACATATTCTTGGATGAACCTTTGATTTTTTCAGCCAAACCAAAATCATAAGACAATTAATCTGTCCTCAGTCCAAACAAAACCACCAGCATAAATCTGCCTGCCTTTCCGCTTTGGTTGCTAATGATCCTATGTTCGTTCCTCCTGCTCTTTCAGTTTGTGATTATATTCAACTTGCTCAGATCTACAATGCAGTAAAGAGTTTGACCAGTCTGGCTACTGATTAAGCAATTCCAGATCTCCCACACTCCCTATTTTTGAAGCTAGACAAACTATAACAGAAGTTTCCTTCTTTTCCAAATGTCATAAAATGTAAGAAATACAAATGCGGAGACAGAGTGGCGATGATGGATGTTTTCACGTTGGAGAAAATTTGATATCAACAAAAGAACAAAAAGCTTATAGATTTGATGACAGAATTTAACGATCTTCTAATTGCTGATTTGTGAAGTTCTAAGACCTTTGAAATAAGCATTTAGAAAAATTAAACTCCAGAAACTTTTGAGAGCTCTGCAAAGTATTTGGAGCAGGAATAAGCCATATACATTATTTTACCTTTACTCCCCTCGAAAACAATTGAAATATAACAATTCTTAATTTCTTTTCATTGCTCAACTTGTTTTTAATAAACTTTAAAGACTCAGCTCTGCAGGGGATACATAATACAGATCAAGCACATTTCAAAGCTTACAGAATAAATTGAAAACTCAGATAGATGAATATTTAGTTTTAAAGTGACCAATAAATTGTTTGAACTGCATGAGTTCAGAATCAAATCTATGAAATCTGAGGAAAAAGAATTTAATGAAGATGCAAGAATCCATAAGCCTATTTAGTTCTTGAAACATACATTTGATGATGCATGCTTTAAAAACTGAATTAATGCTCACATACCAATGTATTTTTTTCTGGAATATGTGATGCTGATTATACACATAACATCTCTAGAAATTATGCAATCTAATAATATTTTAGATTAGATGACATCCAACCAGCAGCAGATATACGGCAACACCAATAACTGCAAATTCCCCTCCAAGCCATTCATTGTCTGACTTAGAAATATATTGCCTTTCCTTTGCTTTCGCTGGGTCAACAACTTGCAATTCCTTCCCTAACAGCATTGTGGGTCAACTCACAGCACATGGATTGCAATGTTTCAAGAAGGCAGCTTATCGCCACTATAGACAACTGAGGTTGGGAAATAAATGCTGGCCAGCCAACAACACCCATGTCACAAGAGAAAAAATCTTTATATGTCTGAAGAATAGTTAAATTTTAATAATAGCACAGTGGATAGCACTGCTGTCTCACAGCACCAGGGACTTGGGTTTAATTCTCGACTTGGGTCACTGTTTGTGCGAACTGCACTTCTCCCCATATCTGTGTGGGTTTCTTCCGGATGCTCCGGTTTCCTCCCATAGTCAGAAAGACGTGCTGGTTAGTATTGGCCATGCAAAATTCTCGCTCAGTGTACCTGAACAGATGCCAGAGTGTGGCAACTAGGGGATTTTGAGAGTAACTTCATTGCAGTGTTAACATAAGCCTACTTGTGACACTAATAAACTAACTCTAATTTTAAACAATTAAATAATTGTATCTCAATGCAAACATTTCAATGTCGTTATATCCTCATGACAAATGATTGATAATTCTTTTACTTTCACACAGTGAATTTTAGGAAAGTTGTTACTATCTTTTCTAATTCTCCAACATAGAATTAAAAGTCTTAATAAAATATGTTGAATGAAATCTAAACATAAAAAGTGCAATATTAACAACAGATCAGTAGATGTGTGATGTTTACTCTCTCTAATCTCAGAATAATACTGAATAATGAGGTGGTAATTACTCAACAGTAACATTTACAAAGAAGTAAACCATGAATTCATTCTAGAGTACGGACTGCATATTTAAAAACAAATTATAGCTACTGTATATTTAGGTATAACATAGAAGTGATTAGGACACAAATTGAACTCAATAAGGCATGCAAAAATCAATAGGTAGGCAGCATAAAGTTGTTATTTACCTGATTGTTTATTTTGATGAAGTGTAAGGCACTTTAATTGGAGCTTTGGCAAAGGGTCACCTAGACTCTAATCATCAGCTCTTTTCTCTCCTTACAGATACGAGATCTGCTGAGATTTTCCAGCATTTTTTTTTTATTGGTTTTTAATTGGAGTGTCATCCCTTCAGCCAAAATGAAAATACAGGAATACTATTTGGGTGCCATTAAATGTCAAAACACAACTCAGCCATTTTTAAATAAATCATTAGTTTCACTAACTTCCAAGTCCAATTAAAAGGCCACTTTTCCATATGTTTTAACTCTCTGGTGGATGTAAGGTAGTATTTCAAACAGCAGAAAAATTCTCCATGATCCCAGTTAATATTTATCCCCCGATCATCAGCAACAAAATCAGATTATTCCAGAATTTCATGTCAAGACAGCAGTGAGGATAATGGTTCTCATCATTATTTGTGAATCTAGTAAATTCAGACAAGGACAGCTGTGGAATTAATCTCAAAAATGCAATGTGAACAGCAACATTTGTATCTCTTTGCTATTATCCTCAAGAAGCAGCATCTCACTGCCTGGTTTAGTGTGAAATTGGCATTGTTGCACAATAAGAAAGAATCAAACTTGCCACAGAAACTTAAGTCTTGTATATGCAAATAGTCATTTGCTAGTACAGAACTCGAGTATTGATGAAAAAGAGTCATGCTGTCAAAGCTTTTCATCTTGCACTCATCAGGAGAGATTTGCAAAATTACTGATTGTAAAGGGAACAACAATTAACCTGCATGAGACAATAATGCTTAATAGTTCACAAGTGGATTCAAATCAGTAGAGACAATCCTATGGAGAATGCACCTGGCAACAGTTAACTATCTAGCTTTTGTTTAAATTCAAACCAGCAGCTTGGGATATAGGCATTTAAAACTATTACCCACAAGGCTGTTTTTGTACACTGGCTTAGGCTATCTATATTGTCCCACTTCCCCACTGCCTGTCACTGGTTTGCTGACCTATGTGTGCATGTGTGGAGAGAGGAGCTGTTTAGTGTGTATGATTGCATGCATCTGCAGGGTCTGGAAGAAATAGGGGCTAATTACAATGTGTGTTGAGGGGTAGAGTAGATCAACTAGAAATTTAAAAGTTTATTCGTCTTGTCTCACTTAAAATCAATTATGTCAAATGTTCTTTGAGGAATTGTGATGTGATGGTGCTGTAGTAATGCTGAATTGAAATGCAAATATAAATTGTATCTGCTGTTTTCTGGTTAAGGCCTATGAGTTGAAGGGGCTCAGATGAAGTAATAGACTGGTGAGCACATAGTAATATTTTTATAAAGCATTTAAAAACATTTTCATTTGTTGTAATTAGCATACTGATCTAAAATATGCAGCCTTTAATGATTACTTACTGATTATTACAATGTTGCTTTATTGCTGTTTTACTTTCATTGGCATCTGGCGTCATTAATTTTTTAAGTGTTGAATCAAAGGAATAGATTGGGAAGCAGTGTTTTGAGAACCAGATTTTGAGAGACAGTACAATCTAAGATCCAAGAGTAGAATGGATAGTTTGACTCCGAAATCTGTTATGTCCCACAACATCATGTATTGGGCTCATTACTAACAAACATCATGATGTATAGCAGGACCTGAGATTTTAATTTGTTATTTGTGTTTGTGCACAGAAACAGAAATATTGCTGACAGGCACCTGCAAATTCACTACCACAATACAAATTCTTTAATTCATAGTCAGAAAATCAAAATTACATCATTTCAGTATTCATGAGAAGCTAACAATTCACTGTACATGTCAACATTGTATAGTAATGCTGACTACATATTTAAATACAGTAACAGCTAGTCTTTACCTTTTATATAATCCACAGCAAGGTGCAATTTATATTTTTTCAGCAGCAGGATAGATACAGTTCAAAACTGATCAATTCTATGTAACAATAACAATATAATTCTCAATATTGGAACATCGGAGCTGAAGCAGCATATTTCCTGTCAAGCAATCCTGGAACAATGTCTGATACAACTTAAAAAAAACACAAATAAATACATACTTCATTTGAGTTGCAATAGACAAGCCATTACCAACTTCTCCACAATATATCAAGAGCCCTCAAAGTATCACGGGGTGCATATCTTTAAAACAGCCTGCGCATACAGACAAACACTGTCAAGTATTGAAAAATAAAATTGCATATAAAATTAGTGAGAACAAATCTTTAGCCATGCAACTGCATCCAGAGGAAATAAGAACAGAAGATTACCTCCTGACTTGTACAATGCACTTGAAGTCAATATTAAATAACACACATTTGAATTTTCCAGTGTTACCAGCAATGTATTTATTACTAATTTAGCCAGTATGCCTGAGTGAGCTAGCTCTTACTCAGAGCAGACTATTTTAACCCTGATTTGTTTTCTTTTAATGGTTATAGGATCTAGGGCTATTTTTTTTCCTCCAGCCTCTTTGGTGCTTTACAACTTAAAGAAAGAAGTCTCTCTTTGGGATGTCAGAGTCAGAGAGTTGCTCCTCCTGTGTACTTGGGTCAAAGTATTGGGTGTCGAAGTCAGCTGTTTCATTTAGATCAGCGTCCTGCTCGTCGCTGCTCTCAGCACTGTAATCAATCTCTTCAAGACAGCGCGGCTCATCCACATCAAGGACTTGAGTGGTAGGACTACAAATAGAAAATAAATGTTCAAAATTAATATTCAATAGATTTTGGCTGAAACCCATACCCTGCCACAAGAAAAATTATATTTGCAGGATTTAGGTGAATGCAGAAGATTTATTTTAGTATTAAAAAGCTAAAATAACTTAAGACAAAGCATAAGACTAACATCCTGCCAATCATTTAGGAATGACGCAAACCTCTATACATGTTACATATATGCAAAAAAATTGTAAGTACATGGTAAAATGCCAAAGACACGGGGCTGGTTTTTTTGAAGAGCGGCAGCAGAGGGCACGAAGGTGGAAATTCATGCAATTTTGTGCTCCGACCTACAACTTCACACCATCCTTGGCAGCCATAACTCACTTTCTTTATCCTTTAATGGGATGTGGATGTTACTAGCAAGGCAAGCGCCTGTTGCCCATCCGTAATTGTCCTTCAACTGAGTGGCTTGCTAGGTCATTTCAGAGGGCAATTAAGAGTCAACTATACTGCCATGGGCCTGGAGTCACATTTAGACCAAACCAGATAAGTTTTTGAAATGTCTTCAGAGTCAGTTTTAGGTTACCTACATCAGGACTTTGACCTCTTGATGGAGGAGGATGCCAATTCCAGAGCTAAAGAGTCTCCCCAGGCTCAGGAGCCTGTCCTGACATTCCTGATTAGACAGGTTTCTCTGATTAGCCAATTAATTGACAGCCTTCTCAAAAATTGCTTCCAGATTTCCACCATTGGTTTCTGATCTGGAATTCAGCTCTGGTTTGGGATTGGACACTAGAATGAAAATCCAGTATTTTAACTGATTGCTGAAATATTCTCAATTATCATCTTATTCTTATGTATGCAATGCTTATTGTGGGAGGAATTCTGTGAACAAGAGACTCCAAAAAGTGTTGTTCCAAAGGGTCAAATGTTTTATGACATTTATTTGGATTTGTTAAAATTTCATGATATTGAATCTGTTCCCATAATGATGCAAAGACAAATAGATAACCTGGTAAGACAAAAAAAACTGCAGAACATTTTGGTCAATAGGAAATTGAAACCAATGTTCCTGATAATACAATACTCCGAAATGATTAGAAAAGTTTGAAAATGGAGACCGTCATAATTTTTTAAAACAAGAAGAAACCTGAGCCTTGATCTCTCCATTGGAATTGGAAAACAAAACTTGTTTAATCCTGCACATTAACATGTTGTGCACATGACAAGATTATTTACGCATATTGGGAGATGGGTGTAGTTAGGTTAGTGCATAACTCAATCCATTTTTTTTTTGAGTGCAATATTCAGATATTTCGTAACTCAGGAGATAAGTAGCATATAGTGGAGTAGAGTTTCAGCTGCATAATTGATTTCAACAATAATGAAACAAAAAAAATCTATACATCCAAAAAAAAAGAAAACATTTACCTGGGAATACATGTAAAGTAGGACAAACTGCATTTTCTGAGCATGCACAGGTGGTCAGGAATATTGCCCAGTATAAACACATATTCTGGGCAGCATGGTGGCACAGTGGTTAACACTGCTGCCTCACAGCACCAGGGATCTTGGTTTGATTCCTGACTTGGGTCACTGTCTGTCTGGAGTTTGCACATTCTCCCTGTGTCTGAGTGGGTTTTCTCCATGTGCCCCAGTTTCCTCCCAAAGATGTGCAGTTATATGCATTGGCCATGTTTGACTGCCCCTAGCTTCCCGTGGATTAGCAGGATGAATACATGGAGTTACAGGGATAGAGTGGATTTGCTGTCAATGCAGGCTTAATTGGCCAAATGGTCTCCTTCGGTAGTGTAGGGATTCTATGATATTGGAAAATGATGTGTGCAGTCAATGCAACTTTCCATTCATTGATTTCATTCACATTATTTTTGTGTCAGTAGTAATGACAATTATAATGGTAACGCGCAGGTTTACTAAGAAACAATCTGTTGATGGTTGGCTGGGAACTCTGGGCTGAAACCTGAGACAACGGAAACTAAAACCTATGACAGAAAAAAATAATAACTTTTGGGTCATTACTACTGTCATTGTAGAATGGCTTTTAAGTAACAAAAAATAAATCCAGTTTAACAATAGTTATTGATTGTTTTTCTGAGAAGGTACATTCATCAAATGGGATAATCAAAAAGACTGTGGAATAGACAGAAAATTGAAACTCTGCAAATGTGCAGCATTTAGCATGAAATGCAATCATAGGTGGTGTGAGATCTCTGCTGCAGAAGCACAGGTAAATGAGTTAATGCTGTAGCCATGGGAACCACCTGAAGAGCTGTGCAGCCCCGTCATGTGGATTTTTATATAAAGATGCTGGCAGCAGCAGTTATCCCATTTATAAATAAGTGGGATTTACAGCATCAGGAGACAATGGCACTACATAACTATTTCAGTGTGAAGTGGACCTACAACATAAACCCACATGATGCAGCTGTATGAACTGTGCTACAGCACAAAGTGGTGAGATGAGGAACTGTCAATCTCAGTCATGTTGCTGGGGTTAGGGTGGTGTGGGGTGGGGAGGATGCTCGCTGTGCTGAAGAAGGTACTAAACAGATCGGAGATGATTCACAAAAAGCAAGACAGAAAATAAAAACAGACGTATCATCATTCTGCATATCAAAACACAGCAGCAATGGGAAAAATCTGAAATCAAGTTGCTTCCATGGTGACCTGGGTTTAGGGGAGGGGTGGGGGATGTACATCAGAGACTGGAGGATAAATGGAATACTTCGGAAAGATTATTAAAACTTTCGCAAGCTTTTAGATTGGAGATCAACAATTTCGAATGAAGGTCAGAAATTATCTGCTTTTTCCTTTTGTATCAAAACAAAATAAGCTTCCTCTTTTATGATATATAAAGATAGCTACTATACAGTAAACTGTTTGGAAACTGGTCAGTTTTTCATAACTTAGTCAAAGAATAAAATTAGGGCAAAGGCAGAGTTTCTTTATGCTTTCATTCAGCCGCCTGTACAGCCCTGGAAATTCACGTGTCATTTTGTTTAAATGACATCAGGTTTTCTAGCTATTATTAGACAGGGTGTTGCTCTGTACAACTACACATCTCCAAATACAATCTTGGCACAAATGTCAAGGATATTCGCAACAAAGACCGCAGCTTCAAATTTTAGCTCCCACTATCTTTCACTAACAAAACTCAATTTTCTTTTCTGCGTCTCCAAGGCACCGAGGTAATTCAGGAACATGTAATGACTCAGAGGCATTCTAATTGGTTCCTCCAGTAAAGTGCTAAAACACTTCTTCAAAAGGGCCTAAAGTGATTATCTGCCATTAGTGAAAATGTAGAGGTTTGAAAAACAAGGCTCCTGTCAAGTCACCCAGAGCTCCTTGGGACATATGCAAAAAAAATACAAGCAAGCATCCCACCCCTAGTTTCAGAAGTCTCTCCAGGGAGCAGCTAAAGATATTGCTTGACACCACTAAGTGCTTTTTAATATTTCATTAGTCAAGTACAGTAGTTCAAAATTCAGCACAAGTCCACATTAAGGTCTACAACTTCTCAGATATTCACTGTAATCAAATGAAACCAGATTCCCATTAATTTGTTAGATTCTTGGGACACAAAATGGAGAACTGCATCTCTCTCATGAAAAGCAGACCAGTTTTGTTTTACATGGAATATTGGATCCTGTCTCCATGACAGAAAATCACAATCAAGGATGCAACATTTCTTCGGACAATTTACTTTTGATATCTTTTATCCATTGCTTCTTGTTGTGTAAAATGGTGAAAGAATATGGCTTCAGGTTGGCTGCACAGAACACAAGTGGATTCCTTGTTGCTCAGGTCCTGCACTTTGACCCACTCACTACATGGGCACAGGTGCAAGTCCTACTGAGATACATGCCTAAAGTGGGAGTCAGATTTCAGCTCTATCGAATGGAGTCCAAAGATTGATGAAACAGGCAGCACAAAAAAGTTGAAGATCAAACTGAGGAGGTGTGAATTGTCCAAACACAAATGGTTTCCCGCTTTGTCGGTAACCTTTCCAGATTCATTACTCCTTGAAGGCTGATGATGGAATTGAAATTTAATTTTCAATCTCTAGTGACCATGCATTTTAAATTATTAACATTTTTAAACCATTATCTTTTATCATGTTTCATATTAAGTTTCAAACCTCAAGATTTTTCCATTTACCATGTTAATTGCATGCTTAAAAACACATATCTGTCTTCTCTTGGTACAGAAACATACAACTGAAGTAATAACAGACTTTTACAATGTACGTCTGCATTCTCTTTTCTAAAAATGTTGTTACCTTTGATACTTATTTGGTCACAAAATAACCATAATATAGCTGTCTATTTAAATAATCTCATGACTAAAATATTATTGTTCCTTATTGTTCATTATTAGGTGAATATATTACAAAACAAAACCCACCACAAACCAAAGAAATAACAGAGCAAATATATGCATTAAATCAAAGTTTCACTGAATATATTTCAGCTAATCCAAGATTTTGTTTTGAACTTGGATAGCTACATTACTGCTAGGGATCATGACACAGAAGTCTAGTATTCAGGCCACTTCATAGATAAATTTTTAAAAGATCATATAAATGAAAAAGGAAACTGATATGCAAAATGTTCTGCTTATTAGGCAGCAGGAGAAAGTACACTTAAACCGCACAAAATAAATATAATCTCTTAAATAAACACAAAATGCGGATGTTGGGGATTTGAAATAAAATCTTCTGCTGGTAGTAGCCAAAAAGAATTCTGCTATTACCCCCCTTCTTAGCCATGATCACCACCATTTACATTTCCTTTGTCTTTTTGTCTATATCTTTGTCAATTCCCCCACACCTATAGTATAAATCTTGTTCTATTTGTCTTCAGTTCTGGCAAAGGATCATCCAGACACAATGTTGGCTCTATTCTCGCTCCACAGATGCTGTTGGACCTGCTGAGATTTTCCAGCAATTTCTGTTTTTGTGACAAAGAGAATGGAAATGGTTGTAATAAAAAAACAAAGTATTGATCTAGAATAGATATCAATAGCGAAATAAAGATCAATTTCATCCAAAAGCAAAACATGAAAACCAGATACGGACTGACATCAGCAGAAAAAACAAACTAAATGGGAGTTCACGGTCTGAAGCTGTTGAATTCAATGTTGAGTCCAGAAAGCTGTGAAGTGCCTAACTGGAACATAAAGTGCTGTTTTTCAAGCTCGTATTGGGCTTCACTGGAATATTGCAGCAGGTTAGAAGTGTGAGCATGTCAGCAAAATGGTAAATTGAAATGGTGAGTGAAAAGGTCAGGGTCCTGCTTACAGACTGAACTTAGGTAAAGTGCAAAGCAGTCACCCTGCCTGCATTTGGTCTCCACAATGTAGAGAGGAACTCATTATAAACAGCAAATACAACAGACTAAACTGAAAGTATAAATACAATGCCACTGCTACTTTGCCTGGAAGGAGGGTTTGGGGCTTTGGACAACAGGAAGGGACAGTTGCAGAGCTGGGCCGAGAGGTGGCAAATGGAGTTTAATGTGGAAAAGTGTGAGGTAATGCACTTTGGCAGGAACAATAAATGTGTAGAGTATATGGCTAATGGTAGGGCTCTTAATAGTGTTGAGGAACAGAAGGATCTTGGTGTATGTGTCAATAGATCCCTGAAAGTAGGCAGTCAAGTGGATAAAGTTGTTAAGAAGGCATATGGAGTCTGAGCTTTTATTGGTAGGGGGATTGAATTTAGGAGCCGCAGCATCATGTTTCAACTGTACAAAACTCTAGTGCGGCCGCACTTGGAGTATTGTGTGCAGTTCTGGTCGCCACATTATAAGAAAGATGTGGAGGCATTGGAGAGGTTACAGAGGAGGTTTACTAGGATGTTGCCTGGTATGGAGGGCAGGTCCTATGAAGAGAGGTTGAAGGATTTGAGGTTGTTTTCGTTAGAAAGGAGGCGGCTAAGAGGGGATCTTATTGAAGCATATAAGATGATTTAGAGGTTTAGATAGGGTGGACAGTGATAGCCTTTTTCCTAGGATGGAGAAAGCTAGCACGAGGGGACACAGCTTTAAATTAAGGGGTGATAGTTATAGGACGGATATCCGAGGTAGGTTCTTTACTCAAAGAGTGATTAGGGAGTGGAATGCCCTGCCTGCAGCTGTTGTAGATGCGCCAAGTTTGGTGGCGTTTTAGAGGTTAATTGATAAGTATATGGAAGAGAAGGGAATGGTTTAGTTTGGAGGGGCATTGCTTTTTATTTTGGTCGGCACAACATCGAAGGCCGAAGGGCCTGTTCTGTGCTGTAATGTTCTATGTTCTATGTTCTATATTATACCTGCATAGGAAGGGGGTGACAGAGCAGAGGATGAGGTGTCAAAGAGAGAATGGTCTCTTCAGAATGCTGACAGAGAAGAGGAGGGAAACATAGGATGGTCAATGGCTGCCTTTGTGAATGGAAAGCTGTTTCAAGTGATGTTCCACAGGATCAGTGTTGAGATCTCTACTGTTTGCTTTATATATTAACAATTTGGACTTGGGCTGATTGGAAAATTTGCAAACTACACAAAAATTGGCCATGAAGTAGAGAATGTAAAGGAGAGCTGTAAGGTCCAAAATTATATAGGGTTGGTGGAGTGGGCAGGAATGTGGCAGCTGCAGTTTGGCTCTGTGAGGTAATGCATTTAAGGAGGTTAAATAGTAAAAGCAAATACACAATAAATGGGCATGTACTCCAAGGGGTAGACGAAGTGGGAGATCTTGGCTACAAATACACTAGTCCCTAAAGCTAGCAGTAGAAGTAAATAAGATTGTAAAGAAGGCATATGGAATGTTCTCCATCATTGGCAGAGGTATAGAATACAGAAGTTAGGATATAATGATGAAACCACATATAAGATACTGATGAGGCCGCAACTGGAGTATTGCTTGCAGTTCTGGTCACATTACAGGAAGGACGTAGATGTTGTGGAAAAAGTGCAGAGATGATTTACTAAAATATTGTTGGGACTGGAAAACTGTAGTTGAGGAGAGGCTGGAGTTATTTTCCCTGGAACAGAGAAGGCTGAGGAGTGACATGGTTGAGGTATACAAAATTATGAGGGGTAGAGGGACAGTGGACAGGAGGAACAGGTTTCCCTTGATAGAGAATTCAAAAAACAGGAGTGATAGATTCAAGCTAAGTGGCAGAAGGATTAAAGGGAATATGAGGAAAAGCTTTTTTACGCAGAGGGTGTTTTGTATTTGGAATTCACTGAACAAGTTGGTGGCGGAGGCAGAGATCTTAAACTCATTTAAAAAAATATTGGATCTGCAGCTTAAGTGCTCTAAGTTGCAGGGCTACAGGCCATGTGTAGGAAGATGGGACTAGAAAGGGCACCTGCGTGTTTTTAAGTTGGAATGGACAAGATTAGATAAATGGTGGGGTGGAAAGTGAGGACAAGGAGAACCATATCAAAGTTCTAAGTGGTGTTATGGAACCTATACTTGCCACAGAAGGTAGGGAAATCCTGTTTCTAATGAACCTTGGGTATCAAGCCTTGTGTCAGCTTGGAACTGGCCACTCTTCAGACCGGTAGTTGGTTGGATCTCCCTCCATGCCTGGGATCAATTCAAGGGTCATAATAGACGGTGGGAATGACTGAGGTCAGGAGTATGGGAAATGGGTTGAACATGTTGAGATCCCCATCAAGAACAGTGGTTGAATACTCGATTGAGGAAAAAGGCATGTAAGAAATGCCATTGTGGGGAAATAATGTCATCAGAAAGGGTGAAACTGAGAGAATGGGATGGAGTCTTTACAGAAAGCAAGGTGAGTTGGTGTAGTTGAGATAGCGGAGAGAGTCAACAGGACTGTATTGAATATCAATAGACAATCTATCCCCAAAATGGAAGCAGAGAAGTCAAGGAAATGAAAGGAACTGCCATCTTATTCACACATCCCTTCCTATCTCTCCCAGAACTGGCCAGCATTTCCCTTTACGTCCCTTTTCACCCCATTAGCCATTACAATCAAAGGATTATCCTCTAACATTTCTGCCAACTCTAGCAAGATGCCACCACCTCCTGTCAGCATTCTGAAGAAATCTTTCCCCGCTGTTCGATCATCCCCAACATCTTAATACCCTCCGTGGAACACCACAATGAAATCACAGGAATTGTAACAGTTACCTTTAACCTGCTCCCTCCTCACTGCTCAAACCTCAAAAACTCCTTTCAAGTGAAGCAGTGATGGACTTAACATTTATTTCACATTAGTGTACTCTCATCACTGCTCACCATGCAGTTTCTTCTTTACTGGGGAGACCAAATGCAGATTGGGTGACCGCTTTGAACACCTCTGTTAAATACACCGGCTGCCTGCCGTTTCAATTCACTAGCTTGCTTTCATGCTAACATTTCTCTCCTCTGTCTGCTGCAATGCTCAGGTGAAACCCAATACGAGTTTTAGGAACAGCACTTCATCTTTATATTAGGCACTTTGCAGCTCTCAGGACTCAATATTGAATTCAACAACGTCAGACCATGAACTTCCATTTTTATATTTTCTCCCAGTACCCATCTGTATCTTTTTCTTATGTTCTGCTTTTATACAATGCTGAGCTTTATTCTGCTATCAATATCTACTCTAGATCAATGTTTTGTTCCTTTACTACCATTACTCCCACTCTTTTCGCCTTTTGTTCCATTGTTATATGTTGATCTCCCCCACCCTCTAACCTATCTCAGACCTTGCCTTCTAACCCTTCCTGCTATTTCAACAATATCCATACGATTACATTTCCACCTTTCTTAGTTCCAAAATGGAGTCATATTGAATTCAAAACTTTAACGCTGTTTCTCTTTCCATGCTGCTGCCAGACCCACTGGGTTTTAACAACACTTTGTTTTTATACCATAGTTTCTTATTTCCTAATATCAACTACAAGTAACTAAGGAAAAAAAGGCTTAATTGATTCCTCCATATTTGCAAAATAAAGCTGTTACTCTTTTAAGTCATCTTTTTTTAAAGAAGAAAGTCTTCAACTAAATTCATTAAAATATCAAACTTTTGCTCAAATATTGAAACACAAACTGTGAGAGTGAAAATGCAACTCTCCAGCTGTTCATCAATATCAACTTGGACAAAATTTCTTTCAAATTCACACTTAATTATACTTAATCCATTTGTAGACATGATGACTTTAGACATAATAACAGTGTGAAAATATGACTGCACAAGCAGGAAAGTTTCTTGAATAGTCTTGGCAAGGGACAGACAACATGAATTTCCTTAAGTAGCACAATAATAATATTAAAGAGATCAAAGTACATAAATTCTTCGGATGGAACCATCAATCTCAACTGGTATCCATATAGAGTGAAACAACATTTAAAGGTCATTAAGTCTGGGGACAGTATTCTCTCACGGAAAAGAAGCTTTCTAAGGCAAAGCTGATCACATAACTGAATTATGTTTAATGCTTCTCAAAAACATCAGCACTTCCATATATTTTAAGAAAATTTTTGGAGTTCTTTTAGCAGTGAGAAAGAAAAATTAAAATAGTTAGCTATTGTACAAGTGAAAATCATGTACAGTAAATTCTCATTTTAAGCTGTGGTGTATTCCTGAAAATCATGACTAAGTGAAAAAGCTTGAAACAAAACATTGGTTCTTACATGAATCACTGATAAAGCTGGAGGGAGTTTCTACACAGGCTTTGAAATACATTTCATTGCAGAATTCCTACATTGGTAAATTAAATAACTTTTGAAATAAAATAATTTTAAATATTTAAAGAAAAATGCAACTTCCAAATTGTAGCACCTCTTGCTGGCTGCCAATCTTACTTCCCGAACCTCCCACTTCCCAGTCTCTGCAGATCCTTTCGCTTCCTGACACTCTGATTTACGGTCCCTTGATGTGGAGATGCCGGTGTTGGACTGAGGTAAACACAGTAAGAAGTCTCACAACAACAGGTTAAAGTCCAACATGTTTATTTGACAGTAAAATCACTATCAAATAAACTTGTTGGATTTTAACCTGGTGTTGTGAAACTTCTTACTGTGCTCTCTTCCTATAGCTGACCTACTCTCTCACCAAACCTCCTGTACCCTCAAACCTCCTTCTTGCTGCTTCCCTCCAGTGAACTGTGTTTCCTTTCAAGATCCACTTCAAATTCAATCTGGCACACTCAGATTGTGAAGATGAATCCCGATGGTGCATAGGTGTTGAACAGGATCTATTATAATCCGTATATTTTTTAATGCTTCCACTCACTATTTCTCTTTCCTGAACCCTCACTGGGAATGAGGGCTCCGGAGATAAGCGGTGAGGCAGAACAATTAGCTTAATATCATCAAAGAAAACTCGAATAATAACAGCTTCAGCTTGGTGCTTCTTCAGCATCAGGATTTTTCATGGGTCTACAGCTCTGGAATTGGATCATATCTGGATTTTAAGTGGGAACATAAATTAAGGAGAGGAAAGAAGTGAAAAAATGGCTGGAATTTTACAACCACTGTACCCACCAGCAAAACTGGCACCAGAGATCAAACTGCACCCTGATTTCAAAAGTAAAATTAAAGCCCACCCCGCCCCTGTAACTTTGGGGCTCCTCACCTCTGCCAGCATCAGGACACTGCACCGCCACCAACTCCCACTGCCATTATCTATCAGCTCGCCCCGCCCCACACACATTTATTTAAAAAAACTGGACGAGGAGCTCTAAATCATGTCCAACCAAACCCCCCAAAGAGATAGCCTCAATAGTAAATGGCAGATCTTTTAAAATGGAAGTCGACACAGGGGCTGCAGTTACAGTGATAGGAAAGTGGTTTCTGTAATGGGGAGACAACAGCGCAGAGGAAGATTTCAACTCTGAATTGATGAGTTTGCCTTTTGCAACTATTTGACCAGATTCTTCATTTCCAGAACAGCGTAACACAGAATTGAGACTTTATAACCAGGGTCCGAAAGTCCCTGGACCCACTTATGATGAGTTTGCCTAATGCTTTACTGGTGTCTTTTGCTTGCCTATGTTAATTATGTTCTTTTTGTTTCATTGAGTTAGGGGAAAGGAATGTAGTAGTGCAGCCTTTTTTTGGGGGCAAACCCTAAGGGCTACATGATCAGGTTGGACCCAATGGCACATTGGCTCAGTTTGCATTCCCAATCAGACACAAGAGAGCGCAGAGAAGGTCAGAGAATAGTCCCATAATTTATTCCAGCCAAACTCTTGTACGTAAGTAACTATTTATCATTGGCAATAAACTCTGTTATTTTGAGCCACATTGAGATGCCCTTTGTTCAGAAGCTGTTCTCTCTCCCTCTGCCCTTCACAATATTGCCTTCCCACTTTATATTTGAATAAAGTCTCTCATTACTCTATAGTTTTTGTTACTCTGCAAATCTGCTCTTCCATCTTTTTCCCACTAGATGAAATCAGAAGTGCAGTGATGTCTCTATTGTTTCTTTACTCGAACCAAGTAGATTCTGTCCTTGATCCTCTCTTTTTAGGACGGTAAAATTACCCTAAATCAAAACTGAAACTCCTCCTTCTTCTCTATCTTTCCCCAACTTTCCTCAACACGTTGCATCAGGAGTAATTAGTAACTAGTCTTCCCTTTTGTGAACTTGGTCTCCATTATCAGCAAAACATCATAGCCCCAACTGGCTATTTGAGCCTGTAGCCCATCAACCTTACTGACCACACCAAACATTTTCACATTTGTGCTCTAAACACAATTTGGACTGAATGGCAATCTTTCTTAGCTTGGCTTTAAATAGTACCTTACTATTTCTTGCCCTCATGCAATCTATCTCTCCCAATCCTCTGTGCATCTTATTTCTCGTTTGTAATAAAACAGTCTGACTTTCACCTTGCTGAGTTAGTACAAACCATTCCTAACAGCATAGCAAAATGTCCTGTGAGGACAATGGTCCCAGTTCCTTTGAGATGTGATCTGTCCAGCCAGTATCAGAACTAGCCCCAGTGTTCCAGGAATTTAAAGACCAAATTTCTCACCACCTGTTTCTACTCCTAAATACTCGCTAGAATGTGGTATCTATCAGGAGTAATCTGGAGATTACCTTTGGGGTCTTATTTGTCTCCATCCCAAATTCTACCATCTTATTTAGGACAATTGTTACTGGCATTATTTACAGTCTTCTGAAAAAAACAAATTTGTTAGCCCCCCCAAAAAAATGCACAAACTATGATCACAATCTATTTTAATTTTCAGAAATTATGATAAACACCAGAAAAAGTGGTGACATGCTTAGCTAATTAAAGGAATCAACATTGATTTGAATAAGAATGTGTTTGCTATAAGAACACAGAAGGGTAAAAAAAATTCCTTTCTTTTTGCAACCTTCTACCTGTACCATCTCCCAATGGTGCTAAATGCTGGCAGCTATTTGCTGCTATCCGCATGGCTCTTCTTCACCCATAGAAGATGCTCCCTGACAGAAATGTGGGACAAAAGGTCACGGGTGTCTCCATTAAAATACTCAAATTACATCACAGAGTAAGGATGAGAACATTACATCATTAACTGTTATTGTGCTGCTAAAATATGGCAACATACTTGATATTTCTCCTTTATGCTACGAGCTGTGCTATGCGGTGTCCTCAACAGGCCAATTCAAAGTTTGTTGTTCCCAAGTCAGACTGGTTTTTAATCTGTTTGTAGTAGCATGGCTCCTTTATGGGGATGATCCCTGAAAGCCACGTGATTTGGCTGAACCCATGGATAGGCTGCGTGGAAAGCCAAGCCAGTTGATTGCAAGGGCATGCATTCTTCTTCAGGGAGGATCCTCAGTTGTAACCAGAGACTATAAGAGTGCAGGTGTGCATTGTAGATCTGTCAGACCATTGCTTACATATATGCATAATATATTGATAATAAATCCTTCTTGACTTGAAGCCACAATGAGTCACCTTCACTGATGAGGAAGAAAATTGTCAGTCTTCAGGAGATTACAGTGAGCACTAGACGGGGAGGAAACTGAGCATCGAAGCTATGAAAAAGCAAGGTACACGTATCACATGAAAATGCCTTTAAATCAGAAGGACTGCATTGTTCAACGCAGTGGTGGAAAACTGGGGACAGTATATTGAAAGGCTGCATGTTTTTTGTAGCAAATGTGATCACAATAGAGGGAAACAGAAGGTGATTCTATTCTCAAGTCTGTGGCCTGCAAACTTACAGTTCGAGGTACACAGTTTTTCGACCAGATAGTCAATTTAGTCAAAAAGCATTTTAAACCCCAACCTTCAACATCACGTTAAGGTATAAATTTTATTTTGCAGACCAGGAGCCAGGGCAAACATCTCCGGTTTTGTCGCCAGTTTGAAAGGACTAGCGGAACACTGTGAATTCCACCTAGATTTAGTGAGATGTTAAGAGTCGTTTGGTTTGTGGAAAAAAAATAGCTTTGTAATACAGAAGTAGTTGCTGGCTGAGACCAAATTGTCTTTACAAAATGTAGAGATGAGCAGGCCACTATATGCGTGAATGAGGACATAAGCAAATTTAAAGTGTGCCCAATATGATGAACCACGTGGTGGGAAATGAATGCTATGGGGAACAACCCATTTAGGGCGCAACAGATTCCGACAAGGGAATACAGCACTTGGGGCCAGCATTGGGATCACTGCCTTTTTTATATCAATGAATAGCCTGGATTTCAGCATACAGAGCATTATTCCAAATGATCCAGATAACACGTAACCTGGAAACATAGCAAACAGCAAAGAGCATTGTAACAGATTTCAGGAGGACACTGACAGCATAGTGAAATGGCCAGTGAGTTGACAAATGAAATTTAATGCAAGAAAATGTAAGGTAATTCATATTGTTGCAAGAATAAGAGGGAATATAAAATAGATGGCATAATTTTTAAAGGGTGTTCAGGAAAATAAAGACTTGGGAATTGCAGAAATAATTTTTTAAAAGGTGACAGAACAAGTTGAGAAGGCTGTTAAAAACAAAAGGGTTTTCTGGTACACAAAAACAAAGAAATTATGCCAAACATTATAAAGCACTGGTTAGGCCCTAGCTGGAGTATAATGTTCAATTCTGGGTCCAACAGTTTAGGAAGGATATTAAGGCCTTAGAGATGGTATCAGTAATGAAATACTTCCGTTATATGGAGACAGCACAGTGGGTGGCATGATGCCAGAGTGGTTAGCACTATTGCCTCACAGCACCAGGGACCTCAGTTTGATTCACAACTCAGGTCGCTATCTGTGCAGATGCTGCACGTTCTTGCCGTGTCTGCATTAGTTTCCTCCCACAGTCCAAAGATATGCAGGGTAGGTGGATTGGCTACCCTAAATTCTCCATCAGTGTACTCGAAAAAGCACTGAGTGTGGAGATTAGGGGATTTTCACATTAACTTCATTGCATTGTTAATGTGAGCCTACTTGTGACTGATAAATAACTTTAAAGGCACAGAAACTGGCATGGTTTGCCGAGGAGCAGAGAAAGGTATGGGCAAATTTGATAGAATAGTTCATCATCTCGAAAGATTTTGGTGGATTAAGGAGAACTTGTTTATAATGGCAGAAGGAATTGAGGGACAAAGATACAAGATGACTGGCAAAGGAATCCGAAGCAACATGATTTTTTTTAATGCAATGAGTTACGATGATCTGGAATATATTATCTGAAAAAGTAATCACAACAGATTCAATAGTAATGTTGAAATGGGAATTACATTAACACTTGAAGAGGAAAATAATGACAGATTGTGTGGAAAGAGCAGGGGAGTGGGATATGATACCTGTTTCAAGGACGTCAAAAGAAAGGTTGGTGAGGATACGGAACATAAAGGGGGCAGTTTGTTTCAGCCTGTGGTTTTGCAGCAGAACACACACAATTCCTGGAGTTCACAAGAAGAAACCAATCCCTTTAACAGAAAAGTCAGTTTTCTGTCTGGCAGTCAAGGAGAAACCAAACTCTTGGAGCTCTTGGTGAAGCTCCATGTAAGTTAGCTAAAATAAACCTAGAAATGTTGAGGCATCAGTTCATGCACATTAAGGAGTTTGTATCAGGGTGAGAAGACTGTGAACCAGGATGCTATTGATGGATCAGTTGAAAAGGATCTTTGGAAAGCTGAGCCATCAGGACTGTCATGATCCGAGGAAGAGGAAGGCCACGGGAGTGCACCTTGTTAATCCTAATCGTATCTGGGAACCGAGGATGGAATATAGCAGCTGGTGAAATTGACTCATGGGCCAAATCCAGAGAAAAGAGAGTGATCATATCTATCAGAGGAAGCATTTGAAAAACTTTGAGACTGCATGTGGTGGCACACATACGCTGGGAGTGATCATGAGAATTGTGAGAGAGATATCCTTCATGTACCGACCATTTAAAGTGAACATTGTTTCTATTGAAATAATATTAATGCTCAAGTGTATGTTGATTCTGGACTAGACAGTTGCAGTAAAAATTTTAATAAGTTAAACGTTGCCCTATCAGTTCCTTATTTTGGGATGAAATGGGGATTTCTTTTCATGTTATTAGTCACTATGGGGATTGTAACACTATTACAAGTTACCCAGGTAGACATCACTACCAAACTTAGGGTGTTACAAAATTGTAAAAATAAGTTGTCTCAAGAATTTTAATAGTTTGGAGTATGGAAAATGATTATGATGTTCAGCTATTATTGGCTTGTCCCTTTAAGTAAGCACATCTAGATAATTGTAACCTGTACGCAGGCCACTTAAGTTACTCAAACACAGTGTAAAAACACACTGATTTGGTCGACTAAGGAAAGCGGTCCTAGAGGTTTGCTCACTAGATGATTCCCGCGTTTGGTTTCACTGGGAGTGAGGTGTGCAGAGCACCGGGTTGGCAGGAGTGTGGTGATAACGGGGGAATATTTAAGCCCTACTTTCTGGCAAAAGATTTCTCAGGTAAAATGTGCTCTGAATTCCCAGAAGGTTGCATTGATCAAATGTTCAGATAATTTTGACAGCCTCCCTGGTCTAGTGGCGGAAGACTTTATCAGAGGCCTGTAGCAGGGTAACAGTATAGCTAACTTGCTCTGACAGAATATGAGGGGAATTTATCTTTTAGTTTTTTATATTTCAAATTACATAATATTCAACAAGCTTGGAGAATTTAAACTTAAAATTATTTAGGTACTTGCAGGCAGTTGTCAGTCAGGGAGTTATAGAGCTTCATCATGAAGCTAAATCAAAATTTCTCTTCCCGAAGGAGGAGTGGTTGGATTATTGACAGGTCTGAAGGTATTTGAAAGTGGCACATACATGGCTGTTAACAAAACATGTACTTTTATAGCACTTTTAATATCAGCTCCTCACAAGAGGAGGGGAGTTGTAGAGACTTAATCACTAAGGAGGCAGGGAAAGCTTTAGAAGAGGAGGTTTAAGAATTCATTTTTAAAAGTGGGAGAGATATAGGAAAGTGGATGAGTTAGAATGGGATTTTCAAACTATAGGAACAACAATTAAAGCCCCTGAAAATGATAATGGAAAGGGGACAGTACTAGAATGTAATAGAGTAGAAAAACCAGAATGTGAAAAGAAGATTGAAGACAAACAGTTGTAAAAGACTACAGAGGAATTTCTAGACAACATTCACAGTTTTTAAATTGGTTGTGCTGGGATGGTGAAGGCTGACTAAGGCAGGATTGATGGAGTAGTATGGGACACTATAGAGGCATTGAGGAAAGGCTGAAAGTGAACTTTTTCCCTAAGCAGGGAGTTTGGATTTAATGAAGCTCTGGGTGAGGGTAGGAAGAGGCTGGCAATGTTACACCTAATTATGTTGACGGACTAGACTTGAGGTCTAGACACTCAGTTCAGGGTCAAACTACATAGTGTACACCTTAAGACAGACATGTGTCTATAACGTAACACACAGAATTTTCATAATTTGAATTCAACAATTAGAACTAAGTTAAAATTTCTATAAATGGATAAAATATTTATTTACCTGGTTTTCATTTACACTATACCCTTAAAATATATATAGAAAACTCAGTGGCATATGAAAGGATAGTGAAATGACAGGGAAAATACTCTGGTTGTTTTCACTTCAAATACCTCTCACTTTGTCTGTTTTTGTCATTTGGAATCCATTTAATAAAAATTGCATCACTTTGTACGAGAGTCAAGTTACTATTTTAATGCCTATAAAGTCTGATGCTGGTGATTAAAGAAAATAGCGAAACCCTTGTAGTTTTTTTTTAGAAACAGACAATTTGTTTTGCGGAATCAATATCAATGCAGAAAAGCAATGGCTGGGGTTGGCAAGCTGGAAGGTGATCAACTGTAACGTAATTCTGCACTGAAGATAGGCTCCCTCACTTGCGCGGTGCCTTTGTACTTGGAATACAAATTCATATTCTGCACCCTCTAGTGTTTCAGCAGTAAAACTACAGCTGGAAACAACTTACTGTTGTTTTAAAACCCATATTAAAAAAGAATAGGATTTGAATTACTTTTCTCATCTTATTAAATCTCATTTTTTATTTGGAAACCTGGATATAAACATAACAACTCAAAATACTCAATCAATATTACTGAACTATTAATTTCTAAAATGGTTCTTTGTAAATTCAAGTTCCACCTCAGGACCTGAGCAAATAATCTAGCTGGACACTTGAGTGGAGTTGAAGAGTATGCTGCATTGCTGGATGCGCCATTCTTCAGCGAACTTCCTGTTGTAGCAGTTTGTTGGACATTAGAAGTCCCATTACATCATTTGAAATGTAGGGAGTTGTCACTGTGTCCCGCTCATCATTCCTCTCTCAATCAATAGCAATAAACAAACTAACTGCTTTCATTGCTGTTGGTGGGATATTGTCATTTTACAAAATAGCTAGTTTCAGTCCACAAAATATATCACTACACTTGATAATGTACCCCACAGACTGCTTACTCCTTCACATTACGACATTTAGTTATATACAAAAATTCTGTTAAGCATGTACAAAATGAGTGTTCATTCATAAATATTACAATACAATTTGCACATATGATTTTGAAATTATAGCTGTGAGCATTAGAAAGAAAAGAGACATTTAGAATTTTATGTCATAGTACAAGATTACAAATCCTATTATTGAGATAAAGCAATTAAAAAATATAAATCAGTGCTACATCTGTAATCATTATATTTAAGAATGAGTTATGACCTCTAAAGAATCCAAGGCCACTGCACTGATGCTCTTCTTTACCAATTTCTCTGGTCAATACTTAGCACTGATTGACATTTCTTTAAATAAGATCTTTGGTTACCATTTAAGGTGATGAAGCACTTTGCCAAGCTCAATAAATATTGATTATATTGTTCTTAGCAGTTTTCAAATATCTGAATCACAAATGATCACTTTATCAGGTTGGTTGAGTGGTGTTTGACCACTGCTGCTTAATCTAGATGATGAAAGCCCCTTAGTGCTATATCAGTGTCAATCCTGACTCAGTTTAATTGAGGATCAATTAAAATGTTGCATCATCTATTTCAGATTGAACTCTAGAGACACAGATCCGGATCAGAAAAATAATACAAGATAGAAGTAAATTACACATGTTAGAAGCAATATTTGCAAAGATCAAAAAGGGATTCCAATGTTGTGTGTTCTGTTATGATGTAATACTTACTGCAGTGTTTCAGAGCATTGTGTCCATCAATTAGGTTGTTTATCTAGTCAGTGAAACTAATTCCCTTATGCTCTTAGATAACCAAGATTTAGAATATGAATAGCTTGAAGCTTTTTTGTAACAGAAGGATCTGTCACAGTCTGTTTCTTTAAATCACACTGTGCCCCAATAATTAGAGTAAAATGGTCTTTGGCTTCTTATCTCTCTGCGTTGCTTTTAATGAACAGGATGTTCTTTTTAACTTCGCACACTGTCTGGGACTCCATCTTGTCCCAACTAAGGCCATTTAATAGCTAAGTAATGGCCATTTACAGGCTGCTTCCTATCTGGCTACAATTTTCAGGTTTATAGGCAGATTGGGAGGGGGATGAGGTCTTCTCCACACTCTCTTTCCCTTTGGACCATTGTTTTATATTTAAGTGGTTGCATGATTGCTTTAAGAGCCTATCACATGATTTGATGATAATGTCATTAGAGTGCTTCACAGACTTTTGCTTCATTTCATTTTATGCCCTGTACAGACAATGGCCCATTCAATAAATTTTGTTGATAGTTTGAATCTACGTATGCAAACCACATATTTTTCTTTTTGTGTAACACTCATAATTCTTAACATAGTTAGGACATTATAACCACCCCCTCTCCTCCCCCCAGGTTTGCACCAATCTGTCGCCTCCAACTAGGTTCTCCCCCATCCCAGTTTTTCAAATCCAGTCCCCAACCCTTTCATACTCACACCACTGCTTCACTTCCCATCCACCTCTATCTCCCAAACCAGGCCTTCTTTCCTAGCCCCGCTGAGATTAGCCCAGATTAAACTGCATCCTGGGATCCATGCATACTGTTACGTGGTGGCAAATGGACATAGTGGTGCTGCTAGGATTAGAGATCTGTTGGTCTCTCGATACTGTACCTCATCCCCAATGAGGTGAGAACCCCAGCTCTCCACACAGCATTAAAAGGCTGAAGCAGCTATCAGATGCAGGATTGAATAGTTTTCCGATTGCAAATACCACCATTTGAAAAATCCTGCCTGAAGGATATGCTAGAAGGGAAGGCCAGTCAAATGTTCAGTTGACTTGGCTAAGTGAGGTTCTACTCTATATGCCACATCACTAAACTGACTAATTTTAACATGCCTTGTTGTCAATCTGTCAATATTTTATGTTTAAAATCCACATTGAATTCCTGATGAAGTTTCTCTCTGAGTCTTTTTCAATATGCTATATCAGACATGTATTTATTGCATGCAAAATTCCACAAGCACAGATGAAAAGTTCATAAGAACAAACACATCATCAAGAATATTTTCATTTCTGTGATCCATGGTTCCTTGATATGCAAATATTTCTAAGGTAGTATTAATACACATACCAACATTCTTGACAGGCATGTAAACTAAACCCTGGGAAGTTGGCCAGCAGAAGGTGTGGTGGGGGACTTGCATGAAAGATTTTGATTGACCTTCGTACTGTGTGTTTCTGCAGCAATACCAAGAGCTATTAATTGCAGTGCAACTGCAAAATGACAGGCTCTATTTTGAAGCAGAGGACTCTTGGACAGATGAATTTTAACATTCTGCTTTACAAACTACAGGAAAATTTATGAAGAATTAATTCACATTCAAAAATAGCATCTGTCAAAGATTATATACAATTTTATCTGAAAAACTCGATAAAAAATCCCTGAAGTAATGCAATTGTATTGAAGATTTATGCATCTGCATAATTTTGTTTTATAGTAACCCAAAGGTTGAAAGAAATTAAAATTTTATAACTGATATTCCAAATGAACAGTTGAATGTACTGTATCCACACGGCAAATGCCATTTCCTCTTTTCAGTTGTTTAATAACATTCAATAACAGAATGATGTCTTAAAGACATTTTAATTTTGCTGTTTGTGAAGTCATGCAAAATAAACAGTGTACAAAATTTCAGGAGTGTGGACAGGCAGAGAAATTGTTTCGCAGGTCAACAAAAGACCAACTTTCTAATTTCTCCAAGAAGTCACCGATTCTTTTCAAATCAAAATGAGAAAAAGTATCATTTGGTTAAGGAGGTGTAGTAAGTATTGAGTTAAAACACCAAAAATAAAACTTTAAAACATAATTGTATCTTAGCTTTAAAATTCTATCTGACAAAAACTTCAAGTTTCAAACATAGGGCTTTGCTTTGAAGGGGCAGTTATTTTGCTTCACAATTTATAGAAGCCACAGTGGTACACTAAATTCTCTTGTAGCATTATCCGGTTTAACAATGATAAGTTAATAGAGTCTGAAACCTCTGAGTGTCGCAAGATTCCTTCTATCATCACTTCACAGTTGGTGCAAATTTGGAGCAGCCAGTGCCCATATCCAAACTCCCCTGTGCCCAGAAGCGCAGCCACTTCCTCTCCCTAGCTTGCAACCTTTTCCCCTCCAATATCAGGCCTTTCTCCATGCCCGATCCACTCGTGTTGAATCTCTTGCTCCCAACTCACGTTCCAATTTCTGAATCTGCACTACTGTTCAAAATCTTGAGTTGATCCAATGCTAGTGCTTTGGTGTTGTGAAAACATGGGTGCTGATGGCGCAGAAGTGTCAAGCTGGGGCTGTTATAATCCATGTTTTCTATAAATGAGTTAAAGCTGCTCCTTTTACGTCACCATTCTACAAAGCAACTGCTCACAACAAGGGCTCAGAAGAGAGAAGAAAGTAGGAGTACGTTAAAACAAATTTGAGATTGTAATAGCCACAGCTCAGCACTTCTGTACAACTGAGAATGGTGCTTTCACAACTTAGGAGTTCAGAATTGGATTGGATCTGGGTCTTAAATGGTTCTTCACCTGACGAAGACCAGAGGGTCGAAAGCTTGTGAGTTTACTATCAAATACATTGGATGGATTTAAACCTGGTGTTGTCAGACTTCTTACTTACTTCTTAGGAATCCAGGTTCAAGAGAGGAAAGTAGTGAAGGTAAGTTAGAAGAGGAAACGAGGCTGCCAGGCAGAGTGTCAGGCATGGGGAGAGATCACAAGCAAATGGTCAAAGATAAGGAAACTACAAGTTGGATGTTGGGAGAGGTAGAGGCCATAGTCAGAGGTCAGGAAGGGGAAAGATATGTAGCAACCAGGAGGATCAGGAAGTGGGAATTTGGGAAATATCATCAGCAGGAAGCAGAAGGTGAAAGATACATTTTACTTCTACATTTTTAAAATTTGTTTTAGTTGAGAACTTATTTCAGTTACCAATTAGGAATTTAGAAAAGTATTTTAATTGACAAGAGTATAACGTTCTATAAAGCTTTTTGATGATAAAGAGGTCCTACAAAACCTAGTTCCAAGTTTTAACGCCAATTTCAATGAGAACCAATGTTTCACTTAAAGTTGTTTCAAGTTAAGACACAGTTTTCAGGAAATGGATCAGAATTAACTTTACAGACAGTAGCAATGTGCCCGGCATTGTCACTGACCAGAAGAACTAGGCCCATTTCTTGCTATAAATTTGAAACCTTATGAGTATCTTAAGTTTTAATCTTTCTAAAAGAAAGTCTTTAGTCATTTTATTCTCATAGGAAACAACCACCAGCAATATTGGGTCCAATTGTGAAAAGCACTGGTGAAAAACAAATAATGTAGGTGAATGTCTTTTTTCACCAAATGGCCATGTCCATGATTCAAATTCTGAAAATAACCACTTTGGTGGGTTCTTTTTCATGATTTAGACATCCCACACAGCAGAAACAATCTGTCAAGATATTGGAGCAAAAGAAAGATTTAAGAATTGAGTAAAATAAAGATTAAAAATAAAATTTGGATAAAATAAAATGAAAAGGAATTGATAAAACCACATCCGCTTGAATGGGTTCTAAAATTGTGAAGTAGCATGGCAGCAGGATCAGTGAGTGGCAGTGTATGGGAGTAGATGTGGAAGAGATGAGTTCAAAGTGGAGAGATAGGAATATAATTTGAACCTATGTTAAAAGCTTGGTCCGAGATGTTATTGAAATAGCCATAACATCAAAGAGAAGAAACCATAGCATGATAGGAGGAAGAGAAACAGTGCTGCAATAGCTGCACTCAGCTGGAGAAAGCAGGCTCTACCAAAGAGGAAAAAAAAACAAGGTGATTAAAAAAGGTTGCTTTTTCAAAAACTCTTCACAGAAAAGAATTGAAGAGCGGTTTCGCAATCTGAAAAGTAACCTGTGGGTGGTAGCTTTGTGCTGGATTTAGGCCAGGGCTATACAAAGCATTGGTTGTTGTCTGGGAAAGAGGCATTTCTTAAGAGGTCAGGTACATGGATAGCTATAAACAGGTGTTAACTTTGCAAGATACTGCATGTATGTAGCCATTACTGTAGTTAAGTGAACTGTTGCAGTGTACTGTAATCTTCCTTGTGTTTCTTTTAAATTATTATTGATTGTTATCAACAAGACCTAACTGTTTCTCACTGGTTTGCTTATCTTTTCTCACATTATACTAAATTGAAAATATACACCACTAAAATAGGTGTTTCCAAGTTACCCTCCTGGTTTTGGATTACCTTCACATTTAGCATCAGCAGAACTCTTAACAAATCTCTCAGTGTCTACACTATCAAGCACACTCAGAATGTGATCACCTCATATGCTCTGGCATTTAGAAGAATGAAAACACAATTTATCTAGTCTCTCACAGAACAACTCTCTCATCTGAGGGACCAACTCAGCGAACCTGCATTGCAGCACCTCCAATGCAAGTATGACCAAACATGCAGAGTGTTCTTGAAATGAACTCACCAAAAGCAGTAAACTGTAGCAAGACTGCTTTATTCTTATTCTCCAATCCCTTTTCAATAAGAGCAACATGTCTTTTGCTTCTACAATAATTCAAGATGACTCAAATGTGGAAAGCAATTAGCTAAAAGGTTTACTGAAAAGCAAAACTATATCTACATAAAGGTTCAAAAGCACGACTCATCCACGTCCATTCTTAAAATCACTCTGACTCTAACTGAAGCTCTCCAGTCTGGGAATGCTCACCCTCTCTCCTGATAGACCTTAATTTATCATCCCTTCAATGACAGAAACTGCATCTATATTCCAAAGCTCCATTGGCTTTGGTCTGGTCATGTGGTCTGTGAAGGATCTCCCTTTAAAGCAGCTATGCTACCACATCTTCCTAATTACTGGCTGCATCTGCATGCTAACTTTGTGCTTCTTGTGAAGTCTCTTTGAACATCAACATTTAGAAGTTTCATACCTTTAAAAAAGCATTTGCTTTACTGCTCTTACAACCACAGTAAGTAACTTTTTTCACTTCCCTACGTTATAATCCATCTATCTCTTGTCGCACTATCACTTATAATGTGTTACATCTCTTTGCAGCCTCTCTGTCTTCTCCCCACTGCTTACCTTCCCACTTACATTGGTATCATTAGCAACTTAGATATTTACCGTATCTCTTCATCATAGTCATTAATATAGATTGTAAATTGCTGTGGCCATGGCACAGATCATTTACAGTGTTTCACTACTCACTGCCTACCAAGTTGAAAAAGCCCCATTCATACCAACATACTATCTTCCATTCATTAACCAATTCTCTCTCCATGCTAAAATATTATCCCTAAGTCCATGCATACTTATCTTGCCCTGCAGCCTTTTGTGTGACATCTTATCAAATGCCTTTTAGAAATCCAGGTATACAAATTTATTGGTTTGCTTACTTGTTATCTCCTCAAAAAACCCTAATACATGTGTCAAATAGGATTTCCCTTTAGTAAAACTATTTGACTTGTTCTAATTTTGTTTTTCTAAGTGAATTGTTTGGACTTTCTTAATAATAGATTTTAGCATTTTTTTTCGAACACTGATGTGAAGCTAATGTAGTTTGCTATTTTTTTCTCTCCCTCCTTTCTTGAAACATCTACCAATTTCAATGTAATGGGACCATAGCCAAATCTAGGAACTTTGGAAAATCACAGCCAGCAAATCAACTATCGCTGGGATTATTTTGTTCCGAACCCAAAGGTGTCAGTCATCAACTCTTGGGGATTTGTTGGATTCCAGTTCAAGTTTTACTGATACTTCACAGCTGATATTAATTTCCTGATTCTTTTTAGCTCCTACATTGATATCTATTTCTGGCATGGAATTTGTATTTTCTGTTGTCAAGAAAAATTCCAAATTGCTGTTACCTCTGCCGTTCCTCATTCTGGCTAATTTATTCTCAAATTGCATTTTTTTCTTTGTTTTTAATCAACTTTTTAGCGTCCCTCTGCTGGTTTCTAATATGCTTCCAATCCTCAGGCATGCCACTTTTTTTTTGCAACATTGTTAAGTATCACCTTTCAATCTAATACTATCCTCAACTTTCACTGGACTTGGGAGAAGGCATAGAGGCCTTTCAGCCTGCTCTATCATTCAATAAAGTCATGGCTGATCTAGATGGAGTCTGAACTCCACTTTGCCATCTATCCCTGATGGAATTTTCAAAAGAATTTACTTCTGCTGATCATTTTGAATTGCTTCTTTAAATATTTCCTAGTGTTCATTTACCTCCACACATTTTAGTCTATTTATCCAATTAACCTTGGCCACCTCTCCCCTCAAGCCGACAAAATTGGCTTTATTTAAGTTTAAGATTCTTGTTTGTGACTGCAATAGGTCACTTTAAACTTGCATGGAATTCAATGATATTATGATCACTATTTCTCAGTGCATCCTTTGTTATAACATTACCACATAATCTTGCTTCATTATACAATACTAGATCTAAGATATCTTTATTGTGAGTTGGTTTCATGATGTATTTCACCAAGAAACTGGTATGAAAACATTCCATAAACCCATCTTTTAGACCAGCCTATATGAAGATTAAATTCTGCACAATTAGCACTTTTGTTACAAGTTCCAATAATTTCTTCTTTAATGCTTTGCCCAATAATATAACTACTGTTAGTAGCGGGGAGGTGAACTTCTACCAGAGTTTTCTGACTTTTGCTTCCATCCATAGTTTCCATCCATACTAGTTTCCATCCATACTGATTCTACTTCAAGAATCAGTATGATTCTGATTAAAATCTGAAGCCAGATCCTTTGTCTCACTAATGTCCTTAATTAGATTAGAATAGAATCATAGAATTCCTATAGTGCAGAAGGAAGCCATTTGGCCCTTTGGGTCTGCACCAAGTCTCTGACAGAGCAACCCATCCTATCCCCCTAACCCATTTTGGGACACTAATTTAGCATGGCCAATCTACCTAACCTGCACATCTTTGGACTATGGGAGAAAACTAGAGCATCCAGAGGAAACCCTCTTTCAAACACAGGAAGAATGTGCAAACTCTACAGTCACTCAAGGCTGGATTTAACCAAGGTCCATAGCTCTGTGAGACAGCAGCACTAACCACTATGCCACCCTATCAGGGATCACCCCTCCTCTTTTGCCATTCTATCTTTCCGAAATATTGTATACCTTGGAGTATTTAATTCCCTTTCACCTTGTAATCATGTTTTTGTAATGACAATTAAATCTAAATTATTTACCTCTTTTCGTGCCATTCACCACTCTCTGTGAAAGAAGTGCCCCTCTGGACTCTTTTGTATCTCTCCCTTCATCTTAAACCTATGCCCTCTAGTTTTAGGCTCCCCTACCTTTGGAAAAAGATATTGACTGTCTAGCTGATCTATGTCCTTCATTATTTTATATACCTCTATAAAACCATCTATCTAATGACTGATACTCTGTGCATTCAGATGAATAACTTTAATTTCATATTTGTACTTCTATCCTTGCAATGTCGTTACTTGTCTACATACAATTTTTATTAAGTTCTCTGCCAGTTCCTATCACACTCTGCTTGTCTTCATTCACATTGCCATATTGGTCTAATGTTCCAATTTCTAAACCTCCCTTCATCCAAACCCATCATCCCATCTCCTAGTTTAAAGCCCTGTCCACAGCTCTAGTTGTGTAACTGGCCAGGACACTTGTCCTAGTCTGGTTCAAGTGGAGCCTACCCCAGTGGAATAGCTTACTCCGTCCTGAGTACTGACGTCAGTGCTCCATGAATCAAATTCTCTTCGTCACACACCACTTTTTGTTCCAATGCTTTTAGTTCTCTAATCTGCTTGACCCCATGCCAGTTGTCATAGGGCTCAGGTAACAACCTAGAGATGATTACCATTGAATTTCTGCTTTTTAATTGGAGCCTAACTCCTCAAATTTTCTTAGCAGAACATTATTCCTGGTTTACCCATGTTGTTGGTTCCATACTGACCATGACAATTGGATTTTCCCCTACCATTTAAAGTTCTTCTCCAGTCTCAAGGAGATGGCCTTAACCTTTGCACTGTGCTGCTAATTGTTGGAGCTCCCAATCATGGCTGCAGAGAACAGTAACTATCCCCTGACTAAACTGTTTACTGATTCATTTTGGTAGGACAAACTTGAATGCGGATTAAGGGTCAACGGCAGGGTTCTGAGGAATGTGGAGGAATAGAGAGATCTTGAGGGGTCCATATACACAGATCTCTGAAGATTGCTGCTCAAATGGATAGAGCCGTGAAGAAGGCTTGGTGTATTAGCGTTTATTAACATGGGGTTAGAATTTAAGAGACATGGAGTTGTGCTGCAACTGTACAGGACCTTGGTGAGACCACATTTGGAATACTGTGTGCAGTTCTTGTCACCTCACTGTAAGAAGGATGTGGAAGCATCGGGAGAGTGCAGAGGAGTTTTATCAGGATGTTGCTTGGTTTCGAGGGTAGGAATTATGAGGAAAGGTTGAGGGAGCTGGGGCTTTTCTCTTTAGAGCAGAGGAGGATGAGAGGCAACTTAATAGAAGTTTATAACATGATCAGGCAGATAGATAAGAGTTGACATTCGGAGATTATTTCCTCAGGTGGATGTAGTTGTTACTAGGGGGCATAACTGTAAGGTTCATGGTGGGAGATGTAGGAGGGATGTCCAAGGTAGATTCTTTACTCAGAATGGTTGGGATATGGAATGCACTGTGATAATGGAATTGGACACTTTAGGAACCTTCACGGGGTTATTGGATAGGCACACGGAACATACCAGTGGGATAGCTTGATCTTGGGTTCGGACATAGCTCGGCACAACATCAAGGGCCAAAGGGCCTGTACTGTTCTATATGTTCCTCTTTGTTCTCTCACTTAAATGGCACCCTTTGTCGTGTTGCTATGGTCAACCCTCTTCCACCTTGCTGTGATACTCATCGTTCACATAGGAGCAAAAACTCTATACCTGCTGGGCGAAGTCAGGGGCTGAGGCTCCTCCATCAGGACATGCTGATCCCCCCAATCTGCCTGACTCTCAGTTGCACCCTTCTATCCCAGTCCATTGACTAATTCCACGGTTTTGTCTAACTTGAACAAAGTATTTAGGTAACTCTCCCCCTCCCTGATGCCCTGCAATGTTTGCAAGTCAGACTCCAGCTCAGCAACTCTTGAGTTGAAACTGCCCAAGGTGCAGACACTTACTGAAGATATGGTTGTCCAGAATTGCAATTCTTTTCACAAATTACCACATGCTGCAATCATAGTATACCACCATATCTATTATTTCCAACTTTATTTGCTTTATCAGTGAATAATTTACATAGATAATGTACTACAAAGTTGGACTCACCAACAGAGGAAGAAGACTCATCAGCTGCTGGAGACTGAAAGTAGAAAATGGAGCATTGCTTTGCACCTCTGCACCAAATTCCCAACAACAAACTGTGTCTATATCTTCCTCAGCACAGTCGCCTCTCTGTGCATTCCACTTATGCATTAAAGAGTATCACCTAGTTTCAACTACTTCAAGATTCAGCCACATTGTATGAACCTGCGAGCACTTTCATAAAACAAATCGAAAAAAAGTTAATGGCAAGCTCGCCTTAGTCTACCAACAGCTGAGATTCTAACTCATGCTTTTAATCACTTGATTCTACTAATGCTTTCCTAAACCTGACTCTTCAATTTCTCCCTCACAAATCATTCAAAATGCCATATCCTTTGGCGAAATGCCAAACATCTCAATAACATGAGTTCTTGCCAGACTCAACTGATTCCCCTTCTCCTGATAAATCAATCTCAAAATCCATTTTTTAAAAATACCTATCTGCTAATATCTTTTTTGTTCTACCAGTCCTGGGGTTTGGAGGGGGAGGGGTTAATGGCGGTGGTGGTCCTCCATGGCCTCTGTTCTCTCCAGTGGGCTTGGACTGTCTGTTCCCTGTTTGTAGGGAGCAGTAGTAAACCCCACTGGAATGAACTGCACTCATGGATGAGGTGGGGGAAGGGTTGGTGATGAGAGGCATCAGTCACGGGCTTGTTAATGTGGTTCAAATCTTGATTTAAAAATTGAAATCAGCTCCTCATTGATTTCCGGCATGTAGTTGATAACAAAAAAATCCTGGGGTCGGAGATGTGTGGAAGCCCTAAAATGGCGTTCACTGATGTTTCCCAGCCTATTGCCGCCATTTTCATTTATAGTCATCCAAAACAAATTTGGTTTTGCGATAAATCTGAATTCTTGATAGAGAGTGAGGCTTGGAAGCAAGAGTTAAGGAGGCTAATTCTAAGCAAAAGTGATAAGAGGTAAGGGGATACAGGAGGGTTTCCCATGCAGTGTGTCAGCACACCGAGGGAGTGCATCAGCATTAACAGGGGATTCTTTAAGTGGTCTCCCTGGGGAGAGAGGGAGGTGTGGAAGGCAGGGGAGAGGAGGTTGAAGATCACAGCCACCTGATGCAGTACCCGGAAGCTGCCAAATATTGAAATTCACAAATGCATGATCCTTCTGATGTCATACAGACATCCCCACATGCACAAGTCTTAATTATGTTGAAATCTCCAATGGACTGATACTGACAGTCTGGGCGCAGCAGAATGATGCCACTAGATATGCATGCATGCATGGATCGCCATATTGATTTGGCAGGAAACAGTGTTTTAAAATGCTTTGGGATTTCTTTTCAATGTGATGAAAATGATCTAAATGGAAGCTGTTTTCTTTAAAATGCAATATAATCATAGAATCCCTATAGTGCAGAAGGATGCCATTCAGCTCAAAGAATCTGCACTGACCACAATCCCACCCAGGAGCTATTCCTGCGACCCCATATATTTACCTAACTCCCCTGACACTAGGGTCAATGTAGCTTGGCCAATCCAACCCGCACATTTTTGGATTGTGGAAGGAAACCAGAGTACCTGGAGGAAATCCACGTAGACATGGGGAAAATGTGTAAACTCTTAACAGACAGTGACCCGAGGCCAGATTTGAACCTGGGTCTCTGGCACTGTGAGGCAACAGTGCTAACCACTTAATGATAAAAATCTGTTCTCCCAAACAGGATGCACATTCAAACTAATAAGGAATTTCACATTCTAGTTAATCTTCCAAGATAAAGTTCTACATAAATATATTATGAACCACAAATGTAATCAAGGCAACTGGAAAATACATATTTATCCCCTATATCTGGTTGCTGCACTACATCTCCAATTACAGATAGTGATGAGGACTGTCAGAGGATACAGCAGGATATGGATCAGTATGGATGGAGTTTAATCCAGACAAATGTGAGGTAATGCATTTTGCAAAGTCTAATACAGTAAATGGCAGAACCTTTAAGAGTATTGCTAGACAGAAGGATCTGGGTGTACAAGTACATAGGTCACAAAGTGGCAATGCAGGTGAAAAAGGATGCTTACCTTCAACAGCCTAGGCACCAAATTTAAAAATTGGCAAGTGACGTTTATAGAACCTTGGTTAGACTGCATTTGGAATATAGTGTTCAGTTCTGATAATCGCACGACCAGAATGCAGAGGCTTTGGAGAGGATACAGAAAAGATTTACCAGAGTGTTGCCTGGTATAGACGGCATTAGCTATGAGAAGAGGTTGGAGAAACTTGGTTTGTTCTCACTGGAATGATGGAGATTGAGGGGGTGACCTGATAGAAGTCTACAAGATTATGAGGGGCATGGAGAGTGGATAGTTAGAAGCTTTTCCCAAGGGTGAAAGAGTCAATTATAAGAGACATAGGTTTAAGGTGCAAGGAGCAAGATTTAAAGATGTACAAGGCAATATTTTGTTTTACACAGAGAGTGGTGGAACTCGCTGTTGGGGAAGGTCGTGCAAGCAGATATGATGGTGGTTTTTAAGGGACATCTGAAAAAATGTACAAATAGGATGGGAATAAAGGGATACGGTCTCAGGAAGGATAGGGTTTATTTCAGACAGGAAGCATGGTTGGTGCAGGTTTGGAAGCCGAAGGGTTTGTTTTTGTTTTGTAATTTTCTTTGTTCTTTACATCCATTACTGGTCACGAAAGACAACAACCCTCCCCTTCACTTCAGCAATATAGGAACAGTCATGTCTTGGATCATTTAGTCAATATTCTTCATAATCTTCAATTGTACTCAAACATATATTGATACACCTCTTCTTTCCATGAGTTTTTTTTTTAGCACATCTGTAAATGTCTTTGCCGGGAGTCTAATTCACAAATGCACTAGACTGACAGTGAGGAGTTCAATTCTGACTTGAGCTTGGGTCCTCTAGTTCCACACTCAGGATCAGGGTCGAGTAGTCGTTTTATATCTATGTTATCTCACAAATAATACTTGTTAGACGTATGCTTAAAACATGAATTTAGTTACTTCAATTTAATTTGAGATGGCACTTTAATATCTCAATATCCTTATCCAAAGTACCCATCAATTCTCTCAGTCAACTGTTAGAAATGATTAACATTTGAAATTATGTGTGGGAATCAGTCTAACTAGGCCTGTACAGAGTATTGAAGCATTCATTCTCAATGCTTGGTCCTATTAGTAAATGTATCAGCCCAGTGATGCCAGTAGGGACAGGCAAAATAAAAAGAAGCCACTCTACCACACTGAAGGAAAACAAACATTAGGGAATGTTTCAGAGTTGCTCCTGTGTAGGCAACTCAAGAAATATACTTTGTCAACTTTCCCACCTCCTTGCAACAACTCAGTGGTTTAATACTACTGAGTTCTATGAAGCAGGAAGAACCCAGATCCATATCAACATTTGTGCTAAGGTTGTTTCAGCTGGCACAGTAGTGGGGTTATAATTAAAAGTAAAAACAGAAAATGCCAGATAAACTCAGCAGGTTGGGCAGTATCTGTGGAAAAGAAATAGTTAATATTTCGCATCCCTATGATGCCTTCCGCAGAAGTGAAAAGGGATAGAAATGTGATGCCTCCATGTCTGATTTTGGACCTCTGCAATACCCCAGCAAAGCTCAACACAAATTAGAAGAGCAACACTTCTGCTTCAGCACATTACTCAATGCTGAGTTTTATCAAGCTTAGAATGTGAACTTTCCACTCCTCTCCCCTTTTGTTATTTGGTTCATTGCACTTATCCCAAAATAGTACCACCCCTCTCTCACATGGCCACTGTCCTGTGTTGTTTAGTTTTGTCCTTACTGAGGACTGACCACTTTTCTTCTGCTATCCTTTGTCAATATTAACAATTCTCAATTCCTAACAGCACCATTACAGCCTGTGTCTCATGTCCATGACTTATCTGCCAATCTCCCTTTAACTCTGACCCATCACTGATTTTCCATTCTGTCCCACCCTGCCTCCAATAACATAACTGACCACACTTCTATCCCTTTTCAGTTCTGTAGAAAAGTCATATGGATTTGAAATGTTCACTGCATTTCTCTTTCCACAGATGCTGCCAGGGCTGCTAAGTTGATCCAGCATTTTTATTTCAGAATTCCAGTAACCATGCATGCAGTATTTTGCTTTTATGTGGGGATATAACTGTTGTGCTGGGATAAGAAAATAAATTTAGTGCTTGCTTATGATTGTCTATTACAGCAGTAAAGGGAAGGAGTACTATTCAGGGAATACTGGGGACATACCAGTTGTTTCTCCTCACAACTGGGATGAGCTAATGACCTGAGGAGATTGAGATGGGAAAAATAAAATTGTTGATAGTGAAATATTAGTTTTAGTAACTTCTTTTGAAACAGTTTGAATTTCTAACTTTCATCTGTCACCGTCTGTTTTGTATATGCATTGTCATGTCTAGCAGAATCTCTTCAGCCTCATTACATTTTCTTTCAAATCATTTTCTGTTTGCTACTTTTTAACGTTTTCTGTACATGAACCCCTAAATCACCATTTCTTCCAAAGCTCCTAGCTTATCATGTAGTAAAATACTCTAGTCTCTAAGTTCAAAGTGGATGACCTCAAGCTGAACTCTATCTGCCAGTTTTTGCTTCACCTATCAATACCTCTTTGCAATTTTCTGCTCCTATTTGCACTGCTTACAATGCCTGCAAATGTCAGCAAACCTCATTATATGGCTCTCAATCCTTCATTTAAGGCATTGATAAATATAATGAAAAGATGAGTCACAGTACAGATTCCTGCCAATTGGAGGACATATCCAATATCCCTATTCTGCTGCCTGTTGGATAAGTAAATCCCCACCCATATCAATAGGTCACCCCCAATTTCACGATGTTCAATTTGATTAATTGTAATTCTCTCTGGAGAGAAAAACGTTTGATATCACTTTAATTATTGGTGGATCATATTCTTATATAAAAGAAAGGTCCTCTACTGTTAACCAAGTTACCTCAGCTATAAGGCCATTAACCCATGCATTTATAGTGTACTGAGGTTAAAGTACCACTGTGTCACTGAATTTAAAAAATTGCATAGCCTAGGGAAATCCATCACAATATTTACATTCAATGCTTTGAGGCAAGATAATGGTGTGTGGAAAATTGGAATGTAGATGCTGTCTCTGTCATGAAAGGGATGATAAATTGAACAAAAGTGTATTTAATAGCTTTTATCTCAAAAGAAGCAGCATTAAGCAACATGCCTATAGGGTACACTGAATTTAATTTTACATACACTTCAATGGGACAAAAGCAAAATATTCCATATCTCAAAAATTTACTTAAGATGTCCAAGTTAAGAACTAATAAAGGTAAATGATCAAGTACTTGTTGTATGAAAGATAAATGAATCATTTATGTACCATTTACACTAACGTTATCATAGAATGTTTTAGCCCAAGAGACTACTCAGCCTTTTTGTCTCCATGCCAATTGCTGAAGAGCAACTCAGCTTGTTTCCACGTCCCTGCCCTTTCCCTGCAGTTCTTCAGGTAATTGTCCATTTCGGCTGTGATAAAATTTTCTGGACAATATATTCAACGTGAATCATCTCACTATTACCTTTAACATTTAACAGTACAGAGTAGTTACGTCAAGATATTCATAACCACCTTTAAATACCCATCTAAACTTTTAGAACTCTAAAAACAGCCTCTTTTTAATAATAGTTCTCTTGATAATGCAATAGTCGTATTTTCCAATCTTAACCTTTGTATACATAAATATGACTGATCTATTTAACTTGGGTTAGGATGGATAGAAGGAGAAATCAAACAGTAGGGAAAGACCAACTGAGACATATCACGGCCTGCAAACGTGCCCCAATCTCTGAAAAGCCAGGCTGGCCAGCATGATTCCTGAGATGCATGAATTTGCATCTATCAGGAGCATAGATTCCACCTGATAGGCATTGCCAGGGCTAGTGGGAAACACTGGTTTTTGTGGTGGTGTAGGAACCTGGTGTCGATTTGATTGAGTCATGGTTGTAGTTTTTACACAGTTTCTAAAGTGAACAGTATTTCCTTTTAGTATCATCTTCATCTGAAGTAAACAACTGAAGCAAGGTGATGCACAGAGGCAAGAAATACATTAGGTTCTTTCATCTGGATTATAGGAATAGGCGAAAAACTGAAATCGTGCTGAAGAGAATGAAAAGTCATCTGATACTTTCAATCTCTACACTTAAATCAAAAATGATGCAATAGAACAAATGGAAATGAGCTGTTATATGGTTTAATATTAAGGGAGACTTGGAGCTGTTCAGTGCTACAAAGCTATATATAATCAGATCAATGACAGTGCTTCACAAAAGCATGTCAATTACTCTATATTGTTGCACACAACTGGATAGAGCAAAAAGGCAACCATTGTCTCGGCTAAAGTAATATAGCAAAATACATTACTATAAAACCTGAGTAAAATTCCTGGATAGCAAGTGTCTTTAAATTTTTGTGCATAAAATAAAAACTCTACACAAGCATAAATCAAATTAATTTATTGCAAAATAACTGAATAAATTCTGAAACCAAAAGCTAATATTATGCAAAAATTGAAGATTTTTGCAAATTAATTATTAAAATAAGATAATATGATTTTGAGGAAATGTAGAATCTGCACTGCTGAAAGAACAACTGCCAGTGACAGAAGAGAGTGTATAATTGGAAAATAAGGCTACATGTAAAGAAACCGGAGATGAAAGAAAATCTCTTAAAACCTTGAGTTTGGATGCTTCCAGCATGCTTTCAAATTCTTAAAAAGAGTAGCAACACTACACACTTAATTGGAATTTCCTCACTCTTGTTCCAATTTAAAAAGTGATCAATTTATTTGTATACAGTAATTGAAAGAAATAAATAGAATAAATAAATAGAATATTTAGATTTTTTTCTATTAGAGAGTCCCTGTGATGCCTCAATGGTGAAATGTGCCATGCAAAAATTAGGACTGGATTGACCTAGATTTGACCCTGCATCTGGGCTGATTGTGGAGTTATACAACTGGCCTCAAAAGCTCCAGTGGTAGAAACAAAAATAAATTCAATGAATACTCCCACCCCTCTCTGTCCAGATGTCACTGCTAGAGTGAGTGACTATGTGGGTAATAGGAGAAAACAGGATACACTCAGCTTCTTCAGTCCAGTAGCCTGTCATTCACACCTAGATTTGTAAGAATGATAATCAGAACATTAACCCATCTGGTTCACAAATGTCCTTTCAGAAGGCAATCTTCATCCTTACTGGGTCTGGCCTACATGTGACTCCAGAGCCACAGCATTATGGTTGACTCTTAAATGCCCTCGGGCAACTAGAGATGGGCAATAAATGCTGGACAGTCAGTTACGCCCATGTCCCACAAACAGTTAAACACTGAGTGTTGCCCAGGGCTGACAGAATCAAATGTCAGCACCTTCAGGGGTAAAAAGGAAAACTGTATTTTTTAATTCTAACGTGGTGTTTATACACTATTGTTATTAATTTGTCTGCAAAGAGTGGCAGACATTTTTTGTAAAATTAAGTGCAAAAGAATCCATGCAAAAAAATGGTCATAAAGGATAATAAGGGGAAAGAGTTATTTTTGTATAAATCAGAACTTAAAAAGTTAGTTTTTGTAAAAAGTATTTACAGTTCACAATGCCTTATCACAGGATTCCACATGTAGAGACTTCTGTCTTACAGCAATAAGATTAGAAAGAGACACATTCAAAAATTACACATCAATATATCTTTGTAGACCACGGTCAGAAAAGGCAACATAGTATCGTATTTGTTAAAATAAGTCTAAATGGATAATCCTGCACCACACTTAAATGGAATTTTTACTGCCTACAATCACATTATCTTAGGTTGCAGACTCCTGAAAAATGAAAATAACGTCCGTCACAATCTTCACAAGCGTGTTTTCCTGCAATTATTGAGGCCCATAGCTAACTTAGAATTTGTTAGTTTTATAAGTTTTCTTAGAAGCACAAACATCTGTCCTCAAATAGAACTTAACAGTGATCAAAACAAAATTTGGAACATAAAGATGCAGCAATTAATTGCAATTTAAATGCCATCTCCATAACTAAGAAATGAGAGCACACAGGATTTTCACATTCGTTTAACTCATCTAGGGATCTCACAAGAGCCAACTGTTGAGACTTAGCAAAGATGATTCTCTCTCCATCTGGGATAGAGGCATCCCACTTACTCTACAATCTCCACTTGGAGAGTTAAGGTGAATACAGCTTTAATAATTGATGGGCATCTTACTTAAAATATTTTACGATAATACTTCGAACTTAAAGGTGGGATCTCTGCAAGAAGTACAATTACATTTTCTCTTTTTTACCTTGAACTTATTTGACATTGCTATTGACTGTGTACCGGAATTTAAATGGCATAATCAGTTGTTGAAAAACTCATATTTTAGAAATTATATGGTCTTACCTAGCTTTCTATGCTCCTAACTCAAGAACCTAACTCAGTATTTTCCAGTGGGAAGTACATTACTGAGGAACAGCCTGGCCCAAATAATACCCAGGATATCATAATCTGTCTTCAACTTGTTAAAAAGACTGTCCAGAAAACTGTAACACTCTCAGGTGGCTCCTTTCCTTTGAGGACAGATGGATCAGTTCTGTCGATCCTTTACTGTCTTTAAGATCTGAATTTCTCAACCTAAAGCTGAAAGGAATTATGAGAGGTATTCCTCATCCAGAATTGTCTAAGATTTTACTCCACCACACACAAGTGGGTGATGAATGAATGTGTTATTTGACCACTGTAGGATTTATCTTTATAACTGCAGAAAGGTGGAAAGGGTTTACAAGATATTATACTGTAATAAACACAGATGAAAATATATTACTGCACTCTGGCACTACGTAATGATATCGAACAACTGAAGAAAATGGTCTGAAAATACTCTGGTAGCTTCAACCCAAACTGACCTCAACTAACAAAAGTTTTTTTTTAAAAAATTCCTTCTGAAGCAAAGTGACAGAGTAATTGGAACACTGATTCACATTCATAAATAAAAACAAGCTTTATGTCAAAAATTTAAAAAAAGCACTATTAACTTTGTAATATAGCATAAAAAGATTTAATATTATAAATTCAGTTCTACTTTTTATTTTTACCCCAAGACTTCCCTTATCTTATGAAATCTCTAAGATTCATTCACTTTTCATGGGACACTCTGAAGGCAATCATGTCTCTGGATTTTACTCAGATTTTTCTTCAACTATTCTTTAAGCTGCTAGATTTTATTGGGGTCCTTTCAATAGCTTTTGGTTAAGTGACCCTTCAATTTCTTTCTGGACTTCATGACTCTGGATTTTCCCAGCTCCAGCACAAACCTCTTTGCAATTCCTGTGCAGTTGCTTAAAATATCAGGAAACACCCTGCGTCGCTAAAGCTTGTTGCTATGGTTTCAAACTGCAACCATGCTGAATATTTCCAAAATCTCAAGCTGCAACAAGATTAAATGCCTTTTATTGACAGGATTCATAAAAATTTTTTTCTTCAGATTCCAGCTAAACAAATCTTCTAGTCATCTTTTCTCTTTCCATCTGCGTATTATTACAAACATCCAGCTCCCACTTACAGGCTGCATAATAGATGCTAGATCGAGCATTTATTCCACTGTAGGCGTAGGTCTACCTTTATCTAGGAACTGCAAGCTATATTAAACTCAAATCTGTAATAGTTTCTTAGCTGCTTCTCCCCTGCTAGCTCTGCCTGAATTCAGGGAGAATTCAAAAGAAAAACACATTAAGCTCCACGCACCTCCAATGCAATGAAAAATACAGCCTGACGCTGTAAATTGGTGGAAATGTAAATGAACTACTTTCTAATTCCAAAGTTTTCCTTAATTTTAAGAAACCATGAGAATAATGTATCCTTTACTGGAATAACTACAGATGTCATATTTCTAGTTCTTTGGTTAAGTAAACTCACTTGGTTATGATTTTATCTTACCATACGTTAACTCATAATATGGCAGTGTTATAAACTCCTGGCTTGTTTGCATTGCATTTATTTCTGGGTCATTTTCATCTGTTTCTAATTCAGAAACCCACATTTTCCAGTTAAAGCTTTAATTTTTAAAATGAAAAGCCATATTCTAAAACATATTACAAACCTGACATTCCCATAGTAATTATTTCTGATGGTAATCCAATTATTGAAAAAGTAGATCGGTCCCAAAATAAAACTTTAACAAATGACTCTGATATTTGGACCCAACAAATTATTTAGTAGGCGTAACTAACAGTATGCCAAATTCAAATAACATTTTTTTAAATTTAAAAATATTCACAGAGGATTGCAGAGAACCAATTCTATCCATTAAATTTTCGATATCAAGAAGCCAGAAACTATTTTCAAGGGCTGTTAAGTATTTGACCCTTGGTTTTTCAAGAATCCTTAGACCATAATTTTCTGAGCAGACTTTACAAAAGCTATTTGGTTTAGATTAATTTTACTATACTCTTCTCATAAAATTAAGTGAGATCCTACCTGGTGACGTTGATTCTGGTGTCAATCAAATCATTTTCCACATCCAGGAGGCCGTGAGACAATCTACAATCCATAGATAATAGCCTCTTCAGACGTAAAAGGCCAATGCAGAACTTAGCTCCCATCTCTTCTAGTTCTCTTGTCCCTATCTGTAGGCCCTTTAGAATAAAATGCATGGCATAAATATACAGAGATTATAGTTTACGAGATACATTGCTGATCATTCAGTGGTGCAGATCATTCTCTAATTTAATAATTTATTGAAACTGGATATCCTTTCAGTGTAATGAGACGACCTCTCAATATGCTGCCATGCCATTGATAAAATGGCATTCCAAGCAAGGGTCAGGATGACTTAGCACTCTACCTTGGAAGAACTTGGTAAGATTGCGCTACTGCACTGCCAGACAAGAGATGTGAGTATGAGATGGTTCTGTTGGATTCTGAAGGTCCTCTTTCATTCAAAGTGACATGAAATAGTTGTTTGGGGGAATAGGAATTTCTGCAGTGAGATAGGAAAATGTTTAAATATTTGAGCGTGTGAGACTCACATGATGAAGGAGCAGCGCTCCCGAAAGCTCATGATTCCAAATAAACCTGTTGGACTTAAACCTGTGAGACTTCTTATTGTGCTCTCCGGGTATTGTAAGAAGTCTCACAAAACCAGGTTAAAGTCCAACAGGTTTATTTGGTAGCACGAGTTTCGGAGTACTCCTCCTTCAAGTAAAGGGACAGCACTCTGAAAACTCATGCTACCCGATAAACCTGTTGGACTTTAACCTGGTTTTGTGAAACTTCTTACTATGCCTAACCTGGTCCATTGCTGGCATTTCCACATCATGACTACTCCTGACGTTGGCATTCTTGTGATTGTCCTGATGAACGCAAGAGTTTGATAAAATGTCTTTTTTCAGCAATATTTGAGTTCTGTACTTCCAAATTACTATTTGTATTGCATAGTATCCATTATCCCGGTTTCTCGAATATAAGCTGGCTTTCACAGTAAGGGAAATTGTGTACACTGGTGCAGTTGAGAGCTGTTTCAAACAAAATTAATAGGCTTTTCTATCACAGAAGCAACATTTATTTCCCATCCAGTTAATTCTTTCCTATATTTTTCTTTTAGGAATCACATTGTCAATGAATGGTTCTTCACAGCATCAGAAAAAAGTTAAATACACTTAAAAAATAAAGGCAGATAGAATATATAACAGTACAGCACCGAAACAGGCCCATTGGCCCACAACGTTGTGTTAAACACGTAGCGAAACTGAACTAATATTTTCTGCCTGTCCTTGGTCCATATCCCTCTATTTTTTGCATATTCTTGCATTTGCTTATCTATACAAGATAAGATATTTACAACACCTTTGAAACTCTCACTTCATTTTCTTCACTATGAAAGCTAAATGGATAAAATTCATAACAAGAACCTGTGGTGTGCATTTAAGATGGTTTGAATTTAAAATGTTGCAGTCATAAATGTAGGTAAACTAGGGTCCACCCTGGGTAATAGAAAGAGATAAATGATAAACAGGAAATGTATAGCAGGCAGTAAAGGCGACAAATGGTATTTTTAAAGTTTATTCATTAGTCATAAGTAAGGCTTACATTAACATTGCAATGAAGTTACTGTGAAATTCATCTAGTTGCCACATTCTGATACCTGTTCAGGTGAATGCACCTAACCTGCACATCTTTCAGACTGTAGGAGGAAACCAGAGCACCCGGAGGAAACCTGTGCAAACACAGGGAGAACATGCAAATTCCACACAGACAGTGACCCAAGCCAGGAATCGAACCCAGGTCTCTGGCGCTGTGAGGCAGCAGTGCTAACCACTGTGCCACCAAGCCACCCTTAGGTTCTTAGCAAGAGGATTTGAATATAGGAATAGAGATGGGGATAATTTGCTGCAATTACATAGGGTGTTGGTGAGGCTACACGGAGTATTGTATGCAGTTTTGGTGTCCTTACCTGGGGAAGGATATTCCTGCTATAGAGGGAGAGCAGAAAAGATTTACCACACTGATTCTTGGGATGGCAAGTCTGTCACATGAGGAAAGGTCTGTCACACGAGGTTAGGATTATGTTCCCTGGAATTTCGAAGAGTGAGAGGGAGTCTCATAGAAACTTATAAAATTCTAACAGGGTTAAACTGGGTAGATTCTGAAAGAATGTTCCCAATGGTCAGAGTGTCCAGAACTAGGGGTCATAGTTTGAGGAATCAGGGGTAAACCTTTTAGGACTGAGGTGGAGAAACTTCTTCACCCAGAGAGTGGTGAATGTTTGGAATTCACTACCATTAAAAAGTAGTCGAGGCCAAAATGTTGATTTCAGGAAGAAATTAGATATAGATCATGGGTTAAAGGGATCAAGAATATAGGAGGAAAGGGGCATTAAGATATAGGGGCAGCACGGTGGCAATGCATTGCTGTCTCTCAGCTCCAAAGACCATATTTGATTCTGACTTGGGTCACTGCCTGTATGGGATTTGCACGTTCTCTCCATATCTGGGTGTTCCTGTTTCCTCCCACAATACAAAAATGTGTGGGTTAGGTGCAGCAGCCATGCTAAATTGCCCCTTACTGTTCCCAGGACGTGTAGGTTAAAAGAATGAGCAGAGTAAATATGCAGATTATGGGATAGGGTTTAGATGGGATTGCTGTTGGTGCAGGCTCGATAGGTTGAATGGCCTTCTTCTGCACCAACAGAAGATTCTATGATTCTAATCTGTGATATTGAATTCAATGCTCAAGTGAATGGCAGAGTAAGCTCAAAGGGCCGAATGGCTTACTCCTACTTCTAGTTTCTATGTTTCTAAAACATTAGCCTGGAAACTACCTAGATCAAACAGGAGACTTCTGTCCCCAGAGAATATGAATGAATCTATTGGATTTTTATAAAAAAATCTGACAGCTTCTGATTACCAGAATCAAAATTCTCAAACCATTGTGATTTTACTTGAAGTCATTTTGTGTATTACCAGTCAAGTGACTTACGCTGCATTACCTTTCTGGTATATCTTTTGATATGAATTTTTAGCTAAGCTACCTATAGCATATTTCAGCTGAGGTTCTATTAAGAATTCTCTGCTTCCAAGACTTTTATCAGGAGGACAGCACTTGTTTAGAGGCAACAACAGGGTTAGACCAAAGTTTTCTTATTATATAGACAGGTTTGTGGAAAAATAATAATTAGAATTTTGTGGTCAAATTCACACCAAAGCCATCAGTGTTCATTATTAATCAGGAGTGAATCAGACAGCAGATTCCAGCATTCACATTATGTGAAGAAATCAAGAAATTTGTGTTTGTGCTGCTCTCCAGAAGCTTTGTTACATTACGATCTCACAAAAAGAACCAATGTTCACATACATGGTCAGACAGCAATTTGCAGTGTATATGATGTAGATAGCCACTACGCATACCAGAAGATATTAGGACTTGGCCATGTTATTTGAAGTGAATTTTTAATCACAATAGCTTTAAATATGACTAAAACATTCTGACACTGAAAATCTAGTTATGTTGTAATTTAAAAAAATGAAATTAAAAATTATTTTTTTTTCAACCTTTACCGCTCTCTACTTTTATTAAATTTCTGCAATGTTATAAACCTTCTGATTTAGATTTTGTGAGCAGCAGTACGGTGGTTAGCACTGCTGCCTCACTACGCCAAGGACCCAGCACAAATCACTGTCTATATGGAGTTTGCACTTTCTCCCCATGTCTGCATTGTTTCCTCCAGGTGCTCTGGTTTCTGCCATAATTAATGAAGAGCAGGTTAGGTTGATTGGCCATCTAAATTGATACCACTGTCAGGGGGATTAACAAGGTAAACGTGTGGAGTTACAAGAATAGGGCCTGGGTGATTGGTACAGACTTGATGAGCCAAATGGCCTCCTTCTATACTGTAGGGATTTTATGATTCTAGATTTCGGTTTCGATCCCAGCAGGTATGAATTCTGGGTTGGGAACCCGGAGATGCAAGAGGCAAAAGCTTTACATAAAATATTATAATTTTTTAAATGATACCTAATTATTAATCACTTCTGAAGAGAATTTGTCATAGAATCTGGCTTTCTTCTCAAAAAAAACAATGTTTCTGGGTGGCAGTGCTCAGATGTTTAGTTTGTTCAGTCCAATCATGCAGTTTTGTGCAGAAGGGTGTCAACTAAGTCACTTCATTTAAAGATTTTGAAAAATGGATTTGATTCTGATAAATAACTACTATGAAAATTTAACACAGTTGCATGCCAATTCCTTTACTCGCAACAAAATTGAATGATATTCTATCCTGAACTAACTGGGCCAAAAATATTACATTTTGCCACCTACTGCTGGACTAGCAATATGGAAGTCTGTTGTGAAGTAATGCACTGTAACACATAATATTATAAGCTTTATTTCAGATGACAAGGGTGTTGGGAAAAGCCTGAATCATAGCACCCAAAATAAGGACATGAGGGAACTGTAGCATTATGGTAATGTTACTGGACTAATAATCCAGATATCTGGACTAATGGGCAGAAAAATGATCCAGCAGCGGGATACCCAAGGCCATAAAGTGCTGTAGACAGAAGAGATAAGGCTGAGTGGGGCATCTGCCTCTCACTGGGACATTTGGAAATGTCAGCCAATCCAACTGGCCTGCAGCTCCATCATCCCAATGATAGCATCAGTGGCTGCTGCTTTGATTGCAAATAAAAAAGATTAAGGCACATGGACCCCAGAGCAAGATATCCTGGGGAAATTGGGTTTGGTTAGATTAGGGATGATGTGGGATTTGATTTACGGAAAGGACTGGGCAGGAAGGAAGATTTGACCTAAAGGTGCTCATCATGCAATCAAGAAAGGGCAGCCCCCAAGATGCTACCCACCCCCCGCCCTACTTCCTTCCCACCCTTCAAACATTTACGTTTTAAAAAAGATCAGGCTTCATGCTACCCCTCTGCTACCCACTCCGAAGTTCTATGATACGATCAGTTATTATCAGGGCAAATGGCTTGGTAAGAAGCCTAACCGACCCTTAATTATTAATTTAAATGTAGTGGGCAGGCTGTCAATTTTGACACACAGAGCTGAGCTTGGAGATGAAAGGTGATGGCAGCCACATATTTTACATGCCACCTTCTCCATCCCCATAGAAAACATGTTTGATAGGATAGGTAAAATTCTGCCCACAATCTGGAGGCGTGGCTTCAGTCCAGCCATGGCAATCAGGGAAATTAAAGTCATTTAGTAAATAAAGTCAAGTTTAAGAAGACATGGCATAATCTTTGTTCAATGTAGTGGCGGGTATGGCGTTGTGTAGGTACAAAGATTTGCACTGCCAATGTGCCCCCCCTTCCCCATCCTCCCCAAACAACCTTCTCTGCGATGAGATATAGGGCAAGATTCTCTGGTCACATTCACCTGCAAACTGGAGATTTCTGCCTAACTCCAATGGACTTTTACATGGTCTGACCCCGCTTCTAGACTTCCAGTGGTGTGCAGAACGGAAGAATTCCAGCCCTGATGTTCCCTGTAATCCTTGACTCCCTTTCAGATTAAAAGCAGCCCAACTCAGCCTCAGCTATATTCAATGATCCAGCCTCCATTTCTCTTGGGTTTAGTGAATTCCAAGGTTTAGCAAGCTATTGAGAAAAGTAATTTCTCCTCACCTTCATTTTGAATGGGAGAAACCTTATTCTAAAAGTATGCCCTCTACTTTTAGATCCCTCCTCCCACTAAATTATCTCACATTTAGGATCTCTGAGGATTTTATATATTTCAACAAGATCACCTAAACTCCACTGAGTAGGGCCAAATCTGCTCAGCTTTTTCTTCTAAAGCAGTGCCTTCATCCAAGGAATTTTGCTAGTAAACCTTCTCTGAACTGCATCCAATGCAAGTATATCATTTCTTAAACGAGGAAATCAAATCCATATGTAGTACTCTAGGAGTGACCTCACCAATGCCCTAAACAGTTATAGGGAGGTTTCCCTATCTCTATACTTAGATGGGGCATTAAATGAGATAAAGATGCAATAAAGATGGGACATTAAATTTCTAATTACTTGCTGCACCTGTATGCTAATTTTTTGTGATTCACATATGAGGACACCAAGATCTCTCCGTAACATAACATTATATAACATGTCTCTATTTTAACAATGGTAGAAAGAATCAAAATGCGTAACAAAATAGATAGTCTCACATTTTCCTACATGATATTCCATCTGCCAAATTTTGACCATTCAATATCCTATCTATATCCATTTGCAGACTCTTTGCATCTCCTCAACTTGCTTTCCCATCTATCTTTGTATGGTACAATGCACTCTGTTCATTCGTCCATCTTAGTATTGACTGCAAAATAGTTGAGGCCCTAGCACTGATTTCTATAATGCACAACTAGTTGGAGGCTACCAAATGGAAATGATCTCAACTTTTTCTTTCCCTTTGCTTAGCCAAACTTCTCTGCAATACCGTGGGTTTTTTCTTATGAAGTAAGCTTTTATCTTTAAATTCCTCTATATTCCCTGCTTATTACACCCTCAAAGAATTGTAATAAATAAACTGTAATGTAACTCTCAAAAAACATGTTGACTCTAATTGAAATATGATTTACTAAATGGCATGCTGCTGCTTTCTTAATAACTGATTCTAGTATTTCTCCAGCAACAGATTTCAGGCTAAATAGTGTGATTTGCTGCAATCTGCATCCTTTTTTTTCTTGAAAAAGGGCATAACATCAATGGTTTTCCAATCCACTGGGATTGTTCCAAGGAATTTTGGACGATTCCAACAAAATATCCACTATCACTGTAGCCATTTATTTTAAGGCCCTAGAATGCAGCCTCTCATATCCAAGGGACTTGTCAACTTTCAATCCCTTTAATTTTTCTAGCACTTTTCTCTTGCAATTGTTAGCTCTTTGATTTTGTCCTATCTTTGGAATACTTTCAATGTATTCTATTATGAAGACAGACACTAATTTTTTTTGTTCAATGTGTTGGACATTTCCTTGCTTCCCAATAGTAATTTCCCTGTCTTACCCTCTCAGGGACCAACTGTTACATTAGCTATTTTCATTTTTATTATATACTTGAGGAAGTTCTTCCCAGAAATGTTACAGTGCAAAAGACCCATGGGTGGTGGCAATAGACTTCCTGCTTGTTTTTAAATTTTTTGCTAAATTCTACATATATATATATTCTCATGTTCTAATGTCTCTTTTTTGTCATTCTTTATTGGTTTCTAAATGTTTCCCCAACTTCTGGCTGACCACCAATGTTTACAGAACTTGATACTTAAATTATGATATAATTCCTAACTCACTTAATGTCTGCCACAGTTTATCTACCATCTCGTCTTCAAAACCATTTTCTCAGTCCAGTTTAATCAATTCTGTCACAGATTTGTAGTTACCTTTATTTAAGTTTATGACATTGGTTTCAGGTCTGTGTTTTTCATTCTCCAACTGAATGTAAAATTCTATCACATCATGACCACCTTACTATTAGATAATTAGTTAATCTGCTCTCCTTACATATTATAAGATTCTCCGGTTGGTTCCAGAATGTTCTTTTCTCAGAAATTGTCCCAAATCCACACATTGAACCCAACAGCAAGGCTACCTTTGTCAACTTGATTTGTCCAACTTATACGAAGATTGAAATTATTCATGATTATTGCAGTACCTTTCTTACAAGGCCACTTGATTTCTGAATATTTACTCTTTGGGGGAGAGTCATAAAATCTCCCTACCAGTGCTTTATTTCTCTTGCTATTACTTACCTGCTCCCAAATTGATTCTATTTGTTGGTCTTCTGAACCAAAATAATTTCTCCATAACGTACTGACTTATCCTTTATTAACTTTTTCTTTCTATTCTTTTGAAATGTCAAATACCCTTGAATATTCAATTCCCAGCCTTGCAGCAATATGTCTGCAACGGCTATCAGATTATATCCATTTATACCCAGCTCTGAAGAAGAGTCATCCTGTTGGCTCTATTATATTCTCTCTGCACAGATGCTGTTAGACCTGCTAAAAATTTTCAGCATTTTCTGTTTTTTGTTTCAGATTCCAGCATCTGCAGTATTTTGCCTTTAATACATTAAGTTCTACTTGTATCATCAATTCATCTATCTTGTTACGAATGCTGCATGCCAATATTTCCAAATTTAAAAGAAATGAAAGCCTAGCAGAAAAGACTTTTCTAGTTATTTCATTTGACAGGTCACAAATAACTATCTACAACTGTTTCATTTACTGATTATGATTTTACACTGAATGGCTGGTGAAAGAGGGTGAAGAATGAGGAGGAAAATTGTTCAAAAATATAAAGAATCTCTGGTAACCACCTTCTGGTCAAAATTTCTGATAGCTTTTGAACGAAACTACAAAAGCAAAACAACAAACAAGCATTTTGTAAATTATTACTTCTTAAGAAAATACAGATTTTCACAAGTTCAGATACAGAACACAAATAAGGAAAAGTAATCTAACAATCAAAGAGGAACACATCATTTGATTTGAAAATGTCCCAGGATTATTTAAACATACATAGACACAATTAATTAACAGTAATCAATTTCTAGGTTGTTCAGTGAAAAATCATTCCTAAAGGGTTGGGAGGGGTGTGGTGCGTGGGTAGGAAATCAATATAAAAACTAAGAGCGCCTTCATGTAATGGTATGTATTGTCTTATCTGACTTTCAATTACTGCACAATATTAGAGATTTCAGGGTAATTTTGAACTTTGTCACCCGAGTAGGAATCTGGTGGGTTGTGCAAAACTACGATTGGGAAGAAATTTGGCCAGCTTCTTCAAAGGCTGGATAACCAGGCTGCAAACTTCAAAGTGGCCCCACCGGACTTTAATTTCAAGGAGTGAAACCTAATTAAGCTCTTATTTACCTTGTACTTGCCCTGATCACAACCACAGTATGTGCTTTCCATGGTATAGCTTCTCATCACGCCAATCTCACGCCACACAACAACCCGGGCTGTCGATTCCTTGGACTTCTCCACCACAAAACTACAGCTGCTCATGCAGAATGCTGGTGCAATTTGATTCAGTATCTTTGGCAAAGTCTAAATAGTCAAAATACAAGAAAATATAACATAAAATTTAGCTACATAATACAAAATAACAATTTACTTTAGTCTGCTGAAGATACCCTTCTGCCACATACTGCTGCTGTTAAAAATAAAACTCTATAATAAATAGTTAACTGTGCATTTAGGTATAATTAGCAAGTTGAATTGCAGATGTATAAGCAGCTTCTATTAACCCTGCTATCGAAGGATGTTGACCAGAGGGAAACTAATAAGGATATCATTCTGCATTATACCCATTGGTTTCACTAATGAAAATGGATGACTGCAGTTCATATGTGCCTCCTGTGTTTGTGTGCTTTTCCTCCAAATACTCTGGCTTCCTCCCACACTCCAAAGATGTACGGGATGGGCACATCGGCCATGCTAAATTCCCCTTTGCAGGGGGATTAGCAGAGTAAATATATGAGGTTATGGGAATAGGACTTGGATGGGACTGTTGTTGTTGTTGTAGGCTTGTTGGACTGAATGTCCTCCTTCTGTATTACAGAGATTCTATGACTGCTCCATCCTAGAAGCAGGGCTGTTGTCATTGCCTTGGGTGAAAATGGCTATAGGAAGCTCTGGAAACAGAAAAGGAAAATCAAACATGTGATCGTAAAAGTTTGTCAAAACTATTACCTGGGGTTTCAGATTGTCCAAATCTGTAATGTTTTATTTTCACATAATTTATCTCCATCAACTTTATAGTTCAGAAAGCACAGAACCATGAAACATCGAGGAACACATTAAATTTCCAATACAGCAATAAACTTCAATGCTAAGGAGAAACTTTATATGGTTAAAACTTTTGACTTAATTGTACAATTTGCAATAATGGCTCGCCATGCTATTAAAAAAACAAGCTATATGGAATTTACATTTTGCAACTTGTTTTTAAAGTTGAAAAAAATTTCAATTGAACAATAATCATTTATAATTAGTTTGGTGAAAGCATTTTTTTCCTTTCCTTTGAGGCAAAGTTGACCATGTCATCTTTTGAAGTGCTTGGTTGGGTTCTGGTGAGCAGATAGACAATTGTAAAGGCCGATCAGTAGCCAAAGATTCTCTTACAAACAGAATACAGCGTATAACTGAGTTTTGGACAAACTGTTGGGTTGGATTCTTCTCCTTGTGTTTTCTCTGTGCTTCTGATTTGCACTTGCTTTTGAAGGATTTGGGTATGTCAGGTGCAGTAATCTTGGGCAAGGATCTCCTAGGACTCAAGGTCGACATAAAAACCCCCAAGTGAAACCCTCAATATTCTTGTAGCGCTTCCTTTGAACATTGTATTTTAAATAGAGAAGCACTTCCAGACAGCAGCTGTGTGATAGTCTTGATTCAGACTCTACAGAATCCATCCAGCTAGTTTACACTGTACACGTGCACTAGTTTATAAACTGTAATTTGTCATTTCTGGTTGCTAGAGGTCCATTGCAGGCTCAGGAAACATCATTGACCTTGGCTGAATATTCATACAAGTAGAAAGTCCCAACATAAAATCTGCAGGCAAGTTACCCACATCACAGGCGGCACAGTGGTTAGGACCCAGGGACGCAGGTTCAATTCCCAGCTTGGGTCATTGTCTGTGTAGAGTTTGCACATTCTCCCTGTACCTGCACTGGTTTCATTCCAGATTCTAAAAGACGTGCTGATTAGGCGCATTGGCCAGGCTAAATTCTCTCTGTATACCCGAATAGACGCCGAAGTATGGCGACTAGGGGATTTCACAATAACTTCACTGCAGTGTGAATGTAAGCTCACTTGTGACTAATAAATCAACTTAAACAAATTTAAACTTACTCAGCAACCAGCCAAAGTGGTGGCAATACTAATGAAATATTCGCAAGGACTGCATTTATGTAGCAGTGAGCTTCTCTTCCAAAAGTTAAAGATTTAGTGGGGTAGATTCCCTGTGATAAAGTATAGCTAAAGCATTTACTCTTTTGTTCTTTTCCTTTCTACATGAATAAATTTCATGTAGTCCTATTGATTTAGATTTTCATCTCTCTCTTTTATGTATTAAGTTGTGAAAAATGTAAGAAATTGTCTTTTGACCCCTTCTCACAAAGTTCATGGATACGTTTCATGCCACATACTCCTCTCAAATTATTGCCGGCAGGTGAAAATGAAGTGCTACATTTTTAACAATGCTAAACTTTCCCTAACTTTGATGCATCTTTAGAAAAATAAAAGTTGTTATCTTTATTAAAATGGCTGCAAAAGATTCTCACCTAAATACAGCATTCTTGTTTTCCTCTTGCATCATGTCAGCTCTCTCAACCTTCAGATTTCTAATAGGTTCAGGAAATCTGATTTCTTTTTGGGATAACTGCTTTCTTTCTTTGCTCAGAATCTGGGGGAATATTAGCCTCAGACTAGAGACTACTATAATTATCCCCCACAGTATAATAGTGACTACACTTCAAAAGTGCTTAATTAACTGTAAACTGCTTTGGGATACCCTGAGATCATGAAAAATGCTATATAAATGCAAATCCTTTCTTTCAGCAGTAACATTTAAAACTGCTTTACATCTACAAACAAATTTATATGGAGAATTAAGTATCTAATCTAAGATCAACCATTAGTTTTTCTGTGTGTTACCCTAACTTTATCACTTATCCTGTTTCAAACTTAACCTTTTTTCTGCTAGTTTAAAACATTTAAGTTACTTTTCTTCTGCCTCCCACATCCATCATGGTTGTTGGAAGTGTGGAAAAACTACTACTTTTATTGGCTCAATATCAATTTCCAGCCATGGAAAAAAATCAAAATGATTAATTTTTCATTGGAAAATAACATTCATGCAAGTGCTTTGGTGATGCAGCCAGTCTCCCTCTATTATGTCATATATTGCAGCAATGAATAAAATGTCTTGAATACCTGCAACTATCATTCTTAAACAACATGTCTAACAGGCTAATGACTGAATCATTAAAACAGCTTACAAAATAAAAATCATCTTAAAATGAGCGAAGTGTAAAGTAACTGCTGTTTTATACTTAGTCTTGGACTTGAATACGATATTGATGAGATGTAAGATTTAGGTTAGAAACTGAACCCTGTTGCACTCAATTTCCCAGCATTATGACCTGAAATATAGTAATATCTAGACAGTATGGAGTGTTAGGCCCATATGCTGAAAAGGTATTTGAAATCTGTTCTTGGCCTTAAATAGAAGTTTATTAGGACTGAGCTGTGGGGCCAGTTCTATCTGACCAACTTATTTGTAGGGCTTCTTCAACAATTTAACCCCATCATTCTCCATTTTTATATGAAACCAAGGGGAAGCAGGAATGCTCCTCCTGACCTATAGCACTATTGTAGATCACTCCTATCTATGATAGACTTTCTCCTGTCCTTAACTCCATTGCATGTCCCAGGATTTACCAGAGGGCTACGCCAGAAAGACAACTGGCCTTAAATCAGTCTGTCATTCTCAATATATGCTGACAAGGCCCATAGCCCAATTTGGGATGAGTCACAAAGCTTTGACTTCTGCCGCGCAGATATGAGGGTATTGTATTTTAGAGCCAGAATCCAAGACAAACTATCATAGTGTGACAATACTGTGGCTTTAAGAAACGTATTTGGGTCATGTTTCTTGTGCAATGTCTAATTTAGCAGTTTGTTTAATTATCGGTATCGTTCTGTCTGCATCCGACAGCCCTGTTGTTAACGCAGCAGCATTATCAGTCCTAATTACTAGAATATTGTGATTTGGTGCTATAATGGACTGGGGAAACAGAATAGTAAAGCACAAGAAAGTAATTGAATATAGCGATCACCACAAAGTTCTCCTGCTAATTTAATATTGCATGAGTTAGACAAAAACTTAAAAACTCATTTTTATGTTGTATCTAAAATTGCGCATCCCCAATTTTACTTAAAATAAAATCTTTTAATTAAGTTAAAAACGGAAATATTCATTCCTTCTATCACCAATTCATAGTGGCAACAGTGTATACCATCTACAAGACACACTGCAGCAAGGCATCTTCAATCACATTTTCCAAACCCATGATTTCTATATCTGAAAGAACAAGGGCAACAGATACCATGATGATGTGTGGCAACTCCAAGCCATATATCATCATGACTGGAACTATATTGCTATTCCTTCACTGTTGCTGGGTCAAAATCTCTTCCAAACAGCACTGTGGGTACAGCAACACTACAAGAATTCAGTAGTTCATGGCAGTGAATTATCACCAGCTTTTCAAGTGAAATTAGGGAAGGATATTAAATGCTAATTAAGCCATGATGCCTGTGTAAGAATAAATAAATAAGTTTATCCACCAAAAAGATGTTAGCTGTGGCTCAGTTGGTAGCACATTCACCTCTGGTTCACAAGATTCTGGTTTCAAATTCCACTCCAGAGCTTCAGCAGAAAAATCAAGGTCAACACTCCAGCGCAGTATTGAGGGAGCATTGCACTATTGGAGATGCTGTCTTTGATGAGGCGTTAAACTAATGTAAAATATTCCATAGCACTATTTCGAAGAAGGGCAGGGGAGTTATTCCTGGTGTCCTAGCCAAAATTTATTCCTCAACCAACATCACAAAAACACTTTCTCTGGTCATCATCACACTGCTATTTATGGGAGTTTTCTCAGTGCAATTGGCTATACCATTTCTTTCATTACAACACTGATTACACTTCATAAAAAAATACATTGACTGTAAAGTACTTTGAAGCATCCAGCAGTCATGAAGACAGCTATATAAATGCAAATCTTTCTTTGATCACTAGCAGCTGTGTCTCCAGTTGCTCAAGCACTAAAGCCTGGAATTCCCTCCCTAACCTGCTTCATCTCTTTTTCTCCTGCTGTCAAGATGCTCCTTAAATCTACCATCTCAGACACAGAGAGCAATTGCACTAGCAGCTACTTGTATGAACCTCGGGCAGATATGCCACCCAGAGTGTCTCCTATGATTAAGTATGCTCAGTCGCCGTGTTTCCTACTGCAACGAGCTGCATTAAATCCAGCCCATCATCTGTTTTATACACACAAATACAAGTTCTGTTTCCAGTGTAGCTTAAAACAAAATACTGACATCGTGGGATTTGTTTTCTTAATTTCTTAATTTTATTATTGATTGAATTTCTCATACTAGAAAGTGGAACGCGGAGTAACAGGCTGTTGGCAGCCATGAAATTACCTGCATTATAAACAAATGGCAAACATAATTCTGCAAAATTAATAATGACTTCCAATTCCATACCTAAACAGATGTATGTAAATAATTGGACAGTCTGGGCTCTCAATTTGAAGACCAGTTCATACTTACTGAGCAACAACTTGCATTTATGTAGCACATTTAATGTAGTAAAATGCCCTAAAATGCTTTAGAGGAGCATTATTAAACAAAATTTGACACTCTTGTCACATGAAGAAATATTAGGTTTCCCTCATGAAACTTACAGCGACTTACCACTGCTTTTCCAGCCAGAGGGTGAGATTTCCATCAGCCTAACAGAATCCTGACTTACGTGGGACAGCATGATTTCCGAGAGACAACAGCAGGTATGTCTTGAACAGACACAACATTCACAGTGCCTGCTTGCTCACTTATAATGATTAGAAGCATTCCGGCTCTCGGACAACCTATGTGCAAGATCTTAACAATGTACAAGTTATCCAAACACAACTGATTCATGTACTGCCATAAAATATGTTAAGCTTACTGTGCCATCTACTGATTCCCAAGGGTCATAATCATACTTAAAGCAACACAAGTAGCTGCTAGCACAATTGCTCTCTGTGTCTGAGATGTTGAAGGACTAATGACTAATAGATGCAAATGATGATTATAAAAACAATACGTGTGTAGAATTATAAAAAGAAACACAAAAATGGATCGTATTAAAGTAGAATATTATAACCAAGTGGCCCTTTTCTTTTGGGCAGAAAATAGAAAACAGTTATTTATTAAAGAAAACATAGAACATAGAACATAGAACAATACAGCACAGAACAGGCCCTTCGGCCTTCGATGTTGTGCCGACCAAAATAAAAAGCAATGCCCCTCCAAACTAAACCATTCCCTTCTCTTCCATATACTTATCAATTAACCTCTTAAACGCCACCAAACTTGGCGCATCTACAACAGCTGCAGGCAGGGCATTCCACTCCCTAATCACTCTTTGAGTAAAGAACCTACCTCTGATATCCGTCCTATAACTCATACCCCTTAATTTAAAGCTGTGTCCCCTCGTGCTAGCTTTCTCCATCCTAGGAAAAAGGCTATCACTGTCCACCCTATCTAAACCTCTAATCATCTTATATGCTTCAATAAGATCCCCTCTTAGCCGCCTCCTTTCTAACGAAAACAACCTCAAATCCTTCAACCTCTCTTCATAGGACCTGCCCTCCATACCAGGCAACATCCTGGTAAACCTCCTCTGTACCCTCTCCAATGCCTCCACATCTTTCTTATAATGTGGGGACCAGAACTGCACACAATACTCCAAGTGCGGCCGCACTAGAGTTTTGTACAGTTGCAACATGATGCTGCGGCTCCTAAATTCAATCCCCCTACCAATAAAAGCTAAGACTCCATATGCCTTCTTAACAACTTTATCCACTTGACTGCCTACTTTCAGGGATCTATTGACACATACACCAAGATCCTTCTGTTCCTCAACACTATTAAGAGCCCTACCATTAGCCCTATACTCTACACATTTATTGTTCCTGCCAAAGTGCATTACCTCACACTTTTCCACATTAAACTCCATTTGCCACCTCTCGGCCCAGCTCTGCAACTTGTCCAAGTCACTCTGTAAACTAAAACACCCCTCTTCACTATCTACCACACCACCAACTTTAGTATCATCTGCAAATTTACTGATCCATCCCTCAATACCCTCATCCAGATCATTTATAAAAATTACAAACAGCAGGGGCCCCAAAACAGACCCCTGAGGCACACCACTCGTCACCGAACTCCACGATGAATATCTCCCATCAACCACCACCCTCTGTCTTCTATCTGCCAGCCAATTCCTAATCCAATTAGCTAAATCACCCTCTATTCCACACATCTGCATTTTCTGTAAACCTTTACTCTAACTACAGTACTACTATTGCCAATAAGTAAAATTACTTGTCACTGAAAATTTAGGAATGTTATCATCTACGCTGTATGGAGTGCAATACTCACCCTGTATCCAAGATCTTCCTGAAGGTCACAAGAGGAAGCACTAACATCAGTCTGCCACACTGTCTCCTTTATGCTGCATCCATACATGAAGACATTTTTCTTGCGTGAATGACCATGATAATCACAAAAAACCTGCAGAAACAATGTTGGAAACTAAATGGCATGATAGAAAGTTTCTAAGTAACTTGTTTTTAATTTCCTCTATTTATAACAGAAATCTTTTGGTCCGCAGGCACTCCTTATATTACCATTGGACAATGTTTTCCATTACAAATTTAGATGGAAATGACGATTGTGAATTCATTACACTGTAATTACACAATTCAATATCTGGTAGCAATTAGCCAAATTTTCCAACTGCAGTTTGGATGCCACTTTGCTTCTGAAAATTACTTCTCTGGAATGATACATTTGTCGCACATTTTGGCTTTGATATTTTATAATAATTCATTTTTTTGATTACAGGTGCTACATAAATAAATCTATTTCCCCCTCAAAAGTCCACATAGTGCACTGTTCTTGCCATTTACAGTGCTAGATCAGTCAGTTTCTCCAGTGATTTCTAAACTCTAACAATATAAAATCATAACAGCCCAAGTGAAACAGTGTGGCCCTACCCATGGGCTTCCTCTCTCTCAACCTGACCAAAGATTTTTCAGTCATTTTCATTAGAGGTCACTTTGGTCCATCCTAAGGGGCGTTCTCAATATTGGTATCTTTGCCACCAAAGATTTTTCTTGAATCTGTAGTAGTTTATTTATCAGTGTCACAAATAGGTTTACATTAATACTGCAATGAAATTACTGTTAAAAAAAATCCCCCAGTCACCACGCTGTTTGGGTACACTGTAGGAGAATTTAGCATGGCCGATGCACTTTATCAGTACACCTTTTGGACTGTGGGAGAAAACCGAGCATCTGGAGGAGACCCACGCAGACATGGGAGAATGTGCAAACTCCACCCAGATAGTGGATCAAGCAGGTAGTTAAATCCAGATCCATGGTGCTGTGAGGCAGCAGTGCCAAACACTGTGCCACCATGCCCAATGTCTCCTTGGAATCCTCCTGATCAAAAATTCATATTTTTAAAATGTTATATATGTGTAACATTTGTATTAAGTATGTTATATATATTTTAAAATATGTTACATAGGTGTCAGATAGGAGGCTGCCGCTAGAATATTTGTTTGTTGGCCAATTATTCCTCCAGAAACCTGACAAACACTTTAAATTTTATCATTTGTATCAATGTTACAAGGTTACAAAAAGTCAACTTCCACTCTTCAGCCTATCTTCTCATACAATCAGAAGTAGCAAGTTCAGTGATGATTGCAGTGCTCACAACTACTTAAGATTCCTGAGCTACTAAGGAAGATCATGCTAGCATGCAGCAAGACCTGGGCAACATTCAGCTTGGGTACTTGCACCACACAAGTGCTGGGCAATAACTAACTGCAAGAAGTGAATCTAATCTTCCCTTTTTGATATTATTGGCATTTCCATTGCCAAATCCCCTACCATCAACATCTGAGGCTGGGAAGGGAGGAGTGGATTTATCTTTGACCAGAACTGGATCAGCTACGTAAATATTAAAGCTTCAAGTGTGGTCCAATCTGACTAGGTATAGCTGAAGCACATGATTTCTAGCCCTTTGCATTTTATTCCTACTTTTTGTACTTCTTCAGATACTTGGACCCCAAATCTCTTTGGATCTCCACTGCTTCCAGTTCTTCACCATTTAAGAAATACTCTGATCTACCAAAGCTGTAAAATGAAACAATTCTTTTATTTGCCAAGCATCTCTGTGTTTCCTCAAGCTAAAGTCACCATTTTGAAAGTTTATGGATATTTTTAATACCTGATATTAAGGTATCGATTGATTCCTACAATCAGTGTTCAACATAATCAATGTAATCCAAACAGCACTGTGATACTCTAAATATTTTACTGCAAATTTTAAGTACATTAATTTCTCTAGTTTGCAACTTATCAGAATGTCTGATTTAAACAACAAATAGGTTGGTTACTGTTTTGTGATTAGTATACTAATTCTTAAGCGACCATTTCAAAATTATGGTAACTGTATGGATAATTCTTTTGATTGACTCACATAAACCAGCAAACCACATTTCATGGCAGAGAGTCCTGGCCTATTATTCCATCAGCTGTTTCATGCTCAATTATTCATGGTACTTCATTCAATGGCAAATTAATTCACTGATTTGTGATGTACAATCATAGAACCACAGAATCCCTGCAGAGCAGTAAGAGGCCATTTAGCCCATTTAGTCTGCCCCCACTCTTCAAAAGAGGCCTACCCGTCCATCCTATCCCTGTAACTCTACATAATTAACATGACATAGGTTTGAAAATGATATGTTTCGATGTTTTTTGTACTTAAATGGAAGAAGCTCTTGCAAATACTGTCAAAATTGAAAATTAGCTCATAAATTAAAATAGATGATGAAGTAGGGAAAAGTGAATGCATTTTGTACCTGAAGGGAAAAGGTTAATGGATTTTGTACCTAGAATCTGTCATAAGCATAACCTTTTTATCATGACTAATCTTCTTTAGTTTGTACTGCTCCGGGCAAGTTATTTGTTCATGTATTACATGCTTTAACTTTCATTTTTATAAAGACAGACAATTTAAAGTGGCTGTTATTTTGTAGACTTTGCAAATCTTACCTATCTGTGTTAGTTGGACATTGTTACATAGATGGTAGTTTACCATACTGGCTTTTAACAGCGGCTGATGGCAGATTACGATACCGGCTTTTAACAGGAAGAGTCCTGCTGGGACAGCTGCAATTGCACAAATAACTTCACACAGGTATGCTGCACTGCTGCAGAAGGGGTTTGAATCATGACCAGATTAAGCCTGTGTCCTGACTGCAGGACTATAATTCCTGATTAACTCTGGGTCTACATCACGACCCAGGAAGGAAGACCCGAAGGTCTGGCTGGAATTGGAACTTTGAATCATGATTACTGCTGGAGCTCATAGTGTATAAATGCCCACTGGTGTTTGTGTTCTATGAGAAGTCTGGTAGTCCCAGTTTCTCCCAAAATTCTGGAATGTACGCCAGAGTTTTGAATTAAAACCACTGTATTTTGACTCACTAACGGTCTCAGAGGTATTACAACATTTGGTGCCAAAACCCAGGACCTGTTTGCAGACTCAGGTTGAATGGCCACAATCTGGGTACTTCTGGAATAGATCACCAAACTTAATAGGGTGAGTCAAACTACAGTGCAGAATCATCTGTGATGAGAGTCTGGGTTGAGAGACTGTGAGAGTGTGAAAGAGGTCTGAACTGAACATATACAGACAAGACAGCATTTGTCTTTAAAACACTAGCCTTAGACTGGTTGTTAAGAGGGGAAATCCCCCACACGATGGTCAGGAGTTTGAAGTGGGTATAAAAGACTGGAGAAAGATGCCTGGAGCGTGATGTTCAGATGTGAGTGGAAAAGAGACTGTCAGTGATCACTGAAGTTGAAGGAAAAGCTGGCTTAAGCTTAAGTTTAATAGTGTAAACTTAATAGTGTAAGTTTACTAATGTAAGCGATGGTGTGGACAGCACTGATCACCCCTGAAAGGTATTACCAAACTCTGATAAGAGCAGGCTAGGAGTGGGACAGTGAGAAGGGAGATAAGATGGTGAGTATAAACTTATCAGTGTTTTGACGGGATCACAAGGACATTGGGAGCCCTGATAGAGGAATGTATTATTAATTGAGGACAGATTCATTAAACAGATGAGAAAAGGGCAGTAGAACTCATCTTGTCTGTTAAACCAACAACGAAAATGGTTGGAAGAAAATCAGGATTAGGAAAACTGGAGTTCTCTTGGTTCGCCTATTGGCTGAATTAATTGAACAAGTCTCAGTCTTGGGCGAGAAATGGGCTGATGACAAAGCAATAATCAAAATGTTCAAATCACGCAAAAGAGAACTAGAAAAGAAAAACCAAATTTTTAAGAAGCTTCTGAATTTGGGGAGTGACTCTTATCAAGAATGCTCAGGAATGCCGGAACCTGCCTGAACTGATAGAGCTTTTTAAACAAGCATTTAAAAATGGGCTGTCAATAATCCACCAAAAAAATCTTTAAAATGGGAATTCTTAGTATGAAGAACTATGAAGAATTAGTAGAATGGGCATCTGGAATTAAAGATGGACTAGATGAGAAACCCTAAGAGGAAATCTTAGGTTTCGTAATTCAGTGTGTTTGTGGGATCTGGTTGCTTATCAAATGTAGATGGTTGTTGTTGTATTAGATTCAGAAATGGAGTTGTTTGTTCTTGTGTAGTATTTATTGCGGGTAATTAATGCAATGTTTTACACTTTGTTTTAACTTCAAAGGGGCTGAGGAAATGTTAGAACTGTAAAATTTTAAATATAAAGATTTCTTGAATTTACTTCTGTTTTGAGTTAAACTATAATTTGGAAGAAAGATGAATGAAGGTGACTGTCTAAATCTGTTTTCTTTGTTTTCTTTCAATGTTTTATTTTCATCCCAGTTTACAATGTCGGATTTGAATAAAAGATAATATGGGACAAATATTGGAAGCTTTCATGTGTGTCTGTGTGCGTTTAATAAAGTAGTTGGGATGTTTATGTTTTAATGTTCTTTCCCTAATTGTGATTTTACAACAGTGGATTGGATACAGAGTTTAAATAAAATTGAAAAGTAAACTGAACTTTCAAAGTCAAGGAATCTAAATTGAAGTTTGGGATAACTCGTTTGAATTTTGAATAATCCTGAGTTCAAATTTTGTTAAGAAAGGATTTAAACCTTGGAAGGAACCATGTCTCTTTGTTTTGAAAAAGGTGTTTGAGACTAAGTTAATTCATTTGGCTCCTAGCCGAAAGTATTTTTGAGTTTTGTTTTAAGTAAATGGTTCATGAATGAGTCATCACAACCTAGTGATAAGTGAGACTTGAAGAGTTTGGTTCATTCAAATTTTCTCATTGGTTTACGCTTAAGTATTACATTTAATTGATAGGATAAATTGAGTGCACAAAATAACCAATTTATAAATGGGAAATTGCCTGAACTTATAAGCGGTAAATAAGTTTAATTTTAACAAATAAAAGGTAATGGAAATAAAGTTTGTATGGGTTTTGTATTTCAAAGAGGGATACATTGCAACATGTTCTCAGTTTGTGATATAACCATTTGAATGTGAGATAACTTTACAAAGTAGTATCTGTGACTTTCATATACTGAATAAATGGTATCTGTGGTAATCCTCACGTTCACATATAAAGTTTGTTGAATTGATGTATGTAAATGCTAAAATGTTGGGAGTTAATTTTTCTGAAAAGCTAAGGGCTCTGGAGAGTGTCAATGACTTTACAACAGATGACTGGATTTTTCTTTGTATTTAGTTATTTAGGGTTATAGGAGTTAAAATGCTTAAAGGGGAACAAATAAACCATCTGTGCAAGTTATGTTATTCATAAATAAATTGATAAAATGGACAGAATGATGGAAGATTTTCCTCTATAATTTGTTAAACTGATGGAAAACTTTTGAATTACTTTTAGCTTGTACTTTGGTTACATTCTGTTAATTGGATCATAAGAACATAGCATGTGTATGCTAGAAGGAGACAGATTTTGAGCTGTGACTGTGGAAGTTTAAATCTGAAATGGTAACTGTGACAAGGTGTTTATTAAGCAAATTTGCATCATTTTTAAATGACAAATATTTTGGAGAGTTAAACCTACCTCTTCAGCACTTTCTGGGTGCATGACCCTCTAAAATCCAAATTTGATTGTTATTTCCTTTTGCATTTGTATCAATGGTTTATTATTGTCCTGTGCATAATTCTGAACCTAAAATGGGGTTTTAGAATATGTGATTATTTGTATTTGTACTGTATTGTTGTCTGTAACTTCTGGAATATCAATATGTTGTGGGGATGTATTATTACTGTGCATGCCAATGTCTGGGCCTTGCCTGACTGTTGAGTGGCTGGGGAATTCCTGACAGACACTGGTCCTGAGTTTGTGATCCGTCATGCTTCATCCTTTAGGATGAAAGGGAGACATGTGACCTATGTGCCTCCACTCCTACAGACATGGCCAATATCCAGAGATCAGTGTAGCAGCACCTGACTGGAGAATAAGGGCAATCAGGTCCTGATTTATTGATTGGCAATGACCAAAAGGGGTGTGAAACCTAACCAAGAACAAGATACAAGTGATGGTGACCATCACCAGTGATGACCAGCACACTCAAGAAGGGCAAATGGAAAACCGAAGCCAGAGTGCCAAGCCAGACCAAAGAACTATAATACGCAGTGGACAACTGAGACTGATGCACAGATAAAGTTGTGTTTGCTTAGGTACTTGCTGGTCACTCAAGGTTAAGTCAAGGTCTTCTATTGGACTTGAACTTTGGTATTTTCCTATAAAATATTGTTTGTTGAGTGGGTGCTTATTGATTGTGTGGGCACAAAGAACCGGAAGTTGTCTTTTGTTTTTTAATTAGGGGTGGACCCTATGCTGGTAACATTTGGCTTCTGATTGGTCTGGAGCCATGCTTGGCGCTGGCCCAGACCAAAAGGGGGGAGTGAAGTAGGGAAAAGGTAAATGCATTTTGTACCTGAAGGGGAAGGGTTAACAGATTTTGTACCTAGAATATGTCACAAACATAACCTTTTTATCATGACTGATCTTTTGTTTTTACTGCTCCTGGCATTAATACAAGTTATTTGTTCATATATTACATGATTTAACTCTCATTTTTATAAAGATAGATAGTTTAATGTGGCTGTTATTTTGTAGACTTTGCAAATCTTACCTATTTGTGTTAGTTGGACATCGTTATACACATGGTAGTTTACGATACCAGCTTTTAACAGCTGCTGATGGCAGATTACGATACCGGCTTTTAACAGGAAGAGTCCTGCTGGGACAGCCGCAATCGCACGAATAACTTCAAAGACAGGGATACCGGTACTGCTGCAGGAAGGGTTTGCATCATGATCAGATTAAGCCTTGTCCTGACTGGAGGATTATAATTCCTGATTAACTCTGGGCCTACATCACGACCCAGGAAGGAAGACCTGAAGGTCTGGCCGGAATTGGAACTTTGAATCATGATTACTGCTGGAGCTCATAGTGTATAAATGCCCACTTGTGTTTATGTTCTATGAGAAGTCTGGTAGTCCCATTTCTCCCAAAATTCTTGGAATGTACGTCAGAGTTTTGAAATAAAAACCACTGTATTTTGATTCACTAACAGTCTCAGAGGTATTATTTTACCTACAACAATGATTGAATGCTCTGGTATCTTTTCCTGGAGCACAGATTTACACCAAAAGACAAATCAACTAGAATAGGAATGCAAATGCAAGATTAGTGTCCTTTACAGGAATGGACTGTGAACTTAACACTGCTAATTAAACAGCAGAAAAAGACTACAAAACTGATCAGTGAGACAAAAGAAAAACATTGCCTCCTTTAAAAAATGAAGTCACAAAATAGTAATTTGCTTTTTCCAGTTTTCCTTTGCTAGATCATTCTGGCTGAAAGATTAAGGCAAAACACTGGCTGCAAGGCATTCATAAATTTCATTCTTACCTACTTGTACATAAGCAAGACTAACCCAAACTGATGTTCAAAGATTGTCCTAAGCCGTTTACAGAATTGCCCAATTTATAGTCAATTCTTTAGTACAGTGAAATGCCCTGGAAAACTGACAGTTCACCAGCTGTAAATCAATACAAGTTTCACATGATTTTGGAATCTATGTCTCTGAATAAATATTTTCCCATATTACCAACAGGCCTGCCTAGAATAAACTTGAATGTTACACAGAGGCAGTGGTCTTAGATTTATATTGGAAATATCATTTAATAACAATTCCAAGGAATCTATAATGGCAGTTCATGTCAACAGATATTTCAGATCTAACACAGCGTTAATACTGCAAATATGACACTGGACAAGATTTGTTGCAATCTTTCTGCTCTATGAAAAACAAAGGCTCTATTATTAGTAATTATAACAATAAAAGACAGACATTAGAAAGGAACACAAACAAACACAACTACAAAGTAAATAAATTATTAATACACTAAACAAAAGATTAAGATGTCCTGCCCCTTTAAGATGTTAAAATCTAATTGTTATAAATAAATGTTACCTATCTCTCCTGTAATTACTTTGTTAGTCAACATGAAAATACTATTACATTGAGATAGATGATAACGTTTTACTTCAATATGATAGCAGCTTCTTCAATTAAAAAAAGGTGGATTTTACATTTTGTTAACACTGATGTCACACTGGCATAGATAAAATATCATAAAATGCACAGTGCCACTGAAGTGCAGCCTGAACCTGATGAGTAAATTCTAATCTGCTAAATTCCCTCATGAACAATTGACCTCTCATGTGATGTTTCTGTTTGTAATTGACATTGAAACCTAAGCATGATCGATCATGGAATGCACAGTCTTAGCAGCTGCATACTTAATATGGTAAAATATATATGTTGTTATGACAGGAATATTATATCACCTTGACCAACAATGGAAAATGCATTAATCCTGAGTTAATATTCTTGCAATTGTACATATTCCTGTTCTCACACTGTCCTACTTCCTGTTGGACCTTTTGAGAACTACAGCCTGGTTGTTACCAGTAAGTAAGAAATCTCACATCACTAACAACAGGTTTATTTGGAATCACAAGCTTTCTGAGCGCTGCTCCTTCATCAGGTGAGTCACTCATCAAGAAATTGTTCGGGAGAAGGAGAATGGAATATGAAATATAGGTAAATTAGCAAAACACAAATTCAGCTAATAACTTTAACGCTTACTTAAGATCCTATTAAGATCTAACTTAAAGTCTATACCTTTTGAGTTAACCACAGATGATGGGTCCTTCTCTTGGAATCTTTCTTTCTTATTGGAATGTGTCTATTCTAAGTATTCTGAAATATACCCTATGTCTGCCACTGAATTTCTATGATCTATCCCTTAAGCACATTTGCCAGGTTACTTTAGACAGCTCCACTTTCATTCCCTTATAATTGCTCTTAAGTTTAAAATATTAGTCTTGAGTGCACTCTTCTCTCCCTCAAATTAAATGTAAAATTTAATCAGATTATGATCACTACTATCTAGAAGTGCCTTCATTATGATGTTCTCAATTAATTTTATCTCATTGCTCAATACTTGGTCTGATATAGCCCATCCTCTGATTAGTTCCAATCATATTGTTCTATTGATCCCAAAGACATTCCCTGGGCTCTTCATCTATCTTACCTTTATCCACCTGAGTTTTCCAAACTATATACAGATTAAAAATCCCCATGAATATTGCTTATCTTTCTGATAAGCTCCCATTATCTCTTCTTCTATATTCTGTCCTACCAGCTACAATTAGAGGGCCTATAGATCACACCATTTCTTGTTTTTATAATTTCCTATCTCAATCCAAACTGCTTATACATCATGGTTTTCTGAACGTAGGTTAGCCCTCTCTAATGCTTTATTATTATTATTAATTAAAAATTATTAATTAGCAGAGCCACCTTCCAACTATTCTTGTCTTTTCCATACCCTTTAATATTCAACATTAAGCAGAAAGGATTTTTGATCTCCTAGAGAGTTCATAGCATCCCTACAGAAGAAGGCTTTCTTACCCAGGCAGAAATGCGATATTAACACCACAATCAAAGCAGCCATGATTTTATTGAATGGCGGAGCAGACTTGAGGGGTCAAATGGCCTATTTCTGTCTGTTTCTAATGCCTGCAATATGTATTAGTTATGGTATAGGTGTTAATGTAATTTCATTAAAAATAGCTGCTGCAGTACCACAGGTGCTGGGATTAAGCAAACTTCAGTGTAACATTCAAAATTTATTTTTCTCAAGACATGCCAGATTTATTTAGTATATCTTGAATTTGAATGATTTAAAACTGCCTGTTTTAGGTGAAAATTACACTTTCCAGTTCAAAAACATTTACTTAATTTACAAAGTGAAGTATTCATATTGAAGTCATGGATCACTCCCAGGCTGCAAGAGCATGAAAACATTGGCACTGACAGGCACACAAGATCGAATTTACCAGTAAGACGTGTGATGAAACTGTAACAGAAATAGCTTAAACTATCTGGAACTAAACCTTTTGGTGAAAACCTTTATCTGAATCACGTGATTTAAAAAGAAAGCATTCAGAACTGGAAGTTTGGAGCCCACTGAAGTACCAAAATAGCATGGAGGTTGTGCTTCCTACTCCTAGCAGCGGGAAAACTATAAACTATTAAGTCAAACGTGCAAAGGTAATAAAACAGGAAACTCAAATGCTTGAGGTGGGAAGCTAACTTATATGTAATCAGGTGCAATTTGACATAATCTAATCCATACCAATTTAGTGAATCTTGTGTTCTGACATTCCTTTAGTGGCTTACCCAGTGAAAGCTGGCTATTTATACGTGGCTTTTTGACTCACTAAGAAAGTCCTTTGGACTTCCAGGAGTCTGAGTCACAAGGCACAGGATTGATTTTGGAGATTATTTTCTCTGTAAAAATTTGCATAGCTGACACCAAGGAGCAAATCTTCAGGAAAGAAGTTCAGAATCTAGATGTGCCAGGTCCAAAATTTAAAGGGACAGTGCACAGCTGAGATGCAGAGGGGTCATTCCTTAATGTGGCATTGCAGACTTGAGCTTTGAAGGGGAGGACATTTAAGAGGTTGCCTGCAAAGAAAGGGAGAGGTAGTGGGAGCATGAGAATCATCCACCTTTGTTCATTCTTGAGCACTGAAAGTATGTACTGGCTGAACTGCGATATTTTAGACCTCAATTAAACTCACTGATGCCACCCAACGATCTTGTCAGATAGTAAAAGGATCTTTTCTTCGAGCATCAGAAGGCCTTTTTGTGCTGGAGCAACAAAAATTTAGGTGCTGGAGCTTTAAACTGCACAGTATTGCTAAAATGCTCGCAAAATAACTTCCAAATCTTAACACATAATTGGCTTCCCTTTAAACCCATTACCCATCCATTGACTCTGTCTACAGTTCCTGCTGCCTCGGCAAAGCAGCCAACATAATTAAAAACCCCATGCATCCCGGACATTCTCTCTTCCACCTTCTTCCTTCAGGGAAACGATACAAAAGTCTGAGGTCACGTACCAACTGACTCAAGAACAGCTTCTTTCCTGCTGCTGTCAGACTTTTGAATGGACTTAACTTGAATTAAGTTGATCTTTCTCTACATCCTAGCTATGACTGTATGTAGCCACTACATTCTGCACTCTCTTGTTTCCTTCTCTATGGACAGTATGTTTTGTCTGTGTAGTGCGCAAGAAATAATATTTTTCATTGCATGTTAATACATGTGACAGTAATAAATCAAATCAAATATGGCACCTTCTCCTGCTTTGCCATCAGGTGATGCAGGCTTCCGAACGTCAAAGCTATCTCTGCCAGTGGCAGAGATGAATGAACTTGCCACCGACCACCACAGACCCATGCCAGATCCCTGCCATCCAGGTGCTGCAATGGTAGCACCAAATCAACAAGAACAAAGAACAAAACAGCACGGGAAACAGGCCCTTCGGCCCAACGAGCCCACGCCGCCACCCCAATGTTCCCACCTCTACCTACGATCCCTGTCCATGTTTATAGATCTATAGATTAAAAACCAAATTTGAGACAATTTAGGGAGAATTTGTTTTGCCAATTAGCCTAAGAGCACATCTTTGGGATGTGGGAGGAAACCGGAGCACCCGGAGAAAACCACACAAGCACGGGGAGAATGCGCAAACTCCCACAGACACAGGCCCAAATCCATGTATCTGCACAGCACAGCGATAGTCACTGAGCTGTCGTGTTGCCCATCAAATGGTCCAGGTCAAGCGTACACTAACGACGTGAAGCACTAGGATACTCTCGAAAAAAAATCCAAGAGCAGCCCTCTCACGACCCATCGCGTGTATGCCCCTCGTTAGACAACAAGGTGGACCAAAGCACCTGTAGGATAAAAACAAGTACATCAATATCATCATCTATTTACACACTTCCCAGGGACTCCCAAGGCTCATGATCCCTATTTTAAATCAGTTTTCTATACCCCTCCATTCCCATTCTGTTCATATGCCCATCTAAGTATTTCTTAAATAACTCCAGAGTACCTGCCTCCACCACTTTACTTGGCAGTGCATTCCATACCCCCACCACCCTCTGTGTGAAAAAACTCCCTCTAGCATCCAAATTATATCTTACCCCCCTCACCCTAAGCCCGTGACCCCTCGTGCCATTCGAGTCCATCCTAGGAAAGAGCTTTACCCTGTTTACTCTATCTATACCCCTCATAATCTTGCAGACCTCTATTAGATCTCCTCTAAGTCTATGTCTTTCTAAGGAAAACAGTCCCAATTTGCCTAATCCAGCTCTCAATATGACTCTACAAATTAACATGATAAAAGGTGAAATTACAATATGAGGGTTTAAAAAGCAGTGCTACTAAAGATGATTTATCCCTCAGCAGATAGATATTTTTTCCTGATTTATATCTGAATATTGGACTGAGATAGAATCTAATATTGTTTCTAACTAGAATTAAAGAGCTATTGTAATTGTACTTACCAAAGGTGTATGTTGTATACTGGCTAAGTATTGCAGCAAGCCCTTAGTATGGTAAATCGTAGGGTGAAGTTCAGGGTTAGGGGTTAACCACTGCCGGTTTAGATCTTCACCACTTAAGGAGCAGCGGTGGCTACAAAACAGAATATACAGAAAAAATGAAATAACTGGGAAGCCTTTCCAGTTAATTTCTTCTGTAGAAAGACTTGTTCTGTCTTTACGTCAATTCAATTTAATCTTCCAGAGTCACTGCAAAGAAAAAGTAAACAAAATAAAAATATCCATTCAATCTTATATTCTACATTTCTTGTTCATGGCTGAATGTGTTCTTTGACATCAGACTATGTTCCCAGCAGCTCAGGAAGTTAACACAGTATTCTATAATCTTTTGCACACCACAACATCCTTGCAGCCATGCGTTATTCGCAACTTCAATGCGCTTGTTAATTGATTCAATTAAGTATACAGATGGAGGGCATTGATTGGATGGTTAGCCAAGTACATATAAAGTGACACTTAACTAACACAAGAGTAGAATGGAGTCAGGAGATGTATACTTGTTATGCTTTACTCTTGTGAATAGAACTATACCATGTAAAAACTGGCTTTGGTTTCTTTCTTCAGCAGTGAACTATCAAGAGTATATCCAGCAAACTGTGCATATTCCATTCTTGCCGTCACTTTTAGACTACCTCCAGAGTTACTCCCTTAAGTCTAAAAGTGCAAACTTGAGTGGATTTGATAGTACTTGGCACATGTTTAGTCACTCATTAGCATATCGGGTTTGACCACATCAGGTTGTACTCTCCTTTGGCAGTACTATTACTTTAAAATCATGCTCAAGGACAAAAATAACTGCAGGTTTTAATCCTAATTACCTTATCAAATTTCTCTTCCTTGCCAGTTTTCTTCAAGAACAAATGCAATAAATTCATTGATTTCAAACACGTTGACAGACATTATTTAATCATGTGCTTTTCCCATTTCTCCTCGCAAATAAACTAAACTTTCTGACTACTTCCACTATTCTTCCCCTGAATATCCATCTGTATTTTTTCATCCAAATTCATCTCATCCATGAGACACAATTCTCTTTCCTCAACCCAATTCTGGATTCTTGATCATTCATTTTCTCTTCCTTGCTCTCAAGCCAAATGATACTGCAAATGGTTTGCATTCTTCAGGCACTACTTCCCTCTCTTAATGCTGCCACTATCATTCCTCCTCAAAAATCCCACCCATAAATTCCTAGGTTCCTCTCTAACTCTTTTCTCCCAAGATCTTTGTCACTACCCATATCAGTGTCCATTTCTACTGCAACTCCCGATTTGAATATAATTTACTACCTCCATGTTTTCAGACTGCTTGATCAATATTCAGTCTTGAATAAGGTGCGCCTTCCTCAGCATCAGATTTGACTGTGAGCTGAGCTTTCAATCCCATATTTTCTCAAAAAGACTACTACAGCTACTCCTATAACACCATCCACCATCAAACCTTCTGAAACCTATCTACAAATGAAACCATTGACTATCTCATGGTAATTCGAAAATTCAATTTTTTCAATGCTCTTCCCATTGGCTTCTCATTCTGCAGGCTTCATAAAATAGCTGATCTAAAACTCTGTTATGTATGTCTTGTCTTGCCCAAACATCACTCCTGTCATGACAAAAATCGACCATTAATCGCTTGGAGCTTCAAATTTAAAATTCTTAAATGTGTGTTCAAATTATTCCTATCCTGAAGTCTCTTCATTGTTGTTAACTATCTCTATGCTTCAATCCTTACCACCTACTTCTACTTCTGTAACTCTGATTTCCAATACACATCCCCTTTGTCTTTATTTATTAGTCATCATGCCTTCAACTGTCTGGGTTCTATTCTCTGGAATTCTGTTGCTAAATTTCTCCAATTTCCTCTCATCCTTTAAATTTCTCCTTAAAATTCAAATCTTTGGAAAGATTTTTGATCACCCTTCCCAAATGCCTCTTTTCTTTGTGGAGCATGTATATTTCATCCCATCATCTCTATTAAATATTTTGGACATTTCAAATATTTCTGTGAAGATATTTTCAAACATTTATTATGTTTAGTATATTCAAATTGTAAATCAAGTGATTTGAAAAGTTGGTAATTTAAATCCATATCCTCTCATATTGTTTAGCTAAGGAACCTAATCATATCTATCTTTACAATCTAAGTTCTCAACTGCCATTGTGGGCAATGCGGTGGTACAGTGGTTAGCACTACTGCCTTACAATGCCAGGGACCCTGGTTCACTTCTGGCCTTGGGTGACTGTCTGTGTGATGTTTGTACATTCTCCCCATGTCTGCCTGATTTCCTCCAGGTGCTCCGAGGAAAGATCATGGTCATGATTGGCCATGCTAAATTTCACTTTAGTGCCCCAAGATGTGTAGGTGAGGGGGATTAGCAGGGTAAATACGTGAAGTTATGGGGTTAGGGTGTAGGTAGGATGCATTGTGAGAGTTGGTGCATACTTAAATCGGCTGAATGGCCACCTTCTGCACTACAGGGATTTTCTGATTCTATGATCTGTTGTGTGCAAATTTCCCTTTTCTAGCGTGCGCTGCCAATCCTCGGACTGTCAAGAAAACTCGTGAAGTGGAAGATAAATCAGCCAGGTGCTAGTAACCCAGGAGAAAAGTCAAGCTTTGTGGCTATGTACATCTTTCCCACTGCTTAGTCCAACCAACATTCTCATTTGGACTCTATAAGGTCATGAATATTACTGCATTTATCACATAGATGAAAATGATACAATCTGAAAATCTCGTACATTGTAGTTGGTCGCAAGCCAGCATCTCCTATGAGTTGATGGATACATTAGACCTCTTCAGGGATTCTTTGAGGACATCCCCAAAGCATTTACTCAATCCTCCTGGAAGTCTCCTGTTGTGATTGGGTTCTGAGTTGAACAGTTGCTTTCCGAATCGAGGTCAAATGACATGCCACATCTTAGTGGGGTTTGCTTTAGTATTGAGGCGCTAATAATGAGTAATTAGCGCTTCAATACTCATCAAGTTGACTTGGAAGAGAATACTGCCAGGTGCTAGTAACCCAGGAGAAAAGTCAAGCTTTGTGGCTGTGTACATCTTTCCCACTGCTTAGTCCAACCAACATTCTCATTTGGATTCTATAAGGTCATGAATATTACTGCATTTATCACATAGATGAAAATGATACAATCTGAAAATCTCGTACACTTACTTTTATTATGTAGTACAAACATGACAAATGCACATTCATACCATTGTTCCTCAAGGTTTTAATCCTAAATACGGAGCTTTCAGAGTCAATTTTGATTAATGATTTAAAAAGCTTGTTTGGGAATTTTTCAGTTTTTAAAATGAATCAGGGAAATAATTACAGCCCAACACCCAAGTAAGTGGAAAGAAAATCGGTTTTTATTTCAAAATCTTCCTAAAACAAGAAAAGGATTAACAGTGCACATTTGAACTAAATTATTTACTTGCACAAGTTCACAGACACATCTTAATGGTGTCAGTTAGGGTTATCAATGTGAGTGGATTGACTGGGTTGATTGATTGAGTGGATGTGAATGGTAGATAAATCTCTTGGGTGTCACTGCTAGCAATCTAGGAGGAAATTAGAGTGTTCACAATTTGCGCCTATGTGCTTTTATTTTGATAGTTTGTGGTTTTCACTATAGATGTTGATTTGAAACCATGAGTAAAAACACTTAATTATAGGGAACCTGATCTTTATAAGGATAAGGCAACCATAATATAATTTGCAACTGCAGTTAAGTGCCAGGTGATTGGTTGTTTCATGGCTGGGCAGTACATGGTCAACCATAGGTGATCAATCACCCAGAAGTATGCAGAATAGATTTGGAAACTGATGTTTGAGAAAAAGGAAGATATAAACTAAATAGCTTTCCAACATCTTTCAAATGACTGTACTTAACCAGGCAAATATCTTTTCTTATGCTTACTGCACATATGCACCTGAAAATTTGCTTGGATGCTTGAAATGTTCTCAACAATTTTCAGTGCCTGGCTTGGGCTCTTGTTTATTTTTTCTTCTACGTATACTCTGAATTTATAACTTTTCTTTTAATCTGTGACTGCCATGTATGTGTAAATACATATTTTTATTCTTATAGAAGATCTCAAAATATTGTTTGCAATTTTAGTCTCCTTATTTGAAGGATGTTAAGGCTTTTTGGGTTCAGTGAAGAACCAGTACTCTAAAATCAGTTTTAAAGCACTGCAGTTATCGTGATGGGCTAAAAAAGCTGGAATTCTACAACATGTAAGCTTAGAGGTGATTTAATCAAGGTTTGCAAAATATGTATCGAATAGACTGTGCTTGAGTGACATTTTGCTCCAATTAAGTTAGTAAGGGAGGACCAGAAATTATAATTTTAAATACAAAAGGCCAGATTCTGATGAAATGTCAGGAGGTGGTTCTACACTCAGCTCTATGATTGCAGTTTTCTGAATTCCATCAAGTAAGAGCTGGATCAATTTCTGGGGCGGAGATCACCTCATATATAAAAGAATTATGAGGGTAACATGATCTCCTCTAATTGTTTTGGTTAACTAAGTGACCTAAACTAGGAATGTCCCAGATTTTGTTCCCTTCAAATTGATCTGCATCACTAACCTGGTTTTTCACCTGTTCTATGAGATAAAATAGTTTGGGTGGAGTGTAATTGTATATCATGGTGATTCATAAGGTTATCAGAAATATACAGAACAGGTTGAATGCACATGGAATATTTTCTTACCAATTATTGTTCATAGATGTGTGCATGTAGGGCAGCAAGGTGACACAATGGTTAGCACTGCTGCCTCAGTGCCAGGGATCCAGGTTCAATTTCTGCCTTGGATGACAGTGTAGAGTTTGCATGTTCTCCTTGGGTTTCATCCAATTGCTCCAGTTTCCTCCCACACTCCAAAGATGCGCAGGTTAGGTTGATTAGCAATGTTAAATTACCCCTTATTACCCCAAGATGCGTAGGTTAGGGGATTTGTGAGGTAAACAAATTGAGTTATGGGGGTAGGGCCTGGGCAAGATGCTCTGTAAGGGGAGTTGTTGTAAACTCAAGAAGGCCATTTGGCCCATTATGCACCATAGGGATTCTATGCAATTGCAGACCAATAAAATGGGAAGAAGCAAGAGAAGTAGTACTAACAAAGAGTTCTTGAACAATTTAGAACAAGAAGTGCAGACTGACAACTTACCTCAGTGAAGCAAAGAACTTATACACATCAATTTTTTTTAGTTCAAATATGAACTTTTACAGAATGGCATAGTGAAAGTTTGAATCAATAGCAGTAACTGAAATAAAGATACTCTATTTTCCAGATGTCTTTTTTCTAGAAAATCTTTCAAAATTATTTACAATTAATAGTTTAAAAATAAGCTGTTAGAACTGTAAATTCTTAAGTGCATTTGTTAAAACTGTACAAATATTAATAAAACATTTCACTGCAGACAGGTTTGACACACCTTCCATTGATGACACCATCTGGGTTCAGCATGGGGACAACTTTGAAAATATAGGAGTCCCTTAAATTTTGAGCTGTCAAGTTGTTGCTCATTAAAAATTCCAGAGTTCCCTTCATCACCCAGCTGGAATTACTTTCTCCAGGATGGACACGGGACGTCAGGAAAATGTAAGGTCGATTTCCTGCAAACATTTTTATATCATTATAGTTTTTGTTTTTACACAAAAGCTAACAGCTTCATATATTAATCATATAATGCAAATTGTGACAGGTAAACAGTAACAAGTACTTTCTAATGATTAAGTACTAGGCTTTCTGCAATATTGACCTTTTGACATCTGACATAAGCCTTTTTTGCTCAATTCTATCCTGCATGTTCTTTGATATCCAAGAAGTTCTAGAGGCCCATCATTTTTCTTTAATGGGCACACACTTATTCTGAATTGTCATTATTTCCTCTTTGAATGCCTCCCACTGCAACTCAACTTCTTTCAAGCAGTTGTTTCCAGCCCAATTTTGCAAAATCACATCTCAGCTCAGTAAAAATATCCTTTGTCCAGTTGAGAATTTTGCTGCTGCTCTATATTTGTCCTTTTGCATCATTATGTCAAATCTATAACAGAATTATGATCACTTTCTTCTTAAGCCATTCCTTGGATCAAAGACAATTTGCTTGCACCTCAATTCAACGACTGCTGAAATGGTTAGGATCTGAAAACACTGCCATACGTAGGGTTGGTGGTACTTGAAAGATTAGGTAGATGGATTATTTGGAGGTTTGCACATTCCCTTTAACACCTGAACAAAGTTTCTTAATGGGTTTGGTGCTTTCCATAATGAGTTGTCTCCATTGTAGTTGGTCGCAAGCCAGCATCTCCTATGAGTTGATGGATACATTAGACCTCTTCAGGGATTCTTTGAGGACATCCCCAAAGCATTTACTCAATCCTCCTGGAAGTCTCCTGTTGTGATTGGGTTCTGAGTTGAACAGTTGCTTTCCGAATCGAGGTCAAATGACATGCCACATCTTAGTGGGGTTTGCTTTAGTATTGAGGCGCTAATAATGAGTAATTAGCGCTTCAATACTCATCAAGTTGACTTGGAAGAGAATACTGCTGTTGGACCACATTTCTTGCTACCAGATTTGGAAGTTCTTGCAAAGGCACCACGGTCTCCACTGTTTTGAGAGACCGGTTGTAGACCATCCAAGTCTCCAAAGCATATAGAAGCATAGAGAATATCAGTAAACCATGACTTAGTCTTGGGTTTGAGATTTTGATCCTCAAATACATTTTTCTTCAGTCAGCTGAAGGCTAAGCTTGCACAGTGGAGGCAATGATGAATATCATCTATGGTTACCTTCATCGAGAGCAGTTTCCAAAATAGGGAAATTAGTCCACAACATACATGGAGGTCACAGATCCCTAATAGAAGATTCCAAATTGAAACTCACTTTGATTAACAGGAAATTTACATCCTGCAGCCAGTTGTTAGCAGTTTTTTTTTTTGAGGTGAGTGGCAAATGCTGTCCTTTCCCTGTCCCTTCAACACTGACTGCAATTATGGGCCAATAACCACACTTACCACTTATGCAGTAAGCAACCCTAGAACACTATCAACACTACATGGGAACAGGATTAGATTAAGAGCCCTTAACAGTCTGTTACCAATTACCATCTATTCAGCACAATAGTTATTTCTTGGTTGAGTTACTGAAGAGTGCCTTTGGAATTGTACTTAAAATATGATTGAGAGAAATAAGAAAGTCTACACCTGATTAAGAAATCAGCCATGTCCAAAACTCAGTGAATATATTTGTTGATTTTAAGACAATTATAAACAAGTTACAGGTCACATTTGATGCATTCACAGTGCTTAGCTCAGGTAAGTATGGCAAGTTACTTACTAAACTGGTATAGATCTTCCCAGGACTTGGACTCTGGTACAGAAGTAATGGTCAGTATAGGGCAAGGGTTGCCTCCTAAAGTTTCACAGATCGAATCGTGTCGGAAGTAAATCTGCTGAGGATCATGTAGTGCCTCCAGCTTTTGAATGTGCATCTTTATTAAAAAGACAAGAAAATGCTTAGATTTCTGTTAATCATGGATATTATATTTATATTCTGACTTTGTTACCATTAAGACTGAAAATGACGATTTGTGATTAGATGTAAAGATTACAATTTGACCCCAAACAGTTTCAGGAAGAGTAATTTTTATGGTAAAATGTCTGCCTTGACTGCTTTGATCCAGATTTAGATTGGATGACCAACTGTAAAAACATTAATATTAAAAAAAATTACTTGCATCTATACAGTAGGTTTCATAATCCCAGTTCATCCCAAATCACTTTGCAGCCAATTAAGTACTTTTGAAATATAGTAATTAATGCAATAAAAATAACATAGATCTAAGGGTCCAATTAAGGGGCAAATTACATACCAGATTCTGTAAGTCTGCCCTCATACTCTACGTTTCACTAGTGTTTCATTTCCTATATCATTAATCCGAGGAATCTTTGACTTGTATCAATCAACTTAGAGAAAATTCTGTCATCTAATGCCAAGTATATTTAGAATGCCTCATAAAAGTGAAATTCATGGCATAGGTTATCGTTATGCATTAACCTGCTACTAACTGAAGCACGTGCTTCCAATTCAGAGAAATTCCTGATCCCATTCTCTCGGTGATTAAATAAGAGTGCTTGGAGGCAAAGATCTTCAATCCCATACAATGCACCAGTCAAACTTCTGGATTTGAAATTTACAAACCTTGTATTCTTTTGGAAAAGTTCAATATGGTGACAGCATTTGTTACAGGTCCAGCACCAATTCATTATAGATTAGGGAAAATGCTGGAAATATCTTGCAAATCTTCTCTGGTCTATAATGTTCAGAGGTTCGTTTGTGCCACACACTCTGATGAGCTTATATCCCTCAAGTGCATGTGCTCCAGGTGGAAACGTTTTAAAGAAATGTAATCAGAATGGATTATGATCCCGTAATCAGCTATTGGACCAGCTTATATGTGAAGGACTTTTTAAAAACAAAAATTCACAAATACAGACAAACAAACAAAAGAACAAAAGTTCAAATCATTAAGATTAGAAAAGTTGAGAATATTATTTAACTCAATAAATGTCCTTTTACTGGATAAAATATAGGCTTGAACCAGATCCTATCCACTGAAATGAAAGAATATTGTATGTTGGATCAAAATATTGTCCTTTGACAAAAACATGTTTATTTAGACAACAAAATTACTGCTGAAGGAATGTTAAACCAAATTTATTTCAAAGGGAGTAAAAGCTTTTTCAATGAGACCGTTCATTTTGATTACCAAATGTTTTCAAAAGTAATTACACTTAAAATAAAATGGAAATCATCAGTAGCATTATGTACAGAAACTGGTTAGAAATGTTACTGTGCTCTAAGACCAGAAGAAACCATTTGCGATCATAAAGTAGGTTAATTTAACATGAAGCAGAAATTTCACTTCCCTCCAACATAATGTAAAATAAAATTAGAACATGAGTGCAGTCAACTATTTGCCAATATTCAAAAGGTATCAAACCTTTTAAAAAAAATAAAAGTTTTAAATATCTCAATTGTAACAGATTTTTCAATAAAGCACAATTCAGAATCCAACCTCCACAATGAAGCAATTAGCTTAATGTACATGCAATTTGAAAATGTAGCCAAAACCAAAAGAAATAAAATCTTCTAACATCCAGCTGAGATTTCACAATAGAGCATCTTTAACATAAATGAGAGCAAAATGAAGAGGGTTGAGTTCAGCCATCCACATTCTGCATAATATGCAAGCATTGGCTGCATATCGCATATCTCTCTAATTAACAAGCAGCATTTACCTGTAAGGTAGAGTAGGTATATGGATAGTGGTAAGCAAAGTAGCACACATCATCCTTGTGAGTGAAGTTCATTGTAAATGTTAGAGTGTAGTATGATTTGCCTTTCAGACCTCCAGCTGCTATTGAACTTCTGGAAAAATGATTCCTACAAGGAAAAAAATTAAATCTGTTAAAATCTTCAAATAAAAGCATCATGGTGAATGATTGGAGGGAATTCCCAGGCAGTGGTGTTATCATCAGTCTGCTACCCTTGTCCTTCTAGGTGGTAACAGTTGTGGGTTTCGAAAGTGTTGTCTAAGGAGCATTGAGAGGTTCCTGCATCTTGTATATAATGCTGCCATTGTTAAGTGGTGGTGAAGAGAGTGAATGTTTGTGGAAAAAGAGCCAATCAAGCAAGTAACTTTGTCCTGGAAGGTATCAATCTTCTGTGATGTTAGGTATATCTTTAAGTTTTTTTTTTAAAATCATGATTTCTGCAGCTCTCATGCAGAAGAGTTTTTTTCAGCTCACAGCCTTAGCTGATGTCGTTATGACACTGGTTTGACTGGAGATGTCCTTTTATTGCTGCTTATACAGTGGTTTGTTTATTTTTACTGGGATTTTTATGACTCAGCACTGTTAGAAGAAAAACTAGTTGGCAGGTTAGATGATGAGTTTTTTTTAAATTTTCAGTTTGCAGCTGCAGTTTTAAGCTAAAATTTTAGAAGGTACAGCAAGCTGAAAAGTCTCTCTCTGCCTGGTTTTGGAAATTCTGCACGTGAAAATCTTCCTGCAGTAGAAAATCTGCTATTGGTGGCAGATAAGGTCTGGGGTTCTGGGAAGTTGTTCTGACTTCAAACTGTTCTGGGTATATCCAGAGAACTGAAGACTTCAATGAAAGGAGTCAATTCCAGTATCATCAGAGCATTAGTCTTTGCTGTGTCAAACTTGTTTAAAGGGGTTTGCCTATGCCAAGGGTTTTATTTGATTGGAATATTTTAGATATATTAAGGGTTATACATCATAGAGGTTTTTCTTCTTGTTTGTAACCGTTAAGTGTTCTTTTTTTAAACTATATATGTTAACTATATTCTTAAATAAACTTTCTTTGATTAAAAATTCCCTAGAGGGTCATTGAGCCATACCCGAAGTGAAACCTATCATCTTATTTTAGCCAAATTCAAAATGCAAAACTTATGACCTGGGGGACTCCATAAAATACTTTGGAATTTCTGACCTGAATCATAATACTTTGTGAGCTTGTCCGGAGCAGTACTCATTCAGGCAGGTAGAGAATATTCCATCACACTCCTGACTTGTGCCTTATAGATGGTGGACAGCCTTTGGAGAGTAAGGGGGTGAGTTATTCGCTGCAGGATTTCTAGCCTCTGATTTGCTCTTGCAAACTGGTATTTATATGGCTAATCCAGTTCAGTTTCTGGTCAATAGTAACCTGAAGACGTGGGGAATTCATGAGAGCAATGGCATTGAATGTCAAGGGGCAATGGTTCGGTTATCCCTTGTTGGAGATGGTCATTGCCTGGCACTTACATGGTGGGAATGTTCCTTGCCACTTCAGCCCAAGCCTCGATATTGTCCAGGTCTTGCTACATTTGGACATGGATTGCTTTAGTATGAAAGTCACTGCAAGTAGTGCTGAACATTGTGCAATCAGCAGCAAACATTACCATTTCTGACCTTATAATGGAAGGAACGTCATTGGATGAAGCAGTTAAAGACTGTTGGAACAAGGACACTACCCTGAGGATTCCTGAACTGATATTCTGGAACTGAGATGATTGATCTCCAACCAATGCAAATATCTTCCTTTGTGCCATGTATAACACCAACCAGCAAAGGGTTTCCCCCCCATTCCCACTGACTCCGGTTTTTTTAGGGCTCCTCAACGTCATACTTGGTCAAATGTTGCCTTGATGTCAGGGGCAGTCAGTCACTCTCATTTCACATCCGGAGTTCTGCTTTTTATCAAGTTTGAACTAATGACGCCAGGATCTGAGCAGCCTTTGGTGAGCAACCAAACTGAGTATCATGAGCAGTTATTACTGAATATCACTGAAGCGGAACAGCTTGGCTACATGTGTGGCAAGTTCTGGAATACAAGTCTTAAGTAGTACTGCCAGAATGCTGTCAGGGTTCATCACTTTGCAGTATCCAATGCCTTCAGCAACTTCCTGATATCAAGGGGAGTGAACTGAATTGGCTGAACACTGGCACTTCAGAAGCTGGAGACTTCTGAGAAGGTCAAGATGGATCATCTACTCTGCATTTCTAGTTAAAGACTGTAGCAAATGCATTAGCTTTCTCTTTTGTACTGATGTGCTGGACTCTTCCATCATTGATGATGAGGATTTTGTGAAACCTTTTCCTCCAGTAAGTTGTTTAATTGTCCACTGTCATTCACAGCTGGTTGCTTAAGGATTGCAGAGCTTAGATCTTGGTTGTCTAGCTCTGTTTATTACTTGCTGCTTGTGCTGTTTGGCATGCAAATAGTCCTGTGTTGTAGCTTCGCCGGGTTGACACATTTTTAGGTATGCTAAATGTTGCTCCTGGTATGCCCTCTTGCATCTTCATTGAACTAGGATGGATCCCCTGGCTTGGTGGAACAGTACAGTAGAGTGGGGATTATGCCAGGCCATGAGATTACAGACTGTGGTTGAGTATAGTTCTGCTGCTGCTTATGACCCACAGAGCCTCATGGATGCATGGTCTCGAATTGCTAAATCTGATTAAAATTTATCCCATTTACTCCAGTGGTAGTGCCACACAACATGACAAATGGCATCTTCGACATGAAAATGGGGCTTTGTCTTCCCAAGGACTGTATTATGGTCTTACTGCCACTATCATGAACAGATCCATCCGCACCACGCGGGTTGGTGAGGTTGAGATCAAGTGTGTTCTTCTCTCTTACTGGTTCCCTCACCACCTGCCGCATTCCCAGTCTAGCAGCTACGTCCTTTAGGACTTGGTCAGTTCACTCCATGGTGGTGCTACCGAGCCACACGTGGTGATGGGCATTAAAGTCTCCCATCCACTGTACATTTTGTGCTCTTGCAGTCATTGGTGCTTCTTCCAAGTGGTGTTTAACATGGAGTATTACTGATTCATCAGAGGTAATCAGCAGAGTTATATGTCTTGATGCTTCATGGGGTCCAGAGTTGATATTGTCTCCCTGGTCAACTCCCTTCAAACTGTATACCACTGTGACACCACCTCTGCTACTTCTGTCTTGATAGTGGACAGGACATACCCAGGGATGTCTAGAATAATGAGATACTTGCTGAATCGTATCTTGCAGACAACATCAGGCTGTTCCTTGGCTAGTCTTTGACAGCCTTCCTAATTTTGGCACAGCCCCCAGAGGAGAACGCTTCAGAGTCAAAAGGGCTGAGTTTGCCATTACTGTTTCCAAAAAGTAACAAAAATAAACATTATTTCCTCCAATATCTTCCAACGAATATTTTAATGAAATTACAGTATTGCAATTTACATTAGAAAAGGAAAAAAATACGTAAAAAGATTTGGCAGAAACAGATAAGCAAAACACTAAGGAGTAGTAAGGTATTGTGTAGTCAGAATAACAGGAAATGAAATAAAGTCTAAATTAGGGTTACCATACATATATGTGAATGCCAGAGTGCAACACCTAAAGTTGGTGAGCCAAAGATGAAGGTAGCCATGTGGAATGATGACATGACAGTGACAGAGCCCTGGCTCAAAAAAATGCACGATGGGGTACCAAATATTTCTGGATTCAAAGTGTTCAGGAAAGATGGGGAAGGAAAGAAAGAAGGGATGACAATATTACTGAAGGTAAATATTTGAGAGGGAGCAAGTCCTAAATGATCAAGGATAGGATCTAGTTAGAATTAAAAAATATATAGGGGTATAGTTCCACTAGTAGATGTATTCTACAGACAATAAATTAGTGGATAAGGTATACAGGACAAATTTGCAAGGGAATTATAGAAAGATGCAAAAACTATTCAGTAATTATAATGGGGGCTTTAATTATTCTAGTATGGACTGGATGCAGCAGTATGAAGGGCAGAAAAGAAGAGAACTTCTGAATTTAATCCAAAAGAATTTTCTAGTTCATTATGTTTACAAATTCAACAAGGAAGGAGACATTAGATGATCTGTTTCTGGCAAAAGCCAGGGTTAAGTGGATCATTGGCCTCAATTATAGTGTCTCCAATTCTGAATATCACACTTCAGGAAGGATGCAAAGGCAACAGAGACAATGCAGAAAAGATTTATGAAAACTATTCCAAGGATAAGGGACTTCAGTTACCTGAATGGATTGAGAAGCTGGGACAATTCTTTTTGGAGAAGGGTAAGAGAAGATTTTATAGAGATATTCAAAATCATTAAGGAGTCCAAACAGAGTGGGTAGATGATGTTCCTATTGGCAGAGAGAACCAAGAACATTGACTTAAGTTGAATGGCAAAAGAACGAAAGATGACATCAACATTTTTTTTTATTCAGTGAGTGATTAGAATCTGAAATGCACTGCCTGAGAATGTGGTGGGGGCAGATTCACTGTGGCTTTCAAAAGGCAATCGAATAATTATCTGAAGATGAAAAAAACTGCAGAGCCACAGCAGGGCAAGGAAATGATATTAACTGAGTTCTCTAGCAAAGAGCCAACAGAGATTGGTTGAATGGCTTCCTGAGCTGTTACCATTCTATAATTTATACCTCACTGGTAAATAAATGCCTTCAATTATATTTGTCATGTGTGAGTAAACCTGCATTACAGCTCCACTGAGTCCAGTTTAAGGGTCTCATTTATTTCTATATCTGTTAAATTCTACAATGTTTTCCTCTTAGTACATTAAATATCTTTTAAGCATTATTCCTTCTTTCACCATTATCGTATTACAGGACTGTGGTCTGATTCATACATTTGGATTTACAGTATAATTGCTTTTAAAAAAAAACTGATTTATAAGGCCAATTTAATATAACATTACAAAACATGTCCCATTTAGACAGATTTCATATCTCCATTCTTCAGTTCCAAAATGTTTTGCCCAGGAAGTTGCTGGAATGCAAGCAGGGATCTGGGATTCTGGGGACTGCCAGAAATAACAATCTCTGTTTTATCGATGTAATTTAAGAACTGGGAATGAAGCAGAGAAACAGAGAAGGGTGAATAGGAGCAGTTGAGCTATTAAGTCAGATTCAGAAAGATAAATAAATAGATGGTAAGAAAGGTTGGATAGAAAGAGAAGAAAGAGACAAAGGAAAAGTAGGAAGCAGTTTAAGTTTTAAATATCTTTAACAACAATTTAGTGTAGAGTTGAGACTCTGTAGTTTAGACTGAAGTAAATAACATTGCAACAATGAAAATCCCACTATGGAATCATTATAGTATAAGAGCCATTCAGTCCATCATGTCTGCACCAGCTCTTATGGTACTTGCGCAAATAAGTACTGATTGTAACTTTCTGTGATAAGTTTAGTGGATACGCAACATGGCAATGCAGCAATTAATAAAATTCAGAGAAAGTGGAAGTGAGCTATAGAACAAGTTCTTTTTGAATGAATGGTCTTTTTATGTATGACCTTGGAAGAAAACAATCAATTCAAACTGAACACCATAATTATAATCAAAAATAACTTGAATCAAACAAGGGATAGAGATTCTTTTAGGCGAAAGATCTTCGATGAGAAACTATTAATGTTTCACTCGAAACATGTGTTGCCTGACCTATGCGTTTTCACATCCTCCTAAATGCTACAATTAAAATAATTCTTATACTCCTAATGAACAAATAGTATCTAAGCTAGCAGATCATTGCCATTCATGAATAGAATTTGAGGGGGCAGTTAGGCTTGAAAAAGTATGCTTAACCAAAATCAATGGAAGATTGACATGCAGAAAGAATGAGCTTTTGAATTGTTGTGTGATGTAAACTGTGCAAAGAGAGGCAGTCCCTCAGTATAACCAGCAGTTAGATAACCGAAGCTGGATTCTCAGGATTCAATATTGTAAGTATAACCCTTGAATATATAATCACTGCACCAATAAACATTCAATCTTTTTTTTTACAATAACACAGGCTTGGCAACCACTATTGGATTTTGAAGTGAAATAACAATCATAAATGCAGCAATTTGAGCAGCAATCACAGCTTTTTAGAAGAACGCACAAAACTGTAAACACCAGTTATAACAGGAAGGACCCTGGCAGGAGAACAAGCTTGTCTAACTCTATAGTTAGTTTTGCCCAACTGCATGTTCAGCAGCATTTAAATTAATCTTAAGTGTCCAGATGTTTACAATTTTCTGTCATGGAAGTCTGACCTAATTTCTATCAAGGGCTTTGTGGGAGGGTAAAATGTTACTTTTCTTCCTGAAGGATAGTAATGTGCAAGCTACAACATTCCTTCACAGAAGTTCTGAGGATGTACTCCCAAAACAAAAGCAAAATTTCCACTCTTAGCATTAAGGACAAGCTGCCTTTTCTGACAAATATGCAGAAGAATTTAGGATTAACCATAAGTGTTAGTGTCATAGAGGTTTTCAGCATTGAAAACAGCCTTTCATCCTAATTTGTCCATGCCGTCCTTTTTTTTAAGTCCTAAGCAAGTTCCAATTGCTTGCATTTGGCCCATATCCTTCTAGGCACATCTTACTCATGGAACTGTCTAAACACTTTTTAAAAGACAAAATTGTACCCGCCTCTACTATTACCTTTGGCAGTTTGTTCCAGACACTCACCACCTTCTATGTGAAAAAACTGCCCCTCTGGATCCTTTTGTATCTCTCCCCTCTCACCTTAAACATATGCCCTCTAGTTTTAGACTCCCCTACTTTAAGAAAACATATTGACTGTCTAGCTGATCTACGCCCTTTCCTTATTTTATAGACCTCTATAAGGTCACGCCTCAGTCTTCTACGCTCCAGATAAAAAACCTCTAGTCTATCCAGCCTCTCCTGATAACTCAATCTATCAAGTCCTGGTAGCATCCTAGCAAAACCCTTCTGCGCACTTTCTATAATAGTGACCAGAAGTATACACAGTATTTCAAGTTGGCCTTAGCAGTGTCTTGTACAGCTTCAACAAGACATTCCAACTCTTGTATTCAATGTTCTATCCAAAAAAAGCAAGCATGCTGAATGCATTTTTCATTACTCTGTCCACCTGTGAGTCCACTTTCAAGGAGCTATGAACATGTAATCCTAGATCTCTTTATTCTGTAACACCTCCCAACACCCTCCCATTAACTGAGTAAGTCCAGCTCTGGTTCAGTCTACTAAAATGCATCACCTAGCATTTATCTAAATTAAACTCTATCTGCCATTCGTCAGCCCATTGGCCCAATTGATCAAGATCCCATTGTAATTCAAGATAACCTTCTTCACTGTCCACTAAGCCACCAATCTTGGTGTCATTTGCTAACTTACTAGTGCCTTCTACGTTCTCATCCAAATCATTAAAATAAATGACAAATAACAGTGGACCCAGCACAAATTCTTAAGGCACACTGCTGGTTATAGGTCTCCAGTTTGAAAAACAACTCTCAACGAACACCCTCTGACTTGTCATCAAGTGGAGACGCTGGCGTTGGATTGGGGTAAACACAGTAAATCATCTCACAACACCAGTTAAAAGTCCAACAGGTTTATTTGGTAGCAAAAGCCACTAGCTTACGGAGCATTGCCCTTTTATCAGGTGATTCACCTGATGAAGGGGCAATGCAACAAAAACTAATCGCTTGTCCGACCAAGTAAACCTGTTGGACGTTAACTTGGGAGCTGTGAGACTCCTTATTTTGTCATCAAGCCAATTTTGCATTCATTTAGCTATTTAACCCTGGACACAGTGATATTTAACCTTATGCAATAACCTACCATGCGGTACCTTGTCAAAGGCCTTGCTAAAGTCCATGTAGACAACATCAACTGCACTGCCCTCATTTAACTTCTTGGTTACCCCTTCAAAAAACTCAATCGAGTTTGTCAGAAGTGAAAACATCAAGATTCAAAAGACTGGACAGTGAAAATGCATCGATGACTACATAACAAAGCAATGCTCTGAAACAACAGATGGGCACTGGATAAAGTAATTGTTCCTTGCAAGTTAGAAAAACAAAGTGAAACTAATATATGGCAAATTACAATTTCTTTGAAAACCAGCAATTTCAGTGTTGTGGCAATGTTAAAATAGAAAATATATTTAAGTAATTTTTGTAACAGTGCAATAACCAAACTAGACAAATTATACAACAAATAATCCTGGTTCCTCTGGAGAAACCCAACATCACACATGCCAGTTTCTGCCAATTTGATTCATACCACGAGACATCAAGACAGAGGTGAAGGTACTGAATATTGTAAAGGTTCTGGGTCCTGACAGCATTCCAGCAGAAGTACTGAGGACTTCTGCTTCAGAACCTGCTGCATCTCAAGCCAAGCTGATCCAGTAAGCTACAATACTGGCATTTACCAAGCAATGTAGAAAACTGCCCAGGCATGTCCTGGACAAAAAGCTGGACAAATCCAACCCAACCAGTTATTTCCTCATTAGCATCATAAAGATTTATAGCATGAAAATAGGCCCAACTTGTCTTAGAAGAAGTGGATGGTGAAATAGATGATGTTAGTTTTAATCTTCTAAAATTCCTTAATTTTAGGGATGTTCCATTCAATTGGAAAACAGCAACTATAACTTCCCTATTCAGAAACAGAGGGAAACAGAAAGCAAGAAAACCATAGGCTAGTTAGTTTAACATGTCATAGGAAAAATGTTGGAAACTGTTACTAAAGAATATTTAAGGTAATCAGCAAAGTCCACATGGTTATATGAAAGGGAAATCACGTTTAATCAACTTATTGGAGTTCTGTGACGAAGTAATATGTTTGAATGAAGGGGAACTGCTGGATGTATTGTACTTAGATTTCCAAAAGGCATTTGATAAGATACCACATTAAAGGTAATTTGTGAAAAATAAAAGCTCATAGTATAGGGGTGAAATATTGAAGGGAGAGATTAGCCAGCCAACAGCAAATAAAGGCATAAATTGATAATTTTCTGTTTGTCAAGATGTAATGCATGGTGTGTTACAGGGATCAATGCTAGGCCCTCAACTTTTATATAAATGTCTTGGATAAAGGAATCAAGGTATTGTTGCTAAATTTGCTGATGACCCAAAAATATGGTAGTAAAGTAAGGATATCAAAGTAAGTTGAGAAGAGGACGTAAGGAGGCTACAAATAGACATAGATATGTTGTGAATGGACAAAGATCTGACAAATGTCAAATTGCCCATGTTAGCAGGAAGAATTAAAAAAGCATTATCTAAATAGTGAGATTGCAGAGCATCGAGAAGCAGAGGTCTGGGTGTCCTAGTACATTAATCACAAAAGGTTAGTGTGCAGGTACAGTAAGTAATCAGGAAAGCTAATAGAATATTGTAGTTCATTACGAGGGAAATTGAATATAGTAGTAGTGACATTTTGCTTCAGTTGTACAGGCCATTGACCTATGCAACTGAGACCATGTTTGTGTGCAATCTATTTAAGGATGTATTTTGGAAGTAGGTCAGAGAAGGTTTACTGGACTAATGCTTGGAATGGGCTTGTTGTCTTGTGAACGCATGTATCCTTTGGAGTTTAGAAGAGTGAGAAGCAACTTGATTGAAATATACAAGATCCTGAGAAGTATTGACAGGGTCAATACGAAGAGGATATTTTTTCTTGTGGGAGAATTTAGGACTTCTGGAGGAAGAGAAAGTTGAGAGGAGATTTGATAAGTGTTCAACATCATGAAGGGCCTAGATAGATAGGGGGAATCTTTTCACTCTGGCAGAAGGGGGTCGAGAACCAGTGGACATGGATTTAAAGTGGTCAGTAAAAGAAGCAATTTTGTGCATTAAACATTTTATGTAGCAAGTGGTTTGGATCTGGAATGCACTGCCTGAAGTTGTGTTGGAGGCAGAGTGAAATGGGGTTTTCAAAATGGGCTTGGATCAGTACCTGAAGAAAAATTGCAGGGCTATGAGGAAAGGGTGGGTGGAGATAGGGATTAGCTGAATTGCTCTTTCAGAGAGCCAGGATGGACATAACAGGCCAAATAGATTCCCCCTTTGCTGTAACCCTGTGATTCTATTGTCTCTTCTAATGGGGTCAGTGAATGTTTTCCAACATCACTATACTGCCTTAACACAACTAGAAGCAGAATGCAGTGGTCCTGCAACAGTTGCAATGCTTTGTTTGCTTGATGTGCACCTTGTCACAGCCTGCAGTAGTACTTCTGTGCATGTCCCATCAAACTACAGAGTTCTTTGCCTCTTTCTTTACTGCCATCCTCTCCTATCAGAGTAGGAAATCATCAGAAAAGGGTGGAATTTAAAAAATAAAGAGCACCTCATCTTGGAGCAGACTTCTGTCAAAAATATATTTAAAGTATTAATAAAACTTTCAGGCATTCGGTTATATAGGAGCAATGAATCAAATTGTCACATGGAATACTGACGTATATGATAAAGGGTAGATGTATTAAGAGTGTAGAAACGCAGAGGGACCTGGGGGTGCAGGTGCACAAGTCTTTGAAGGTGGTAGAGCAGATGGGGAAGGTTGTGAAGAAAGCTTATCGTTTGCTAGCCTTTATAGGAAGGAGTATAGAGTACAAGAGCAAGCATTTAATGTTGCAGTTGTATAAAACATCGGTTAGACCTCATTTGGATCGCATCCAGTTCTGGTTGCCTTACTACCAGAAGAACGAAGAGACCCTGGAGGGAGTGCAGAGGAAGTTTACCAGGATGCTGCCTGGTATGGAAGGACTGGGTTACGAAGAAAAGTTAGGTAAATTGGGGCTATTTTCTTTAGAAAGACGGAGACTGACAGGAGATCTAATAGAGGTGTTACAAGATTATGAAGGGTACAGATAAACAATGGTAAGCTTTTTCCTGGGTTGGAATCAAATATTACGAGGGGCCACGGGCTTAGAGTGAGGGGAGCAAGGTATAATTTGAATGTAAGAGAGTGGTTTTTCACACAGAGGGTTGTGGGGGTATGGAAGCATTGCCAAGTAAGGTGGTGGAGCAGGCATGCTGGAGTTATTTAAGAGATACTTAGGCACGTGAGTGGAATAGGGATGGAGGGATATAGTAGACTGATTTAAATAGGGATCATGAGCCTTGGGACGTTCCTGGGAATTGCATAAGTTGTGCATGTTGATGTATTTCTCTTTTATCCTACAGGTACTTCAGTCTGCCTTGTTGCCCAACAAGGGGCATACATGCAATGGGTCATGAGAGGGCTCCTCTTGGATTTTTCGAGAGTAGCCTATTGCTTCATGTCGTTATTGTTGCTTAAACTGGATCAGTTGATGGACAACATGACAGCTCAGTAACCATCACCATTGCTGTGCAGATACAGGGATTTGAGCCAGTATCTGTGGGAGTTCGCGCATTCTCCTTGTGCTTGCGTGGGTTTTCTCCAGGTGCTCCGGTTTCCTCCCACATCCCAAAGATGTGCTCTTAGGCTGACTGGCGAAACAATCATTGTCTCTCCAATTTGGTTCCAATGCAGATTTCCATAAACATAGACAAGAGTTATGGGTGGCAGTGGGAACATTAAAATGGTGGCATGGGCTTGTTGGGCCCAATGGCCTGTTTCCCATGCTTGTTCTTTGTCCATGCTGCCCTTTATTTAAAAACCCCTAAGCTAATCCCAATTACTCGCATTTGATAATATCCCTTCTATAATAGGGTGATCAGAACATTAGTCTACTCTTCATCATCACTGAACTGATGGAAGAGGTCATCAACAATTCCAACAAGTGGCAGTTGCTTAGCAATAATCTGCTCACTGACACTCAGTTTCCACCAGAGGAACTTCTGACCTCAACACAGCTTAAGGTCATACGTGATCAAAACAGCAGAACGCAAGAGGTGAGGTGAGAGTGGCTGCTCTTGATATCAAGATTGTATTTGATTGAGTATGGCATTAAGGAGTCCTAGCTAAACTGGAATCAATGGGAATCAAGGTAAAACTCTACTCGTTGGAATCATTTGCAGCATAAAGGAAGATGGTTGTAGTTGTAAGACATCACTGCAAGTGTTCCATAGTGGAACGTACAAGTCCTAACAATCTTCAGTTGCTTCATCAATGATGTTCTTTCCATCATGTGGTCAGAAGCAGGGATATGTATTGATGATTGCACAATGTTCATTACCATTTATGGCTCTTCAGATACTAAAGCAATACATGTCCAAATATAGGAAAACATGGACATATACAGGCTTGGGCTGACAAATGGCGAATAACATTGCTTGACACTTGTGTGGCCTCAATGACCATGTCCAACAAGAGAAAACCTAATCATTGTCCCACGACATGCAAATAGCATTACCATCACTAGAAACTGAACTAGCCATATAAATACTGTGGCAAGAAGAGCATGTCAAAGACTAGGAATCCTGCGGCAAGTAACTGAACTTCTGACTCCCCAAAGCTTACCCAGAACCTACTCGGGGGGTTGTGACGGAATAATCTCCACTTGCCTAGATGACTGCAGTTCCAAAAGCTTTCAGGAACCTTAACACCAGCCAGGACAAATTAGCCTGCTTGATTGTTTCTGGAGGAAGTGACATTCATTTCCTCTACCACCGATGCACAGTGTCAGCAATGTATACCATCAACAAGATGCACTGCAGGAACTTACGAATTTACATGAGAATACCACCATCTAGGAATTCCTCTCCAAGCTACTCACCATCCTGGGTTGGAAATATATCACCATTCCTTCACTGCTACCGGGTCAAAGTCCTGGAACCTGTCCCTGAACAGCACATTGACCACAGTAGTTCAAGGCGGCAGCTGCTCACCACTGCCTGCTCACTGGGAATTAGGGATGGCAATGAATGTGGCCAGGCCAATGAAGCACACATAACTTGACTGATTTAAATATATATATTATTACTTGATATTCTTCTATATACAGAATACCTACTTGTAATAACAGATATCTGTTCCAGTTCGGATCCACTGTGGCCTTCCAAGCATGGCTTCCTGGACAGAATACATTATAGGATGCATACCTTCAAAAAGAAAATAAGTATTTAAGAATTTCATGTTCAAGTGATAAAATGAATCTGTCAGGATATTTCACAGCTTCAACAATGAGATTTATCCTTTACTGTTTATTAATTCACCATGTCATTAAAGGCTTAATTATACTGCATTTAGGGCTGTAATCTGCAATTAAATTCATGGAAAGAAGATTGCACTAAACTAAAAAAATGTGCAAATGCATACACATGTCATATGGAGCACAGTTGATTGCATGTTGTTTTAAAAAAGGAGTGTATAGACAACTGCCAGTAGAGAAATATTTAAAACTGATTAAGGAGCTGATCTTGCAGATTCACTGACAGCTAAGTACACATGATTTAGCTGATTCACATTATATATTGGGGCTCATTACACTGTGATGGTACTGGACAGAACTATATCTGGTATCAACATAATGGTGATAATGGCAGAATCAAATTTGCTCTCCTTATAATGGCAGTGAGACTAGATTAATTTTGCCAAGATGATTTAAAACTTATCATGAGGTCAAATGTAAAGGCCACCATACTAGGTTTTAAATACTACAGATCAGCACAGCAAATAAAGTCATGGGGGATCCAGTACAAATTTGATGAAGCCCCGAAAGTGGATTAGAGTTTTGTGGATCAGAAGATGAAGAATCTAACCTTATTTGGCAGATCGTATCCTTATAATTTCCCAATACTATTCCCATTGATGCATATTGTTTATAAAGAAAAAAACCTCCAAACTACTCAAGCTGCAGGATAAAGTCTGGTTAATTTTGACTTCATGTTAGATATTGCATGTCAGTGAAATGTCATTGTAGAAATGCAAATGTCAGAATTCTTTTCTCGTGCTACTTTCTGTAGATAAATTTGCTGTGTAGTAAAGGAAAAAGCTGCCCTCCCCACACCCAGCATGATAAGCAGTAATAAGTAAATTACTTTGAATTGTTGTTAGCTCAGATGTCAGGAGCTTGCAAAGCATCACATGGGGAGTGAAGGAGGTTGAATATCTCCAAACTGGCATTTTAGGTATTTCACAATGGTGTTCATGAAGTAATCTGACTTCTCTAAAATATCTGGCCAGAGATTAGATGGAGAAATCACCTATAGAAGGCTATATTATATTTTTCTTATCCAACAGAATTAATGGTTGAACATTTGAAGGTTGTTTAGCTCCTGCCAAATGTTAAATAAATGTATATTCATTTACTAAATTAGACAGCAGAAGACAGTCTGATGATTCATTGTGATACCATAATTAAGTACACACGCTGGTTTCTACTCCTCCCTTCTTGATCCTTTCACTGGCCAGAAGCAATTCTTCCATCAGAGAAAAACCCAGTTCTTAAGCACAAGCTTCAATGAGCATCACCTGCTCTTACCTTAATTCACTCTGAAGCAAGACCTACTTTATTCTTAAAGGGATGTATATTACTATACCATTACCTTATTGTTCTATTAAGATTGATGCATGATTTAAGGCTAGCTAATACCACTAATATGACAGGAGGGTAAAAGTAACTAACGTGTTAAACAGAGTAAAATACTGCCTTCATAGCCTTCGGGGGATTTGCTTTATAAAAAATGATCCACTGTCTGGTCATCCAACTGACAAAATGTAATTTGTTAAGTTTTCTATTTGAATGATTAGCAGTAATACTAATGCAATAAATACCTTCAACTAAATCAGGATAATCGCATTTCAATATTTATTTTAGAAAGGGAATAAGGCCAAACAACTCATTGCATAGCAAATCTCATGTACTTGAACTGTGTCTGTTTACCTTTGGTGCTTATGAAACATATTAAATCAGTTCAGTTAGGTCAATGCAAAGTAAAATATCTATAGATGCTGGAAATCTGAAACAAAAATAATTGGAAACACTTAGCAAATCTGGCAGGGTCTGTAGAAACAACAGATGAGTTAATGTTTCAAGTGTAACTCTTGTCAGAAGTAAAAGAATTTGGTAGCACATTAAAGAGAAGAGGAAAAAAAAAGCAAAGCTGTGAGGTGAGAAATGCAAACAAAAAATTAGCAGATAGTCAGTAAAATACGTGAATGAAAAACAGGATAGGAAAATCATGGAAGGATACAGTACAGACATGTTCAGAGGATAATTTTGTATCTTTACCAGCTATTTGAAAGAGCAATTTAATTAGATGCACTCCCTTGCGCTTTCTAAAAAGGCTTGCAATTTTTTCTGTTTCAACTGTTTCATCACCAGCAATGCATCACAGATCATAATGAGAGCCTTACAGAATTTAATACATGTTGCTTTTGATTATTCTGCTGATTGCATTAAATCTGTGTCTTCCAACTGCTGACAATGCTACCACTGGAAACAGTGCCTCCGCATAGACAACCAATTTAAAAAATGATTTCGAGTACTTTCATCAAATTTCCTCTTAATCTTTCTGCTCCAAGGAGAACAACCCATCTCCACAGAACTCAAGACACATTTCGCTGGTACCATTCTACTAAAATCTCCACTGCACCTTCTTCAAAAGTTCAGGACACAGAATGACACAATACAGCAGCTAAGACCTAACTAGCATTTTATAAACATTTAGCATAACTTTCATGTTGATTTTAAGTTTTAAGCCTTTTCTCAAGGTGTCCTACCCATGTACTTTCTCAACTTGTTCGACCAGCTCTGTTCTTCCAGTCCCTGTAAAATTGAACCATTGTCTTCCTATTAAAATGAATCATTTTATTGCATTAAGTTCCTGTGCATACATCTTCCAATTTCACCTGTCTGTCTACGCCCTCCTTAAGTCTGTTATAATCTGACACATTACTTATTACACTTCTGAACTTCATGTCACCTGGAAGACAGAAAGTATGTCATGTACAACCAAAGTCATGAATACAAATCAAACAGAGCAGTTGTTCCAATAAAGAACTTTCAATCTTCAAAAGAAAACGTTTACCACTACTCCCTGGCTTTTGTCCCTTGACCTATTTCATATCCATGCAGCTACTATTCATTTAATTATTTCAATTTTGCTAACAATTCTATTATGTGCTCTCTTAAACATATTTGGAAAGCTTGTGTACACAACACCAACCAGATTATTCTCATGCACTCTATTACTTCAAAGAACTTAATTCAGTCAGAAAAACATTACTTACCTTTAACAAACCCATGCTGCCCTTCACTTACTGGCCCCAAATCTTTCCCAAGCGTCAAGTAAGTTTGTCTTGATTATTGTCTCCAAAAGATTCCCCCTCCCGCTCCCACATTACTGACATTAGGATGACTGGCTTGTAGTTGCCAAGTAAGTCCTCCTCTTGTTTCGTGCAATTGTATAACTTTGCAAACTTCCAGACCTCTGGCACCATCTAAGGATGATTGATAAATTGTGACCTAACCCTGCACAATTTGCACTCTTATTCCCTCAGCAATTAAAAATGCCTATTGGAACTGAATTGTTTTTTTTCAACTTTAAGCAGTGTTAACATTTCCAAAACATTTTTATCTATTTTTAGATCATCCCATTTTTCATTACTACCTCTTCATTGTTAGATTGGCAGCATGCTCTTCATTAGTCAAGACAATTGTAAAATATTCATCATAACCACGGCAAGATCAACAAGATCATCTCCTTTTTGTTCCGTAAGTTGATTATCTTTTTACTATTTATATTAGTAGGAGACTCTTGTCTTCTATGTTCCTCTCAAATCTGTTCTCCTAAAACACTCTTGGCCCCTCATTTCTTTCCTCAGCTCATTTTCATTCTTTCTACATTCAGTTTTTTGTTATTATAATTCAGACATTTATTATAAGCTTCCCTTTTTCCTGTTCTATTTTAATCTCTATATCTTTAGTCATTCAAGGAGCTCTAGCTTTGGATGTTTTTCCTTTCCCTTGTGGAATGTTTCTAGCCTGTACATAAACTGGCTCCCTGAAGACCTCCCATTGCTCACTTACTGCTTCACCTGTCAATCTCTCATTGCAATCTACCTGGACCAAATCCCTGTTCAACTCACTGAAATTTGCACTTCTCCCGTTAACTGTATTCACATCAATTTTTTTTGTATTTTAACTATTCCTAATGTAAAGTATATAAATGGCTTTAATGGTATTGAAGAGGGACAATAGGAATCACAATGGGAGCAATTAAAGACAATTACAATACACACAGAAGTATGAATAGTTGAAAGGATGCCAGGTGGGTTAAATCAAGTGGAAATGGGAGCATCCAAAACTGGCAAAGCCAGTTCAAGAGTCCAGAAAGAAAATAAAGCAGGGTTAAAAAGAACAAAAAAAAACAGGCTGCAGACAGCAGTGTTCCAACGGAGTAGTCACCCCAGCAATTAACCCATAACTCTCCTATGCAAAGAGCTGACAAAATTATTCCACACCACCAGCATGTCTTCTGCTTAACTCATGGACTGCTGGAGCCTGTTCCACTTTTCTTCTATGTCTGCCAAGTGAGTAGGTATGCGCATATATGTGCATCTACTTCCTTTTTAATTTTTTAATCTATAAACTGCTCCAATACTGACAAAGGGTTAAACCTAAAATGTTAACTTATTTGTTCTCTCCGCAGATGCTGACTAACCTGCTGAGTGTTTCCAGAAAATTATTGTACTTTGACTATTCCTCACATCAGACCCATAGGGCTTTTTGTTTCACTGGCGAAGGGGCATCAAAAGATCTTTCTAGAAAAATCAGTAATCAAAATCTTAATATATATTTGAAGTAGTGAATAGTTGATTTACTTAATTAGTGTTACATTTGCTTGAAAAATAAATAACCTTAAAAGTGATTTGATCTTTACTCCATTGGCATTGTGCTTTAACAAGATGCATTAAGATCCTCAGGAACCAATATCAGTTTATGATTCTAGCTCATATTGTAGCTTTAATCGTTTCTTTGCAGTAATTTCTTTTAATTAGCCAGAAAAATAACTTTTATCTAGATGAACCTTAATCAGAAACAAACCCACAAACTTTGCATAAGTTATTGATGCCTTAAGTAGAGAGGATAAGTAGGACTGTGATGGTTCTAAAAATAGAATTTTAGCCAAGGTAGCTCAAATGAGTAGAAACAGAAAATGCTGGATAAATAGAAGACTATTTCAATTAACTGAAGTCCTTCCCAGATTCTGTAAATGAACCTAAAAAAGATGACTATATTTCAAGTGTGCAGGTTCTTCGGATCAGAATACTCCCTCATCCTACATTTTAAATTTATCCAGTAAATCTGCTTGAGATCAGTTGAGTGGATGACCAGGTCTAGGTTTGTATGAAGATTACAAGTTCATAAAAACTATTTCTGAGCGCTTTGGTTATAAATCCAGGCAAAGGTATTTATTGACAATGCACTGAGAAATGCACCTTCACTTGTATTCTCTTGCCTTTAGACTGGATTTTTTATTGGCTTATATGGTTCCAGAAAATCAGACATTCCTACTTTTCCTTAATCAAAGCAAATTACTGTGGATGCTAGAATCTAAAAACAAAAGATAAAATGCTGAAAGATCTTAGCGGATCTGGCAGCATCTATAAGGAGAAAAAAAACTTAATGTTCAAATGTTGCCAGGCCTACTGAAATTTTCCAGCATTTTCTCTTCTACTTTTCTTTAAATCATTTAAAACTTTCCAACATGAGATAACATACAAATTGAAAGTTTTTGTGCAATCACTTCGATATTTAAACAATAATTTTGGACTTCAATACCATTTTCATCAGCAGCTTTGGGTGCCACTAATTCCACAGCCTATTATTAATTCCTGTTGTGAACTGTCAGATTTAGCCTGTCAGATAAATGGAGGACCTTAGTACTACTGTTCATTAATCTCATATCAAAAAGAATGAGCTCAGTAAAATATGGACTACAAAACATGGGTGGGTGACATTAAAAGATAAAAAACTTCGCAATCACCAGAGAATGCAAGGGCTATTATTTTTCAAATTTTAATCCTCTAATATTTACCATCATACTTACAAGTGGTATGACTGTGTGCTGAAATAAAAAGATATTATTCAAATATATTATATCTGCAGTTTGATTAATAACTGAGAAAACAGAAATAAAATAATATGCCACCAATACTGAAAGAAACCCTTACCATAGTTAAATTGACTATTTGACTTTTCACAATTGATGATGTTAAATCGATAAGAAACACCATTTCGCATTCCACTCACTTCAAAGTAAAACCACTGATGGTGATGATTGCTGTTTATATCCGAGTTAAGGATGAGATCATATTCAAACCTAGAAATAAGTAATTGGAAATTAGAAAGGCATAGATTAAGTCACAATAACTTGTGTTTAAATAGCAAAGTCCAACATAAAATGTTTCTAGGAGCTTCAAAGATCATTAAGTATCACATATTTTGGCAGATGGGAAAAAAGTTTGGTAAAAGAAACATGTTTTTAAAGCAGTCTGAAAGGTGAAACCAAGTTGAAGAGACAGTGGTTTAAGGGGGGAATTTCAGGTCCTGAAAAGTTGTCAGTATGAATTCATTAAGGGATAATTGAATTCAATCAAGTTACTCAGACATATTCAGGAGCTACCAAAGACAGTTGATGAGGACAACAGTTTGATGAAGTCTACATGAATTTTCATAAGATTTTTGACATGGTGCAACATGGCAGATAGTCAGGAAAGCAAAAGTCAAGGGCTTCCAAAGGAAAATGGCAAGTTGGATCTAAAATTGTCTTAATGACTGGAAACAATAGATAACGATCAAGGTGTATTTTTCTGACTGGAAGACTGTTTCCTAAATGGATCATCTGGGCAGCATTGGGTGTCATTCTTTTTGTATATATGTATAATAAATGATTTAGACTTCAAAGTAGGGGGCATGATTGGGAAGTTTGCAGATGATACAAAAAAAAAATGGCTGTGTGGTTGATGTTGAGGAGGAAAATTCTAGATTTCAAAAAGATGTCAAAGAACTGGTCAGTGGACAGAAAATGTTGAATTGAATTCAGTCCAGGGAAATATGAGGTAATAAATTTGGGGAGGTCAACTTATCTAGTATCCAACATGAAGAAACTTCAGCAGCCATAATGAGTTAAAATAAGATTTAAAAAAAATCTATTGCAGCCTTCACTATATAAAAACACTTCCATTCATGAAAGCCCATTTAACATTTTAAATCTCAGATGTTTAATCCCTTATTCAAAGCAAATAAAATTATTTTCATAAACTCAGATAAAATACAACCAATCCTTTAATAACTTCCTTAAACTATCAAACTGCAAATTTAAGATTTCCACAGCTTGAGGAGAAACCATGCATTTATAATGACAAAAAAATGCCTCTGGAGGAATATCAACAAACAATTAATGGAACAGTAGAGTATTTCAATTTTCAATGACATATGTATCTTGGTTTGTTAAATTTTAAGGGCTGGGGATTTAAAAAACTTCACGTTATGAAAATTCTACAGACCTAATTCACGCTTCAAGAGCATTCATGTCTACTCTGAAATTGTGACTCCCATGTTGTGAGCTAAAGCCTTTACTACAGTGAAAATTGCACTCTTTGAACTTAGCACTGAATTCAAATTGCCCTGCTAAGTTTATTTTTTTTCCTGCGCGCATCCTGCCCTAACCCCTTTCTTCTATCACTGGAAATGGGATCTGTTGGAAATGGGGGCAGGACTTCCACATCCTGATCCTGTCCACCATTTTTATAGGTTTATGGAGTCTCCAGATGATTTGAGTATAGAATAGAGATGTTTTGTTGCAATTGTATAGGACTTTGGTGATACCACACCTAGAGTATCACGTGAAGTTTTGGTGAGCTTATCTGAGGAAGGATGTCCTTGCTTTAGATGGAGTACAGCAAAGGTTTACCAGGCTGATTTCTGGGATGATAGGTCTTCATATTAGGGGAGACTAAGTTGCTTTGGATTTATTCACTGGAGTTTAGAAGAGTGATAGGGGATCTCATAGAAAATTAGACAATTCTGTAGGGTTAGACAGAGTAGATTCAGAAAGAATGTTCCCAATGGTGTGAGAATCCAGAACTAGAGGTCATAGTTTGAGGATAAGGGATAAACCTTTCAGGACTGAGATGAAGAAAAATTTCTTCACTCTGAGTGGTATATCTATGGAATTCACTACCACACAAAGTAATTGAGATCAAAATATTATGTGATTTCAGAAGAAATTAGATACAGCTTTTGGGACTAAAGGGGTCAAAGGATAGGGGGAGAAGGGGAATCAGGATACTGAATTTGATAATCAGCCACAATCATAATGAAGGGTGGAGCAGGATTGAAGTGTAAAATAGCCAACTCCCTTTAATGCTTCCATAGCTGCAAAAACCAGGCTTTTGACTTTAAATTGCATGGTGCCAATGTGATATATGTAGCAATGGCAGCAGTTGTATTGTAGAAAGGAGTAGATAGCAGTAGGCAGGAATGAGCAGTGATGATGGGTAGAATGGAATCATAGTTGTTATAATGGGGATGGAAATGGCACTCAGGATTGACTGGCCTCACTGGGGCTGAAATTGATTACAGAATCTATAGATTACATATCACTGTATCATCTAGTGTGAAAACTCAGATAGGAAGGCTGAATCAGAACTGAATTGCAGGATTCAAAAAAACTTACAAATGGCCCAAAATATGTTACAGTAACAGTTGCCAGTCCATCATTGTGGAACAGAAAAAGATTCCACATGCACAATAACAGCTCTCATGATGGAGAGAGCTCATCTCTCCATGATGGAGCTACTGGGAATGCCTTGCGAGATGGGCCTTCAGAGTCTCGTATGCTTCAATTTGGAGATCCTTTCTCATTCTACTAAATGTCTAGAGGATGTAGGCCTAATTTATTCAAACCTATCAGAAGGCTTTCATCTTATCCTAGGACCAACCTAGTGAACTTTCCCTGTACTGTCTTCAATACAAGTACATATTCCTTAAATACTGAGATCAAAACTTTACATGGTATTCCAAGTATGTCATAGCCAAAGCTCTATACAACTGTGGCAAGACATTTTCATTCTTATATTCCAATCCCTTATAATAATGGTCAACCTGCCAAATTGCTTGATGTACCTGCATGCTAATTTTATACATTGCTTTAACAATAAATACAGGTCTCTCTAAACATCAACATATAAAAGTTACACATCTTGTAGAAAATATTCTGCTTTCAATTCTTCCAACGGAAGTGTATAACCTCATACTTCCTCAAATCTGTCACTTTATCACCAGTCATTTAGTCTATCTGTCGGTTTGCAGGTCTCTTGGTATCCTCCCCACAATTTGCATTCCCACCTAGTTTGCATCATCAGCAAACTTAGGCTTCCTCAGTTTTAGTCTGGGTCACTGATAGAGCAGAGTCCTTGCACCACATCACCAGCCACAATCTGGAAACATGAAAATGCCCCATTTATCCTGACACTTTACTTCCTGTCCATTAACAAGTCTGCTTTCCATGTTAATTTATTACCTCCAACTTTATAATGCCTTATCTGGAGAATTAATATTTTTGTGGTTTATCAAATGTCTTTTGGAAATTAAATAGTGGCATTTGTAGCCATAAGCCAGACTTCCTCTCTTTCTGAACTATTATTTTAAAATAGAAGATAGAATAAATTACATAACACTTAAGGATTGTTTAAGTTAATTCAGATGATATTTTTGGAAAAATAACCACATCCTCTCAATCTTACTTTCTGACTTGAATTGCTTTTCGAAGGTTTCCAGATTCAAACTGTGAATTGAATCTGAGCGTTTCTCCATCTTCAGGTACTGGATAGCTAAATGACAGAAGGATATAAAAAAAGCATTGATTACATACATTGGGCAATATCATAGGTGAACATTAGGTGATGGAATAAAAATGAGCAAATTCTATTTAACTCACCTGAGAAAATCAAGATCATATACAATTTTGTCAATAATGTCATTTGCATGGATCAGCCTCTCAATATCTTGGAATATTTTTGTTCTGGAAAAACAATGTTCCAATACATATAAATATAAGGAAGAATGATGTAATAGCTGTTTTTTTTTCCAAAATAGTATGGCACTCACATTAAACTAGCTATTCAAGTCTAAAATAAAATCCAGAGAAAGTATTACAAACAGTTTCCGCCAAAAAAAGACAATTCACCAGTCTAATTTACTGACTTGAGTTGCAGTGCAAACGTTACTTTTTAAAGACTAGAACCCTGCCCTCTAGTTTATATAAATAATTAAACCAGCTGATAATTAAATTTAAGAATACTCAACATATATAAAAAATGAATACTTTTTTGTGGATTCTGCAATTTTATACCATGTCATTTTTAGAGATATCTAAAATCGTGCCACTTATTTAAACATAACTGAACATTGTAATAAGATTACCACATCTAATGCACTGAAGACTGTTCTTCCTAACTAATGCAAAATTATAACACAGCATATTTATTCTAATTCTTTTCCCAGTGGACTGCTGAATTTTAGTGCATTATAATATCACAAATCACCTTTTAAAATGGAATACTTATTTATAAAGGATCAAAAGGATTCCCACTCTCCAGTTTAATGCTAAAATACACATCAGCTGAGCCCCAAAAAATCCAGTAATGCATTTTTATGTGTAAACTGTTAAACTTCGAAACTACTTTTTTAAAAACCTTTTCTTACGTTCAAAAGACTTATGAAATCCAAACTTTGCATTACTGAACCACAACTTTGCTTTTCATCTTTTGCAATTTTCTTAATTCAGGTCGTGCCTTTATCTTTCATTGAAATTTCTCTTTTCTTTTGTGTTAGCATATCATTTTCATACTCACCTTTGTACACCGTAGGGTCTTTCTATGAGATGTTCCTTGAATGGAGGTGGAATATGTCCAAAATAATCAGGATATGCTACTTCACTGTATTCAGGAACAGATTTAGTCTTTTTAACAATTTCGACATAAAGGTCACTGTCATGAAGTGGTTGCAAGGCCCCCGGCTCCGGTAACTCAGAAATTCCTGGCTCTTCAGAACTTACAGAGGACTCATCCTCTGCATCAGTGTCAATGCCAGAACAGCATAATTGACCTAGTTGGGTACCAACCTGTTGCCATGATGGAGGCTGACCAAATGATGAAACAAATAAAGATTTTCCACAACCAGAGAGCTGTTGACAGGTTTTGCTGCATGTTTCCCCCAGTGTCAAAAAACTGGGTTTACTTTCAGTTCCACTCACACACCTTGAGTTCCAACACTTTACGTCATCAGAAGCATTATTACAATGCAAGGACATATCATCCAAGCCTTTAGCAATTTCATTGTTCAAATATTGTGTAGAAGTATGCCCATTTTGTTTAGAATACCATGAGTTTACACTATTTCTACTCTGCTGTTTGTTCTGCAGATCTATAAGTGTTGGTAGTTTATGATCCTGCGCAGCTTCTTGATAAACATTAGGTAGAATCTGATGGCTTTCTGGAGTATTGCTTTCAGTAACTTTTATCACTTTTCTTTTTGATGGTTGCTCTTCTGCTGTAGGTACAATAATGGGTCCTGGCCGCTGAACATCAGACATTGATGCAATGGCATGGTTTTCTTTAGAGTGATTGTATGCCTAGAGCAAAAAAAGTTGAAGATAAATGTTGTGGTTACTCAGTTGAACAGGTTTATTTATATAAAAGTAACTGACCACACTAAGCCTATGTTTGATACGTCCATAAATATATACACAGATTACAAAGAACGATTCTCCTTCATATCTAGCACTAAAGGAAAATCAGCCTCAGTGGTTTTAGAGCTAGTTAGCAAACTCTTTAAAATATATTCTTGTTCATTTAGGAATTTAACCTAGCCAATCAGGTCTTTTGTACCCACTCTTGCTGACTTTCTCATCTTCTCTCTTCTGTTGAAGACATGAGTTTTGTCTGCCCTTTGCTGTTTTATTCAACTGGTCATTATTCATATATGAATTTCAAAGTGGGGTCAGCAGGCTGGTTTTCCCATTCAATTTCTTCTTGCTCAATATCCACAGATGAGTTATAAAGACAGAAGACATTTTAAATACTCAGCAGACCAAGCAGCATTTGCCGGAATTGAAAATGACTCTTCCCCTTCTCCTATTATGGTCTTGTAGAAATGTTGAATCAGCCATGATCTCATTGAATGTCGGAACAGGCTTGAGGCGCCGAACAGCCTGTTTCTGCTCCTATTGCTTATTTCAGATCATCAATCTTTTATCAGAATTGTCAGAGATACGCAAACATAAAGGCATGGAAAGGGGGAAAAAAGAATGAAACAGCATTAGATAAGGTCGGTGATAGAGTGGCAGGCAGAAGAAATTAAACTGCAAAAAACAGATAGTGGTGCAATATGAAATGAAAAGGCAAAGGGACAAATAAATAAATAAAAGATTGTTCCTTGGGGAGTGTTAACGTGAAAAACAAAATTACCACTAATAGCTGCCGTTAAAAAACACAAGGACAGTGGTTATGATCTGAAATTGTTAAACTCAATGTTGAGTCTGGAAGGCTGTAAAGTATCAAATTAAAAAATGAGCTGCTGCTCCTTCAACTTGCATGGAGCTTTTCTGGAACCATATGGGAGACCAAGGATGGATCAGAATGGAATAGGGAATTAAAATGATAAGTTATCAGAAGTTCAGAGTTACGATTGTGAACTGAAGGGAGATGTTCTGAAAAGTAATTTCCCAAATGGTTCTGGATCTTCCCAATGTAGACGAAGGTGCATTATGAGCAGCAAATTCAATATACTAAATTGAAAGTAGTACAAGTAAATCACGTGGACAGTTTTTGGGGCAACGTAGGATGGAGGTGGAAAACAGCATGCATTGCATTTGTTGCACTTGCTCGAGAAAGTGCCATGAAATGGAGGAACTGGTTGGGAATGATTTGAGGAGTGCACCAGGATGTCACAGAGAGAACAGACATTTTTGAGTACTGCGTCTGGTGGTGGCATCACATAAAGTGATAGAGATGGCAGAGAAGTGAAGGCTGATGGGATGTAAGGTTCTGGGAAACCTTGGTCCTGGAATGATGTGGAAGGGGTGACACTAGAATGAGAGAAAATGGGAAAGAATGGTCAAGAGCCTTGCTGAGCACAGTGGTGGGGAAACCTCAGGTGAGAATAAACAGACGTATTGTAAGCACTAATATGGAAGCTGATACTGTCAGGAGAGCAGGTGTTCCAAAATGATTCTGTTATTCACAACTGCACCTCCTCTAGATTCAGCTTTGTACCTTTACATGGCCCATTCTTATCCCTTCTTGCCTCGTATCATCATTATTTTGTAATTTAATCTTTCCTACCTTCCACCTCACTACAGACCTTCCTTTTTGTTTCTTTTTCCCCCTCTCCATGTGTCTGCTTGAAACCTTTCAACATCTGTAATGTTTCCTAGTTTTTGATAAAAGGACATTCACCTGAAACATTAAATCCTTTTCTCTCCCCACAGAGCTGCCTGATCTCCTAAGTATCACACCATTTTTGTTTTTATTTCAAATTTTTCAGAATCAGCAATATTTTGCTTTCTGACTTGTATTTGAATACAGGTTGCTAGATTCCAGTCAAAAATAGCAACCATGACAATTTTGAGGAACACAAGAGGCTCATTATTACTCTAAATCAGCCACCTCTGCAGAAACCAAGGGCAAAGCTAGGTCAATGAAAGTCTGGACTGGCTCAGTTTTTCATGGAGTAAATACACTCTGTCATTGCAAGGGAATCATTGTTTTATTTCTGTAATATTTAAGTATTTAGATGTGCACTTGTGATATTAAGACATAAAAGCAGTGGGCCAAATGCTGGAAATGGGATTAGGCCAGTTAGGTGGTTGTTTTTGATCAACACAGACATAGTGGGCTGAAGGGCCTTTTCTGTGATCTAAGTCTCTACGACTCAATGATTCTATATTCTCCAAATAAAATTAAAAGTGCTCATTTCAAAATATGGAGAGTATAGAGTATATCTATTGCAAGATACAAGAATAAAGTCAGCATACAAACTGATAGATAGCATGTAACATTTTATCTCAAATGCTGGTCAAATAAGTGTGAGCTAGATGTAAAATTTCCCTATAGTGCTACAGATCTAACTATTTATTTTTCCAAATGACACCAGACCAATATATTCATTGGTACAAGGCAGCAAACATAACAAAAACTACGATCAACTCAAAAATGGAACAAAACAAAACTTTTACTGCATTGGTAGTCTTCAGTTCAATTTTAGGCACATATTTACAAGAATAAATTATGAATAACCAACAGTAGATTAACAATCATTAATTGCTCATTGACACTTGATATTATTTTTGATAAGGTTCCTTATTTTCTTCTCTTCTGCTTTTCTCCCATTTCAGCCACACATTCTGCTGATGAAGTTGGGAGCCAAAATTCACCAAGGCCTCCAAAAATATCATCTATGGTTGATTGCTAGAAGATTATCAGATATCACACAGGACTTATTCTTTATTCAATTTGCAAGTATTGTGAAAATATAGTTGGTTGTGCTTGGCACTGTGTGACTTTAAATTGTGCTATCAACTCCATAAAAGAGGCTGGCCTTATGTCAAAGTACACTCAACTATGTTAGTTGTCAGCAAGATGACACATCTGTTCAGTAAACAACATGGATCAACTTACATTTGCTTCACTCCAACCAGAAACACATATAATTAATAATATCATTTTTTTGATGGAACAAATAAGTGTCCAAATTTCCTCAAAACTACCATGGGTATAAAAAGAAAATGATTGGCACAGTGAAGAGCAGGTATACAGAGAGAAAGCAGAGCTAGCCAGAAGCCTGAAGTCAGTCTAATTTAACACAATGGGCCAGACCTTCTGGCATCAGGAGTGGTGATGCGCTGAAATAAACTGCTGGTGCGCATCTTGACCCACCTGACATCTACACAAGTACTGCAACTGCCTGAAAAGTTTAAATTTTTGATGGGCTGATTTTTGCTGCCCCAGATCCTTCGTCTTTTACACTGACCCTAAGTGTTGGAGACTTGAGTTTGATACACTTTACTTATCTGGATACTTATGTCATAATTCTCACTGTTTAATTTCTGATGCAATTCAGAGAGTAACAGCATAATCCAACCCCCACCCTCCACAACTAACACGTCCCCAACACCTGGCCCAACTATTCACCCCTGACTTAACTGACTATCCACCACACCCTCCCATCTGCCCCCAAATCCCTGCTAACTTAATGACACATTCCCCTCCCACCTGACCACCAACGTCTTTCAATCTGATTCAAACACCCACCCCCAAGCACCCATTTTACCTGCAAAGCCAAGCACACCTCAACTACCCTTCTGACCCGGTTATCCACTCACTCACCCAAAAAAGATGTTGAAAGACCTTCAAAATATTCACCCAAATATGGCAGTGCATATTGTGAAAAGGGGACACGGCTACTGTGTTGCACCTCTTTATCAAGATCACTTCTGGATTGCTGTGCAAAGATTTTGTTGCTCCAGTCAGGATCGGAATTTTTCTTTATTTGTGGGACATGACCATCACTGACTGGCCAGCATTTATTACCCATCCCTAGTTGACCAAGGACAATTGAGCATCAGCCACATTGCTGGCAATGGAGTCACAAGTAGGCCAGACCAAGTAAGGATGGAAGATTTCCTTCTCTAAAGGACATTAGTGAGCCCTGACAAGTGATAATGGTTTTGTGGTCATCAATAGATTTTTAATTCCAGGTATTTCTCATTGAATTCAAATTCCACCATCTGCTCTGGTGGGAGTTTCTGGGTTAATAGTCTAGCGATAACAGAAATAGGCCATCACCTCCAAAAGAACAAGCATGCAGTGATCGCCAGGAAACTAACTGGAAAATCTTGCCCATTGAGTCAGCACGCTGGACTGCGCAAAATAGATTCTAATAGCTGCAAATGCAGACTGAATAATACAGAATGTTCTTTGTAGCAGACGAGAAACCTCGTGGCAAAGAGGATAAGTGTGCTGGTGACTTACACATGCACTGGCAAACTGCATAGCCCACAGGCTGAAGGTTGCAAGAAACTGCAATAAGCTGCTGATGCCCTGTTCTTTGGTTAGATCCAAAAGATTGACTCTTGACTTGTAGATGCTATGAGCTTGCTATGACCATAACTACCATTTCACAATAGACCTAGATTTTGCATCAATTTCTTCACGTATTGCTCCACTGAAATGCGTCTGATTGGTGCATTTTTATAGGTTAGGTGAATTGGCCATGCTAAGTTCTCCCTCAGTGTACCCAAACAGGCGTTGGAACGTGGCGACTCGGAGATTTCCAGAGTAACCTCATTGTAGTGAGAATATAAGGCTATTTGTAACTAATAAATAAATGTAAACTTGCTGATGCAACTAGCAATAAAGTACCCATGGGTAGGGAAGGCAAAAATTACGAACAACAGGCAATTTCGTCCCTATGATACATTTAATCTTAAATTCATGATCATCTTTTTAAACTACTTTTTTATGGCTAACAGGTCAATCATGTTAAGTTTCACTAGCAGCTTAGACAGTAGAAACGAGGCTGCCAATTTGTTTTAAAATAATATCGTGCTCTGAATTGTTCCAAAGATCTCTATTAGTCTTTGGCAGAGTACCTGACATGATTATGAAAATTGTGTGGTTAAGACAGGAACAAGCTCTGATTCATTAGGGTCGCAGTATAAGTACTCTATGATTTAACCAGCCATCTGTACTGTTCCTGTTAAGCACAGTGGTTTAACTTCAGTCCTTAGAGGTGCATAAACGGGCTGCACACTGGACAGTCAGTTCCACATTCTAATAAACCCAGTGGAAAGGGACACAGGGTAGCACTGGACTAAAATCATAAATTTCAAAGCAATAGAACCAGTAGTGTTATGATGACCACAAAGGACCATCAGTAGATCTCACCGTGGACTTTGAGCTTCCTTATTGAGTGAGTGGAGGCTCATCCAATGAGAAGCAGTCATTGGGGTTTTTTAAACCTGTTTTCAATCTACATCATTGTTGTAGGTCTCAAGGTATAGACTGTCTTGTCGTACGTCACAGGCACAGCCTTTTGCTGCACAATAAAGCATATTTGGTGACGGAAAACTGATGTTTGCTTATATTACTACAAGTAGTAAATTAATTGTTTAAATCAAGATTGAAACCTGTTTAATCTCATAATTATTAGCTGTTGTTAGCAACTGACTTACTATTGAAAGTTATCTTTCTTTTAAAAGGTGAGGCGAGAGTGACAGCCTTTGACATTAAGGCCACATTCGACCGAGTGTGGCATCAAGGAGCCTGAGCTTCTTGGGGGCAAACTCTCTACTGGTTGGAGTCATAAAAGCAAATTACTACAGATGCTGAATCTGAAACAAAAAGAGAAAATGCTGGAAAATTTCAGCAAGTCTGGCAGTATCTGTAAGTAAAGAGAGCTGATGTTTTCAGTCCAGATGACCCTTTGTCAAGTCCCTGGAGTTATGTACCTGGTATAAAGGAACATGGCTGCGGTTGTAAACGGTCAGTCATCTCATCTCCATGATATCGCTGCAGGAGTCCCTCAGGGGAGTTCCTAGGCCCAGTAATCTTCAGCTACTTCATTAATGACCTTTCCTCCATCATAATGTCAGAAGATGTTCTCCAATGATTGCACAATGTTCAGCACCATTTGCAACTCCTCAGATACTGAAGCAGTCCATGTTCAAATACAATAAGATCTGGACAATATTCACACTGGGGTTGACAAGTGGCAAATAACGTTGGTGCCATAAAAATGACAGGCAATGACCATTATCAATAAGAGACACTCTAACCACTGCCCTTAATATTCAATGATGTAACCATCACTAAATTCCCCTTGGGGTTATCATTGACTGGAAACTCAAGGGGACTCACCACATAAACATAGTGGCTACAAAGCAGGTTAGAAGCTAGGAATGCTGCAGCGAGAAACTCACCTCCTGATTCCCCAGAGCCTATCCATCATCTACAAAGGCAGAAGTTAGCATAGGGCGGAGCAGCACGGTTTCACAGTGCCAGGGATCTGGGCTCACTGTCTGTGTGGAGTTTGCACATTCTCCCGGTGTCAGTGTGGGTTTCCTCCGGGTTGTCCAATTCCCTCCCACATTCTAAAAGGTATGCTGGTTCTTTCACAATCGCTGGGTCAAAAGCCTGGAATTCCCTCCCAAAAGCATTGTGGGTCAACCCACAGAACATGCACTGTAGTGATTCAAGGCCAATTTTAAATCCAACCGATTTATTTGATAGTAAACTTGCTAGCTTTCGGCCTTTGTGCCGGCATCTCTACATCGTGATTCAAGGCAGCAGCTCACCAGCACCTTCTCAAGGGCAACTAGGAATAGGCAATAAACATTGGCCAGCTAGCAATGCCCATGTCCCACGAATGAATATCTGCCATAGTTTGCAAATTATTTTGATTTCCACTTCAACATCACAGTTAGCTGATGGATGGGCTAGTGTGAAATTATAGAATAAAATGCATTTGGAGTGATAATGGCTACACACTTATAGAAGAGAAATTACCTATGTAACAGATCTATGAGGGTGAATGCTCCAAGACGTCTCTCACTTTGCTGTCATAATTCCTGATGAAGTTCAACAGAAACCCCGGTTTACATTTGAGTTACCATAGTTAAACAGAAGCCAGGGGAAGTTCGTCTTCTGTGGTTTAAGTAATGAACAAACCACCTAAATTTTAAATTTAAGGTTTCCCTCATATTGATTATTATTGCTCTAGTCATGCGATTAATATCCTAGATCTTTGCTACAAACTTAAATTGGCAGACTATGAGCAATTGTATCGAAATGGCATTTACGAGGCTTTGCAATTATTTAAAAACCACTATAATGAGTAAAATTAGATGCAAGATTTATTTAAATTATCAGAAGTTTAATTCTTCAATGTGGGCAGAAATAGAGAAGAAACATAAGTAAGCAATAAATGAAGCAAGAAAGGATCGAGTGGATAGGCTTGCAATTTTCTAAGAACTTTTGCTCATCACAGTCTTAGTAAGTAAGCAAAACTGTGGTTTATTTTATGAGAAAATGAAAGATACATTTAGAGCAAAAAAAAAGTACTATTGGTCACTTTATTCAGGTTTTAGTTTTTGTTGTTTCTAAGTCTTTTGTTCTTGGAAGCTGAGCGTTGAAGGCGAATAGGAGAAAAAAAAGTGAAAAAAAAATTCCCTCATGCAGTTTACCGTAAGTGTCACCGAAGTGAAACACTTAACTTCACATCTGCGATCACAACCTCAAACCAAGTTAATAAGAACGCCAAGCAAAAATCTGAACCTGCTCATATTACATTAGTCAACTCTGTCTCCTATTACTAAGCCAGTTACTTATCCATCTAGCTACCTGTCCTTGTATCCCATGAGCCTTGACCTTCTCAACTAATCTCCCATGAGGGACGTTGTGAAACGCCTTACTGAAATCCATATACACGACATCAACGGCTCGCCCTTCGTCCACTGTTTTCGTCATCTCCTCAAAAAATTCTACCAGATTTGTAAGGCACGACCTCCCCTTAACAAAGCCATGCTGTGTATCCCTAATCAGATGGCAACGTTCTAAGTGCCTATACATCCTATCTCTCAGAATCCCCTCCAACAGCTTCCCTACCACTGACGTCAAACTCACAGGCCTATAATTTCTAGGGTTATCCCTACTACCCTTTTTAAACAACGGTACAACATTAGCTATTCTCCAGTCCTCTGGGACCTCACCTGTGTCCAAAGAAGAGACGAAGATTTGCATCAGAGGCCCAGCAATTTCACCTTGCATCTCCGTAAGCAGCCTGGGATAAATGCCATCAGGCCCTGGAGATTTATCAGTTTTAATGCTACCTAGAAGCTCTAACACTTCCTCCCTCCCTCAGTATGGATATTTCCCTCAACTGGTCCACAGCTCCCTCAGAGACAGGACTGTCAACAAGCCCCTCTCCTTCGTGAATACCAACGCAAAGTATTCATTCAGGATCTCTGCCATTCCCTCGGGCTGTAAGCACAGTTCCCCTCCTCTGTCACTAAGAGGTCCGATTTTTCCTCTAACTACCCTTTTATTTCTTACATAGGAGTAAAAAGCCTTTGGATTTTCCTTAATCCTATGCGCCAAAATCATTTCATGCCCCCTTTTTGCTCTTCTAACTTCCCGTTTGAGCTCCCTCCTACTCTGTCTATATCCCTCCAGCGTTCCCAGCTGCTTTGACCTATCATATGCCTTTCTTTTCTTCCTAACCAAGTCCTCAATATCCCTAGTAATCCACGGCTCTCTAATCCTACCCTTCCCATCTTCCCTCTTAGCCGGCACATATCTTTCTTGCAATCTTGCAATTAATTTTCAGTGTTCCCTTGAAAGAGTCCCGCATGCCTAGTGTGGACTTAGCCTCGAACAACCGTTCCCAATCAGTATCCAAAAGTTCCTGCCTAATCCGACCGTAGTTAGCCTTCCCCCAATTCAGCACCCTGCCCCTAGGGCAACAAGCATCCTTTTCTATCTGTATCCCAAAGTAGACAGAATTGTGGTCACCGTTAGCCACATGTTCTCCTGCTACAACATCAACCACCTGCCATCACACTTATCTTGATGATTGCAACTCCCAATTTATACATTTTGTGTGTCTTAAAACAATCATCCAGTATAATACTATTTTCAAAGATATAAATTGTGAATTATTCTTACTTCATTAGTTCACCTCAAATCTGAAGAAAAGTTTTCTGTAGCCACAGTTGCTTGGAAATCTTGAGAAAAATATATTGCTCATTTAATCACATTTCTCATTTTAGTTTCAGAAGTCAAGTCTTGTATCCATGACTGAAGCACAGTTGGAGCAAAACTAAACTGATCGCCAGCGAGCAGGTGGTTGGTGAGTAAGTACCATTTGAGAGGGTCGTAGATGACTCCTTCCACCATTTTGATAACGACTGAGAGTAGGCTGCTAAGACAGTAATTGTCTGGGTTGGAATTTCCCTACCTTTTGTGAACAAAACACATCAAGGCAATTTTCAACATTGTCAGGTAGATGCCAGTGTGGAATGAACTGGAACAGTTAGCTACGAATGTGACTAGTTCTGGAGCATTGCACTTTAATATGACAACTGGGTTGTCATTGGGAGCTGAGATCTTAGTTATGTCCATGGATTTGGAAATAATTGCAATTGACATGCCAGATGTTGTCAATTTTTAGCTGCTTTTATTTTGTTGAGCATTTTATGTTGCCATCCTAAACCCTAAATCTCATTCAGCAGATAGGAACTCTAAAATGCTGGCAGCCAGATCTGGTAGCAAATCTGGTTTGCAGAGGTTGCTACCAGTTGAATGAGAAATATATTTCAGAAGTCAGAAATACAAATACTTCACTAGTATCAACATAATGTTGTTTTTAATATATGCAATTCAAGCACAATTACCCAAGGTCTTAAGATGTGATTTTCATGCCAACTTAAAACATAAAACTGCTCTGGTTTACTAAACACAAGAGCTCAGGAAATCTGCTAAATAGAAATATTTTAACCTATTTTCAGATATTTCTGGCAATTTTACCTCCAATTTATAGACATGTGTGAGGCGCGCATTTCAAGAATCAAAACATTGATGTTGATCTCACACAATGGATATTAAAGCAGCTTAAAAAGGTTATATGCTAACAAAAACCAGGTGCACAATTATGCCTGCTGACTCAAACATTCTACTGTATTGCAATTATCCCTGCTCATTTTTCATGTCTCTGCCACTTCATTTGTGGAGAACATACAAGTTCACTGTATTGCCTTTGAACTTGCCTTTGACAGCTCCAAAGAGAGAGAAAACAAAGATTAATTTCTGCGATACTGTACAGATTTGAAGTGCTTGGCTTGGAATTGCAGAATATGGAATTTCTTTTTACCTGGAAGTCTTCTGAGAGTTCTGGGAAAAATTGTTTATATACTTCCAATTCTTCTATTGGTCGCCCCAATTCATGAACTGGCTTTAACTTGTTAATATCAGTTTCAATATCATCATTCTGCAGGAATGAAAACTTTATTTTAAAAAAGTTTTATTTCTTACTATCCAACATTGAAAATATTTTCAGTCATTAAAGAGTGATACAGTGCTAATTTTATATTCAACTCCAATTCCTTCCCATGCATTTTACTATACATTCTGCTAATGAAGTCTGGAAACTTTTTGCAAGCTCTCAATGATGCCTGATATCATTGTGTTAGACCATAAGACAAAGGAGTAGAATTGGGCCATCAAGTTTGCTCAGCCAGTCAATCTTAGCTGATAAGTTTCTCAACTCCATTCTTCCGCCTTTTCCCTGTAACCTTTGATCCTTTTACCAATCAAGAACCTTTCTATCTCTGTCTTAAATATACTTGTATATTTAGTCCAACAGATTTATTTGGTACAAAAGCCATTAGTTTTTGTGCCTCTGACCCTTCATCATGTGCATGGAGAGCTAATGGCTTTTGCTACCAAATAAACTTTGAACTTTAACCTGGTGTTGATACTTCTGTGTGTTTACCTCAGTCCAACACCAGCATCTCCACATCATTAAATATACTCAACAACCTGACCTCCACAACAATCAATTCCAAAAATTCACCACCTTATAGCTGAAGACATTCTTCCTCATCTTGGTTTTAAAGGATCCTCCCTTTATTCTGTGGTTGCGCCCTCAGATCCTAATCTCACTTACCAGTGAAAATACCTTCCCCAAGTCCACTCTATTCAGGGTTTTCAATGTTTTGTAATTTTCAAATGAGATCTCCCCTCATCCTCCTAAACTCCATCGAGGACAGATCCAGAGTCCTCAAATACTACTCATATGTCAAGCTCTTCGTTCCAGGGATCATTCTTGTGAACCTCCTCTGGATTCTGTCCAGGGCCAGCACATCCTTCCTTAGATACAGCACCAAAAATTGCCCGCAATATTCCAAATGTAGTCTGACCAGGGCCTTAGAAAGCCTCAGCAATACATCTTTGATTTTGTATTCCAGTCCTCTTGAAGCAAATGCTAACGTTGCATATGCCTTCCTAACTACAAACTCAATTTTCAAGTCAAGGTTAAGGAAACCCTGAACTATGACTCCCAAGACTCTTTTCATTTCCAATTTTTGAATTCTCTTCCCATTTAGAAAATAGTCTACGCCTCTATTCTTCCGATCAAAGTGCATAACCTCACACTTGGCCACATTGTATTCCATCCATTTCTTTGGCCACGCTTCTCATCTGTCCAAGTCCTTCTGCAACCTTCCCGTCTGTTCAGTATTACTTGTCCCTCCATTGATCTTGTATCATCTGCAAGCTTAGCCACAATGCTCTCAATTCCTTCATCTAAATCACTGATGTATAAATGAAAAGTTGTGGTCCCAACACTGACTTTACTTTATCATAGTAGTGGAACTTCACTAGTCACCGACTACCATCCTGAAAAGGACCTTTTAATTCCCACTCTTTGCCTTTTGCCAATCCACTATTCATGTGTTGGTGAAGTGTAATGGAAGTTGAGGGACCAGGGCACCTGGATCATGATCCAGATTTTGGTTCAGCACCAATTGCTGGCTGAACAATCTAGCAGGGTCTGCTTCATTGTGTTTGGCATCTGCCTACAGAGATTGAAAGGTCACCTCTACAGAATGGGAGTTACTCCTGACCTTATAAACCTAGACCAAGTGTATACAAGATTTATTTTTCAGCCAACATCAATAGAAACAGGATATTAGCAGTGGAATAGATATCAATGAATCCTTTGGCCGGCTAATTACTTGGAGTGGAGTGGAAACTATGAGATTTATCGAGTACTGCAGAGAAAGATGATGCAATCTGGGCAGCACTTTGTCAGGCTACAGGCCCCAACGGAGCTAGCCAACTAATTGAGGTGGCCAGCAATTGGGAGGCTATCAGTGTAGGGCCACTATGCATGCGCCAATCAGATTGTCACATGCACAGTGGCCCTCTCAGCGAGCTGATTTCAGCCTCTTCAGCAGGAATAGGCCCACCTCCTGAAATTTAATGATATTCATACTGGTGGCTTCTGCAGTGCAAAGGGCGGGAGATTCTTCTCTGAATGCTTATTGAAAAAAAAATCAGCATAATAATGCCAGTTTTCACGCAAATTCAACACTTAATTTTTTTGGGAGAGTTCTAACCTTAACGTAGGCTTAAAAACTCACCTGTCAAGTAAGATTGTGCAGCAAAGTGGCAACAGAAAATTTTACATTGTATCCACAATAAATTTCCAAATGGGTAATAAAACTTGAATTGAATTGAAATGCTTTTTTGTTAACATGTACTGAGTAGTTAAAACCAGTTGTTTCATAACTTGCATAGTACAACTTTTCAAATTTTACAAGCAGTGTTTAGGGCAATTGATTAGAATAATCCATAGAAACAAAATGTTTCATAAGAATGCAGGTCAATAGTCTATTCCAGAATTCCCTGATCAGAACCATCAAATCATTCCTTATAATATCAATCCACAGAAAAACACTTTTTTCATTAAAGACAAAGTTATAAAGAATTGAAGAAATAATAAATTGGGGTATAAAAGTTTTTTTTAATAATATTTAAAGATTTTGCTTTATCATAGCAGTTCACTTAAAGGCATTCAATCCAGTAAACCCATTCCAGTCCTGATTTGGCCACACAAGAAATGGAAAGGGATACGATGCAATAACCTGGGTATATTGTGAAATGTTTATAGCTACCAGAAGTGAGAAATACTGAATTAGGTACTTCCATAATAGATGCCCGTTGATTAAAGTGCCAGACAGAGGCATTCAGATGTTCAGGGACCTAGCAACTCTAAAAGGCAGAATGTGTGAACAGACTGGTGGAAGTGATCAGAACAAGGCAGCGTCGTAGGAGTATCGTTATATTCAGTGATAATGACTAGTCAATCAGAATTGAAGGGAGGAAGACTGGATTTAAGGAACCAACAGCCACATATACTATATATACATAAAGGTAAGAAGTTTTCTAAATAATGGTGAAATGAAGGGTACTGATAATAACTGTTAATTACAATATTACAAGAATCAGATACATCGTTAACCCAAAATGATGCAAATGAATGTGTATGAATTGCAAGATATGTGGCACTTAAGATAAAGATGTCTGAGTGGAAAAAAATCCATAAAAATTAGGTAGCCATATTGCAGGGAAAGCTGTGGTATGAATTCTCTTCAATACTCTTAACTCTTCATGCTCTAATTATCACCTAAAGAGTTTCTATTCATAATTTTAAATAAAATATATTAATTCCATTTCTTAATTCCTTTTCATCTCTTTCCTGTTTTACAACATTATAGCACCTGCATTTCCTCTTGTACAGTTCTGGTGACTGGTGCACACTGAAAAGATCACAACCCCAAATTATATTCACTGTTAATTTTTTTTCCCCAAAACTGCTGTATCTTATAGGCAAATGTCTGATCCTTGGTGTCAATCCAAAAAATTAGTGCAATTTGTAAACAAAATGAGTCCATCACCTTCTTATTTTCATCTTTTTCTTCGTCTTCATTTTCATTGTCTGTTTCTAATTCAGTATCATCGGTGTCATCACTTTCATCGACAACATCATCAACTAAAACATAAGTTTAAAAGAATTTACAAACTCTAACAATACAGAGGTTTGTTAAAAACTTCAATTAAGTACTTTGGCTATTTATAACCTTTGAATACTGAAAATAATAAAGGAGGGACTGCTAGTCAGTTAGCTCGCTACAATGAACATATCATTTTCAGAACTGTTGAATTTCCTAACATTGCTAACTCCTGCTAATATTTATAGCCATTATAGAATGATTTTTCAGTTGGTCCAATAATTGTTGTATATCACTTATTGTATTGCTTCTGCTTTATATTCTGGTTCTACTTTTCATCAAGGAACATGCTCTTTTTAGTTTCTAATATATTTAAACGATTTGGTAGGATTTCAAAGTTCACCAAAGTTTTTAAATTATCTTTCGCAATGCTCCCTGCAAAAAGATTACTTTTGTTGTTACACAGGATAATACACACAATAAAGTTATTACAATTACTTTAACATTAGATTGTTAATTATGACAAACGTTAAATTAAATCAAATGTTTAAAGGAATAAAGGATTGCATTTTATCAAGTGATGTACTTATCACTCTTTGCTAATCAAACATGCTTGGAACATTTGGCAAGCAATCCACCAACATTTCTGAGCAATTCAACTTGAATAAAGGATTGCATTTTATCAGCAAACTGCACAAATTATGCTTACAATATCATCCTAATTCTTTAGTGAATCCTGTTTGCAGCGAAGATAGATTGTGATGTGTATATCATTTACAGATATATGGCTCTCCCATTGCTACTGCATATCACAAGAGAGAAATGGCAGTGAAATGAACGTCATTAAAACATTAATTTTAAGAAGCTTCAGCCCAGTTCCAAGAATGTTAGAAAAGAACTGCATTTTGAGGAGAAAGCAATGTTAATAATTGAAGGTACATTACTTCTTGTCTATTAGCATACCTAAGAACAAGATATATAATTGAAGAAATAACCTGTCCAGCTAGCATATGACAATTTCATTCAAGAAACAGTTGACCTTTAGAATCTTCCGAAATGGCTGTATAAGCCATCAAGTTGTCAAAGAAATGGTTCAAGAACAAAGTTCACTATTATTTCTTTCTTACAATGCAATCAAGTGCTTCACTTGCTGCGTTGTGAAAAGTGCTATATAATTGCAAGCTTTTCTTTCTTTTCGGGAAAGCAAGGATAGACAAATAAATGCAGTCATGTCAGTCTCACTCACATCTCAAGAAAATGACACAGTAGTTACACAGTGAAGCTATTTGGAACTAGTGAACCATCAGTGCATATAACATATTGATAATCAAATTTAATTAAAGGGAAGTTTTTTCCTTAAATTAATTACTCTAGTTGATCAAACTACAAGATATGACCACATTACATAATTTTGTCACAACAAAATACTGTGGATTCTGTAAGTCTGAAACAAAAACTAAAATTGCTGCAGGTACTTTACAGAGACAGTAGCTTCTGTGAAAGCAAGAAACATATTTGCGATCTGAATCATTAACTCTTGTTTCTTTCTGCCCAAATGCTGTCAGAGCTGATTAGCTATCCAGTATTTTTGAAATAGAATTTTGTTGTTTTCAGTCCACTTATTAATTGATAGGAAGGAGAACTTTAAGTTCGTGACAAAACTTTAAGAAGCTAACGATGGGATACAAGGGGAGATAATTTGTCATTTGAGAAATTAACCGTGTTAACCCCAACTGCATCACAGCAGATTGAACATGGTTGATTCTGCAAAATGGCTCAACAGTGCTGCTATAGGGAGGCTAGAAACATTTTTATGGAGGGCAAAACCAGAAGAGCATAAAAGCTATGGTGCTCTCAGCACAGCTACACCACAAGAATGGCAGAGGCATGGAATTGGTATCTATCTACCTGATCTCTTGGCCAGAAGTGAAATATCATAAATATATTTGATTTTGTTTTGGAGCATTCAGGCTTTAACTTCATTCCTAAATATTAAGCAATTTCGATCCTGAGGGACAGCCTAAGAACAGTATTATGAAATACTGATCTAACACTGGATTCTTCACCTTCATTCATGTCTAGTATTAAACAGCTCTACTCTTTCCTCAATTCCTCTGTCATAATTATCTTAAAATATAAATTAATATAATCACTGTTAATTCTGCCTAAATTGTTATTGAATTGTGAATGCAAAGTGTTAGTCCTGCATATGTTTGAAACAGCAGCCTTCGTGTTCTTGAACTTTCTTTTTGGGTACTTACAACAGACAAAAGGACCATCAGAATAACTTCAGTCAAGTTAGAACAGAAACTTGTCTACACTGCCAGAGGTCACAATCTGCATAGCAATGTCAACAGCTACCTAAAATATAAAGGGTAGGCCCTAACTGGAATACTGTGGTCAATTCAGGGCACCACAATTTTAGAAGACCTTGGAGAGGGTGCGGCAATTTATTTAAGTGATGAAAGACTTCAGTTTGAGAGACAGGAGAATCTGGATATTTTTCGTTTTTGTAGCAGAGAAGGTTGAGGGAAGGTTTGAAAGAAGTGTACAAAATCATGAAAGATAAGGAGAAACTGAGACCAGTGGCAAAAGGATCAATAACTATTGAACATAGTTTCAAGGGAAATAACAAAAGAAGCAGAGGCAACAAACGAAAAACAAAACTTAGTAATTTGTTATGAGCTACTGGCAAGGCTGATGAAAGCAGATTCAGAATAGATTTCAGAAGAAAATGGGATAAGTGCTTGAAGGAGTAAATTTTTCAGGGTTATGGGAAAAGAGCAGGTAAGTGGAACTAACTTTTTCCAGGAATTGGCACAAACAAAGGGACACATTATTGCCTTGGGCCAAGTCATTCTATCTCTTCATATAATAATTACAGGACCAGTAATCATGATTACACAACAAAGTCATCAGACATTACTGAATCAAAATTCAATAAAATAGCCCCAAGGTTATTCAATTTAACACTCATTTCCCGATATAAGACTCATTTCTGTGGAAGACAACATTATGAGACAATTATTAACAGATATAAGGAAGCACACACATTTACCAAAAATGATCTGTTTATGAGTCAGAGATTAATTTTGTTCCAGAATTGCACAAAAAGAAATGTACTTTCATACATCTCACCTATTCCTAACCCTATGACTAAAGATGGATTGATTAAATCTAATGCCAGTCGCAAAGAAAACTACTGCATCCTAATACTTAGGGTAATTATCCTGATGTTATTTATCCAGAATGAAACAAATGCTCATCCTGAGTGGAAGGAATGCAGCTTTGGCAAAGCGAAGCTATTCTCACTATCCCATTCTCAATGCACATTTTGCATATGCATTCATTTACTAATATACCATTTATTCAATTTAATTTTTATACTGGAGATGGGTGCTGCAAGTTCTGAAAAATTACCTTCAGGAGCTAAATTATAGAGTTGAGCAACAGGACCACTTGTTGGGATTACTGGCAACTGGAAGTGGTAGACACTTTTAATGGTTGGAATGGGAAGACGATTTTTAGGGAAACATTTTCTCATGATGAGACTAGAAATATTGACCAGAGGATCCAGAGTTCTGACTGAAAGGCAATCCTGAAAAATACAATTAAGAAAAAAAATGTTATTTTACAGATTCGACAAGACAGTTCTCTTCAAAGCATTACAGTACTGTAATAAGTTTATTCGTTCAAAGACTAAATCAAACATCTTAAATATGCAAATAAAACATATTAAATTTAAATAGCATTCTTTTTAAACTGTGAATTGCTTCCTTTATTTTGCAAGTGCAGCTCCTGCAATATGTGCATCAAAATAGAATGTACCAGTAAGGAAGATTACAATGAAGCATCTTTAAAATTACTTAAACATTAAAATGAAGAATTTTGTACTACAGGTAGACAACTGACACAACACAGTCTTTCCAATCAATAGTTGTATCCTGGTTGGTTTTCATGAGCAATGCTGAAGAGATTTCTCAGGCAACAGTTTGGTATAAATTCTCTGCAAACCAAGAAGAGGTTTTGTTAAGTTTGTCATTCCCAGCCAAAGCAGCAACTGGGGCAGCCAGCATTGACTTCAGTATCTCTTGATTAAGGTGGAATGGAAAAGTACATCTTACGCTTTCAAATGATGGCGTACTGTAATTTTATTTGTGGACATCAGGTGAAAATTGAACGTTTTGCCAAGAATACCAATTTCCCAGGGAATCTATTGGTACATAATGTGCAGGGCTATATATAAGAACAATTATTCAGGCCAGGAAACAAAGTGCTATAAGCATCCACAAAAGCATGTCCAAATTTGAGACAGTGGCTAGTTGCAGACTGCCAACACAAAATGTAAACTAACAACTAAAGCCAACCGTTTTTTACATCTGAGTTATTTATTTATACATAGGATGTGAATGTCCCTGGCATGGGCAGCATTTGCTGCCATCCCTAACTCTTCATGAAAAGGTGATATGAGTTAGCTCTTTAAATTACTGTAGACCATCTGCTATCATGGTGTGTTCCAGATTTTTAACTCAGCAAGAGTGAAGGAACAGTGCTAGTTCCCAGTGAGGATGGTGAGTGACTTCGGGAGTTGTAGTAAGCCTGTCGCAAGTTTTTCCTCAGAGGATAACTGTCACCAAGACAGTCTTAAAAGTAACGCTACGGTGATTTTCATTTGTAGCCTTCGTTGTGAAAGTTTCTATTCTTCTGTTTTTGGATAATAGGGATCTAATCAGAGTTTCTCTGTGGGCCCAACAAAAGAACCCACACCTTGCTAGGGAAAGATTCCAAAAGGAGTCAACTGCATTGCACATGAAGCTTACCCACCAGCTGCAAAGAAAAATACCTTTGATCTACCCTGTATAATATGCACCATGACTTATCCATTTTTTTAGGGAAAAATACATTTTATACTTGGGAAATTATGGTAAATAGCTTTCAGAAATTATCACAGAACTTTCAGCTTCTGAGCTGCTCATGTAGCCACAGTATTTTAAAATGCACAGTGGCATAGTGGTTAGCGCTGCTGTCTCATGGCACCATGGACCCAGGTTCAATTCTGGCCTTAGGTGACTTGGTTTGCATGTTCTCTTTATATCCGTGTAGGTTTCCGCCGGGTGCTCTGGTTTCCTCCCACTCTCCAAAGATGTGCTACTTAGGTGGATTGACCATGTTAAATTGCCTCTTAGTGTTTCAAAGATGTATAGGTTAGGGGAATGCGGAGAGGGCAGAAGGTAGGCCTGGGTGCTCTTGCAGTGAGTTGGTGCAGATTTGATGGGCAAATGGCCTTTTTCTACACTATAGGAATTTTATGGGTTTTATAAGGAACAAGAGGAATAGGCAATTTGGCCCCTTGCACCCACTTCGCCATTCAACAATATCAGCTGTGATTTGGCAACCGTGCTAACCATGGGCACAAATCCATGGTGGCCATTAAATCTCACCAGTGGCCGAAAATGGGTACTGTGCCAGACAGATTTCAGCTCCAGATCTTTCCCACTCCCCCCTGATGATGCGATCATGTTCATATCTATGCGGGGTGCAAGCATATGTTAGCATTCACTGTAAATGTCATTAGCAGGCTTGACATTGATAGTTTAGTCCTCAACCTACCTTCCTACTTAGCTGGCATGTCATGCTGGCACAAAACACTACTGGATCTTAAAAAATGAAAAACAGTCCTGATGACCACTCCAGGGGTGCACAGGCTACGTATAGCCCCCAGTGGTGAGGAACATAGCCAGGCAGTGCCTTCACACTCTAGGCACCCTTGCAATGTCAACTTGGCATGGTTCCAACTTGGCATTGCCAGGCCACTGCCTGGCTGAGTCCCTCTTCCCTGAGGGCTATACTTACAACCCTGGGAGAGACTCCCTCCAACAAAAAGTCCACATTTAGGTGAGCCTGTGTAAATAGTGCCAATGTGTTGGCACGCTGACAGTTGATATCAAGTGAGGGGGAAGTCCTGGACAGACTGCTGCTAATAAAATGCTAGTAAGTTAAAATTAACTTTCTGCGGTCCCGAAACGTGTTTCACCTTACTCCACCAGTAAAAGGCTAGTAATATCAGAACTCGGAAATTCACCGGCACAAATCGCACTCTCTAGATTTTGAGCACATGCCACCATTCCCATAGACGGAGCTAAAAATCATCCCCGGCAGCATTGATTCTACTTAACCTAGTCTAAGTAAATTAATAAAATCTGCTCTGAATTTCTGGAAAGTTATATATGTCTTCCTCTGTAAAGCCGGAACTAATGTAGTTATTAATCGCTTGTTCTTCATTATAAATTCAGACTATTTCAGTCTGTAAGACTTACATTTGTCTTCAGTAATCTTTTTGTTGAACTGCTGAAGTCCATGTAGTGAAGGACACCCATAGAAGTGTCAGGAAGAGAACTCCAGGAATTTTATCTAGCAATGCTGAAAGATCAGCAATATAATTCCAAGTCAGGATGCTGAGTGACTTGAAGGAAAACTTCCAGATGGTGGTGTTCCAATGTGTCTGCCATCCTTGTTCTTCTAAATGTTAGCACTCAGATTTGGAAGGTGCTGCCTAAGGAGCCTTGGTAAGCTTTTGCAGTATATCTTGTAGATGGTGCACAGTGCTGACACTGTGCGTCAGTGTTGGAGGGAATGAATGTTTATGGAAGGGGTGACACTCAATGTATTTTCTCTCAACCTTTCCAAGACCCAAATTAAATTTTATTGAATTACAATCAATACCGCTGAAGTGCCCTCCCACAAATACTCCTTCAACTTGCCAACTTCATTCACTAAAACTAAGTATCAGATTGATGTTGTTGTAAGTTTATGATGCACTGCTAATTTTATTTACAACAGCCACATTTTTTCAAAGCAAATTATAAATTACTGTGCTCAACTGAAAAACAAAACAGGTTCAAAGGAGGAAATCATGCAAGTTGCATGAATGTTTCTATTAGAGTGCATCTTATTCCCTGAGGAACAAAGGAAACAGAACTCTGACATGAGCAATTTCTCAAGATCTATCCTATGTGCTTATTCAATGGAATTTTCCAGCTTATATTTGGACTAACACTGGAATTTTGCAGAAGGGTTGGGAATAACGTGAATGGACCGCTCTAAAAAGTTCAATATAAAACAGCACAGTGAATTAAAGGTACATGACCACATTGGTATTACATTTTTTAGGCTTGTGCCAGATATTTTATTAGCAATGGAAGTTGGCTTTCAGAAGGAAACACTTTCTTCTTACGAACCAGAATATAGTTTTACATTTACAAAGAAGGAAATTTCAATGGAAATGAAGTCAGACAGATGCAACAACAAGCAAGAAATCCACTGCACCAGACTACTACCAAGTGACGAAGACTAAAAACTCCAACATCTTATAGTGTGTTTCAGCCCAGAACAGAAATCTTCATTAATATAATTAGTACACTAAATTGACAAGGATCCCCCAGTGTTCTTATCAGATCAAGATAGGTGAAGAATAAATTCCATCAGGTCCAGACCATAAACAATAAATTGAAAATTAGTAGAGTAGATTTCATTGGCAGAGCTTTTATAGACAAATTTTATAGTACAGAAATAGCAGTAAGATAATTAGTTATGCTTTCTAACATTAACATTGGACTGCAATATAAACTAAATGCAGCATTTTATCTTTAAAGTCTCCACATTATCTTGACCAATTCTGAAGAACAGATAGCACAGATAAGCCTCTTGTTTCCAATGAAGCTCAAAACTGGGACATAGGAAATTAGAAGATATCATCCATATTCAGATAAGATTTTGAAATTGAAATAATAGCTTCAATTTCACTAAAGGCTAAAACCAAGATCATTAACTTCAAATAACTATTTTCATGTCAAAACAATGAAAGTCTCTGTTAAATGAAATAATAATTACTTTCTTAGCAATAAAAATATCCTTGCATATAAATAATGTCTCTGAAGTTATGTTTGCAATCTATATAGCAATGTCTACGTCTGTTACCATATATTCTATGGTATAGAATATATACCATATATTCTATATATACTATATATTCTATATGGTATAACACATGTTAGAATTTATTTCCTAACATAAGATGAAATAACCATCCACAATATTTAGGATTTGAATAAGAAAAATAGTTTTAACTTTTTCAAAGGTTGAAAATATTTCAAATGTACTTTATAGCTTTTTCAAAACAACTGGCAAAGTTAAAGAGAAATAAACCTGGAGGGAGGAACCAAAAGTCTGTGACCAAGTGACGAATGTTGAATCAACCACCATTGTTGACTGGTAAAGTGACTATGCTGCTGTTCTGCCCAACTTGGTACCCTCCTCAGATGACAACAGCACAGGACATCATTAAGAATTAATTAGTAAGGGGAATAGGAAAAAAGGAGCAAGTGGTGATCGTTGACCTAGATATGATAAATTTAACACATTTTAAGGAAGCTGCCAAAGAATTCCTACCAACAGATTCACTTAGAAGGTTGATGTTCAAGCTGTGCATGACATAAACTATTTGTTAATTTCTAATAATGCCATTTGTCAGGAATACAGACAACTGTAAATCTCTTTTATTGCTCCACATGCATGGACAATAGAAAAAAAACACTTCTGATAATTCCAAAATGTCTGGTAGAAAATGAGTTCAATGATAAACAGAAACATAGAAGATCGTATGGATTGGAGGAAGAATTTCCTACTCTTATCTCACTGGCCCTAACATGGAAACATACCCTGAAGTCTCTTTAAACAGAAGAAACATATTTACTTTTTGTGAAGAATGAGCTTGTGTAAATAAGCACTGTTAAATTGTATTAATAATTTTATGTAAATTATTATGTTAATGATCTACTTGGTCATGTAGAGTGTGGTAAGATTATTACAATTTTATTGTGATTGGTCAATTTTATGACATTATCGCAAAGAATTTTGAGTTTCACAATGTCATCCTAACGAAAATTGTATTTATTTTTCTCGGTGTTTATTAAATAAACAAAAGGTTTATTTTGTTAAAAGGTAGGAACAGCCTAATAAATTACCAATTAAACACTCATTTCACCTTAATAAATGTGGACATGTTTGATCTTGTAACTGTCAGTACTGCAAATAAAATTCATCACAATTGTTAGGAGACAGCAATTCAAACTAATACAGCTTGCTTTATTAAAGCAGAAATTTAATTAATATTGTGCCCTAAATGGACACAGAGGTATATAGCATATACTACACAGAAATAGATTATTCAACCCAGTCAGGCCATGGTATCTTCACACTATCCTCTTTCCATCCTTATATCTGACTCAATTAGTATAACCTGTATTCTCTCCATCCTCTACACCTAGCTAGTTTCCCTTTATACGCACCTATCCAATTTGTCTCAACCATTCTCATCCTTTCTGGATAAACAAGCTTTGTTTGAAGTCCCATTTGAGATTTTTCTTTACCAAGTAAAAACAGTGTGTCTATTGTATCAAAAATGTCAATAATCTTAAAAACTTGTATTAGGTCAGCCCTCTTGTTTCAAAAGAAAATACTCAGATTCTTGATCCCTCCCTCATATATAAACCCATGCATTTCTGGTATTATCCTTATAAATCTCATTTGCATCCTATCCAGTGCCTCTGTAACTTTATACATCATGGTAACCACATTAAGCATGGTCTAACCAAGGTTTGCTACAAACTTAGCATAGTTTCTCTACTTTGGAAATAAACCAATAGTTTGTTATTTTTAATTGATTTATTAACTTGTGAGCTATTTTTAGTGATATGTGCATTTGTACTGTCTTTGCTCCACCACCCATTTTAGAGTATTATTTTTGAAGCAATATATATCCTCTTGTTCATATCAAAATGGAATGCATCACAATTATCCACAAAATTCATTTGCCAATTATGTCATTCTGCAAGTTCGTTTGTGTCTTCTTGTAATTATTCCAATTCTCCGCACTAACTCCCCTCCTTCATCCAAATTTGATGCTGTCCTCCAATTTAAAACTTGTGATTTTGATTACAAAATCTAAATCACAAACACCATTTTTTTAATAACAGTGGTCCCAGTACTGGTCATTGTGAGATCCCACTTTCTAGCTTCTCTTGCTCTGAATAGTTACCTCTTATCCCTTCCTTTCTATCTGATAGTTAGCTATCCATTCGATTATTTGCCTCTTGGGTCAATATGCTCTGATAATATTCATTCATGTATTACATGGCATATTACTGAAGGCTTTCTGAAAATTCAGATAAATTACATCATTGGAACATAGGCCATTTAGCTCTGCAAGTTTATTCCTCCTTTCAATCTGATCAAGGCTGATATGCAACCTAAGTTCATATAACCCAGCCTTGCTCATATCCTTTAATATTTTTGGTGAACAAAAGTCTATGAATCTGATTTAATATTAACAACTGATCTCACATAAAACATCTGGAATTAAAAGTCTGAAGATGTCCAAAAACCATTGTTCATTGTCATAAAAACCCAACTGGTTCACTAATATCTTTTTGGTAGGAAACCTGCCAGGTTTAACAAATCTGGTCTACATGCGACTGCAGACCCACAGAAATGTGGTTGGGTTGACTTTTACCTCCCTTCTCAAATGGCAAACTAAAGTTGTATTCAATGGGTACCAACACCTCAGGGATTGCATTGGTTCAAGAAGGCAGCTCACCATCACCTTCTCAAGGGCAACCAGGAACGGGCAATGAATTCTGGCCTAGCCAGCGATGCCCCATATCCCATAAATGAAGTTTAAAAAAATAATAATTTGTTGTATGTAGAAGAATTCCAAACTTCTACTGCATTACACCACTTGTTCCCTCTTCAAAGAATTTAATGAGTTTAGTTAAATAAGGCTTAAGTTTTTGAATCTATACTGATGATTCAGTATTATATATTTTGTTTTCTACATATTTTTCTATTTACTCTCTCAGTATGGATTCCATGGTTTTATTTGTACTGATGTTAAAATGGCTGCTCCAGAATTTTCAAAACATGTTTTATCTCCCTTCTTAAATAGAAGTTCATAGTTAATTTTTTACTAATCCTCTGGCCTTAAACATTAATTACGTGTAATAGTGCCCTGCTATCTCTCCTTTATAGTCTTTCAAAATGTGCAGATTATTTTAAAATGCACATATATTGCAAAATGATGGAAAAATGTCCTGTAGATGATATTGAATTTTTTTTGTGTGAATGATTTCTTCACAAGACTTGAGTTGACAATTTTGATTAACTTATTAAATTGCTGTTTAAGTTTATTAGCATATATGCATTGTTTGACTGCATTAGAGAATACAAACATTAGAATAGTTTAATTACCATCACCTGAAAGATTATACAGTTCTATTATTTGCCAATGTTTGGAAGGACTTTTGCATGTTACCTTAAGCATTACACTGAAGCAGTTGCCTACAGTCAGAATGGCAGTTGATCAAAATATAACATAAATGCTCATATTCAAAGATTTATCTGGATGGAGATTGCAATTAGTTTTCAAGATACAATTAGGTCCATATAATTACACAACTATTAAGCAACAATCCATACACTTACTTGAGATGTACTATACAAGATCTTCATCCCTTCAGCATCCACAAAGGCTTTCCTGCCCAACTTGATACCTGTGATATTCTTGATACAGGTCAAAATCCCTTTGCGGATCAGCATGTGCCGATGCCTTAAGTCATGTCTATGCCAATCAATATAAATTGTGAGAAGGACAGGAAGGTATCCCCTATCCACTGACCTCCTGGCATTGGTTTCTATAATAAAAGATACATACATATTTTAAAAATGTTTTCACTATACAAAAATGAAAAAATAATTGTTTATTGATGTTGGCATTTAGCTAGCTATGTTATTATAAATAATAGATTTCCTCTATGTGTTGCAGGATAGGAAGGGAAGTATGTGAGAACCAATGAGCACCAATGTAGTAACCACATCTGTAGTATATGTCAGCAATTTGAGAAGCTTTAGCTCAGAATCAAAGGGCTGGAGGCTGAAGACATCAGTACTGAGGAAACTGAGAGCAGTACCTTTGGTACTTTAAGTGAACCATGCTGCGATCAGTGTTTTGGCAAATTGTACAACTAAAACAGTAAGGAGGGCTTTCAACTAAATGGGCAGGATGGGGGTGGTATGCAAGGCTGGAGATTGCAAAATTGATTTAAAAAAAGCACTAGTTACAGGCATTGTACCTGAATTCATTCATTCATTTTATTATGAATGCTGTATGTTAGCACAGGTTTAAAAAAATACATGAGCTGATAATCATTACAATAGCAAGGTTGCAAGGTGAACAAGACTGCAATCTGAACATTGAAGACAATCTGGCATTTTGAAGGGGCAGGAAGCTAGGAAAAGGTGGTGAAATGATATGGTATGGGTCAAATAGTATGAAAGCAGAACTAGCTAAAGTAAACTCAGAAACTAGGTTCAAAGATAGGATAGTAGAGATTAACTGGTTGATTTTTAAGGCAATATTTGATAACTCTCAGCAAAGATTTCTACCAAATACCAGTGAGAAAGAAAGGGTCTTTGATAAGGATATATCATTTAAGGACAAAATAAGGAAGTTAAGGATTGTATTAAATTGAAAGATACACTCCACAAATCTGCAAAGATTGGTGATAGATCAGAAAATTAGACAAAGTTGTCAAACCAGCAAAGAATAACTAAAAAGTGGTAAAGGCAGAGTATGAAGGAAGCTAGTTATTAATGTGAAATTAGGCAGCAAGTACTCTTACAAGTTTTTTTTACTAGAAAAAGAATAACTGAAATTAGTGATGGTCTACAAGATAGAGAGTCTGGAAAATTGATAATACAAAACAAGGAAATCGTAGAACCATTGAACAGGCACTTTGCATCTGCTTTTACATATAAAGCTTAGAAAACTTCCCAAAGATACTTAAAGTAAAAAAAATGAAAGGAAAGTAAGAAGTTAAAACAATGACTGTCACTAAAGGAAAATGTGCTCAGAAAACTATTAGAATCAAAGGCTGACAGGTTCTCAGAGCCAGGTGGCCTGCATTCTAAAGTTTTAAAAAAGAGGCTGCGAGGTTTTAAAGGCAATGACTTTAAAATTTCCAAATTACTTAGATTCTGGAAAATCCTAGTGGACTGGAAAATAACGAATATAATAACTTTACTTAAGAAAGCAGGGAGAAGAAAGAAGGAAGCTATAGGCCAGCTGGCCTAATGTCCATCATAAAGAAATTGCTGGAATTCATTATTAAGGAGATTATAGCAGGATACTGAGAAATTCATAATTGATCAGGCAGAATAAATTAAGTTTTGTGAAAGAGAAATTATGTTAACTAATTTATTACAGTTTTTTTTGAGGTAACAAAAATTGGATAAAGAGAAGCGTTGTGTACTTGAATTTACAAAAGGCATTCGACAAAGTGTCATGCCAAAGGTTTGTACAAAAAATAAGTGCACATAGTACAATGGGTAACATTTTAGCAGAGATAAATGTTCCATTAGTTAACAAGAAAAGGGTAGGAATAAATGGGTATTTTTGAATTTGGCAAGATGTAACTAGTGATATGTTGGGGCCTCCTCTCATTACAATTTACATCAATGGATTGGAAATATGGTAGCTAAAGTTGCTGATGACAACAAAACATGTACGAAGTTGTCAGAGGAGGTAGAGTTTGCAATGGGATATATGGACAGATTAAGTAAGTGGGCAAAACACTGGCAGAGAGAGTAAAATGTGAGAAAGTGTTCAAGTTGGTAGAAAGAATAAAAAGCATTTTGCAATTTAAATGGAGAGCAACTGCAGAACACAGTGGTATAGAAGGATCTGGATATTTCCTGGTGCATGAATCAAAACATCAGTAAGTTGCTTTAACAATGGAATGTTGGCATTTATAGCCAGGGGAATGGAATATAAACGCAGTGAAGTTTTACTTCGGTACAAGGCTTTGGTAAGACCATATGTGGAATACTGTTTTCAGTTTTGGTCTCCTTGTTTGAAAAAGGATACAATTGTATTAGAAACACTTCAGAAAATATTCATTCAACTAATTCCTGGGATCAAGGGCACACCTTATGAAAAATGGTTGAACAGCTTGGGCCCATACCTATTGGAGCTTAGAAGAATGAGGTGATGTTTTTGGAATATTTAAGATCCTAAGGGGATTTGAGAGGGTGGAGACAAGGAAGCTCTTTCCTCCTATGAGGGAGACTGGAACTAAAGGACACGGTTTAAGGATAAAAGAGCTCCCTACTAAGATAGAGGGGAGAATTTTTTTTTTCATAGGGATTGTTAGGATGCAGAATCCTCTTCCCCAGAAAGCAGTGCAGGCTCGGTCACTGAACCCAAGAGTGAATTAGGTTTCTGACAGGAAAGGAAGTGGTTGAGACCAATACCAGATTAGCCATGATCATGTCAAATTGTGGATTGGATTTGAAGGACTGAAGGGCCTAGTCTTGTGTTTAAACCCAATGTTCCTACATCTTAAAAAATACAAAAAAAAATCACTCCTCACAAACAAAAAGTTTAGTAAACTCTTATTTTTTTAAATTCTGTTTGTATTCAACTTTTTGTAGCAGTTTGAAACAGCAGAATGAATTACTCTGTCATTTCATCAGGTAGTTAAGAGTCAAATCGTACTGTTGTGGGCCAGACCAGTTAAGGAGAACATTACTGAACACAACAGGTAGGTTTTTAAGACAATTTAATCGATTGGTCATCAAAATGAAAACTAGCTTTTTATTCAGATTTGTTCAATTGCTGCTGGTGAAATGTGTTATCTCTGAATTAGTTCAAATCCCAGGATTTCTAGTCCAATAACACTACAATATGCTAACGTGAAACTTAGAATTAACTTTGTATGGTAACTTTTCATCATGTTATTAATTGCATCCCCTAAATTTAAACAACTCAAAAACCCTGCATTTATTTAATGCTTTCATGAACACAGGGCACTCTAAAGTGCTTTACAGCCAAGTTAGCACTTCTGACGTGTAGTAACTGTTATAATATAGAAAATGTGATACCAATCTCCTATAAACAGCAATATACGAATATGTTTTTATGATGTTTACTGAGGGCTAAACATTGGTAAAAGTAACTCATTTACTCTTTTTTGAAAATAATACCACGGTATCATTTGCACCCATTTGAGACGTAAATTTAAGTAAATTAAATAAGAAAGAAAAAGCTAGTTGCCGCATTGGTGTCCACAAGACTACTAGATTGTCTTAAAAACCCATACTAATATATAGGACATATACTAATGTCCTTTAGTATGCCAAAGGCATTATGCTTATAAAAGTGACTAGGATGAGGTATGTTCTGTACAACTCAAGTCACAATCTGAATTACATCATGGAAAGAATGTGAAGAATGGTGCATCTCCCAGCAAGCACAAATAAAATCAGAGGTATCGGGATCAGGCTTAATTGAAATGTCTGCAAGATTTGTATTCAAATGCACATCAAACTAAACAGCTATTAGCATCGTAGATTTTTGTCCCAGCAAATTCCCAGAAGTGGAAAAATAAGGCAAATTGTAAAAACAAATTTTAAAGAGGAAATGAAATGTCCTTCTTTATTGATTAACTTGCACAGATAGTTAACTAGGTAAAACACTTACTGGACTTCAGCAATGCTGCCAGTGTGTCTAATGAGACCCTGCAAAAAAACCACACAGTCCATACGATGCAACCATTAACAAATTATGGCAGGGGTTTAAAAAAAAGACATAAATAAATTTCCTTCAAGGATTACAAATTTAAACTGATAGAATGGAAATTGATAAGAGTTTATAAAAAACAAAGATATATTTGGTTATGTTGCAAAAAATTAAAATCTACTCCAGGTTAAATAATTAACATTGAACCATCTCCTTCGCATAAGTACTACTGAACGAAATAACAAATTTGTTCATAATTACTTATAATAGTACAAGTTAAACAAGTGGAACAAAGATAAATAAAGTCTGAGCTAGTATCTATGGGCATAATATAATGCCCTTCTCCAAGATGAGTTAGGAGGTACTGCAATATTTAATCAGATTAAAGAATGAGGGTTGGGACTCCACCACTTTCCCGTTTCTGCCTAGATTAAAATCATGATGTGACGACTCATGCATAATATTTCCACCTCAATGTCAATTGGGGTCCCGAAGTGGGCAATTAATGCGAAGGTCCAATGTCTCCTTTCTTCAATCACAAGATTTGCATTATTTTATTTGCTTAGTCATATTTGGCAAAGCTTCGAACAAAATTATTAATGGAAGAAACGAACAACATCGTATTTGGATTTTAAAAGTCATTCAAGCTACCGACATCATTACATAGATATGCCATGTTCTCAGCCAAGTGTAGTTCTGAATATCCTATCAACAAACTACAGAAATGTTTTTAAAAACAGACCAGAATGAATAAGCTACCAATTTATAACAGCACAAATGAGAAGACAAACCATAAGTAATAAAATAAATTATATGTGAATATTTGCCACAATTAACATATTGTTCTATGCCTTTATACAATTTATCCCTACATTGCTACAGATAGAGAAATTTGGGTCAGTGCTTTGAAGCTAGTCATGCGACAAAATTTTGACCCTAAATTAGAGATGATGCAGTTGCACAAGGAAAGACAGCCAGATGCATTATATAGGAGTATAAACATAAATCCCTCCATCTCTGCTTTGAGAGAGATGAACTAAACATGTTGAAAATATCCCATACTAAGACAAATTACAAACTAAGAACAATAGTAAACAAGTTAGACCTTCAATATTGTTCCAATGTTCAAGTAGATCCTGATCAATTTGTATCTTACCTCTATTTATCCTTTTTTGCTTTTGTAACTCTTAACATCTTTTCATTACAAAAATTCATCTTGGTTCAAAAGTTTCAATTGGCCTAATCTCAATAGTTTTGTTTGTAATAGTTGGCAGGATTACTAATTCCAGATTTCTACTTGCCCTTCTGCGACATTATCCCTGAGCAGTTGAGCGCTAACCATATGTCTGCATCATCTTGTTCAAGACTCTCTTGCTAGACAAAATAATTTCTATCTTAAATGCATCCGTTCATCTTAAACATATCAAGTAGATCAGCATCGTCTCATATGCTCAATACTCATCAAAGATCAGCCACAGATTTGAGACAAACTAATGCTTTTTAAAGCTAACACAATACTGAGTTGTGTTAAAGTTGCAGCAATGGATCTAAGTATGGGTGTCATTTGCTAATTATTTGTCATCCATCCCTAATGGAGGTAGGAAGAAGTAACTGCGTTGCTGCTGGAGTCACAACAGTCAGAGCATGATTACGTTCAGCAGAATACTTTAATGCAAGGAGTATTCGCAATAAGGGGGAGGAACTTGCAGCTTGGACCAGTACCTGGAACTTCGATGTTGTGGCCATTTCAGAGACTTGGGTAGAGCAGGGACAAGAATGGATGTTGCAGGTTCCAGGGTTCAAATGCTTTAGTCGGAGTAGAGAAGGAGGTAGAAGGGGGGAGGAGTGGCATTATTAGTCAAAGACTGTATCACAGTGACAGAGAAGAAGTTTGATGAGGACTTGTCTGTTGAGGTAGTATGGGCTGAGATTAGAAACAGGAAAGGAGAGGTCACCCTGTTGGGAGTCTTTTATAGACCTCCTAAAAGTTCTAGAGAGGTTGAGGAAAGGATTGCAAAGTCAATTCTGGTCAGGAGTGAAAGTAATAGGGTAATTGTTATGGGGGACTTTAACTTTACTAATATTGATTGGAATAGCTATAGCTCTAGCTCGTTAGAGGGGTCAGTTTTCGTACAAAGTGTGCAGGAGGGTTTTTTGACTCAGTATGTAGATAGGCCAACTAGAGGTGAGGCTACATTGGATTTGGTGCTGGGCAATGAGCCAGACCAGGTGTTAGGCTTGGAAGTTAGTGAACATTTTGGTGATAGTGACCACAATTCGGTTACGTTCACCTTAGTGATGGATAGGGATAGGCATGAAGCTGGGGGCAGTAGTTATAGCTGGGGGAAGGGTAATTATGAGGCCATCAGGAGAGAATTAGGGTGCATAGATTGGACTAGGAAGCTACAGGGACTGGGAACATCTGGAATGTGGAGCTTATTCAAGGAGCAGCTGCTGCGGGTCCTTGATAAGTATGTCCCTGTCAGGCAAGGAGGAAATGGTCGAGTAAGAGAACCTTGGTGTACGAAAAAAGTTGATTTGCTGGTTAAAAGGAAAAAGGAGGCTTATGTCAGGATGAGGATTGAAGGCTCGGTTAGTGCAATGGATAGCTATAGATTAGCCAGGAGGGAGCTAAAGAGGGAATTGAGGAGAGCAAAGAGAGGACATGAGAAGACTTTGGCTGATAGGATTAAGGAGAATCCCAAAGCTTTCTTTAGATATGTTAAGAATAGAAGATTGGTTAGGGCAAGATTAGGGCCAGTCATAGACAGCAGTGGGAAGTTGTGCGTGGAGCCTGAAGAGATTGGAGAGGTACTGAATAAATATTTCTCTTCGGTATTCACGCAGGGTGATGTAAATGTAGTTATGGAGAACACTGAGGTACAGGGTAGCAAACTGGAAGGTATCGAAGTAGATAGGGAGGATGTGCTAGATATTCTCGAGGGTTTGAAGTTGGATAAGTCCCCTGGGCCGGACGGGATTTACCCTAGGATTCTCTGGGAGGCAAGAGAGGAGATTGCAGAGCCTCTGGCTCTGATCTTCAGGTCGTCGTTGGTTACGGGTGTGGTTCCGGAGGACTGGAGGATAGCGAATGTGGTCCCGTTGTTCAAGAAGGGGAAGAGAGACCTTCCAGGGAATTATAGGCCAGTGAGTCTTACTTCTGTTGTGGGCAAAGTATTGGAGAGAATTATTAGGGATAGGATTTATACTTATTTAGAGAGTAATGAATTGATTGGAGATAGTCAGCATGGTTTTGTGAAGGGTAGGTCGTGCCTTACTAACCTCATTGAGTTTTTTGAAAAAGTGACTAAGGAGGTGGATGGGGGTAAGGCGGTTGATGTGGTATATATGGACTTTAGTAAGGCGTTTGATAAGGTGGCCCATGGAAGACTTCTGCAGAAAATGCAGATGTATGGGATAGAGGGTGATTTAGCTAATTGGGTTAGGAATTGGCTAGCAGATAGAAGACAGAGGGTGGTGGTTGATGGGAGATATTCATCGTGGAGTTCGGTGACAAGTGGTGTACCTCAGGGGTCTGTTTTGGGGCCCCTGCTGTTTGTAATTTTTATAAATGATCTGGATGAGGGTATTGAAGGATGGATTAGTAAATTTGCAGATGACACTAAAGTCGGTGGAGTGGTAGATAGTGAAGAGGGGTGTTATAGTTTGCAGAGGGACTTGGACAAGTTGCAGAGCTGGGCCGAGAGGTGGCAAATGGAGTTTAATGTGGAAAAGTGTGAGGTAATGCACTATGGCAGAAATAATAAATGTGTAGAGTATAGGGCAAATGGTAGGATTCTTAGTAGTCTAGATGAACAGAGGGATCTTGGTGTGTATGTGCATAGATCCCTGAAAGTAGGCAGTCAGGTCGAGAAGGTTGTTAGGAAGGCATATGGAGTCTTGGCTTTTATTGGTAGAGGGATTGAATTTCGGAGCCGCAACGTCATGTTGCAACTGTACAAAACTCTAGTGCGGCCGCACTTGGAGTATTGTGTGCAGTTCTGGTCCCCACATTATAAGAAAGATGTGGAGGCATTGGAGAGGGTACAGAGGAGGTTTACCAGGATGTTGCCTGGTATGGAGGGCAGGTCTTATGAGGAGAGGCTGAGGGATTTGAGGTTGTTTTCGTTAGAAAGGAGGAGGCTAAGAGGGGACCTGATCGAAACATATAAGATGATTAGAGGTTTAGATAGGGTGGACAGTGATAGCCTTTTTCCTAGGATGGAAAAAGCTAGCACGAGGGGACACAGCTTTAAATTAAGGGGTGATAGTTATAGGACGGATATCAGAGGTAGGTTCTTTACCCAAAGGGTGGTTCGGGAGTGGAATGCCCTGCCTGCAGCAGTTGTAGATGCGCCAAGTTTGGTGGCGTTTAAGAGGTTAGTTGATAAGTATATGGAAGAGAAGGGAATGGTTTAGTTTGGAGGGGCATTGCTTTTTATATTGGTCGGCGCAACATCGAAGGCCGAAGGGCCTGTTCTGTGCTGTAATGTTCTATGTTAATATAGTTTGGCTGTCAAGTTTCTGATTACCTGAAGTGCCACTTTGCTCAACAAAACAAGAAAAATAATTTACCAAGTGTTACCTTCTCTATTTCTATTCACTCTTGATATCTTTAAATGACAATATATTTAGACTGGCAGAATTGCATTATAAAGTGCTGTGAAAGTACAGCTAGCCTTCAGAAGAACACTGGTCTGATTTCCCTTGAATATTGGGGTGGTGGCGCAGGCTCGTTGGGCCAAAGGGCCTGTTTCCTGTGCTGTTTTGTTCTTTGTTCTTGAAATTGACAAAGGGAATCTTGTGACACAGGGGATGCTAACTGAATGAACTTTGCTTTTGTTCAGCTGGTGGTCTTCCCAAAACGGTCAAGCTGCATGAGCAATTGAGTGATGCATGGCTACCAAAAATGGCTGAAATGAGTAATTTTGACAATGCAGCAATATCCAGATTTGTGCAGCTTTCACCTTAATTAATTGAAATGAGTGGTCAAAAAAAATAGGGTATTACTGGTGCAAAAGGAAAGATTACAGGAGATTTGCCATGAGCCAAGTGTCTTTTTAAATGTCTGGATGTTGTATTCAAACATCAGGAAACAGAACGTAAGCAAGGCTAGGTTCAGAACACAGAAGTTGTAGTGATTGGTCGATTCTTATCTCTTGCCAAATCTACTAATACTGAAAGAAACAGTTGATACTTGAAGAATTAAAAAAACTATCAAAACTAGAATATTTCAGTTAACAGGTTGTCATGAACTTCTGAGCCTATGAATAGAAGGCTTACTTTGTAGAAAAATTGGATTGCAAAACACATTTTTGAAGCTGTTCCTCTGGCTTTAGTAATGAGCATATCGCTTTTGATTCCTGACTGTTTAAAATTTCAAACTCATTTCCAAAAGATTGTGCAATTGTTTTAATAATATTGCATGTCATGTGATGAATATTGTCACCTAATAGCCACAAGTTTGGTGAGCATCAAAATCCTATTAGACAACACTGAATTAGATTGTCACTTCAACTTTTACACTTTAGGAAATACAAGTCTAGTCTATGCAACCTGTTCTCAATTGAATTCATTTTGCCCCAGTATTATTTTGGTGAACCTGCTCTACACTTCTTAAATTACTTTTGTACCTCTTCACCAGTTTAACATTGATATTTTTACTTGGACCCTGAGTCTCTTTGTTTACCCATTGTTCCTAGATTCTTGACATTTAGAAAATATATTGATCTATCTTTATTCAGTCATAAGTACAAAATAAAGTACTAGTACAATGCATCTCTGGGCACGAGAAATAATTTTGAAAAGTGTTGCAAGAAAAAATGAAACATAGCATAGTAATATATGTATATTACTTTTCTGAAAAAGTCCATTGTGCAGCACTCTATCAAAATCTATAGGCACCACATCAACAGCATTGCCTTCATCAACTCTGCTACTTCTTCGAAAAACTCCAAGTTAATAAAACAAGATTTTCCCTAACAAAATCCATGTTGGATCTCCTCAATTAAGACACATTTATTCATATTGATTCTGTCCCAGATTATTATTTCTGCCACCAAAATTAAACTGGTTGATATGGATTTGCTCAGCTTATCCCTGCAGTCTTTTTTGAACAAGGGCACTATGTTTGCAATTCTCCGGTCCTCTAGCACCACCAGAGTCTAAAGGAAATTACAAAATCTTGACCAGTACCTTCTGCAATTTCCATTCTCACTTCCCTCAGTATCCTTGGATGCATCTCATCCATTCCCAGTGCCTTGTTCACATTACATGCAGACACATTATGCAATACCATTTCCTCATCAATTTTAAACTCTTCTCATAACTGAATTTCCTTCTCTTTCACCATGACCTGGGTGACATCTTTTTGCTTGATCAAGACAATTACTCATTTGAAGAGCTGATACAGACACATTGGGCTGAATGGCCTCCTTTTGCACTGTAACATTTCTGTGAACCTAGACATTACTTCTCAATGCAATTTATTCAGGCTTTAAATGAACAGTTCATCATGATACCTACTTTATGAGGCTTGTGTTCTTCTTGTTAAAAGGACCAATAATCTTGAACATCAGTTCCACTACACCATTTTTACCCAAGGTTACAGCATTGACAGCTGAAAAATAAGTGAAAAAATGAAAACAACATTGTGCAACCAATAAGACCATAGTAAATTCCAGCAGTGTTGTTTTTAAAAAATAAATGTATGAATAATGTACAGTGCATTTTAACAATGGATTATATAGAAATATAACTGATGTCAAAGTTAAAATTTATTAATTTTGAATATTTTATGTTGATGCTAAGATACATTTACATATATGGCTGCATTCTACTGTGGTCAAGTCCACACTCAAATCACAAGTGGATAAATATTGTGATAACCTGCCCCCTTACTCAATTCAATGAAACATACTAGTTTTCAAAATCTTTAAATGACCATTAATTTAACTATCTTTCGTTACGTTCACATCACTTTAGACATATGCAAGTAATCCGTCGGTGCCATGAAATGCTTGGTTAAAATGAATACCATATGTATATGTAGCAGTGAAAATTCTTTCTATTGTCTACTTACAGTTGCTGGAATAAACCCGAAGCAGTTGCAGACATGGTAAAATCAGCTTGGAGTTTTGCAGATTTTGTTTCACTAAATTCAGAGTTATACCCAAAGCTCCATTAATCCTGGCTTTGACTCCAAACTTTTTGTCTACTCAAACAAACAAAGATAAAGAATAACGTCCAAAGGAATTTAAGCAAATCTCACATTTGTTTTTTCTAAAAATAGTTTCAATAAATTTCTCACTGATCTTTTAACTAAAAGAACAAATAATTTTGTATTATTTTTATCGTTCCAGTGTATATATATTTGCTCCATACCTTTCCTAAAACCTGCTACATCTCTTGCTTCTGTTCTAACAAAAGAACATCAATCTGAATTGTTAACTTGGCTCCTCCCTCCACAGATCCTATCTGACCTGCTGAGTATTTTCACCAATATAAAATCATGTGTTATATAATACTAAGGACGAAATATGTGACTTTAAAACGAGGAACAAATTACAGCTCTGGTTTAAATATTCTTGGTTTCCAATACTGCTGCATTTCTTTACACTCGGTCTTGTGCTTTCTTACATAAAGCACTCGAAACCAATACACTCTAAATGTTATTGATATTAACTTTGACACATGCATCAAAAAAATGTAGTTAAGTATATGGTAGGTTTTATAGATTCAGTAGTTTCAATGCAGATCCTTCCTAGCAATGGTTTCTACAACTGACCAGCTTGCATTAGAAGTCAATTGCATATCAGCTGGATTTAATGGTTGCATTATCAAAACTGAGTAAGCCCAACTCTCAGGATCTGTGTACATAATTTAAGATAACAATTCTGTGATGCTCGGAAGGCATGCTGCTTTGTTGGAAATGTGATGCTTTTTATTACATCAAGGTCTGCCTATTCAGTCTGGCATTATCTAAAGAGCAAAACAGACCCCTTAAAGGAATGTTCATCATGGGAAATGATTAAGTAAAGATTTCCTTAAAGGTATGGCACCCTCATATTTAGTTCAATTAAAAAGAATACCTTTGGGTCCAATCTTTGCCAGAATGGAATGTAGTTGCACCATAACCTCTTCATTTGGAGGAGAATCTTTACTGGCGCTAAACAGTAGCTGAAGGAGAATTTGGCTTCCTCCTTTGGAAACCAAAACACCACATCTGCGTCCTCCGCCTAGAAGACAAATCACAATTTGTTTTTACATTTGCACAAAAACAATGAATGATGCAAACACTACTAAGACAATATTTTATTTTATGCATCAGATGAATCTGGCCCTTAAGTTAACATGGATTTTACAAAGCCACTTTTACAGGAAAAACTCTGCCAATATGTTGTATGAAAATCACAGGAGTTATAATACTTAAAATGAATATTTAAAATGGAGCATTCTATAAACAACAGTCTTAAAATCTTATCCTCATTTTCTTCACAAATGAATTGAATTTACCTAGGTTTCCTGTACATTTATAAACAAAAGGTTGAGATGCTGATGACATAATGTGTTACAGGACAGCAGGAATAATTATTTTCTACAATGTCTGATATGAGAATTCTTACTACTGAGTAAGCTTGCAAAAGTGGCAAAATGTTTCATTCTCTAAAAGTGGCACATTACCCAAGTAAACGGGAAAATTTAAATAATTTATTCCTTTTAACCCAAAAGTGCTACAGACAATTATCTGTTCATCTGCATTTTTCAAACATCAAAGCCTCTTTGCCATATTCTGTTCAAATTGATGTAAAAATACCAGATCATTTAAGTTTTTTGAAAAAAATCATTGATTTAATTGGAGTAGACTCTAACATTCAAATTGATAAAAAAACAAACATGATGAGCTTACAAAAATGTATATGTCATTCTAAAACTTAAAATTCAACATTGCATATTGTAATCAAATATTAGAGAGATTGTTTCCAAGTAATTCTGACCTATAAGGACCATGGTTTCCTAGAATTATGTTCAATTTTCTTAGGAACTGGAAAGAAATTCTACAGTTTTTGCTGAATTAGCAATAGGTTCTTGTCTTAGTTTTCTTATGTCTTCCAAGAGATTGATGATTTGTGCGATGGGGTGAGCTATATCTAAATTAAGCAGATTTAACTGGGTTCCCTTGTCCCAATTTTGGCAGTCATGATGTAGAGATGTAGGCATTGGACTGGAGTAATCACAGTAAGAAGTCTCACAACACCAGGTTTAAGTCCAACCAGTTTATTTGATAGTTCCACCAGAACCTTCCACACACCTGACGAAGGAACAGCGTTTCTGAAAGCTTGTGGAATTACTATCAAATAAACCTGGTGTTATGAGATTTCTTACCAATTTTGCAGCCCGTGGTTGACTTCATATTTTAAAAACTTATAAGAAGACAATGTGAATGCTGTTTGGATATACTTGACAACAGATTTTCATATTTCTAAGTACTAAATAACTGATCAAAGTGAACTAAATAAATAATCACCTACCCAGGAGGATCGTCTTCATTCTTCAAATAACATGCATTATCTATGCAGCACGGGGATGTAGTCTAGTTTGATACGTTCTGGGGAAACCATGTGCTAAGCACATAGATTATTGCAGTATGGAATTACAAAAAGGTGGTGCCATATATGGTTTTTCATTCTAACATCAAGTAAAGAACCTACATTTAGATGGAACTGCCAGTTCACTTTGACCGCAGGCTTAATTCTAACAAGTAACCTTCGCCTTCTCAAGTATGCATGATAGATGGTTGATTTGCAAAGATTTCATACCATTTCTGAAAGACCAAACTAGCTACCAAACCTTTATTTGCCACTTTCATTGTTTGTGCACCACATAAAATGGGACAAATTTAGGAAAGCAGAAAACTATAAGTCAGGGCATATATGATACCGTGAGTTGCAATTATATCTGAACAGTTGGGCTAGCAAGAGAAAGGTAACAATTGCTGCATGTAATAAATTTGGACATCCATGATCTGAAATTCAATTTGAGAATTACCCAAAAGCATCTATGGAATTGGTAGAAGGACCCACTTAGGAGGACTTTCACAGCTTAGGTTTCTTCAAGATAATAACTCACTAAATGAACTAAATCAATTTTTTGTTACTCCCTGCTTTATTTCTCTTGAGAATACAACAATAAGAAATGAAAAACATTGAGATAGTCTAAACTATTCCATTTAAAATACTTATAGCTCACAGGATATTTGAATGCTTGAAATTATGAAACATTTGATATGAGTGCTGCCAGAAGAAACACAACTGCTTAAATTGCTTGTTGATCCAAAGGAAAATGCAAAATACCCTTTAGTAAAAGCTGCAGAATGGCAAATGAAACATGCTTGATCTCCAGTACAGAATAAAATACTGCATTGACTGAGACAAAATTACCTTGTGACAAAATTACCAGGCAACAAAATTCAATCCAAGCTTGAACTGGGTATGTCAACATGACAAACTAAATGAAGTTCCCATTCATAACCAATAAGGACCTAACTGGGCATAATCTGCACATAGCATACACAAAATAAAACAGAAAGAAAACAATAGATTATGAAAGAGAGAAATAGCCATAATATGAACTCAGAGTTAGAATTCAAATGAATATCAAAGAAATGCTGAAAATATTCCATATTAAGAAAAGCATGTTATTATGTCTGACCGACTTGGTAGAATATTACTGAGTTAAAAACTCTCAAATGGGATATCCTATATTTTATTTTTCTAGAATGGTTAGAGAACAGAGGAAGGCCATTCAGCCCAATGTGTCCATGTCAATTCTCAGAGCAAATTAGCTAGTGCCACTCCCCTGCCTTTTCCCTTCAAATCTTCTCTCATCAGCAGTTTTCCAATTCCGTTTCGAAAACCACATTGAAACCTGCCTCCACCACACCCTCAAGCAATGCATTCCAGATCCTAATCATTCACTGCTTAGAAATGTTTTTTGGTGATCACCTTAAATCAGTGTTTTCTGGTTACTGATCCTTCCAACAATATCTGGTTATTTCTGGGTTCCCAGCCTCTTAACATGTTAGTTTAAATCTTCCCAACAGCAAACCATCAATATCTGGTCACTTCCAGGTTCTCAGCCTTCTAACAAGTTAGTTTAAACCTTCCCAACAGCAAACTCTATTCAACTTCAAGCTATAAAGTCCACACAAATCCAAAGCTCTCCCCTTCCTGCACCATCACACCAGCAAAGGATCCATTTGCTCTACCTTCCCATTTTTATGCTCTGTGTGGCCACTAATGCCACCTGTTATTATGCATGTGGTCCTCCTTGCTAGTTTTTTCTTAACTCCTTGATATCTACTTGCAGGATTTCCTTTTTTCTACTTATGCTGTTTGTACCAAAATAGACAATAGCTGCTGGCTATTCATTCCACCGCCACTGCGCCAGACACACACAGACTGCTCAGCAGCTAAACAGTGACATCCTTGATCCTGACAGCTACCATGCTTGATTCATGTTTACAACTTCAGGAACACATGGCAGTTCTCTAAACTGCAGAACCACTTATCACTGTTGCTTTCGCAATCTTCCCCATGAACTGTGTACAGCTACGTGTGGTGCAATAGGTTTGACTCTAGCTGTACTACATAGAGGAACCATTATTCTCACCAGTGTTCAGAATTGGATACTAGCTGCAAATAGAGGTGTGCTCAGGGTAGTCATATAGTACCTGCCTGGTCCTCCTCGAGTGTCTGGTAGTATCATATTTGTTCTCTGCCTGTTGGGCTGGGAGCTGACCACACCCAGAAATATGCAATTTCAAAACCCCTTAGCCTCATGGATGTGCTGCTGTGATGCTAGCTACTGCTCAAACTCCAAAGCTTGGAGCTCAAGCTGCACCAGCTCACAACACTTCCTGCACAAGTAATTTCCTGGTGTTGCCACCTGGAATAGAATGTGCAAAAGATGCTTTGCCATGTCTCTACTGATTAAAGTATTAGCTGACTTTACAGAAATAAATAATTACTTTGCAGCTACTTACCAAGCAGTTGCTTCCTTTGTGCTGAGATCAGCTTTTTTTTAACACAGGGAATTGACATAAATATTTTTCCCAAACTCTGATCAAAATACTTCCAATTTTAATTTATTGAAAATCTCAGAGCCCTTTAGCATTATAATCCCTTGCTGTTCAATTGATTTTATCCCATAGATCTGACTAATTAATAAATTTTAATTATACAATAAATTCAATTACCATGGGGTATGTGCCTGTGATATAGTGATTCTGAGATACTCCAGAATTTCAGATGTTTTGAATAAGTTTTAGCAAGTGGGACAAGTTTGAAAGAATACCAACTATGATGTCAATTTTGTCTGCGATACACAGTTTATTTCATGGTTATTCAAATACTTGTCAAAAACATGTTTGCATTTAAATTATAGTGTAAATGAGCAAGATAAGCTAAAGTACACATGTAGTGTAAATCTATAGTCAAGTACAAATATTTTTGACAACTAACTTGTGTGTTTATAAAAGTTTAACTATGAATCTACCAAGCATAGGAGATAGTAAAGATTTATGTATTTAAGCTTCTCATTCTCACTAACAAAATGAAGTGCATTAGTAGTTTTTAGTAATCTAAACTATTAATAATTTTAAATTATTTTTATTGCCCCAGGTTCTTTGTTCTTGGTCATCTATTCCAATTTTCCCACCAAGCTTCCACCCAGCACCTCCCAATTCTATGTCTCTGAGACTAAGGAACTTAAAACTGTATCCTGAAATTAAACATAGATTTCACTACATCTTAAATTACCATATCTTCTCATTGATATCCATTAGGAATAACTTGTGGTATGGCCACAGGATTGGCTATGACAATGCCATTTTAGCCATTTGCACTTATTTTTTGTAGAAAACATCTTGTACACAGAACAGGTAAATGTATTTCACATGCTTATGAAACAGAACATATACAATCATTCAGTGCCAAAATTTAGTAGCTTTTTTTCAACCAATGTTTGGAATTCCAGCGTGAATTTATCAGACACAACAGACCTTAGACAAAAGCTTAGAAGCTACACTATCAGTTATAAGCAATACTTTGACCAGCACAGGAAGATACATTAAACCTTCTGCTTCTCTCCATGTGGAAGGCAGCTGGATGCTACTTGACCTTTGCATAATATATCTATAAGCTACTGATTATTGATCATTTCTTCCAGTGGTCAAGAGAGCTGATTAAGCTGATAGCTACCCTTTTCTGAAAAATTGGGTTTCTGTGGTCTTGGGTTAAATAGTAGGCAATAAACATAAGCAAGAAAGCAAATTACACAAAATAATAAGTAGTACTTTCGAACTCTGCTTTTCGTTATATCATTTTACTAACAAATGCATAAAAATATTAAACACACATTTATAGAACCATGTGAATAACTTATCATGTGAAAAACAGTTTGGATTTTTTTTAAATTTACAACTTTAAAATGCAATGTGGATTCCCAATTAGCCACACGTGTCTGGCTGGCAGATAACATACTGGACAATGCTATTTTAAATAATCATTAGTAGCCTAATCCCACTATATTTTTCTCTGCTATTTACTGCTTCAATGAGGAAGAAGAGCAGTCTATAAAGATAGGATTAGTAACATCACAAACCTTATTTATGTTTGTGTTCTTTTGTTTTGCTCTTTTTTCCTTTACACTTGCAAAACCTTAGCTAAAAGTGGAACCATAGAAGACGGGGAGAGAAGGAACTGCCTCTAAATTCAGAACAATGAGACAAATAATCTTTCTATTCAAACAGACTCACCCACTGAAACCAGTTCATTAAGTATGTTGAGGATATTCAGCGTTGTTTGTAGATCATGAGTGTTCTGAAAAAAGACAATTTTTTCTTCATCACTGATCAAAGGAATCTTACTCTAGGCATTTTCAGTCTTTTAAACCAGTTATCGGAACAATTCTATAAAAGGCCAATACATCACAGTCAAGACAATTTTATTTCACTGCAATGTCTCCTGGGAAAGCACCAATTTCATATCTGAAAAAGGAATTTAAAATATCTTTTATAATTCACTTCTACTTTATGGAGAAGTGCTTCAATTAGATCACCTCCGCACCCTCCCCTCGCACCTCCATCCCCACTTCCCTTCCCCGCCCCCGCCGCCCCTGTAGTTTTGCCACAATATTCAACTCAAATGTTAAATATCTAGGTTGACAGCACAAAAATATTACAATTATATTCAATAATCCTTTTCTCGTGTGTGCAACAAAAGAGTTACTTACATCCCCAAAAAATACTGGAGTAGTTGAGACCGTAAATAAATTAGGCAATGACTATGGTAAGTAATTTGAATACAAAAACAGAGGCCTCAGAGTGCTGCTCTGCCAACACAGTGAGTGCTGCCTGGCTAAGATGAGTGCTTTTGGAGTTAAATGAACACACGTAGTTAGGTGAAACAGGTAGCAGAGGCTACAAGTGAGCGTGCTGATTGGTAAGTGTTTTTTTCTTTTTGCTCTTGGCATTTAGTCGTACACTATTAAGGTGTTTCTGTGTAATTTATGTGGTTTATAGTTGAAAAGAATATGTTTGGTAGTAACAAGGAGTAGGAAATAAGGGCTCTGGAAAATTGTATATATCTGAAACAAAACATCTTTCAAAAGTTTAATTTAAAAGGGCAAGACATGACAGAAGAGCTCCAAGCTATGGTTTACTCCTTTTGCTCATGTGGCAGACTGGGGACAGTTCCAGTCCTGAGTCAACATGTGTGCAGGAAGTGTCTCCAGCTACAGCTCCTGGAAACTCGAGTTTCAGAGATGGAGTGGTGGCTGGAGACACTATGGAATATCCATGAGTCAGAGAATATTATGGATAGCATGTGTAGAGAGTTGGTCACACTGCAGGCTCAGACTCCGCAGGCAGGAAGAGAATGGTCATCACCAGACAGAGCAAGAGAGATAAGCAGGTAATGTAGGAATATCCTGTGACTATTCCCCTGCATAACAGACATAACACTTTGGACACTGCTGAGGGAAATGACCTTTCTTGGAAAAGCAGCAGCAGCCAAACTCATTGTACCATAGTTGGTTCTGCTGTAAAGGGGAGGAGTAAAAAGTGTGCACCAATGCAATAGTTATAGGGGACTCAATTGTAAGGAGAATAGACAGGCATTTCTGTGGCCACAAACAAGACTCCAGGATGGTTTGTTGCCTCCCTGGTGCTAGAATCAAAGATGTCTTGGATCAACTGCAGGACATTCTGACATCCAGTGGTATGAGTGACAGTGAAAAAAGGTATGAGGTCCTAAAGCAGAATACAGGGAACTAGGAAAAAAAAGTTAAGAAATCAGACCTCGAAAGTAGTGATTTCAGGATTACTATTGGTGCCATGTGCTGGTCAGAGTAGAAATGAGAGGATGTATCGAATAAATACATGGCTAAAGAGATGGTGCCAGGGGGAGAGTTTCAGACTCCTGGGGCATTGGGGATTGGTTCTGGGGGAGGTGGGACCTGTATAAATTGGACAGGTTACACCTGGGCAGGACTGGGTCTGCTGTCCTAGGGGGAGTGTTTGCTAGAACAGTTGGGGAGAGTTTAAACTAATATGCCAGGGGATGGGAACTTATATAAGGAATCTGAGGAGGAGGGAATAATGACAAAATGTGGGGAGAAGGTTCCAGCTACATAAAAAATCAGGAAAAAAGTTAAAAGGAAGGAAAACTCAGAAGATATTGTTAATGGAAATGTTAGAATTCAAAAAGGTATAAAAACTGGCATGAGGGTACTTTATCTGAATGCTTGTAGCATTTGAAACAAATTAAATGAGTTAACAGCACAAATCATTGCGAACGAGTATGATTTGGTGGCCATTCAAAAACATGGTTGCAGGATGGTCATGACTGGGAGTTGAATATCCCAGGGTATCAAACTGTTTGGAGGCACCAACAGGAAGGTAAGGGAGGTGATATAACTCTGATATTTAAGGATATCAGGGAGGTAGTGAGAGATGATACAGGTTCTATGGAAAAAAGGTTGAATTCATTTGAGTGGAAATTAGAAATAATAAGAAAGTCACTGATAGGCATAGTCTATAGTCACCAAATAATGACATCATGGTGGAGTGAGAAATAAACAAAAAAAATTGATGCATGTAAAAAAAATGATCCAACAATTAACTTGGGGGATTTTAATCTACATATTATTTGGTCAAACCAGGTTAGTCAAGGCAGCCTTGAGGGGAGTTCATAGAACGTTTCCGTGATAGCTTCCTTGAACAGTACGTAATGGAACTGATAAGGGAGCAAGCTATCCCTATGTAATGAGATGGGATAATTAATGATCTTATAGTTAGGGATCCTCTTGGAAGAAGTGAGCACAGTATGTTTGAATTTAAAATACAAATGGAACATGAGAGAGTAAAATCCAATACCAGTGTCTTGTGCTTAAACAAAGGAAACAATAAAAGGGTGACAGAGGAGTTGACTAAGATAGACTGGGAGCAAAAACTTTATGGTAGGACAATTGAGGAACAGTGAAGGACTTCCAATGCAATCTTTCACAGTGCTCAGCAAATGTATAACCAGTGATAAGAAGGTCTGTAGAAAAATAGATAATCAACCCTGGATATCTAAGGAAATAAAGGAGAGTATCAAATTGAAAGAAAATGCAGAGTGGCAAAGATTAGTGGGAATCTAGAGATTGAGAAAGGTCAGCAGAAAGCCACAAATAAAGCTAGAAAGAAAGATGAGATGGATTATGAGAGTAAACTAGCTTAGAATATAAAAATAGATAGCAAACGTTTCTACAAATGTAGAAAATGAAAAAGAGTGGTGAAAGTAAACATTGGTCCTTTAGAGGATGAGGAGGGAGTATAATAACTGGAAATGAGAAAATGGTTGAGGCATTGAACAGGTATTTTGTGTCAGTTTTCACAGTGGAAGACACAAATAACATACTAAAAATTGACGACAGGAAGGCTTTGGGAGGTGAGAACCTAGAAACTATTATCATGAAAGAGATAATGTTGGGCAAGTTAATGGGGCTAAAGGTAGACAAGCCTCTTGGTCCTGATGGAATGCATCTTGGGATACTAAAAGAAATGGCGGTAGAAATAGAAACTACACAAGTACTAATCTACCAAAATTCACTGGACTCTGGGGCGATTCCCGCAGATTGGAAAACAGCAAATGAGACGCCACTGTTTAAAAGGGAGGTAACCAAAAGGCAGATAACTATAGACTGGTTAGCTTAACTTCTGTAGTAGGGAAAATGCTTGAAACTATCAAGGAAGAAATAGCAAGCCATCTAGATATAAACAGTCCCAATGGTAACACACACAGCATGGGTTCATGAAGGGAAGGTCATGACTAATTTGTGGAATTCTTTGAGAACATTATGTATGCACTGGACAATGGGGAACCTGTGGATGTGGTCTATCTGGACTTCTAGAAGGCACTTGACAAGGTGCTGCACCAAAGATTGTTACATAAAATAAAAGTGTAGTGTTACAGGTAATTTATTAGCATGGATAGAGGATTGGTTAACTAACAGAAAGCAAAGCGTAGGGGTAAATGGGTGTTTTTCTGATTGGCGATCAGTGACTAGAGATCGGTGTTGAGACCGCAATTGTTTACTATTTACATAGATGATTTGGAGTTGGGGACCAAGTATAGTGTCAAAATTCACAGATGACACTAAGATGGGTGAAGAGCAAAGTGTGCAGAGAATGCTGAAAGTGTGCAAAGGGATATAGATAATCTAAGTTGAGCAGATGAGGGTCCGGTAAACGGAGTACAATGTTGGTAAATGTGAGGTCATCCACTTTGGTAGTAATAACAGCAAAATGGACTATTATTTAAATGGAAAAAAAATTGCAGCATGCTGCTATGCAGAGGAACCTGGGAGTTCTTGTGCAGTAATCTCAAGGAGTTGGTTTGTAGGTGCAGCAGGAAGTTAAGCCAAGTGGAATTTTGTCCTTCATTGCTAAAGGGATGGAGTTTAAAAACAATGAGATTATGTTGCAGCTATATAAGGTGCTGGTGAGGCCACACTGGAGTACTGTGTACAATTTTGGTCTTCTTACTTGAGAAAGGATATATTGACACTGAAGGGGGTGCAGAATAGGTTAATTCTGGAGTTGCAGGTTGGCTTATGAGGAGAGATGGAGTAAAATGGGGCTATACCCATTGGAATTCAGAAGGATGAAGGGAGATCTTATAGAAATCTTAAAAGAAACATATAAGATTATGAAAGGAATAGATAAGATAGAAGCAAGGAAGTTGTTTCCACTGACAGGTGAAACTAGAACTAGGGGTATGTCCTCAAAATAGGGGGAAGCAGATTTAGGACTGAGTTGAGGAGGAATCTCTTCACACAAAGGGTTGTGAATCTGTGGAACTCCCTGCCCAGTGATGCTGTTGAAGCTACCTCATTGAATGTTTTGAGAGCAGGGATAGATAATTTTTTTACTGTTCAAAAATTTAAGAGTTATGGTTAGTGGAGCTGAGTCCACAAAAAGATCAGCCATGATCTTACTGAATGGCACAGCAAGCTCAAGAGGCCAGATGGCCTACTCCTACTTCTAGTCCTTATGTTCTTAATATTGAAATAGCCATGCAACATTTTTTGCAACCTCGACCGAAGGTCAAGTTTCCAAAGGGGACTTGATTCTGTAGGAGGCCTGACGCTGCCCATTTAAGTATCAATTTGCATTTAAATAGCACTGTTACCACTTGAAAAGTTGACAACTTTTTCATGGCAGGTTGAACCTGGATGATCTACAATAAATTCTGGCCAATGTGTGTGGATAAAATATTCACACACTCAGTGAGAAGAATACTGAAGTTGCATTTGGCACAGCTTGCTGCATTTTTAACAAGTAGCAGTACAGAACTGTTCTTTTTCAAGGAACCTAAGAGACTTCTGAACTGAATTCCAGCTTTTTTACCAAAGTATGTTTCCAGGCCAGTTGATTCTGACCTCCCCACGATGAAGATCAGACCAGAAGAGTTGCTTCTTATTCAGATAAACTCTACTCAGTCAAACTCGCAGTGTGGTGCAGTTACTTGCGTGAACTGGAAGATAATATATTAATACACAGGACCCTGTTCTTTGCAGACATAAATTGTGCTGATGAATGCAAGATCAAAAGCTTAAACAAAAAAGGTTTTTTTTCAGCAATATTCAGGTTCTGTACTACTGTCAGAACAGGAGTGGGAAGGCAAGGAAGCCAATTATTCCCAGGTATTTGAGTCAATTCTTCAGAAGAAAATGGACTGTTCCAAACAAATGCTGAAGAGCTTTTCAATTTAAATGCTAAAGGAACCTTGAAAAAGGTGTCCTCCTTTTTTAGTCTGTAGTAAAAAAAATGTTGATTATAATCACTTGGAAATTTAGGCACAACTTGCTCAACCCAAAGACAGTATTTGGGCAGCCAATTCTGTTCAATAGGCCAAGATACAAAATGGCTGCACCAATGACACATATTACACAATCAAATATTCCTGTGTGATGGCTCATGTGGGACTTTGCCAATCTATGACAATGAAGGTAACAGTTGTATAATGCACTGTTTTTTTCCTGTATGCATCAGATAGTCATCCAATTAGAATCCCACAACAAAGCTGAAGTGATCTTATGAACAAATGATTATATTTTCAGATTTCTAAAATAGTGCTCTGTTCCAGCATGTCATAACCTGAAGAACATTTTTTTTGATTTCGTCTTGCAAGGAAACAGTATGGAAAACATGTGTGTTAAGCAGCAATACTTGTACAAGAGAGAGTTGTATTATTATTATTATAAAGAATCTTTTAAGTGTGTTACGTCAAAATCATTTTCCTTTTCCATAATGGAAATTACAAAACCATTTTTCTGAAATCCTCAAGTCTGCGAGTTTAATATACAGCATCATGCATAACTACAATATCACCACGAACATTTACATCTCTGTAGAATGCAGGAAAACAAATTATTGAACGTTGTTTCTTTCATCCTTTCAGTAAGATTCCTATGATTTTGATTAATACCCACAGTATTAGGAGGAAATAAGAAAAAAAGCTGTTTACCTCAAGTGTTGACAAGATTATTTCCATTCCAGTTGAACCCTTGGCTGTTATATCTTTCTTTGTTCTTTCTGCAAATTCAAATCAATTATGTGATGTGAAATAATTGGTAATATCACAAATAATAGTGATTGACACACAAGTATTTGTTAAGAAATGTGTAAATACTGGAGAATTGGTTTTTGCATTAAACATATCCAATTTGAATTATTTCAAGCAATAATTTATTGTTGGTGAGCCGAATTGAAAATAATTTCAAGCTAACAAAATATCAACATCAGAAATAAAATATGATCCCAAACACAGGTGCAGCTTTGCTTGTAAGCAAAGTATCAGATTCTAATATCCAGTTTTTCTCACTTGCCTTCATTATGAATCCATTATAGTTCTTTATCTTCATGCATGCTCTACTGTTTACTTAATCTAGATACAAGGTTACTGTGAACACAAGCTGGATAGATCACATATTGAAAAATGCAAAAGAAATAAGTTAAAATCATTATTGGTAAGCAAAAAACTATATAAGCCCCCATTTAATAGTCAGCGAGGCTATCAACATTCACCATTATAAACTGGCTGCTATTTCTGGCAATTACAGATGAGAAAATCCGGAAGTCACTGTCTGATTCACCTAAATAATACACAAGTTTTGTCAATGCTAGTATCACTCCAACAGACACAGCATTAAAATGCATGCAGAGTCATGAATTTACTATACTTATCCAATAGATGTCCACTAAACACAGCAGAAAAAGTTAGGGCTTATCCATTCAAGTACAAGTAAACATTTAGTGGAGTAATAAATTTTAATTATTGGCAAAATAAACACTTCTGGTATTGAAAATTAACTGCAAGCATAGTCTCCATTACAGACTGCATCAGAAATTCCAAGCTATATTATAAAGTCAGACTAGATCACAATTATTTTTAATTTTTGACAGTGGTATAAGGGCAAGTTGTTTCATTCCAGGTGGGATTATATTGACCCACTTGGTTTCATTAAAACGAACTTTATTTAATACATTTTAACTATAACAAAAAAAAACTAAAATACTTAAACATGACAAGACACAATTCTTAATTGCTATCCTCTCTCTATTAGTTCCAATTTAAGTAATATTCCTCAAAGCCTTAAACTCCACTTCAGAATTAGTTAGTAAAAACACACAGGCCTACATGGGTTGCCAATTCCCAAACCTCCAGAATACCACTGGAAAGAGAAAATCATTTTCTAGCAGGTTCAATCTCCAGACAAAGAGAGAAGAGCTTCCAGTCCTTACAAAACTCGAATAGAAATTGCCTGCTTGTCTCTCTGTAAGCCAAGCTCCTCCCATCAACACATGATGTGTTATTGTCAATCAAGCTAATTAAACCATACTCCTGAAACTCCAGTAGACAACAAAAAAAAAAACAAAATCGTATTAGCTCAGATTAAACACCCGAATAACAAGGAGCAAATATTTTTCTGCATTCTCAGCAGGTGGGCTGCCTAGAGCAGCCCTGTTGACAGAGCAGCACTGTTTAATAGAACTGAATCTTAACATCTCCTTTAACAAGAAACATGACACAAATACATTTCTTCAAGGCATAGTATCAATATTGTCATCTCAACTTTTTCAGATTGTAATACATGATTTTAAAATACATGATAATTTAGAAGTATTTCCTTGACTCTACATTCCATTTTTTCCTCACTTACTTTTTGTATATGATTTTATACTGATACAAGTATTTGAACTTCAATTTCCTAGGTTAAATCTTGCATGATTCTGATAATCTTTCAATACGATTAGCTGAGGGTACACGTTCTTTCTTGCCTTCTTCAAACAAGTCCACTATTCCCTGTAGAGGGCACCAGACAGTTTCAAATGTTCACTGACCATAAATTTCCAGTAAGAAGTCCATGAAAAGTTTGAGTAGTTGTAAACATTTGCTGTTGACAACCAAGTCCGGATCACTGTAAACACAAGTATGAGGGGTGACGGTATTGGTAAGAAGAGCACTACTGTGCTGGAGAAAGACGACATTCCAGAGGGTTCAAGGATAGAATGTTTTTGACTAGAGCTAAGAAACAGAAAAGGTGTAGTTATATTACTCGGTGTAGCCTAAAGATCATGAGTGGAAATTGTGTAGAGGAACAAATTTATAAGGAAATTACAGAGATGCAAACATCATAGTGCATTTATAATGGAGCACTTTAATTATCCAAACACAGTCTGCAGGACAGTTTTAGTATTAGACGGAGAGGAAAAAACATTTCTAGATTGTGTTCAGGACATTTTCTACAACAGTATGTGCCCACTTCAACAAGAAAGGCTGGACCTGAATCTTGGAAATGAAATGGATCAAATAGATGAAGTATCAGTGGGGAAAGTTAGGAGACAGTGATCATTGTCTCATAAGGTTTAGGACGATGGTAGAAACGGACAACATTGAATCCAGAGTCAGAGAGCTGACTTCAACAGGGCAAAAACAGAACTGAGTCTGATAAACTGGAACAATAAGCTGGCGGGAAAACATGTAGCTGAATAATGGGCTGCCTTCAAATATGATATGGTTCAGCCATTGACAAGGCATATTCCCTCAAAAGAGAGAGGTAAGGTGAAGAAATCATGCACTCCCAGAATAAGGAGTAGAAATTTAGATGAAGAAAAAAAGTTTGCTTAATGTAGGTGTCAGGTAGAAAATCACAGTTGAAAATCAAGTGGAATAGAGAAGATTCGAGTGGGGTGGGTTAAAAAGGATATTAGAGTACTCAATTGGGGTTATGACAAAAAACTGCTACAGGCAGGTAAATAGTAAAAGGAGGAGTATGACAAATTGTGAACCTAAAAGGAAATTTACACCTGGAAGCAGAGAGCAGGCTGAAGTATTAAATGAATACTTTGTATCTGCTAAAGAGGTAAACGCTGCTCAGGTCATAGCGACAGAGAAAGAAACTCTGTCACAAGAAAAGTTCAAAGTTGATATGGAGGAGGTATTAGATAAACTGTCAGTATTTTAGATCGATTAGGCACTGGAACCAAATGAGATGCATCTAAGGAAATTGAAGGATTTGAGAGCGGAAATTGCAAGGGCTTTCAGTCTCCCCTTGTCTCACGGGAAGTTCCAGAGGACAAGAGAATTCCAAATATTATATTCTTTTTTAGAAAAGGTCGTATGGATAAACCAGCAATTACAAACCAGTCAGTTTAACTTCAGTGGTGGAGAAGCTTCTCAAAACAACTATTCTTGATAAAATTAATAATTTCATGGAAAAATGATTAGGAAAAGCTGGCATAGATTTCTAAGGGAAATGTGTTCAACTAACTTGCTGGAATTTTTGAAGAGGTAAGAGAGGGTTGATAAGGGTATTGCTGTTGAATTGGATTTTCATAAAAGCATTTGATACAATGCTATAAAACAGAATTGTGAGAAAAGAATAAAAGGGACAGTAGCAACATGGAAACAAAATTGGCTGAATAATAGGAGTGTGTATAATATAAAAATTATATTTTTCAGTCAAGGGGAGAGTCAATAATGAAGTTCCTCAGGATTAGTATTATACCTTCATTTTTTCCTGATGTATATTAATGATCTAGATTTTGATTTGCAGGAGACGATGTCAAAATTTGCAGATATTATAAAACTGAGAAACATTGTTAATCGTAAGAGGTCAGTGTAGATCTTTAGAAAGGTTGTTGGGAACGGGCAGAGGTGGCAGATATAGTTCAATGCCAATAAGTATGAGGTAATGCATTTTGGTGGGGGGAGGAATAAGGACAGACAATACAAAATAAGCGGTATAACTTTAAAGGGGATGCAAGAGCAGAGGGACTTGAGTGCATATGAGCATAAATTATTGAAGATGGCAGAACAGGTAGATAGAGCAGTTAACGATGCTTATAGTATCCTGCACTTCATTAATAGTGGTATAGAGTACAAGCATGTTAAACTTGTACAAAAAACTGTCTTTGCCTCAACTGGTATTGCATCCAGTTCCAAGCACCACATTATAAGTAAGATGTGAAAGCTTTAGAAACAGTGGCGATAGCATTCATGAGAATGACTCCAGGAGGAGATACTTCAGTTATGTAGACAGATTGGAGAAGTTAGGAGTGCTTCCCTTGGAGAAGTTTAAGAGGAGATTTGATAGAGATGTTCAGAATCATGAGACAGCTAGACAGAGTAGATAGGGAGAAATTGATCCTGCTCATAAAAGGATCAAAAGTAAGACAGTATAGATTTAAAGTGCAATGTGAAAACAAACCTTTTAACATGAATAGTTTTGGTCAAGAATGCACTGCTCAGAAGTGCAGAGTAGGCAAGTTTAATCAAGGCATTCAAGAAGGCAATCAATAAGACTTGAATAGAAACAATGTACAAGGGTTTGGGGAAAAGGCAGGAAAATGGCACAAAGTCAAAGCTCATTCAGAGAGCCAGTACAAATAGTGGGCCAAATGGCCTTCTTTTATAACAATTCTGTGGTTCACTGTTACAGGAATTTACAATAGAAATTCATTAATTTTAGGATAAGGACGAATAGAAACAAATACAGAAAGATGCAACTTATTTTTAAGAAGAAAATCACCCATGTCTTGCTCATGATCTTCAAAGGATTCAATGTCTTATGATAACATGAATGTTTATGCTATGCAGGGCCAAATATTTACAGTGACTGAATAATTCAAATTCTATTTTTATTAAATGGTACTGAGATTTTTGGGGAATTAATTCCTTAATTCAAGAAATAATTCTGTGAAAATATAAATGAGTGATACATACTGAGAGATGATTTTTTAACAATATATTGTACACAAAGAGTAGATTACTATATGGTCTTTCTACTTCATCATTTATAAAGCTAAGTTACATGCAAGGATGTCATGCAAAATGCAGCTATTGAAGGAAGTTAACCAACAATGACAGAATGCAGCAGAATTAAGTTTAGCCTCACTCAGGGATTGTTCTGTGCTTTGATAACATGGGCCATGATAGCAGTTCAATTGTTGTACTGTGTTTATAAACATTGGAACATCATCTGAGTGGTAAGACTGATTTGTAAGAGTAACTGGATTTCCTCCTTGCCTGATTGAAAAGCATAGTGCACACCAGCTGCCCATAGGCATTTAATAGCCAACTTAATAGATTGGAAATGAGAAAACAGCCTTCTGGATCAGCAGGTCCGACCTTAGAGTTGTTGGCCAGAGGCTGACAATTCTCTTGAACTTTGGGCATATAATATTGGAAAATTTATGAATGGCTGGTGGTTCCACCAGGTACCAAGGTGACAAATCCATTGACACATTGTGGGGTGGGGGAGGTTGGGGCTCAAAGGGCCATGGGAGGAGGGCAACGAGTAGAATGGTTAATATCTTGGGGCAGCTCCAAAAGGTCTTGGGGCCTCTGCCCATACCAGCAAATGCTCTGTCATTTGTCACACAAAGAGAGGTAGGTCCTTTAAAAACTTGCCTGTTTTGGATGCTAACTGGCCAATAAACTCACAGCAGAGAGTGAGAGCTCATACTTCATTACACAATGTGTTAAATAGTTTCATAAATCCACTTTTCAGGCCAAGATTGAAAACAATTTGAAGTGTTGCGCCTTAATTCTGAATGTAGTAGATACTTCTTACATTATTTAAATTTTAAATTATTTTTCTTAATTTTCCCGTTGGCCTCTATATCTCTTAACCCAATCATTCTTTCTCTCTATTTCTCATTCTAATCCTCCTTTTACTTTTGATCTTCTTTATCTGATTTGTTTCTAAATTATCTATTCTAATTCAGCCTGGTTTCATTCCCATTCTTAAATCTCATTGGTTAAGCAAATGTACAGTTAGGCCTCTCATGAATCAAGGTTCCAAATGTCACGTTGCTCTCACTGCGGCATTATCAGTTTACATTTTTAGCAAGCTATGGGTACAAATAATGTTTGTGCTGAAAGGGGGCAGAAAAAGTCCAACCAACAACTCAAGCCACAAGATGCCTCATTCCAACAAGATTGGGCCTTTAACCCAGTGTTTATCTACATCATATTAAAAAGATTATCTTAACGCTAATTAAACACTTTAATATAAAGTAGAAAAAGTGCTAAACATGAGTCCAGAGGAACTCAAATATAGGGATATTCTGTAAAGAAAATTACCATTTGTCAACAGTTTCCTTCCTCCAAGTTTTGGAACTAAGGCAATAGGTAAGCTATAATAGCATCTCTCTCTGTTTGTTACAATGAATATCTGTGAACTACATAAAATTAACTGATTTTCAAACTTGCAACATATTACAACATATTGTTTACTTCTAATTTAAATGCAACTTTATAAAACATAACTGGGGAGTCAAAGTGTTCAAAATATTAACATTTTAAAAGCTATAAAACATCAGAATAAAACAGTTAATTTCAGCAGCCTGGTACTGAAATGGCTCCATTCAAATACAGTATCCATATTTTTCTTAGAAGTTAGCGATGATGCATCTTCTCCAACACCCAGATGTCGTTAGGGAGAAAGTTCAAAGATTTTTAACTCCATGACAGTTAAGGTACATTTATATATTCTCGTCAGATTGGTTTGTGACTTGAAGGGGGGTTTGTGGTGGTGGTATTCATTTATGATGCTGCCCTTGTTCTTCAAGGTGGTACAGACCAAAGATTTGGAAGATACTGTTGAAGGAGTATCGCTGCAGTGCAGTAAACGTTCTACACATTGTTGCCACTGTGCGTCAGTTATCGAAGGAACGAATGGGGTGTCAATCAAAAATGCTGCTATGTTTTGGATAGCGTGGAGCTTCTTGAGTGTTGTTGGGAGTTGTACTTATCCAGACAAACGGAGTGTATCCCATCACACTCCTGAATTATGTCTTCTAGATGGCGGACAGGCGTTGAGGAATCAGGAGGTGAGTTACATACCTCAGGATACCAAGCTTCTAACCTGGTTGTGGAGCCACAGTTAAGTTTTAGTCAATGCTAATCCACAGATGTTGATGGTGGCAAGTTCAGCGATGGCAATGTCGTATATACTAATCCAGAAAAATGACAACTCCATGGTTTTCTCTTCCTGAACCATTGCATCTCTTTCCCCCTTCTTACAAAAACTTACTCAGTATTACCAGAGGATATGGAACCAGATTTCATGTGCATCCTGACAACACCTAACTTTCCATCACCTCTCACAGTCCCTCCAACTAAACACAAAACAGAACACAATCAGCATTCTAGCATCCTCCTATAATTCTCTGTACCTGTCACTGATTTCATTCCTGTTTAAGGTCACACCTTCAGGCTGAAGTCTGTAATTCCACACCTCGTCATTCTATTTGTTCCCAGCTGAGTTCCTGATCACATTTTCTTAGCACAGGAACAGCCAACTTCCTCTGCTGCTGCATCAGCCTTTCCTCTCGTGAAATAATCTTCTTATTATTCCAATACTTTCACTGACAGCCTTATAGACTCCATAACCTACTTTTCCTAACTTTTTATCTTGAGATGGTCTTTTCCACCCATCAGCTGAGCTAATCGATGCGCGTGGGTTAATTAAGAGCTTAATTTGAAATCCCTTTAGACTTCCCAACCTCAATAACCTCTTTCAGCCGTACATTCCTCAGAATTCTGGTAACATCCAGATTGCAGGAGCACAGAGGAGTGGCAGTGGTCATGGGTTAGTCATAAATGGAGCGTGTTGCAAGTAAAAATTAAAGTTTCCGAAATCCATGCTTGTATGAAGTAGGAAGTGAACAACATGCAGGATTGTGCTGAAAAGTGACATGTAATTTTTGTGCCATGCAAATATCAGACTCCAACCATCTAGAACAAGATAATCTGATCACCGCTTCTTGGCATTAAACAACATTACTTTTGCTGAAACACGCACCAACACTGTGGAGCTCACCAACGAGCAGAAACTTAACTGCTGCAGTGAATGAAGTTTTGGCTGAGCACCAAATTCTGTCCTGAACAACACTCAGCAGCTCCCACCTTCTACAGTCGCAATACATCACCAGCTCTGCCATCTTTAATGTATTTAAATCAATTAATTATTTTATCTAATTATTTATTTTCCTTTTTATATAAATTTTATTTAGGACCTCTCCTAACCAACACTTTGTTGTAATTTAAACCTTAATTTTAGAATAGAATTTTACTTCTTGAAATACTTTAAATGTATATTTTCTTCTAATTTTTAGCTGTAAACACTCACTCTAAGAGCAATTGCTCATCAGCCAATTAGCTTAGTTTTTCATGATGTTCTAATTGAATTTTTTTCAACTCTGTCATCCAGCTGCAGCTACAGTTATCTTGTAATACACAATTGTATGTCCCAAACCTAGCTCATTATTTATATCCTCTCCACCGTCTTCTCTGTGGGCCTATTTCTCTGCTCTTTCCCAGGCAAATTAGAGATAAAGGTGAATGCTGTCGTCTAGATCTGCCCTTCATCAAATGGCAACTCCCAAATTAGGGGAATTGATCCAGATATTCTGGAAACTCATCCTTAACCTAATTTAATGACAAGAAGTGTTTTTCTATGGGATCTGGTTGAAAGCAGATCTTAGATCTCCAGACATTCAGTGAAAGGTCCATTTTCTCATATGCTTCTGAGAAAGAATCAGTTGACAATGATTTGGAGCTCAGTTTCTGAGTGAGCATACACAGAATTATGATAAATATTGATTTTCTGAAGTGAGATTGGAGGGGTTTTGGTTATGAACAGAGAAAGAAAAATCAACAAAAAGGATTACTTAATGCTGGCCTTATATCTGGACACAAAGGGAACAGGAGCCATGCTGCAACTGTACAAATCCGAATGCTGCTCAGATGAATTGTAGACTTTTCATAACTGAAATTAGGAAGCATTTCTACATACAATGGGTGGAGAAAAATTGAGAAACTCATCCACCAGCAGTAACTGATGCTAGATCAAATGTTAACTTTCAATCTGAGATTGATAGGTTCCTGTTAGTCAAAGTTAAGGAATATGGGACAAAGGCAGCAGAAGTTAATTCGCCTACGCATATTCTTAAGTTCCCTAGTGAAAGAAATACTGCCAATAAAACAGTGCAACCAGGTGCATTAGATTTAAGGTGCTATTGTATAGCTGTTTGTTAGCTACTCAATAGCTGCTTAGACAAAGGGCTCAAAGAAACTAGGAGTAGGAGCAGGCTCTTTGAGTCTGATTTGTCATTTATTGCGATCATGGCTGATCATATTTAATACCCTGATTCTTCCCCTCACCTTCCACATATCCCTTGAGCTCTTAAGAGTTATATCTTATTTCTTCTTGAAATCAGATAATGCTTCGGCCTCAACCATGTTCTGTGGTAGTGAATTCCACATGTTCACTACCTCTGGGTGGAGAAATTTCTCCTCACCTCAGTTCTAAAAGGTTTACCCCTTATCCTCAAACTACAACCCCGAGATCTGTCTCCCCTAGTATTGGGAACATTCTTTTTGAATCTATCCTGGCTAGCTCTATTAGAATTTTATAAATATCTATGAGAAACCCTCTCACTCTTCTAAACTCCAGTGAATATAATCCTAAAGAATTCAGTTTCTCCTCATATGAAGACCTGCCATCCCAAAAATTAGCTTGATAAACTTTTACTGTACTCCCTCTATAGCAAGGACATCCTTCCTCAGATAGGACACCAAAACTGCATACAATACTCTAGGTGTGACCTCACCAACGCCTTATACAATTGCAGCAAAATATCCCTATGCTTAAATCCTCACACTATGGAGGCCAACACACCATTTGCCTTCTTTGCTGCTTGCTTACTTTCAGCAACTGATGCACGTGGTCACAAGGCCTCATTGAGTATCCACCTCTCTCAATTTAGAGCCACTCAAGTAATAATGTCTTCCTATTATTGCTACTAAAGTGGATAACCTCACCTTTGTCCACATTATATTGCATATGCCTACATTCAGCCTGTCCAAATCACAGTGAAGCATCTCTGCATCCTGCTCACAGTTCACCATCGCACCCAATTTTATATAATCTGCAAATCTGAAGATAATATATTCAGTTCCCTATTCCAATTTATTAATATACAATGTGAACAGTTGGGTTCCAAGAACAGATCCCACTAGTCACTGACTGCCAATCAGAAAAAGACCGATTACTGCCAATCCTTTGCTACCTGTTGGCTAGCCAGCTTTCCATCCATCTCAAGATATTACCTGCAATCCCATGTGCTTTAACTTACAATAAGGTCTCACATAACATTATTATGTAAAGCTTTCTGAATATCTGAATAAAAAAATCTACTGGTTCTCCTCAGCTCATAATTGAACTAACCAGCACAGCAATTTCTAACAATCCCAACATACAAGAATCTGAATTACAGCATTTGTTAATGGACTGTGGGATGAAGGAGTCTACAATTATTCCTGGCTATATTCCCTCATTTGCTAAGAGCGGTACAACTGTTAAACAAATCAAACTGAAGGAATGATAAGGGACGATGCACCCAGATGAAGTTGCACCCCAGCAATTTTCAATCTCACATCACATTCAAATATCGTAGCACTTCAAAAATATACATGAAATAACAATAATGCTGATGTACATGGCGTAGTTACTGACTTAAGGAAAATATAAACAGATGCAAAAATTATTTTGCAGTTGATAAAGCCAAAAGTTTCAAACAATTTTGTGATTCTTTCAAGAAATTCTATTAATTTCTAGCAACTGAGCACACACAAATGAAAAAGTGTACAAAATGTTAGTAAAATAAAATGTAAAAATAAATTGTAAAATGAAAGCCAACAGAACTTCAAAATTAAATGGTACAAATTATTAAAGTATGAGTGAAATCATTAAGCTCTGTCAACTATTCACTGTAGAACTGTGGGAAGTTAGAAAATAACTGGGAGATGCAGAACTACAAAATTCATTTAGAGAAAATGCTGAAAATGGATCAGGCAACACCAAATACAAAAAAGAGCCAACCTGCGTATGCAATCTTTGTCAAATATATCACTGTTCCTTCACTGTCACTAGGTCAAAATCCTGGAGCCCATTCCTGAACAGCACTATGGGTGTGCCAGCACTACATGGATTATAGTGGTTTAAGAAGGCAGCTGCTCATTGGAAATTAGGAATGGGCAACGATGCTGGCTATGCCCAAATCTCTTAACTGAATTAAATATTTTATATATATATATAATATATAGAGTTACTGTATGAGTTCAGAAGAATACATTGGTTCACTCCAACAATGCTACCTACGCTGCTGAGTGATTCCAGCGTTTTCTGCTTTCGTTTGTTTATTTTGCTTTTTTTTAAATCTGAGTATTCAGTCCATTCAACCAGCAAGAACATTTTGAACAGAGCTAGATAAAATCACTTTTTGCCTTTCAACTGAGCCATGATATTCCAATTGCTTTTCCTTGTGTCACTGTCATGTAACTGCCCAATAGATCTCAAATGAATTTGTATGCTCAGTATATCACCAGTTCAATTTTTCAGATCCCCAAATTCAAAACTGAGAAAATACACAAATAAAATGAAATTGCTACAATACCAAGTGCCACTAAAAAGACTGATGCTATGTAGTCATTAAAATGAATTCCAAAACAGAATCCTACCTGACGTTTGTAGGATTGAGAAAGAAAATGCTGCTGGACAAAACATAAACAAATTAAAAATCTGTGTCACTGCAGCTATATCTACTAACTTAAATTAAAGTCAATTTGAATCAACAGAGCAGATAGGATTATTATTTGTTTCATAAGTTGCTGCACTATATTGATTAAATCTTGCTCCAGGACTTGATATTCGTTGAATCTTCCTATGAATAAAACTTTAAAAATCCAAGTGAAACAGAGTCCATTAATTTAATTTAAGCCTCTACTCACTAACAATCACACTTGAATTTTAAGGCTTCCCTGAAAATGAAAATGAAAATGTTCAACCATTTGAACAAGAAAGAATGTAAAATGGGCTAAAGTAACATTTGTAAGCTTGCTAAAAGAGATCACAATTGGTAACATACTGTTAACACTTGTATTTCCTATAATAAAAATAAGGTCATACAATGGGACATATTATCAGCAGTGGATGACACAATGATTTCCTCTGACTGATGGAAATAAATCAGATAAAGAGTTAAAATCCAGGGACTATGTTTACAATTCCTTTACTGCCACATAACTATTTAAAAGTCACTACTTCCTTGGCCTATTGAGAAGATGGACAAACTTGGGCAGCAGCCTCATTAATCAAATTAAATGGGGGTCTTGAAAGTCATGAAAGGAGAACTTACAGGGGTAAAACTTATTAATTTTACCTTCATATTGATATTGACCACTGTACAAGTCCAGGTCCAAATGTAACAAGCCATAACCTCAACAAATGGTTTTCTGTCCAAACAGATTTGCAAATTGTAGCATGATATTTCATTCATTCATTCATATGGCTTCCATTAATTTTCATCACATGGTTATTATATACATCAGTGACACAAATATTAGTGGCAACTGATTAAGTAAAGGTTGCACTGCCATCCTAATAATTGGCAATAAACCAGAAATGCTCCCCATCAAACATATGAAGTATTTCCTTTAATGTAAACAATGAACTCAAACGCTTCATTGAATTCTTCCGGTAGAACACCTCATTTTTCAGACTGCCAAGATGGGAGATTGAATCTGACAAACATGGTAACAAGATATAACCATAGAATCCCTTCAATATAGGAGGAGGCCATTCACCCCACCAAGCCTGCACCGACAGCAATCCCACCTTATCTCCATAACACCACAAATTTATCAAGCTAATCCCCTGAAACTAGGGTCAATTTAGTATGGTCAATCAACCTAAATGCACATCTTTGGGTTGTGGGAGGAAATCAGAGTATCCAGAGGATACCCACGCAGACACCAGGAGAATGTGCAAACTCCACAGAGAATGACCCAAGGTGAGAATTGAACCCAGGTTCCTGGTGCTGTGAGGCAACACTGCATATCACTGTGCCACCCTGGACCACTTCTTACGCTCTACTCATTTCCTTTGCAGCTACTGGACAATAAAAGATTTGTATTTATATAGTAACTTTTAATGCATCAAGCAGCCAAAGGTATTTTATAAGTAGAAAGTAAAGCATAAGAGGTCAGGGAATATTGGTCAAAAAAATTTCAAAGCCAACGTTAGCAAAGATGGAGAGAGATGTGGACAGTCAGAGGGTTTTATGAAGGATATTCCAGACAGTCAATTTTGAGGCTCAGTAGTTAAAAAGAAAGGCAGTAAAGTCAAATAGGTCAATCATTTTTAGCAATTATTACTATGCAAACTTGAAGGTGTTCAGCATTCAAAGAGTTAATACAAACCTTTTCATTACATTGGCATTTGCCATTGGGCAAAACACTTGCTATGGGCTTTTTCGTTTTAATTGCAATGCAGTTGTTGCCAATAGCTTATTTTAAACATTTTATCTTACTGCCATTCTGACTGAAAATCAACAGTCAAACTTGCATTACCTTCCCCATAAGATGGAATCTAAGAGTAGGGAAGCACTATGGTTCAGACAAAATTTCAAACACATGGATGAATATATTAAGCACAATGCTGGAGGACATCAAACCAATATCTGTCAGTCAGTACAGCAGTGAATTGCAATTTTTCCTGGGCACATCACAGGCACAAAGTCATGATATCGTAGATTACTGTTAATCTTGCAAGAAATAGGAATGAAGGCCATTACAATATTCAAGACCCAATCACAAGGTTAGAAATGAGGCAGTTAGAGAGGACAGAGGTTGAGCGCAACTTTGGGAAACAATGATGACAACTGTGTTTGAAAAGTGAGAAAGATGGTGCATGAGCAAAGACAGCCATTTAGAATGTTAGCAACCATTAAGTGGTCAGGCATAGGTTTCATGACAATGCTAAGAAACTGCAGAGTGACAGGGAAGTTAAGGTTAAAATAGGATGCTGCGAAAAAATTTGGAGTAGCTGGGGAGAGAAAGTTACAGCTTAAGTATCTGCCTGAGCAGTCTTAAAATTTGGAGTACTGCTCAAAAAAGATATCTTGTCAAAGCTTTTTATCTTGCATTCATCGGGACAATTGCAAGAATACCAATGTCAGTAGAAATAACAATTTTATATCGAATGAGAAGAAAGTGCTGACTGGTGTGCAAGTGGATTCTAATTGGTAGAAGCATGATGGAGAATACACCAGTTAATGATGACTGACAGCTAACTGCCAAGCATTGCTTGAAAATGTAAACCAAGCAGTTTGATTCTGATTGGTTCATTCCTCTGGACAATATCATGGCCAGCAATTGGTCATCACTTATTTAGCAGTTGTACTGGTTTATGCTTTATCTCATCTATGACTGGTTCTGCAAGGCATGAATTGGCCAATGGTTGGACAAATTCTTACAACCAGCTCTGAACAAGATTTCTAGATATGCAGTGAAGGGTCTCTTCAGTTTTGTGAAAACTTAGGAAACACAACAGTAATTTGCATGCACCAACAACAATGTGATAATGACCATATAATTTGTTCTTTCATGATACTGGATCAAAGAATAAATACTTGAATATACATTTGCATGTCGATAGCTTTGTTGTGTCCATGTGCTCAATCGACATTGTTAGCCTATTCACCAATGTTCCACCTAACGAAGTCATAAATATTTGTGCTACAACAATCTGTCTTGGTGATCTAGATGCACCCTTAAATCAATATTTGTTGAATTTATGGACTCAAATTTGCACAATTGAGTTAAGCTTTAACAGTAGTACACATGCCCAAATAGATGGTGTTGTTATGGGATCAGTGGCAAAATAATGAGGCTGGGATATTCCTTAAATCATGAACATAGAAATATAACAAATAGAAACAGAAGGCAGCCATTTCTCCCCTCAAGCCTACTCCACCATTCAACAAGGTCATTACAAATTTTCTACCTTGCCACACTATTCACATTAGACCACAATTACCTGAGCACCCAAAAATCTATTGACTTCGATCTTGAATATATATAATGATTAAGTATCCACAATTTTTTAGGGTAGAGAATTCAAAAAATTTATAACCTTTTTTGAGTGAAGAAATTTTTTCTTCAGAGTTTCAGCTCTGGCTCAGTTGGTGGCACTCTCACTTCAGCGTATTTCTATTTCAATTCTCTCTCCTGGGTTCAAGTACAAAAATCAAGGCTTACACTCCAGTACTAACAGAGTGCTGCGTTGTCAGGGATCGCCTTTCAATGAGGCATTAAACAGAAGTTCCACCTGTCTATTCAAGTCGATATCAAAGATCTCATGGCACAACTGCAAAGCAAAAACAGGAATATCATCCTTCGTGTCCTAACAAATATTTATTCTTTGATCCAATAAGATGAAAGAACAAATTATATGGTCATTATCCATATTGTTGTTGGTGCATGTAAATTGTTGTAATGTAGGAAACGTAACAACAGCAAATGCACTTCAGAAGTCTCGACAGGTTGTAAAGTGTTCCGAGGTATTCAGCGGTAACGACACGGGCTCCAAGCCTGGCTTCATCAATGATTTGTATAATCGTAGTAAAGCTTCTATACTCTTGCAATCCAAAATTTGAGAGTCAAAAACTAACATACTATTCGCCTAACTGGTTATAATACCTGCATGCTAACATTCTGTGATTCATGTACAAGGATACCTAATTCCCTCTGACAGCAAAATTTCCTAGCCTCCTGACATTCAATTGTTTTTAAATACAAGCATTACACAGAATCCGATGGCTCCCAATTTGGTCTAACAGCCTCTTGTGTGAGATCTCAAGTAGTACTTCAAGATCCAGAGCCAAATCTTTCAGATTTTGGAATTATTCCATGCTCGCTACTTATTTCAGTGGTATCAAGATCATCTTCAACACCTTAGCATAATAGATGCAAACCTTGAGCTTTAAGCTCAAATAAAGTCTAAATGGAGGTACTATGACATATAAATCACACATCCTCACTGACAGTTTAGTGGGTAATGGCACTGCTAAGTGTAACAATCAATAAAGTTTCATGCTTTTGATAGTAAATAAGGTCTATAATCAAGGCAGCAGTAAGAGAACTATAAGTGATTGACATGAGGGATTCATAAATTAAGCAGGGTTCTTCAACTGGTTGTTGCCATGAAGCATGAATATCCAGTGATAAATGAAATAGCCTCAATGCTCATTGTCTGGCTCACATTTTAAGTAGTGTTACGTGGCTGAGGTATCAGGATGCTTCTCGCATTTGTGAAGCTGTTCTTTGCAAAGAGCTGGCAAAGACAGGAGGGGAGAAAATGTATCTGGCTCTACAGTAGGCAATCATGGATTTCATTTGGTCATTCTGTCATAAGCAGCTAATAGTGTTTGAAATTCAGTGAGCTCAGTAAAGAGGAAAGCAAATACTACCAATAAATTAAACACAATGAACAGCACAATAAAAATTGGAAAGAAGTCTACTATAATGAGAATAAGGTACTTTCTTCAGAAAAGTGTAGAAAGAGTGCGTCATGGAGAAAACATATCGCTTCTTAGGCAGTTCTTTGGGTTCAAGGATGACTGACTTCCACACTGATTCACTGGATTCTAAAACAGCTGATAAGTCTAATGTGTGATCTAAAAATTCTATCGCATTTGGGTTGGCGGTTTTTGCAAGTTGGATAGATGAGTTGTTTCAAGATTTGTGCAGTCCCTCCAAAGCCTCTACAAATCCCTGGCGATGTATTTTGTCGTGTACCTTTCTATAAGAATCTTATACTTTTTGATTGGTCACCTTTAAGTTAGCATGCATGTTTGACCTCTTCAGGGATAATTGTTTGAGGACATTCCTGAAAATGTATTCATGGATCTCCTACTAAAATCAAGTTCTGAGGACAGCAGTTACTTTGGGAGTCTGACATTTCATCTAGCAAAAGTGGTTTTGAGTGATGTGAAGTCACTGAAATTACCACTTGAAAAGCTAATGGATACATCTGTTAATTCTAAAAATATTAATTTGAACTTAATCCCAGGTTGAGAGACTGAAAAAAATATACAAGTTCCTGTAAATTTTACAACATGACACAGGCAAATATTTGATTGATAGCTACTGCAGAAAACACAACCAATACAAGTTAAGGTTGTCTCCTTATACAGAGCTATACTAAAATTTCAGTAGGATCATGCAAAGACAAATAAGCAACTTAATATCTTAAATGTTTTACGCCATAATTCATATTAACTGTTCATTTAACATTTCCATGATGTTATTGCAGTATCTTTTGAAAAATTAGTCCAAAGTTGCAAATGCAGAGTTATTTTCTAACTTCAGTCTAGCGCTGTTTGAAAAACGTATTTCATGGAATTGAAAACGCAAGAACGATCTTGGCTTAATTTAGCGCTTACCTGCTTGTGGAATATACTTATGGGTAAGGTTTTTGGGACTGGAATTGTGTTTCCTATCAAAAGTACTTGCCATCTCTGCAGCAGACTGTCAGGTTAATGTGGATGCAGGTTAAAAAAGAGCCACTGAAACACTACACTTTATTAAATTGTCAATGACGGCAGGGGACAGAGCTCCTCAGCACATTAGAGGTCTTTTTTTGGATTGTATGGGCAGTTGACTCAACAAATTTTATCTCTAACTTACATTGATATTGTCATGGTGCCAAAGGAACTTAAAAAGAATGTGCAGAGAATATTTGATACCTCTCCCATACACGCACATGCGATACGTGATATTGCAATTCACAGTTATGGGTTCTATAGATGTATCTTATTGCGCTTCAGCAACTTCTCAAATTTGTCAAATCAACGAAAGAGGAAACACGTGAGTAGACTGCACAACTATAAAGTACAAGACAAAAAATACTGTTTAAAAGATAAAGTGCCCATCTTTCCTTGAACTCAGGTTTTCTCCCTGCCATAGTATAAAAGTGGTTCTCAAAGGCATACATCAAATCCAATGTGATTGTGACAAAGGTAAATTATTCCTCTTTGTTTTTCTTGACTTGTATGCCCATGATACAGTTGATCACACCATCCTCATCCAACTGCATTCAGCTGGGTGGGACTACACTCATCTGGTTTCAAACTTAAGCTGTTTAACTGTAGCAGCAATCTTCTATTTCTCATCTACATGCATCTCACCTCATTTTCAGGACATCATCCAAAGCACAACTTCTGTTGACCACATCCAGTTTTCCCTCACCACACTTCACTGTCATATTTGATCCAGAAAGGAGCTTCCAATCATATATTTGAGCTGGTCATGTGACCTACTTCCACCTCCATAACATCATCCATCTCCATGGGATACAATGTGGGAAAGTTGTGAGGTTATGCACTTTGGTAGAAAGAATAGAGGCGTAGACTATCTTCTAAATGGGAAGATAATTCAGAACTCAGAAAAGCAAAGAGATTTAACAGAGTCCTGAATTAGGATTCCTCGGGTTAACTTGCAGGTTGAATTGGTAGAAAGGAAGGCAAATACAATGTTAGCATTCATTTCAAGAGAACTAGAATGCAAGAGCAGGATGCACTGTTGAGGCTTTGTAAGGCTCTGGTCAAACCGCATTTGGAGTACTGTGAGCAATTTTGGGGCATCCAAGCAAAGTGGTGCTAGCCCTAAAGAGAGTCCAGAAGAGGCTCACGAGAATGGTTCTATGAATGAAAAGCTTGACATAGGGGTAGTTTTTGAGGACACTGGGTCTGTACTCAATGGAATTTTGAAGAGTGACACTACTGTGTCTTCCAAATATGTGCTCTTAAATCATGACCTCTGTAGTTTGCAAGCAGACCTTTTAATTTCTTTCATTGTGACACCAGCTGCCTGATTAAATGTCCTTTTATTACCACTTAAATAGAGTTTTATTTATTTTTAATTTGGGTCTAATGCAATGTCCTGGAATTTAATGAGTTTACAACCATTTTGAATTTTTTTGGTGGGGGGGGGGGGGGGGGAGGAGAGAGTGACTGAAGGTCAGTTGACAAGAATTCTTTTATTTTCAATTTTTGGCTGCTGGCTGCTTTTTAGTTAGAAGCTGCGCAGGCTTCAGTTTGGATGCAGTGTTATGTTCTCTCTCTCCCAGGTGTTTTCGGAAGCTGTTCTGACCTCAAGCTTGTCTGGGTGTGTCAAGAAAGCTGCAGAATCCGACAAAAAAACCATGTCAGCATTCTTATTTTCTGTGCTAAACCTGTGACAGGTGTACGTTTATAGGCACATTTATTGTACAGGAACAATGTATTTAGCTGTTAAGGTTTATACAACATCATGGTTCTTTCTTTGTCATTGGTAGAAGCTATTGCTGATTTTCTATATTGACTATATTCTTAAATAAACTCTATCTGATAAAAGCTCGCTACCTACCCTAGCAAAATTCAAAGTGTAAAACTTATGGTCTAGGCGACTTCACAAAATACCTTGAAGTTCCTGACCTGGATTATAAAAAGGACAGGGGGTAGGGGAAATCGCATTGAAACTTACAGAATACTGAAAAGCCTAGACAAAGTGGACATGGGAAAGAGGTTTCTGTTAGTAGGCGAGACTAGGATCAGAGGGTACAGCCCCACAAGAAAGGGACGACCCTTTAGAACTGAGATGAGAAGGAATTTCTTCAGCCAGAGAATAGTAAATCTACAGAATTCTTTGCCACAGAAGGCTATGCAGCCCAAGTCATTAAGTATATTTAAGACAGAAATAGATAGGCTTCTGATTGGTACGAGGGCCAAAGATTACGAGGAAAAAATGGGAGAATGAGGTTGAAAAGACTATCAGCCATGATTGAATGGTGAGGCAGACTCAATGGACCAAATGGCCTAATTCTGCTCCTATATCTTATGGTCACATTACCTCGATTCTTCTGCTCTGAAACTCTCATCCATGCATTTGTATCCTCTGTGATTGAGTACTTAATGCATTTCTGGCTGCCTTCCCAAGGCCTACCCTCCATCAAATTGAGACAAAGAAATCTCTGCTATTCATATCCTAAATGATATCAAATCCTGATAACCACCATGCTTGGGCACACTGATGTACACTGCTCCTGTTTAAAGAATGCCTTTATTTCAAAATTCCCATCCTTATTTCCAAATGCCTCCATTACATTTCACAATATATTATGCTTTATCTTTTAATTACATTGAAAAAACACTCACCTTGTGAATAGCTTAGCAACATTTGACTTCTTAAAAAAACATAAGCTTTTAAAATGGATAAACTTACTGGGTCAGATTTTCTGCCTTCTTGACATGTCTTCTGGCAGAAGGGGCAACTTGCCATTAGCTGCCATCAGGATCTTTTGGACCCACTGATGCCAATGGCATTTTTGCATGGCTCACCTGTCCCACCACAGGCTATCACCTTCAGTAAGGAAACATCCTGCTGATGGGAAGGGCTGGAAAATTCACCCGAGGAATTGAAAGTCTTGCTAACAGTTTACCCCTTATAAAACATATACAGGGTTTAAAAAAAAAAATCACAACTTTGAAGTGGCAATAAATAACCACATTACTTGAACAAAAAGTCTCAATTGGAAAGGCTACAATTTACTATCATTTTTACAGATGCATCATAGAAAACATTCTTTCTGGTTGTATCACTTAGTATGGCTCCTGTTCTGCCCAAGATTGCAAGAAACTACAAAAGGTCATGAATGTAGCCCAGTACACCACACAAACCAGCTTTCCATCTACTGATTCTGTCTACACTTCTTGCTGCCTCGGCTACAAAGCCAACATAATTAAAGCCCCTATGCACCCCGGACACACCCTTACCTTCTTCTATTGGGAAAAAGATACAAAGGTCTGGGGTCACGTACCAACCGACTCAAGAACAGCTTCCTCCCAGCTGCCAGTAAACTTTTGAATGGACCTACCTCACACTAAGTTGATCTTACTCTACACCGTAGCTATGATTGTAACACTACATTCTGCACACTTCTCATTTCTTTCTCGATGAACGGTATGCTTTCTCTACATAGTGCACAAGAAATGATACTTTTCACTGTATACTAACATGCGATAATGATAAATCAAATCAAAACCAGCAGCTACTACAAAACGCATTGAAATTTTTTGTTTTTCAACGATATCACTTGCGAACCAGCAGGTTCCACAAAACTGACCAATTTATTTAAATCCTAATGGCACCTTGTTTCCTCACACATTAATTATATGTGCACAAAAGCTACATTAATAATTATTAATACTTTAAAATTCCATACTTCCAGGGACAGAAACGAAAATTCAGCCAAAAAGAAGTTCAAAAAATGATTATATACGGTGCCGGAATGCACATTCTACTTTGTTCCAAAAGGTTCTGATGACAAAGTGATTAGAAGAGAGATATATTATGGATGTCATCATTTTGATCCGTTTGTGAAATTACAATTGTGACAACAATCCACGTTATAACCAGCTGAAAATGACAAAAGGCAAGTATGAAACATGACACAAAAAAAATTATGCAACTTGTCCTTTCAATAATGTGATTGCTAAAACTTCACTTGGGGTGAATTTTTTTTTAATTTCCTGTTCTTGTAGAAAATTAATTGAGCTGGCAGCACGGGAAGCTTTTTATTAGGCATTTTGATTCTAAATTCAGATACTGGAATTGTAATCAGTCCTGTGGGAATGGATCAAACAGAATGACCTGTTTAAGCATTTGTTACTGGAGATTCAAAATTTGAGGGAAACCTGTGTGAGATCTTGAGCAAGGAAGGTAAAAGACAAGAATTACCAAATGCATTTTTTAAAATACTGTACAAATATTAGTACCCATATGTTCATTGGGCATTAACTTTTGGCATCAGGATGGTGTACAATTCTTCATATGATATATTGTTTCAGCAAATTTGCTGCAGTTAAAATTTATTTATTAGTTTCACAAGTAAGGTTACATTAATACTGCAATGAAGTTCGTGTGAAAACCTCCTCACCACCACACTCCAACACCTGTTCAGGTAGACTGAAGGAGAATTTGGCATGGCCAATGCACCTAACCAGCATGCCTTTTGGACTGTGGGAAGAAATCGGAGCATCTGCAAACCCACGCAGACACAGAAAACGTGCCAGCTCCACACAGTGACTCAAGGGGGAATTGAACCCAGGTCCCTGGCATTACGAGGCTAACCACTATGCCACAGTGTTGCCCCAGCTTGCAGCTCAGAAACTACAAAATGATTGTCACACTGAAATAATGCAGACTTATGGAAAGCAACAGAAATCAGCTCCAAATCCTGAAATATTTGTAAGCAGCATTTTCTTTGAAATTGTAAAGATTTCCATGTATGTTACTTCTTGCAAAATACATTGCAAAAACTGCCATTATAGGAAATGCTAGCTTAACAGGCTTTAATCTGTCAGAAATCTCGTAATATGACTATTAGACTGAAACACCATGCTAAATGAAACAGACTTTGAACAGATCTAGCAACTCAAGACTGAGCATCCATGTCTTAATCCAACGTAATTTGCAACTTCATGGTCCAGCATATTGCCCACTCAAACGTTGCCATCAAGCCAGATTCAATGGAAGGCTTAGCAGGAGCACTAGGCATACCTAAAAATGAGGCATCAGCCTGGTGAAGCTACCAAACAAGACTACAAGCATGGTAAACAGGATAACCAGCAAGTGATGAACAGAGCTAAGAAATCCCACAACCAACAGATCAGATTCAAACTCTGCAGTCCTGCCACATCTAGTCATGAATGGTGGTACACAGTTAAACAACGCACTGGATAAGGAGGCTCCACAATTGTTGCCATCCTCAGTGATGGAGGAACCCATCACATCAGTGCAAAAGATAAGGCTGAACTATTTACAGCAATCTTCAGCCAGAAATGCAGAGTGGATGATCCATCTCGGGCCTCCTTCAGAGGTCCCTAGCATCTCAGTCTCCAGCCAATTCAATTCACTCAAAGTGATATCAAGAAATGGTTGGAGATTCTGGATATGCAAAAGCAATGAGCCCCAGATAATATTACAGCAATAAAGACTGGTGCTCCATAACTTGCTGCATCCCTAGCCAAGCTGTTCCAGTCTAGCTACAACACTGGCATCTATCCGACAATGTGAAAAATTGCCCAGGTATATCCTGTACTCAAAAACCAAGATAAATTCAATATGGGCAATTACCGCCCCCTCAGTCTACTCTCAATCAGTAAAGTTATGGAAAGGGTCATCAACAGTGCTATCAAGCAGCATCTGCTCAGCAAAACCTTGTTAGTGATGCCCAGTTTGGCCTTCATCAAGGTCACTCAGCTCCTGGGTTCATTATAGCCTTGGTTCAAACATGGACAAAACAGCCAAATTCCAAAAGTGAAGAGAGGATACAGTCTTTGGCATTAAGTTGCATTTGACTGAGCGTGGCCTCAAGGAACCCAAAATTGAAATCAATGCCTTTCAGGGCACAAACTCTGTTGGTTGAGTCATACCTAATATATAGGAAGATGGTTGTTGGGCATGAGAGGCGGTGTCAGTCATTTCAATTCCAGGACATCTGCAAGCATCCCTCAGGGTAATGTCCCAGGCCTAACAATCTTCAACTGCTTCATCAATGACCTTCCCTTGATTATAAGGTCAGAAGTGGGGATGTTCACTGATGATTGCACAATATTCAGCACCATTTGAGACTCCTCATACTGAAGCAGTCCATGTTCAAATGCAATAAGATCTGGACAAAATCAGGCTTGGGCTGACAAGTGGCAAGCAACATTTGCACCACACAAAGCCGGGCAGTGATCATCGCCAATAATAGAACATAACAGCACAAACAGGTCCTTCGGCCCACAAGTTGCACCGATCATATCCCTACCTATAAGGCCTATCTGTAACCCTCAATCCCATGAACTCATCCAGAAGTCTCTTAAAAGACCCCAATAAGTTTGCCTCCACCACCACCAACGGCAGCCAATTCCACTCTCTCACCATCCTCTGAGTGAAAAACTTACCCCTGACATCTCCTCTGTACCTACTCCCCAGCACCTTAAACCTGCGTCCTCTCGTAGCGACCACTTCAGCCCTGGGAAATGGCCTCCGAGAATCCGTCCTATCTATACCTCTCAACATCTTATAAACCTCTATTAGGTCGTCTCTCAGCCTTCATCTCTCCGGGGAGAAAAGACCTAGCTCCGTCAACCTATCCTCATAAGGCATGCCATCCAATCCAGACAACATCCTTGTAAATCTCGTCTACACCCTTTCAATAGCTTCCACATCCTTCTTGTAGCGAGGCGATCAGAACTGCGCACAGTACTCCAAGCGAGGTCTGACATGGGTCTTATAAAGTTGTAGCATTATCTCCCAACTCCTAAACTCAATCCTTCAATTAATGAAGGCTAGTACACCATACGTCTTCTTGACCACATCCTCTAAATCTAAGGTCGATTTAAGAGTCCTTTGGACCCGGACCCCAAGGTCCTTCTACTCTTCTACACTGCTAAGAGTCCTACTCTTGATGTTGTATTCCTTCATTGCATTGGGCCTGTCAAAATGGACCACTACACATTTATCCACATTGAAGTCCACCTGCCACTTCTCTGCCCAGTCTTGCATCCTATGTCTCGCTGCAACTTTTGACATCCGTCCAGACTGTCCACAAAACCACCAACCTTTGTGTCTTCGGCAAATCTACCAACCCATCCCTCCACTTCCTCATCCAAGTCATTTATGAAAACGACAAACAGCAAGGGTCCTAAGGACAGATGCCTGGGGCACTCCACTGGTGACCGATCCCCATGCAGAAAAAGACCCATCCACAACCACTCTCTGCCTTCTGCAGGCAAGCCAGTTCTGGATCCACAAAGCAACAGCCCCTTGGATACCATACCCTCTCACTTTTTCAAGAAGTCTTGAATGGGGGGCCTTATCAAATGCCTTTGATACTCTAACCCTTACCCCTTGATATCCACTAGTGTTACCATCATGAATACTCCACTATCAACATCCTTGGGGTTACAATTGACAAGAAACACACTGGATTCTGCACATAAACACAGTGGCTACAAGAGCAGATCAGAGGCTAGGAATATTGTGGTGAGTATTGCACCTCCTGATTCCCCAAAGCCTGCCCATCATCTACAAGGCACAAGTCAGGAGTGTGATGGAATGCTCCCCTCTTGTCTTGATAAGTCACTTCTTGATGGTGTCAAGAAGCTTGACACCATCCAGGACAAAGCAGGCTATTTGATTGAAGGGAGGGAGGTTTGTGTGGGGAAGGGAGAGAAAGAGCAAAATAAAAAGAGTGAGTGAGTAACTGCAAAAAGTAAGAGGTTGAATGCAATAGCATCTTCGTATATATTGCCTTTAACATAACAATGCATCCAAGACACTTCATAAGGGTAGTATAAAGCAAAATATGACGTAGCCACACAGATACTGGAGCAGATACCCAAATGCTCAGTCTAGAATGTAAGTTTTCAGGAATATCTTTAAAAAGGAGAAAGTGAGGCAGAGAGGTTTAGCGAGCTATTCTAGGACATCAGGCCAGGCTGCTTAAGATATGGTTATCAGTTTTGACAATTAAAGTCAGGAATGATTAACAACCAGAATTAGAGAATCTTAGGTATCTCATAGGTTTATGAGTTTGAAGTTATGAAGTTTCATGGCATCAAATCAAACTTCCTAATTACTTCTAACTGCCCTCCCTCAACTGATAAAACAGTACAGATCTAGCCAAGCTGTTCAAATACAATTATATTAAGAAGTCTCACAACACCAGGTTGAAGTCCAACAGATTTATTTGGTAGCAAACACTACTAGCTTTTGGAGTGCTGTCCCTTGTCAGGTGAGTGAGAAATCTGTTCATAAACAGTGCATATAAAGACACAAACTCAATTTACTGAATAATAAATCATTATTCAGTAAATTGAGTAAATATATTGTTCTCAATCATCAGCAAATGGCCTTCATCAATCAAGGAACTGAGTTTAGGAATCGGGAGATTATCAGGAGATACAATGCTGCTGTATAAGACTCTGGTCAGACCCCGCTTGGAGTACTGTGCTCAGTTCTGGCTGCCTCATTACAGGAAGGATGTGGAAGCCATTGAAAGGGTGCAAAGAAGATTTACAAGGATGTTGCCTGGATTGGGTGGCATGCCTTATGAGGATAGGTTGAGAGAGCATGGTCTTTTCTCCTTGGAGAGACAAAGGATGACAGGTGACCCTAACAGAGGTGTTGAGAGGTATTGATTGAGTGGATTCTCAGAGGCTTTTTCCCAGGACTGAAGTAGCTGCCACAAGAGGATACAGGTTTAGGTTGCTGGGGAGTAGGTACAGAGGAGATGTCAGGAGTAAGTTTTTCACTCAGGATGGAGGGTGCGTGGAATCAGTTGCCGGCAGGTCTTTTAAGAGACTTTTGGGTGAGTGCATGGGCCTGAGTAAGATAGAGGGTTATAGGTAAGTCTAGTAGGATATGTTCATCGCAACTTGTGGACCGAAGGGCCTGTGTGTACTGTAGTTTTTCTAAGTGTCATCCACATTAGTAAGCACGGGTTGTTCACCAATAACTTGTTCATCAATGCTCAATTTGAGTTCCAGCAGAGCAAGATAGTAAAATGGGTAAAACAGCTGAATACAAAAAGTGAGATTAAAATGGCTGCCTCTGGCATCAAAGGAACCTAATAAAAAGTCATTGAAATCAGGGGAACCTTCAGTCTGGAATCATTCCTAATGCATGAAAATGGTTATGATTGTGGGAAAGCACAGAACATAACTGCAGGAATTCCACAGGTTTGTGTCTAAGGCGCAACCACCTTCAGCTGCTTCATCAACAACCTTCCATCCATCATTAGGCCAAAAATATGGATGTTTGCTGATGATTGCCTTGTTGTTCATTCACAACTCCTGAGATAATAAAGTACTCCATGCTATGCAGCAAGGTTTAGTTTTGTGCTGAAAGTGGCAAGTAATAATTGCTTGTCAATAATCATCTCCAAAATGATGTGGCACTATCATTGCTGAATTCCCAAAAATCAACAACCAAGCAGCTATTGTGTGCAGAGGTGGAAATGGGGTCAGAATGGATACTTTGGAAAAAGAGTAGGTTAACGCAGACATTGTAATTGAGGAGGAAGGAGAAGATTGGACAATATGGTGAAATATTAAGGAATTTGACATTTTTCAAAACAGAAAAATCACCACACCTAGATGAAATGTATCCAGTCTGCTAAGAAAAGCAAAGAAAATAGTGAAGGCTCTGACATTCATTTTCAAATCTTCTCAGATTACAGAAACAAAAGGTGCTGATATCATGTCATTATTCAAAGATGGAGAAACTGATAGAGTAATTACAAACCAGTTACTAACCTCACTAAACCTGGACAAATTATTGAAAGAAATTCTGAGGGACAGTATAAATTATCTCTCTGGAACTGCATCTCGTACGAGTTATATCACAGCAAGAGCACACCATTCAATTTTGGTCATTGCATTACAGGACAATGATTAGCTTAGAGCAGGTGCAGAGGAGATATACAGGGAACTGCTAGACCTGGGTTAATCAAGGACAGTCAACACGACTTTAAGAGAAGTTCTGATTAACTTGATAGAGATTTTTAAAGATAACAAGGAAGGTATATGAGGGTGCAGCAATTGATGTTGTCTACATTGATTTTACAAAGCTGTTAACAAGATCCCATGTGCAGCTTGATCAAAAAAACTAAAACCATGGAATCCATGGACAAGTAGAATCCAAAACTGATCAGTAGCAGGAAGCAAAAGGTAATAGTGTTTTTGCGGCTGGAAAATTGATTTCATTTTATAAGGCTCAATTCTAGGTGCTTTGTTTATTGTGATGTAGATCAATCATTTAAACTCTGATACAGGGCATGATTAATAAGTTTGCAGATGATAAAAAAGTTGGTTAGATTGTCGACAGTGCAGAGGAAAACTTGAGACCACAAGAAGAGAACAGATGTACAGAAAAGTGGCAAATAGAATTAATCCCCAAAAGTGAGAGGTAATACTTTTTTTTGTGGAGGTGCAAACAAGGTAAGGGAATACATAACAAATGGTAGAAAATAGAAGTGTAGAAGAAGAGGGACCTTAAAATGCACATCCACAGATACCTGAAGAAAGCAGGACAGATAATTAAGTTGGTTAAGGGGTATTGAGGATACTTTGTCAACCGAGACCATAACAAAAAAAGCTGGGAGTTTCCACTGGAACAGCATACAATACGAGTTATGTCACAGCAAAAACATACCATACAATTCTGGTCATTGCATTACAGGATGATGATAAGCTTAGTGCAGGTATACAGGAGATTTACAGGGACATTGCCAGGAATAGACAATTTTAGCAACAGGAAAGAGTGGAGAAACTGAACTTGCTTGTTTTAGAAGTAGAACATTACAGCACAGAACAGGCCCTTCGGCCTTCGATGTTGCGCCGACCATTATAAAAAGCAATGACCCTCCAAACTAAACCATTCCTTTCTCTTCCATAAACTTATCAACTAACCTCTTAAACGCCACCAAACTTGGCGCATCTACAACTGCCGCAGGCAGGGCATTCCATACCCTTACCACCTTCTGGGTAAAGAACCTACCTCTGATATCCGTCCTATAACTATCACCCCTTAATTTAAAGCTGTGTCCCCTCGTGCTATCTTTCTCCATCCTAGGAAAAAGGCTATCACTGTCCACCCTATCTAAACCTCTAATCAGCTTATATGCTTCAATAAGATCCCCTCTTAGCCACCTCCTTTCTAACGAAAACAACCTCAAATCCTTCAACCTCTCTTCATAGGACCTGCCCTCCATACCAGGCAACATCCTGGTAAACCTCCTCTGTACCCTCTCCAATGCCTCCACATCTTTCTTATAATGTGGGGACCAGAACCGCACACAATACCCCAAGTGCGGCCGCACTAGAGTTTTGTACAGTTGCAACATGACGTTGCGGCTCCAAAATTCAATCCCCCTACCAATAAAAGCTAATACTCCGTATGCCTTCTTAACAACCTTATCGACTTGACTGCTTACTTTCAGGAATCTATGCACAAATACACCAAGATCCCTCTGTTCATCAACACTATTAAGAATCCTACCATTAGCCCTATACTCTACACATTTATTATTCCTGCCAAAGTGCATTACCTCATACTTTTCCACATTAAACTCCATTTGCCAGCTCTCGGCCCAGCTCTGCAACTTGTCCAAGTCTCTCTGCAAACTATAACACCCCTCTTCACTATCTATTTTGGAGTATTGAGGTGTATAAAATTGAGGGGCAAAGATAGGAACGTTTTGTTTCCCTTTGAAGAGCAGTCACTAACCACAGGCATAGATATGAGTAGTTGGTCAAAGGACTACAAGGAAATTGAGAAAAGTTTTCTTCATCTAGAAGTCTTAACTTTGCCTGATGAGGCAGGAACTTTCATTGCATTTAAAACATCCTTGCAAATGTACCTGAAGTGCTGTAACCTATATGGTTATAGACCAGAAAATAGAAAATGTTACTTGAGTGGAGAGCACTTTATTGGTTGACTCAGAAAAGATGGGCTCACTGGCTTCCTTCTGTGACACAAATTTTCCACATTTCTATGTTTCCAAACCCATGACCTCTGCTGCCAAGAAGAACATTGACAGTAGGTACCTCGGAACCTACAACCTGCAAGTTCCCTTCCAAACCTCACACGATCCTGATTTGAAAATCCATCACCATTCCTTTTGTATCATTAGGTCAGAATCCTACAACTCCTTCCCTAATACTGCAATAGGTATAGCTACACCACATGGACAGCAGCAATTCAAGAAGGTAGCTCATCATCTAGTTCTGAAGGAAAATTAGGATAATAATGTGCTGGTCTTGCCTGAGACACAAATATTCTATGAAAGAATAAAAACAAATTGTAGATAAGAAACGAAAGGGTGCCAAGGTTAGACCACAAAGAGTCACCAAAGGTAACTTTGCAGAAGCTGGAAGAGAAACCAGTGCAAGTGATTCTTTAATTATAGTTAAATAGATAAGAATGTAACCAGGTGAGTACATTCCCTCCCAGCATGGCGACGAAAAGGTGTAGGAGGAGGATGTGATCAACCATGTCAAAAGCTGTAGTGAGGTCAAAAAGATGAGCAAGGGTCATTTACCATTATCATGCTCATATCAATATCACAAATGACATGCTAACAGGCACTTCAGTACTGTAACATGGCAGAAAGGGTTTGAAAACGGATACAGATTTGGATCTGAAGGAAGTGAGAAGAAAAGGAGTTAGAAACGAATGGTAATTTTCAAGGACAAAGCTGTCAAGGTTTTAGTTTTGAGAAGAATAATGGCATTTGAATGAATGGAGGACAGAATTTCAAAAGAAACAATGATAAAAAACATCTACTAACATGGGAGCCAGGAATAGAAGTTGGATCAACAGTTTAATGGGGATAGTAAGAAGGAAAGAAGGAGGTGGATCTTATGTACAAAGCTTAGAAAGGCCTTCATAGGGAAATTAGCCCAGTGGGCTGAGAGAAGAGAGAAAATAATCTCAATTTTAGTAATAAAGACATTTATGAGCTTCTTGTAATTGTTGGAAGCGAGAGTGGGAATAATATGGGAGAAGGGTTTAAAATATAGTTTGTAGTAGTTAAGGGACAATGAAAATGCATATGATTGAGTGAAGAAGAGAAAGAGTCAGAGAGACAGAGAAAATGACAGCAAAAGAAACAGCACAAGAGAAAGCAGAGACAACGGAAACAGAGCAAAACAGATGGGGAGAAAATATGTGAATAGTGGAAATTGATTTGCAATTATACAGTATCTTTCAGCCCCTCAGTAATAGTTATGAATATCATGCTATTAAGCATATGATCAACTAATGATAATCTTTCATAGTCACTGAACTGAAAACTCAAGTGAAACTGTTGACGTTGTAACAAAGAAAGTATGCACTGATTCAGCAAAGTCAGAATTAAAAATAGTAATTGCAGACAAATGTGAGGTCAAGACTGCCCCTTAGAAACCAACATCAGGTATCAAATAAACAGTGAAGTAAAATGAGAAGTTCTCCAAATTTCCATCACATGATCCAATATCATAAATACAATTCTTAATATAAATCTTTCGGCAACATTTTGCCAAATGAGAAATAAGATATGAATTTTATGATTTTTTGGGTGCAAGTTACACTGCAATTCAGCTTTTGAGCTGCAAACAGGTTCCTTGAATAAGTAATGGTATGTTGATATTTTATGTCAGAGCAAAAAGAATTTTGACTCTAAGTCAGTAATTTTAAATCTTTGAAACACTTCAGTCAAATAATGAAAAATCATCCCTGTAACAGATATAAACTGAATGAAAGCATTTTCTTTTAAGAGGAATTACTATTGACCCTTATATGTTTTTCCTAACATCTATTGCTTTATGGACAGAAATTCATTCACACCAGAGTGAAGGGTTAAACAGAAACTTCCAAACATTTAAAACAGATATCAAAAGCCATCTGCTAGGTTAGATGGGTAAAGTAGTCTAGATGCGGAATTCATAGAATGTTTTCCGGGTAGTCTTTTTGAATGCCATATTCGACAGCCAGACAGCAGGCAATACTAGGCCAGGTAATGTGCAATATCAAAGGATTAATTAATAATCACGTAGTGAAGACATCCCTAGTAGCAGTGATTTTAATCTAATTGAATTTTACATTCAGTTTGATGGGAAGAAGAGTTTGATGGGAAAACTAGTATTTTCTACGTGAATAAGGATAATCATAAAGGCATAATGCAAAACCAGCTAAAGTGAACTGGCAATTTAGGTTAACGGATAGGTCAATAGAGATGCAGTAGCAGACACTGAATGGGATATTTCAAAATACTTTGAACTCATAAATCGTAAGGAGAAATAAAAATTCCCAAGAAGACAAACCATCATTTATGATTAACTAAAAATGTCGAAGTCGAAAAAGCATTTAATTGTGCAAAAATGGAAGGCGAGTGAAAAGATTGGACAGAATATAAAAAACAGCAAAGAATGTGTAAAAGATTAATAAGAAGGGAAAAATAGCTAGAAATATAAAGGTATCTGCAGGGTTCGGTGAGAACTTTAAAAAGTTAGAGAGTGTAATTTCTCTAGAAGGTGAGTCTGGGAAAATTAATAATGGAAAATAAAGAGATGGCAGTTAAATTGGAACAGGTAGTGATGCATCCTGTAAAATTAGTTACATGGCAATAAGATTGCACATTCCAATCTGAGTTCATTGCATCACAGCTCTGGGTAAAACGACCTAGGCCAAGCTAGGTCGTTTTGTTTTACAGGCACTTAGGTCTATAAGTAAAACCTTTAATGAAAGCATTCGAAAACGCAAGTGCTAAATCAAATCATTTTGCGTTTGTCACTGAGGAAAAGAAACTGACAACAGAGAAAAAAAATCAGCAAGTGTTGTGGTTTTTGAGGCATAGCCAACCAGTGGCCAGACAACACAAAATTGTCCCTTGTAATTGCGCTGACTATTTTCTTTATAAATGCTAATACTGGAATTTAAAATGGAAAGAAGACATGATAACAAGAAGCAAAATTTGAGACAAATGTGCAGATAGATAAAAATATGGTCCAATTCACAATTGTTACTTATATTAATTTTTCTAGAAAATGGCTTGACTGCTTAGTCTATCTGAATACAGATATTTTCCAAGAAAACCATAAGGCAGCAACAACTGGAGTAATGTCCTCTGTAGCTCAAATAAAATAAAGTACCAGAAAAATTTTCAACCATCTCCCCCACCAGAATTTACAACAGAATCTCATCTAGATAATGCAACAAGAAAATCTGAACAGAAAACACAATGCTGTCACATGAAGGATTACAAGATTAATTGAGCCAAAAGTCTACCTCCATGTTTTTATTTGTACAATCTATAGCAGTCATTGCAAGACAATAAATTTTATTGTTGACAAAAGGAGGAGAGATGGGTAAAACTTGAGACCTGATTCTCACAAAAACCAGACAATAAATATAAAAAATTAAATAAAGGTAAACCTCAATGGAGTTGTCGTACAAATATCATACCTACTGAATCACATACCTTGAAATTAGAATGAGTCCTAACTTGCATCTAAATTTCATCAAGCTAGCTTGCACATGGAAATCCAATCATATTCAAGATATGCCCTTGGCTCTTTGTACAAAATCATAGTGGCAATTCAATGATAACTTGAGAAGCCAACATATTATAAAGAGACTAGCATTTCCCTCATTTTCTTCCACAAGTCCTAACATATAGTATGGAAACTATGGTTAACAGTTAGTGCATGCAGTGTTTATGGCATTAGATATCATGGGTTTGCTTTTGGAGAAAATCCTAACTATTTTAGTTAAACATAAACAATATTTCATTTATTTAAACATTAAAGACTATAACTATGAAGATCTTGCAAAATTACCTTGAGTTTGAACCAAATGAAGAAGCTTGGAAGTGATATGACGAACATTCTCCACATCTTGCAATGTTGACTCCAAACTGATCTTCTCCAACTGACCAAGCAGACAAAGGATGCGGGTGTTCCTGAAAAGAAAGCAAAATATTTCAACTGGAATCTACCAAAAATGCACATTTATATTTTTAGTTTTCTTAGAGTAAGGATTAGATAGATTTCAAAATTAATTTCATTACGCAGGATTTCAGCTGGCTCCCTTACACATATCCATTGAAAAATTATTTATCATCACAACCAAAAATAATGGGTCCCACTTTAACTCAGTGTAAAACAGATGTGTTTGAATGGGTCAAAAAAGGGTCCGAAATGTCACAGGATGATTTAAAACATTTACAATGTTGGAACGCTGCATTATTTCATTGCTACCAGGTGATGTTGTGACTGTATATGCTTTTGAAGCTTGCTACTGGGTTTTAGTAGCACATTTCATGTACAAAGTAACCTGGGATCTCTCTCTCTTCCTAGCCATGGCAATTTCAATTCAGAACTTTTTAAGCTGCCCTGCTTATAAAACACAGCATTCATTTGTAATTACTGTACATCTCATCTTGTCCAGGGTTCTCATCCTCCATTTTCCGATAGTATTGTTTTTATCCAATTATACAGGAAGCAGTAACTGTTTCTTAAAACAGAACAGATCACTAAACAAGGATAATCCAATCATCATATTTCTGTGAAAAGTAATAAACATCAATGGAAATGAAGACTACAACTCTGTTGTTGTGAGATCACAAAGGCAAAATTACATCACAAAGCACCTTCAGCTAATTATTTTGGACTATGAATATCAAAATAATAATTTAAATTTGTTTTCTTAAATCTACTACATACTATAAACAAAATGATTCATAAGCAACTGTAAATGAAACTTGTGGTACTGTTCCAGAGTTTTTCATCAATATTTCAAGGGATGAAGAAAACATTGCAGAGGCAATATTTAATCTAAGTGAATAAGTTAGGGATAGGGATTAGCCGAACGAGCCAAATGGATTTTTCTTTTCAATATTTTTCTCTGCTCAATGTATCTCATAGGTAGCTTTGTTAAGGTCCCTATAAAATGGGCTTCTTTTTAAATTATTGGTATGTAAGAAATAGGATTTGGAAAAGGCCATTTGGCCCTTCAAGCCCATTTACCATTCAACAAGATCATGGTTGGTATTCTATCTCAACTCCACTTTCATGCACACTCACATATCATTCAATTCCCTTGGTAAGTAAAAATCCATTGACCTCTACCATAGAAACCCTACAGTACAGAAAGATGCCATTTGGCCCATCGAGTCTACATCAACCACAATTCCATCCAAACCCTACCTTCATGTCCCTATATATTTTACCAACTAATCCCCCTAACCTATCTCAAGACACTAAGAGGTAATTTTAACATAGCCAAGCAATCTAACCTGCAGCATCTTTGGACTGTGGGAGGAAACCGGAGCACCTGCAGGAAACCCACGCAGACATGAGGAGAATGTGCAAACTCCACACAGACCAGGCCAGGCATCGAACCTAGGTTCCTGGAGTTGTGAAGTAGCAGTGCTAACGTGCCGCATACATACAACAACTGAAAATGCATAGCATTTTGAAGTACAGGCTTCAAAGTTTCAAACCCTTTTGTAAGTGAAGTTGTTTTTCCTCATCGAGTACCAAACGGCTGATCCTTTATTCTGGGACTGTGACCATTGTTCTTGATTTCCCCCAGCCAGGAGAAACATTTTCTCAGCATTTATGTTGTCAAGCCACTTAAGAATTTGAAAGATTTCAATTTGGTTCCTTTCATTCTTTTAAATACTAAGGATTAGCGGGGCAGTACAGTGGCACTATGGTTAGTACTGCTGCCTCACAGCACCAGAAACCTGAGTTTGATTCCCGACTTGGGTCACTGTCCGTGTAAAGTTTGCATGTTCTCTGCATGTCTGCATGGGTTTCCTCCCAAAATCCAAAGATGTGACAGGTGGATTGGCCATGCAAAATTGACCCTTGGTATCAGGGGATTAGCTAGCGTAAATGCATACAGTTATGGGAATAGGGCGAGATTGTGGTTGGTGCTGACTTGATGGATCTTCTGCACGTAGGATTCCATGATTACAGGCCCAGTTTGGTCAATTTCCCATCAGATAATCCCTTTATCCCAGGAGCCAATCTAGTGAGTCTTCATTACACTTCCTCTTGGGCAAGTACATCCTTCCTTAGGTAGGATGCTAGAAGCTGTTACGATAGTTTTGTTTTATTTAAAAACCATTGTTCCCCTCAAATAACCAAAGTAACAGAATGGTTTCAAGATGATCTACACTATAGGACTCTAATGATCATTTAGGGCTTTCAGACTGAAAATTTCAGAAATACAAAGTTAATTAAAGATTGAGCTTTGACTACAAGTAATTAGCAAATATCAGTAACAGAATATTAGTTATCACTTCCAATCACAGTAATGGTTATATCATGCATACATAAGGGTATGATGTCCAATTAAAACTTGTGCACGTTATATCAAGAAATGATAACGATAATCTGTGACCAATGATATCTCTCGACCTCCCTTTCCATTCTTCTTTGTTCTAATAAACAGACATGAACTGCAGCTGCACACCATTCGATTAGATAATCCTTCAGCCTTACCTTACTCAACACCTGTCATTTGTACATAGCTTTCCCTATGTGACTGAGATTCAGCGTGCAGCTTATACGACATTTAAACTTGTAATTTTTAACTCTTTCAAGGGAGACTGAATTTACACACACTACCCCCAGGTGTGGACTCTCAAATATATCAGGATTTCTCCAACTTTTCTATCCGCAGGACAGGCTGTAACCTCAAGAGCATTGAGGAACCCAAACATCCCTATCGTGTTGAAGATTTTTTTTTGTTCTGATAAAGGTGGAGGTACAGAAACCAAATACATGCAGCGGCATTCAGTAGCCACACAGCATGCACGTGCCAGCCGCTGCCACCACCCCCGCCCCCCGCCCCCCACCCCCGGTTCCATAACCCACTCGTATCTGTCTATGGCTCCTTTCCATAGCACCAATATCACAACAAAGAAAAGTGTCTTCGCAGAACCCCTGGAAGCCTCTCAGAGAACCTCAGGATTCTGCAGAATCCAGTTTGAGAAATCCTGCCATGTATAATTGCAGTAAAACTTCTTCACTCTTGTATACTCAAGAAAGAACAGGAGAGGGAATAACTCAGAGGCAGACAGCCGCATCTGAAAGAGTGGAAGACCTAGAGATAGACAGCAGTTTCTCAAAAAGCTACCTCATCCATGGCACAGACTGGACTGACCACATTTTGAGAAAAGTGTGACGTCACAGGAAAATGAGTAGTTGACTGGTTGGTGAGTATTTTCTCATTTATCTTTCAAAACTCAGATAATTTTAGTATTTTAAGGTTTTATTAGTGGTATGGTTTACGAAATGTAGTAAAGCTTATTGGATTGTTTGGTGAGTATCTCGTATTTATATTAGGGAATTTCAGTCAAGATGAGTAGAGCGTTTATTGAAATAATAATAAGCACAGGCAGGGTAGAAAGGTCAATTAAAAATTAATCAGTAGAATAATCAAGCAACATAAAGATGGCAAAGTAGGCTGCAGAATGTGGGAGTTCATGGACACAAAGTAAACACCTGCACTAAGCTGTAGGAGCTTTGGCTCAGAGTCATGAGCTGGAACCTGAATTTCTGACATTGCAACACCTCAGGGAAGAGGGCAGTTACTTCGACACTTTGTTCTCAGACTTTCATTAAGGTATCATCTGATTTGGCCCATGGTCAGGGCAAGGGGGTGTGAATGCGAGATCAGGCACTTATGAGACCTAGTACGTAGATGAGAAGGACCATCAGCCTTTGAAATTGTCCATTATGTCCAAAGTTCTTGCAGCCTCTATGAGCAAAGGAGGGACTGCAATGTAGTGAGCAAATTGACTACAATACAAAAAGACATTGCTTTTTGGTGGGGATGGGGTAGGTTTAACATGAAATTGTGTGTAATCTTTCCAATCGGTAACTGAAAACTCAAATATCTTTGTGATTTTGGTTTGGTTTATTATTGACAGATGTATTAGTACACAGTGAAAAGTATTGTTTCTTGTACGCAATACAGAAAAAGCATACCGTACATACAGAAGAAAATGAGAGAGTGCAGAATGTGGCATTACAATCATAGCTAGAATGTAGAAAAAGATCAACTTAATGTGAGATAGGTCCATTCAAAAATCCGATGATAGCAGGAAAGCTGCTGCTCGAGTCAGTTGGCATGTGTCTTTAAACTTTTGTATCTTTTTCCTAATGAAAGAAAGCGGAACAGCGTATGTCTGGGGTGCATGAGATCTTTAATTATGCTGACTGCTTTTCCGAAGCAGCAGGAAAAGTAGACAAAGTCAATGGATGGGAGGCTGGTTTGAGTGACGGACTGGGCTTCATTCATGACTCTTTGTAGTTTCTCGTGGTCTTGAACGAAGCGTGAGCCATAACAAGCTGTGAAAGAATCAGAAAGAATGCCTTGCTATGGTGCAAGATTGATGAGAGTTGTAGCGGACACACCAAATTTCCTTAGCCTCCTGAGAAAGTAGGGATGTTGGTGGGCTTTCTTAACTATAGTGTCAGCATGGAGGGACCAGGTTGTTGGTAATTTAGACAGCTAAAAACCTGAAGTTGTGGACTATTTCTACATAGTCCCCACTGATGTAGACAGAAACAGTTCTCTACTACACTTCCTGAAGTCGATGACCGTCTCCTTTGTTTTATTGACATTGAGAAATAGATTGTCATAGCACCAGTTCATCAGATTCTCTATCTTTCCTCTATTCCACTTTGTCATTGTTTGAGATCTGACCCACTATGGTGGTGTCATCAGCAAACTTGAAAATCAAGTTCTAGGGGAACTTGGCCACACAGTCATAGATGCATGAAGAGTGTTGTAAGGGGCTGAGGACATGGCCTTGTGGGACACTGGTGTTGTGGATGATTGTGGAGGTGATTACTGATTGTAGGCTGTGGGTTAGGAAGTCGAGGATTCAGTTGCAGACGGAGAAGCAGAGCCCCAGATCAGAGTTTGAATAATGGTTTTGAAGGCTGAACTGTAGTCAATAAATAGGAGTCTGACATTGGTGTCTTTGTTATCTAGGTGTTCCACGGTTAGTGCACAGCCAGAGAGATGGTGTCTGCTGTGGACCTGTTGCGGCAAACTATACAGATCCAGGCAATCTGGGAGGCTGGAACTGGTTCATGCCATGATTAACCTTTTGAAGCACTTCATAATGACGGATGTGGCAGCCATCTGACAATAGTCATTAAGGCTCACTGCCTGGTTTTTCTTTGGTACCGGGATGGTGGTCATCTTCTTGAAGCAGATAGGAACATCAGATTCTTGTAAAGAGAAGTTGAAGATGTCTGAGAATATCCCTTCCAGCAAGTCCATGAAGGATTTGAGTGCTTGTCGAGGTACTCCATCCGAGCCAGTCACTTTCTGAGAGTTGACCTTCAAGAAGGCTGCTCTGCCATCTGCAACGGCAGCCTTAGATACAGGTTCGTCTGAGGCTTCCAGGGTAGAGTGCATGTCCTCACTGACCTCTTGCTCAAAAAAGACAGAATAGAAACTCATCAGGAATGGTGCCAACGATTTTACATGCCTTCATCTTATAGCTTGTTATGTCTTGCAGATCTTGCCATAGTCAGAGGGGCTTTGTGCAGCTCGCCTGGTACTCTAGCTTGGTCCAGTACTGTCTTTTCACATTTTTGGTGAATCCCCTTAGATGGTATCTGGCTTTCTTCTATAGGTCAGAGTCCCTGACTTGAACGCCTGATAACTGAATTTTAGCAAGCACTGTATATCCCTGTTCATCCATGGTTTCCGGTTGGGGGAGACACAGATTTGCTTTTTTAGGCACAGTCTTTTACACACTTACTAATGAAGTTGGTTACTGTAGTTCAGGCTGGTCAGAGTTTTTAAATACTGACCAGTTTACCGACTAAGTAGTCCTGTAGGAGATCATTCAATTCTTCAGACCAACATTGCACAATTTTCTTTGACGGATTCTCCGATTTCAGCTTTTGCTCGAAAGCCAGGAGCAGGAGCACACAGCCTTATGGTCTAATTTGCCAAATTAGACCACAAGGCTGTGGGCAGGCAATAAAGCACTAAGAACGTGTGATATTTGTGCAGCAGTGGTCTCTGGTGGAGCAGTAGATGTGTTGGTGATATTTTGGTAGGATGCTCTTGAGCTTGACCTGATTTAAGTCATTGGCCACAATGAACAAGGCCTCAAGATGTTTCATCTCAAGGCTATTTGTAATGGTGTATACTTCATCCAACGTTGTCTTCACATTCACGTTGGGTGGAATGTAAACTGTTGTCAGGATAACAGAACTCCCACGGAAGGTAGTAGGGGCAGTATTTTGGCCTCAGGTATTCTAGGTGACTGTCTCTGTGGAGCTTGCATATTCTTCCCGTGTCTACGGGGTTTCCTCTAGGATGTTTCCACCCACAGTCTAAAGATGTGCAGGTTAGCTGGATTAACCATGATAAATTGCTCCATTGTGTCTCAAAATGTGTAGGTTAGGGGGATTAGTGGGGTTAAAAATTTGGGGATAGAGTCGGAGTAAGATGCTTTATTAGAGAGTCGGTGCAGACTCGATAGGCTGAATGGCCTCCTTTTGTACCGTAAGGTTCTATGATCAAGTACCTAGAAGGACAAGGACAGCAGACACATGGGACACTACCACTGGCAAAATCCCCCTCCAAGTCACACACCTACCTGGCTTGGAAAATATCATTGCTGGGTCACAATCTTGGAATGTCCATACCTAGCAATGCTGCATGTGGACTACAGCCATTCAAAACAGCAGCTCACTACCATCTTCTCAAGAGCAATCGGGGTGGACAATAAAAAAAAATCAGGCCTTGCCATGACGCTCATGGCCCATAATTTCTAAATTCCAACTGTTAGGTGGGAACTAATTATTAGTTGTGCCTGACCAATCGCTCTCTTGATTTATTAATCGCTAAGTGAGTCCTAGGCAGTATTTTAAGCTAGAGTTTGATAGGTTAATTAAATACAAATCTGTTAATCAATACAGCAGAATCATTTCTGGAATGTAGGCATCAATGGCTATGCCAGCATTTATTGCCCAAGCTTTGACACTCAAGAAGGTGGTGGGGAGCTGCATTTGTGAACCACAGCAGTCCCTCAAGTGTAGGTATACCCATAGTGCTTATAGGGAGAGAGTTCCCTGATTTTGGCCCAAATGATAGTGAGGGGATGGCGATATACTTACATGTCAGAATGGTAAGTGACTTGGAGGAAACCTCCAGTGATATGTTCCCAAGTAATTTTTCTCTAAACCTCTTCACTGATTAAGAGTAATTTATGGCTAAAATTTGTATTAATTTGCTTAAAGGGACTGGAGAACTGCTGTTCATACTGTATGACTGAACAGAGCTAGAAGCCATGTTCAGATAATTTTACTTCCTTTGGCATGGTGTTATGGTTAGTAGAAAAGCAAAAACATTAGAGGGCACTGCAGTCTATAAATTATGCAACATTCACAGAAATAAGCAATGCTTCAGATTGTTTGCCAGATCCTCTTAGAACCTAGACAATCTTCCTTGGTTAATTTTAACCTTTAAGGCGTTTTTACGAAGCCAAATGCTAGGCAAATTATTGATAACAAGTCCAAGTCATTAATCAAAAAACAACTGTGATCCCTACTGTTTCCAATCTACTGGTATTATCATTGGTTTTGTTGAGGTGCAAGCTGCAGTCTTCTTTAAATGTTAGAACACCACAGCAGACTTCCTAATGGAGAATACACCAGAACTGATTTCCCCTCAGAGAATTAACACAAAACTAGAACAATGTTAAGACTGCACCCTGGCTAGTTAGACTGCTGTGCACCAAAACAGCTGGGTGAAAGTGTGCATGCAAAATTATTCTGCAGTATGTAAAAAAAATACAACAGTGGTCACAATTCAAAAGTCCATCATTGCTTTTGGGACATCCTGCCATTGTGAAAAGGTATTTTTCATAAAAACAAATACTTTACCTCAAAAATAATTTATATTAAATTATTCCAGATGGTATTACACAAACTGGTCAGCGCTTGCTGGACAATGCTAGTTTGCTAAAAATTACACTAACAAATGATTTATCAGTCAAGCTGACAATGTGGCTTACTTGTGTTTACTGGAAGCCACACTATCCATCCAGGCATTGCACCTTTTATGAATTAAGCAAAGGGCTCCCTGATGCATTCTCTTTGGCAACACCTCGATTTTTTTTAAAATTCGGATTCTGACCATCTAAAAATTTAAGTTACAGCCAGGGTCAGCTTTGCTTGGGACACGCACCTTCCTTTTATTTAACATTATGAGCTCTTGGGGCCGGCAGCTTCCACCCCATTTTTCACACCCATTGTGACACTGCAGAAGAAAAAAATCAGAAAAATTCCGCCCTCTGTGATAGAGGAAGCTACCATGACAGTACTGAATATTGAACCCCCACATTGGAGGAGATTAGCAAAACTGTTGACTCAATTGCCATTAGCAAAGCTACCAGTGTTGCTACTATACCAACTGAACTCATCAAGTGCGAGAAACCAGCATGCCTGCAGTACCTGCACACCTGATAGCTTATTGTGACCCTACACAAGAATAAGGGCAAACATAGTATAATTGCACAACTATTGAAACTGTTTAGCACAGTAAGGAAGTATTTGAACATGCTGGCTTTGTCAGACTGCAGATCTGGGCTGAATACATCCACCCTAAGATTCTCCGTGGAAGATCTGCAACTGACTCAATCCTTTCAACAACTGCAACAGAAATGCCATTATCACAGGAGACCACTATATACTTGACCTCACTAGGTCATTCAAATACGGAAGTAAAGGTGGTCTATTTAAGCTGCTCAAAAAAATCTGTTCACCAAAATGGCTTAATGTGATTTCCTCTTTCTTTGCAATATGATGGGTAAGGTCAGGTATGATAGGGCAGCACAATAACCCTTCTGAATTCACAGTGGGATCAGAAAGGATTGTATTCTGACACTAACACTCTTTGGCATATACCTTTCTTTGCTGCTGTCATATGTATTCAGATCACCCACATAAGGCATTTAGCCTTGCTTGCTTGAGAACTAAGACAAAAGATGATAATAAGTCCTCATCAGAAAGTTGTTCTACATTGACAATGTTGCACTCACATTTCATCATCAAGAAACAACTGCAGCAGCAAAGCGACAGATCCGCTTATGCCTGTAAAGAGTTGAGCTTGCAAACATCATAATTTTGCCCTCCATACACTGGCATCAGTTTGGTAAACTTCTGTTGTATCCCCTTGAAAGTCACTATATTTTTCCTGAATGAGGTGCACTACAAAGAACAGATATAGATCTTGGTCAGATTCTATAACTGGAGCCAAGACAAACAGAGTTGAAGTACAGATCACCCATGACCTAACTGAAAGGTGGAACATGTTTGAAATGCTGAAGAGTCTACCCCTCTTCCTAGGATGGTAATATTCCCAAAAAGAATTCTGTGACTAAAACAGGTAAACGTAAACAATCCGTCCAGTTGAAGTTTTAAGTACAGGAGCACAGCAAGAACAAAGCAACTTTTGATGCCATTAAGACTATCAATTCTGTCTTTCGTCTACTCACCCTTTTTCTGTTGACACTTTGACTTTATTCATTTTGGCTTAAATTCCTTTTTCACTTTGTCATTTCAAACAACCTGAAATATAAAAAAATTCAAAAAATTGAAATATAATTTAAGAGTTTTTAAAACTTAAAAAAAACAAGGATATGACAGGGTACTTACATTCTTCTTCATGTGCTCTCCTCCAGCTCATTGCTGGAAAGTAAAATTGATAGTTCATTTCCACTATGAATATCACACTTGGGCTCTTCAACAAAAAGGTTAGGAAGTGACCAAATGAACAATCATTTGCCCCTCTCTTCATTTCAATGGTAGAAATACCTGGTTTCCACACGCTGCTTGCAACCAGTAATTCATTCACTAAGCTTACTAGCCTGATGCTCTTTGATACAACATGCTCAAATTTCAGTGCATTCATCAGTCATGAGCTGTTTGATGTGCACAAGTCCTATTATATTACAACTCATAGGAAGCTGTAGATAAAACAAAATGGATTCAAAATATATTATTAATACAACTAATTGCTGACAAGTATTATAGCTAAGATTCTGCAATATAGTTGATCATAACCACTAAAAGACTATAATGACTTACATTGTGTCTCTGTCAGAATGGAATGGAATAACAAATCATTAAATTATAATAGATATCTGAAAAAATTAAGACAGCTCCAGGATACAAAGTTGCTTAAGAGGAAAGCAAATTCCATGATGTTAGGAATGGGTTAACTACAACTTTCCACTTTAGATCTCATTTTGATGTTAATTGTTTAATACTCACTGGGATATATAAAGGGGCTACAGGTGGCACTGGGTGTTGGATGTATATGTGAAGGTGAATCAGAAAATAAAGTAAGTTTACAAAGAAGCAGGACTTGTGTTTCCTTTACAGGACTGAACTGAGGGGCTCAAACATATAAAAAGATACTTCGAGGAAGTACGTTATTTTCCTCATATAATTTTTGCAGATAAGGATCCAGAATCAGTCCTGCCTGTAGCTAATGAGATTATCTCAGCCAGTGCAACAGCAGCAGGGGTACCACAAGTGGTGTCAGCACCACTAGATTTGAAATATTATTTGGGATTCTCATCCAAAACAATCAGCAACGATCCCCTTTGGCAAAGCTAGAAAAGAATAAGATAAGGATCAAGCTTAACTGTTATGTTCATCCCAGTTGAACAGCCCAACAACCACCTCAGGACTCTATTACATTAAAAGGTGTGCTGTAAATGCAAGTTGATATCAAAACTCTCACATTTAAAAATGGCCAGTGCCAGAAGGAATTATGTACAGGAATGAAATAGAGAATCTGGTGAACTGGTACAACAACAATAATCTCTCCCTCAATGTCAACAAAATGAAGGAAGAGTTATCAACTTCAGGAAGCACAGCAGAGGACATATCTACATCAATGGAGACAGAGGTCGCGAACTTCAGGTTTTAGAGATTCAGAGCATCAACAACCTATCCTGATGGCTCCATGCCAATGCTATAGTTTAAAAAAAGCTCACCAATGCCTCTACTTTCTCAGGAGACTAAGGAAATTTGGCAGGTCCACTACCTCTCACCAACTTTAACGGATGCACCATAGAAAGCATTCTTTCTAGCTGTATCACAGCTTGATACGGCTCCTGCGCTGTCCAAGACCTCAAGAAACTACAAAAGGTTGTGAATGTTACTCAGTCCATCACTCAAATCAGCCTCCCATCCATTAACACTGTCAGCACTTCTCGCTGCCTGGAAAAAGCAGCCAGCATAATTAAAGATTCCACACACCCCAAACATATTCTTTTCTGACGTCTTCACTGGGAAAAAGATACAAAAGACGGAAGATATGAAGGAAACTGGCTTAAGAACAGCTGATTCCCTGCTGCCATCAGACTTTTGAATGGACCTACCTTGCATTCAGTTGATCTTTCTCTACACTCTAGCTATGATTGTAGCACTACATTCTGCACTTCTTTCTTTCTCTATATACAATACTTTTCACTGTATACTAATACACGTGACAAAAATAAATCAAGTCACATCGAGTTGCTTCTACTTCCTCTTCTGTTGCCCTGGTTGAGATTGCCTCACTTCCTACAGACAGGATTGATTACAAATGCTTGTCTGCAAGAATTGGCACACAATGTGAAAACATTTATCCACTTGAAAATGAAGACTTCATTTCACATGGCAAGCTGCTTGATTGAACATTTTCTCTGTAATAAGATACGTTATCCCTTTCTCCTTGCAACAAATACTTGAGAATAACACCAGTTAACGTCTTTAAACCTAGTGAAGGGAAAATAAAACCCCTTTTCAGAAGCAATAAGAGCACATCTTCTATTCAAAATACCCTCTCACTTTTAAGTGTCTTCATTGTGGCATCCATGAGTTTCCCCATAAAATTCATCCTTCTTTGCAGTATACTAAAACAAAAGATGAAGGAATTTGTCTAAATTACCTATAATTACAACAATCATTTACAGCACAAGTTTATAAATGCTTGGAAAGTTTTTGTGCCAATGTAGATTGATTTTTGGAATACAAATAAAGAATTGAGGCAATGTTGAATCTTCCAAAAATGTGTGGATTAGGTCGATTGGCTATTGAATTTGCTCCTTAGTGTCAGGAGGGCTAGCAGGGTAACCAGATGGGGTTACGAGTATAAGTGTAAGCTCGATGGGCGAAATTTTTCCACGCTGTAGGGATTTTATGATTCTATGATAATTTGACAGAGCCATTCTTTGTATTCTCAGTAATTTTGCAGTTGACTTGCCTATACCACATTAAAAACTGCAGAAAAAGTTTAAAATTCCAGACATCAAATTTGAGATTAAGGTGCTGATAGAAAAGACAATCAGTCTGCACATAACACTAACGCCTCCTTTTCAAATAAATACAATACAAATATTAGCCAAACCTATTTGCAACCATATGGGAAAACTTACGTACAATTATCAATTATACTAAAAACGATTATACAAGAACTCCACTGTGCCAGTCTATTCACAACAGAATTAGAAGATTACATTTCCTAACAGTGACACAAGTATTTTAACCACAATTAGCTTGCGAAACATGACTTATGTTTATTGAAATTATTGTACTCAGCAAAGGTTGGTTCCAACTGGCTTCCAATATCATCTAGTGCAGCAAAGTGTTTCTTAAGGCATTATAGCAGTTGCAAAATATTTTGATTGCAAAGCAATTAAAAATACACTAATATATGTGTTTGTTTTGTCCTGCAGTCAAATCAAAATAAGGTAACATACGTAAGTAAATTGTGATCTTACATTTAGGTCAGGAAACTACTGCATTGATTTGGTAAGCATGATTCAATTGTAATTATGACTTTCCTGCCTCTTCCTTGCAACTTCAAAGGGTACCAGAGATGCTGATTTATCAACTCTTCTCAAATCACCATATCATAACTTTTTTTTTGGGGGGGGGCACAGCCAGTCTCCTAGAGCTCAGCAAGCCGTGTTACAGTAAATAAGTGTTAGGCAGTCATTCCCCCAGATTTAGTATGATCAGTAAAATTAAGGAAGTGTAATTTTCTTTTCTAAGCAAGCGGCAAAACTGAATTCAAAGTGTTTAAAAAATAGAGCAGATTGCAGTAGTGTGTCTTTCTACAGCACAGTTTCAGTTATGCTAATCCATAATTTATTCCCTGATCATGTTTTACTTCCATTATCCACTGTCTAAAAGATTACAGTAAGAGTCAAGCTACATCCAACAAGATAAATACAACAAGGGCTTCTGTTCAACTCTTGGGCTTCTATATACAATATTAATGTGTGGATATTCAATGGAGCTCTTCTCACTTTCAGGCACAAGTACAACATAACAATCTAATTTCAGTGTCTGAAAGAGGTAACAGATAGATTATGATTGCATACTTGGTGTGCATTTCCTGGGTGTCAATTGTATTAAGGATGTTTTGTTGAATGTACATGACTATTTGTGATTGATCAAAACATTACTAAAACTGAAAGCAATTCAATAAATTATTCGCCCACTTAGACAAATTATTTCATTTTTAAAATATAACGCATCCAACATTTATTAAATATAATGGATTGCAAATTCAATAACTTCATATTCATTGTCAACATTTGCAATAATTTTTTAAGTGTCATATTTGTCCACTTTCAATGAACAAAGAACAAAACAGCACGGGAAACAGGCCCTTCGGCCCAACGAGCCCGCGCCACCACCCCGATGTTCCCACCTCTACCCGCGATCCCTGTCCATGTTTATAGATCTATGGATTAAAAAACCAAATTCGAGCCAATTTAGGGAGAATTTGTTTTGCCAATTAGCCTAAGAACACATCTTTGGGATGTGGGAGGAAACCGGAGCACCCGGAGAAAACTCACGCAAGCACGGGGAGAATGCGCAAACTCCCACAGACACAGGCCCAAATCCATGTATCTGTACAGCACAGCAATAGTCACTGAGCTGTCGTGTAGCCCATCAAATGGTCCAGGTCAAGCGTACACTAACGACGTGAAGCACTAGGATACACTCGAAAGAAAATCCAAGAGCAGCCCTCTCACGAGCCATCGCGTGTATGCCACTCATTAGACAACAAGGTGGACCAAAGCACCTGTAGGATAAAAACAAGTACATCAATATCATCATCTATTTACACACTTCCCAGGGACTCCCAAGGCACATGATCGCTATTTTAAATCAGTTTTCTATACCCTTCCATTCCCATTCTGTTCATGTGCCCATCTAAGTATTTCTTAAATAACTCCACAGTGCCTGCCTCCACCACTTTATTTGGTAGCGCAATCCATACCCCCACCACCCTCTGTGTGAAAAAACTCCCTCTAGCATCCAAGTTATACCTTACCCCCTTCACCCTAAGCCTGTGACCCCTCGTGCTATTCAAGTCCATCCTAGGAAAAACCCTGTTTACTCTATCTATACCCCTCATAATCTTGTACACCTCTATTAGATCTCCTCTAAGCCTTTCCTTTCTAAGGAAAACAGTCCCAATTTGCCTAACATCTCCTCGTAACTCAGACCTTCCATGCCAGCCAGCATCCTGGTAAACCTCCTCTGCACTCTCTCCAGACTCTCCACGTCCTTCCGGTAGTAGGGCAACCAGAACTGGCCGCAGTATTCCAAATGAGGTCTAACCAATGTTTTATACAACTGCAACATTAAAAGCCAGCTCTTGTATTCTATACCCCTTCCTATAAAGGTTAACATACTATATGCTTTCTTCACAACCTTCTCCACTTGCTCTGCCACCTTCAGAGACTTGTTCACCTGCACCCCCAGGTCCCTCTGCGTTTCTATACTCTTAATAGGTCTACCCTTTATCATATACCTCCCCCCTACATTCTTTCTCCCGAAATGCATCACCTCACATTTATCAGGATTGAATTCCATCTGCCATCTGTCTGCCCAAGCTACCAGCCTATGTCCTGCTGCATCGCCTGACAATGCTCCTCACTATCCGCAAGTCCAGCCATCTTTGTATCGTCTGCAAACTTGCTGATCACTCCACTTACTCCCTCTTCCACGTCATTTATATATATTACAAATAGAAGAGGTCCCAGTACCGAGCCCTGCGGCACACCACTAGTGACCGACCTCTAGCTAGAAAAACACCCTTCCACTATTACTCTCTGTCTCCTATTACCAAGCCAGTTACTTATCCATCTAGCTACCTGTCCTTGTATCCCATTAGCTTTGACCTTCTCAATTAACCTCCCATGAGGGACTTTGTCGAACGCCTTACTGAAATCCACATAGACAACTCGCCCTTTTTCGTCACCTCCTCAAAAAATTCTACCAGATTTGTAAGGCACGACCTCCCCTTAACAAAGCCATGCTGCGTATCCCTAATCAGATCGCAACGCTCTAAGTGTCTATACATCCTATCTCTAAGAATCCCCTCCAACAGCTTCCCTACCACTGACGTCAAACTCACCGGCTTATAATTTCCAGGGTTATCCCTACTACCCTTTTTAAACAACGGTACAACATTAGCTATTCTCCAGTCCTCTGGGACCTCACCTGTGTCCAAGGAAGAGACAAAGATTTGTGTCAGAGGCCCAGCAATTTCACCTTGCACTTTCTAAGCAGCCTGGGATAAATGCCATCAGGCCCCGGAGATTTATCTGTTTTAATGCTACCTAGAAGCTCTAATATTTCCTCCCTCGGTATGAATATTTCCCTCAACTGGTCCACAGCTCCCTCAGAGACAGGAGCTGTCGACAAGCCCCTCTCCTTCGTAAATACCAACGCAAAGTATTCATTCAGGATCTCTGCCATTCCCTCGGGATCTAAGCACAGTTCCCCTCCTCTGTCCCTAAGATGTCCGATTTTTCCTTTAACCACCCTTTTAGTCCCAAAGGAGTAGAAAGCCTTTGGATTTTCCTTAATCCTATCCGCCAAAATCATTTCATGCCCCCTTTTTGCCCTTCTAACTCCCCGTTTGAGTTCCTTTCTACTCTCTCTATATTCCTCCAACGCTGTCTCCGTTCCCAGCTGCTTTGACCTCTCATACGCCTCTCTTTTCTTCCTAACCAAGTCCTCAATATCCCTAGTAATCCACGGCTCTCTAATCCTACCTTTCCCATCTTTCCTCTTGGCCGGCACATATTTATCTTGCAACATTTTCAGTATTCCTTTGAAAGAGTCCCACATGCCTAGCGTGGACTTACCCTCGAACAACCGTTCCCAATCAGTTTCCATAAGTTCCTGCCTAATCCGACCATAGTTAGCCTTCCCCCAATTCAGCACTCTGCCCCTAGGGCAACAAGCATCCTTTTCCATCTGTATCCTAAAGTAGACAGAATTGTGGTCACTGTTAGCCACACGTTCCCCTACTACAACATCAACCACCTGCCCTAGCTCATTACTCAGAACTAAATCCAATATAGCCCCTTCTCTAGTTGGGCTAGCCACATACTGCTCCAACGATCCTTCCAGTACACATTTTACAAATTCCTGCCCATCCAAACCCCCAGCTCTAGGTACTTTCCAATCCACCCTAGGGAGATTAAAATCTCCCACTATAACAACTCTGTTCTTTCTGCACCTATCCAAAATGTCTTTACATATGCCTTCTTCAACTACCCACAGGCTGTTGGGTGGCCTATAATATATCTCTAGCATAGTAATCGCCCCCTTTCTATTCCTCAACTGCACCCACAGCGACTCCACTTCTAACTCCTCTGTATTGCCCTCCCTCTGCACCACCGTGATGCTCTCCTTAACTAACAATGCCACTCCTCCACCTCTTCTGGACCCTCCTCTGTCTCGCCTGAAACACTTATACCCAGGAATGTTCAGTTGCCATTGCTCCCCTTCCTTTAACCACATCTCCATCACCGCAACCACATCCAAGTTCCTCGCAAACATTAAGGCCCTAAGTTCATCTGTTTTTCCTGTTACGCTCCTCGCATTGAAACAGACACACTCCAGACCTCCAAGCCCCTTCTCCCTGGTGTATTTCTTCTCATCCAAGCTTATTCTATCTCCCATCTCGCTCTCTACCGAGCTATCGGTCTCAGCCCCTCCACCCTTCCATATTAGTTTAAATCCTGCTGAAACAGTCCAGCTAACCTCCCAGCTTAAGATGTTCACACCCTTCCCATTTAATGAGTCATCCAATCCCTTGTTTCTCACAGAAACTTGATTATTTTGACTCTTGCCTTCCCATTTCTCTTTATTCCACTCAACTTATAACTCTTGTAGAAGAATTACATTTTTCTTGCCATCACATTTCTTTAGTCACTTCTTAGTGGATTGGATTCACTTGGCCTGATATGGTCTCAACCACTGGTTGAAAAACTAGCAGTGAACTTATGTCAGTTCCATTGGGAAGGCCCAAAGGCAATTACTGTCCTTTAGATATTGAGTGCCTGATACTAAGGGTCTACTCTCTTAGGAGGCTCCCAGCAAAAATCCGACATTTGCTGGACAATCCTTAGGAAACTCAGGAAAGCTATGTGATTCCCATTTAAACCCTGAGCCACTACTGAATTGTGGTGAGCTCAGTGATAATGAGTGTCAATTGGCTCATTAGTTAGCCTATTTTACAGCATGGGCCAGCAACCCAGAATCACGTTACAGCCCTTTTCGTTCTTCAACTTAATTGGTAGGTTTTGCCACTACTGAGAGACTGACATCGGACTTCCCCTGCAATGAAATGATCCAATTGCCATGGTTCCCATGCAACATGCTGCATTTGGATCAGTAATGCTACTGATATCCCTGTCATTACTGCTCCAGAATCAAAAGGCTAAAAGATGCAAAACAACCATACTTACAGGCAATAAATATGGTACAGTTCAAGCCACAAGGGGAAAAGGATTTAAATGTGGTAATGACTCTGATGGACCATGCCAAGGTTTCTACATACACTATACTATAAATAGGTATTCTGGATAGAATTCTGCAAAACATCAACCAGAAAAGTCAGAATTCTTACTCTCCTAAAGTTGTTTACAGAGATGTAGGTCTGTCTATGCAGAATGTGCACATTTTCTCAGTGTCTGCAAGGGTTTTCTCTGGATGCTTCAGTTTTTCCCCACAGGCCAAAGAGTTGTAGGTTAGATGGATTGGCCATGGTAAATGAGTTTCGGTAAGATGCTCTTTGAGAGTCAGTGCAGGCTCAATGCACCAAGTGGCCTCTTCCTGCACTATAGGGATTCTATGGATTATAAGGTACTCGCTGGGAAAGGAAAAAAGGCAAAAGGCCTTTAAGACTGGAGAATAATTTTGAACTGGTCTTGGAGAATAAAGTAGCCACTTAAAGGACAGCACATAGTCAACGTTTCAGATCACGAGAGATCTTTTCTGTACTTTAACTGCCGGCTGAATATTAGTTAAGTGTTGTTTATTGGTGTAAGTCTTAACATGAAACTTTGTGTAATCCTTTCAATCAGTAACTGAAAATTCATTTTTTTTTATTTGATTTGTCACATATATTAACATAGTGGTTGTTTCTTATGTGCTATACAGATAATGCATACCATATACAGAGAAGGAGAGAGTGCAGAATATATTACAGTCACAGCTAAGGTGTAAAGAAAGATCAACTTAATGCAACGTACGTCCATTCAAAAGTCTGATGGCAACAAGGAAGAAGCTGTTCCTAAGTGGGTTTGCACGTCCTCAGACTTTTGCATCATTTTGCTGATGGCAAAAGGCGGAAGGGAGTACATCCGGGATGTGTTGGGTCCGTAATTATGCTGGCTGCATTTCCGAGGCAGTAGCATGTATAGACAGTGTCAATGGGTGGAAGGCTGGTTTCACTGATGGACTGGGCTTCGCTCGTGACCTTTTGTAGTTTTTTTGCGGTCTTGTACAGAGTAGGAGCCATACCAATCTGTGAAAAACCAAATGAAGGTGTTTATGGTGCATCTGTAAAAAAGTTGACTAGTGTAGTGGGCATGCCAAATTTGTCTTCAGAGAGGTGTTGGTGGACTTTCTTAACTACAGTGTCAGCATGGAGGGACCAGGATAGGTTGTTCGTGATCTGGACCCTGACAAACTTGAAACTCTCAACCATTTTCACTTTGTCACTATTAATGTAGACAGGGCCACGTGCTCCACTATGTTTCCTGAGGTCGATGACTTTTGTTGACATCGAGGGAGAGATCCGACCCACAACGGTGGTGTCATCAGCAAACTTGAAAATCGAGTTGAAGGAGAATTTGATAACACACTCATAGGTGTAGGCTCTCAGATCTCTCAGGAAGCAGGGTTTCTCAAACCTTTTGAGTTGCTGAACCCCTAGTGACCTCCCAAATGCATGAGGGAACCCCAAGTATTCTCATAATGTTGGCACTTTTTTTTGCCATGAAATAAGTATGAATATAGAAATCAAATGCGAACACATCTTTTCCAGCACTATCTATGCTTATAGTAACAATTAGGAAGAGGCATACAGTCACAAATACATTAACCAGTTAAATGGCTAACTCATGTTAACATCTGGCCAAACCACCCTCCCTTTCCCCCAAACATTAACCCTTGGAAGTAGTACCCATTTCGATTATCCATTTCCAAAAGTTATGGTAGAAGAAAAATATTTACATCTTAGCAGATATACAAGTTCAATTATTAATGTCACAAATTCGGCTTACATTAACACTGCAGCGAACTTACTGTGAAAATGCCCTGATTGCCACACTCTGGTGCCTGTTCAGATACGCTGAGGGAGAATTTAGCATGGCCAATGCACCTAACCAAGAGATCTTTCAGACTATGGAAGGAAACTGGAGTACCCCTAGGGAACCATGCAGACACGGAGAACATGCCGGCTCCACACAGAGTGATATTGGGGGGGTGGGGAAACAAGACTGCACGTGTGCATACTTCCCTCAGAGGTCTAGTCTGGATAGATCCCCTCTTTGGAAGCCTCAACCTATTCCAAAAATCACCCTGAATGGCCCCTCCACTCATAGGCCCGATCTGGGAAGTTTCCCCCCACCCCACCCCCTTCTCAGAAGGCCGCTCTGGACTCTGGCTTCTTCTTTGATTCTGCAGCATTTTACAAATATGCCTATCTTGCCACAGACCCCCTGGATTTTGCAGACTTCAATTTGGGAACCTCTGCTATAGGGGATCATAACATTTTCAACATGCAGTATAAAGCAATAACGTTCTGTACTAAGAACAATTTGAGTCATCTCTCTTATATTTTGAATAGAACCAAAGATAAATGTTTTTCCCCCTCCCCCTGAGAAATAGCTAAAATTAAGATTAAAATTAAAACAATTAAGGGCGGAACCCCATTGGCTTCATGCTACACAGATGTTCGTTAACTGTGTCTCGGGTCAGATTCAGAAATGGTTCTTGATGTTGTTCAAATTACTGCTTCTTTATACATAAATATTTGTGAATTCAAAAACATGCTACGTTTACATTTCTTACATACATCAACTTTTATGTTTATAGTCAAATGCATTATATCTGAAATGGCTCAACAATCACATGGGGCCCTTTCAGGAAGATGTTTAAAATGTATATACTTAAAAGTATCAGCAAGTCTGAGCTAACTTCGAGCAAGCTCATCAGTATAAATGCAAATAACTTTTCTTGTGTCTTCAATCACAATTTAGATATGATTGGTTTTTATTCAGATACTTTTTGATCCAGAATATATACTGCAGACTTTGTCAGTATTTTCAGTTAAGTTCCTGGATTGATGAGAGTCACATATCATATTGTTGACTGGGGTTGTTTTCCCTTGAAAGACGTCGGCTTAGAGGGGATCTCATAGAGGTGTATAAGATTATAAGGGGTATAGATAGAGTAAATGGAGGTAAACTTTTTCCACCTTTAGAAATGGATAGGACGAGAGGTCATGGCCATAGGGTGAGGGGGGCTATGTATAGGACGAATATTAGAGGGCAGTTTTTCACACAAAGGATAGTGGGGGTGTGGAATGCACTGCCGAGTAAGGTGGTGGGAGCAGGCACGCTGGGGCTGTTTAAGGGTCTCTTGGACAGCCACATGAGCGGTATGCAGATAGAGGGATATATTAGGACTGTTTAACTACGGCTTTTTTCCACAGGTAATTCGGTCCATAATTTGAGCATGCATTCGGCAGGTGGTGCGGGTACAGCTCTTGGATGTTGATTCATGGGTTGCCTGGTACCTCATGTCGTAAATGAGTGCTTTATGTGGACCATCTGAAGGGCACCATGACAGCTCAGAGACTATCGATGTGGCTGTGCAGACACTTGGAATTGGGCCGGTGTCTGCGGGAATTTGCGCGTTCTCCCCGTGGTTGCGTGGGTTTTCTCCGGGCACTCCGGTTTCCTCCCACAACCCAAAAATTCGCTCTTAGGCTGATTGGGAAACAAATTGTCCCTATGGTGAAAATTTTCCATATTAGGAATAATATATATATTATTATATAGGAATATTAAAATAGGATAATGTATTTGCTACTATATAGTATGACGGCGGCGCGGGCTCATTGGGCCGAAGGGCCTGTTTCCCGTGCTGTGTTGCTTAAAAAAAAATATTACATTGTTGAAGGTTTATAAAAGACTTTCATCTAAAAGCCAATATCACATTGCATTCACTGCAAGAAACACGATCTACAGAAGGTATTTTAACCTTTTGTTGACTGTCTTTTTTTTAGTGTTTATAGCATCCATGTCTAGTTATCTTACAGAATAATAAAGAAATAAAAGGTCATGTTGAACAGGTTACATGAAGGATGGGTGCAGACTTGTGCAGAATATAATGACTGGTATGGGTGGATCAAACTACTTGCTTCTGTGTAGAAAGTTCTCCTAGCAGCAATAGTTTTATGGACAAGAAAGCAATGAGTATCCTACATATTTCGAATGCTCGAGGAACACTTTCTTGGCATAATTTCACTCAGTTCACAACAGATGCAATATGCTTATGGAAACCACCTTTTTGCTTGAGGTTTTGCATATAGATTCCATACTAATTATACAGACCAAATTTTAACATCCACTTTTCAAAAATATGTTTAATAAAATATTTTATGGAAATTTATTTGCTACCTTACAATCATTAAGTGAATGCAACTGATGCTAAGTAAGAATTCCCAAACTTTCCTACAAATGTACTACTACGGTAATCAATATTAACAAACAGTACTATTAAAATTAGCATTAAGTTCCAAAGGTACGCACGTTGAGAGGATTGGCCATGCTGAATTGTCCCTGGGTGTTGTTTCAAGGATGGATGGATTAGCCATAATAAATGTATGAGGTTACCAGGAGGGTCGGGCAGAAAGTTCTGGCTGGGATACTCTGTCAGAGGGTCGGTGCGGAGTTGATGGGCTGAATAGTCTCCTCTACACAATTGTTATTTTACGTTTCCAAATTGAAGGTGAAGTTTAATCTGGGGGCCGTAATGTTGATAGCAGGAGGAAAGAAGGTCCAATCAAGTCCAGTCTTCTTGAGCACTGGCTGCAGAATTTATCCTATTTTGATTTATAGTTCTGACTTTCAATGCCCTGAGACTTAAAACTGCAAACGTACGTTCAAATATTTTGGCAGATGTACAACAAGTCTAGTGAATTAGAACCGATTTTTAGAAAATCATTGATGATTGAAAGCCAGCGAACCCAGGTTTGACTGTGGCAGTACAGTGCACCAAAACAAGGCAAGTGAGGAACATTAGCCAAAGGACAGACAGGGCCTGTCACTGACCAAACCATTTCTTATAACATCGATCCTAACATTCTGCACAAAGTGGACTTCTGACAAGCCATGGAACAACGTTTTTTTTAAGGCAACGCGTCGCTGAAATAAATTCCTACCGAATGAGAGGCGGTTGCTTGCTTGGTTCCGTATCGAGACCAGTTGTTTGGTTACAAACCTCTCCAACGCCGCCCAGCGCTGATTCTCATCGCAAGGCACGTCATTGAGACACACCCCTGCTAAACTATACCTTTCACCCAACGTTATTCCTTCCTCCTGTTTGCATACACACTCTTAGCTCAAGGATTTGAAATGCAATCTATTCTAAAAATTCATTATCCGGGCAGTTTCTGCACTGGTTCTCTTACAAAAAATATCGTAAATATTCGTCATTTCCAACTGCTCCCTATATTTATGACAGGATATATCGCTCGCCTGGCACCTACAAAACCTGCAATATTACATGATGGGATATGAATCCGGTATTTTACATCCGCGAGTATTGTTCTGATCGTCTTGTGTAATACTTGAATCTCGAATACAGCTCATATTTATTCCATTCATTTGTTACTGCACAGAAATATTGATAGACTTGACGTGTTAGAAGTTGCTGTGCCATTATCTACATCTGGATGACAACTGGAAAGAAATTGCTTAACTGAATTACTTTGCAGTTCTCACCGCCAAGCCAAATAGCTACTCGTTAGGAATGAAGCTTGCTGTTATGTCTCGTGGTTCCCAGTTCAAAACTATCATACTGTTTTACATGAAGTGGAAGTGACATCCAAAGCACTCTTTGCAGCTCTCCATATGTTACAGTTTAATTGGATATAAGAGCTATAACGTAGTAGAGTGATATGACATCCTGGATACATGTAGCATTTAATTTAAGTATGATAAAATCATTTTCTTTTTTAAAATGTGCCTTTTTATATTAATACAACTTTCTGGTCAGTTTAGAGAAAAGTTGAAAAGAATCAACTTTTATAATTGAATTGAACACCTTAAGGATTGGTTATTTGTTTCCTTTAATCTCAAAAAACATTATTCATGTCATGACTCTGGTGTTAAAATTTTGTGCCACTGGAGTGAAAACAGCTCGCTGTTGTTGGCTTTAGCCTGACAGTACTTCTTAAGATCTGTATTATGATGCTGCAGCTAATGTCCCTCTTCCACCAGTTTTTCAGCTCCCTTCTATGCCCATTCAACTGGGCTTCAGATTTCCTCTTTTAAATGCTCCAGCACTTCTCAATTTATTAGTCTTGAGAAATCATTCTTACTGTTATATATTTAACACCATCATTCTTTCTTTTTTCATATTCTTCTATTCAAAAGATGTAGGTTTTGACCTGAAATTTAAGATCTGCCTCTTGTATGCCTTCCCACTAACAGTATGACGTGCAGTTTCTTTCCCTTATTCTCCTTTTCACCTTGTCACTTTACATACTACTCAGACTTCATTCTTTCCAGCTTAGTGACTATTTTCTAGTTAAAACCTTTCATTTTGGGAATGTTGCAAGTTTCTGAATTGCTTCTTTAACTATCTGAACTCCCTAAATCAGTTTATTTCCTTTTTTGTCAAGAGTTTGATGTGTCTTTCAATATTGGCCTTGAGAATTTCAACATCTGATTGGCAATCATTTGTCTGGTTTGTGTGTTATCTCTTACAATGCTGGAATTTACTCTGTCTAACTGCCCTGTGACTCTTGACATGTTTTCTTTTTCATCTTTTGGAGCTCTCTTACTAGCTTTCCTTTTCGTTTTATTTGTACTTGACATGGTGGGTGAATTACTGCTTTCTTCTCTGAATTGCTGATACTCCAATACTAAATCTTCAAAACATCCCATTTCATCAAATTATTCTAGCTACATCTTTCATGCTTCTCATCTGAAAGTGTTTTGCAATAGATTTGCTACCTTAATGCTGTGATACCTCCTTCTTTTCATGATTTACTGAGATCAGCTGCACTCTGAACCATCTGCTTCAGAGATATAGAAAATGCAGGTAACATCTTTTCCACTGTGTGTTGCTCTAATTTGGATTGGATTGGATTGTTCTTAGTTGTTGAAGCTGTTCCACCATATGCTGTCAGCATGATGCTCAGTACTAGTTTTCTTTAACATTTTCAGAAAATATCTTCAGTTACAATCTCAGCTGGATGTTATTGCAAGAGCTTCCAATTTATTGCTATGTGCTTATTTCTCACCTTCTTCCTGCTTTGAATGATAATGAATTTCTTCACTGACAACCACTGCATCCAAATATTTTATGCATTGTAGTTTCTACACTGATTGTGTCCTTAAACTCAGCCATATTCCAGGATGTGGATCTTTTATTTCTGTCTCTGATAACTTATTTACCATTTTCTTTCTTCATTTTGCACCTCTTTAGGTTATTGGCTGCAGATCAGTATGTCTTATATTTAACCTACAGAAGATTAAATTGATTTAAATTTAAGATTTTTACTAACTACTGGAATATTTATACATGTACAGAAACTAGGAACTATCACTATGCTTAGATCTACATACGTCTCTACTCACCACACTGATTCTGGGACTGGGTCATGGAGTAATGTGCTGTACTCAGTTCCACATTAATCCTATATATGCCTGACCCTTTTACCAAAGCACCACTCCCCCTCCCCTGAAATCTTTATGCCAATTTACTTCATGTCTTACATTGTTAGTCCCATATCTTCACACAGTTACTGTTACATTATCACCATACCTGCCCCCCTTCACTTCTTTGAATTTGGATACTCAAGCACTTGAGAGGCTTTATAACTTTTCCATATCTTTTTGCATTTCTGTCAGAGAAATGATAAGCTCTATCATTGCTGGTTCTTCCTGTTGGGCTGGAGGTTGAGCTAGCATCTGGGTATTCTTTCAGTCTTTTTTTCCATTCCTTCATGTTAAACAACATTTGATCGGTCCAATTGTCCCATCAGTTTGTGGTTACTGTTACTCAAACTCACTTCTTATGGATTTGGATGAAAATCGTTTGTCTCTTTATCACTTTTTCCATCGCTGAGTGACGGTCATGATGTTCAACATTAGAGGACATGCCTGTGTCGAGAAGGTGGTTTATTAGTACCTTCACCTCAACTTTTCATTGTTAGCTATAGATGGCTGCTACCAGGTTTCAGCATCTCAGTTTTGGCATGCTGGTTTGGATTTGCAGCATATGCACAATGGTTGCAGTGTTGACCTGCTGTAGCATTGTCAGAACCAGAGTTGGCAGCTTCTCAGACTGATCACTCTTTTGCCCTTTCCACTGCGGGTATCATAATTATCTCCTGGGTGCTTGGCTGATCTGGCCACTGAGGATTTTCTGAGATCTGTAACAATAGTGATCTAACTTGGCCTTTCCCAATTTAGAAAATAGTCTACGACTCTATTCTTCCTGCCAAAGTGGAAGTCAGATTCCTCATAGCTGATAGAGTGGTGTACCCATTATTTGAAGCCAGAAATCTTTCAAATACATTTTTTGTTCACTAGGATCAAACTTGCTCCTGCATCTAATTAAAAAATTGTTAGATGGTCACTGATAGGAATGTCTGCATTCGAAAATGAGAAATCAATATCTTGGATCTCATCCAAGAAGCATGACTATGTCTCTTCTGGGCTTGCAGTCTCAAACTGTTTATCATTTGGGCCTTCTGTGCCCTTCAGAGTTCTTGTCTTGCTTTTCATTGTTCTCATGTGGAAGGGTGCTTCACTTCACTCCACTGGTATGGTTATTCTGCTGGCCAGTTCAGGAATTGCTTTCTCTAACTTAAGAATGTCAATGCGGCCTGATAAGCTGGACTTAGGGTACACCTCTGCTCCACATGTTGTTCGTTCCCATTAAGATTACCCAGTGCTGCTTGTGGAGTGTTGACAGTAACTACCTGGATTCCCTTTTTCAGGGTTAGATGTTCAGTGTTTGAGGTCAGACAACACATTGTCTTTTATTCCTATCACTATTGTCTAATCAGTTCCGACTTTAAATCTCCACATTCACAACCATCTTTTTGCTTGTACATATCATAGATCAACTGATTTCTCTGATAGTTGGACTTGAATTTAACTCGTTTGAGTATTTTATTGCTTATGTTGAAACAAAATTCATGGGTTGCCTGCTGCTTCATGTCGTAAATGAGTGCTTTATCTGGACCATCTGAAGGGCACCATGACAGCTCAGTGACTATCGCTGTAGCTGTGCAGACACTTGGAATTGGGCCGGTGTCTGCGGGAGTTTGCGCGTTCTCCCCGTGGTTGCGTGGGTTTTCTCCGGGCGCTCCGGTTTCCTCCCACATCCCAAAAATTCGCTCTTAGGCTCAAATTGTCCCTACATTGAGACTCTTCCATATTAGGAATAACCTAAAATTAGAATAGGATAATGGAATTGTTACTATATAGTTATGACGGCGGTGCGGGCTCGTTGGGCCGAAGGGCCTGTTTCCCGTGCTGTGTTGCTCTAATCTCTAATCTAAAATGTACAATGGTTTTAGTACCTTTGAATTTTGTGGATTATTCATTAATTCCCTATCTTACAACAATGTTGCCTGAAATTGACTCTATCGACTAAAGCAATATCACCTGATCTTCTGAATTTTTAGTTAAACTTGCAGTGATATTATATCTTAAGAATCTTTTCCTTCAAAATCCCCAATTTTGCATGTGTTCCAGACCTTGTCTCATTCCAAATTGACTCTTAACTGTGAGAATGCAATCCATATTCAATCAATTTTAAAGTGTATGTGTAGCTTGAAGAGCTCTGAATTTCAAGATGATGTAGCCATTCACTCAGAGACAACACAATTTCCAGCACTTATGGTTTTGGCACACTCTGCAAAACAATGATAGTATTCTTCTTGAAAACAAAATCAACAGAGGCTGCCTACTGAGTTCTTTTGTTCAGCTGTTTACTTAGTAAGCAGTCAAGTTAATTGAATTGGAGCTTCTGCTGGTGTTTTTTTTAAAATTGAGCTGGGCAGTCACAACCTTCCCAAAATATTTAATTTGCTCATACTTTTTTCTCTTTTGGACAAGCTTAGAATTGAGACTCCAATTTGAGGATCGGATTTTAGCAAACATTTTCTTTCAAGTGGCACTTTTGTCATGGAGTTATTTAAAAAATGGCATTTCTGACACAGAGTTGCTTAAAGTTCTCAGGACTTCCTGCAGCCTGGAGTTTTAAAAGAGTAAGCTTATCCCTGCAGGTGCTGCACTCTGAAGCTGGATTTCCAAAGAAGATTCTGCTACAATAAGGACGTTTAATTCTCTGCCTTCCAGACCTTTCTGTAGTATGTTTTTTGGTTACTTTTCCTCTGTGCTTATGTTTTTTTAGGAACTTCTTTTCAGGTCAGAATACTTGGTTGAATTTTTCTGTCTTCCAGCATTTTGGTTTATTTCTGCATTGTAGTGAGATTCTGGGTTTTGAATCCCATTGCTATGACCATGTTAGAAGGGTGTTGGTTGCAGATCAATATATCTCAAAGAAATCTCCATTGTCTTTTGTGAGTAAACTTCAGAAACTGTTAGAACAATTCACACATGTACAGCAAGGGGAACAAAATGGAAGCTATCTCTATGATTAGGTCTAGAAGCATCTCTATTCAATACCATACTGATCATGGGTCTGGGTAATGTACCTTTTCACATCCTTGTGTGGATGATAAGTGCTTAGACCCATATTAATCTTACATAACCAGAATCTTACAATATTACAATCTTATTCCAGTTATTGGGCTTTCCACAAGCTTGGCATTTTGTTGCATATGCAGGACATCTTTTTCTGTCTGTGAACTTATGATACAGAATAATCTGGATGTTCTGGTACTCAGGAAGTTAGTATGTAGGCATAGAAAGTGATTAGAAGGACAAATGGAATGTTTGCATGTATTTGTCAAGAAGAATGGAATAGCAGGATATTTGCTTCTGTCTGTGAACTTGTGGTACAAAAGAATCTGGCTGTCCTGATACATAAATCAAAATTAGAATGCCAATACAGTAAGTGACTAGAAAGGCAAATGGAATAAACATAAGTAGGAAGACTTACACAGCCTTGGTGAGACCACATTCGGAGTACTGTGTATAGTTTTGGTTTCCTTATTTAAAATAAGATTTAACTGCTTTAGAAGCAATTCAGAGGAGGTTCACTTAACTCATTCCTGGGATGATGGGCTTATCTTATGAGCAGGTTGAGCCTATACCAATTGGAATTTCGAAAGATAAAAAGATGATCTTACTGAAACATAAGATCTTGAGGGGGTTTGACAGGGTGGACACCAAGAGTACAAGATACTAAAACTGAGGGACAAAGGAGGTCTCCATTTTAAGACGAAAATTGGTTAAATCTTTTTTCTAGAGCTTCTTAGTCTGTGGAATTCTTTTCCCTGTAAAGTGGTGGAGACTGGGTTTTTAAATTTATTCAAGACTAAGTTAGATAGATTTTTGATAGGAGACAAGGGTTACGGATGGCAGATTAACCTGAGACCGCAACCAGATTAACCATGGTCATACTGAATGGTGGAGCAGGCTCAAAGGGCCAAATGGCCACCTCCTGCTTCCACATTGCTGTATGTGATGTGCCCTTTTTATATGTTGAAAAACGCAAGATTCTTTTTCACTTTCTCCTTATAAACTTAGACCTCTGCCACCAGCAAACATCTTCACAGCTTGTTATTGTGGATTTTAGGGTCAAATAAGCATTATGTGAATGCTGTGGCTCCTGGTGGCTGCAAGTTGAGAAACTGGCAATGAGGTGCTGATTGAGAAGGGATCTTCAATGTTAATTTTCTTGTGTCAATAATATTGGTCTCATCAACAAACTTGTAAATAGGATGAAAGCCATTTTCTCAGCTTGCAAACTTGATACAAAAGTATAGTGCGTTAAAGCCATTCTGCGGCCAATGGCTAACCCAATCAGATAATTATTTAAGGTGTAGCACAAACTCACAAATGAGGCAAGACTGCCACTTTCAGACCTGAAAAGCACCCATTCTACCTCAAATACTTTGCAAAGGCAAAATGCTCAAAAATTTGAACAACGGGTTTACATGGGTTTCACATTGTCACTGTATTGGTAGCAATGGGAGTGATATTCTTTCACAAACAGATTGCTGTCATCCATCCAAAATGTTCTGCCTACTGCATAATTGAGCAAAGTCATGTATGAATTTCATTGATGGTGTGATGCCAGGTGTGCAAGGTCACGTATCCCAATGATTTGTTGATCAAATCAAACATGCTCTTTTGGCAATTAGTAACAGACAAGGTACTGAGCATACCCAATCAGCCCATATTTGCAAAGCCAAAAGCAAAATGCTCAATTTGCTGCACTTTGTTCTTTCAGACTGGAAGTACTGGGACAAACAAAAATTTTAAAAGGAAGTTAAGATGGAGGAAAGAATTCATTATCCGAAGTTGTTGAACTCAATGTTAAGTCCAGAAGGTTGTAAAATGCCTCATTGGTGGTTTGTATTGGGCTTTAATGGAACATTGTAGGAGACCAAGGAGACTTTATCAAAAGTGATGCTTCTGTTGTCTGATATGGCCTTTTACCTTGCAGAGACTGAGTACCAATTCTCAGACACTTCTTCCTACCTTCAACTGGATCATGGTCCCACCACTAAACAGCAAAATTCCAGGACTGTTACTGACCTCATCTCCCCTGAAGACCTTACCTCCATTGTTTCCAACATCATAGCCCCTCATCCCTGTACAACCTGTTTCTACCTCCTTCCCAAAATCACAACAAGACTATCCTGCTGGCCTCTGTCAACCTGTTCATGCCCCACAGAACTCAACTCTTTCTATCTTGATTCCAATCTCTTTCCACCTCCGTTCCTCTGATGCAAACTTCCAATTTCCTGGCCCTAACTGCCTCCTTTTCACTATGGATGTCCAATCCCCTGTACCTCCATCCCCCAGCAAACAAAATTATCCATTTTGCTTCAAATTTCCAATGTCCTTTGCATAGTCCATCTCTAAAATATCCCTTCTGTTCCCATTTCCAGTTAGAGACTGATTATCAATATTCATTACAAGTCCATCAATCTCCACAGATACCTCAACTACAGCTCCTCATGCTCTGCTTCTTGTCAAGGATACCATCCCATTCTTCCGGTTTCTCCACCTCCATTGCATCTGTTTCGATGATGCTAACTTCCAAAACAATACTTCTTTTGTATTTCTTTTATCTGAACCGAAAGGTCTCTCTACTGTAGTTGACAGGACTCTCAACCATGTCCGACCCATCTCCCGCATCACTTCTCTCCCCGCCAGGAATCATGATAGGGTTCTGCCTTGTCCTCACCTTTTCACTCCACCAGCTTCTGCATTTAAAGGATTGTCTTCAGCCAAATCCAATACAATCCCACCAAACACACCTATCTCTCACCTCTCCTATCAGCATTCCACGTGAACTGCTTCCTCAGAGTTTGGTCCACTCCTCCATCATTCCCAGCTCCTCATCTCCTTCCCACAGCACCTTCTTGTGCAATGACAAAGTGCAACTTGTCCCTTTATTCCCCCCCATCAAGGGATTCACTTGCACCACTTTCAATTGAGTCCACTGTATTTACTGCTCCTGCTGTGGTTTCCTCTATATCAGGGAGATTAAACACTGACTGGACGGCCACTTTGCAGAACATCTTTGCTCACTCTGCAAGCATGAGCCCGATCTCCCTGTCACTTGCCATTTCAACTCACCATCCTGCTCTCATGTCTGCCTTTGGTCTGCTGCAATGTTCTCGTCAACTCCAACACAAATTACTGATTAAGCATTTTACAACCTTCAGGACTTAACATTGAGCTCAACAACTTCAAATGGGTCACATTTTTACAGCAATATTTTAGTAATTGTGCTCCATTGCTAAAAAATATGAAGTCTTTCCTCCATCTTGACCCCCCCTACCTTTCAAAATTTGTTTTGTGCCAATACTCCCACCCTTCCTCATTAAAGCCGTCTATCACTTGTTCTTAAATTTTGTTTTCACACAGTAATGACCTTTGTTCTAGTAACACATTTTACAGTCTTACCTTTATGCGAATATCAGCACATTCTTTAGTCTACCACCACCACTAACAGTGCCATTTTCTGTGTCCATAATATTTTTGCCAAATCTCTCCCAGTTTCCCCTATCACTAACTTTCTATTCAACTCCACTCTCCCTAAACAGTATAAAATACATCACTTTTCTTGCTCTTTAGCACTGAAAAGTTACGCAAACTTGCAACGTTATTTCTAGTTTTGCTCAATACATTTGCTGTTTCAATATAAAAAGTCTACTGTTGGATGCGATTCAACAACTGGACAACACTTGCTGAACAATCTTAAGCATGCGGATAGCTACACAAATTTAAGATAATCAGTCAAGCTCATAACATGGCTCAATTGCACCTACTGGAAGCGACATACATTTTTTCTGCAAACAAAAGAAATATGTTCAAACCTTTTTTGAATTATCCAAAAGTTTGGGGTGTTTAGTTACCTGTGGCTTTCTCCATAGCAATATCTCAGCCAATCAGCATTCTTTTCTCCTGTTGAATAAAGTGTGATGTTTGAAATTTGGCATTCTTGCTTTTATCCACGAGTGCAAGATTAAAAGCTTCAGTGACATGTCCCTCTTTTTATGAATATTCAAGTTTTGTACTACCAAATGACTGTCCAAACTAATGCTTATTTTGGTATTTTACATCATCCAGAAATTGGAATTTAGTCACAGATTTTTTTCTACATTAAGAATAAGGTTACCAACTCTGATTAGTATTATTCCTGAAGTTTGATCAGGTGATCATATTAATTTATAAACTTGAGCAGCATGGTAATATACTGGTTAGCACTGCTGCTTCACTGTTCCAGGGTTCAATTCCTGGCTTGGGTCACTATCCGTGTGGAATTTGTACATTCTTCTCATGTCTGCATGGATTTCCTCCGAGTGCTCCGGTTTCCTCCCACAGTCCAAAGATATGCGGGTCAGAGTGACTGGCCATGCTAAAGTTTGCCCCTTAGAGTCCAGAGATGTGTAAATTAGTGAGATTAGCGAGTAAATATGTAGGTATATGGGGCTAGGTCCTGGATGGGATTGTCATTGGTGCAGACGCGACGGGCCGAATGGCCTCTTTCTGCACTGTAGATTTTCTGATTCCACTGAAATGTTTTCTTCTGCAGAGTACATACTATGTATGCACCAAAATTTTGGGTCACATTTTTACGTCAATATTTTAGTAAGTATGTGCTCCGTTGCTAAAAAATCAGTTTTCATAAGCCATTTAAGAATTTGCCACATATTAGGATTATGGAAATACTTTTACACTGTCTCAGTCCTGTGCTCCAACATTTCTCGCGCAACTAAGTAACTTTGAACATAAAGATGATTATTCTTGGGAATATAATTTGCAACGACATATGCAAGATCGTACTGTTCCAAGACATGCTTCACGGAGATTACAGAATACCAAATATCACAACTGACCTTACGCAGTACTGAACACGGGCTATATGACGACACTACATCGTTCACAAGTAAACTGTCCTACATTAAGTAGCGATCACTTTCTAACAAAGCAAGGCGGACTCTCTTTCATCGGACTGCTCTCCCTGCAAAACACAAACAATAGTAATTTGGCCAGGGAATAAAACGTCCGTTTCTCTGTCCGATCTGATCATGATGTGGAGATGTCGGCGTTGGACTGATCTGATCACAACAGGACTCGTCGCTATAAAAAGCGAGAAACCAAGAACAAAAAATAAGTTTCTTTTTCCTTTTCCAATAGCTGAAACTTGAAAAGGCATGTTGACCACCTATTACTACCTGCGTCCTTCGCCTGTGTGAATTAATTGGGTTAATGTTGGGTTATCCTGGGAGCAGCTAATGTGGCTGTAGATTTAAAAAGCAGGGCAGAGTTAACTATCGTAGCTCAAAATATACTTTTCTAGACAATTTCCAGCATCAATACGTGGCAGATGGAGCTCAGGCCCCCTGTCTAAGCTCCCAACTGATCCAGGATCGCATTCTGCATGAATATGAAAGAGACCATCATTCCCAGACTCTCCTGCCAAAGGGACAGAGAGGCGTTCCCGGTGCCCAAACACTCAGCACCAACTGAAAATACTATCAGCAGCTCGCTGCTGCGGCTTTTTTTTTGCTGCTACTGCTTGCTGTTGCGGCCACACTTACTTTATTAGCTGTTGAACCATATTTGCGATGCCCTGAAACATCCAAAAGCTGTTTATGCACGCAAGCTCTTCCTCTCATACTGATCCTGAAAGATGAATAATCTCTTGAGACTTAACTCCATTAGTGGGGTATGTGACAGAAATAAACGCCATTAACCCCTCTCTCCTCTCCACCCACCCCCTCTCACTGCAGCAGCTGAATTCCGTTACAGGAAATGGCCAAATTCAACAGCAGCTCTGCTCGAGACACCTCTCGCGACAATGCCCGGCGACCTCCAGCGGGTGACAGAGCTTGCTGGGAGTTGTAGTTCTTGGCGGAGCCTCTCCGGGTGGGGCGCGAGCCCAAAGCCCCCGGTACCTGACTACACTTCCCGGCATGCACAGCACGAGGCCCTCACGGCCAGCCGGGGTGGGCCGAGCTCAGGAATATGGCTTCCGCTGACATGACAACGATGATGGACTGAAAGCAGCTTCTCACCAAAGATAAAGGCAGAGGGCAAAACGCCACCATCTCTTCTGCGGTTAGTAGTCGTTCAATTACACGTTCCCTTGCCCTCCTCCCCCGCCCAAAAAAAAATAAATTTATGTATCAGGATCCAAACTGTGTCTGTGACATTTTCATCTTTCTTCAATTTTAAACCACGGCCTCTATAATGGATTGATATTTCCATGAACGTGATTTAATTTTTAAAATCATCCAGTTTGTAAATGGGCCAGAAGATATAATTCGAAAATGGAAAAAAAGTTACGTTCATAGATTCTGTTTTCTTAATTTGAATGTATCCATGCTATTACAAGTAAATAGATTTAAATATTATGGTATGGGTATTTGTGAATTGTAAATTTTTATGGATAGCAATGAACTTTAAGTATGTTGGTCCAAAGCAAGTGAATTAACGTCAATTTTTCGAAGATATCTTAGTTTTTATGTCTGACGTTTGAATATAACTATTGTACTTCATTTGTTATACATATTTGTGACCTTTAGTGTACGATTGAAACTACAAATCAATGGTTCGTTTTATTTAGATGTTTTGCTTAAAAACTGCAACTTTGTCCTGAGGTGAATTTGCCTGTTTACAATTTTAGTTCAGACTAAGCATTTCGTTGAGGAATAAAACTGTCCTGAAAAAGTGATATAAACATGAACTACAAAACTTAAGAATAATATTTGATTAAAAGAAGTTGCCAAAAGTACTCCTAAACCGGAAGGTGTGGAAAAAGGAAACATTTAGTGAAAACATGGGTTTTTTAAAGATGGAGACAGCAGAAATTATGAAGGGGAATAAGGAAATAAAGATATGAAGCAATGATTGGTATCTGTCTGCACAGTTGAGGTTTTGAGGAAACAAAGATCCAGTCAAATTGAGGAATTTAGAAGTACTAATATCAGTAAAGAAAAGTTTCTGGAAATGTCAATGAGACTAAGCATGTAAACTCCCTATGTCGCAGTGGTCACATCTTAAAGTTTTAAAAGAGCTTACTGCAGAAAAATGGATACTTTGATTTTGATCTTCCAGAATTCTTGAAATTCTACAGTTGTGACTGTGGATTGAAATAATCTGCTGAAGGAGAGAGAGACAAAATGGAGATCCATTGTACAGTTAGTGTGACATATAGGAAAAATATCAGGATAGGGTGGATAGTGAGAGCCTTTTTCCTCAGATGGTGATGACCAACACGAGGGGACATAACTTTAAATTAAGAGGTGGTAGTTATAGGACGGATGTCAGAGGCAGGTTCTTTACACAGAGGGTGGTGAAAGCGTGGAATGCCCTGCCTGCAGCAGTTGTGGACTCGCCTACTTTGGGGGCATTCAAATGTTTGGTGGATAGGCATATGGATGATATTGTAGTAGTTTAGGTTAGAGGGTCCACTGGCCAGCACAACATCGAGGGTCGAAGGGCCTGTACTGCGCTGTAATGTTCTATGCTGTATGCTCTATGAACCTATTATTAATGACATATTGACAGGGCACTTAGAAAATTACTTTGGTTCGTCAACACAGTTTTATGAAAACAAAATTGTATTAGATAATTTGATTGGAGCTCTTAATATATAAATGGCAAGATAGTTGAAAAGAAACCACTGGACATAGTATATTTGGAATATCAGAAGGCATTCAACGAGGTATCATACAAAGATTGTTCTGTAAGATTAGAGCTCACAGGAATTCTTTTTCCACAAAAAGCATTGAAAGCTAGTTGAATTTATTCAAGGCAGTTAGATTTTTGACAGACAAAGGAGTCAAGAGTCATTGGAGGGAGGAGAGAGAGACACGAAAGTGAAGTTGAGACATTACAACACGATCAGCCACAATCTTAATGAAATGCAGAGTTGGCTCGAAGGACTGAGTGATCTACTCTTGCTTCTGAATCCAATGCTTCTATTGTATGCACAATGTAGTATCAACTGGGAATTCACTTGTGTTCGATAAACAGACACCAACTGAAACTAGTTGTCTTGTAATATATCTGTCTATCCCTCCAACACTTCATGTGCAGTATTTGCAATTGATTGTGCAAATGTCAAACATCATACATGAGATGATATCAACCTAACTGTAAACGTGCATCAATGAAGCCATGGGAGATTCCATCAACCAGAGTTACATAAAAATTGACATCACTAAAGAAAATATTTGTAAATCGAAATAAATGCTTATAAAAGTGTTGGAAGATTGCCTAGTGTTATAATACTAGTCATCTGGTCTTCTGGAAGAGAATAATCATTGCTGGATGGTGAATAGCGTTATTGCTGCTGATTCTGCTCTTGCTGTTGTGGCCTGGGAAAGGGAGTGAAGGAGCCTGGGTGGAGAGACAGTTTGGTTTGGTTTGCTGTCGACTCCCAATATGAGGAGGAGGAGACAGAGGATGGAAGAGTCAATAATAAAGCAGAAGACTTTCACAACTTCTGATCAGAAGGTGGAGAGTATGAGGGGCCATCAGTAAGAGGTGATATTCGGTGCACTTTCATGAGCCCTGGTACTTGAGGTAGGGAATAAAAGAAGATGGAGGCTGGTAGATCATGTGGGATATGCTACGTGTGTGCATGCCCAATCCCTGGGTTTGGGACAGCTGGACCTTTTTTCTCATCAATAGATCTGGTCGAGAATTGTACCTGGGTGGCCAAAGACAACATCTTTCTTTACAGAGAAATCATCATGATCAGGGACAATCTTGGGATTGTCACCCACCCAACAAGTCGAATGCTGTGTGGTAACCACACCTCTGTACTCTCTCTTCATTGTGCATCATCCTTTTTCTATCTTTCTCTCTCTGTCTCAGAGGCAATCAACATGACTTTTAGTTATGTTGTAAATTTATTAATTTTTGTGTTAGAATACTCTAAAGAGAATGATCAACTCTCCCATTCTAGTCTAAAGACAGAATGGCTTTTCCTTTTCAGTGTCCTATTTAGATGAAGACGTACATTGAGAGATATGCCTGAGATTTTGGATGAGCATAGCTTAAAAAGTAGGAATGGACAAAATATGGCCTGTGGACTGGATCCAGCCCATATGTTACATTTGTCCAGCCGGCCATGATTACCAGACCAGTCTCTCGTCTTCCACTCTTAAAACAAAAACGAGATTGTTGCATTTTGATCAAAATAGTTATTAAACACAGTGGAAGCAATCATATGTGAGGGACTTCATTGGCAAATACTATATAACAGGAAAACAATGCATTGTCTGCATTCAGGGTACGGGCCTCTGATCAGTTGCTATTATTATATTGCTGATTGTAGCAGCCATTGGTTTAGCATGGGAGCCGCGTGAAAATTATTTATGTAGTTTTCAGTTTTGCATTTGTCACACTTCAGTTGAGGGATACAGTACAAATGATTTTTTTTTGTTTTTATTCGAATTCAATCAAATCAAGTCCAATTCAGAATCCCAACAAATTGAGACATTCCCAATCCAAGCTGACAAGACAGGGCTCTCACCACCTATGTTGGGCTTGATCTACATGACCCAAATTGATTGGAGTAGGCGTAGCACCTCCTCCAAGGCTCGATCTCATATGCATTTTAGTCAAAAGGCCGAGATGCCCTTTAAAAAATTGCTTCAAATGAAGCTAAAATGTAACCTAATGACTTCAACCAAGCAGAGCATGTCAATACTACACTTGATCTTAGTCAAAAGGCCGAGAAGCGATTGAGAAAAGGAGATGCTGAACGCCAAGTATTTAACAAGGAGTGGACTTCAAAATATTTCTTCACAGATGTGGCATAGAAAGCTGTGTACTTAATTTGCAAAGAAATATGTCACCATATTCAAAGGATACAACTTTAACTAACATTTCGAGAGATACAGGCAACCAAATATAAGAATTTGTCTGACAAAGAAAAAGCTAAACAATCGCATGAGATGGTTGCCCAAAATGAAAACAGCATAAAGCTTTTTACTGGACATAGAAAATAAAAGGCCATTCGGCCTTTTGTGCCTGCCCTGCCTACCCGCACCCACCCGCCATATCCCTTGATTCCTTTAGCTTCAAGAGCTATATATAATTTCTTCTTGAAATGACACAATGTTTTGGCCTCTACTACTTTCTGAGGTAATGAATTCCACAGATTCACCACTCTGGGTGAAGAAATGTACACCACAAGATGGAATTACCAAAGAGAGTTCCGACACAGCCCATTAAATGGCCAAAAACAGAAATACATTCCCAAAGGAGATTTCATCAAGGAATGTTTGCTTGACTCTGTTGCAATTGTATCCACACAACTGAATTCACTTTGAAAAAGTTTCACTATCAAACAAAATGTAACGAGATGTGTAGGAGAAATTTCAGAGATTGATTTGTTTTTGCAAATGAAAGGAAAAGATGTGGATATTCCTCAATTGAATGACATGATTTTATGTTTTCCATTGATGTCATGAATCCCATGAATGAAATGATTAATTTTATGGAAACATATAACTGTCCTTGAGATTTTTCTGCTGAATAGTTAGGGAACACATGATAGGATGCAGTCAAAATTATTAAATCACTGAAGGAAAATAGAGGGAAATTTCTCCTAAAAGCGTTAAAGGTTTCACAAGAATTAACCATGGATTAAAGGTTTCACATGAAGTAACCAGAGATCTAAACTAATTGCGTTATCAGTTCACTATACCAGATCATTGATCAAAATGCTATGGAATTATCCTAGTTACTGCTTGTCCCAGTTCAACCGCACCATGTTTTTCCTGCATGAATCAGCTCTATTTGCAAGCCTTCCATTATGGATAAAATTTTCATTGTTAGACTAGTAGTATAGACTGTTCTGATATCAAAATTATAAAGAGTGTTAGAGAAGCTATCTAAGCACTTTTTTAAACTTTATCGTTATTCAACTAAGCTCATAATGCAGTTGCTGTCTGTAGTATTGGTGACATGATATCATATTTTTCCAGGTGGTTTTGATCACTTTGTAAGCTTTGTAAAATTCAATATGTATTCCATAAAATTACTTCATAACATTGCACCCTATGAAGGCAGTCTGATCAGAATTGCTGACAGTACTCTCATAATATCATTAATTTATTATAGATTGTTAATCCAGCTTTTTTTTGACTGACCCTACCATGCCACTGATATTATACCTGAATTAGTTACTGCAGGTGGAATTTGTTAATTTGTGAATCTTTATACAATATCTCAACTGAAAATTTGTACGGTATTAAAGCTAAGTATATATACAACTGAAGCCTATATATAGCAGGACATAGGCTAGTAGCTTGGGCAGATAGATGGCAGATGGAATTCAATCCTGATAATGCAAGGTGATGCATTTCGGAAGAAAGAATGTAGGCGGAGGAATATGATAAAGGGTAGACCTATTAAGAGTATAGAATCGCAGAGGGACCTGGAGGTGCAGGTGAACAAGTCTCTGAAGGTGGCAGAGCAGGTGGAGAAGGTTGTGAAGAAAGCATATGGTATGCTAGCCTTTATAGGAACGGGTATAGAGTATAAGAGTTGGCCTTTAATGTTGCAGTTGTATAAAACGTTAGTTAGACCTCATTTGGAATACTGCGTCCAGTTCTGGTCGCCTTACTACTGGAAGGACAAAGAACAAAACAGCACGGGAAACAGGCCCTTCGGCCCAACGAGTCCGCGCCGCCATGAAGATTCATGGACGTGGAGACTCTGGAGAGAGTGCAGAGGAGGCTTACTAGGATGCTGCCTGGTATGGAAGGTCTGAGTTACGAGAAGAGGTTAGGCAAATTGGGGCTGTTTTCCTTAGAAAGACATAGACTTAGAGGAGATCTAAGGGAGGTGTACAAGATTATGAGGTATATAGATAGAGTAAACAGGGTTAAGCTTTTTCCTAGGATGGACTCGAATAGCACGAGGGGTCACGGGCTTAGGGTGAGTGGGGTAAGGTATAACTTGAATGTTAGAGGGAGTTTTTTCACACAGAGGGTGATGGGGGTATGGAACGCACTGCCAAGTAAAGTGGTGGAGGCAGGCACTCTGGAGTTATTTAAGAGATACTTAGATGGACACATGAACAGAATGGGAATGGAGGGATATAGAAAACTGATTCAAAATAGCCTTAGGGATCCCTGGGAAGTGTGTAAATAGTCAATGATATTGATGTATTTGTTTTTATCCTACAGGTACTTTAGTCTGCCTTGTTGTCTAACAAGGGGCATACACATGATGGGTCGTGAAAAGGCTGCTCTTGGATTTTTTTTCGAGAGTATCCTAGTGTTTCACGTTGTTAGTGTACGCTTGACCTGGACCATTTGATGGGCAACACGACAGCTCAGTAACTATCGCTGTGCTGAGTAGAGACATGGATTTGGGCCTGTGTCTGTGGGAGTTTGCGCATTCTCCCCGTGCTTGCATGGGTTTTCTCCAGGTGCTCCGGTTTCCTTCCACATCCCAAGATGTGCTCTTAAGCTGATTGGCAGAACAAATGCTCCCTAAATTGTCTCAAATTTGGTTTCAGTGCATAGATCTATAAACATAGACAGGGATCACAGGTAGAAGTGGGAACATCGAGGTGGCAGCGCGGGTTCATCGGGCTGAAGGGCCTGTTTCACATGCTGTTTTGTTCTTTGTTCTTTATATGAATTTTCTCAGCATTATTTGATGATGCTTTGTCTAAATGTTTAAAAACATATAGGTTCATTTAAGATGGGCTTGTAACTGTATTATGTAATGTAATTTATTCAATCACAACAATAAGAATATTGTTAAGAATACGAATTGGGCACTTCAGATTTACACATACATAAATTAGTTCTGAATATGAGTACAAATTCTAATTCTACAAAGTATTGATTGAATGAGAATAGCCACAAAAATAGTCAGTGTCATTTTGAATGAAGCTACATTTGTGCTATAACATAATATGAGCTTACTTATCTTTGTCTATATTAGTGAATCTAGATGCACCAGAATACCAGTAAGTGAAATTACTTAAAGCAAATAAGTTTGTGAATTCATTGTCAATGAAGAATACAACCTTTAAAGTGTAGAAGTAACAGTCATGTGTTATTTTCTTTTAAAGCAATTTCATGTTTGTTTAATTCCAACCTTGCTTCCTTTTTCCTCTAAACTATTGATTTGTGCTTGGAATATTTTGGTCATTGGCACCCTCTGATATTTCACACAACTACATTCTAAAATGTTTGAATCTATGAAATGAGCATTTACAACCTCTTTGATCAAGAGGAGAGAGCTAAACCTGACCCTGTCATCACCTGACATCTACAGTACATATTGGAACAATTTTCACTGGGTTTTGATCAAAGTAGGAACCCAAGCTAATTTTCTCTCAGCATCTCTCCAGTCCAGGAGGACTGAAATCAAATATTGCTACTGACTACAGTTTGAACTGATATCACCAACTCAACGTGGGCAAGGAATTAAGTCTTGGACCTTACTGATATTTAAAGATCAGTATCACAATGGAAAATGGATTTACGCAAATTATATTGAGGAGCCCCATGGTTTTTAATTTTCTTTCCTGGAGAATATAGTGCTAAAGTAATGACCATCACAGAGAAAGGGGAGTAATAAACCTGCTCCAACAAGTTCATTGCTCCAATTTGTACTGAACACTCTTTATCCGCCATTTCTATTTCCTGCACCTCCCATCATTATGGCTTTCGTGACTCCTCTGAATGAAATTGCTAACTCAATGTTAATTTTGTAGTCTTTGTATTATGGGCCCACACTTACCAGCAACTGTATTAAGACAGCTGAAAATAGGTTCATTTGCATTCTTATCACTAGCAGAGAAATCAGACTTCCATTCAATAAGCCAGAGCTGAATTTAAAACTAAGCTTCAAAGAAGAAAGAACATTGTCAACCAACTGCAGTTCCCTGCTCATTTTACATGGGCTGCTTGTATGATGGAAGCTTGGGTTTCAAATTTCATCTTTTTTGATTCAGATCCCAGTTGCAAATGGGAAACTGACCCTCCTAGTTTCTAGGGAAATGGAAACTAAAAGTACATTTGTTAGCCAAAACCTCTAGATAGACTGAACGTGGTTAAAACATATAAAGCAACACAGATAAATCCAATTTCAGTAGAAGTTGATGAGTCCAGTGGTTCAGGACAGACAAGCTGAAGAGGCTTGATCTTGAAGCTGAGAATAAATAAGTACACCTTTGCTGTAGTTGTTTCTGTTACTTGAAGATAAAGTTCGTTAACTTATACCATCCAAACCGAGTTGAGCAGGTCGTAAAATGTGTGCCATTTTTGGTGAAAACTGTGCCTGTAAAACTCAGGTTGGTTGTGCACTGCCCTCAGCTGAAGATCAGAGTAAATCCTAGAAGTAGAAAGACTGATTTTTTTAATGATGAAGACCAAGTTTTGAAGGACTTTTCTGACTGAGATTGACCTACAAGTTGAATGGACTGCTAAGCCAATTTTTAAGCTCTCTTCTAGTTGTATCTACGAATTAATGTGTAATTTATAGTTCGTAACCAGTATCAATTTGCCAGCGAATTGATTTAAAAGATGATTCTGTGTGTTGCTTTGAGTGACTATATTATAGTAAAATTTATTCTGTTTTCAGCTGGAACCTTGTGACTCTCTGTTTTTAGTAAATAACTAGGATTTCAGATTTCTTTAAGTTGTTGGTCTCTACTGAGATCATAATACTTGTTCAGTGTGCAAGTTGATAACAGTTTAATATTGTTTATGGTATATCTATAAGACAAGGAAATCTAAGGAAGTAGATAACAGTGCTTGCTATTGGCAAAGCTTATCAAACAGGCTCAACAGGTTCCTGATTATCAGATTTCTGTCTGCCAAGCAAAAGACTTGTGTATTGTGTGTATTCATATCTGCTACTTTATTAAAATATTATTTGTTGTAATTAACACAATGGCAGTATTGTTTTCTTGGTAATTGACACTGCCTCTGGTGGTCTCATTAAAAGTTTGAAAGTCACACCACTAGTGACGAAACAGGGAAGTCAAATCTTCAATTTGTACAAAGTGTTGTAAACAGTAGGAAATGAAAACAATGCCCTCTTTAGTAAGGTCTAACTTTCTTGTACAATTTGATTTCCGCAGTTACCATGGTCACAAAAGCGTCTTTGGATGAAGACGATGTTGGCTGGGGGCTTGGCATCTCAGAAAAGATGGAAAAAAGTAATGTTAACTGGGTAGACATTACTAAGGAATTCAAAGATTGCTGTAAAGGTAAATCCATTGATATCGTAAGCAACTTTTACAACGGAAAATAAATAAACATTTCTTTCAATTTACCTTTTCCTTTCCCCAGAATATGTTCTGCCAATTTACTGCTTCTATCTCGTCTCTCTTTTTGTCTGACCAGAAGCTCTTAGTTTTATTTTTTATTGATTGTTCTTGAGATGTGAAGCATTACTGACAATGGCAGCATGCTGGTGAGCCACTTTCTTAAACTACTGTAGTCCATGTGGCATAGGTAAACCCAAAATGCTGTTAGGAAGGGATTTTGATTCAGCAACAGTGAAGGTCACTAATAGTTCCAAGTAAGGAGGATATGTGCTTTGAAGGGGAATTTGCAAGTGCTGGTATTCCCATGCATCTGTTGCACTTTTCCTTCCAGATGTAGACCTAATCGGTTTGAAGGAAGATGTCAGAGAAGTTGTAGCGAGTTTCTGTAGCACGCCTTTTAATGGTACACACTGCTGACATGTGTGCTCATAGAGAAAGTGCATGTTATTGGTGGTGGATGAGATAGCTTAAACTAATTGAAAGTTTTATTTTCTTATAGTTTGCTGGGATGCTATATAAAATGAGTTATGCACTGTGAGCACAATTCCTCGTGACAAATGGGAACAGGTTTGCAATGTCACTCGGTGAATATATTCCCCAGTGCAGTAGCCTTGCTATTAGAGAAGAGTAGAGGACCTATTATCTGGACCTAGCCGTGTACCTGATTTTAGAGCATTTGATGTTAACACTGAGTGACATCCCTTACATTTAAGAGGGATTTCTTGTTTAAAATAGAAAAAAGACCTATTGTAAAGATTTGATATTCAAAGCGTTTTATGTTCAAAGTTTAAATATTGGCTTGATTGCATCAGCAGTTTTATCTCCCTTGCGGTCTCTGTAGTAAAATGTCAAGCTATAACCTTTAGCAAGCACATGTTGCACTTGATGTGCATTTACGCAAGTTTACTGTCATCCAAAGTTGTTTCAGCAATGCTAAACCTGTATATTGTAAATCTAGAATTAAGGCTTGAACTGGTTTTCAACTGGATTGAGAAACTATCCAATAGGTGTCTTTATTCTGGTGTCAAGTGAGGCTCTGATCTGGATTCATACGTGTTTACTCATAATAGTGCCATTAGTGCTGAGAAATACCAGTTTGAAATTTTAAGTTTTTAGTGGTTAAATTTGGAATGACATTGTGCATCATAATGCATTTTCAGTAAGAGAAAATTTTTGCATTTTATTGTAAAATATATGTATCCTATAGTGAAATAAACTGAATTTAATCTCTTTGTATTACTTTAGAACTTAAGTTGGGTGAACTACTGCATGACAAACTGTAAGTATGGCAGCATTTTTAATTGACCAGAAAAATCATTTTAATTACTTTAGCTCCAAGTAAAAAAATAGAGCCAATCATTATTCTTGCGAGGGTGGGGTTAAGAAGACGCCTTTCTTTATTTCACTAATAATACCAGTCACAACAATAAAAAGTATCACTTATTAAACTGTCTTTAAGATTACTTGAAATCTATTCCATTGGTGATCATTCTACTACATTAAAGAATATGATAGAATTTTTTGATGACAATAATGTGAAAAATTGTAATTCAAAGTGTTTATGGAATGTTTCCCATAGGTTTGGCCTATTTGAAGCAATGTCTGCAATTGAAATGATGGACCCAAAGATGGATGCAGGAATGATTGGAAACCAGGTTAATCGTAAGGTGCTCAACTTTGAGCAGGCTGTCAAGGTTAGACACTTAAGTTCAAAACAGGTTCTACCATAATTTTGATTAATATATTAACATAATTCTCAAATTTGCTATTTACAGTTTACTCACAAAATATACTTTCTAGCCCCCTTTATCTTGATAGCTTGCAAAAAAACTGGGTAAATGTTTTTATTGGCAATAAGATGTTAATGTTTTGCAAAAAAAGTAGATGTTTTACTGAATGAAAAGAAAAACACATTTGAAATTCATCTCTTTTTTCTTGGTTAATTCTGTGAAAGATGTAGTAATGTATATGATTTTTAACCCAGCAACCTTGAACCCAGAATTTTGGATTTGTTGAAATGAAGGAAATATCTGAACAACAGGGAAATGTTTGGGGATAAGCATTTTTTGTTTAGAACTTTTAAATCAGCCTTTTTCAGTCCAGCCTGTTTCCTGACTGAAACCTGGCCATTTCTGAAAGGTGGGCAAACAACCATCCTGTTCCAAAGAGGTGGGGTTTAACCTGAAAATTAAGCTCGTGCGTCATTTTGAAAATTATACTTTTGGAATTTAGTCACCATCTGTCTGATGTCCCCAGGAGAAGACTTGACAGATTCAGGACATAAGTGCCTGTAAACGAAACTGCTGGTTGCAGTGTCTGCCTGAGGACTTCTGCAATCAGGTAGCCTGAGACTGCCAACCACACTCCCACCACAATCAGTCCTCCAATCATACCACAGATATTCAGCCTTTGATTTTCTTTTTCCACTCCAGTCAGCCTTCTAAGCTCCCCACACCAGATCTCTTATCTCCTCCTTCACCAGATTGACTGTCTCCTAAAACTTGTAGAAAAAAGTCCAAATTACAGATTCCCTACAATTTTCTGACCAGCCAGTTTCCTGTGGGTCAGGTAAAAACTTTCTCAAAATTTCCTGTCACTCCATCATATTTGATGATTAAAATTACTTGTTCAAGGCAATTAACTCAGCAGTACCACGATAGAATTGGATGAATAATTGGGACGCTATGTTCTGTATCTATAACATAGCTGAATGTTGATCAGTTCAAACTTTTTTGAGTTTGACAACTATTTTTAAATTCATTTTTGGGTTGTGGGTGTTGCAGGCTAGACCAGCATTTAATGCCCATCCCTAGTTGCCATTGAGAAGAAGGTAATGAACCGCCTTTTTGAATTGCTGATGTCCTTGAGGTGTAGCTATGTCTACAGTGCTTTGAAGGAGAAAGTTCCTGAATTTTGACCTAGTGACAGTGAAGGAATGGTGATGTATTTCTAAAGGGAACGTCCAGGTGGTGGTGCTTCCATCTATCTACTGCTCTTGTCCTTATAGATGATTGTGGTCATGGGATTGCAAGGTGCTGCCGAAGGAGCCTTGGTGAGTTCCTACAGTGCATCTTGTAGATGGTATACATGGCTGTACTGTTTGTCAGAGGTGGAGGAATTGAATGTTTCTGGAAAGAATAGCAAATGCACGGGTTGCTTTGTCCTAGTTGGTGTCAAGTATTGTTGGAGTTGCACTCATCCAGGCAAGTGGAGAATATTTTGTTACACTGCTGACTTCTGCCTTGTAGATGGTAGACAGGATTTTGGAGGGGTCAGGAGCTGAATTACTCGCAACAGGATTTCTAGGCTTTGATTTGGTCTGGTAACCACAGTATTCATATGGATAGTCCAGTACAATTTTTGGTCAGTGTTAACCCCCAGGATTTAATTTGATTTGATCTGATTTATTATTGTCACATGCATTAGAATACAGTGAAAAGTATTTTTTTTGCACGCTATACAGAAAAGTCATATACATAGGGAAGGAAAGGAGAGAGTGCAGAATTTAGTGTTACAGTCATAGCTAAGGTATAGAGAAAGATCAACTTAATGCAAAGTAGGCTCATTCAAAAGTCTGATGGTAGCAGAGAAGAAGCTGTTTTTGAGTCAGTCGTACATGATCTCAAACTTTTGTATTATTTTCCCAATGGAAGAAGGTGGAAAATGTTATGCCTGGGGTGTGTGGGGTCCTTGATTATGCTGGCTGTTTTTCTGAGGCAGCCGGAAGTGTAGACAGAGTCAATGGAATGGAGATTGGTTTGATTGATATGATGGGGCTTAGTTCATGACCCTTTGTAGTTTCTTGCTGTCTTGGACAGAGCAGAGCCATTCCAAGCTATGATACAACTAAAGAATGCTTTCTGATGCGTCTGTAGAAGTTCATGAGAGTTGTAGCGGACATGCCAAATCTCCTTAGTCTCCTGAGAAAGTAGAGACTTTGGTGAGCTTTCTTAACTGTAGCGTCGGCCTGGAGGGATCAGAATAGGTTATTGGTGTTCTAGACACCTAACACCTGAAGCGCTCAATCATTTCTACTTAATCCCCATTGATGTAGCCCTCCACTACACTTCCTGAAGTTTATGACTATCTCCTTTACTTTGTTGACATTGAGGGAGAGATTATTGTCATCACACCAGTTCACTAGGTTGTCAATAGTAAAACATCAGAATCTTGTTTCAAAGAACAAAACAGCACGGGAAACAGGCCCTTTGGCCCAACGAGCCCGCGCCGCTATCCCGATGTTCCCACCTCTCAATCCCTGTCCATGTTTATAGATCTATGGATTAAAAACCAAATTTGAGACAACTTAGGGAGAATTTGTTTTGCCAATTAGCCTAAGAGCACATCTTTGGAATGTGGGAGGAAACCGGAGCACCCAGAGAAAACCCACGCAAGCACCCACAGACACAGGCCCAAATCCATGTATCTGCACAGCACAGCGATAGTCACTGAGCTGCCATGTTACCCATCAAATGGTCCAGGTCAAGCATACACTAACGACGTGAAGCACTAGGATACTCTTGAAAAAAAAATCCAAGAGCAGCCCTCTCACGACCCATCGCGTGTATGCCCCTCATTAGACAACAGGGTGGACCAAAGCACCTGTAGGATAAAAACAAGTACATCAATATCATTATCCATTTACACACTTCCCAGGGACTCCCAAGGCTCATGATCCCTATTTTAAATCAATTTTCCATACCCTTCCATTCCCATTCTGTTCATGTGCCCGTTTCCAGCAAGAAAAGGTTTGAAAGCTTGAAACTGTATCCATGTATCCAGTGAAAATACATGTTGTAGCTTCATATCCTTTTTAAGTAGCTAAATACTTAGAGTACTAAATTTGATTTTTGTTTCTTACTGAAGGATAAAACAATTACAATCAAGGGTCTGACCTTACCTGAACTTATAGGTATAATGGACACATGCTTCTGCTGCTTGGTAAGTTCAGCATTTTGGATAGTTTTTAATTGCAAGCCATTTCAGAATCATAGCATTTTGCAGTCCATTTATCCCTTCTGTCATATTTTTCACTATTTAAGGCACCTATTCTAACCTCGGTTTCCTGTTAGTCACCATACGTTTTTAATATTCTTCTTTTTCAATATCAATCCAATTTCTTTTAAACTAACTTACAGAATCTACATCTATACTGGTTTTTGGAAGAGAATTCCATATTTTAACTCTTCTGTGTGAAAAATGTTTACAACCTTCTTTTGATTTTTTTGTTGTAATAATTTGGTGCATTTATACTTGCTAACTGGTACAAATAATTAAGGTTCCTTATTATATTCCTTCTTAATCTTTAAAAGCTCTCTCGTCGTTCTTTAATATTATCCGTTAATGAAAAAAATATTACTCATATTGTGTCTTTATAAGAGTAACATCTAACCTGTGGTAACATTCTAGTTAACCTCAGCTACATTTCCATTATTTATAATACTTCAAATGGTATCCAGAATTACACATGACCTGTACTGTAGAATTGTATGCAAATAAAGCTGGCTCATAGAACTAAAAACTATATTTAATACTGACCAAATAGGAGTGCAGAAAAATTGAAGAATTCATCCAGTAACTCTTCTCGTATGCATTTTCTTCTTACTTTAAAATGACACAATTGAAAGCATTTTAGTTTTACCACAATTTCAGGAGAATTTGACTCATTTAGAAATTTCTAATAAAGTGAACAGGTGTAAGTTAACAAAACTTCATCAAAGTTGCAACTTATTTTGAGAAGTTCATGCTAAATTAGATATTTGAAAGTCCTACAAAAACCCAATCTGGTATAAAGTATTTTTAAAACTGCAGTTTTTGTTCAGGACAACGTGCTTTGCATTTTCAGTTGATTTTTTTAACCGGTCAAATTATAAATACATTCTCGTCACAATCGATGAGCTGGTTAACAGATTGAGGAAAAAAGTGAAAGGCTTGAAAGTGCCACAATGTTGATTTGAATTATACTTTTTATATGATGCAATATTTTATAGTTGTTGAAATGAGACTCTCAAAGGGGCAAAATCCCTTTTATTAATTTTAGGTAGCTCGTAGAATTTCTTCACTGCCATTTCAACTACTCATTAAATATTGAACAAGTCAGTTGGTTTGCAAGATAAGGGTAATAATTCATGTATTTGATGTTTGTTTTGTCTACATGGAAAAACATTTTTAATACAAAGCAATTTGATGTTGCCAGTAGTAAATAACATTTTGAATTGGAATCTTAACTCCGTAGTTTCTTCTCACAGATAACATGGCTAGAAGGGCATTCTTTGGCGCAGACAGTCTTCACCTGTCTTTATGTTCATAATCCAGACTTAATTGAGGATTCTGCAATGAAAGCTTTTGCTCTGGGTATCCTAAAGATCTGTGACATTGCCAGAGAAAAAGTTAATAAAGCAGCTGTTTTTGAAGAGGTAAGTGGAGGAGAAGAAATAGCAATGCAAGTTATTGAGCAAATGTGGCTATAGTTTTGGGTTATTTTATGAAGTTTTGTTTATGTTCAAAGTATAAGATGCAAAGAAGCAAGTTTACTTTCAAAAAAACAAAATATTGCGGATGCTGGAAATCTGAAATAAAACCGAAAATGCTGGAAATGCTCAGCAAGTCTGATGGCACCTTGTGGAGAGAGAGTTAACTTTTCAGATTGATGTCTTTCTGACTGGGAACTGTTAAGAGTTGCAATAAGTTTTGAACACCTTCATAGCCACATCTCCTTCCTCATCAACTGTGTCCAGTGCCAATTTATTCCAAGTAGGTTCCAACTGATATTTACCTTTCATGTTTTGGGTCCATCTGTGATTACAGATAATAGCCAGATATTCAGCATTCCTCAAACAGCTATACTCACCACATTCCAAAATCCACACAATGCTATTTGAAGCTTGCTTGCCCTCAACCTCTTTCTTAACAGAATCTACACCAGTCTCCTGACTCATTGTATCATCTTCTGTCATCCACCACCTCCAGTGTGATGTCACTATCAAGCATATCTTCTTTGCATTCTCCTTTCAATATTGAAGGAATTATTCTTACTATAACACCCTAGTGCACTCCTCCACCACCCATAACATCCCTCCCCTTCCCTTCACATTTTTCCATGCAGGAGATGCTCCTTTACATCCTTTTTTCTCACTGTCCAAGACAAGCTTCCTTCCAGGTGAACCAGCAATTTACTTGTGTTTTTCCCAATTTAGTTTACTGCATTTGTTGTTCACAATACACAATAGATCCTCAAGATGGGGGACACCAAATGCAGATTGGCTGACATATTTTTAGTACACCACCATTCGGTCTGCAAGTGTGACCTCGAGACTCCAGTGACCTGACACTTTAATGCTCCAATGTGCTTCCACTCTAATCCCTTGTCCTCAGCATCTAAGGTGCCTCTGATGTCAGGGAGCCTGTATCACCTGATCACCGTGCAGGTGCTGACGTCGTATTTAAAGGGCATCTGGCCCTGTATTAGAATTGGAAATTGTCTTGCCGGCTTTTTAAAAAGCTTTGCAGCTTAAGTCTCTAGCTTCTGAATCTCTGTTGCTCAAGCTAGGAAAGCTCAGGAAGGTGATTCCTCTGCTATTTCACAAGATCATTCGGTGACATCAATGAGGGTTCAATTGAGGCCTGTGCTGTTGTCCTTCAGCCAATATATCCCCTCCAACACAAAAGATGAATAAGGAGAGGCTGGAAGATTCCCATGCTGCCAATATCTCCGTATCCTTGCAGGCTGCCTCTTCAGTGTCCTCCCATTAAAAACTTGTGCTGGTTAGCTACATTGACGTGCTAAATTCCCCCTCAGTGTATTTGAACAGGCACTGGAGTGCAGCAACTAGGGGATTTTCACAGTAAATTCATTGCAGTGTTAATGTAAGCCTATTTGTGACATTAACAAATAAATTAAACTAAACTAAACTATTGTACTCAGAACATTCTAGAAGCCTACCTGTAGAAGAAACAGCTCCAAATGTGTCAATAACCTGGGACCTGCAAGTTGTTAAACACTAACAAACTGTTCATGGGATCTCCAGAGGTCTCTAGCTCACAGATGTGAGTTTCAATTCTATACATTCCATGTGATTTCAAGAAACAACTGAAGATACTGTAATTGTTCAAGAGACAGAATAAATCCAACATGGCTAATTACCACTCCATCACTCTATTCTTGATAATGAGTACAATGATGGAAGGGGTCATCAACAGTGCTGTCAAATGGCACATCTGGCAATAATCTGCTCAAGGATGCTCAGTTTGGGTCCTGCCAGGTCACTGACCTCGATTCAGCCTTAGTTCAAACATGGACAAAAGAGTTGAATTCCAGAGGTAAAGTGGGAGTGACTGCCCTTAAAATCAGACAGCATAAGACTGAATGTGGCATCAAGAAGCCCTAGCAAAATTAAAGTTGATGGGAATCAGGATAGGTTTCCTCTGCTGGTTGGAGTCATACTTGGCACAAATGAAGATGATTGTGGTAGTTGGAGGTGAATCATCTCTTTCATAGGACATCACTGCAGGATGTCCTCAGGCTTTGCCGTAGGCCTAGCCATCTTTAGCTGCTTCATTAATGATCTTCTTTCCACCATAAGGTCAGAAGTAGAAATCTTTGCTCAAGATTGCACAATGTTCAGTACCTTTTGTGACTGCTCAAATACTAAAGCAGTCATAACTAAATGCAGCAGGACTTGGATAGTATCTAGGCTTGGACTGACAAATAACAAGTATCATTCGTGCTACATAAATGCCAGGCAATGATTATCTCCAACAAGAAGGAATCCTTTGGCATTCAGTGGCATTGCCATCTCTGAATGCACCACTATCAACATTCTGGAGGTTAATCTTTAATCATAAATTGAATTGGACTAGCTGTGTAAATAGTTGCCAGAGCAGGTTCAGAGGCAAGGAATGTTGCAACAAGTATTTCACCTGACTCCCCAAAGCTTGTCCACCATTTACAAGGCACAAGTCACTGCCTGGATGAGTGCAACTCCCATAACACTGAAGAAGCTTGATACCATCCAGATCAAAGTTGCCCACTTGATTTGGTTGTTCTTCCACAAACATGCACTCCCTCCACCACTGATGAACAGTGGCAACACCTACATGATATATTCTAGAACCTCCTTAAGCAACACCCTCTAAATCATGAATATTACTATCTAGAAGGACAAAAACAGCAGATATCTGGGAACACCGCATCTGGAGGTTTTCCTCCACATCACTCACCATCCTGACTTGAAAATATTTTGCCATTACTTCGCTGTCACTGGGTTAAAATCCTGGAACTCTCTCCCTAACAGCACCGTGGGTGTACCTGCACTTCCATTTCCTATTTGTTGTCTTCCCACTGCTTACGTAATCATACGGTTTTCCTGCTGTTGGGGTCAGATGTGCAGCCTCTTATCCGAGTCTTCATGCCCAATTGCCATATTCCCGCTTCCAGCAGGCTCCACAGAATCAACCCCATGCTTTTACTTCAACAGATGCTGTATGACTTGCTAATTATTTCCAGTATTTTCTGTTTCTAAAATGAATTAATATAACTTTAAAAGATATGATTAATACAATGTTTGATTCTCAAACAGGAGATCAGAATACCTAATATCTAATTACTGAAGCACAGAATTTTTGTAAGGAGTGACTTTGCCTGTCAGAACTTTTATTTATTGAAGGATTGAATCAAATCAGAACTTTCCTTTTGAATTGATCAAGTTAGATTATACATGCTAAATCCGTTCTTAAATTGATATTGTACTGTGCCAGGTTCTTAATTTTGGTATTTCAGTCTGTACTGATTTTTGTTTTAATGATGGCAGACTTGTAACTGTCCATCTTGCACCATCTGCTGTATCCATTTTGCAGAGTAAGATAAAATATGTGGGAGGTAAGCTGTTTTGTTCCTAACGGTGAAACTAAATAACAGAAGTTAGATGAACTGAAGCCTCTGTGTTTCTACCTTGTGAGGTTTATGTTGTTTTTATCCATTCCAACAACTGCCTCAGTAAAATAAGCTGCACTTAACTTATCTTGTTAATTTGAACACTGGCCCTGAAATGTGGCACCAAGTATTCGTATGTCAGTTTGTCTCCCTCTCTGATTTTACTTTCCTTTCTATTCCTTTTTTAATTCTCTTCCACTCTTTATTCCCCCTACTTTTTCTCTTAATCATTTCTCACTTGCTTTCGGTGCTTTTTAACCTTTCTCTCCCCTCTCTTCGCTTCCTTTTTTTCTTTCCTTTCTTTTACTGTCATACATTCTGGTATATTTCTACTTTGTGTTCTTTCATATTTGTCTCCACTTATGTTTTTTCTATATTTCTTTATCCTTTCTTATTCCTCAGCACAGCCAGATAGTCAGGCAGAGAAGGATAAAACTGGAGCTTTTATTTATAATCACACCAACCATAGATCACAGCATACAAGACCGCTCCATTTTCAATGCCAAAGCTAATTTTGCATTTACTTGCCATATTGATCCCCTTTTCAGCTACAAGATGCTAGACTCCATAGTCAGCCTTAATTTTTCATCCTGGAATTACATGTTTTACCTTACCTTGTAAGTTGGCGCATAGAATCAAGCAGTGAAACGGACTGTGTGAGTGAGTTTAAGACAACATTGAACATTCAACACATGGCATGATGGGTGACAAGCAGAAATAGGGCCTCCAGCAAAAGAAATGAAGTATGAAGCTACTTTCAAGCAAAATTGTAATATTTGCTAAGTCACCAAATAACTTTGTAGGAGGGAGTTTGGTCTAGATGAAAAACTGGTGGGAGAATGGAAAAGGGATCCATTCTGAAGAAGATGCCCGAGACAAAATGCCATCTAGATGAGCCACATGTCTGATCTTGAGAAGTATTTATCAGAGTGGGCTCTGGAAAATTGTTGGAATGGTTACATCATCACCAGAAATGCAATGTGTATTTATTCATTTAACTGGGGCAAATCTAACCTTGAGTCCAATAAATTTTTAATTCAACAGTTAGTTGGCCTAGCTGTTTTATGGAACAGATTAATCCACTGTTGCAGCAAAAGATCAAGATTGCTTAGAGATTACCAAAGTACCTCTGTCAATATTATCAGTTTCCAGTGATGCATCATCAGAAAGCAGCAGAAACATGAGTACCATTAAGTCACATTGGCGACAAAGAAATAACACTCACATTGTGATCAGGATATCCAACATCTGTTGTTCTTCTTTTGGATGTGTGGTTCAACAGGTTATTCAAGGATCATGTTTATGCTAAATGGAATAGGTCAATAGTTCATGGAGAAGAAACCTTCACAGTGTGAAAATATGCATGCTGCTCCACTTGATTTTTTGTGTGATATTGTTATTAAATCATAGAATTCATAGAATCCCTACAGTGCAGAAAGAGGCTATTCAGTCCATCAAGCCTGCACTAACTTTTAGACAGAGTTTCTTATGCATTTCCTCTCCCCTGCTGTTGCCCATAGCCACAAGTTTATCATGGCTAATCCATCTAGCCTACAGATTTTAGGACACCAAGGGTTTGTTTTTAAGCATGGCCAGTGTACCTAATCTGCACATCTTGGACTTTGGGAGGAGTACCCTGAGGAAACCTTGTAGACAAGGAGAAAATGTGCAAACTCCATACAGTCACCAAAGTCCAGACTTGATCCTGGATCCTCAGCACTGTGAGCAGCAGTGCTAACCATTGTGTCATCATGCCACCAAAGAATATTATTGGTGTTCCAATGTTATCAGATTGTTCAAAATGCAGAATATCCAATTCAGTGAATGGAGAGGAAGATGATGTGCTATGGAGGGATGATTCTCAAAATAAAAGCACCACGTCTCATCCAAAGTAAGATCTTTCAATGATGCCGTAGCCAAGGTAATTCAGAATGAATTTAATGAACTTTGCACTGGATGACGAGGATGAGGATGCTAAAATGCTGTAATTGTAGTTAACAACGTCTTTGTACAAATAATAAACCTGTGTCACAAACTAAAATATCCTAACTGTTAAGTTTTTATCATGATTCAAAATGTTGACAAAAGAACATGGGTGTTGGCAGGCATAACCATTTTGTTTCTAGTCTCCTTTGTCATTAAATAAGATCAAGGCTGATCTGCTTGTGATCTCAGCTCCATTTCTCTTCTGCCCTCCACAATACCTTGACTCCCTTATCTATCAAAAATCTATTAACTCAGTCTTGAATAAATTTTAAAGGCACAATCAATTCCTTTCTGGGGAAGAGAATTCCACATTCTAAAGACCTTCGGAAAAATAATTGTCCTCAAGTCTGTTTTAAAATGAAGACCTCTTATTCTTCAACTACATCCCTAATTTTAATCTCCCCCCAAGTGGAAACATCCTGCAGATATTCACCCTATCAAGAACCCTCAAGAATGAACTGGCTTCAATAAAATCACTTCTGATTCTGCCATACTCCAGTAAGTACAGGCATAACCTGTTCAACCTTTCCTCCCAGAAATTAAGTGAACTTTCTCTGAACTACTTCTAAAGTAGTTTTTTTTTAATTCATTTCTGGAATGCGGGTTACTGGCTAGGCCAATTGGCTAAGGACACCAAAACTGAACACTATACTCAGATGTGGTCTTACCAAGGTCCTGTTTAACTGCAGTAAAATATCCCTATTTTCATATTCCATTCCCCTTGCAATAAATGCTAACATTTTATTTGCCTTCTTAACTATTTGCTGTAATGGCATACTAACTTTATGATTGTTTATGATGACACCCAGATTCTTCTGTACACTGAGTTATGCAATATCATTCCAATCAAATAGTGTACTTGTTTTTCTATTCTTGCCAAAGTAGATAAGTTCACATTTGTCCACATTATACTCCATTTGCCAAGATTTTACCCATTCATTCAACCTGTCTACATCCCTTTGTAGATTCTCTACCACTTCTTGACAACTTATTTTTCTACCCATCTTGATGTCATCAGCAAATTTAGCTATCATGTATTTGATCCCTTTATCCAAGTCATGGATTGTAAAAAGTTGACGAGCCAACACAGTTCATGAATCTGAAAATTACCCATTTATCCTTATTTTCTTGCTACGTGTTAGCTGTTTTTTTTGTCTGTGCTAATACGTTACTCCCTATGACATATGCTCTTACATTGTGTTAGTAACCTTTGATGTGGCACCTTATCAAATGCCTTTTGGAAATCAAAGTACATCAAATTTGCTATTTCCCCTTTGTCCAATTTGAATGTTGCTTTGTTAACGGTGCCACACATCTTATCAGAGTTTATACTGGACATTTAATTCAAACCCTGTGTTTGAAAGGATTTTTGGAGGCTTCAAGATTTGACTTATGCAACGCAATCTGTGGTACATTTTTTCTCTTTTATGGAACGTAAGTGAACTTCTAGTTAATGCCCACCATTTGCAGCCAACTATACATGGTTTTAGTGTAATGCCCTATATTCTGCACAATTGTTGTCCTATTTCTTTTTAAATATTGTTGCTTACTGTTAAAATCTTAAGTTATCCATGCTGCAGTTGCATCAGAATTGAGCACTACAAAAATTATCAGAATTTTGCTTTTTAGTTACCATTAAATTCTAGCGCTAATGACCATCTCTGTAATGTTGTTTGTTGATTTATTCCACTACAAGTAAGTTAATTGAGGGATCAGTGATCACTCTTAGAACTTTAGAGAAAGAAACTTCAATCTTCCAACAAGATATTGTCTCTACCAATCACTTGGTGATTTATTTTTGCTTCTGTTTGTATTTTCAGGAGGATTTCCAATCAATGACTTATGGCTTCAAAATGGCCAATAATGTCACAGATCTGAGAGTTACAGGTAACCATAATTTATTTTATATAAAACAGCATTATTTCTTAAAAAGCAAAATGCTATGGATGCTAGAAATCTGTAATAAAAACAAAATGCTAGAAATATTCAGCAGGTCTGGTGGCATCTATGGAGAAAGAAACCAAATTGACGTTTTGAGTTGAATAGGCTTCACAACTGAAGGAAGGTAGAAGTGTTTGTGGTGTTGAAAGCTGAGAGGGAAAGAACAAAAGAGGAGGTTCAGGAAAGGGTAGAAGGTGGGAGAGATTAAATGATAGCAGTCATGGAAGGCAAAGGAAACGGGAATGGTTGTGGTAATGAAGCAAAGCATTTTTCCAGAGTTGCTGTGAATGGCCAAACACTGAAGAACTGTCCAAGATCAAAAACACAGACAGGAATCATGGTAAAAGTGGGGACATTGAGGTGGTGGTGCGGGCTCATTGGGCCAAAGGGCCTGTTTCCCATGCTGTTTTGTTCTTTGTTCTAAAAACATGAAAAATAAGATTCAGATCGGCGCATGGCAAAAAAAAATCAATATTGGAGAGATAAATGGCCTCCTTCTGCACTGTAGACATACTATGGTTCTAACAGTGCAGGCATAACTAGGAACCATGTGGGTATCTATAGCCACTTCTTTATTTGGAGGAATTAAGATAAGATAAAGGTGAAATTGTTCAATGAGAGAACAAATTCAGCCAGGCAAAGCAGGATGAGATTGACTTTGGAGGCATGGAAGATCCTGCTAGCAGGAAGGACTGGAAAATCCTGCCCATAGTGCACAGGCAACTTTCTCCTTCACAAATGCTTTTACTGTGTGAATCAACTCTGAGCTCAATTTCCTTAAGTTACCTTAGTTACTGCAAATACAGTTGCTGTGGCTCGCATTGGTATTCACCAAGTACTAAACACTGCAGCTGCAACAGATTCAAACTGGACTACCAAATTTATTATATTTTATTAATTAGGTTTCAATTTTGAACTCTGCCTTAATTGAGCTGAATTCCAAAGTCAGTGCTCTGTCAAACCCATACTGTGCCCACCTACCTTCCATGTGACTTATTCCATGTATTAGCAAAAATTGCCCTGTATTTATAGCTTGAGTTCCAAAGACCTGAGTCAGGCCCTGCTGGCTAGGAATCTAGTTCAAACTAATTGTTGAATTAACCAATTGTATGGTTGCCATTAGCAGACAGCTTGTTAACCATTGACTAGGACTGAAAAAAAGACTACAAGCTAGTGTTATAAATGAAGTTCAGTGGCAAATGTTCTAAAATTATTAGAAGTTGTTACAGTAGTTTTATCCACACTTGAGATAGCAATTTACAATAATATTAAATATGTATATTTGATTTGTTTGTGTCTTAATCCTAATTTGAAAGTGGAGAAATAAATGTCACATAGAACAAAGTTGCTATTGTGACAAGCAGTGAGTAATGTGGAATTACTTTTTGGGGTATGATTTGTAAGACGGGAACCTTTTAATTTGTTGAAATGCCTATTTATCTACTCTGTTTTCTGAAATTTTTATTAAAATCTATTTCCAGGCATGCTAAAAGATGTAGAAGATGATCTGCAAAGAAGAGTGAAGGTACCATGTTAATATTGTGTGCTACTGTTCTTCTGTTAAAAATCAGCATTTATATGTATCATAACTTTATGACTTGTTTCTGTGCTTTTGGTATAAAATGTATTTATATTTTAGTCATGGTTCTGATTGTTTATTTCATTGGAGAAATTTAGAATTTTCATTTTATCAATTAATGTAAAAGAAACACTTCTGCTGCATGTTTTACAATTCTGTTTTCTTTCTTCCCCAGAGTACTAGAATTCGACAAGGGGAAGAGCGTAATCCAGAGGTTGAGCTTGAAGTAAGAATACGTCTGTCTTTAAGTTGAATTCATCATGTAAATTTTCTTATATGATACTTTTGTATCCAAACTCACTAAAATAAATTGATTCTGGTCTCAGATATTTACAAGCGAAGTATTTTCCACCTTTAAAATAACTTTTTGATAGAAGCAGAACAGATCCTCACTGATTACAACAACTGCACTGTGTACATTATTCACTTCAGAATGTTTTGATGCATCTTGTTAAAATTCATTTCATATCAGATTTATACTTGAGCCCCACCCCTATGTTGCCCACTCACCTTGCCTATCCTATGTCAGGAGGCATGATTTACCAAAACCAATGTGTAAGAGAAAAAAGTTACAAAGAAAAGAGAGGAGAATATACTTTCTTAGAGTAATGCAGACTCTCGCAGTAAAATTAACTTTTGTTAGAAATTTATTTGCAGCTATTCAAAAAAATGGGTAAAATTTAAGGACAAGGAGATGACTAAAGTACAAAATACTTATGCAAAAGTGTGCCTAATCTGTTACCCAAATTCTGTGCCATAATTTTTTAAGATGACTTTGAAGAAATGATTTATACTTGAAAACTCATTTGGGAATGTAATTGGTGGCATTCATTTAAGTAAAAAAAGAGAAATGCAATTGAGAAAATCTGTTTTGACTTTTAGTTAACATAGTTATTAAAATTCTAATGTGATTTCTTTTAATATTTCAGCATCAACAATGTACAGCAGTTTTCAGCAGGATAAAGTTTACTCGATTATTATTGACTGCCCTGATTGCTTTCACTAAGAAAGAGGTGAGACACATCCTTTGTGGAAGTTGTTCAACATAATGAAAAGTGAACTAAAGACTTGTTCTAGAATAACTTTCCTAGATCGATCCTGTTTATTAATGGAATCTATTGGAGTCAGTAAAGAGCTGGAATGACCACCAATCAATTTCACCTCACTGGTGCGCATGTCAGCCGCAGTAAAGGGTTTTTGATAAATTAACAAGTTATGCAAATTTTGTCATTGATCTTGCGTAGAAACTTTATAGTGCAGAAGAAGGCCATTCGGCCCATCAAGGCTGCACTGACAACAATTCCATCAAGGTCCTATCCTCGCTTAGTTACCTTGCTAATTATTCCATCCTGGGACACTAAGGATTAATTTAGTATACTCAATCAACCTAACTCTCGCATCTTTGGACTGTGGAAGGAAACCCATGCAAACACAGAGTGAATGTGCATACTCTACACAGATAGTGACCAGATCGGGAATCGAAGCCAAGTCCATGGAGCTGTGAGGCAGCAGTGCTAATAACTATGCCACTGTGCTGACTTTGATATAGACTAATTCAAAACTGGAATGGCATTTGTTTCAGAACACAAAATCTTAGAACTGGCATCTTTTCTATGATTGAAAATGCAAGAAAAAATTGATCAAAAGGTTCAAATTGTTAAGGAAGCATGTATTAGAGCCAAAGGAAGGTATGAGGTTTGATGCAAAGTTCTTGGAAAGTTAGCTGATCTCAGCCAGAGTAGCATTCGAGATAGTAAGATTGGCATCAGCATTAGTCCCATTCTTGAACGCTATCTAGAAAGCATATGTTTTCCAGTTGTCAAAAAGTAAATTAAAATTCTCACCAACTAATGTAAACCAAACGTTATGGACTTTTATAGCACTTAATAATGTTTGTCCTTAAGGTAGATTTTAAAAAATGAAGAGGAAGCATCAGAAGCCATGAACATGAATTTTTTTTTTTATTATTTTTTTATTAAGCAACACAGCACGGGAAACAGGCCCTTCGGCCCAACGAGCCCGCGCCGCCGTCATACCAAATAGTCGCAAATACATTATCCTAATTTAATATTCCTATATAATAATATATATACTATTCCTAATATGGTTGTGTTGGATGTGCTGGAGTAGTGCATCTCTTGCACTATACAGAGTTATATTTCTTCCCACACCCTTCAGCTAATTTTTTTTGTATTGTAACTTGCTGGAAATATGAGCTATTAATGCCAACTTGAGGGCTATAGGGCATCTGGGACCTTAGTGAATAGTAGGACCAACTATGCATCTCTCTAATCAATGGGATTTGAGAATTGAGAAAATGACCAGGAGTAGCATGAATTAGAATCAAATCTGGTATAGAAAGAGGGAACTGAAAAAAGATAAAGGAAATAAATTTTTTATTTATTATTGTCACATGTATTTGGATATAGTAAAAAGCATTGTTTCTTGCACGCCATGCAGACAAAGCATATCATTCATTGAGTACATAGGAGAAAAGGAGTGGAGAAAGTGCAGAATGTAATGCTACAGTCACAGTTAGGGTGCAGAGAAAAATGTAATGTAAAGTAGGTCAATTCGAAAATCTGATGACAGCAGGGAAGATGCTGTTCTTGAGTAAGTTGGTACATGATCTCAGACTTATATTTTTTTCCCAATGAAAGAGAGTGTGTCCAGGGTGTGTGGGGCTCTTGATTATGCTGGCTGCTTTTCCGAAGCAGCAGGAAGTGTAAACGGAGCCAATGGATTGGATGCTGGTTTGCATGATGGACTGGGCTATGTTTATAACTTCTTGTAGTTTCTTCCAATACTGGTCAGAGCAGGAGCCCTACCAAGACGTGCTACATTTGGAAAGGATGCTTTCTGTGGTGCATCTGTAAAAATTGATGAGTCATAGCGGACATGCTGAATTTCCTTAGTGTCCTGAAAAAGTAGGCATTGGTAAGCTTTCCAGACGTGGAGATACCAGGACAGGTTATTGGTGATATGGTCACCTAGGAACTTGAAGCTCTCGACTATTTCCACTTCATCCCCAGAAAAGAAAAGTAAAACAGCATGCACCTGAAGCAATGAAAAGTTGATTGACAGTCAGGATACTGATGACTAATTCTAACTCTGGTTTTGTGAAAGGGAAATCACATTTAAACAATTTATTAAATTTCTTGAAGGAGTCACGTATGCTTTGGATAATGGGGAACCAGTGGATATACTGCACTTAGATTTCCAGAAGGCATTTGGGAAGGTTATTTGCGTAAAATAAAAGCTCATGGTGTAAGGGGCAATATATTGGCATGAATTAAAGATCAGCTAGCTAACTGAAACAAAGCTTGCATATATGTGTCTTTTTCAGATTGGCAGGATGTGATGAATTGTGTAACACAGGGATCAGTGCTGGACGCTCAAGTTTTTACAATTCATATAAATGATTTGGATGAAGGAACTGAAAGTATGGTTGCTAAATTTGTTGATGACTCAAAGATAGGTAGGAAAGTAAGTTGTGAAGAAAACACAAGGAGCTTAGGTTAAGTGAGCAAAAATCTGACAAATAAGTATGGTATGTGCAAATGTTAAAATGTCCATTTTGGCAGAAAGAGTAAACAAAAGGAGCTTATCTAGATGGTGAGAGACTACAGAGCTCTGAAGTGCAGAGAGATCTGGGTGTCCTAGTGCATGAATCACAAAAGGCTAGTATACAGGTACAACAAGTAATTAGGAAAGCTGATAGAATGTTATAATTTAATGCAAGGGGAATTATTTACAAAAGTAAGGAGATTATGCTTCAATTACACATGGCATTAATGAGACCACATCTGGATTATTGGATACACTTTTGGTCTCCTTATTTAAGGAAAGATGTAATTGCATTACTGGAAGTTCAAAGAAGGTTTACTGGACTAATACCAGGAATGAGTGGGTTGTTTTATGAGAAAAGATGTTAGAGGTTGTATGCAATAGGATCTAAAAGATTAAAAGGTGACTTGATCAAAGTCTTTAAAATCGTGAGGGCCATTATAGAATCCCTACAGTGCAGAAGGAGACTATTTAACCCATTGAGCCTACACCAACAACAATCCCACCTGGCCCCTATCCCCATAACCCCACAAATTCATCCTCCGACACTAACGGACAATTTAGCAAGGTCAATCAACCTAACCCACACATCTTTAGACTGTGGCAGGAATTCAGAGGAAATCTACGCAGACAAGGGAAGAAGGTGCAAACTCTACACAGACAGTCACCCAAGGCCAGAATTGAACCTTTGTCCCTGGCGCTGAGAGGCAGCTGTGCTGATCATTGTGCCACAATGCTACGCTAGACAGGGTGAATGTGGAGATGTTTTTCTTTGTCAGAGAACCTAGAAATAGGGGTCACTGTTTAAAAATAAGGGATCACTCATTTAAGATAGATGATGGAATATTTTTCTCTCGGTTGTGAATTTCTGGAACTCACTTCCTCAAAAGGCAGTGAAAGTAGAGTGACTGAATATTTTTTAAAGCAGAGCTCTGTAGATTCTTGATTGATAAGGGAGTGAGTGTTATCGGGGATAGACAGGAACGTGGGGTTGAAGTTACAATCAGGTCAGCCATGATCTTACTGAATAGAAGGACAGACCGAAGAGACTAAGTGGTCTACTCCTTTGCCTAATTTGTACGTGCGTTTAATGGAAATTAATTGGAAATCTAACAAGTTCTTAATAATGGTGAGGCTAAAGCCAAGCTACTACTCATACGAAGCAAACAACTCAGGGCATGCCTGTTAGTCCTGTGAACTCGCTGGGTAATTTGCACGTTAATAAGAATGTGCATCATTTTTCCAACAAATTTTGCTATTATTATAACAAAGCCCTGGAGGCTAAAATAGGCACTTTTGAGCGCATAAAATTTATTCCTAATTCACAGTGGTCAGTATAACACGAAAGCGTCAATAAGGAACAAGAATCCCACATTTAAATAAAATTAAAAGAAAATTGATCACAAAGGACAAATTGATAAGATATGTTAAGATTTTATGTTTTCTTTCTCTCTTGTAGACCTCTTGATCACTCTGATCTCCTCAATCCAAAAAGCTGCATTACAAACTCGCAGAACTCTACTCACCTTTCCCACTCCTTCCTTGTAGAACAGTATTAATGCAGTATCTCATCAGAGTAACTGTGATCCATTTCATCAAACCATAACATTGTCAGTCTTGTAATCTTGTGAGAACAGGGAAGGGTAAGATTGGTAAAAATCAAAAATAATAATTTCATGGGTCCTTGTTTGAGGAATCTAAACTAGCCTTATAAACTGTAACACTGAACATAAGTTTTGATTGTAAGTGTTCAGTCATGTTAATGTGGATTTCAGAAAATTGTTCATTTCTTGTTATTTGCATTGTTTTCATGAGAATAACCATAGAACATGTAAGATTTTTGCATTTTAAACTGGATTGCGATAGAATGAGTATTGGTGAATTAAGAACAAAGAACAAAACGGCATGGGAAACAGGCCCTTTGGCCTAACGAGCCCGTGCCGGCGCCCCGAAGTTCCCACCTCTACTTGTGATCCCTGTCTATGTTTATAGATCTATGGATTAAAAACCAAATTTGAGACAATTTAGGGAGAATTTGTTTTGTCAGTTAGCCTAAGAGCACGTCTTTGGAATGTGGGAGGAAACCGGAGCACCCGGAGAAAACCCACGCAAGCACGGGGAGAATGTGCAAACTCCCACAGACACAGGCCCAAATCCATGTATCCGCACAGCACAGCGATAGTTGCATTAGTACAATTTTCTATAACATATTATTACACAGCACTTGGCACCAAGGTTAGAAAAGACAAATTTGAGTGGCAATTCTCAGTGACAAGCCAATCTGATGTTATACAAAATGTTAGAATATGGGTTGAGAGGCAAGTGTGTTATGCCAGTGATTCCATCTACAATGGATTCCATATATGGTAAATTGGTTCCCCATGGCTACATCTTAGAAACTGGGGGAATGAAGAAGCCCCCACCTCAGCACACTAGGGTTGTGTTGCACTTCTTGCCAATTAATTGCGCAGTATTGTTGAGAGAGTGATGGTAGCAGACAGCTATCCACCACTTTTAATGGCACACGGTGCAGTGTAATTATTGGGAAAATCAGTGACATTGAAAAGGCGGAGAAAGGATGAACTGAAAAGTGATTTGTTAACTTTTATTTTTCTAGATGAGTGCTATAAGTGAAGCCCAGAAGCTTATGACGCAAGCTGCAGATCTTCTACCTGCTGTACAAAACTCCATCCACCATGGTATTCAAGCCCAAAATGATACTACAAAGGGAGGTACAAAATAATTTGCATTTTCCACTTTTAGCCATTACCAGATTCCCATAAACAATACTGTGTTAAGCTAAAGGCTGGGATTTTTAACATAGAAGCCCACTGTCTGGAGAGTCAGGTACAGGCCCACTTCTACTCGCCTTAGAAGCTATGACTGAACTTCACAAAGCTCAGGGAATTATTAGTAATGAATTGTGGTTTCCACCCCTCTGAAACAGGATGGTCTCACCACACAGAACTGCCAGCCAATCAGAGACTTGGCAGTTCTTCAGTCTCAGCAGTGACCAATGCATGGCTTTGGATCGGGACAGTCACTGGAGGCCCAGAGTCTAGGTGTGTGGGACAGTGGATGGTTGAGGGGGTGTGATTGCAAGTAAAAATATCAACTTGCCGCCGTCAGATGTTCTATGGGACATCGGATGCCTGAAAAAAGAGACTTCTCCCATCAGCCATCTCACCCTCCTTCCATCAGCTGCTGCTGTTAAAATACCATGCTACTAGGAAGAGGCCTTTAAATAACACTTGTTTTCAGGAAAATTTCCTATTTCATTAATGAAAAGGAAACAAAATTGAACAAAACATGTAATTTTTCTATTGTCTGAATGAGAAACTATGGCAAAGGCCCATTTTAAGAACATAACCAAAATATTTGTTTTGTTTTTTTTTCAAATCTATACATTGTATTTGTATTTACCACTTTTGTCTGCAACTTGTTTTATAATGCAGTTTTATCTGAGCTAGGGAATAATAAGTGACTAATTTATCCTTATTCTCTTGCTTCATGTTAGCTGATTAAATTTTTATCCATGCTATTATGTTACTCCGTACGACATGTACTCTTATTGTATAGTAAGCTTTGGTGTGGCACCATATCATATGCATTTTGGAAATCAAAGTAAATCAAATCTGCTGGTTCCCCTTTGTCCATCTCTCCTGCCCTCGCATTCACTTAGTCATCATCTCTTTCGTGCGCACTCACCAACTCCCACTTCTTTTGCTTATGCTCACCCACTCCCTCCCCCCATACCTTCTTCCCCTCTCTCTTTCACAGACACTCATTCTCTGTCTCTCACATGCTGACCCCTCTTTATGTTGCTCCAAGACTGCTCAGGTTCGCCATCCCTGCTCCAAAGCCTGTAATGGACATCTTCCCAGCTCCAAGACCTATGGTGGGAGGCCTCCAAGCCTTGCACTGGATAGCCCACCACTCCGCGTTTCACTATGGACCGCACATACTCCCAGGGTTTACTCTGGACCTCCCTCAGCTTCCTATGCATTGGCACGCATATATTGAGTTCTGTTCTGAGACCCTCTCTTCCCATCAGTCAAGCAGCTCTGCAGCATTTTTCAAATATGTCTGTTTTGACTTGGACTCCTTGGGTTCCACCAACCGCAGTTTGGGAACCACTGTGATATAAGATCTATATACTGCATGTTGCCTTTGGAGATTCACAGAAATGATTCTATAGCTATGAGGATAGATTGGAGGCTTGAGTCTGCTTTCCTTGGAGAGAAGAAGAATGAGAGGAAACTTGATAAATAGTGAAGGGTATTGACAGGGTAAATAGTGAGAAACTATTGTCACTCAGTAGGACTTCAAAAACAAGGGAGCGTGGATTCAAAATAATGGGCAAAAAGAGCACAAGCAATGTGAGAAAAAATGTATTCACCCAGAAGGGGTATTCAGAAAGGAATTGGATTGCTCCTTAAAAAGAAGGAACGCTCAAGTTTATGGGGTAAGAAATGGAAATGGGACTAGGTAGAATGCTCCAAGACCAAAACCCTTCTACCTTAGTGCAAGAGAATTGTAGTGGATGTGCAGATCAAAGTGATTTTAAGATTGGAGTTGTATGTTTTCAAATTAGTAAATACTAAAAAGACTATGCTTTTGAATTTTTGTTTTATAGATCACCCAATAATGATGGGATTTGAGCCTCTCGTCAATCAGAGATTATTACCGCCAACATTCCCTCGCTATGCAAAAATTATAAAACGAGAGGATATGATCAACTATTTTGCCAAACTCATAGAGCGAATAAAAATGGTTTGTGAAGTTGTCAACTTGACAAATTTGCATAATATTTTGGTAAGTGCAAGATTTCTTTCATGTGAACTTTGCCATTTTACTGTTTAACTACTCAGACAGTTGTTCATGAATAAATAAGACTTTTTTTCAAAAGATGTTTCATTTTGCCAAAGTTGTATTTATACCACCAACTTTAGCAGCATAGGAAAACTATTTCCATTTTGCTGCATTAACATGGTTGTGGTGCAAGTAACCAGAAACCACAGTGCCAGGGACCTGGGTTCAATTCCAACCTTGGGTCGCTGTCTCATAAAACCATAGAGCCCTAAAATGCAGAAAGAGGAACCTTTGGCCCATCAAGTCTGCACCGAACACAATTCCATCCAGGCCCTATCCCTATATCCCTACATACGATACCCACTAATCCCTTGAACCTACGATCCCACTACACTAAGGAGCAATTTCGTACCACAGCCAATCAACCTAACTCGCACATCTTTAGACTTTGGGAGAAAACCCATGCAGACACAAGGAGAATGTGCAAACTCCACACAGACAGTGACTCGAGTCAGGAATTGAACCCAGATCCCTGGAGCTGTGAAGCAGCAGTGCCAATCATTATGCTACCGTGCCACCCACTGTCTGTGTGGAGTTTGCACATTCTCATGAAAGAAATTTCTTTGAAGAACAGAGGTCTTTATGATGATAGTCCTTCCACTACGGTATTAGGTAGGAAAGCCTAAGATAATGACCCGGTAATGACAATTTTGTGGTGTGGGGAATGTCCAGTCAGCTTCCTCGCGACACAGGTAATGGCTAACAAAATTGATTTTGAAGATTAATTTTGGAATTCAATTCATGAGCCTATCTTTTTGAGCTAGAACATTATCATAACAGAAACCAGATTGAACACTGGTTTCTATACATTTATGGACAAAAAAGAATTGTTGGATTGAATTGAACAAAAATAGTTAATGCTGAAATCTGAAGCAAAAATGTGAAATATTGGAAATCACATCCTTGGAAATAATACATGCACAAAATAATATTTCAAAGACACTTGATGAAGGATCCATACCTAAAATATTAATTTAGCTTTTTTCTCCCCAAGTGCTAAACGACTTGCAATTTTTTCCAACATTTCAGTTAGAATGAATATTACTTCAAAATTTATGGAAAATTAAAATTTGTCAAGTGGCTGAGTAATTTTTTTCACTTAGGGATTATACAAAACAGTATTACCATGTGCCCAGAAACATTTCATATTAGGGAGATGTTCTCAACTTGTAAACTAAGTCATTCTTTGAAGAAAAGAATATTTTAAGATTTTATGTCTTATCTATCTGTACCTTTATAATTTGTCTCATCAGTATATATTTGTGTGTTTTTAAATTTTCATTTTATAGGACTTTTTCTGTGAATTTAGTGAACAGTCGCCTTGTGTGCTCTCTAGGTCTTTGTTGCAGGTATGTAATCTTTTGTATAACCTAGGAAATTTCAATTAACCACACTTTCATTGTACAGTATTTGCACCTTCATTCATACTTGTATGCCATAGATTATAGAAACAGAAAAAACAGCAGGAGTAGGCTCATAGAGCCTACTCGTCCATTTGTTATGATCATGATTGATCATCCAACTCAGTAACCTCATCCTGTTTTCCTCCATATCTTTCATCCCTAATTCTCAGTGGAAAACATAACGGGACCAGATTTTAGGGCTGCACTAGAGCGAAACCAGAAGTTCCCGTTTTAGGGCAACGGATATTTCCATTGTCCGCTCCTTGCCCACTCTGATTCCATGGCAGGCAGGGCAATAGAATTCCAGCGACAATATTTTGGCCTCTACTGCTTTCTGTAGTAAAGAATTCTACAGGTTTGCCACTCTCTGGGTGAAAAAATCATTCTCATCTCAACCCTAAATGATTGACCCCGTGTCCTTAGACTGTGACCCCTGGTTCTGGACTCCCCTGCTATCAGGAACATCCTTCCTGCATCTACCCCTGTCTAGTCATGTTAGAATTTTATAGGGTTTCCCTGAGATCCTCCCTCATTCTTCTAGATTCCAGAGAATATAATCCTAACAGACAAAATCTCTCTTCATATCTCAATCATGCCATCCCAGGAATTTGTCTGGTAAACCTTTGCTATACTCTTTCTATAGCAAGAACATCCTTCCTCAGATAAGAAGACAAAAACTGCAGACAATATTACTGGTGTAGTCTCACAAAGGCCCACGTAATTGCAGCAAGACATTCCTGCTGCTGTACCCAAATCCTCTCACTATAAAGAATGTACTATTTGCCTTTTTCGTTGTCAGACGCACCTGCATGCTTACTCTCAGTACAAAGATATGCAAGTCTTGTTACATATGGTGTGTGTGCTCTATAGGCCCCCTAATAGCAACTTTGAGGTGGGAAGGGCTATAGACAAACAAATAAGAGATGTGTGCAGAAATGGACGGTGTTAGTAATGGGTGATTTCAATCTGCATATTGACTGGGCGACGCAAGTCGGACACGGCAGGCTGGAGGAAGAGTTTTTCGAATGCTGTAGGCTTGGGTTCCTTGAACAGCATGTTACGGAACTGACGAGAGTGCATCTTAGACCTGGTACGATGTAATGAGGTAGGTAGAATTGGGGATATTCATGTGAGGGATCCTCTAGGGACGAGTGATCATTGTATGGTGGAATTTATGATGCAAATGGAGGATGTGGTAGTATAGTCCCAGACCTGTGTAATATGTTTGAACAGACGGGACTGTGATAGGATGAGAGAGGAATTGGCGACTGTGGATTGGAAGAGTACGCTGGTTGGTAGGGCGGCTGAGGAACAGTGGGGGATTTTTAAAGAGATCTTTCTCGGTACTCAGCAAAAATATATTCCGATGGTGAAGAAAGACTGTAGGAGAAGGGAAAATCAGCAGTAGTTCTCCAAGGAAATTAAGGAGAGTATTAAATCAAAAGCTGAAGCATTCAGAACGGCTAAAAATAGTGGGCGATCGGATGATTGGGAAAGTTTTAAACAACAACAAAGAGTGACTAAAAAGCTGATTAAAAAAGGAAGGATGGAATATGAGGCTAAACTAGCTCAAAACATCAAAAAGGACAGTAAGAGTTTTTACAAGTATATAAAGAATAGGAGGATGGCCAGAGTTAATGTAGGATCCTTGGAAGATGAGAGGGGTGGTTTAATGGTGGATGACAAGGATATGACGGAGACCTCGAATAAGTTTTTTGTGTCGGTCTTTATGGAAGAGGACGTAAATAGCTTGCCCAAACTTAAGGATAGAAGGGTGGTAGGAGATGAGGTCCTTGATGAGATTACAGTCACTAGAGAGGTGGTGCTTGATAGGCTAATGGGGCTGAGGGCAGATAAGTCCCCGGGACCGGATGGAATGCATCCCAGGGTCCTAAAGGAAATGGCAGAAATGATAGCGGATGCCCTGGTAGTTATCTTTCAAAATTCGCTGGACTCTGGAAAAGTGTCAGAAGATTGGAAAATGGCTAATGTTACGCCACTGTTTAAAAAAGGTAGCAGACAGAAGGCAGGGAATTATAGGCCGGTTAGTTTAATGTCTATAGTAGGAAAAATGCATGAATCTGTAGTAAAAGCAGAAATAATGAGGCACCTGGGTACAGACGGTTTGATCAAGCAGACGCAGTACGGATTCGTTAAGGGGAAGTCGTGCTTGACGAATTTATTGGAGTTCTATGAGGAAGTGACTAGTGCGGTAGATAGAGGGAAACCGGTAGATGTGGTGTTTTTGGATTTCCAAAAAGCATTTGACAAGGTGCCTGACAAAAGATTACTGCAGAAGGTTAGAGTGCAGGGAGTCGGGGGTAGGGTGTTAGACTGGATAGAAGATTGGTTGTCTAATAGGAAGCAGAGGGTAGGTATTAATGGGTGCTATTCTGATTGGCAGCTGGTGACTAGTGGAGTGTCCCAAGGTTCGGTGCTGGGGCCTCAACTATTTACCATTTACATAGATGATCTGGAGGAAGAGGCTGAGTGCAGGGTGACGAAATTTGCTGATGATACGAAGATGAGTGGAAAAGCACATTGCGTGGAAGGTTGTAGAAAGCCTGCAGAGGGATCTGGACAGATTGAGTGAGAGGGCGAGGATCTGGCAGATGGAGTATGTTAACAAGTGTGAGGTTATCCACTTTGGTAAGAATAATGGTAGGAAGGATTACTATTTAAATGGAGAAAAGCTGCAGCATGCGACAGTGCAAGAGACCTGGGTGTCCTTGTGCACGAATCGCAAAAGCACAGTGTGCAGGTGCAGTAGGTGATTAAGAAGGTGAATGCAATGTTGGCCTTTATAGCTAGGGGGATAGAATATAAAAGTAGGGAGGTTCTGTTGCAGCTCTATAGGGTGCTGGTGAGGCCGCAGCTGGAGTACTGTGTGCAGTTTTGGTCGCCGCATTCGAGGAAGGATATATTGGCCTTGGAGGGGGTGCAGAGAAGGTTTACTAGGCTGATATCGGAAATGAGGGCATTGGATTATGAGGAGAGACTGAATAGTCTAGGTTTGTACTCTTTGGAGTTTAGAAGGCTGAGAGGGGATCTTATAGAGACGTATAAGATAATGAAGGAGATGAATAGGATAGAGGTTGAGACACTCTTCCCGCTTAGCAAAGATAGCAGGACTAGAGGGCACAGCCTCAAGATTGGAGGGAGGGGGGGTTCAGATTGGTCTTGCAGAGGGGTTTCTTCATGTAAAAGATGGTGAATCTTTGGAATTCTCTGCCTGATGAGGTGGTGGAGGCTTCCTCACTGAATATGTTCAAGTCAAGAGTGGATAGGTTTTTAATTGACAAGGGAATTAAGGGTTACGGGGAGAAAGCGGGAAAGTGTTACTGAACCACTACAGATCAGCCATGATCTTATTGAATGGCGGGGCAGGCTCGAGGGGCTGTATGGCCTACTCCTGCTCCTATTTCTTATGTTCTTATATTCTCCACTCTCAATCAAAATTGTTGCTCAATGTCATAAACCAGCATATACAAATTTTAAAATTGCCTTAATATGAATAAATTATACATTGAAGAATATCTAAAGATGTCTCTTTTAGATAAAGTCGAATTAAGTATTATTAGCTAGATTTGTGTGCTTAGAAGCTATCAGCTGAAACCTTAATTATGAGCAGACACCTTGAATGTTGCAAAGCATTTGCATATGTTATTAAACTATAAATAATTGCATTATTTGGCCCATTATTTGGCAGCTGTACAAAACTCTAGTGCGGCCGCACTTGGAGTATTGTGTGCAGTTCTGGTCGCCACATTATAAGAAAGATGTGGAGGCATTGGAGAGGGTACAGAGGAGGTTTACTAGGATGTTGCCTGGTATGGAGGGCAGGTCCTATGAAGAGAGGTTGAAGGATTTGAGGTTGTTTTCGTTAGAAAGGAGGCGGCTAAGGGGGGATCTTATTGAAACATATAAGATGATTAGAGGTTTGGATAGGGTGGACAGTGATAGCCTTTTTCCTAGGATGGAAAAAGCTAGCACGAGGGGACACAACTTTAAATTAAGGGGTATGAGTTATAGGACGGATATCAGAGGTAGGTTCTTTACTCAAAGAGTGATTAGGGAGTGGAATGCCCTGCCTGCAGCTGTTGTAGATGCGCCAAGTTTGGTGGCGTTTAAGAGGTTAGTTGATAAGTATATGGATGAGAAGGGAATGGTTTAGTTAGGAGGGGCATTGCTTTTTATTTTGGTCGGCACAACATCGAAGGCCGAAGGGCCTGTTCTGTGCTGTATTGTTCTATGTTCTATTTGTTAGTGGATTGGTTATATTTATACAAAATATTTATGTTACAGGCAACTTTTTTGGTAGACAACAAGAAGGTATTTGGTACGCATCTGATGCAGGATATGATAAAAGATGCTCTGAGATACTTCGTCAGTCCTCCCGTGCTTTCATCTAAGTGAGTAACTAAAATATTGAGGTGTTTTGTAAAAGCTGTATTCCTTGCATTTGTTGATCTGAAGTACATGTCAGACAAATACGTTGCTGTTCAGCATGACTCCATGAGTATGGTATACCTGCTCTCACATCGCAGATTGATTTCAAAAGTGCTGCAGATAAACTATATAACCCATGCTGTTAGCTGTGAAATATGACTGCTAAATTACCTGTCATCTAACTAACTTACTTACAATATTGACGTTGATTATGTGGATGTGTTCATAGAATTCCCATAGTCCATTTGGCCTATCAAACCTGCACTAACAACAAACCCACCCAGGCCCTAACCCCAAACCCACATACTTACTCTCTAATCCCCCAGATACTAAGAGACAAATTATTGTGGCCAATTCACCCAACCTGCACATCTTTAGATTGTGGGAGGAAACTGGAGCACCCAGAAGAAACCCATGCGAACATGGGGAGAATGTGCAAACTCCACACAGACACCTAAGGCTGGAATTGAACCTAGGTCCTTGACGCTGTGAGACAGCAATGCTAACCAGTGTGCCGCTCTACATTATAGTATAACCACAACTGTTTTCCTTCAGTGCAATCAGCATGGTAGCAACGCTGACCAACTAGAAAAATAATTCTCTGCAGTTTGACCAGTGCAATAACTTTAATTTTGTTGAGAAGTTTTGAATGCAATACAACTGATTTTGGCCCAACAGTACGGCAAAAATCTAATATTAGGAGACCATTCCTATCTGTCTTTCTACATTTCTTAGCCTTTCTTGTGAATTTTCTGAACCAGACTTAACAAATTATTCCAAATATAGGCAAAATTAGCAAATCAACGCAAATATTGCCACTACGCTTAGAGTTCCTTATTTGGAATTCCAGCCACACTTGCCCGACTTTCAGATTCAATCCAGATAAGATCTGTGCAGTGCAGCAGGTTCCCATAGTCTTCTGTCCGGGGCTGTAGTGCAATGTAAGGCGAACATTCTTCCTTTTCTACGCGACTAGCTATCATAAGGGAGGTGTTTCAAGTTCCAGCCATTACGAGCAACCAGGAAATAGATAAATTTACAGGATGTGGGCAGGATGGTGGAGGAGAAGAGAATCTGACATGGGGGGCAATAGTTAAGTTAAATTGATGGAGTAGGTGGATGGGATGGTAGTCAGTGGAGGAGGCGGGGGGCAGAAGTGAGTTTGGATGTAGGGGGCAGTTTTAGGACATCATGCTGGATAGGGGGAGGGGTGGTGGTCACTGCCATAGTTACCCAGAAGCTAGAATTTTTCTAACTTTTTCTGGATAACACAGTCAGAATCATCTGAAGTTTGCAATTTAAATCACATTATCAGATGGTTCCCATTACATGACAATTTCCCATTAGAAGTTTGCACTTGCCGTGCACTCCTTATTTGGGAGCTACCAGGGAGGGTTCCCCAGCATATCTTTAGGGTACTCCCCAGAAATACTGACTCAGAGCTTGGAAGTTACAGGCCATATTGTGAAATTGTGGTCAATTTGCATTCAGGAGCAAGTCCACTAGAAACAAGACTGTCACTATTAGACTCGTTTTACAACTGGTGCTTAATGTTTAAAACTCTGAGCTCCATGTACACTCAACTATTCTAAACTCCCTGTAACGTTTGTTAATTACTATAATGTCTGCATATTAAATTTAAAATTATCATAACAACCGCCAGAAGATGGATTTTTTTAACCACGAAGCTGTATCCATGCTAGTGAGAATCCTGCATGCAGATTTTTTAGTGTAAGATACCATCCCTGACACAGTATCAATTCCATACTTTTATCGGAGTCACATTATAGTGTTCTAAGTGACCGTAACAAAGGTAAATTATCTTTCCTTGTCCATTTCGACCTATCTGCAGCCTTTGTCATGATTAATCACACTGATCTCACCAGTGTCATCCGGTTAGGCATAACCACTCATACCTGATCCCATTCTCATCGGCCAAATCCTAACAAAAGCTTCACTTGTAAGGCTTCTCTTGTCCCCACACCATTAGTTCTGGTGTCCCACAAGGATCTATGCTTGGCCCTCTCTCTCATCTGCATGATGCCCCTCATGGGCATTATCATTGGTTTTCACACATATGCTGATGACATCCAGCTCTATATCATCATTAGTCCTCTTGATACCTCTGCTGTTGCTAAATTCAGACAGTTGAGCTGACATCCCATTCTACACAATCAGAAATTTCTTCCATTTAAATAGAAAAACTGAGACCACTGTTTTTGGTCCCTGTTCCAAATTCCATTCCCTGACTAATGTCACCATCCCTCTCCCTGGCTGCATTCTAAGGCTGAACCAGTCTGTTTGAAACTTTGCTGTGATATTTGACGCTGCAGTGAGTTGCTAACTACATATAGTGCCATCACTAAGATCTCCTATTTCCACCTTCATGACTTCATCTCTATCTTAGCTCATCTATTGCTGAAATCCTCATTCATGCCTTTTATTACTTCCACCTTTACTATTGTAATGCTATCTAGTTGGCCTCCTACATTCTACCTTCTGTGTAAATTTAAGGTCATTCCAAAATCTGCTACCTCATCTTAGCTCACACTGAATCCATTTTCCTACACACCCCTCTGCTCTCTAATCTACATTGGCTTCCAGTCAAACAAAGTATTGATTTTTAAAATTCCCATCCTCATGTTCACATCCTTTCAGAGTCTCATTCCTTCCATTCTCAATCTCCTCTAGCTTCCCAATCCCAGTAGATCTGTGATCATCTAAGTCTGGCCTCTTGAGCTGATTTTAACCATTCTAGAGTTAGTAGTACATCTGGATTTAAACCCTGAAATTTCCTCCTGTACCAGTATTTCTTCACATTTCCACCTCCACTCCTTCTTTAAACCGCTCCTTAAAATGTATCACTTTGACCAAACCTTTGACTTCTATCATAGAAGCATAGAAAATGAGAGTAAGCCATTTGATCCTTCAAGGAAACTCTACCATTCAATAAGAAGCGCTTGGATAAGTAACTGGCTATTTCATAGAGACAGAGGGTGGTGGTGGAGGGAAAATTTTCAGACAGGAGTCCAGTTATCAACGGTGTACCACAGAGATCAATGCTGGGTCCTCTGCTATTTGTGATTTTTATCAATGATTTGGAAGAGGGGGCACGTGAATGGGTTAGTAAATTTGCTGGTGGAGTAGTGGATGAGGTGAAGGGCTGTTGTAGGCTGCAAAGAGACATTGATAGGATGCAGAGCTGAGCTGAAAAGTGGTAGATGGAATTTAACCCTTATAAGTGCAAGGTGATTATTTTGGTAGGACAAACTTAAATGCAGATTACAGGGTCAGCGGCAGAGTTCTGAAGAATGTGGAGAAAAGGGAGATCTTGGGGTTCATCTCCACAAATCTCTGAAGGTTGTCACGAAAGTGGATAAAGCCATGAAGAGGATTTATAGTGTGTTAGCATTTATTAACAGAGGGTTTGAGTTAAAGAGTTGTGGGGTTATGCTGCAACTATACAGGAACCTGTTGAGACCATATTTGGAATAGTGTGTGCATTCTGGATATAAAAAGGATGTGGAAGCATTGGAGAGAGTGCAAAAGAGATTTACCAGGATGTTGTCTGGTTTGGAGGGTAGGTCTTATGAGGAAAGGTTGAGGGAGCTGGGGCTTTTCTCTTTAGAGCAGAGAAGGATGAGAGGCGACTTAATAGAAGTTTATAAAATGATGAGGGGGATAGATAGAGTGGACGTTCAGAGACTATTTCCTTGGGTGGATGTAGCTCTTATTTTTGGGCATAACTATAAAGTTCATGGTGGGAGATATAGAAGGGAGATAGGTTCTTTATTCAGAGAGTGGTGGGGGTATGGAGTCGGATACTTCAGAAACTTTCAAGGGGTTATTGGATAGGCACATGGAGCACATCAAAATGATAGGGATCAGGTATCTTGGTTCGGAAATAGCTCGGCACAACATTGAGGACCGAAAGGCCTGTACTATGCTGTAATATTCTATGATCACAGTTGATCCTTCATCTCAGCAGCATTCTCCAGCGATCTCCCCACATCCCTTGACATCTTTAGAGTCTAGAAATCTATTTCCTTCTTAAACATACTCAGTAATGTGGCTTCCCCAGGTTCCTGTAGTAGAAAGTTTCATAGGCTCATCACCTTCTGTGAAACATTTTACCTCATCTTGGTCTTAAATGACCTATCCATACCCTGAGACTGTGACCCTCTTATCCAGCCAGAGGAGACAATATTCCTGATTCCAGTGAGAATTGGCTGTCAGAATTTTATATGTTGAAGTGAATACAAGCCCAGTCAACCAATTTCTCCTCATATGACAATCCTGCCATCCGACAATTAGTCTGGTGAACCTTTGCTGTGCTCCCTCTATGACAAGTGAATCCTTTCTCAGATCAGGAGACTAAAACTGTACACAGTACTCAAGGTGTGGTCTCACCAAGGCTCTGAAGGGATGTTCTTACAGTCAAGTCCTCTTGCAATGAAGGTTAACATACCATTTGCCTGCCTAACTACTTGCTGAATCAGCAAGCTTGCTTTCTGTGAATAGTGTACTAGGATACACAGGTCCCTCTATTACTATTTAAGCAATACTCTGCTATTCTGTTTCTCCTTCATAAGTGGATAACTTCATCTTTATTCATATTATTCTGCATCAGCCATATTCTTGCCCATCATCTTGAAGCTCTTCACATCCTCCTTACCACCTTCCCACCAGATTTTGTGTCATCAGCAAACTTGAAAATATTATTTTTGGTTTTCTTTTCCAGTTCTTTGAATTTAGTATGAATTGTTGGAACCACACTAGTCACTCACTGTCTACTATTTCAAAAAGACCCATTTATTCCTACTCTCTGTTTCCTGTCAGCTAACCAGAATTCAATCTATACTAATACATTACACCCAATCCCACCATTGGGATTATCTATTCTATCTATTTTACTATTTACATTCTTAAAACACTCCAGTAGGTTTGTCAAACGTGATTTCTCTTTCATAAATCCTGTCAACTTTGTCTAATCCCATTGATCTTTTCCAAGTGTCCTTTATCATAATCTTTCTGATAATCTGGCATTTTTCTGACTATTGATGTTAAGCTAACTGGTCCATGATTCCTTGTCTACTCTCTCCCTCCTTTTTTAAAATTGCAGAGTTACGTTCTCTTTAAGTAGCGGGTTATGTTCTACTTGAAATTGGCACTGTTATGCTGCAGCTGTTAATTTTAATTAACTAAGCTCAGCTATAGTAACCTCTTTCTTTCAACAGGAGTTACTGTAGAGTTTGGAGTAAGCATTTAAGGTAATTCTCAGGGCTCGAAATTTCTATTGTTGGTTATGAAAGAAATGCAGAGGACAAACATGTCTGCAGTCCACTAAGAACAATCTGCACTTAACCTCAGATTTTGTTGAATGCCATTTTATAAAATAGTCTTACTTCCTGGCATAAATTTGGGATATATACTATTAAACTAATCTGTGCTGACCTGGCTGCATGCATCCAAAGCACAACTTCTAAACACAACGTTCTTGCATTGGGCAACGGAAGAGAAAAGTCTGCTCTGCTCACTTTTCCAGTAATTCTTGCAGAATAACACAAGCATTACTCAAGGTCTCATATATGATGGAATAGCCTACCAAGACTTAGATTCTTCCAGCCTCAAGCGGGACTACTGGTGGGTTTGGGAGGGGTGTCAAGGCTGGCCCAGACATATTCGGGGCGGGGGAGTGGTTTGTATGGCCAACAATGAAAGATTGTTGTTGGCCAATGATTGAACTGGCCAGCAATCGGGAGGCCGGTGTTGCGTGGCTACTGTGCATGTGCTGATCTCAGTGCTGACAGGACTGCACATGCGCAGTGGCCTGCTCAGCACTATGCTGCCAGCCTCTCCAGTTGGAATGGACCCTTCCGTGATATTTGCAAAATTTCTCTCATGCACTCTGCAGGGCACAGAGTGTGGGACATTTATTTTGAAAATCCCTTTAAAAAAAAGCAGCATGACTTATCCAATTTTTACAAATTTGACATTTCAGACTTTTTTGGGAGAATCCTACTCTTAGGCCATAACTTTACCACCTTGCCCACCCCGATTCTGAGCGATAAGGATTTGACAGTGGAAATCTCATTGACCTCAGGTGGGAATTTCCATATTTGTCCAAACAAAACCATAAAATCCCACCCATAGTGTCCAGACTTGGACATGATAAATGTTGGCTGAGAAGAAGTATTGTGTGATTAAACTCCAACTAGAGTAATGGACTTTAAAGTTCAGAAAAAGAAACACCTTTCTAAGTACTAAGAATACTGCCTCTCATCTAAAAAGTGATGTGTTTTAATAGAAGAATATTAAAAATACACATCAAACATCAACAGGCATCCCTATTCGTAAGTATTTAACTGGTCAAGTTATTTAGTTTGAATAGATCCCCTAGATTTGTAAGCATCTGAAAAGATTTGGATCACAAATGTGAAAACTTCTTCCTTTAATTTTTCTATTGCAAAAATAAATGAATGAAGTGATGCTAATCTTTCGTTTCTGTGGTAATTTCAGATGCTGCCTTTATAATAATCACCAAGCCAAGGATTATATTGACTCATTTGTTACTCACTGCGTCCGGGTAAGTAAATTATCTCATTGGTGCAGGTTTTTTTAAATTCTTCATGTCTTGAGTTTTATTTATTTTTTAAATTCAAAACTATTGTTGAAAAAAGAGACATACTGTCAAACCTTTTCATTTTATACTCATCAGAATGCAAGAATACCAAATTTCAGAGGGAGCAACAATTTATACTCAATGAAGGAAGGGCGCTGAAGGGCCAGTCCCTTTTAAATTTTACATTCTTGTCTGATCTGATGAATACAAAATTAAAAACTTCAATGGCAGTATTTTTTTTCAACAATTTTTTTCTGTACTACCAAGAAACAATTTCTCATAATGTGAATCTTTTGTTCTGATGTTGCTGCTATTCACTTACCCCAGTTTTAATAATCATTTCTCTCCTTAAAGCTAATTCCATGGGTATTCAGGCCTTTGACTTCTTGCCCAAAAAACATTCTTCACACAAATTTAGGATGTGAATACTAACCTGCCATTTGACTGTGTGTGAGTGTGTACTGCGAATACAGGGAAAAGCAGCAAGGGAAATTATAGCTGAGTCCCAATGGATAATGGTCAATTTGACCTTCTTGCTAGACACACATACATTTGGCTCCAATTATTGGCACAGTGGGGCACCAAAGTTGGGTCCTTCTCTAGTCTGTCTGTCTTTTATTAAATCATACAGTTAAGCTCTTCCATTATTCCCTTGGAATGGTAGATATTGTTAATTAGCATAGCTCTCAAACCTGGACGTGCAGACACCGGGTGTGCACAGAGGCTCACTAGGGAGTGTACAAAGTAAACATTCAATCGTAATGAATGTGAGCTTCTGGGTCCAACTACTTTTGAAACAACTATCCATTGCTTTCACAAGCACCTTCTCACTTGCAGCTGTCACTGCACTCATGCACAAGTATTTCAAATGTTTGTGAATATGCAACTAATGACTTAAGTGATTTATGTACAATCACCACACATCATTCCCTTAATAAACTAACCTAAGGAGTACTTTTTGATCACGTGCAACTAGTTCGAACATGGTCTCAGTAAAACTTGGTGAAATTACAGTAGCCAGTGAGAAGGGGTTAAAAGTAGATAAGTCTCCAGGATCTAATGGCTTACATAGGATATTAAAGGAGATGACAGCAGAGATAGTGGATGCATTAGTTATGATATTCCAAAATTCCCTGGATTCCGGAAAGGTACCAGTGGACTGGAAACATGCTAATGTGATGCCCTTATTCAAGAAAGGAGAGAGGCAAAAAATAGGAAACTACCGACCAGATAGCTTGATCTCTGTGGTAGGAAAGTTGTTGGAGTCACTCGTTAAGGAGGAAGCGATTGAGCATCTAGAAAAGCAAAGCTTAATTCACCAGAATCAGCACGATTTTGTGAAGAGCAAGTCTTGTTGGGCAAACCTGTTAGAGTTCCTTGAGGATGTAACCAGCAAGGTAGATAATGGGATTCTGTGGTTGTAATCTATCTGGACTTCCAGAAAGAATTAGTTGAGGTGTCACACAAGAGTGTTATGGTAAGTTGTATAAGGCATTGGTGAGGCCAAATTCAGAGTATTGTGTACAGTTTTCGTCATCTAGTTAGAAGAAGGATGGTAAATAAGATTGAAAGAATGCAGAGAAGGTTCACAAGGATGTTGCTGGGACTTGAGAAGCTGAGTTACGGTGAGAGATTGAATAGGCTAGGACTTTATTCCCTGGAGTGTGGAAGAATGAGGGGAGATTTGATAGAGGTGTTTAAGATTTTGATGGGTATAGATAGAGTGAATGCAAGCAGGCTTTTTCCACTGAGGCTAGTGGAGAAAAAAAACCAGAGGACATGGGTTAAGGATGAAGGGGGAAAAGTTTAAAGGGAATATTAGGGGCGGCTTCTTCACACAGATAGTGGTGGGACTGCCGGATAAAGTGGCAAATGCTTAAATAAAGTCACTTTTAACATCGGACAGGTTCATGGATGAGAGGGGTGTGGAGGGATCTGGTCCAAGTGCATGTCAGTGTCACATAAAAGAAGGGCCAAAAGACCAGTTTCTGAGCTGTAATTTTCTATGGTTCTAAAAGACTGATCCAGAAGGTTATATCCTAAGAGATTGGAGGATAGAATTGGATTGAGATTAACTGACTGATTGAAAGCAGAAGGTTGAGATAAATGGGTTCTTCTCCAGTTAGTAATCTGTAACCAGTGGGTCCCACAGAGTTCACTTCTCAGACCACAACTATTTACAATCTACATCAATGATTTATCAACAGGGATAGAATGTAATGTAGCAAAATTTACTGATGATATGAAAATAGGTGGAAAAGTAGCACTTTCATACCATAGTACAATTCAGGGATAAACTACAAATTACTGATCCACTTGTAAACGGATCCTTCAACCAAAAAGTTTTGAGAATCACTGATTTAATGAAACATCATTGTGACAGAAAACTTATAGAAGAAATCAATTTCCTTCTGTAGAATTCTTTGCTTATGTTAAGTGATTGTTAACAACAAACCTTAATTCAGTTGTTACTAAAAATTAACATTTTTTTCATTATTACGAAAACGATCTATTCATGTTATGTTTAATTGCTGTACTTCTAGATTACTAATATTGACACTAAATTGAGAAATACCATCGACTGCCATTGCATAAATATTTTATAATACATATTTTTCTCTGGAAGAGTTTTTATTTTAAATAAACCTCAGCTTTTACTATTTGGACGTTTGTAAATACTTTTGTGACGATTGGTTTTATGAATAGAAACAGATTGAATGTTTTTTGGAAATTGTACATTAATATCAATATAAAATCTGGTGGCAGGTTGTATTGACTCTTCAGCATGGTGCATTATAGCCATCATATTTAGGTGCAACACAAATTTTTATTCTTTAATGTTTGTTAGTAATGACTAAACAAAAATGAGGAACAGTCTTATTAGAGTCAGAAAAGCTGAGAATTAGGGGTCAGTGTGAATGGATGTTATGCGCCTGTATTAGATTGGTAGAGGTTTCAATATTTGTATTCTTCTCACCTGTTCAATGAATGGTGGAAAGGAGTTCGTTAGAGTGGTGAATTATAAAATATTGGAACAGTAGAATCTAACCAGAACAATCATGATTTACTGCTTTTAGTATAAAATGGTGAAATATATATATCTCAACTGCTCATGTTTCAGAAGTAAAAGATACTCTTACTATACATGTGATGCTGAGCAAACTGTGGTGTGAGATTTGAAACATTTGATTTCTGAGTTCTTAATTTACTGCTGATTTATTTTTTCCAGCCATTCTGCAGTTTGATCCAAATTCATGGGCACAATAGAGCTCGCCAGAGAGATAAACTAGGCCATAGTTTGGAGGAATTTGCCACTCTCCAAGATGAGGTACTTTCTACAAAATATGAAATTTAAAGAGGAAATTTGCATTTCTGTGATATCTTTCACAACCTCAGGACTTGCCAAGTAATTCAAAACCAGTGAAGATTTATTTGAAGAATAATGGCATAATATAGGAAAATGTGACTACCCATTTCGTCACAGCAACATCTCACAAACAGCATTAGAAAATTGAGCAGATGATCTGTCTTATTGGCGTAAGCTGAAAGGTAAAGAGATATCAGGACACCAAGAGGTCTTCCCTGTTTTTCTTCAGAACAGTGCTTAGGATCCTTACACGTCCACTCAGTGACAAATGGAGCCTTGATTTAATATCTTATCTGAAAGCAGAGGGCTAGGCATGTCACATCCCCTTGTTGGGGTAAGTAAGAGGATGGTATTTTGTCTATCTGATCAATAGAATTCTCCATCTTGACCATAAATTATTTTGTTATAGTCCTCATTGAGGATCTGTAAATCAGGATAGTAATATTCACTAAATGACCCCATTGAAGAAATTAGCAGAAATGTGAGAGATTTTTTTAAAGCCACTTTTTGTTTCTATTCGAATACTAGTTTTAAACAGTTTGGTCATTCTTTGTCACAATGACTAACTAAATAATGTTTTTTATATATTTCTATTTTAGAAATACAAATCTTAGAAAAATATATGCTTGACACTGAGGGGTAAATTCTGCAATTTCAGTAGGAATCTACATGAAAAGGTATGCAGGACAGGTAGTTGGCACTACAGTGTTATACTGCTCCCTGCTGGAAGTCCAAAATCACTGAATTTACACTGATGTGACTAACATTTATATCATACAACCGTTATCATACATTTTATCTTATGAATTCAACTTGAGTTGGCTGTTAATTTTTTTTTAATTCTTGTTATGGGAAGAGGTAGAGAAAAATACAGAAATAGGCAGAGATTGAAAATAGTAGCGCTCAGCAGCTGAAATCCAGAGACTGGGCAGTGGAATATAAATACAATGGAGTGTAGCTAGTTGATGAGAAGCAATTCAAAAACAAACACTGATAATTAACATTCAGTAATTAATTACTTTTATAAAGTGGTAAAATAAATTTGATTTCAAATGCCATATTTACAGTTTGCTCTTCTTACAATCCCCAGAGCTACCACCACAGGTAGTTTGGGCACATTTTTGATCTTTGATGCAAATATTGATTTTGACATATCATTGATATAATGATCAACAGTCAGATCAATGTCTTTCAAATCAGAGACAAGAAAAACCTTTATTCAAAAAAAAATTGTTCTGGCTTTCAAAAAGTACAGTAGGAACAAAGGAAGTAAGAATTCAAGGTATCAGAAAGACTTGAAATTTTCAAGAATAGAGCTTCACAAGGACAAATGGTATATGTTTCATGCTTGTTTAAAATTGTATCTGATACGTCATTTTGAGTTAATATAACATCCCAATATTTAAATAATGTGATGACTGTCAAAAAACAGTTCCAGGCAAGTTCCAATTGTCCAGCAATCTGAATATAAAAATATGGTAATTAGAGCCTATAGCTTGTGATTTCTAGATGCACCATCAGCTAGGCAAGAGGTTATATTTTGAATGCTATGACTGTGATAACGATCTGGTCCAGGGCTCTAACAATAGAAAGCTGACAGAAAAAGGCAATAATCATAGAGAAGGGGGAAAGGCTTGAAACTAAATAGTAACTTACTTTTCAAATAACCATAGATTAGATTATAAAATTAAAGTTTAATGATTGCTTTTTTTTGGAAGTGAACTTCTTCCAAGCTTGAATGTTTTAAATTGCAATGCTGTTTCAAACACTACTGTGTGCAAAGGGCAATAAATCTGCAAAAATGCTGAATTGAACACAAGTTATTGTGAATTCCTGCTTGCAGGCTGAGAAGGTGGATGCAGCACTCCATAGCATGTTATTGAAGCAGGAACCACAGAGGCAGCATCTGGCATGCTTAGGCACTTGGATCCTCTACCATAATCTTCGGATCATGATCCAATACTTGTTGAGTGGCTTTGAATTGGAGCTCTACAGCATGCATGAATACTACTATGTGTACTGGTATGAAAATTTAACTGCAGTAACAGTGGTCAAATTATACTGATATAGCTGCCTTTATGTATTTATTCATGGATGATGTGATTTGAACTTTAGACGAGAAATTGCTCAAAATCATAATTTAAATGTTGAATTGCTGAGTTTGTCATCATGTTTAGTTATGTTTAGACTACTAAAAAAGTTTGAATAGCTAGAATAAGCAACAGTGCATGTCTTGCTCCATTAGTCTTACAACTGGGTTTTGCAATTTTTTAAAGTAAACTCTTACATATTTCAATAGAATTGTATTGCAATCTCTGAATTAAGTAAACAATTTCTGCAATATGATTATTGAGAATCTGGAATGGAGTAGAAGGGAGAGAAGAAGTATTGAAAGATTACAGCACAGAATAGTAGGCCATTCAGCCTTTCATATCCATGCTGGTTCTGCAAGAACAGCTCATGTAGCCCCACTCCCTCACTTTTCCCCATATACCTAAAATCTTTTCAGATAATTTTCTAATTCTCCATTAAAAGCTACGGTCTGCCACCTCCACACTCTCAGGTAGTGCATTCCAAATCCTAACCACTCACTGCATAATGAAGTTTTTCTCCATGACGCCTAAGGTCCTTTTGCCGTTCACCTTAAATCGGGGTCCTCTGGTTCTTGACCCATCTATTAAAGGGAATGGTTCCTCCTTATTTGTTCTGTCCTGACCTCTCATTATTTTACATAGCTGTCTGCATCTTGACTTCATTGATGTTATTTACCACACATGCGTTCACATACATGCATAGTAAATCTAATCTAAACCTTATTGTATTCTCTCTTAGACTGGCCTCATCTAATATATTACTGTTCCTTACTATAGTGCTGTGTCCCTCAGCCAATTATTCGTGCACGTTGTTTTTTTTCTTTCTAATATTACCTCCTGGTTCCCATCACTCTGCCAAGATATTTTAAACACAGTAGTACTAACAAAACATTCCACAAGGACATTGTCCGGCTCTGTTCAGAGGCAACATCTCTCACAGTATCAGTATCAAAGTCCCAGGAATCTAAAGTCTCCTGCCTGCACCATTTCTGGAGCAATTCTTCCATCTTCTCCATTCTCCTATTTCTAAAGTCAATACATGGTACTGGGAATGTCTTTGTGGGATGTATTTGCTGGTGTTTAATATAATATGGTAAGATAGTAGGAACCAAAAGGGAAAAACAATGTACACAAAGATTACTCCTTTGTTTGCTTCCTAGTTTCTTATCTAGCTACCTAAAATCTATCTGTGACCTTTATCTCTCCTTCCATCTATTTTGTTGGTACCAAATGCACTGGTAAGTAAAAACATTAAAGTTCAAATATATCTTTCAGCTTTAGGCAAAACCTACTCCAATAAACTTTGTGCTGTTTTATCATATGTTCTTGTTCTATTTTTTCATGTTATTTGACTGTGCCAAGTAATAATTAAACAGACCTGACAAACTAGTTTAAAAGTCAAAATTATTTCAGCTCATCGAATACAATTTGTATTTTACATCAATACTGTCAACCATTCCACCGGGCATGTTCTGTGGAAATCACTTGTTGGTTTGTATGGTTCTTACAAGTACCAGAATAACTAGAAGGTACTGTGATAGCATGCTTTATTTTATAGATTAAAAATACATGCTAATGTACATTACCTCACAGGTATCTGTCGGAATTCCTGTATGCTTGGCTAATATCAACACTGAGCCGTGCTGACTCGTCCCAAATGGCAGAGGAGCGGATTGTAGAGGAACAACAGAAAGGGCGCAGCAGCAAAAAGACAAAAAAGAAAAAGAAAGGTAGGTGCTCCTAACAGAAACTCTGCCTCTGATTTTGCAATAGTAATGATGGCAATATTATCTACATTCACCATTATTACTTCAATCTTAGGTTTATCTTAAACCACTAAGGTAAATTACTTGAAATGAATTGCTGAAAAAAGAATCATTATCTGTTGAAGCTTTTTACCTTGCAGTTACGAAGACAATCACAAGAATACAAATACAAAGAAAGCAACAACTTTACACTGCATGAGAAAGGACAGCAGATTAGTTAGCAGATGAACTCTGGTAGAGGCATTGCTATGGAAAATGCTCCATTTGATGATGACTGATAGTTAACTGCCAAGCACTTTTAAATTTAAACTAGACAGCTTAACTCTGGTCAAATATTGTCCTAAGAATTGAATCAATGAATGGTCGTCACTTATTTTGTTTAGTTGAAACATTTGCGTGTGTTGGAAGTTACATGTATTAATGCAAAGGGCACTATTCCTTGCAAACAGTAAGAACATGTAAACATATTGTTGTGGCCATTGGCACAGTGCAATTGTAAACAATCACAATTTGTAACCCCATGATCCAGCATTTGTCTCCACTCTACCATTAACATCAAGCTGGGGGATCAACCCTATTTCAATGAAGAGTGGAAGAGGACATGCCAGGAGCAGCACCAGGCATACCTTAAAAAAAAGGTTTCAGTCTAGGGAACCTACAACACAAGACTACTTGCATACCAAACAGCAGAAACACCATGCAATGGACAGGGCTAAGCAATCTGACAGCCAGTGGATCAAATCTAAGCTCTGTGGTCCTGCCACATTTATTCGTGAATAGTGGTGATCATGTAAACGGCTAACTGGAGGAGAAGGCTCAACAAATATTCCCATGCTTACTGATGTAGGAATACAACACTTCTGTGCAAAATATAAGGCTGAAGCATTTGCAACCATCTTCAGCCTGACGTGTCAAATGGATGATCCATCTCAGCCTCCTCCTGAGGTGCCTAGCATCACAAATGACAGATTTCAGCCAATTTGATTCACTCTATATGATAGCAAGAAATAGCTGAAGTAACTGAATACTACAAAGGCAACATTCCAACAATAGTATTGAAAACTTATGATTCAGTACCAGCTGCGTTCCTTGCCAAGCTGTTCTAATACTGCTACAATTCTGGCATTTACGTGGCAATATGGAAAATTGCCCTGGTATTTCCTGTCCATAACAAGCAGGACAAATCCAACCCAACACCACCCCTATCAGCCTACTCTCAATCATCAGTTAAGTGATAGAAAGTATCATCAACAATTCCATAATAACCTGTTCATTGATGTTCAATTTGGGCCCCATTATAGAGGTTTTAACATGGAAAGAGGCCCTCAGGCCCAACTTGTCCATGCCCCCTTTTTCATTAAACCACTAAACTAGTACCAATTGCCTGCATTTGGCCCATATGCTTCTATATCCATCTTACCCATGTAACTGTCTAAGCGTTTTTTAAAAGACAAAACTGTACCTGCCTCTACTATATTTCTGGCAGCTTGTTCCAAACACTCACCACCCTCTGTGTGATAAAATTGCCTCTTTGGATCCTTTTATGTCTCTTCCCTTTTGATCTTAAACCTGTACTCTCTGGTTTTAGACTCTCCTATCTTTGGGAAAAGATATTGATTATCTAGCTGATCTATGCCCCTCGTTATTTTATAGATCTCTATAAGATCATCCCTCAGCCTTCTATGTTCCAGAGAAAAGAGTCCCACTCTATCTAGCCTCTCCTTATAACTCAAACCATCAAGTCCTGATAGTGTCATCATAAATCTCTTCTGCACTCTTTCTAGTTTAATAATATCCTTTCTATAATACTGTGACCAGAACTGTACAGACTAAGTGTGGCCTTACCAATGTCTTGTACAATTTCAACAATACGTCCCAACTCTTGTATTCAGTGTTCTGACCAATGAAACCAAACATGCTGAATGCCTTCTTCATCACTCTGTCCACCTGTGACTCCACTTTCGAGGGGCTATGAACCTGTATTCCTAGATCGCTTTGTTCTGTAACTCTCCCCTACGCCATTACCATTAATTGAGTAAGTCCTACCCTTGTTCAGTCTACCAAAATGTATCACCTCGCATTTATCTAAATTAAACTCCATCTGCCATTTGTCAGCCCACTAGCCCAATTGATCAAGATCCTGTTGCACTCCAAGGTAACCTTCTTCACTGTCCACTATGCCATTAGTCTTGGTGTCATCTGCAAACTTACTAACCATGCATCCTATATTCTCATCTAAATCATTAATATAAATGACAAATAACAGTGGACCCAGCACTGATCCCTGAGGCACATCGCTGGTCACAGGTCTCCAGTTTGAAAAACAATCCTCTACAATCATCTTCTATCTTCTACCATCAAACCAATTTTGTATCCATTTAGCTACCTCGCTGGTAGAGATTTAACTTTATGAAGCAAGCTACCATGTGATATCTTGTCAAAGGCCTTGCTAAAGTCCATGTAGACAACATCAACTGCACTGCCCTCGTCTACCTTCTTGGTTATCCCTTCAAAAACCTCAATCAAATTTGTGAGACATGATTTTCCACTCTCAAAACCATGCTGACTTCCCTAATCAGTCCTTGCATCTCTAAATGCTGTAGATCCTGTCTCTCAAAGTATTTCCAACAACTTACCCACCATAGGTATGAGACTCTAGACTTTTCCCTGCAACCATTTCTGAACAAAGACACAACATTTGCTAATGTCCAATCTTCAGACATCTCACCTGTGACTATAATGATTCAAATATCTCTGCTAGGGGACCTGCAATTTCCTCCCTAGCTTCCCACAATGTCCTGAGATACTCTTCATCAGGTCCCAGGGATTTATCTACTTTGATGCGCTTTAAGACTTCCAGCACCACCTCCTCTATTATATGTACATTCCTCAAGTCTTCACTATTTATTCCCCCAAGTTCCCTAAGATTCATGCTTTTCTCAACCATAAATACTGATGAGAAATATTCATTTAGGATCTCACCTATCTCTTGTGGATCTGCACATAGATGACCAGGGCCAGTCTGTTCCTGACCTCCAAACAGCCTTGGTTCAAACATGGACAAAAGAACTGAATTCAAGAGGTGAGATTTGAATGATTGCCCTTGATGTCAAGGCCAAATGTGGTATCAGGAATCTGGAAGAAAACTGAAGTCAATGGGAATAAGATGGAAAACTCTCCACAGGTTAATGTAATTTCTAGCACAAAATTTTGTCAATTTTAATCATCTCAATCTTGGGACATCACTGCAGAACTCCATCAGTCTAATGTCCTAGGCTAAACCATTTTCAGCTGTTTTATCAATGACCTTCCCTCCATTGTACAGTCAGAAATGCGGATATTTGCTGATGATTGTGCAATGTTCAACATGATTCATGATTCATAGACTGATGCAGTCTGTACCTATGTGTAACAAGACCTGGACAATATTTAGGCTTGAACTGATAAACGGCCAATAACATTCACATCTCACAAATGCCAGACAATGACGTTATCTGACAAAAGAGAATCTAATCATCTCCCCTTGACATTCACTTGCATTACCATCAGTGAATCTCCCATGATCAATATCCTGGGAATTGCCATTGACTAGTAACTGAACTGGACGAGCCATATGAATATTGTGGCTACAAGAATAGATTAGAGCCTTTAAATTCTCCAGAGAATAGCTAACCCCCTGATTTCTAAAGCCTGTCCATCATTTATAAGTCACAAATTAAAGTGGTATGGAATGCTCTCCACTTACCTGGATGAATGCAGCTCCAACAACGCTCAAAAAGCTCAACACAATTCAGGACAAGCAGCGTGCTTCACACCCTATTCACCACCATCAGCACTGCTTGCCCCACCTTGCACAGTGGCAGCAAGGTATACTATTCACAAAATGCACTGCAGCAACTCACCAAGATTCCTTCAACAGCACTTCCAAACCTATGACCTCCAGCACCTCGAAGGGCAAGGCAGCAAATGCATGGGAGCCACCGCCTGCAAGTTCCCTTCAAACCACGCACCATTCTGACTCGGAACTATATTGCTGTTCCTTCACTGTCATTGAGTCGAAATCCTGGAACTCCCTTCCTAACAGCATTGTGTGTCCACAATACATGGACAACAGTCGTTCAGGAAAGCAACACATCACTTCCTCAAGCCCAGTTAGGGATGGTCAGTAAATGCTGGTCTCACCAGTGACACCAACATCCCTTGAAGAAATACAAAGTACAAGCAGTTTTTCTTCATTGAATGCAAAATCCAGTCTTCTCCCTCTGTAATTATGGCTCACAATTGGAATGGTACATTAATGATTTAATGCCATTGTAAGCTGGTCCTTAACAATAGTCTGTTTTGTCTATTGAGAGTCCTGTCCCTTTCTAATAGCATCGTGGATGTGCCCACACCAGATGGACTGCAGCAGTTCAAGAAGGTGGCTCAGTGCCATTTTTTTCAAAGGATATTAGGAATGGGTAACAAATGTTGGCCTTGCCACTAATGCTGACACCCCATGAATAAACAGAAGTAAATACAGAAACCAATGTCATTTCAGGATAAAATTTTAAAGGTACTTGCTGAAAAGGTATTAAAGTTGAATTCAAAAGCATAAGCAGTTATTTCAATTTTAAGGTTTTTTCAAAATGTTATAGAATTGAATCATTTTTCTAACCTGGGGGAAAAATATTTTCTTTCTCTTACAGTTCGACCTCTGAGCAAAGAGATCACCTTGAGCCAGGCTTATCATAATATGTGTGCTGGAATGTATAAGGTAAGGATGTTTTTGCTTTTAAAAATGGTATTAACTTAGAGTGGAGCACTTACTTGCTGTGTGAAGGCAGAGAAGCTATGAATTTTACAATGCGATAGAGCAAGAAGAACCTCTCAACTAGAGATTGGAAAGGAGGTAACGGATAACCTTGCAACCATAAAAAGAAGAAAATATTTCCACAACGCATTCCTGCCCACTATCTTACCTTCCATAACATCCGTCCCCCCACCCAAAAATATTATTTCACAGGACAATCCAATATGCAAATGTGATCTGTTCCCAGGCCTCCACAATTGAGTTCCTTAGGCTGAATCAGTTCGGCAACTTTTTTACCTGAAGAGAGATTTTATTAAAAAAGATTGCTTAAAATAAAAAACTATTGGGAACTGCAAGATTTAAAAAAATGGAATGAAGCATAAGCGTACCTTAAAGGGGAGAAAATGTTTATGAAGAGTTTAAGGAACATTATGAATTTACCTGATGCTGAAAAATCATTAGCTTTAGCTTCTGTCTGATGCTTGTATGAATGAACAAAGAACAAAACAGCATGGGAAACAGGCCCTTTGGCCCAACGAGCCCCCGCCGCCACCTCGATGTTCCCACTTCTACCCATGATCCCTGTCTATGTTTGTAGATCTATGCATTGGAACCAAAATGATTCCAGTTACTGCTGGATTTCATGTAGTTTCAATCTCATATATAGGTTGAGCAAAAATCTGGTTTCCATATCCCAGGAATAAGTAAAAATAACTGTTGTTTCCAAGTTGTATCTTGATGCAACACAAATCTTAAATTTCCCTTCAGCTTTCAGTTTTTTTCCCTGGAGAATCGTAATGGCACTTAAGAAATGGCTATAAATATGTATCAATTCTTAGATTAATGAATACAATCATGACATGAGCCATAGAAAGTCTTCCTTTAGGTGCTGGCTGGATAGAATACCTATAGATACCTATAGTAAAAGAGGAATGAATTTTCAAAAATGCTGCTCGATTTCTGTTTCAAAATCCAAGTGTAAAATAGCCCTTTAGGAGCAGAAATGTTGATACTAAATGTTCTTGCGTTTTTACAAATCAGTTATGTAAATGCTATTAAAAAGGAGCCACACAAAAGATGTTATAGAACAGCATTCAGTTCCAGAGGCGCTGATTCTCACTTCCCAGGCTGGTCACTGGAATGTGAAAGTGACGTAGGCACAACATTTAGTTAACAATGTGGGAGTGTGAGAGGAGCAGCAAGGCCATTAACAGAGAGAGAGAGGAGCAGCAAGGTTGTTAAGAGAAAGAGAGGAGCAGCGGGGCCATTAACAGAGAGAGTAGCGGCAAGGTCATTAATGGAGAGAGAAAAGCAGCGAGGCCATTAACAAAGAGAGAGGCAGCGAGGCTATTAACAGCAAGAAGAGAGTGGGGTCATTAACAGTGAAAGAGTGTGAGAGAGACAGTGAGGAGCAGCAAGGCATTAACAGAGAGAGAGAGAGAGGAGTGGCAAGGCCATTAACGGAGAGAGAGAAGCAGCGAGGCTATTAACAGCAAGAGGAGGCTGGGGTCATTAATAGTGAAAGAGTGTGAGAGAGACAGTGAGGACATTCAGTGCAGGACAAGCAAAGGACCAGGGAGGAGGAAGACCCTATTGCGATAATGTCTTCTATGAGGCTCTAGAATCTGTGGTGCTGCTCTCACAAGAGCTATGGATCCAGCCTCCCTCTCATCTGCAGCTGGTCCCGTCTACATGCAGGAGCACATTGGTGTTTCTGCTACAGCTCTATTGTGATGAGGAACAAAGCCAACTCAATAGGCACCATGATTCTCCAGAATCATGCATAGAAACAAGGAAAATATCATAGCGAGTTATGAAGATTCCTGACAGAGCCCTGAACCTAATCCCTCAATGCCTCTGGGACTTCCACCCAAGCGCTCCCCACTTAGTGACTGCCTCTCTATTATCACTCACCCGATCCCCTCTGACATTATAGTTGTGTCCCCACATTGGTCCCTCTCAACTGCACCAGAATGAAGCGCATGCATCCTCCAGAGTCTCGGTGGCATCTAACCCCCAAATGTCAACCTTCCCCCAAAATAAATCTAGCATTACATAAAAGGGCAATTGAGTGAATGCATGAGACCAGCATCTTTATCCTGACAGGGCATCTCAAAGATGGGCCTGTCGTGTCGCTGATGGGGTGAGTGGTGATAGACTTCAACATCCTCCTTGCATTGAGATTCTCGTCAGCGTAGTCTGTGTTATGTTGAAACTTATCTGAGCTGTTCATTTCAATGCTTGGAGCCTAGAGTTCCAGAGGGTTAAGGGTTTTGCTCCCATCAGTGGCACTGATGTTTTGCTCTGGAGATTTAAACGACAGAATTGCCTAAGCAAGCAATGGTGAAGTTGTTGCCAATTAGCATCCTTAGGAAGCCAGGAGTTCAATGAAATACTGTCCACTTGCTGGATCACTGCAGCTCCAACAACATTCGAGAAGCTTGACATTATCCAGGACAAAACAGCCCGCTTGATTGCCATTTCTTCTACAAATATTCAATCACTCCACCAGTGATAAACAGTGGCAGCTGTGTCTACCCTCTACAAGATGTACTACAGGAACTCATCAAGGTTCCTTAGGCCAACACTTGCAAACCCACAACCATTGCCATCTAGAAGGACAAGAACAGCAGATACCTGGAAATATCACCACTTGGGGTTCCCTACAAGTCACTCACTATCCTGATTTGGGAATATATCACTGTTCCTTCACTGTCATTGGATTAAAATCCTGGAATACCCTCCAGGATTGTGGGTATACCTACACTCTAGGCGTTGCAGCAGTTCAAGAAGACAGCTCAATACTACCTTCTTAAGGATAACTATGGATGGGCAATAAATACTGGTCGAGTTAGTTTCACCCACGTCCCATAAATGATTTATTTTTGAATTAGTATTTCAAGCACATTTCAAGAGGATACCCTCAGTCTCTGAGGTCACAAAGGCTGCAGAGTTGAACTGCCTTCCAACAGCAAGAGTCATGCACTCTTAGAAAAGTAGACCTGGGTTTGGTCAGTGGGCATTTGGAAGCAAAACTTGTTGATCAGCAAGTGATTTGCCAGAGGTGCCATATGTAACTGATGAAAGAGTGAAGGATGGAACCCAGGGGTAACAGTGTAATTCAGGAAGATAGCTGGAGATGCTTTGGCTCCAAATGGCTGTGGTAAAAGTGAAACAAACCTAAGTTAGGGCATGTCCATTGAGCTGAACAATGGAGAAAAACAAATGAGATAATTTGAAATATACAGGTAACATAATCACTCATTTGAAATTTTCATGTAATGATGTACAGAGTCAATCTGTAATGTACTGGTAAGAACTGCAAAGTCAAAAGAATTTGACTTAGTCAGTATTAATCAAAGGCCCTGCTAATGGGCACTCTGTCTTACACCCTACTGCTCTAAATAATTCTACCCTCCTGTTTACTGAGCAATACCAGTGGAAATCTAATATACAAAAACATTTAATACATTTTGTACAAATGTAATTTGATTCCTTGCTTTCCAGAATGTATAAAAACTTGGTTCTGCAAAAAAAAAATTGTATTTAATGCAAATATAATTTGACTCATTGCTTTTCTGCGATCTTAAAAGGATGGTATGATCATTCAGAATTTCAGCTTTCTGTCAAATTATACTCACTTAAAAATATATTTTTCCCCGTTTTTGTGTGGTACAGACTATGATAGCTTTTGATATGGATGGCAAGGTGAGAAAGCCAAAATTTGAATTGGATAGTGAACAGGTTCGATATGAGCATAGATTTGCTCCATTCAATAGTGTTCTCACTCCACCACCAGTCCATTACCTACAGTTTAAGGTGAGTAGACAATACTTCACTGCTAAGTATTTCATAATTAATTAGCCTTTTGATTGTGAAGATAATGCTACATGAGCAGTGTTTTTATTTGGTGATCATCGTTCAGAACTCTGATCTTCTTGCTCTCTTGCCACCAACCCAAATTTGATTCACTCTTAAATACGTCTGCAGTTTTCCTCTGTGCTTCCTTTAGCATCCTCTGAAGAGCTAATGATGGCTCATTACAAACTGCAACTCCAATTTTCCCATCTGATTCTGTGAACTCAGCCAGCAAATAAACTCTCAATACATCTCTACCCAAGTCCCTCCAGAATTTCCATTCACTTGCAAACAAAGCCTTGCCATCCAGAGTTATTAGGAATGATTGCACCACCTCATGGTCTTAACAGAAACTTGGTTATGAGTTGATGACACCTTCTCCTTAATTAAACCCTCCTGGCCTGCCTATATCTTTAACCATTTGCTAAGTGGAGAATGTTGCTGTGACAATGTAGTGCTTATCACCAGATCATACCTTGTTCCTCACTCTTCTGGCACTTTGGTCTTTATTTGAACATCTCGTTTTTTTCACCCTCTCGCTTCACATTTAAAATTATTGTTCTCCACTGCCCCTCACCCTCCCCCCCTCCCAAGTACCATAAAATGTTCTCATTGAAATATCTTCACTACTCTCCTCCCTTGATTTCAGCATCAAACAGCTTTTGATGATTTTAACCTGAATGTCAACTCATCATACTTTCTTTCCTCTGAGTTTACTGCCTCCTCAATTTGCCTAAAGCACTTTTCCCCTTAATCTCCTCTTTATTTTGCATCTCATCTGATCTTGCTACTACTATCATTCACTTCTTTGTACCAACCACTTCCTTATATCACTTTCCATACACATCCTATTACATACCTCTTCCTGTATTTATTCCTGGAAAGAGTTCTCCCAAATTCACTTCAGACTGCATTTTCAAAATCCCAAGAATCTAGCCTTTGGACTTCTGTTTATCACAATGTTTGTTGCTACGGGTTTAATCACCTCCACCTTTGATGCACCTTTATTACACTCTCAATATGAATGCTTCCCTTATCTCTGCTGCCTTAAGTCTGAGGAACGCAGACTTGAAAAGGTATAACAGATGGTTTAGCTTTTAATTACCATAACTGACTGGACCATAAAGCACTGGGTCTGATTCTCATCTACTGAAACTCTTCACTTTCCAGTATTGTCTTGGAATGCAAAGATAATTCCTGGTTCTGTTCTTTACTGCAAACCATCTTAAACCCCTCTCCCCTATCTCCATCACTCTTACTTCTAACTATAAGTACAAAGAATTCTTTGCCATTAAGATTGAGACTTGTTGCCTCTGTCGTTTCAGTCTCTTCCATTAGCCCACTTGGCCAGACTTCTTTTAATGCTAACTCCTTGCTTTGGCCCTGGACTCTCATCTTTCTTGTGTTTTTCCTGCTATTTCCCCTTCTGTCTCTAAATTCATCTTGTCCATCAGTAAACTGCTGACCACCCAACTCCCCTCAAGATTCAGAAATGAGCTTGATAGTGTTAACAGTTGTTTCTTTCTAATTGGTGTCCCTCTTCTTTTAAAGCTACCATTATTATCCTTCTCAAATCAGGCCTTGAGCCCACCATCCTTACAAGCTACTGCTTAATCTCCAACTTTCCCTTTCTTCTCAAGTCCTTGTACATTTTCACCCTTTCTAAATCCATGCCCAACTTTTCCAGCACTCCATGTTCGACATGGGCAGAATCTGGATTGGCAAGATTCAAAGTACAAAAATTACCAAAGTTAAGGTACTACAAAGATAAACTTTCCCCCTCTGTTCTTATTGACTTGTCTGCAGCCTTTGACCATACAGTCTTCCTCCGTTGTTTCCCAACTGGATTGGACTGCATTCACCTGGTTCCATTTTCATTAATAATCGTAGCCAATGAATCATCTTCCTGATCCCACAGTGTTACCTCAGGTGTTCTCCAAGCATCTATCCTACTTCTCATTTACGTGCTGGCCCCTGGAAATATCATCTGAAAGCACCATCCAATACTGGGGGAGCAGAAGTTTCCTCCTTTTTAAATATTTGGAAACTGAAGCACAAAAGAGCTATGATAAAAGATTATTGATCTGAAATGCTACTCTGTTCCACTCCAGGAATGCTGCCTGACTTGCTGATTATTTCCACCTTTTTCCTGTTTATTATCTGTTCAAGTCAATTTCCCAGCTACTGACTCCATCCTTCTCCCTGGCAATAGTCTGAGACTAAAGCAGACTGCTTTATCTTAATTAATTACAGTACCTTAATGTAATTTTTGACCCAAAGATGGATTTCCAGTCACAGATCTGGACCATCACTAAAACAATTTCCCCATTACATGACTTCACCCCACCTCAGTTCATCTGCTGCTATAACTCGCATTGATGCCTTTGGTGCCTCTAGACTTGACTATTCCACTGAACTCCTGCCTAATCTCTCACATCCTGCCTTCTGTAAACTTGAAGTCTTCCAAACCTCTTTCAGTTTCCTTATTCAGACCAAGTACCATTCAAACATCCCCCTGGTGCTCACTGAACTACATTGATTCCTTCCTGCCTTGATTTTAATATTCCCAGCTTTATTTTCAAATCCTTCCATGGCCTCATCCCTCCCTATCTCTAATCTTCCACAACCCCAGAATCGCTCTCTTTCCAACCTATTTTCCACCCTTACTTCTTGCTCACCCTACCTTCTGGCTTAAAATAAAAACAAAAATTGCTGGAAATTCAGAGAATGGCAGGCAGCATACGTGGAGGGAAGCACAGTTGACATTTGAAGTTGTTGAACTACCATCTAATTCACTGCTAACAACATCACAAAACAACTTGCAATGCTCTAAATATCTTGCTTCAAGTGCACAGTTGGCGTAACCATCACACAGTTCATTTCTCATTATAGCCCCCACCACGTTTAAGCACATGTTAAGACTCATTGTGTGCAATGCCACAGATTTTTGCTTTTATGTGTAAAATAATGTTTAACAGTTGGATGTATTGAAGAGAAATTTGCCTGTGTGAATTGCCAAATTGATTACTAAAAGATAAAATGGTTCTTACAAGCAGTTTTAATTTGAAGAATGTATTTTGAAAAATCCTGCTTCAAAGTTGATTATCTTCTGTAAAATGAAAAGTTCAATTGTTGGAAATTAGTCATTAAAACAAAGAAATGCGATAAATGCACAGATTTATCCACATCAAAAAAAAACTTGGTTTACTTTAAAAAGGATGGCGAGTTTTCTAAGCTTGAACCTGTTTTTTTTGCTTGTTTGATGAATCTCCTCCCTACATTTGATATTTTCTGTTATTAAAGTTGTCTATTAACAAAAAAAATTCATGCTGAAGTATTTTTAATTTTGTTGTCAAATAGGAAATGTCTGACCTCAACAAGTACACTCCCCCTCCTCAATCTTCTGACCTTTACATAGCTGCTAGCAAGCACTTCCAACAGGCTAAGATGATACTGGAAAACATCCCAAATCCAGACAATGAGGTATTGCACTTTACCTAAAATATATTTACAGTACGAAGTTTTGTCTAATAGCGTATTTTTACATTCTCAAATGTATTTCCCCTTGCTCCGATTTGAGTAGCTTATTCTAGTTTTATCTGTGAGCATTGAGTATTTTCATAGGATAGCATTATAAGCAAAGGCCAAATGTTTACTGTATTTATCTTGTAGAATCTGTTTTTTAATGTGCACTAATGATCTGTATATGACATGCCCCTTTTATTGGGTTGTGAGGACTAATTATTCCTCTTTCTATCCTGTATGTGACTTTTTCACCTTTGACGTGAAATTTGTTTTTCAGGTTAATAGAATTTTGAAAGTTGCAAAACCTAATATTGTGGTGATGAAGCTGCTTGCAGGAGGCCACAAGAAAGAGTCTAAGGTGAGTAATAGACCTTAAGAAATATCGGCATGTTTACCTACTATATTTGCAGGAAGCAACATTATTCTGTAAACTTCTGAAAACTTCTCATTTTCAAATAGTATTATCACCCAAGCAAGTCTTAGGTTTGAGTTGCCTAATATAAGTAGGGACAAAAGTAGAAGTATTAATAATTCACCAGCGTACCGTTGAGCTAGGGAGAGATCAATTAAGCCCTGCTCCTTATTGTTGAATAAATACTGCTGGAAGTTGCATTTATGCATAGTATTGGTCTCCTCTTGATGCATCTTGAGTTGAAAAGCTTTCCAATATATAAGTCTAGATTTTCTGATGGGGCAGGGTTCCAGATCCATGCCAGACAATGCTTAGCAGAGTTGATTACCAAGGTACAAGCCATCATCTCACAAGATGGAAGGTTATCAAAACCAAAATTACTTGTTTGGTTACACACTATCAGACAATAATCAGATAAGGTGGAAAATTGTAATGCTAACTCTGTCACCACTTGCATCCATCTCATTTCTACACTTACTGAAAGTGACCCTCCGTTCCTAAGCAGGTCATATATTATATGACATAATGAGCTCTAGTTTTTGCCATTTGTTCCATTTTCTTGCATTATCTATATAATGTCTGATTTAAAGATTGCTGAACTTCAAAGAAGGCAGATGCAGTGACAGGCATGGTCTCTGATGTAAAACAGCTGGAGGCTAGGCCACTACTGAATATGATTCCAATGATAATCCTCTGGAATCAGCTTTGGAGCTGCAAACACAGGCAAGAGAACAGCAGGCAGGGTTATCTGAAGCTGTCACCAAATTAGAACAAAGGATGATGGAATCTGATGTCATGGCTTTAACATGGAGCACATTGGGGTCACCAATGGAAGTGTGACTGCCATGAAGACCCTGGCCCAACAGAATGCTCAGTTTCTGCCAGGTATGTTCTCAAATTTGCACATCACCATTGTAGCCATGGACAGAAACCATCAGTAGCTAGGTAAGAAGGGGACTTGGTACCTCAATCTTGGTACCTCAATTCTTGTCCCTGCTCAGACTTGGGTAGAGCAGGGACAAGAATGGATGTTGCAGGTTCCAGGGTTCAAATGCTTTAGTCGGAGTAGAGAAGGAGGTAGAAGGGGGGGAGGAGTGGCATTATTAGTCAAAGACTGTATCACAGTGACAGAGAAGAAGTTTGATGAGGACTTGTCTGTTGAGGTAGTATGGGCTGAGATTAGAAACAGAAAAGGAGAGGTCACCCTGTTGGGAGTCTTTTATAGACCTCCTAAAAGTTCTAGAGAGGTTGAGGAAAGGATTGCAAAGTCAATTCTGGTCAGAAGTGAAAGTAATAGGGTAATTGATATGGGGGACTTTAAATTTACTAATATTGATTGGAATAGCTATAGCTCTAGCTCGTTAGAGGGGTCAGTTTTCGTACAAAGTGTGCAGGAAGGTTTTTTGACTCAGTATGTAGATAGGCCAACTAGAGGTGAGGCTACATTAGATTTGGTGCTGGGCAATGAGCCAGACCAGGTGTTAGGCTTGGAAGTTAGTGAACATTTTGGTGATAGTGACCACAATTCGGTTACGTTCACCTTAGTGATGGATAGGGATAGGCATGAATCTGGGGGCAGTAGTTATAGCTGGGGGAAGGGTAATTATGAGGCCATCAGGAGAGAATTAGGGTGCATAGATTAGACTAGGAAGCTACAGGGACTGGGAACATCTGGAATGTGGAGCTTATTCAAGGAGCAGCTGCTGCGGGTCCTTGATAAGTATGTCCTTGTCAGGCAAGGAGGACATGGTCGTGTAAGAGAACCTTGGTGTACGAAAAAAGTTGATTTGCTGGTTAAAAGGAAAAAGGAGGCTTATGTCAGGATGAGGATTGAAGGCTCGGTTAGTGCAATGGATAGCTATAGATTAGCCAGGAGGGAGCTAAAGGGGGGATTGAGGAGAGCAAAGAGAGGACATGAGAAGACTTTGGCTGATAGGATTAGGGAGAATCCCAAAGCTTTCTTTAGATATGTTAAGAATAGAAGATTGGTTAGGGCAAGATTAGGGCCAGTCATAGACAGCAGTGGGAATTTGTGCGTGGAACCTGAAGAGATTGGAGAGGTACTGAATAAATATTTCTCTTCGGTATTCACGCAGGGTGATGTAAATGTAGTTATTGAGAACACTGAGGTACAGGGTAGCAAACTGGAAGGTATCGAAGTAGATAGGGAGGATGTGCTAGATATTCTCGAGGGTTTGAAGTTGGATAAGTCCCCTGGGCCGGACGGGATTTACCCTAGGCTTCTCTGGGAGGCAAGAGAGGAGGTTGCAGAGCCTCTGGCTCTGATCTTCAGGTCGTCGTTGGTTACGGGTGTGGTTCCGGAGGACTGGAGGATAGCGAATGTGGTCCCATTGTTCAAGAAGGGGAAGAGAGACCTTCCAGGGAATTATAGTCCAGTGAGTCTTACTTCTGTTGTGGGCAAAGTATTGGAGAGAATTATTAGGGATAGGATTTATAGTTATTTAGAGAGAAATGAATTGATTGGGGATAGTCAGCATGGTTTTGTGAGGGGTAGGTCGTGCCTTACTAACCTCATTGAGTTTTTTGAAAAAGTGACCAAAGAGGTGGATGGGGGTAAGGCGGTTGATGTGGTATATATGGACTTTAGTAAGGCATTTGATAAGGTGTCCCATGGAAGGCTTCTGCAGAAAATGCAGATGTATGGAATAGAGGGGGATTTAGCTAATTGGATTAGGAATTGGCTAGCAGATAGAAGACAGAGGGTGGTGGTTGATGGGAGATATTCATCGTGGATTTCGGTTACAAGTGGTGTACCTCAGGGGTCTGTTTTGGGGCCCCTGCTGTTTGTAATTTTATAAATGATCTGGATGAGGGTATTGAAGGATGGATTAGTAAATTTGCAGATGACACTAAAGTCGGTGGAGTGGTAGATAGTGAAGAGGGGTGTTATAGTTTGCAGAGTGACTTGGACAAGTTGCAGAGCTGGGCCGAGAGGTGGCAACTGGAGTTTAATGTGGAAAAGTGTGAGGTAATGCACTATGGCAGAAATAATAAATGTGTAGAGTATAGGGCTAATGGTAGGATTCTTAGTAGTCTTGATGAACAGAGGGATCTTGGTGTGTCTGTGCATAGATCCCTGAAAGTAGGCAGTCAAGTCGAGAAGGTTGTTAAGAAGGCATTTGGAGTCTTAGCTTTTATTGGTAGGGGGATTGAATTTCGGAGCCGCAACGTCATGTTGCAACTGTACAAAACTCTAGTGCGGCCGCACTTGGAGTATTGTGTACAGTTCTGGTCCCCGCATTCTAAGAAAGATGTGGAGGCATTGGAGAGGGTACAGAGGAGGTTTACCAGGATGTTGCCTGGTATGGAGGGCAGGTCTTATGAGGAGAGGCTGAGGGATTTGAGGTTGTATTAGTTAGAAAGGAGGCGGCTAAGAGGGGACCTAATCGAAACATATAAGATGATTAGAGGTTTAGATAGGGTGGACAGTGATAGCCTTTTTTCTAGGATGGAAAAAGCTAGCACGAGGGGACACAGCTTTAAATTAAGGGGTGATAGTTATAGGACGGATATCAGAGGCATGTTCTTTACCCAAAGGGTGGTTCGGGAGTGGAATGCCCTGCCTGCAGCAGTTGTAGATGCGCCAAGTTTGGTGGCGTTTAAGAGGTTAGTTGATAAGTATATGGAAGAGAAGGGAATGGTTTAGTTTGGAGGGGCATTGCTTTTTATATTGGTCGGCGCAACATCGAAGGCCGAAGGGCCTGTTCTGTGCTGTAATGTTCTATGTTCTATGTTCAATATCCTTCCAGGTTTCTTTTTTCCTCCAGTCAGAAAGAGGCCCCTGCATATCCAAAGGATGGAGGAATATCAGGTGGACATTCTGGGGGTATCCGCTGCTCCAAATCTCTCTGCTTTGACCCCATCCACTGCCAACAGTTCATGGGTCACATGCATCCTGGGTCACACGAGGATGCATGTGACCCAGAGCAAAAGACCATGAGCAGGACAGTCTCCCTCAGGCTTTGAGCCTCCAGAGGATGCATGCCAAAGGCATCTCAGATAAGAACAGAGCAGTCAGCAGGCTACCTGCCTCTCTGTTGTTGCTGTTGGAATACATCTAGTCATATCAGTAGGATTAGGAAAATTTAAGTAATACTGAGACCACAATGGTGACGTAAGTGTTCACTCACTGTATATACTTTGCTGATGTGTAAATACATTTTGCTGCTCTGTTCTGAGGTCATTCTTTCAAATATCTCCCATCATGTCCTGCAGGTGTATGGTGTTTTGCTTAATCTCAGCTCCATCAGTTGCCCATAAGTCAATAGAAGCAAAATGAACAAAGCCATTTGCTCTATCAAAATGGTGTTTGGACAATGTACATGTAAGACTTGCATCAGATGATCACATAATATGGCCGGCTTTTAATTATTTTGATGCTGCTGCACTGAATAGTTTTCCCTGGATGTTGGGGAGGTAATGGCCTTGAGGTATTATTTATCACTCGACTATTAATTTGTTGACATAAACCCTATGCTAATTCTCAATAGGGTAATCAGCATAGTTATCTGATCACAAGTGTCATCCATATCTTAGGTTTCCTCATACATATCTCAGTCTGATAGAGTGGAAATGTGGAGGACTGACAGTGGGATCTTCAGTGCTTAGTTCCATATTCCCTGTTTTGCGTGATGTACATTAATAATGATTTGGACATAAATTTAGACGTAGCCATCAAAAAGTTTGCAGACAACACAAACATTGCGCAGTTGATAGTGAAGAGAATTGCTGTGAACTGCTGGAAGGTATCACTGGCTGGTTAGGTGGCTGAGGAGTGGCAAATTGAATATGACTCTCAAGTGTGAGTAGGACAAGTTGATCAGATGGTTAAGAAGGCATATGGAAGTACTTCATTTATTAGCTGGGGCAATTATGCTGGAATTACGTAGAGCATTAGTTAGGCCACAATTGTGTACTGTGCACTGTTCTGGTTAACTCATAGCAGAAAGGATGCAATTGCATGAGAGAGGATATAATGAAAATTTTCAAGGATAATGCTAAGACTGGAAAGTTGCAGTTAAGAGAAAGACTGGATAGGCTCGGTTTGTTCTCTTTGGAACAGAATTCAGTAAGAATTTAGCAACACCAATTTTTAATCCAACCGATTTATTTGATAGTAAAATTGCAAGCTTTCAACACTCTGTGTCTTCCTCAGGCAAATGCAGAGTGTTGAAAGCTCGCAATTTTACTATCAAATAAATCGGTTGGATTTAAAATTGGTGTTGCTAAATTCTTACTGAGTTCTTACCACCCCAATCCAACGCCAGCATCTTTACATCACATCTTTGGAACAGAGCAGGCTCTGGGGAGATTTGATTGACATGTACAAAATTGTGAGAGGCCTGGATAAAATGGATGGGAAGAGCCTCTTTACAGTAGAAGAGGTCAATGACTAGGAAGCATAGATTTAAAGTGATCAGTAAAAAGGGGAGATAAAGATTTCTTTTTCACCCATAGGGTTGTGGGATGCTAAAACTCTCTGCGAGAAAGAGTAGTAGAAGCCCAAACCCTCAACTTATTAAAGTAGGTATCTGAATGTGTATCACAAGTGCCATAACCTGCAGGGACTACGAACCAAATGCTGGAAAATGGGCTTGGTTGTGTGGCTTGTTTTTTAGCCAGCAGAGATATAATGGACTAAGTGACCTCTTTCTCTACTATAAACTTTGTATGACCCTAAAATCCTTATTGATGGACATCAGCAGACCGGTATTAAATTTTCTTTACATATACTTGTGGCTACTTGAATTACAAACTTTTGGATACATGCTTAGCATTGTGACATATTGTGTCAAAATTGCACATCGTGACATAAGTACTTATTAGCTGGATGCAGACTATGTAGACAAAGAGACAAATTTTTACTAACCTTGCCAGTATGAGCAGAGGCAATTCAATAAATTCGGAAGCCATGTCAGATTGAATTTCTGTCATTGTCCCACCACCAATATTTCAGACAGCCCACTTCGAAACAGAAAAGACTTACAGACAACTGATTTGTATAATAATATAACCCCATTTGCACACCAATTTATAGGGCTGCTGGCATTTTACCAGCAATGGGATAGCCCCTAATAACACGGGGAGACTACATAACTGTAGAAGGCCTGGTATCCTGTGGAGCAGAGGAAAGGAATGGGCAGGGAAGGCATTTCTTGCAGCCCTAACCATCCCCCGGGGGACGATTCCCTTCCAATCACTGTGACCTACCTCCTTAAGCCATCCTGTTTTTTTTTCTTAGCTGTCTCAGGACATTTTGAGACATCCTTCCTCCCAAGTGTAAATGTTTTGTTTTTGCCATTTGAAGTTGATAGTTCTATTAATAAATAATTTTCTAAAATTCTATGAAATATTCAGCATGTACTAAATATTTAATTTTATTCATGGATCATGGTTAGTGAACAAGCCTGATTTAAATCGTAAAGCCCAGAGATGATGGGTGTGGGGCAAAGGTGGCATTCATACAGACCACTCATTAGTCTAGGTTGCCCATCACTGTTATATATTGATGTCTGCTGGAATTGTCTATGGATACTGGGTAAGGCTGAGCTACGGTACTTTCCAATATTGAAATCATTGTGAAGGATCACATAAGAAATGGGGCAACCTTGACGAAAGCCTGGACAGTTCCATAACCTAGCAAAGATTCAAAAGGAGCTGAGAAAATGTGTATTTATCTTTGTATCAAATATACAGATACTTAATCTTCTCAGATCTGCTGCTATATCCTGAGATATCAAAACTATTCATACGCCAATGTAATTATGTGAAGTAGCTATTGGAGCCAAATATTTGTTCTAAAATTTATACTTGTAATTGACATTTTTAAAACGTGTATGTGTGATAGAGGAGGTAAATATCTGAACCACTCACCCATAACTATGTACCTCATACAGCAGCAATGAGTGCTTAAAAATCTGTCTGTTGGCTCCTCTTCCAAGAAAATATTTTAATTTAATTGTAAATATTCCTACTTTGGCATAACTTTTCTGCTGCTTTATTTTGATTATAAATATGTATTTTTGTAGATACAAACTTTTAAGATTCCAAATTATTTAAATAGGATGCCTGTACTTCACAGCCTTGCATTTTTGGGTGCAGATTTTGGCTTGTACAAAGATTGAAATAATGTGACAGGAGTAGCAGCAGTGAAAGGTTAGTTGAGTATCAAGGATAGGGTGGAGGGAGAAAATGCTGGAAAATCTCAGCAGGTCTGGCAGCATCTGTAAGGAGCAAAAAGAGCTGACATTTCAAATCTCGATGAGGTGGAGGTGAGGAAGAGGCTAAAATCTGAGTTAAGTAAATATAGATATGCACAGTAATTCAAAGCATTTACAGTTACATTTATTTACATCACATATAGGCTTTCATTAACATTGCAATGAAGTCACTGTAAAAATCCCCTTGTTGCCACACTCTGGTACCTGTTCAGATATACTGAGAATTTAGCATTGCTACTGCACCTAACCAGCACATCTGTCAAACTCAGAACTGGTGTTAGATTTAAAGCATTTTAATATATTCTGGAGATATATAATGCAGTAAATGTGAAGTTGGTCTGCATGCATTAAGACATGTACACTTTAAATCTGTTTTTGAAACAATTTTTTCACATTTCAGGTTCCTCCAGAATTCGATTTTTCTGTTCACAAGTATTTTCCAGTCGTCAAGTTAATCTAACTCCAGTGAAGAGAATGGCTATGGATAAAGATGAAATTCAACACTTGAAACATTTTGTTCTGGTTATGGCTATGTTTCAGAACATGAGAATGAGAAATTTTACGATGTAAAATTCAGAGTTGTAGGCACATCAACAGCAATGCTTTGTATATGGTGCTGTATTGTGTTAATACTGTGATCTGAATAAAAAATATAACTTTTTAAATTTGTTTTTATACTATATTGGATGAAAACCATGTCTCTCATCAGTGCAACCATTTTACATATTGGTAATCATAATATTGTAGAAGATTTTGTCATCGGCTTTGGATACAAACAACACTTAAACCCAGAATACTCTATTTCCAAGCTTTAATAACTTGTACACAAGTGAGAACATGAGGCAAGCAAAGTATTGCCAAGTATTGGGTTGATTCATATAGAAAATTTAGCAATTAATTACAGCAAATGAGAAACAAGCAATTCTTTCTAATCCTTCATTGGCACACATATCCACCAATCATAGCATAGCCTTTTGCTCTCTTATGCTAATGAAGGATTGGTTTTCTACTGGATATGTCCCATACTTTGTTGTTTGGTAGTTGTCATGGTAACTTATTCCTTGTTTTCATCCTATTGTCCTAGCCTGGAATGCAGTGTTTATGGAAAAAGGTTTTAGATGTATTCATTAACCCTGAGTAAGTAAGTGTTAGCCTGACTGAAGGTCCTGTTTGGCTAATAATCATTTACTTGAGAGTTTTTTTTGACAATTATAGAACTTTAATTTGCACAATTGTTTGTAACCTAACTTTCACAATTGCAGTTCGATACACCACCAAAGTGATGTCAGTATTTCAGCAATTACACAATATTACAGATTACATACTAATAGAAAATAACCTTGAAAATCTATTCATAAATCTTTCAATGGCAATGTTTCACAAATACTGCTCTGACTGGTTTGGTTTTGCTTCTTAGCAGATCCTACATTAAGCAAATAAATGGTGTGTCTCATCCATCATGCTACTCCAGGGCTCGTATTTATGTATTTAATGTAGAAAAAGTGTTGAGAGATGTGCAGTTTTTCTCCTTTACATTTAGCAACCAACAGCATACTACTGCTATAAATTATTGCATTGAGTGAAAGATGACAGTCTAGATCTCCAAAAATCATAAGACATTTATGACCTAGACATTAAGTATTTCAAAAACATGCAATTTCAGAACACCATGACAAAATGGTCAAATAGCTGCATTCATATAGCATTTGATACTGTCAGCTTTTTTGATAAATTGGATGGACAAAGATTGTCAGTGAGAATAAAACCATAGATGATTAAATATTATGTGAATGTAAATGAGTGGCTTGTGGAGTGCAGATGGTCACAGTTTAAGTTTGCTTAAAATGTTGGAAGTACTTTCAATCACCATTGGAAACTATAAAGAAATTCCAGATTTAAAAAATATCAAATGTTATCTTGACTTGCTTCTCTTGCAAATTTTGTTACTTGTAATTAAGATATTTTTCAATGCAACATTGTAACAATGCTTATGAGTAGTTATCCTGTTTCCAAAGATGTACAAGTTAGGTTGAATGCTAAATTGATTCTTGGTGTCGAGGTGGGGGGCGGAATTATTATTAGTGCAGGTTCAATGGGCCAGATGGCCTCTGTACTGTAGAGAATCGATGATTTAGGCTGTCTCATTTAAATTAATGTATCAAGTTTACCAAACTGCGCCCTGTGTATGTAGCAAACTAGAATGGCAAGCAAAATCAGGATGAACAGGAGGAGATAAAGGCAAATCAAGTGATATAATACTTCCAACAAACAGTCCAGCACAGGAACAGGCCCTTCGGACCACAAAGTCTGTACCAATAGATGCCTCTAATATTTTCTTGCCTTTGTATGGTCTTTATCCCTCTATTCCCTGCCTATTCATGTATCTATTCAGATGCCTCAAACATTGTTATAGAACCTGTTTCCACTACCTCCTCTGGCAATGCATTTCATATTTCTAAACATTTCAACTGCCTAGGAGGAGGAGTACAAACAGCAACGTGCCACATTGAGAATCACAGATCTGAAGTGGCAAGAGCTAAATAGTAAATAGCAATTGTCTTTTTTTTGCAAGACAAATCCCAATACTCAGCAGAATAATGAGATCAAGAAATTAACTACATAGTAATGTACAGACACACTTGGTGCATGACCCTCAGAACCATCAACATAAATGATGTCCAAACTTTATAAAAGCATTAGACTTGGAAAATGTTTCTTGTTTTGTTGTGTGCCCAAAGTGTCATGGTATCAATTGCACCCAGTGAGAGCTCAGATGATAAATTCATAGTTATCTGAGATATCCCTGCTCTCACTGACTGTTAGCAGAGTTGCCATTATTTTTAATGTCCTGTGAGGGACGTCCTGATGGTCAGAGCATGTATTGACAATAGTAGATAACCCAAGATGTTAGTATTAGAAATACACCAATAGCAGAAGTTTCTCATTTTTGGCAGGGGAGTCATCCCCAATTCGTTGACCAATATTTAGTCCTAAAACAACATCACACAGGTTATTTGATTATCACATGATATTCGTAGGACCTATGCACAAATTGGCTGCCATATTTTCTGCAATGATGGGAGAGATTCTTCAATCTTTGTTCCTGACCCCATCAGCTAGAAGACAGCCAAAGCACATTCACTACAGCAGCACTGATGAATCCCTACCACAGATGAGGTTTCCAGCGTACATTTCAAAACCTTTTATTGGATATATCAGGACGTCCCTTCACAGGACATTAAAAATAATGGCAACTCTGCTAACAGTCAGTGAGAGCAGGGATATTTCAGATAACTATGAATTTATCATCTGAGCTCTCACTGGGTGCAATTGATACCATGACACTTTGCACACACAACAAAACAAGAATCATTTTAATTTTCCAGGTCTAATGGTTTTATACAGTTTTTCACTAATGAAAAGTGGGATATAAATGCAATTTAAAAAAAAAAAAAATGGCATTACACAAAGAGAAGCATTCCAGTGTCCATTTCAGCATTTATATACTTTCACCACCAAATTGATGAACTGGGTAATTTATGTAATTTTCTATTTGTAGTGAAAGACCTGATTTATTGGGCCAAATCTAATCTAAATAACAAGGAAATGGATTCTTTAAACTCAAATACATTGTAATCACAAGTTCTTGTAACCCAATATCTTGCTGAGACCTCACATTGAACATCATTTGCAATTTTGAACACAATTCAAAAATGCATCATTTGTAACTGATCTTATTTCGTTAGAAGTTTGGTTAATGTATATAATTTCTATCACACAGAGCCAGCAGTCACAGCACAGCTCTGAGGAAGTCCCTAGCTTTTGAGGAGAGGATTCAGAGAAAGAGTCTTGCAACAGGTTTAAAGCACAGACACTCAGTAGTAGACCTGTAGCTTGTTTTGCAATAAGCTTAAATGGTTAGAAAGAGACATATCATTTAAATGTTTAATATTCCATGAAGCAGCAATGGTATGGACACAGTTGCTTCATAAATGCAAAATTGAATAAAATATTTAACAAAACTCACATTACAGGCTAGAAGAAACCACACTTCCAATAGTTAGGTAAAAAACATTGCCAGCATTCTAGAATCTTAAATGTGGCTGAAATTGAATGGAGAATTAGATTGGTGGTTATAGGTAGAAGACTTTCTTGTGCTGTGATATGTATGGAGTGGTAGAGAGAGAATAGGTCGCAACTGAATGCAGGAGATATTAATACTGCCGTTGTTGGAAATTTGAAATAATAGATGTTGGAAATAGCAGACCAGGTAGCATCTGTGAAGAGAGAAACAAAGGCTTGAATTTTAACAATTGGGCAGACAGTTCAACATTGGAAAGAAATGCATGACCTGACAATAGCAGGACTTCCTCCTGAGTATAACTGGTGGCAGTCAATTTAGTGGCTGCCACAAGGGCTGCTTGCCTGTTACAACTGGCCGCCCACCTCCCAAAAACTACTGGTTCATCAACATCAGATGGCAGCACTGCAGCCTACAGAAGATAAGCCAGTAAATTTCTTTAAAAAATCAGTTATGTGCTGGAAGGGGAAGTGCTCCAGAGAAATCTTTGAGAGACCAGAGGGACAGCCTTTCCTGCTATAACCATTTCTTTGCTTCACATAAACCATCCTCTCCCTATATCACAAGGAGATTGCCTCGATTTAGCTGGCAAAATACCGACCTGGGTGGGTTGTGCAATTCAGCCCAGTATTTCAGGTCAACAACGATCACCTTAAGTGTTTATATTTTCTCTCTCCATGGATGTTGCGTTACCTGCCAAGTGTTTAACATTTTCAGTGATAAAATCAGAAAATATTCCAATTTAGGGGATATTCCGAGCTTTTGTATCAGTAGCTTTGGGCTTCAATTGTTTTGCTGCAGCAACTTCTCTCAGGTCATCAAATGAGCAGGATAGGCAAACTTGAACTTGAATACTTAAATCAAGAGTAACAGCTGCATTTTCACCCATACAGGGATTAGCAGTATTCACTGAAACTTATGATTATTTACATAACAATACTGAGGTATTGGAGATGTAGAATAATAGAAAAGTTACAGCAGAGAAAGATGGCATTCATCTTATTGTATCTCTACTGCCCATTCTAATCCCACTTTCCAGTACTCGGTCTATAGCCCTGCAGGTTACAGCACTTCTGGTGCACGTTCAGGTACATTTTAGGTGAGTTTCTGCCTCAACCACCGTTATTGAGTTAATAATTTTCAAAGCTGCCATGAATGTGAAATCATGTTTACATGTGTTAATCTAGACTATATCCAAGGGAAGAACAGCCACTATAATCAAGTAGAGGGAGTTAAGTAGGATAATGACATATCAATTCATGTTATTGTGTTCAGTTAGCATGTTTGAGATTTACATGAAGCAACGCTATTTCTGTATTTTGCAGGGTTTAAAATAATTTAGTGAAAGTCATCCAATAAAAAGTCACTACACAATTTTTCAAAAATTTGAAAAAGTCATAAAATAACCTGTTATTTTGCAATTATATCCATTGTACCAAAAGCTGTTACTCTCGGTTTAAGTTCAAATTTGGCTATCCTGCTCATTTGATGACCTGAGAGAAGTTGCTGCAGCAAAACAATTGAAGCCCAAAGTTAATTACACAAAAGCTCAGAATATCCCATCAACCATAACATTTCCTGATTTTATCACTGGAAATGTTAAGAAATACTTGGCAGGTAAGGAAACATCCTTGGAGAGAAAAAATATAAACATATCAGGTGATTTTTTTTCCCCCCCACATATAAATAGAATAGTTGATCTTTTAGGTTAAATATCATCTCCTTACGTAGAAGGATTATAAGCTTCTGAGATAGAGAACCCTCCAAATATCCGTTTCTTTACCAACTTATTCTATGAGAAGCATAATCAAGAAAATAAGTTTTTCACTATACTCAATCTGAAAACTGATTATCACACCCAATATTTCCTACTCAGATGAGCAAGTTTTAATTTTTTTTATACTTGTGGAATATATAAAATGTAATCGAAGTACATTATAGGATTAAATTTGGAAACTGTTTATTAACATCAAAATCCAACTAAATTCAAATACAATCTCAAGACCTCCAAAAATTTCAAATATAGATATCTGCAACTTAACAAAATACAAGATCAATGACTAGGCAATAAGACTGCTTTCATAACATTCTGATATTCCAACCCTGAATGGGTTTGAAAAAAAATCCATGACCAACACTGGAACAATTTACCATTACCTGGTAAATTCCAAACAGGCTGCAGAATGAAGCACTGTACTACTTGGATGTTAAGCAATCCATGCTTGATGGGAGTTAAAGGCAAGTTAGATCTGAAAATGCAGTCTCCCAGTTTTTGTCATGTAATGTTATTCAAATCTGTGAATAATTCAACAGCCTATATCTAATTATCTTTCAGTTAAAATATGACCAAAACACAAGAAAGAAGCTTTTTTAAATCTTCATCACTAAAAATGAAGGGAAAAAAGACAACCAAATTAAATTGGTAAATAGCTTCCATCAGCAAAGCAGCACTTTTATAGAATACATGTTCATTGGCTCAACAAAGTCACTGTCGTTTTAAATGACACATTATAACTTTGTGGAGGAACTTTTAAAAAAAACCAGTCACTCCCCATCATAAAGGCACCAATTGTAAATGTGACATAACATTCCCCTTTCACAACATAGCAATAAATTTTATATTACAAATATAAAATGTGCTTTGAAAAAATGCAGAAGGCCAAAACAAAATGCTTTCAATCAGAAAAAGTTATCGGATTAATTTAAAAGAAAAAAAATCTAATAACAGAACTACTGAAACATACTGCTTTTAAAAAAAAAAATCACCTGACTGGTTTTCCCTCACTGATTAGTCTTAATCAGATTTGGCCCAATTATTAACTCTTATTTAAACTGGATTTTTATTTCAGATAGTACAAAATTCACTTTGTAGTGGAAAGCGAAAATAATACACATCCCAACCTCAAATGTTCTCGTGTTCTAACAATGCAGTAAAACAGATTAAATTAAGATGTCTAGTTAGTGAAAACAATTTCCTAATTATTTTTAATCCTACTTGTTCAGATGCAAACACTAGGAATTGCTTTTACCTATTATTCTTCTCAAAGAAATCCAATGCATTTGTTGTAAGCTCCACCCAGGTCAACAACATAGATAAGTATAACCTTCACATATTTTAGCACTATAAAAAGCTATCCAACATAAAAAAAATCTAGTAATGACTTTTCTCTAAATATCCACCAACATTAAGAGGCACATTGTGTATTTCTAACAACTGTCTTAACTCACCACACTAAATTTACAAAGGCAGGGTACACCATCCTGGTCTTTCACATCTTTTATTTAAATTGAATGCATCCATAAATATCGGTCTTGCCCACAGATAAAAGCAATTCTCTTTTAACGTTTGAAATTAACATTATAAAGCTGAAATATAAATTCTTAAATTAAACTCTACATTAAATAAAATTGCTCCTTGTAAAAGTGACATTAGAAAATAAAATCAATTATCTAGATTAAGAAACTGTTCTGACCTTTGTTATAATCACTGCTTAGAAATGGCCAATTCAGTTATGTTTAGAGATCGAATTTCAGCATTGGTCTGCTGCTCGTCGTGCATTTGGCCAATTGAAGCCACAAGTCTGAGTTACTCTCAAATGACTGCTTAATAGTTATTACTAAATTTTGAACTAACCATAAAATCTCCTATACTCTCACCTCCTAAACTATTTACAGAATGCCCACACCCATTTATTATTGCTAGTTCAACCCATTTTGATTTGAAGCCCATAGTTGCAAAGAAATTTCACTGTAGGCATTTCAACCAAAAATATGTAGTATACACAGAGATCAACTTTGGACCATTTTCATGCAGTCTTTCTCCTTCACAGTTTTGTTTTCATGTTTTTATCATCTTCATTCTGCTTCAGAATTATGTTCATCGTTTCTTCATTGTGTCCTTCTAAACATTTTTAAAAAGAATTAATATTAGCCATAGTCTGAAAGTATAAACAAATGTTAACAGCTAAAACAAAACTACAATTTTGACACAAACATGCACATCAGAGTGTTAAGATCTATTCTGCCTTAAAAATGGCTCAGTCTCTACAGAAAAATGAAGAGGATCGTCATCATTAAAAATGAAAACCACCAAGTCATTGCCACTTAAGGATTTATAACCCCTTAACAGTTATTCAAAGCTATATGTTTTTGCATGTCCAGCCAAATTATACATCCTTCTTGTTCTGGAAGTGCACATTTCAGTCCTAAAGGAAACAAGAACAGAATGGCACTGAAGCGATAAGGCAAATTGATGTCCAGAGAACATCTAACTTGAGACATAATCTGTCCTTCAAGGCTTCATCAGTACAGAAAGAATCAAGCATTTAATTCTCTCTTTTCTGAAGATTCATAATTAACCCTTCATAGTTTGGAAGAAACTGAGTATTTCAAAAAATTGTAGCAGCTGGAGAAAATATTTGTATTTATTATTTTGGCATTAATCATGGAAATGCTTTGCAGGAAAAGAAAAGCTTCATAATTTGCATTAACCATGAGCATCATCTGGCAATACTAACATTAAAACCTGATTTGACTGATATATCTAAAGGAATGGAAAGGCTAGGACTTGGAGGCCTGAGATAAACAAAACCAATGGAAAAGAATTCTAAAATCAGGAATATTTACTTAAAGTGAAAATCCAGAAAAAGCGAGAAAAGGGAAAATGCTTAAAATGCAAGTTACTGAAAGAATGCCATGCAATAGCCAAAGAACGAATTTATCTCTTGGCATTAAGAACTTTCCTCGTGTGTAGGAAGAGTACAAAACATTTCTAATGACAGAAGAATGAGGTGCAGTTCCAATACAAGGTTTATCTAAACAAACAAGTGGCACGATGGTACAGTAATTAGCAGTGCTGTCTCGCAGTGCCAGGGATCCAAGTTAGATTCCCAGCTTGAATGTGCAGAGTCTGCACATTCTCCATGTCTGCGTGGGTTTCTTTCAGGTGCTCCAGTTTCCTTGCACGGTCCAAAAGACATGTTGGTTAGGTGCGGTGGCCATGCTAAATTTTCCCTTGATGTACTTGACCAAGTGCCAGAGTGTGGTAACCAGGGGTTTTTCCAATGTAATTTCATTACAGTGTTAATGCAAGCATATTTGTGACACTAATAAATAAAAACATTGCCTAGGAGAAAACATTTGGCTCTCATCTACCTTAGTATTTATATACTCGGGATGGAAGTTTCCAGATCTTCCTGTTGACAGGATCTTCCTTCAATGGTGAACTCCTGTGGTGGGCGCATCAGCACTGGGGCAGGTGAGCCATACAAAATGCCATAGATATTGGCAGAATGGAAGATTCTGTTAGCAGCCTATGGCAAATCACCTCCACCATCTGAAATCACACCATGGAGTCTGGAAAATCCCATTCATGTCAGTTTTAGGCTTTTCAGTTTCACGTTGCTCCATTTCATTGTAATGGGGCAGTTCTGTCACAACAGCTCTAACACAAGGCTCATATGACAGAATCAGCATACTTTTGGAGCGGCCTCTTCCACTTAACATTCCTGTTTGTTGCTGATTCACAGTGTCTCTTACTCCCACATTCTCCCAGTCACTGCTGATCCTCCCTCGGCACTTCTCTAGCTTGCCTCATGCAAGTCAAAACTATTCTTCCTAATCACGTGCTGTTCATCACCAGATTCCTTGGTCAGAGTAAGAGTTCAGGAGAGGGAAGCAGAGAAGCGAGGAAGACTCTGATGCAGGCTGAGGAGTAGGACACGCAACAAGCAGGACTAGCAGGGAGCAGAAAATCAGAAGCAGAAAAGGCTGTAAGAGGGAGGGTCAGAGAATAGGTGATAAACAGGGTGTTCAGCAAGTAGCAGCTAACTAGAAAGAGCTAGCAAATTTTCTTCATATTTTTATTTTTTAAGAAGTTATTTTGTTTACCAATAGGGTTTAGCAATGTAAAATATTTTAACTTACAGGGTAGATGATATTTTAATTATTTTTCATGATAAAGGTCACAGAACCCAATTTAAGCTGTATGCTGGTTTTAATGGGAAAATCTGATTTGCTTAAAGGTATTTCACTTAAAGTTGCACCTTCTAGGAACACTGCTACTACTTGAAAAGAGGTCCTACTGGATATAACCATTCCATGTGAAGGAAAGAGCAATTATTTCACTTTGTCTCTTTTTTTATATGTTTAACTACACCTTTTATGCTATTTGCAAGTTCTGCTTCTTTGTCATTCTCGGACTCTGCAACATTTCCCTCATCGCCGTTATAATCCGCTGGTCTTTTTCCTTTCAATGCATCCAGTAGCGCTTTCTGATTTTGGTTCTCTTTATCTGCAGGTTTCAAGAAGGAGAAAATAAGATAAAAGTACAAAAGCTGTTATCAGAGCGACAAACATTAAAATGGAAAAGTATTCCTGACATAATCCATGAACTTCAAATTTAATCCTACTTTTCTGCAGAATTGTTGATGTGTGCAGGACAAAGGCCTCATTTATGTAAATAGCATACAATCAAGGGTAACTTTAATCAGAGAAAGTTATTAATACATTATTTCAAAGACTACAATTGAATTTCCATGAGTATAACTAAAATGACCTCCCAGTAGAAAGATCTATATTCAGTACATAGAAAAGATAGCAGGTTAACATCCAGAGTAGATATCCCCATCGTCATGGTTGATTTAAAACAGGTTTGTTCAACCTTTTTGACTTGGGCAGGGCCACAGTTCAATTTTCTTCTCACTCAAGTGGCTGATGAGCAAATTTCAGAAAGATAAGACTTGGCACAACATTAAACCTGAATTTCAAAATTAAGTTGAGGTATCAAAAAAAACAAACAACTTGCTAAGCAAGAAGTCAATAAATTGATAATTCAAAAAATAAAATCACAATTAGAATGTACAAGAGACAAAGTCTCTTTCTCTAGCTCATTCCCAAATCTCCTGATAGTCACTCACCCTCAGCCATCATGTGAGTAGATGCGATTACATGGTAACACGTGGAGATGACAGTGAATGGAACCTCTTGGCTGCGAGGGGAATTTTACACCCGTTTTGCAGCAGGAAAATGCTATAAAATCAGAACTAAAGCAGCTGGCACGATTGGCACCAGTTTTTGCCACTAGCATGACTTTACGACACTTGGATTTCCAGCAGTCAACCCATCGCCAGAAACGAGTGAGAGGCTGATTAATTTATTAAAATAGGATTTTCAATGTATTTAGCAAGTCCAGCGCTCAATTGTTGTGGCTGCATTGCCTTTATGGCCACCTGCTCTCATGAAGGGGGCCAAGATGTGGAGATGCCAGCACTGGACTCAGGTAAACACAGTAAGGAGTCTCGCAACACCAGCTTAAAGTCCAATGGGTTTATTGAATAGCAAAAGCCACTAGCTTTCAAGTGCTGCTTCTTCATCAGGTTGTCGGGCACATTAAGCCTTACCCACAGCCATATGTAGAGAAAAATGAAGTGCCCAAAACTTTGAAAGACAAAGTGAAAGAGATTAGGTCTGAAAGCACCCAAACCACAGATCTGGAACTCTCCCAGTTTCACGCTCACCCAACACAGAAAAAAATCTTATAAAATTCCATCCTGTCTCTCTGTCAGTCACTTTCACTTTCCCACACTCCTGGATAGCAATGCTTTTTATCCTCACCTCACACACTCCACCAGCACCATCGCATCCAGCTTCTTCAAGCCAGATAGCAAGTCTCTTTCTTCCTCACTCATTTGGCCTAGCATGGAGCAAGCCTCTCCCTGACATGTCTACCTCTCCTCTAATCTCTCTATCCCCCGGAAACCTCATTCCACCAATATTGCTGCTTCTCTCCTACATTTGCTGAGGATCCTATCAGCATCCTATGCAGCTTGTGATTGGAGGAGGAGTTTTCAGAATCTTCCACCACACTTACCAACATTTTGAAAGCTACCTTTCCCATGGGTCACACTGAGGGGTTTTGTAGGCCATGTTCAGCCTGTGAGCCATTTCTTAGACAAACCTGGTTTAACAACACAAAAAAAAAGTAGATAATTTGGCCCCTGCAACATGCTCCATCATTCAATAAGATCATGGCTGATTTGATCAACTCCACTTCCCTACCTATCCCCCAGGAGTTTCAACTCCCTTTTGCCTAATTCAATCCTGAATATATTCAACAACCTAGACTCCACAGACCTCTGGGGTAGAGGGTACAAAAGATTAATATTCAAAAGAAGAAATTCCACATCTCCAGCCTCCATAGTCTAAAACTATGCACTCTAGTTGTAGATCCCCACACCGCAAGTGAAAGTGTCCTCTCTGCAAGTACCCTGTAAAGTCCCCTCATAATCACACATGTTTCAATAACTCCAAATAAAAAATAGGATCAACCTGCTCAACCTTTCACAAGACAATTTCCTTTATCCCAAAATTAACTTAGAGAATATTCTCCAACTACCTCCAATATAACATATCCCTTCTTAAATAAGGAGACCAAAACTATGCACTGGACAGTCAGAAGACAGCCTTCAGTTCACCACAGACTTTGAGGTGAATGCAACATATAAAGCCTACCTGCCAACATGCTATAAACTAGCTTGCTAGGGCGCACATGTTCCTACCCTCCATCTCTATGCCGAGTTGGTCTCCGTGGATGGTATCATGCTACTGCATCCAAGGACCTTCCCATATCACCAACCTGAATCAGTTGGGTAATACAAGGGTCTTTTTCCCCCGGGGTCACAAACTAGTGTCTATATGGACAGCACTGGGCGAGGATAGCCAGGTTCAGAAATCAACAAGCTTCACAGCTATTTCTGGATTCCTTAGAGTGCAGGAAGCAATAGACTTCAACCAATGTGCTTATATGGGCTCCTTGACAGCAGCTTTTGAAGTTCATCAACCATAAGGACTTTGATTCTGTCAATGTGCAGTCGGTTTGCGACCATTGAAAGCACATCCAATACATTGGTACAAGATTCCCTGAGAGTTGCCATACCTTCTACGTTCTCAGTTATTCCAGTGCCTAGGCCAGGAGGTCTCCAGGAATGGTGCTGGGGATGAGGGCTACGAAACTTAAGAGTGGCTCCTGACTCCAGTGCGTTGCCCTCAGATTCCAGCCGAGGAAAGATGCAACACTGCACATACCACGACGTGCTACCTCAGAGCAGGTCATATGACTGCCATTGATTACATGCCCTCTTAACTTTTACTTATTTTGCCCAGTCCACTTTAGACAACTTTGTATTGCGTGTTCTAGAGCCAACGAGACAGCAAAGAAGAGTTCACAAAATGGGTGGTGATCCTATAGAAAGTGAACCAGGGGAGTTGATAATGGAAAACAAGGAAATGGCAAATGAACTGAATAGTTATTTAAAATCAATTGTCACAAGTGTCATCCCAGAAGCATGAGGACGCCATGGTCTCATTGAGTACTCACCTCTCTTAATTTATACCCATTCAAGTAATAATCTGCCACTAAAGTAAATAGTCTTGTGTTTACCCACATTATACTGCATCTGCCGTGCATGTGCCCATACACTCAGGTTGTCCAAATTATGCTGAAGCATCTCTGCATCCTCCTCACAACTCACCCCTCCCACCCAACTTTGGATCATCTGCAAATTTGGATGTAATACATTCTGTTCCCTCTTCCAAATCATTAAAATATAATGTGAACAGTTGGGGTCCTACCACAGATCCGGGCACTATCCCACAAGTCACTGCCTGTCAATCAGAAAAAGACCCATTTATGCCAACGTTTTACTTTGTATCCGTTAACCAGCTTTCTATCCATCTCAAGACACTACCTGCAATCCCCTGCGCTTTATTGGAGTAGACAGGATGCAGTTTTGAGGTTACTGCCAGAACAGTCATGGTCTTATTAACTGGAGGCATAGGCTGAAGGGGCTGAATAACCTACTCCTGTTCCTCATCTGTCTTTACCTCCATTTAAATTTAAGACATTAGTTTGAGATCCAAATTTCTCAAATTGATTGTGAAATTTTATCATGTTATATATCAGTCTTACTCTACCATATGTGGTCAGGAATTGGACAAATGTCTAAAGTCACTTAAATTATGTCTGGATTTCTTTACAAGTTGGATACATCTCAGTAAATTTTAAAACAGCTAGGCGACATTATACTAATATATTTGGGTAGAATGATATAACAATTCCATACTATGAGGTTTCCTAAAAGTAATATAAAACTTACAGTCTAGTTATAATAAACGTAGATAAGAAAGAAGAAAAAACAAATCATATGATATTCCAAAATGGTTTATCTTTATCATGTAGTTATGATTAGGCAATCAATTTGCATACAATAAGGTAGTAACTGAATGAATGATCAGGTAATTTATTCCAATATCAATGACTGAGGGACAAATGTCAGCTAGGATCTATTTCCCTTCAAATTGCGTAAAAGGAACTTTTATATCTGTCTATGCAAACATACAATCTCAAATTTAACATCTTATCTGAAAGTAACACAGTGCTTCCCTCAGTAATACACTGAATTGGCAGCCCAAGGTACATGCTCAAATCTTTCATGGAGTTTCATATGAAACGGAAACAACAGCACTGGATTCAAGGCAAGGTTCGTGCATAAATGATTGAAATTGAATCTGATCATTACTAGAAGGTATTACCACACCTCCTCAATGACATACAGACGCTAAATAAGAATACACCTGATAGTGTTTCAGTAAAGGACAGCCAATTCCACATCTTTAGAATTTTAAACTGGGAATTACCTAAAAGTAATGCAATACTATTACAGACAATTATACTGAACCTGGAGTTTTCCTGGATTCTACATTTTCATAGACAACCCTGGTTCCATTCCCATCTTCATGGATGCCTGCAAAATAGCTCACATTAACCCAGTCTTGATGTTTACTGCCAAACACAAATCTAGGACAGGACTTTTCCTATGTATTTCTGAACCTCACTATCAGGACAAAACAAGCAAATTAAATATTTGAAGGGTATCTTAAAATGTAGAAATTTGTTGGCATTGAAGGTCCATCCCCAAGTATTGATAGACATCAGAACTGTCCACATTGTACTGCATTGATAGGAAATAGTCAAAGCATAAACGAATGCCATTGGAGAATTGTATTCAGCCATAATGTACATTTAGCTTTTTCCCCCCAATGTCATTAGCAAAGGAATGCAAAATTCTACAGCTGATCAAATATATAAGGGGAACAGACTGAAGGTCGGGACACACTGAATCCATACAGTTTCATCTAAAACAAATTGAAAATGTTGAGTTGAATTTTTAGACCCTGAAAAGCCAACAGAATTCAATTAAAAGGAAAACCACATAATAGTTGCTCAAATTTAAAAGGAGCAAAGCAACATTTGAAATGTGCATTGTAGAATTCATACCTTCATCCAGTAGCTTGTTCTTTTCAAGTTCTTGTGCAAGTTGCATAGAGATTGTAACTTGTTTGAATTCTTTTGTCTTATCTTCATCCTTGAATTTATTTATTTTCTTAACTTCTAACTGGTCAGTGTTTTGCTTTGGAGATGTTTGCACGTTATCTGATGGCTCAGCAGAATTTTGTTTCTCTGTTGCTTTCTGCTTAGCCTGCTTGACAGAAATCAATAAATTGGAGCTTTATTTAGATGTTCAGTTATTACTCAATAGCAAACGGAAAAGCTACATATTCCACCTAGGTAGAGAACAGCAAGAAGAGGCAGAAAAAGCAGCTTGAATTTGCAATACTTGCTTTTCAAATTTGAAAAATACAGATCCTACTTTTTACTGTCCTAATGCGCCAGAGGACAGCTTTTTAATGGGCACACCAGGGAAGTTCTCAAAAATAGCGAACATGGGGAGAATTCAAAACAGACGAAGAGGAGACAAATTAAGAATTCCAAACAATGCAAGAAAGCAGAAGTCTGAGTTCCAAAAGAGCATGAAAGAGGAGAGGTCCAAGAAGTTAAAACAACGCAAAAGGGGAGAGGCCTGACACTTGAAAACAGCCTAAGAGGGCAAGAGGTCAGCTCACTGCGGTGAGGTTCAATCCAAAACCCAATACATTCCAAAAAAATAAAAAATGACATCAAAGGAAAGGAAACTTATAAGTTGGTGAGAATTTTGCTCCAAAACCCATAATTAACTGTAAGGTTTTATTAGTATCAGCAAAGTCTGCTGGTGCTAATAAAGCATATTGAGAGTAGTACTGTTTATCAATTATAAGTTGAATAAAAAAAAATATTATTTCATATAAAGATATCAAGGCAGGTGATACAACTGCATTACATGTAAGTTCCTGGATGCCAAAGTGACGCAAGGCAAATATATCAACAGTAACATCTGCGATTACCTGGACAGTTTATGCCTTTTTTAAAAATTGTTCACGGAATGTGGCGCCAGCAAAGTGCCCATCCCTGAAGGCAGTTGAGAGTCTATCATAAAGCTGTGGATCTAATGTAACATGTAGGCCAGATCAGGTAAGGAAAACAGATTTCCTTTCCGAAAGGACAATAATGAAGGAGACGAGTTTTTATGACAATCGTTTCATACTCATCATTAGACCTTTTTGTAAATTCCAGATTTTTAATTGAATTCAAACTTCACCATCAGTTACCTTGCTATGATGGTGGAATTCAAACCTGGGGCCCCAGAGTGTTACTCAGTGACAATACCACTATGTCATGACTTCCACTTAAGTAGGGTCTTCTGATATGGCCTGCTGTCAAGGACGGGAGGGTGTGACAGAATCAGGCAAATGTGAGGAGCCAGAACATAGAAAATATTTATAGGATCAAGAGAAACCAAGTGCAACAGGCTCAGCCTATGCAATTGTGAATCCGTTTAAAGTTTCTGCAAGACATATGGACGAAAGCAAGGGCTGCAAAATGGCTAACTGAACGGATCATGGCACTATGGTACAGGAAGCCATTTAAATAGCAGAAAGTTAATAGCAATAGTGAACGTAGAGGATAGTATAGTCAGTAGTACAGACAGTTCCCTGCAGCCGACAACAAAAGTCCAGATGGTTACGCTGCCTGCCTGGTGCCATGGATCAGGACGTCTGCTCTCAGCTAGAGTTACTTTCAAAAGAAGGGGAGGGTATCATAGGTACCAACTGTTTTACAGTATCAATGACACAGGAGATTCTGCAAAGAAAGTATGAGCAGTTAGGATCTAAATTAAATAGCAGAACATCAAAGATTATTACCCAAGCCACAAGGAAATCGATTTAGGGTAAATAAGATTAAAGAGTTAACATGTAACTCAAAGATTGATGTGGAGAAATGGGTTTAGATTTAGGGGTCACTGACACCAACTCATGGTAAAGTGAGAGCTATAGAGTTAGGACGGCCTTTCCTGAACCTTCCTGGATTAACGTTCTGGTAGTCATATAACTAGGATGGTAGAATGCACTTTAAGCTGAAGAGTGGGATCAGAAATCAGAATTGCGTCATGGCAGGGCAGCAAGATAGCAATAAGGGAAATGATGATCAGAGTATGGCAGGAACGGTATGCAGAAACAAGGGTGCACCAGCAGGTAAACCTCAAGGTTATAAAAATAATTAAAAAAAACATACCTTAAGGCTCTTTCTCTGAGTGCACCTAGCACTCATAACAAAGCAAATAAATGGACAATTCAAAAAGAAATAAATATGTATGATGTGATAGCCATTAAAGGCATAGCTATAGAATGACAAAGATTGGGACCTGAATATCCAAGGATACATGACATATAAAAAGGATAGGAAGCTAGGAAAAGATAAGAGTGATACAGAAATAATAGAGATGACCTTAGTTCTGGAGGCCAAAATGTAGAATCAGTTTAATGTATTGATTTCACATCCCATTCCTCAGTTGCTCTCATCCAACATGATCCTTGAAAATGATGAATCTGCCTTACATCTTGATGAGATTTCATTTGAACATAGCGATCCAGATCAAAATTATTTTATATAACTAAGCAGAATGAGACATAACTAAATATTCAAAAAGGTCATTGACTTTGTTGAGGGCCACAAGCCCACACAAATACATCAAATCTCTGCAGATTCCTCACTCCAGATTTCAGTTATGTATAACAGTTCACCATATAACAAGCTTCCTGTTCAAAATATATTACCCTGGACAAGCAATTTTTAAAAGCGGAATCTTGGCCTTTTGGCTAAAATGCAAATGAGATCAAGCCTTGGCAGACGTGCAATGCTTATCCAATCAACTTGGATCATGTAGATCAAGCCCAATTCAGGAGATAAGAGTCCTCTCTTGTCAGCTTGGATCTGGAATATCTCACTTAATGAGACTCTGAATTGAACTCAATTTCGTTGAATTGGATAAATGAATTTAAAAAACACAATTGTCAAATGTTATCACAAGAAGAAAAGGCAACCAAAAAATAAAAACTGCAAAACTCTCTCAACTATAGTTGTTGTGATAATCTCAGCACTCATTTGCAGTCCTTTGTTTGCAAAATAGGAACAGTAACAAACTCAAACCCTGGCAACAGCCTACAGGCACAATGAGCTTGAATGTAAAGAGTTTGGAAGTGACAGATCTGCTAAAGGCAGATAAAAAGATAAGTGTCACACATCTGTGATCCAATCATTATCCAATGTATCCACTTTTCATAATTGTTCAAAGTTTGTAGCAGTTATCTAAAAAGTTGGTTGATTGCTTTATGTGATAACATCAATATTTTGGCATTTTTGGTTTACTGTAAACCTCCCATCTTCCTTCTTTTAAACTCAAATCTTTTTTGTTATATACATGCATCTATTTTCCCTGTTCCAGATTTGTATGGTTTTAACACTAGGTGTCTAGTTACTGTAAAGTTATAACATCACCAAGTAATATGAAATTTCTAATTCAAACAAATATATTTGAGCAAAAGAAAAGCAAGATACAATGAAAGTAAAAGAATGACAGAACATACCCAATATTTTTGATTAGAAAACCTGCAAACTGTAAATAAATAGTGTTATTACCAGTGACTTGCTCTGGTTATTTGCTTCAGTATTTCTGTTTTCAAGCCCGAACTTGGTAATCTCTACAAGCCTCGCGTTTAATTCCTTAATCTTCTCTTCATACAGCTCTTTCTGATCATGTATTTGGTTACTGCACTGAGTACTGAGTAGTCAAAAAAAAATCAATAATTCAATAATTTTGTAACTTTAAAAGTGTTGCTGAATTTTCCATTTACAGCAAACGTTTTGAATGCCATGTTATAAATTGTAGGCATGATGTAGACATGCTGGCATTGGACTGGGGTGGGCACAATAAGAAGTCTCACAACACAAGGTTAAAGTCCAACAGGTTTATTTGGAATCATATTCTTTTGGAGTGCTGCTCCTTCAACAGGTGATTATTCACACGATGAAGGAGCGGCACTCTGAAAGCTCGTAATTCCAAATAAACCTGTTGGACTTTAACCTGGTATTGCACGAGTTTATGCAACTGATGGCAGAATCAAAATCATTGAACTGATAATCATTTATACCATCAGAATTAAGAGCCTCCCTCAGTTGATCCACGTAAAGGTTTAATCAGTTATTAATAGACTTCAGGGGAATGCCAGGATCTCAGTCACAAGTTAAACCATATAAATAATACATGTTATTTTAAGACCTAGATCAGTTCATCAAAAAATATTCTGAAAATCAAAGATAAATTTCAAAAAATACATTTTAATAAAAGGGTAACCTCACTTTGGAGCAGAGCACCATTATTACTTTTTTTTTGAAATCACATTTTTTTGAATTCACAGAAAATATTGCAGACATTTAGTGCTGAAATACCAACACTTAAAGAAAAGCAAAATATTCTCAGCAGAATCTCTGAATCAACTCTACTAGGATGAAAAGCTCTACCTGCATGGTCACAACAAAAGAAATGCTTACCACCAAACCATCCCCACCTGCCCCCCAGCAATTTCCACTATTTACATTTCCATTGTCTTTTTGTCCATGGACATCTTGATCAATTATGCATTCCCACCCACCCACCCCCACAATTTGCAGTATGAACTTCATCCTATTTCGTCTTTAGTTCTGAAGGGACATTCAGACTCCAAACGTTGACTGTCTCCACACATGCTATCAGACCTGCTGAGATTTCGAGCATTTTCTGATTTGGTTTTGTTTCATTATTGGGGGTTAATAATATGCAAATACTGCTGTAAAATATAACTTTGATCATGAGCCAACTCAAATAGTTGCAAGCATTGACACATTATATTTTAAAATCCATTAATAATAAAAGCAAAAACTGCAGATATTCGAAGTTTCCACCATTCAAACCTCCTCTGGACCCATCTTTTGTTTCTTGGCTTTTCCCCCATCAACTCTTTTGCCATATAAGCATTTTATCCCATCACAAACATATTTTGTTTCTTTTCTACATCCCCTAATTTGATCTACATACAAGCTATTACAATTCTAACTTTTCCTAGTTCTAATGAAAGATTCTCTCTCCATAGATGCTATCAGACCTGAGTATGTACAGCACCTTCTGATTTTATTGAAAAATCCATTACTTGGGAATAAACAGGAAAGAACTTTTGTTATGGAAACAAATAAAAGTCTATAACATGAATACTTATATCTATGAAGATGCTTAATGGAGGTCACATTACTTGGAAGGTGCAAGTCTAGATAATGCAGAGAAACAAAGTGATCTTTGGGTTCATTACATAAATCACTAGCAGCTCCCCCACAAGTTAGAAATGCTATTAAAAAGGCAAACCAAACCTTGAGCTTTATTTCTAAATGCACTGAATTGAAAACTGGACATACTATGCAAGACTTGCATTGAACCTTGGTTAGACCCATTGAATAGTAAGTGCAATTCTTATAGCCATTTTATTTAAAAACACGTTAAAGAAATTGTAGAAGGTGCAAAGAAAACTTACAAGAATGATATCAATAAAGTATGGGTGCATACATCAGGAACAAACTGACATGCTGAGATTCCTCTCATGAAAAAAGTCAGAGGGGATTAATAGAGGTTTTTAAAATTATGAAAGGTTTTGATAGAAAAGATGAGGAAGTGTTTTCTCTCATGCGGCTGAGTATAAATGGAGGCCACCAATATAAGATAATCACCAGGAAATCCAATCAGAAATTCAGAAGGAATTTCTTCATCCAAAGAGTAATAACAATGTGGAACCCACTACCACAATAAGTGGTTGAAGTAAACAGTAAAACGCATTTCAGGGGAAAGTAGACAAGCATATGAGGATGAAGGGAATAGATAATTATGATGGTAGATTTAGAGGAGAGAAAGCCTCTGTAGAGCATTAACACTGGCATGGACTGGTTGGGCAGAATGACCTGTGAGTTATAAATCCTATATAATGTAGTTGGGATTAACTTCATAATTCTACAAGAAAATTGGGGAAGTGTTCTCAGTTCCTGTTCATTAAACATATACCATTAACCTCCTTGATGCAACAAATGGTAAATGCTAAATAGTAACATCATTAATTTTCCATCAACAAAACCTATTGAAATCCGCCATCAATTCCAGATGCCATCTGAAGAGTTTTGGAATGGATTTCACCTTACAAGGGTGCTATCTAAATATAAGCTATTAATTCTGCTTCTACATCACACAAAATGCAACAATATTATACCGTATTAGCAAAATTTTCTACAGTGAAGTATCAGATACTGATATTGGAAAGTTCAAATACTTACACGTCATAAGTTAATTTTTTCTGCAGCTCCTGCAACTTTTGATTTAAATTGCTATATCCCTTTTGTAACTCTTGGAATTGCTCTGGAGTGAAAAAGAAAACAATCACAAATGCAACCAAGAGAAAAGATTATTTATTGGTAACACAAATTAAATATTATCAAACACACACATAAGCTGATGACACCCAGTTCTACCTCTCCACAACTTCTCTGAACTCCTCCACTACTGCTAAATTACCAGATTGCTTCATCAACATCCAGCACCAGGTGAATAAAAATGTTCCTCAACTAAGCTAAATACTCTAGCAAGACATTTAAAATAGAATTAGACTATTATTTGACAAAAAACAACATGCACAGTCATATAAAGAAGGGAAAAGAATGACATCAAGCACAATGGTTAGCAATGCTGCCTTACAACACCAGGAACCCGGGTTCAATTCCAGTATCAGGCTACGGTGCTGAGTTTGCACGTTCTCCTTGTATCTGTGTGGGTTTCCTCCAGCTGCTCTAGTTTTCTCCCACATGCAGATTCGATTGACTGGCCATACAAAATTGACCCTTAGTATCAGAAGGATTAGCGAGGTAAGTGTGTGGAGTTACTGTTGTTGGTGCAGGCTCGATGGGCCAATGGCCTCATTTTGCACCGTAGGGATTCTATGAATCTAAATTACTCCTTTGGACAGCTGGTGCTGAAACAATAGGCCCAAATGGGATAATTCAGGAGTCCTACCATAGATACTTGCATATATAAGTTGACTTATGAAACTCAAAAAATCCCTCCAAAACAGAGGTCAACTTATACACCAAGTATAAACCGACATGGGTGATCACCATTTTCTGACGTCTTCAAAATTTGATAGATGAAAAAGTGGCTTAAACTTCCACACATCTTCACAACACAGCCTGTATCACCTGGTTGTTCCCTTGCGCCTGGTTATAAAGGTACTGGTAATAAAACGTCTATTCATAGGGTGAGAAATTGAAGCTGATTACTGTCATTTTACGAGACTTGCATACTGTTATTTAATTTTAACAGCCACAAAAAGACACTGTTACTGACATTTTCTCAATGAATAGCCTTATATTTATTGTAATTAATTAGGGCATAACGCTCATTTAAAAGATTACAATGAAATACCACCTGCAGTGTGTTCTGGTTTTTGTCTATTTATAAATATATCAATTGGCACACTCCATATGAAAGGGCATATTATTTTTAAATAAGATAACAAACATGCAACTTTCTAATCCAAAGCTGATAGTATTTATCAACTTCAACCACACTACTGGAAATTTGCCAAATAATGCATTCCACTTTTCTGAGTACTGTAAAATGCATAATCTACCAAAAATATATTTACCTTGTAGAGTTTGTATAATCCTTGTGCTACTGGTAATGTTCTTATTCAGAATCTCCTTTAAAAACAAAACAACATTCTTATAGAAGTTAGGAATCTGAAAATGCTGCATGCTACTTAATACATTTATTAATCTGTTTATTTTGCTTTTGACTTATAATCCAGCTGTCATGCAAACAAAATGTAACATTATTACTGTATGGACAGGAACAGAACATTCATTGTAATCCCAAAAGAGATTTTCCCCCATGCCTGCACAGCATATTTAATGTAGCAATATTAAAACCTGTTCCATGTTTGTTCCAAACTGTCTCAATTTCAATTCTCAATTTGGACCTCCAATTCAATCTATTCACTCACTTTCCTCCATTTACAATCACTTCTTGTGTAATGGAAATCCCAAAACTACATTCCCAATGCTCTGTACATATGCAACTGCTGAGTTTTTGAATGCAGCACATCAAGTAGGTTTATCTGGAAATGTGAACTTGTGCCAATTTCATGAGATGCCAATTTCAGAATACAATAAAACTGGCTGGATTCAACATGTTTATAAAGTTCACTAGGGAACAGGCAGCAGCTTGGAAAACCCAAGAAATCTATTTGTTGGCATGGAATTATTAGACTTCCAGTCATGGAATTGATACCACCACCAATTTGTACCAAATATTTAGATGAACACTATTTTCAGATTTGATAATTCTCTTTACCATGCCACAATTTTTAGCATTTCTAACAAGCTATTTACGAGTCACCCGTCTTCCTTCATATTAAACTATTACCATCACCAATGGAAGGACAAACTCAGAAGCAATCCAACAATTTAAACAACAATCACTAGAAATGTCCTCAAAGCTAAGGTACTTCCTTCTCTAGTGATAGACAATACTCTCATTCCTTTTATGCTTTTTATTCCTGGTAATTTGGCCAGTATTTTCAGTTCAAATCTCCATGATTCCACCAACTTATCTGCTCTTACTGGAGTAAATCATATGCATACTCAGCTAAGTATGCTGGAGCAGTGCCAAGGGGGTGGAGCTATGAGGCAGTTATGCACAAAGATGGGAAGCTTATGGGATCCACCAAAGTACTCATCAGGAGGACTCTGATGCCCTATGTTGTCAACCTGTGTTGGTATGGAAAGAGAATGCACCATTGATGGTAAGTCTGATGCTTGTGAGGAGTGTTGAGTGTGGCAGAAGATCTGCCATCCACTGCCTACTGTCATAAATCTCCCAACTGTTAGAAAACTTGACAAGCATGCAAGAAATTGGCAATGCCGAGATCAAGGCATCTGGGTCCTCCCAAAAGTGGACACCAAAATGCCCTTCCCATCGATCCAGCTTCATGGTTTGTGGGAATCACAACATGATTTTCTGCTGTGCTACATGCATTCAATTACTCTAAATATGAGCATTGCAATCCCCCACAAACAGCATTGTGAAAATGGTCAGATAACCCTCAGTTTACAACTGCCGATCTAAGGACAAATATTAGCCATGACACAGAGGGGAGATTCTTTGTTCTTATTCAAAATAGTGCTACAGGATATTATTAGACCAGCTGAGGTTTAGGTGCAGCCTTGATTTAAATCTCATAGAAGGATAGCACCTATAACAATCCCTCAGTATTACCAGCCTAGCTTTTCTGCTGACGTCTCTGGAGTAGGACTTGAATCACTACCAATTCTGATTCAGAGGTAACCGTACATTAACTGAGCCACAATGATCACGAATTGGTTTCTTCAATCCAGTACATTTCTGGGGGAAAAATGGTGTCCCCACCACATCAGGTTGCAAATATTTTTAATGCCTTTCTTACTTTCAATCTTTCTTTCACTTTTACCCTTGCATGTTAGGAAACCATTAGTAATTGTTTCTGAAATTGCAGAAACAAACTGCTAAATATTGAATGACATGAACCTAAAGGAGAAAACAAATCAAGCAAAAGGACGTAAAATCAAAAAAGATAATATTGAAACTGCAATAAAATAAGCTCTATTATGACAGTTGTATATGTCTTACCAAAGATATCTGTTTCAATCTTAGTCTGTGAAGGTATGGCTGTGGCGCTATGTTTAACCTCAGTAATCCAAAACAGGGTCCAGAGATCCCAAGTCCAACCACCTTATAATCATTATTGCTATAATGTATGCACATATAGTAAAATAATCCCACTGGCAAAATACCCATTAATTTAGCAATCTCGCAACCTTGAGATCAGACTTGAAGAATGGCCATTTCGATAAAGGGTAACCAAACAATATCTCGGAATTTAAGTCATATGTTGGGGTGAGAAATAAAGCAAACACTAAAATTTTCAGTATTTTATATATAGCCACAAAGAAAAAAATGTTTGGACACCAATGAACTGGCATGTAGTTACGTGAGCTGGTGTAATTCTGAACTACCATTCTAATCTGTATTAACTGATGAAAGCAGTTCTTGCCTTCCTTCTAGATGTGGTTAAAGGTTGGGTCAAGTTCTTAATTTCAACACAAGCTTATTCTAATGCAAGCTATTAGCAGATTCCAAACATATCATTCCCACTCTGTCATATGCCAACTCCTACAGCCCTTAGAATAGGGAAACGCCTACCTCTTACACCACTATTTACTCTTTCCTTCATGCAATAGTTGCAATGATGGTAAGAGACCAGAGACTTATAAAGTGTGATTTTATAGGTGATTTCTCAATTGATTTCATCAGTTCATCCCATTTTTTAGTTAATCAGTTAAAATCTAAGTCCATTCTCATTTCAACACTACAATAGTTTTGAGCACAATCTAGACTGAGACTTCAAGACAATAGTTTATTCATTCATGGGACATAGGCGTTGCTGGCTAGCCGACCAATCAGTATTTATTGTCCATCCCTAGATGTGAGGACATTTGACAGTCAGCCACATTGTTGTGGCTTTGGAGTCACAAATGAGCCAGATAAGGACAACAGATTTCCTTCCCCAAAGGACACTGGTAAACCATAAGGAATTTCTGACAATCGACAATAAATTTGTTCTTACAATTCAATCACTTACCACCTGTAACTTGTTATTCATTCATTTTTTTTTTATGACATCATAACACAATTTGTACAACTCCCATGACTCCAAATTATGACAGCATCAGTACGATGCAACTTTTTCTACTATTGTGGACTGCACCACAATACTGATATTATCACCATCTAGAATAAAATCATGTTTAAAAAAAGCTGGGATAAGAAAAAAATACAAATGCCAAGTATTCAAAGGAACACCCATATACAATAGATTGGCATGGAAATACATCTCGAAGTAAATTAAATTGCCTGCGTTCCATACATCACACTCTTCACTCAAATCTCACAACACATACTAAATCATATTAACCAACAGCATTGAAACAGATTCCCAGATAAGTAAACTAACTGCACGACCCTACATTATTGGCTAGTGAATATTTTGCTCATTTATCTTGAAAACTCAATGTATTAGTAACTGTAAGATTTTATTAATTTTAAAAAGGTTTACTAACAGTATTAAATTTTATTAATTATAAACTAAATTAACACATAATAAAGATGATAGGCCAGATGATGTGTTACAATTACGGAACATACCAGTAAGTGGCCTGTGCTTGGAATTTCAGCTCAGTATCAATGAGTTGGAGACCGAGCGGTGCAATGCATCGTGGAGGGGGAAACTGCCTAGACACTTTGTACCAGGAGGCAGTCCTGGAAATGATTCTGATTTTGCCACAGACAGGCGGATGTCACTATGAATTTGGCTGGGGTGATGCAGAAAGTAGAATGGGAGGAGCCTTAAAATGCATCCAACATGTTTAAGGCAGTGGCAGTGTTATTATTACTGGACTAATAATCCAGAGACCCAGAATAATGCTGTGGGGCCTGGGTTCAAATTTCATCCTGACAGATGGTGAGATTTGAATTCAGTTTAAAAAAAACTAAAATTAAAAGTCTAGTGACCAAGAAACAATTGTCATTAAAACAGATCTATCTGGTTCAATGTCCTTCAGGAAAAACATCTTCAGGAAAGGAAATCTGCCACTCTTCCTTGGTCTGGCCAAGATGTTATTACAGACTGAGCAAGAATGGCAAGCTATGGCAAAATCAGATCCTTTCCTAGTGAATGCGGCTGTCTCATGGTACAAAGTTCTAGACAGTTTCCATCTCCACGATGCATTGCAAAGCCTGTCGCTCGTCTCTAACTCATTGATACTGAGCTGAAGCTCAAGCGCAGGCACTCAGAGAGAAGTGTTTATCCTGGACACACTGCTGTCTCAGAACTTGTACATTCTGCAATTGTATCACATCATCTGCCCTATGTGCTAATTTAATTTATAATAAATAAACACTGACATTCACATTAACCTTTAATACTGATAATAAACATTATAATTTATAAAATCTTACATTATGAGTTTTCAAGATAATTGAACAAAAAAAACTTCTTAAATGGCTTAGCAAGCCTCTCAATTCAATTAGGGATGGGCAATAAATACTGACCGATTAATAATGTTTGAAGAAGGTTTTGCAATTGCACCCACCAGGGAACAGGTACTCAGAAAATGACTGAAATTAAAGACAAACAAGTTCCCAGCTCCTGATAGACTTCATCCTACCATCTCTGCTGAGATAGCAAATGCAATGGTTTTAGTTTTCCAAAATTTGCTAGATTCTGGAAAGTTCTCACAAAATTGAAAAATAGCGAATATGACTCCTCCAGGAAACTACAGGTCAAATAGCTTAACATCTATTGTAGGGAAATTGCTGAAATCTGTTATTGAAGAGGCAACAGCAGGATACTTCAAGCAGAGTCAACATAATTGTGTTAAAGGGAATTCATGTTTGATTACTTCACTGGAGTTATTTGTGGAAGTAACAAGCAAAGTGAATGAGGGAAAACCAGTGGATGCACTATGCTTAGATTTCCTGAAGGCATTTACAAGGTGCCACATCGAAGGTTATTATGTAAATTATAAACTCACATTGTAAGAGGTAACATACCAGCACAAACAGAGGATTGCTCAACCAGAAACTAATGGTTTATTCAGAGTTGGCAAGCTGCCATAAGTGGAGCGCCACGGGATCCAGTGCTGTGGTTTCAAGTATTTATGACTTGGCTGAAGGGACCGAATGTACATTTAATAAATTTGCTAATGATACAAAGATAGCTAAGAAAATAAGTTGAAGAGGACACAAGGACTCGGCAAAGTATACAGATTGATCCGTGGGCAAAAATTTGGCAGACGGAGCGTAATGAAGGAAAATGTGAACTTATTCATTTTTGTAGGAAGAATAGAAAATCAATATATTATTTAAATAGAGAGAATGCAGAACTCAGAGGTAAAGGGTGATCTGGGTATCCTGGCATATGAATCAAAAAAGTTAGTATTTAGATAGCAAATGATTAGGAAAGCAAATGAAATATTGTAATTTATTGCAAGGGGAATGGAATAAGAAAGTACAGATGTTTTGCTACAGTTGCACGGAGTATTTAGAGTACTGTGCACAGTTTTAGTCTCCTAAATTAAGTACATAAACGTGCAAGTACAAAGATTCACTCAACTGCTACCTGGGATGGGGAGCTATCTTCCAAGGAAAGGTTGGACTGCGAGGTCTGTAACCATTGGAGTTGAAATCCTAAGGCAACTTAATAGTAGATGCTGAAAGGGTGTTCCTTTTGTGGGAAAGACTAGAACTAGAGTATACTAGATCCCTTGGCACTCCACTTGTAACAACTTGCCAACTCAAAACAAACCATTTATTTCTAGTTGAGCAATCCTGTTTATGTAATTGTTACCTCCCACAATATTAGCAGTCTCCCATTTAAGATGGAGATGAGATAGTCTCAGGAGAAGAAAACAGTCATGAAACTTTGGAACACTTCCTCAGAGAGGTGGAGGCACAGCCAATGTATATTTTGAAGGTAGACATAGATTGACTCCCTTATTCATCAAGCATTTAAGGATAGAGGACAGACACAACATGTAACAGATTAGCAACGATCTTACTAAATGGTAAAGCAGTCGGAACAGCCAAATGGCCTACCCCTGCTCCTAATTCATATGTTTATAAGTACAGAAGTTCATACATTTAGCAACATTTTGATTGACATAATTCTGATGCCGAATGGGGACACGTTCAACATATTAAACAGTTAGATGTACTCATTGTAAAACGTTCTTCACTAATGTCTTTTAACCCAGTCTGACCTACATGCAACTTCAGACTAACAGCAATACGGTTAAATCCTAACTGATCTCTACTATTCAGTTCAAGGAAAATTAAAGATGAATAAATGCCAACTTTGCCAGCAATACTCAACCGAAGAGCAAATTTTTAAAAAGGTTAGAGTGACTCCAGGAGGCACAGAAACGAAGGCAACCTCCCACTCCACCCTCAGATCAGAGCAAGTGGAGTGCCTAAAATGGGGAGTGGCATAGGAAATTCAAAAGACTGTTGTCTAAGGAGCAAATCAACATAATTTCCTCTCTTATGTAGACTAGTGGGAGCATTCTAAACTCAGAAAAGGTAGCCGCTTTCAACAAATTAGCGACAATAAAGAATACGCGTTTACTTAGCAGCAAAGGTGACAACAAGCTCAATTCTTTCAATATCTATTGATCACGGAAATGTATGGTAGTTTTATGAAATATCATAAAGGGATACAGACTGCTGCAAGAAAAACACCCTACACCTACAAATTTCCTTCAGAAAGTGGCAACCATGTATTCGAATGCCCCAAACATGCACTTTGGCATCCCCAGCATACTAAGTTAACATATCGTGCTCAGCTAGTGAATCAAAAGTCAACAGGAGAACATTTACAGGACATTGATCATTGTATCATAAGATTTAAGCTAGCTATGGAAAAGGGGAAACCCAGAGAAAAAGGGGAAAAAATTCAACTTCCATGGGGTAAGAATAGATCTGGGTCAAATAAACTGGAGACAAAGATTGACAAGAAAATCAGAAGCTGAACAAGGAGTTACTTTTGATAGTTTGGATAATCAAGGTATATATACTCCCTCGAAAAAGAAAAGTAGGGCAAACAAATCCACAGCTTTCTTGATGACAAAAGAGATAGAAATTAAGATGATGTCAGGTAGAAAATACAACTGCAAAACATGGTTTATAAAAGAAATAGCTATTATTGGGGCTAGATCCCTAAACATGACGGAGGGGGAAAAACTTTTAATCTCCTCCATAGTTTAGTGCAACCTGAAAAACCCAGCACTAAATATAGTAACTAAACATTCAGCAAGCACACTTTTCACTGAAATCCCTGGCGATTGCAGAGCACTTAGATTCCATAAAAGATACCAAGAGGAGGGGGAGTCAATCACAATTCATGGCAGTGCTGAAAAGGCTGAATATTGAGTTTGGACATGTGCTGAAAAACAAATCTTTCTTGAATTGTCAATGGGTCTATGCAGTGAAACATCACAAATGTAATGGAAGTAATCTTACTCCACGGAACGGTAGCACAGTGGTTAGCACTGCTGCTTCACAGCTCCAGGGACCCGAGTTTGATTCTCGGCTTGGGTCACTGTCTCTATGGAGTTTGCACGTTCTCCTTGTGTCTGTGTGGGTTTCCTCCGAGTGCTCCAGTTTCCTCCCACAGTCCAAAGATGTGCCGTTTAGGTTGTTTGGCCATGCTAAAAATTGCCTCTTAGTGTCGTGAGATGTGTACATTAGAAGGATTAGTGGTGGATATGTGGGTACGGCCTGGGTGAGATTGTGGTCGATGCAGACTTGATCGGCCAAGTGGCCTCTTTCTGTACTGTAGGGCTTCTATGATTTCTACTATGATGAAGGCCATTAAAATCACTATTTTTGTAGGACTGACTACAAAGGAAACTCAGTAATTTAGTTTATTTACTCTAATATATAAAATGCCCACTAAATCAACACCCAAAGTCATCAAAACCCATACATATTACCTATGTACAAAGCAAGAGCATACTACTGGAATGTGGAAGATGCGGGGGGAGAAAGGACACAGCTTGCTTTTTCTTTCTGCAAGCATGCACTACGAACAAAAATAAGAGGCAAGAACAAAGTAAGACAGCATTTAAACAAAATAAAAGGAGAAAAGTCCCTTTTTGGAAGGCATCCGGAGCATACAAGGATAAGACACTATGGTGCTTCATCACGAGTGCCAAGGTTAATGGCATGAGGTGTGTTAGAAAGCTTCTCGCCTCAGAAGCAATCCGTCTCAAGGCACAGGATTAGTATTCCCACCCACACTCCTCTCCAAATACAAGTTAGAATGATAAAGGAAATAATCCACATTTTTTTCTTCCTACTGACCAGTGAGACTTGAAGGAGAATAGAGGGATGATAACGAGGAGCCTGATTACAACTGCGTGGAACCAACAAAACGTAAGAAAATGAAAACCAAATTTAAGCAAGCCACCCTCACCAATTGACCCGCTAAACCCAATCATTCTGGTAAATCTGGACTTCTTCCAAATCAGCATATCTCGTTGCCCCAGTTACGGCATCCACAACTAAACCCGGAACTCCGGAAGAGGTATGACCAAAGTTTTGTGCAACTGAACCATATTAATTCACTGTTGTATTCCAAATAAGGACCATCGTTGTGTTCGTTTGTACACTTTATTTTATAACGAATGGTATCATTTCATCCCTTTATCAATTTCCAAACATTTCTCCCAAAGCTGATGACTTACCTTCTCTTGACTGCAGATCCTGGCCTCGGACTCGATCTGTTGGCGATGCCGTTGACCGAGTTTATCCACCTCTTCCCTGTGGCCCTGCAGTTGGTTTTGCAGCTGCAGTTGCAGTTGGTGTTTCTGCAGCTCCGCCGCGCTAAAGTCCGCGGCCGCGCGCCGCACCTTGGCGTCCAGCGCGGCGACTCGCGCCTGCAACTCGGCGCTGCGCGAGCTCGACACCCAGTAGCTGAGCGCGAGGAAGGCCAGGCACGCGCCCAGCGCCAGCAGCAGGAAGAAGAGCGGCGGAGAGCGCGCGCCGCGCCGCCCGCTGCCCAGGCCCAGCATCAGCCCAACGGACAGAGCTTCCAACCGCCGCCGGGGACAGGCGATTCAAACTCCACGCGCGAGCGCGCGCTCTCCGGCTCAAGCCAAGCGTCTTTTAAAAAAAATACAAATCCCGCCCCCCCCAGTTAGAAAAAAGTATTTGGAAGAAAGATACGGATGAAGGCGAACAGTCGATCGTCACTACGGATGGATAGAGCAAACCGGTCAGAACCTGTTCACGCCGGGATATGCGCGGTGTTCAAACGCAGACAGGCAAACGGTCCAGGACCGAGTGTAGAACTAAACCCGGACACGACCCGAACACCTGCCACACCCACCATCGCCACTTCCCCAAGCGGAGCCGTCACTCCCCTTCTCACCGCTCTATTCCCTCCTCCACTTCGCCACTCCCTCCTTTCTCTTGCTTCCTCCTCCTTCATCACACTCGTAATGGAAGACGTGCTGGTTCGGTGCATTGGAGCGCTAAATTCTCTCAGTGTTCGCGAACAGGTGCTGGCGTGTGGCAACTAGGGGATTTTCACTGTACAATGTGGAGAAACGTGAGGTTATGAACTTTAAAAGGAGGAATGGAGGCACAGATTTTTTTTGAAACGGGAAAATGCTTAGGAAGTCAGAAATACAAAAAGACTTGGAGTCATTGTTCACGTTTCTCTGAAGGTTAACATGCAGGTTCAGTCGGTAGTTAGGAAGGCAAATGCAATGTCAGCATTCATGTCCAAAGGCTAGAATACAAGATCTGGAACGTACTTCTGAGGCTGTATAAGGTTCTGGTCAGACCTCATTTGGAGTATTGTGAGCAGTTTTGGGTCCATATCTAAGGAAGAATGCACTGACTTGAAAAGGGTCCAGAGGAGGCTCACAAGAATGATCCCTGGAATAAAAGATTTTGTTATATGAGGAACAGTTGAGGACTCTGGGTCTGTACTTCGTTGCAGTTTAAGATCCCCCCTATATCCTTTTATCCACTTACACAATATGATGAGACCTGGATATAGTGGATGTGGAGAGGATGCTTCTACTAGTAGGAAAAACTAGAACCAGAGGGCACAACTTCACGCTGCAGGGACAATCCTTTAAAACAGAGATGAGGAGAAATTTCTTCAGCCAGAGAGAGGTGAATCTGTGGAACTCTTAGCCACAGAAGGTGTTGTGGAGGCCAGGTCATTGAGTGTCTTTAAGACAGAGATAGATTCTTGATTAAAAATGGGATCAGGAGTTATGGGGAAAAGGCAGGAGAATAGGGATGAGAAAAAAAAATCAGTCATGTTTGAATGGTGGAGCAGACTCAATGGCCAAGTGGTCTAATTCTGCCCCTATGTCTTGTGGTCTTATCTTCAACTGAGACTCGTTTGTATCAGGTAGAAACTAAGTTAATTGAGAAGATTAAAATTACTTATATAGCACCTGTATCCTGGCAGACATTAACTCAACTAATTTAGATATCAAACCTGTCTGTCTGGATAGCTCAGCTATTCATTGCTTTCTGGAAAAGTTGTGTTAACTTTGCAGCCTGCAACCAATTATTCTCAATGCATAAAATACATCACAGATATACTCAAACAGCCTGAAGAATATGAAATATTCTTCAGTTTATAATGAACAGAAGCTCAGCAAACAGTTCAGATTTTCAAAGAACTATCATTTATTAGCTATTGAAAAACTGGGGACACAGTTTTGCTTCTAGAACATCTCTATATATTTGTTACCTTTACAAATCAAAGGAACAGGAAGACTTCCTTTATGCGGCCTTCCTGTTAGAATGGGATGCAATTTACACTTATGTTCATCCATTAACACTCCAGGTGCCCTTCTTCTCACTGCTCCTTTATATAACTTCCACTGTAAGTCCTTTAAACCAGTGAAGGGTTCATAATGTATTGCCCCTGAAAGTGAACACAAAACGTATTAAATCAATTGAGGGAACACCAGGAATTTCCACTTGGGTTCTCCCAACTGGACAAAATAATTTGTCAGATGTGGAAATGTTAGTCAATCTGTTTAGCCTTGTGCCAATCTTTTGCTGAAGTTATCAAAGTTACTTGGCAGATCTGTCTCCCACCCACAAACAAATTCCTTCAATAAATAAATATACTGGCCTGGAATTTCCTAGAAGATCTTGATGTCAGTGTAGAATTATAGTTTCAGAGAGAAGTCATACTGTTTTCCTTCCAAAACCCCTTACTATGACTGAATTTCCTTCATCGTTGATGATTGGAACTACATCGCCATTCTTTCACCATCGCTGAGTAAAAATCCTGAACTCCCCTCCTCATAGCACTGTGGATGCACCTATACCAAATGGTGTATGTTCGAAAAAGCAGCTTACTACCACTTTTTCAAGGATAATTAGGAATAGGCAGGCAGTGATGTCCACATCCAATGGACAGGTTTTTAAGTATCATTTCCATAACACATTCACTAACACCATCTGTCACTCATTTATGGAATGCTACTTCCACGCAAGATTAACTCACTCAAATTTCTGCATTTACAGAAGCATTTCTCTGGCATAAGTTTGCTCCCCAAAATTTATGTGAAATGTCACCTGATATCAATGTTGGCTTTAATTTTTAGGTCTGTAGTTTTTTTTTCAAAGGAAATGCTCATGTATTAATATTTTATATTTCCTGCCTCACAAATAACTTTAACTTTTGAATAAAATCTGTAGTGTCTGCCCTAGAGATTCAAATACTTTTTCCACTTTCTCTCCAAAAGGACAATCAACTTAACTTAGCTTTCAACCTGAAAACATATGGAGAATGCTATGTATTAGTGTATCAGTACAAACATTATAATTTCTTAAGGATTGTTCATGAGTTTCTTGAAATTTTCAAGCTCTATAATTCCTAGAATTGACTTGCTTACTTCATTATCATCAGATTTGTTGAATTACAGATCATTGCATTGTTTGGAAGAGATTTTGAAAATATCTAATTAAGTAAGTACTGGTCCAATACAGCAATACAATTTTAAGGATAGTTGTATGAAACTATGTAATTCAATTGTAATTACTAACTAAATCTGATTTCCGCAAATTCACACTTGTGCTTCCAGAATCAGCTGCACTTAATAAGTGTTAACGTAGTGAAGAACAAGCATTAAACTATTAACAAGTTTAAATATTTAAATAAATATGCCATAAAGTAATGTAGGGTGTATAGTGTTAATTTATTTTCTGAGTTTCACCTATTTAGAATACTGAAATTAGAAAGCACTAATTCACATACTGTGATAATTTTATAGCCCAGCGTAGACAAATGAACTGCAGAAAATGTGGGTTCAAGTTCCTATCAATAAAATCTGTACTACATTGCCATTCTTTCACCATCACTTTAAGCAGAGATTTCAGTTCAAGTGCAGAGAGAATCCAGGAGATTCTGACCTTCTGTTTTTAACAAGCCTTTTACACCTATGTAAGGAGCAAAAGGATGGTTAGAGGCAAGATTGGACCTCTCAGGGACAGAGGAAGGGATCTGTGCTTAGAGCCTGAGGGAATGGGGAAGATCCTGAATGAATACTTTGCGTCGGTATTCACGCAGGAGACTGGCCAGATGTCTGTTGCTGATGTTGACAAAGTTGAGGATCAGTTGAGGGAAATAAAGATTACAAGGAAAGAGGTGTTGGGGCTGTTAGGCAGCTTAAAGACATATCAAGCTCGGGGCCTGATGGCTGCTAAGGGAGTTGAGGGAAGAACTAGCTGGGCCTCTGACACAAATCTTTGTCTCTTGGACACAGGTGAGGTCCCAGAGGACTGGAGGATAGCAAACGTAGTACCGTTGTTTAAAAAAGGTCAGAGGGATCACCCAGGGAAATATAGGCTGGTGAGCTTGACTTCAGTTATAGGTAAGCTAATGGAGAGGATCCTTAGGGACAGGATGTATGAGCATCTGGAGCACTGCGATCTGATCAGGGATACGCAGCATGGCTTCGTCAAGGGGAAGTCTTGTCTTACAAATCTAGTGGAATTTTTTTGAAGAAGTGACAAAAACAGTTGATGAAGGACAGGCTGTTGATGTCGTCTACATGGATTTCAGTAAGGCGTTTGACAAGGTTCCTCGTGGTAGACTGATAGAGAAGGTGAAGGCGCATGGGATACAGGGCCGGGTATGTAGATGGGTCGAGAACTGGCTCGGGAGGAGGAGACAGAGGGTAGTAGTGGAAGGCTGTTTTTCCGACTGGAAGCCTGTCACTAGTGGAGTGCCACAAGGCTCAGTACTAGGTCCTCTTCTATTTGTGGTCTACATAAACGACTTGGAAGTTGGGGTAGGTGTTGAGATCAGCAAATTTGCTGATGACACTAAGATGCTTGGATTGGCGGGTACAGAGGAGCAGTGCCAGGCAATACAACAGGACATAGGTTGGTAGACTGGGCAGATAGATGGCAAATGGAATTTAATCCTGATAAATGCGAGGTGATGCATTTTGGCCGGAAAAATGTCGAAGAGAGTTATAGGATAAAAGGTAAAACTATTCGGAGTATAGAGACGCAGAGAGACTTGGGGGTGCAGGTTCACAAGTCTCTGAAGTTGTCTTCACAGGTGGAGAAGGTGATAAAGAAAGCGTATAGTATGTTAGCTTTCATAGAAAAGGGTATAGAATACAAGAGTAGGAGTTTGATGTTGCAATTGTATAGAATGTTGGTTAGGCCTCACTTGGAATACTGCGTCCAGTTCTGGTCACCGTACTATCGGAAGGATGTGGAGTCCTTGGAGAGAGTGCAGAGGAGGTTTACCAGGATGCTGCCTGGTATGGAAGCACTGTCTTATGAGGAACGATTAAATAGACTGGGGTTGTTTTCCCTTGAAAGACGTCGGCTTAGAGGGGATCTAATAGAGGTGTATAAGATTATAAGGGGTATAGATAGAGTAAATGGTGGTAAACTTTTTCCAACTTCAGAAATGGATAGGACGAGGGGTCATGGCCTTAGGGTGAGGGGGGCTATGTATAAGACGAATATTAGAGGGCAGTTTTTCACACAAAGGGTAGTGGGGGTGTGGAATGCACTGCCGAGTAAGGTGGTGGGAGCAGGCAGGCTAGGGCTGTTTAAGGGTCTCTTGGACAGCCACATGAGCAATATGCAGATAGAGGGATATAGTAGGACTGTTTAACTATGGCTTTTTTTTTTCCACAGGTAATTCGGTCCATACTTGACCAACAAGGAGCATGCATTCGGCAGGTGGTGCGAGGACAGCTCTTGGATGTTGATTCATGGGTTGCCTGGTGCTTCATGTCGTAAATGAGTGCTTTATGTGGACCATCTGAAGGGCACCATGACAGCTCAGTGACTATCGCTGTAACTGTGCAGACACTTGGAATTGGGCCGGTGTCTGCGGGAGTTTGCGCGTTCTCCCCGTGGTTGCGTGGGTTTTCTCCGGGCGCTCCGGTTTCCTTCCACATCCCAAAAAATTCACTCTTAGGCTGATTGGGAAACAAATTGTCCCTGCATTGAGACTCTTCCATATTAGGAATAACCTAAAATTAGAATAGGATAATGGAATTGTTACTATATAGTTATGACGGCGGCGCAGGCTCGTTGGGCCGAAAGGCCTGTTTCCCGTGCTGTGTTGCTCTAAAAAAAAGCACTCCACCCATCACCCCGCTGCCCCAATTCCTTAAAGAATATATTCTTTTATAGTGCCATTTTAATGAATATTGAATTATATAATTTTGAATTATTAATTTTTTTATAAAGTTTACATTAGTCCTTTTCTGTCCACATTTCTCCTTACTTCAGCTCCTTCGGTGTCCAAATGTATATGTTCCTAATTGGGTTACTTAAGCAGGCATCATAATATAACACATCAATAGTGTATATAGTAAAAACACCTTATTGTTCTTGTTACTAAGTACAAAACCGAAGGGATTTTATGTATTGGAAGTTTTATTGAAGAATTTTTCAGCTCATTGAGAATCTATTCTCAAGATGCAATCCTATTTTATAGTAATATAGATTTAGAGATTTTGTTAATGGTGGATTTATTATCAGTATTTAAAAAAAACATTTAACTTACATTTGACTTTTTACCCAAGGTGGTTTTCAACATTTACAGGCTTTATCATCTCTCTGCAAAGACTCAAAATATTACAAATTGGATCACACGCCCTAAATAGTAATAGTACGTGATGCAAACAAATTCTTCCTCATCCTTTTTTTGTTCCTCTCATTCTTCCATTGTTTATGTCTTTGATTTGTTGTGGTCCATTTATTTATTGCATTTTCCCTTTAATTTTTTCATTCTAGAATAAGTTTTCTATTTTATGTTACAATCTCAGTTTCCTTATTTTTGTGTTTTATTTCTCATTTCTCAGTTGGATATGTTTGCGTCAATAAGAGGTCCAATAAAGAGTATATTCAGCACAAAAAGTGATCTGAAACTTACCAATGAAATTAACATAAAACAATAAATTAGGAATGAACAGTCAGGGCACTAGTCAAAATAAAACTTTGATCTACTTCAAATGTCCCTGTAATTCAAGTAGAAACAGGAGCAACAGTTATGATTGTCAATTAGATTTGTATCTCAAGGAAGTAAAAGTAAAGTTTATTTATTAGTCACAAGTAAGGCTTACATTAACGTTGCAATGAAATTACTGTGAAATTCCTTTAATCACCACACTGGCACCATTTCAGGTCAATGCCACTAACCAGCACATCTTTGGATTGTAGGAGGAAACCAGAACACCTGGAGGAAACGCACACAGACACTGGGAGAACGTACAAAATCCACATACTCAGCGGACTGATCTTTAAAGGGACAATCACCATTGATTGATCTTTAAAGGGACGATCAGCAATTCCTCCTTCTCTAAGTCAAAGAACAAAGAACAAAACAGCATGGGAAACAGGCCCTTCAGCCCAACGAGCCCGCGCCGCCACCTCGATGTTCCCACTTCTACCCGTAATCCCTGTCTATAGATCTATGGATTGAAGCCAAATTTGAGACAATTTAGAGAGAATTTGTTCTGCCAGTCAGCCTAAGAGCACACCTTTGGGATGTGGGAGGAAACCGAAGCACCCGGAGAAAACCCACGCAAGCACTGAGAGAATGCGCAAACTGCCACAGACATAGGCCTAAATCCATGTATCTGCATAGCACAGCAATAGTCACTGAGCTGTTGTGTTGCCCATCAAATGGTCCAGCTCAAGCGTACACTAACGACGTGAAGCACTAGGATACTCTCGAAAAATCCAAGAGCAGCTCTGTCAGGACCCATCGCGTGTATGCCTCTTGTTACACAACAAGACCGACCGCAGTATCTGTAGGATAAAACAAATACATCAATATCATCGACAATTTACACACTTCCCAGGGAACTCCCAAGGCTCATGATTTCTATTTTAAATCAGTTTTCTATATCCCTCTATTCCCATTCTGTTCATGTGCCCATCTAAGTATCTCTTAAATAACTCCAGAGTGGCTGCCTCCACCACTTTACTTGGCAGCGCATTCCATACCCCCACCACCCTCTGTATGAAAAATTCCCTCTAGCATCCAAATTATACCTTAGCCCCTCACCCTAAGCCCGTGACCCCTCGTGCTATTTGAGTCCATCCTAGGAAAGAGCTCCACTGTTCCCCTTACTTTAACGAGTCTCCGTCACTGCAACCACATCCAAGTTTCTTGCAAACATTAAGGCCCTAAGTTCATCTGTTTTTCCTGTTATGCTCCTTGCATTGAAACAGACGCACTCCAGACCTCCAAGCCCACTCGAATTCTCCTTCTCCTGGTGTATTTCCTCTCAGTAAGAAGTCTGACAATACCAGTTTTAAATCCAATCGATTTATTTGATAGTAAACTCAAAAGCTTTCGGCTCTATGGCCTTCATCAGGCGAATGAGGTCTCCAATAGCGTACATATCAACACAGACAGTTTACAGATAACTGATTAGAATGCGAATTTTTACACCCCCAGGCAAGCCATGGGGGTTAGCAAAAAACCTCATTTACTGAGCTGTCTGGAGACAATACGCATCTCTTTAACCTGTGCTCAATGCTCCTTCCACTCTCATTGTTAGCCACTTTAAGATTTGAATAGCAGGTTAGATGTAAAGATACGCATTCTAGTCAGTAACCTGTAAACTGTCTGTGCTGATACGTGTGCTATTGGAGACCAAAACACCTCGTTGGCCTGATGAAGGCCATAGAGCCGAAAGCTTACGAGTTTACTATCAAATAAATCGGTTGGATTTAAAACTGATGTTGTCAGACTTCTTATTGTGTTTACCCCAGTCCAACGCTGGCATCTCTACATCATGACTACTATCGACACTGTATTTCCTCTCATCCAAGCTTACTCTATCTCCCATCTCACTCCCTCCCGAGCTATCGATCTCATCCTCTCCCCCCCCTCCATATTAGTTTAAACCTGCCGAAACACTCCAGCTAACATCCCAGCTAAGATATTCATGCACTTCCCATTTAAGTGTTCCCCGTCCCTTCTATATAGGTGCCCTCCTTTCACAAATACTTCTCAGTTATCCACAAATATAAAACCCTCTGCCCTACACCAATCCTTTAGGCATGCATTCAGCTGTAGGATCTCATTTCTCCTGGCCCCGCTGTTACCTGGCCTTGGTAGCAGCCCTGAATCACCACCCTGGAGGTGCTGCTCTTTAGCCAATCCCCCAACTCCCTAAACTGCTTTCTTATATCCTCCCTGCTCTTTCTTCCTACATCCTTCTCTCCTATGTGAATAATCACATCCGCCTGGGTCTCTCACTCTTCAAAATGCCCTCTACCCTGTCAGACACATCTTGCACCCTTGCTCCAGGGAGGCAAACTACCATCCTGGAGTCTCACTTTTGACCACAGAACCCCCTATCTATTCCTTTAACCCTCCCATCCCCCACCACTATCTCCCTTCTAGCTTCCTTCCTCCCCTCTGAAGTATTCTGGTCCTCCTGCCTTACCTTTTTTATCCCTCTGCCCTCGATATTTTGGGGGGTTGCCACTGAGGAAATCTTTGGACTATTGCCCCTCTCCTTTTTCCCCTTCCTTACAGTAACCCACCTGTAAGGCTCAGGTTTCCCCCCCCCCCCTTATGCTCTGGGTTCACCATCTTACTATGCCTCCTTTCCATTATTGTCTTGTTCTCCCTGACTAAAACTGCAACTTCCAATCGCCGCTCTAGTTACTTCACCTGAGCCCTCAGACGCTGCAGCTCCAAACATTTGACACATATGTGGACTTTCGGGAGACACCTTGCCTCCAGCAACTCCCACATATGACACCATATGCAGGTGAGGCGATTTCCCGTAATACCTGCCATTGTCCTGAACACCTTTGGAGGTGTGAACGCAATTGGAAAACCAGCAACATCTTGCCTAAGCTGCTCTCGCCTAAGCCCAGCAAGTTCAAAGCCCTCAAATCTCTCACTCTGCTCCCTGCTCACTCCATGCCTGCTCCCGACGCTGCCCCCTGTCTACTGCCGCTTTCTTTTCGTACTCCCCAGTCCCCTTCCCAGCTACCCCCACACCTAACTACGGCAGCAAAAAGCAATCAAAAAACCTGCCAACCGGAAATAGACAAAAAAAAAATTGAAAATTTTTCCCACTCGGCCATCAGCACTTCCAAACACTCTGTTCCAGAGAATAAGTCTTTCTATGTAAACTTCAATACTCAATTTATGTCGTCCAATATAATAAACATTTAGTACATAAATTTAGTAAATTATAAATTAAGTCTTTTCGGGGGTTACCAAATCTGTATGGAGTGGCGAAACCACAACAGTAAGTGCCTGTTCTGGTACAGGCTGTTCAGTTTTATTTCTTTCCATGGAGACGTATGTGGTGCCTGCCATAGAACAACCAGATTCTTCAGTGCTTGGATTAGTCAACAATTCCAGATAGTAGTATAGCTCCTGATGCCTGTTCTGTTTGTTGGGTCAACTCCCACTCTCTAAAATGGTCCACACATTCCCTCTATGTTCACTTGATAAGGCAGGGGTCCAGTTTTGGACACAACGATTCCAGGGATCCAAATTGACCCACTTCAAAAATTCTTCATATCCACAGTTCCATCCACTGAAAACGTCCATGTTGGCTTAAATGAAACATTGTCTTCTGACTGCTTTGGCAGACTTCTACTTCCTCAGGAAATTTGGAAACAAGAGCCTCATCTTTGATCCTCATTGAAGATCTGCTGGCATGATTCCCATTATTGCATGTGGAGTCGTTCTATAGCCCAGAAGAAATCTTGAGATGCAGTTCTTTATGGTACCTCTTGACTGTTTCTTTCAGTCAGACTAAAGGTTTGGACAGCTCGTTCATCTAGTTCATTCAATGATGGTAGTAAAACGCCATTCTGATGTGCGTTGTAGGCAATGAATTCTTGAAACTCAGCACTTGTAAAGACATTATCAGACATTATGGATAGCTCGCTTGACTCGATACCATAAGATCTGCCCAAGGTCAACGGACCATCCCATCATCCATCCCTCGCCCACTCTGATTCCTGTGGCCAGTGGGGTGGTAGAGTTCCAGCATATGAATTAACGTATTCCATGGATATAAAATCTTGGCATAATTTCTCACCTGTAGTATGCAATGTTGGAGATTTCACTTCAAACATTTGAATATGCATCAGCAATAAGCAAAAACATTTGTGCCCATGCATGGGCCAACATAATCAATATAGACGAGTATCTATAGCTGGCCAAGTCTCTGCAAGATGTAATGGGGCTGCAGCTATGAATGAATATGACATGACAAATGGCAAGTTAGAATGCTTGACCAGCCCACTAGACATAATTCCTGGTGAGTATCTTAATCTTGGATACATCCGGATGGGCATATGTATTTTAGCTAGGAGTAACTGTCTTACAGGTAGAGATGACTTCTCTTGATCCCCAAAGTATGAAGCCATCTTGGCAACTCATTTTTTCATAAAAAATATGGTTTAATCTATTCAGAAACGGACTCATTACCTTAACCCATTCGTATTTTGTGCCTTACTTTGGACAGCAGCAGATCACGACAAGTCGAATATTTGATCTATTTCATCAAGACTAGCAATGAGTCTAAGAGATTTAATGCCATAACAATTTGGGGGAGATGCAACAGTCTCTTGCAAAAATACATGACTAAGTGCATCAGCAGTCAGTATGTGTGTTCCAGGCTAGGGCTTGAAGGTATATTTGTAGGCGGAGAGGATTAACACCCAATTCTGAATTCTTGCTGATACAATTGGTGGATTAGGTTTATCTTGTTTAAAAAGATCCAGAAGTGGTTTGTGATGAGAAACAATAATAAATTGCCTACCAAACAAAAAATACCTGGAATTTCTTGACACTGAAAACTACGGATAATTCATCTTAACTTGTGAAGTCTTTTTCAGCTTCTGAGAGGGTTCTTGAGACATATGTCATTGGCCTTTCAAATCTATTGTCCATCTCATGGAACAACACTGCACTGAAGCCATGTGGAGAGGCATCACAGGTTAACACCAATTCCTTACGTGGGTTGAAATGCACCAATCAACTTGATTAATGTAACAATTGCTTCACTCTGTTAAAAACTTCTCTCTGGGTCATCTTCCAAATCAATGCTGGTGTTTCTTCATACAATAATGTTGACAAATTTGGTAGAAAACACCCATAGTTATTCTAATGTCCTAACTATGTTAAAGATTGTGGGTTTTATACAAAAACACATAGTTTGCACACATAGATTCAAAAATACAAACCACAGATTTATTCTAGAAGTTGTTGCTTATACAGACAACAACCTGAATAAAAAGCAGCAGCCTATGGAACACCCTTATAGCATCACTATCAAATCATGTTAACAGCCTTTTAAGCATCAACTCCAGGAAGTGTAGTGAAGGACATGTCCTATCTACATCAACAGTGATGAAGTGAAAATCGTTGAGAGTTTCAAATTTCTAGATGTTTAGATCTCCAACAACCTGTCTTGGTCCCTCTATGCTGATGCTACAGTTAAGAAAGCCCACCAATGCCTCTACATTCTCAGAAGACTAAGAAAATTTGGCAAGTCTGCTATTTTTTACAGTTGCACCATAGAAAACATTCTTTCAGGACATATCACAGCTTTGTATGGTTCCTGCTCCGACCAAGACTGCAAGAAATTACAAAGAGTTGTAAACATAGTCTAGTTCATTTTGCAAACCAGCCTCCCAACCATTGATTCTGTCTATACTGTTGCCTCGGTAAAGCAGCCAGTATAATCAAGGACCCAACAAATCCCAGACATACTCTCCCCTTCTTCTTCCATTGAGTGAAAGATACAAAAGTCTGAGATCACATAACAACCAACTGAAGACCAGCTTCTTTCCTGCAGCCATCAGATCTATGAATTGATCTACCATTGATCAGCTACATTAAGCTGATCTTTCTACACACTAGCTATTACTGTAACACTACATTCTGCACCCTCTCCTTTCCTTCTCCCCTATGTACTCTATGAATGATATGTTTAGTCTGCGTAGAGCACAAGAAACAATACTTTTCACTGTATCCTAATACATGTGACAATAATAAATAAAGCAATCATGTAACCATTTAAATACACAACATATATTTATATATTAAGGTGGCGTAGTGACATAATGGTTAGCACTGCTCCCTCACAGCACTAGGGACCAAGTTTGATTTCAGCTTTGGATGACTTTGTGTGGAATTTGCATGTTCTCCCTTTATCTGCATGGGTTTCCTCTGCATGCTGATCCCTCTCACAGTCCAAAAATGTTCAGGTTAGATGGATTGACCATACTAAATTGTCCCAAGATGTGTAAGTTAGGGGGAATTAATGGAGTAAATGTGTGGGGTAATGGGTTAAGTGTGACGGTGGGCTGAGGTAGGATGCTTTTTCGAAAAGTTGATGCAAACTCAATGAGCTAAATAGTCTCCTCCTGTACTGTAGGAATTGTATGATCCCTCCTCCCCCTTTACTTCTGTGGTCACCAACAGCAAATTACTATGATGCTACACATAGGATCAGTAATGCTTTAGATGCAGTACTGTGAACCATTAATCATTATACACAGTCAATAATAAAGTCAATCAGGAAGACACCTGTTTTGTTTTGTTGTATATGATGTTTTGGAATTTGGCTGTCCTTAATGCTAGAAGTATGATTCGTAACTTCAGCAGACACTTCATTTTCACACAATATAGTAGCAAAAACACAATGATCAGGAAACTCAGATTCAATTATACCTTCTGTAATAGTATTCACAACACTAGGGCCTAAAGAAGTTAGTACTTGAGATATTTTGGAGATACTTCAGAGAATGACAACAATTGGTCAGTGTGGTGTTGCCCCCAGTTCATCTTTGGCTTGAACCATTTAAGAAATTGGACTTGTTTTGCTAAAACTATGGCTGGTACCCAGTTCTCACTCATGGCATAATTACACGCTAACATCCAATCTTCTTGTTGAAATTAACATTGTTGTGCCCTCACTTTTCAGCCAGCAACTTGAGATTGTTGTTGTTGATGTTCTATTAACTCTGAAGTTTCTGGAGGTAATAACAAATCAAACATGGTTCTCAACTCTTTAAGAGTAGTAATACAGGTGAACTTTGGGTAGTCACATGAGTACTGTTTCAATATGATGCCAAAAAGCTAGTCACATGATGTGCTCTCGAAGATTTTAAAGAATGTTGCAAAGATTGTGTGTGTTTCAAGCTAATACATTGGTTGATGGATGATAATGCATGAATTTTACATGCTGAATACCATTTACTTTGTGATAATCCTCAAAATCTTGTGAAACAAACGGTGAACCATTACCACTAACAATCTGCGCTGGTTTACCAAATCTTCCAAAAAAGTTGTCAAATTTTTCAATTGTTTGTTCAATTGTAATAGATCTCATGATAGCAACAAGTTGCTAAGAACATGTAACCTTCAAACAAGCAGCAAAATCTATATGTAATCATCACCATGCTATCTTAGGCCAATCCCAAGCAGGTAAAGGAGATAACAGTGGTGTATTGCTTATTTGTACACAGGATTGACACTGCCCAACTTCAATCTGAGCATTCAGACCCAGCCACCAAAAGTAATTTTGTACTAATCGCTTCATCTGGATTATACCAGGATGTCCTTCATGTAGTTAGTCAAGAATCTTCCCATGCAGACTAGGAGGCATGATCACTCAAATTCCTCACAGTAGACATCTATCTGGATCAATCAACTCAAGCTTTTTTGAAGCATATGGTTTAAATTTAGACGCAGATGACGCATCACAGTTATCATTCATTTCAATACCATATCTATTTATCTTCCCCGTCATGGTATCATTCCTGATACATCTCTGAACTTGAGAAGCTGTCACAGGCAAATAATCTACCAGCAAAATATAAAGAATATTAGCAAAACTAGTTGGTGGCATCTGCTCAATAGGTAAAGGTAAGTGTGCTAACAAATCAGCATTAGCATGACACTCTGATTGATGATACGTTATATCACAGGAGTGCACAAATAAGATCAGTAACGATCAGTAATCAGCTAGCAGCTAACGACAATATGCCTTTTTGCAACCCAAAAATATGTCAATGTCATGTGAAATGAGACTATATGAATAATGATGAAGCCTTTATATGTCTAAAATTATATTCAATGCTTTTTCTAGCAGAGCACAGTTAGATTCAATACTAGTCAAAGTGTGCGAAGCAAAACTTATTGGTTGATTTTCTCCCAAAAGCATAATATGTGAGATGACCGATCCCACTCTATTTGGTGAAGCAGCGCAAACAAGTAGCAATGGTAGTTTCAAATTAAAATGAATCAGTACTTAAAACTTCTGCAAAGTATATTTGAAATCCTTATATGCTTTCTCACATTCCACTTACTGTTTAATCGCATGACTGTTTCACACATAATAGCTTATACAATGGCTTCAATAATGAAGCTAAATTAGACACAAATTTGTCCTAATAATTTACTAATCCTAGAAAGGATCTCAATTGCATCACTCTTGTCAGATGTGGTGCTTCAAAAACAGCATCTCTCTTTTTAAGATACTTTATGGAGTCCTTTACTATCAGTAACATTTCAAATATTACAAAGGCCATTTCATTGAAGAACTTCCAATGTTGTTTCTAAATTATTCAAATGTTCCTGTTCACTGGACTCTGTAATTAGAACATCTTCCAAGTAATACTATATACCAGAGAGACCATTTAAAACTTAATCCATTGACCTTTGGTATAGTGTTGGTGCAGATGTTATTCCAAAAAGAAATCTTTTATTATGCAAAAGACCTTTATGAATAATAATGGTTAAGATTTAGTGGCTACATTCATTTGTAAATATGCTTATGAAATATCAGTCAGTTGAATTTCTGCCCTCTTGACAACCCAACAAATAAATCTTCAATTAAAGGAAACATTTACAATATAACACTGGAGTTATGGTTGTTTTAGAATTACCACATATACGAAGTGAACTATTTAGTTTCATGTCGGCTATAATGGGGGTAGCCCAGTCACTCATTGTAATTGGCTCTAACATACCATACTAACAAGTCATGTTAGTTCTTCAACTTTGGGACGAATTGCATATGGCACCTCTCTTGCTTTAGGCTTCATCTTGAGTTTCACTTGAACTCCCTTGATTCAGTTAAGTGTCTCTTCAAATACACTCTTGTATTTATCCAGCAGGTGTTGCATGTCTGTCAGTCTCAATAAAGATTAAAGATACAGCAGCATCAGTATCAATTTCCATCCTAATAGATTGTTCACTTAACTTTGGAATCACCCAGAATCTACGTAATTCATCCTGTATTGATAAGTCGTCCAGTTGATGTTCATTATATTTTGGGACATCACAGTTATAGTTCTGTCTTCCATGTTGTGAATTATTTTTGCAGAATACAATTTGTTCTTCTTGAAGATACCCAGATTCATCTTCTGAATATTCTTCTCAGGGTAGCTTGTCAAGCCAAATAAGCTTTTGCATTGTGACCCATTTTGCCACAATTCTTGCATTGACTATCCTTGTTCCAACATGCGTTCACTGAATGGTCTATTTTGACACATATATGATATGCTTGTCATCGTTCTGACTTCTTATGGGTAGTTCCAAACATCTTCATTCCTGTATCAAATTGGGAAGCCTCTTTAACAACTAGTTCCATCAACATTGTGATTTCTACTGCTATCTTTGAAGTCAAAAATTTCATTAACCAATCTTCTTTGGATAGCCTCTTGGAAAACATAAACAAGGCAATCTCAAAGAGAATCTTCTAATAACTCAGCAAACTCACTCATGTACGTTGCGTATTTAAATAGTTACATGATTGCTTTATTTATTATTGTCACATGTATTAGGATACAGTGAAAAATATTGTTTCTTGTGCTCTGCGTAGACTAAACATCATTCATAGAGTACATAGGGAAGAAGGAAAGGAGAGGGCGCAGAATGTAGTGTTACAGTAATAGCTAGTGTGTAGAAAGATCAGCTTAATATAGCTGATCAATGGTAGATCAATTCATAGATCTGATGGCTGCAGGAAAGAAGCTGGTCTTCAGTTGGTTATAATGTAATCTCAGACTTCTTCTTGAGGCAAATTCCAGCCTCTTAAAATCCCTTCAGTATTTCCTCCAAGTTAGACCTGTGCTCAGCTTCTGTCAATATAGTTACCAAAGCATCATCCAGGTATACTGCAATTCATGACAGACTTTGCAATAGACTTTCCATTGTTCTTTGGAAAATAGCACATGCTAACAAACACAACAAAGGACAGCCATGTGTACCAGAACAAACCTTTGTGTGAGTTTATTATGACATAACCTTGGGAAGCATAATCTACTTCAAATTGCTCATAAGTGTGACTCATATCTAGTTTTGTATATGAATGATCTCTGGACAGTTTTGTAAAGGTGTCTTCAGTTTTGGGGATTTGATACTTAACTAACTTGCCAGCCTGATTAACTGTTAATTTATAGTCTCCACAGATGCAGATAGTTTTGTCAGGCTTTATCACAGAAGCTATAGATACTGCTCACTCCGCATATGGAACTAGTTGGATAGTACCCAGTTCTTCCAATTGCTTCAATTCTGTGTTCAAATTTTCCTCGCAAGATATATAGTATTTCTCTTGCTCTTAAAAAAAACAAGAGGTTTGGATCTACATAGATTTTCTTCTGGAGGCCCTTTATAATATTTCACCTAACTCATCGCAAAAGATGCTCTCATACTTCTTCATTAACTTAGGCAGTCCCCCTTCTCATACTTGGAATACCTCCATCCAGTTTGACTTTATAACCTTGAGCCAATCATGGCCCAAAAGAGAAGGCCCTTGACCTGTCATTACTATTACAAGGAGTTGAGCAGATACTGCCAATAGCTTACAGGTACGTGTGTTCTCCTATCAGAGTGGCAGAGGCTCTCAGACCATCTTGCATCTTTAAGGAACTACTGTTTACCAAAAGCATCACAGTGATGGAACCTACTTTGCCTGCTTTCACATTGAACAATGTGTGGATATTTAAATCCCTAGTACTGGATTCTTCCATATTATGCACTTACACTATATTACTAATTCTGCTATTGCATAGATTAGACTTACTTTTACAATGGTGTGTTAAGTGATCTTTTCTATGGCATAAAAAATTCAGCCTCTTTATACCTGCAGACTTTAGGAGAGTGATTACCCTAGCACCCGTAAAACATAACTTCAATCCTAGACAACTGAATTGGCTCTCTCTTCATGATTGATTTGCTTTCCATTTTAAAATTACATAACTTCTAGCACCACTGCTGACTGTAGTTTCCCACCCGAATTAACGAACCAGGTCGTTTTGCGCAACCTTCTCCTACAGCTCCTATGCAACTTTCCCAGCACTCTCAGTGTCAATACCATTTCCAGTGCCTTCTTAAAATTTATAATCCCCTCCGCTAATAGATTCCTTTGAATTGCTTCATTACTTACTCCGCAGACTGAATAGTCCCACAGCATTTAATTGAGAGTAGCTCTGAGATAGCAGTGTTCTGGGATCTATCTTACCCTGGAATTATAAGTTGCAATTGTTTCCCTGGGGTTCTCCCAGTCAAGTTAAACTTAAATTGCTCCAATGTAACCAATGGCTTTTGATGGTAATGTTCACCAATTCAACTACCTCAGTGAATGATTTCAAGTCGGGTGTGCTCGGGGATGTAAGGCTGTATATTAAATTTTTTAGGATTGGGCCTCACACATGCTCAGGAGGATTGGCTTTCTCTTCCCTCTCCTCGTCTATTCCACTGGCCTGAAAATAACAGCCTAAATCTTCATTGCATTGTGTCAATCCTTCACAGAGGCATCACAAGATCTACTTGTCCAAATAGGGGCAATATTGCAAACACTCTTCTGTTTCTCAACTTGAATTAAATTTCAACATGACTTTATACTCAGAAGTTTAGGATCGCTTTTTTACCTTTATGCTTGTTGTCAATGTTTTTCAATTAATTCATGGGACATGGGATGGCCAGCATTTAATGCCCTTCCCTAATTGTCCATGAAAAAGTGGTGATGAGCCACCTTTTTGAATTGCTGCAGTCCATGTACTGTGGATTGACCAACAATACCATTAGAAACAGAATTCCAGGATTTTGATCCAGCAACTGTGAAGAAACAGTGATATACTTCCAAGTCAGGATGGTGACTGGCTTGGAGGGGAACTTGCAGGTTTTGGTGTTTTCATATATCTACTGCAGCTTGTCCTTCTAGGTGTAAGTGGTTGTGGATTTAGAAGGTGCTGGCTAAAGATCTTTGGTGATTTGCTGCAGTGTTTCTTCTAGATAGTACACACTGCTGCTACTGAGCATCAGTAGTGGAGGGAGTGGATGTTTTTTAGATGTGTGCCAATCAAGCTGGCTGCTTTGTCTTGGATGGTGTCAAACTTCTTGAGTGTTGTTGGAGCTGCACCCATCCAGACAAGTGGAGAAGAATTTTCCATCACACTCCTGACTTGTGATTTGTAGATGATGGATATGCTTTGGGGAGGCAGGAGGTGGGTTACTCATTACAGTATTCCTAGCCTCTGTCCTACTCTTGTAGCACCTCTGTTCATGCAGTCAGTCCAGTTTTTTGGTCAATAGTAGCACCAAGGATGTTACAACAGGGGAGTCAGTGATGGTATACCATTAAATGTCAAGGTTTAGTGATTAGAGTGTTCTTATTGGTGATGGTGAATGCCTGGTACTTGCTTGATGCAGATGTTATTTGCCACTTGTCAGCCCAAGCTGGATATTATCCAGATCTTGTTGCATTTGAACATGACTGCTTCAGTATCTGAGGAGTCACGAATGGTGCTGAACATTGTGCAATCACAGCAAACATTCCCATTTCTGACTTTATGATGGAGAAAAAAATCATTGATGAAGCAGCTGAAGATGGTTGGGCCTAGGACAGAATCGTGAGAGACTCATGCAGAGGTGTCCTAGAGCTAAGAAGACAACTACAACCAACTTCCTATGTATTGAGTATGACTTCAACCAGCGGAAAGTTTGCCCCGATGTCCTTTGATTCCAGTTTTGCTAGGGCTCCTCATTCAAATGAAGCCTTAGTGTTAAGGGCTATCACTATCATCTCACCTTTGGAATTCAGCTCTTTCGTCCATGTTTGAATCAAGGCTGTAATGAGGTCAGGAGCTGAGTGACTCTGGCAAAATCCAACCTGGACATCACTAAGCAGGTTATTGCTGAGCAAGTGCTGCTTGATAGCACTGTTGATGATCTCTCCCATCACTTTACTGGTGATGGAGAGTAGTCTAATTGGGTGGTAATTGACTGGGTGTGATTTGCTCTGATTTTTGTGTACAGGACATAATGGGACAATTTTCCACATTGTCAGTTAGATGCCAGTGTTGTAACTGGAAGAGCTTAGCTAGGGGAGCAGCAAGTCTTCATTAATGTAATAATTCTGGTTCTAAGTAAATAACAGCTGCAATGTTTATTTATATATAACTATAATAGACAGACTTGCATCCTTGTGGTTGTCAGCTCCTGAGAAGGTCCTGGAACAAAAACCTGAACTCACCAGGATGATTCCCAACACTGCTCCCCAGTTAGTTTCCTGGGTCATGAGATCCTTACTGTGCAGATTGATCCTTAAAGGATATAAAAAAAAGGGGAAAGAGGAAGTGTGTACAAAATTCCCCTTTATTTCCAAGGATACAAGGCATGGTGTTAAGGATAAGATACAGGCAAGGATAGAGGATTGGCTGACTGGCAGAAGACAGAGAGTGGGGATAAAGGGATCTTTATCAGGATGGTAGCTTGTGACTAGTGGTGTGCCTCAGTGGTCGGTGTTGGAACCACAACTTTTCACAATATATAATGATTTGGAGGAAGGAACTGAAGGCACTATTGCTACCTTTTCAGATAATACAAGGATATATAGAGGGAAAGGTAATATTAAGGAAGCAAGGGGGCTGCAGAAGGACTTGGACAGGGTAGGAGAGTGGGCAAAGAAGTGGCAGATGGAATACATGTGGAAAAGTGTGAGGTTATGCACTTTGGAAGGAGGGATGGAGGCATAAACTATCTTCTAAATGGGAAAATGTCTAGGAAATCAGAAACACAAAGGAATTTAGGAGTCCTGGTTCAGGATTAATGTGCAGGTTCAGTCAGCAGCTCAGAAGACAAATATAATGTTAGCATTCATGTTGACAGGGCTAGAGTACAAGAGCAGAGATGTACCTCTGAGGCTATATAAGGCTCTAGTCAGACCCTATTTGGAGTATTGCAAGCAGTTTTGGGCCCTGTAACTAAGGAAAGATGTGCTGGCCTTGGAAAGGGTCCAGAGGAAGTTCACAAGAGTGATCACTGGAATGAAGAGCTTATCATATGAGGAACGGTGAGGATTCTGGGTCTGAACTCTTTGGAGTTATGAAGGATGTAGTGGTATCTTTGAAACTTACAGGATACTACGAGGCCTGAATAGAGTGGATGTGGAGAGGATGTTTCCACTGGTAGGAAAAATTAAAATGAGAGGGCACAACCTCAGGCTAAAGGGACAATCCTTTAAAACAGAGGTGACGAGAAATTTCTTCAACCAGAGAGTGGTGAATCTGTGGAACTCTTTGCCATAGAAGGTTATGGAGGTCAGATCATTGAGTGTCTTCGATGCATAGTTTCTTGATTAATAAAAGGATCGGGGGTTATGGGGAAAAGGCACGAGAATGGGGATGTGAAAAATATGATTGAATGACGGAACAGACTCAATGGGCTGAGTGGCGTAATTCTGCTCCTACATCTTACTACATCTTGCACCGGCAAGAACATTCTAGTACTACAGATTTCCTCTGCATTATATTGCTTTGGAATTTCTGTGTTAATACTAGTCATGAGTCTATATTAAGTGCAGAACAGCATTAACATACTAATAAGGTGAGAATGTGAGGAGTTATCCAATCCTCCAACTTTAATTTTCCCTTTATGTTCTTGGGTGAAACTCAAGAGTGATGGTGTGTGGCTGTAACAGTTACTTGTGTGGACTGGAAGGACTGCTAATGCTGTTGAGGCACTTTCAAAGTAAATTACTTTCTTTATAAGATGGTCTTTGGGCCCAGAATGTTTCTGCAATGCCTGAAAACCCCAATGCTGATGATCAGAAGCAAGACCTATTCAATCTGCTGGCATAACCACGTATTTTCACCCAGGAATAGACCTCTGCCATCTCCGAGATTGTGAAATGGTAAGTGTCATGAAATCTTTACCCACACCTTTCTCACCAGGCATAGGGTATCTATAACAGCATGTTTATCTAATATTTGCTTGTGGGTTGTGGGGAGGGAGGCAGAAGGTAATCAGTCCTATGCTTGATAGCTATAGTTTACCTGCTAATGCTGACTGTTGAACCCGACGACGTATTAGAAATGACCTAATATTTGGACATTGGCTTCTGACTTGACGTATCTTTTCAGCATCTGGCTTTTGCTTTCTAGTTTTTTGTGGTGGAAATGGTGTTAAGTGAGATGGGTGAGTTAATTCACCACGAACTATATTCACTTTTTTTTTTGCCCGATCATATATATTATCTAATTTTGGTTTTGAGGGCCAATCACGTACAAGCTTTGGTTTTTTATTAATTTGCAGTTTTGTGTCTATGTTCCATTTGAGAGATTTTGCATTCAAATTACATTCAAAAAGGCTTTGTCGAGGGCATGATGCAATTGTAAATCTTTTGGATAAGCCAGATCTAACATTGTTATGTTCTGATGGTTTTGTGATTTTTATATGCTGATTCTCATTTGTAGTTGACAGTTCCATTTTGGGTAATTGGAGTCTCTGTGCGGCTGTTATTTTTTTCACATGTTTCTGTTCATTGTATGATTTCAGCAGGCCCTTGCTTAAAGTTTCGATTGCAAGTAACAATTCTGATACCTAAAAGAAAAAAGAAAAACAGCAGGATTTTCATTTATTAAAATCTTGACCAGCTGTGGCAGTGTAAAGGAATTTTGACATCTTGTTCGGTCAACTGGCAAGCAGCACAAGTACAACATGTAGGAAATTTGATTCTTATGCCAATGCATTTGGAAGGTGCACACTTGGATGGGATTAATCTTATGGTCATAGAACACATAAACTTACAGTATATAAGGTGGCCATTCATCTCATCATGCTTGTGCCGGCTATTTGAAAGAGCACTTGCACTTAAACTTATATCCTCTTTTTTTTTGTCCAAAATACTGTAAGTTCCAAATCTTCAAGTACTCATAGAATCATAAATTGGTTACAGCAAAGAGTCCATGCAGCCCATTCTGTACCTTCTGGTCCTCTGAAAAGCAATTCACTTATGCCATTCTTTGCCTTTTCCCTGTAAGCCTGCAAATTTTCCTTTTCAGTTAATGATCTAATTCCCATCTCAAAGCCTTAATCAACCCTGTCTGCATTACACACTCAGACAGTGTGTTCCAGATCCTAACCACTTGCTGAATACAAAGGTTTGTCCTTATGTTGCATTGTTTCTTTTGCCAATTACCTTAAATCTGTGACTTCTGACACAATCCTTCCACTAATGAGAACAATTTATTTTTGTTATGCATTTAAAGTGGTTGCATCTATGTTGAGATAATGTAACATGACCTGTAGTGACTCAACAAAGGGATTCATGGGATTGGAAGCTCTTCTATCTTTGACATGGAACAAGCAACATTTAAATAAATCTTCACCGTGTTTGAATTAAATCCATAAGTGTGACACTTCATTACTTTTCTTTTTGCTGTAATTCCCAGTCAATATGCAACAAAGCGAAAACTGACAAGAGAAGTTGGAGAAAACAAAATTTGATTGGATTTGAAGTAAAAAATCCCCCAGCATTTTGGATCGAAGAGACAATCGAAGGAAAGGAAAAGAAACCTTTGATACACTACAAAAAGATTTAGGAAAAAAGAATGAGTGAACATGAAATAAAGGTTAAATTTACTGTAAAATGAAGTGGGTAGACATCCAAGCTGCAGGGACCTTGCATGTGCCAAAGTGAAATGGACAGTGGGAACCGAGATTCACAGGACAGAAAATTAAAATCTGTGAAATCTTAAAGAAGCTATTACTTAGGGGAAAAAGGACAAATCCCAGGCAAATGAAAATTGTTGCATTGTTATATTGGGTGATTTCTTGTATTGTACAAGGAAGATAGAGAAAGTAGAGATATATAAAACTCAGGAGCCAGTAGCCGCAAATGGTAGGAATATTTTCACCATGATGCATTTGATGAAGATTGTGAGATTTGAAACTCAGATGAAGAACGATTCCAGTATCATCTCCAAGCAAATCATGTGCTACATGACTTAAAAGTTGTAAATTTCTCAGTTTGGTAGGATGTTACTACGAAGTAGTAACATTTATGTTACTACGAAGTCTAATCCATCCAGCAAAGCCAGAAGTTAAAACTATGATGTACTGACAGAAGTGTTAGAAGAAGATTTCTCACCAAATGCACCAAATTATTGCAGGAAGATTTAAGTTCCACCATTAAAGCCAGGAGGAAGGCAAAAGCATTTTACACTACATGGTGAGTTTACAAATACTGTGAATTTGGTGTGATGTTTGATATAATTTTCGTGATAGGTTGGTATGTAGAATCTGGAATGAAGCTTTTCAGAGAAAGCTGCTCACTGAAAGAACACTGACTTTTAAATTAGCAGTAAATGTTGCAGTGTCAATGGAGCTGGCTGCTAAAGAGATTTCACAGATAGATGTTGGGGTGAAAATCCACAAGATGGAGACAACTAGAAATAAATCTGCAAAACTACAAGCATGTCACCAATGTGCACAAATTGGATATTCAATGGGGAATACAGGAGTAGGGAAAACAAGTGCAAGAATTTTGGGGAAATGGGTATTGCCAGAGCATGCTAGACATGGCAAACTGCCTATGCACCAAAATTGTTCGAGAAAGAACACATCAAAGTCTGCAGGAAGAATCTATAAAATGACAGGCGAAGACGAAGACACCTTAGAAGATGATGTGCACAGACAAGGTCAAGAGTTGACACTAATTATCTTGTTGGTACATGGTGATTCACAAAGTTTTTGAACATTCCCAAAACTTGATGGTAAACTAGTCAAAATTGAAGTGGATACTAGGGCTATGGTATCATTGATGGCGGAAACAATTCATAATCAAAAATTAAAGCACTTGCTGTTGAAACCATCAAAATTATCCTACTGATCTACACAGAAGAAGTTGTACCAATAAAAGGATACTTTAAGGTAAAAGTGTAAGTGATGGACAAAAGCAGCCTCTAAATGGAACAGCACAGCTGGGAAAAATTAAACTGACCTAGGCAGCTGTACATTAACTGATTGATAACAAGACTAACTTATAGCAACTTCTGGAAAAGTACAATATGTATTTGAAAACTCACAGAATTCAACACCAGGAGTTGAAGCCCAGCTCAAAATTAGGCCAAGCCAGAACAGTACCATAAGCCATCAGATCAAAAGTTGAAGAACTAGAAAGACTACTTCAAACAGGAATCATTGAACCAGTTACTACAGTTGATTGGGCTGCACCAATAGTGCTTGTACTAAAACCTGATGGAAATGTGACCATTTCAAGCCGACGATTAACACGGTATTGTGTGCTGACCAATATCCACTGCCACTAATTGAAGATTTACTTGCTGGTCTATCTGTAGACCAAAAATTCAGTAAAATAGATCCATCACAACTGTACTTACAAACGAATGTGGCTGCACATTCACATTCTCATTATCATGATACACAAAAGTTTGTTTTGATACTAGAGTCTGCCAATTTGGGATAACATTTGCACCTGTTCTATTCCAGAGATCCATGGATCAAATTCTGAATGGTGTAATGTTGGATAACATTATCCAAATGTTATCCTTATCACAGGTTCAAGTGAACAAGAGCAGTTGAAGAACAAGAAGCTACACTGGAACATCTGCAAAAACATAATGTCCAGATCAAAAAGGAAAAGTGTAACTTTTTCAATATATCCATAAACTACTTGAGTCACATCATTGATAAAGACAGCTTACACAAGCAACCAAAAAGGATAATAGCAACTTTAGAAGTAACATATCCTCAAACTGTGATGCAACTGAGACTGTTTCTAGGATTGATCAACTATTACACTAAATTAGAACCAAATTTAGCAATACTATTGAAGTCATTAAATACTTTGCTATTTATGAAACAAGTATGGCACTGGACAAAAGAATGTAAAAGAGCATACAATGAGGTAAAAGAAATCCTAAAGAAGTAAAAGCTATTGGTCCACTTCTCTCCCAAGCTGAAGTTACAACTTGCTTGCAACACATCACCCTGTGGGTAGACGCAGTTGTCCTCCACGTAATGCTCTCAAGAGAAGAGTGACTGATAGCCTTTGCTTTCACAAATTCTTACTAGCGCAGTAACAAATTATGCTCAGTTGGGAAAAAAAGTTTTGATAATCCTAAGAGTTTCTACAGGTATATTAAGAGGAAAAGGATAGTAAAGGATAAAATTGGTCGTCTTGAAGATCAGAGTGGTTGGCTTTGTATGGAACCAAAAGAAATGGGAGAAATATTAAAGGGGTTTTTTTGCATCCATATTTACTAAGGAAACTGGCACAGAAATAAGGTAAACAAGTTGGGAGGTCATGGAATCTATACAGATTAGAGCAGAGGAGCTTGCTGTCTTGAGACAAATCAGAGTAGATAAATCCCAGAACCGGACAGGGTATTCCCTCAGACCTTGAAGGAGACTAGTGTTGAAATTGCAGGGGCCTGGCAGATATGTTTAAATGTCAGTATGCCAGATGATTGGAGGATAGTTCATGTTATTCTGTTCTTTAAAAAAGGCTCAAAAAGTAATCCAGGAAATTATAGGCCAATAAGCTTGACATCAGTAGTAGGTAAATTATTGAAAGGAGTACTAAGAAATAGTACTACAAATACTTGGATAGACAGGGACTTGTTAGGGAGAGTCAACATGGCTTTGTGCTTGGTAGGTCATGTTTTTCAAGGGGGTTACCAGGAAAGTGATGAAGGGAAGGCAATGGATGCTGTCTTCATGGGCTTCAGTAAAGCCTTTGATAAGATCCTATATGGGAGGTTAGTTAGGAAGGTTCAGTTGCTAGATATACATGGAGAGGTAGTAAATTGGATTAGACATTGGCTCAATGGAAGAAGCCAGCGAGTGGTAGTAGAGGATCGCTCCTCTGAGTGGAGTCCTGTGACTAGTGGTATGCCATAGGGATCAGTGCTGGGTTCATTGTTGTTTGTCATCTATATCAATGATCTGGATGATAATGTGGTAAATTGGATGAGCAAATTTCTTGATGATATAAAGATTGGAGGTGTAGTGAACAGTGAGGAAGGTTTTCAAAGCTTGCTTAGGGATTATACCAGCTAGAAAAATGGGCTGAAAAATGGCAGATGGAGTTTAATACAGACAAGTGTGAAGTATTATACTTTGGAAGGACAAACCAAGGTAGGACATACATGATAAATAGTAGGACACTGAAGAGTGTAGTAGAACAAAGGGATTTGGAAATACAGATACATAATTCTCTAAAAGTGGTGTCACAGATAGATAGGGTCGTAAAGAGTGCTTTTAGAACATTGCCGTTTATAAATCAAAGTATTGAGTATGAGAGTTGAAATGTTATGGTGAGGTTGTATAAGACATTGGTGAGGCCGAATTTAGAGTATTGTGTGCAGTTTTGGTCACCTAATTACAGGAAGGATATTAATAAGATTGAAAGAGTACAGAGAAGGTTTACAGGGATGTTGCTGAGACTTGAGAAATTGAATTACAGAGTAAGATTGAATAAGTTAGGACTTTATTCCCTGAAACGTAGAAGAATGAGGGGAGATTTGATAAAGGTGTATAAAATTATGATGGCTATAGATAGAGTGAATGCTAGCAGCCTTTTTCCACAGAGGCGAGGGGAGAAAAAAACTAGAGGACATAGGTTAAGGGTGAAGGGGGAAAAGTTTAAAGGGAAGTTTGAAAGGGCTTCTTCACACAGAGTGGTGGGAGTGTGGAATGAGCTGCCAGATGAAGTGGTGAAAGCGGGCTCACTTTTAACATTTAAGAAAAACTTGAACAGCTATATGGATGAAGGGGTGTGGAGGAATATGGTCCAGGTGCAGGTCAGTGGGACTAGGCAGGAATATGGTTCGGCAAGGCCAAGAAGGGCCAAAGAGCCTGTTTCTGTGCTGAAGTGTTATATGCTTCTGTGGTTCTAGTAGCAGTAAAAAGATTTTACTGCTACCTTTATGGCTGCCATTTTACACTTTTGATGGGTCACCAACCCTTGATAAGAACCTTGGATATTCCTTCTTTAACAGCTAATAGATTACAGAGATGATCTTTGATATTATCTGCAAGCACCTACAATATTAAATATTGTAAATCAGAGCAATTTGTGAATGCTGATGCTTTGTCAGATCATACAATAACCTCAAGAAAATTTTGACTATACCTTAAATGTTTCACAAGTAAATTGTGTATTTGTGATTCAGTCTCAAGTTCAGAGACACATCAGTACCAATCCAGTGATGGGAAAGGTTATGGATATGATCATAAAAGAAACAACGACAGAAGTACATTATAAAAACACAGACCTCAAGCCTTATATCATAAAAAGACTTGAGTTGATAGTCCAGAATGGAGTTTGATGATAGGAAATTATTCCTCTGTGCTTGCATGGAAGAATCCATGACAAGCTGCATGAGCAACATCCAGGTATGGTGAGAATGAAGGAACAAGCATGTAGTTATTTTTTGTAGTTGGATTAGATACACAAATTGAAGAGAAAGTGGGCCAATGTCAGTCCTCTGCAAAACTAAGAAACACTCAACTGATCTGTGGGAATGGCTGAAACAGCCATGGTAGAGTGTACATATAGATCATGCTGGTCCAATAGAGGGGCATGTGTTCCTAGTATTCATTTTCCTCATGTCTGTGTAGGTTTCCTCCAACAATCCAGAGATGTGCACATTAGATTGATAGGTCATTACAAAATTCCCCTTAGTATCAGGGGGACTAGCAGGATAAAAATGGAGTTATGGAGATATGTGTGGGATTGTGATCGATGGGCCGAATGGCATTCTGCACTGTACAGATGCTATGAGATGCACATTTTAAATGGTTGGAAGTAGTGAACATGAAATCCATTATAGCTGAACAAAGTACTCAGAAGGTGGATGAAATATTTGGTAGACTTAAGCAAATTGTAAGTGACAATAAGACACAGTTCACTTCCAAGAAGTTCAAAGACAACTTGTAAGGAAATGATATATCAAGTTGGCTCCATACCATCCATCTTCAAATGGATTGGCCAAACAATTTGTACAGTCACTCAAATACTCAATCAATGCATTGAAGGACCAAGATACACTGTCAAAACAATAATTTCTTAGTATCATACAAGAACACTGCACATGCAACAAAACAGAGTTCATCAGTGATGCTGTTTTTAAAAAAGAAACCAAGAATAAAGCTTGACTTTTTGATATCATCTGATACTTTTGAGATTAAGGGAACAAAACTCTAAAAAGAGAGTATTTAGTCAGGGAATACAAGTACTAGCAAGAAGCTATCAATGAGAAATGGACATCTGCCATTACCTTAGCAAAACCACATCCAAAATCTTACACTATACCAACAGATGATGAGGGTTTGGTCTCATCATGCTGACCAGATACTAGCCTCATGAAGTGAAATCACAGTAGCTTCACAAGAAGTATTTACATCTGAAATGCTAAGTAATGATACCTCTGAACAGAGATTAACCTCAGCAGCAAATCCAGAATCTGTTTCTGAAGAATTTTCAACACCAACAGGAACTGACACCAAAATAGTTTCACATGAAGAATTACCAATAGAGGAAAAAGGACATTTCAATGGTCTCACATATCCAAAAAAATAAACGTCCACTCTAGAGATTATCCTATTAATTGCATATATGGGAAATAATGCCACAAATTAATTGGGTCTGTTACTGAAACATTAAGAAAAGTTATTGTTTGGGGACTAAAGAAGTAAAGGAGAAGGGATGTTTGCATTTAAAGTGGTTACATCTCTACTGGTACAATACCACATGACCTGTAGTGACTAAGCAGAGGAAATCTCAGGCTTTGGAGGCGCTTCTGTCTTGGACCTGCAGCAAATAACATCTCCAAAATAAACCTGCATTATGTTTGACTTCAACTCACAAGTGTGGTACTTTATTACTTTTCTCTTTGCTGTAATTCCTGGTCAATATGTAATACTTTTCCCATCTGTCCTGTCCATACCTCTTATGATTTTGGATACCTCTTTCAAATCCCCTCTTAACCTTTTCTTCTCAACAGAGAAAGTTCAAACTTCCTTAATTTTGCTGCAGCACCAATGTTCTTTATCCCTGGAATCATTCTTTATCCCTGGAATCATTCCGTACCCTCTCCAATGCCTTCACATCCTTCTTGAAGTGTGGTATCCAGAATTGGATGCAATACTTAGCAGAGACCAAACCAGTGTTTTGTACATGTTTAAAATGACTTTGATGCTTTTTTAGCCTTTATCCTTTTGGCAAAGTTCAGGATGTTGTTTTCTTTATTAATAACTCTCAATCCACCCTATCTTCTTCAATGATTTATGCATACTGTACCAACAGATGATGAACATAGAACATAGAACAGATGATGAGAGTTTGGTCTCATCATGCTGACCAAATACTAGCCTCATGAAGTGAAATCACAGTAGCTTTGCAAGAAGTACTTACATCTGAAATGCTAAGTAGTGATACCTCTGAACAGAGATTAATCTCAGCAACAGATTCAGAATCTGTTTCTGAAGAATTTTCAATACCAACAGAAACTGACACTGAAATAGTTTCATATGAAGAATTACCAACAGAGGAAAAAAAAAGACACTTCAATTGTCTCACATATCCAAAAAATAAACGTCCACTTTAGAGATTATCTTATTAATTGCACATATGGGAAATAATGCCACTAAATTAATTGGGTCTGTTGTTGAAACATTAAGAATTGTTGTTTGGGGACTAAAGAAGTAAAAGAGAAGGGATGTTTGCATTTAAAGTGGTTAAGTCTCTACTGGTACAACACCACATGATCTGTAGTGACTAAGCAGAGGAAATCTCAGGCTTAGGAGGCTCTTCTATCTTTGACCTGCAGCAAACAACATCTCCAAAATAAACCTGCATCATGTTTGACTTCAACTCACAGGTGGGTGCCTTATTACTTTTCTCTTTGCTGTAATTCCCGGTCAATATGTAATACTTTTCCCATCTGTCCTGTCCATACCTCTTCTGATTTTGGATATATCTTTCAAGTCCCCTCTTAATCTTTTCTTCTTAACAGAGAAAGTTCAAACTTCCTTAATTTTGCTGCAGAACCAATGTTCTTTATCCCTGGAATCAATCTTGTGAATCTTTTCTTTACCAAAGACCATAAGTCCCTTATCAACTGCCTTTTAAAAGCAATTGTACATCACATTAACAACATTGCATAGGAACAGAAGTAGGTCATTCAATGCCTCAAGGGTATTCTGCCATTTAACCAGATTATAACTGATCTTTTATCTAAACACCATATTCCTGCATGCATTACCCTCAAACACCCTCTCTGTTACTTCATCAAAAAAAAAATTAAATATGATATGCCCATAACAAATCCATGTTGGTTTACCTTAATGAATTCTCATCTGTCCAATGACTATCGAATTTGGCTACAAGTATCCTCTCCACCAGTCAGGTTAAACTGACTAACCTGTAGTTGCTGGACTAATCTTTAAACCTGTTTATTTTATGAACAGGAGTGCAACATTATACTTCTTCAGTTCTCTGGTAAAATTATGGCCAGCAGCTCCACAACTTCCAATCTTACTCCCCTCAGTATCCTTAGTAACTCATCTGGTCCTAGTACCTTTTCAATCTTAAGTGCAGAGAGTCCATCAGTGCATTCTCCCTGTCAATTTTAAACATTTCAAGTATCTGAACCATCTCCTCTTTCACCTAGGCAGCATGCAAATTTTCATTGAGTATCTCAGCATGCTCCCTGCCTCCATGCTGAAATTCCCTTTTTAGTTTCTAACCGCACCCACTCCTCTTACCACCCTTCTACAATTTCTCGTCCTATGAAAGAATTTTGGATTCTTTTTTATATTAGCTATCAGTTTCTTATGTTCTCTTTGTTTCTCTTATTTGCTTTTCAAATTCCTCTCTGAGTGTGTTCTATATTCCATTTGGTTCTCAACTGTATTTTTTCTGCTTCATCTTAACCTTGATATCTTTTGTTATCCAAGGAATGCAGAATTTGTCTGATCTGCATCTCTTTGTCATGGGAATATACTTTGATTGTTCTCAAACTCTCTTCTTTAAATGTAACTCATTGTTCAGTTATATTTTTGTCTGCTAATCTTTGATTCCAATTTATTTGGGGCAGACACATTCTTAATCCTGAAGTTGGCTTTCCTTCAGTTAGTTAATCTTACTCTGAATTGTGACTTTTCTTTTTCTATAGTCAACCTAAATCTTATGATATAATGATCAATATCTCTTAAATGTCCTGATGACACTTGATCCACTTAGTCTATCACATTCCCAAGAACTAGATCTTTTCTCATTGGATTAGAATTCCTAATATGGGTACCAAGGTCTATCTGTTTGCCTAACTTTCAAAGTTATGCCTTTTATAATATACAATCTTTCCACTATGGTCCTCCACTGAACACTATCTGCCATGTTTCTGCCCATTTCACCATACTAAGTTTTCCTGAATGTCTACAATCATCATCATCATATCATCTACAAACTTTATAATGCTGTTCTTTGCACCCAAGTCAAGGTTGCTTATAAAACTTGTAAAGAGTAATGGATCCAATTAAAGGTTATTCCCTATTTAGCCATCCAGATTTTAGTTCTGGAATTCACATCTTTAATATCTCTGTCTCATTACCTCTTCCTTTAATGTTTTGCCCAATCACTGTCCTGAAAGTTGTCTTGGATTAATTTAAATTTCTTCTGTTATGGGTGTAACAATACAACAAGATTTTATGTGCCCTATTTTGTCAAAATATTTGTTTAATTGATTAGCTTAGCCTATTGTCTTTGTGACATGCTGTTCATGACTATAAGATGCATCTTTTTCCCCCTCAAATGGGCATTTTTATGTCATGCAACATTAACCAAGAGGTAAATTAGAGAGAATGTTATCAATATCTTTCCTTGTGAACTCTACAGATGTGCAAGGCATTATTATTTCTAAAAGCCAGTTATTTGTGAACTTGGAATGCATTCCACTTTAAGGATAAATGCCCTTATTATTGCCCTAAATGTTTTCTCAAAATAATTAGCAGTCATCGTGACGCTCGGCGATGGCTTGTTCAGGGATCAGTAAGTTCTTGGCCTGAATTTTGCAGTAAGCAAGAGAAAAAGACTGCTCACTACAGACCTCAAGAGTAAGATTGCCACAAAGAACTAGTGATTTCTGTGAAATGAATTTCTGCTTCTACATTAGTCTAAGTCAAATGCCATATCTAGGGGATCAATTGGTGGGTAGTAGGCAGGTAATTGAACAAATTGATGCATCACAAAGAGCAAACCAAGAAGTTTTTTTTCAGTTTAAGCTTTAAGATAGTAAAATAAATGCTTGTCTGTAATATGACAGAAGTTAAATAAAGAACAGTTTTTAAAGGAGAATTTTACGTTTTCAAATCTGTGTGGAGTTCATCATTGTAGAAAAACTTGACATTCCACAAATATAAAATTAGTTAAGAGTAATTAGCAGTAATTATGGAGTTCACACATTGTAAAAAAACTTACACTTTGTTCAATGGGGTGTAACTTTTTCAGTTTTCTTTACAGTGAGGCTTACAATGTTCAAGTAGAATTTCTCATCCATATACAATTATAAGGGAAATGATCTGTGGGAATCTCTACAGGACATCATATGAAGGAGCTCAGACTGACTGCAACCTTTGTGTTGACACATTGTTCTGCACATACCTAAGATCCCATAGTTGCTGTCAGTCTCATTGGAGTAATGATGGTGAATGTTGATGTTTTTGCTGTCGTTACTGTAGAAAAAATTAGGTCTTTGATGCAAAATTTCAATTAAGCACCTGAAAACAAGTAGGTGCTCATGATGTGCTCACAATGACCATGTGACATTGGTGTAGAAACAACATGAAGTGGTGCTAATATCTGTGTTTCACAGCAGCACTACCATTTGATGGGATTTTAGCAATGCTGCAACATCAAGAATAACTTTCAGGAAGTTAAATACACAAACAACAGGAAAAAATACTATTGTGCTAGGTCTCAAGTAAAAGGGAGGGATTCTCTGGCCCATCCAGCTAGGAACATCTGACTGGTCCCATGAAAGATGGACTCCGCAGTGAGTTCCGAGGCAAACTATGCAAAACACTGTAGACATTGACAGGACCGGAAGATCCCACTAGCAATCAATGTCGAGCTGCCTCCAGTGCCATAACCATGCTTCAGAGGAACCTGAAAATCCAGCCCAATGTTACTCAGAGTTGGAGAAGTGAATTACATCTCCAGTTTGGGGCTGAAATTTTTTAGCATGTGACCAACTGTGCTCCTGTAATATTGATGGAAATTCAGCAGAAATCCCATTTATACAAGCAAAAGATTATCTTGTCAAGCTTTTACTGAAGTTAGGTCAGTACAGCAGGAGATGTTCTGAGGCAATTCACCACAGACATCTTCTGTGGTTTGCCAAACATTCACTTCAACAACTGAATTCTACCGCTGCATATTTGACAAGTCACTTCAAAGAGTTTTCCAGTTTGATGAATTATATTTTTACTTTACTTGTATTTTAATTTTCATCACTCTCCCACTGACCTGAAGTTGCCGACTGCATACTGAGGAATAGTGCCAATGCTGCCAGTTATCCTTTGGTACTGCTCATGTGACTACTAATTACATGTAAGCTAAGTGTTGGTAACTGCAGACATTTTGTTTGAAGTTTGGAATGCTGTGTCCTCAGATCCTTTATTGAAGGCACTATGACCGGAGACAACCAAGGATGGTAGTTAGTGTTGGTTTGGATTGCGAAGAGTGAGGAGCAGTTGAGAAAGGTAACACGGTTGGCAACAGCTCATGTGATTTGTTAGGCTGAATATAGACCTAGTTTACATTCAGGGCAACCCAATATTGCATGACATATTGGTGGATTCAGGAATACATTAGCACATGCCAATTTGCTACTTGTATTTTATCACGAGATTCTTACCCCAAAGGATGATCTTTCAATTTGAGTGTTTTCTTCATTGTTCCATTTCTTTTCATTTCCTTTCATCTCAGAGTTCTGCAGATATTAAGCAAAATGTAGAAATTCAACAGTTTCTTTTTTTGCAAGCAGCTAATATAAAGGCACAAAAACATAAATATAGTTGCTGTTCTATTATATTTTACACTTTTAATAATTGAATTATGAGATTTTAATATTTCCGAGATAACTTACTACAGACCTGCCTATTTATTTAATGAATAACACAACTGAAATTCAGACAATGTTTAAATTTAGGCTTTTAATTCATTTGATTTAAGTAAATTAGCTGATATTAATTGACTGCTGGTGGTGACCAGAAAGCAACAGAAAAGCAAAATACAACTTCAATGCACATCACCAAGAATGTCTTGGTAGCAACTGATCAAATTGCCAAGTCCACAAGCACATGACCATTAGATTTGTGGCAGTGGTGACGGAACCACCAAGAAAGAAAAACAATTTGACCATACCTTCACCAACCTGCCTACAGATGTATCTGCCCATGACAATACAGGTAGGAGTGACCATTGCACATCTCTGTGGAGACACTGTTCTGTCTTCTCATGAAATCTGTTGCATGGCATCAGCACTGTGCTAAATGAGGTGATTTCATACAGTTTTAGCAACTCAAAACTGGATTATTGCATGCCAAACAATGGAAGCAGCATGCAATAGATTGAACCACATTAATTCCAAAATCAACAGATTAGAACCAAGATCTTCAGTCCTACCACATCCTGTTGTGAATACTGATGGACAATTAAACAACTAACTGAGAGAGGAGGCTGCAGAAATAATGGGGTATTCAAGCACATCAGTGCAAAAAACAATGCTGACAACATTCTGATAATAGTGCTGAAAACTTTAAGCTGTTTCAGACAGCTACAACACCTGGCATCTACCTGGCAATGTGGATAACTGCCCAGCTATCTTCTGTCCATAAAAGGTAAAGACAAATCTAACCAATTACCATCCCATCAGTCTATTCTCCATCAGCAAAGTGATGGAAAGGGGCATCAATGTTGTTATCAAACACCACTTGCTTAGAAATAACTCACTTGATGATGGTCAGTTTGATTCCACCAGGGCTATTCAGCTCTCAATCTCATAACGTTTTGGTTCAGATATGGACAGTAGAGCTGAAAGCGACTGCTCTTGACATTAAGACTGCATTTGACTAAACATGGCATCAAAGAATCCTAGCAAAACAGCAGTCAATGGGGATCAGGTGGATCAACCAGGTGATTGGAGTCATACTAGCACAAATGAAGATGGTTATAGTTATTGGACGTGAAGCATCTAGTTCTGGGACATCACTGTTGATCCATAAGTATATGCCTTACAACATCAGGCCCCAGAAATGATAGAGTTCAAGATCTTTTCAACAGTGACACTATTGGTAAGCTACCAGTTGTATATTACGTGAGACTAGATGATTCATTACTACCAACAGTTTGAGCTGAGAAGAGTACCAGTAGCCATGAAGTAGAAAATAGTTAATGACGTGCATTGGATGATGACGTTAAATGTCAAACTCCAATAGATGAGGCCATAGAAAGGGTTTCAGCAATAGTGGTCATAGTTAAACAAGTTGGCATGGTCATGATATACATTGACCCAGTGCACTTGAACAAGGTGCTGCTCAGACCTCATCCACTAAAATGACAATGGAAAAGATGATAGCAGACATGCAAAATACTAGGACGTCCAGCATCCTCATTGCAAAATGCAGGTTCTGGCAGATCCGATTAGATGAAGAATCCTCAAAACTAACCACATTCATGTCTCCACTAGACAAATATTGTTGTATTTGAATAGGATCTCCACTGGCAGTGAAGTCTTTCAGCAACGTATGGAGCAATTCCTTGTGGGTTAACCTGGTGAAATTATTATTGACAACATCTTAGTTTGGGGTTGTAACATGCAAGAACATGAAGCACATGTTTGGCATGTCAGCTATGACTCTCACCAACTTTTAGAGATGCACCATAGAAAGCATTCTTTCTGGTTGTATTGCAGCTTGGTATGCCTCCTGTTCTGCCTAATACCGCAAGGAACTACAAAAGGTCATGAATATAGTCCAATCCATCATGGAAACCAACCTCCCATCATTGACTCTGTCTACGTTTCCTGCTGCCTCGGCAAAGCAGTCAGCATAATTAAGGACTTCACACACCCCAAACATTCTCTCTTTCACCTTCTTCCATCGGGAAAAAAATACAAAAATCTGAGATCACATACCAACTGACCAACAACAGCTTTTTCCCTGCTGCTGTCAGACTTTTGAATGGACTTACCTTGCATAAAGTTGGTCTTTCTCTATATCCTAGCTATGACTGTAGCACTACATTTTGCTCTCTCTCATTTCCTTCTCTATGAACGATATGTTTTATTTGTTTAATGTACAAGAAACAACACTTTTCACTGTATACTATAATAAATCAAATCAAAAATTCTTTACAGAATCAGAACCATACAGCTGTAGCTTAACCCTGTGAAATGCAGATTCAGGGTCAACCAGATTTCTTATGTGAGTCGTTTACTTACTACTGATGGTGTAAAGCCCAGTCCAGATAAGACAATGCTATACGACAGATGGCGATTCCTATTGGTAAGCATGTCCTATAGCAGTTCCTTTGTATGACAAATTATATAAGTACATTCCATGTTATAGTGAGGTCACTGCACCTTTTCATTTAACTTCATCTCCAGGATGTTGAATAGGGTTAGCAAGAAGACCATACAGTGTCTTCCAACAAGGTTAAGAGGCACTCATAGCCCCAGCAGTACTACAATACTTTGAAGTTGGAGCTACTGTACATAATTCAGCAGATGTCTCCCAGCATGGACTTGCCACAGTCTGCATCTAGAATGAGAGAACAATAGCCTTTGCTTCAAGAGCCCTGATAGACACTGAGATCCATATCCACAAATTAAAAAGAAACTCCTTGTTTTAATTTTCACCTGTCAGAAATTTCATGATTTCATATATGGTCACCTTGCAACTGTTGAAATTGGTCAACAGCCACTCAGAATTATCTTTAAAAAATCTCTTCACATTATATCTATTGGAATGCATGATGCTAAAGCTGTAATATTACAATCCCAGCACCATCTTACAAATGTGGTAGGGAATTGTACTTGACCAATGCCCTCTCCAGAGCTTTCTTACCTACTATAGACTATACAGATGATGAGGAAGACATAGATATCATGACAATAGACTCCCAAAATCCAAGGATTCAGGTGTCCTACAAGTGGATATCACATGCAAACAACTGCACAACATCATCATGAGAGGCTGGTCAGAGAGCTCAAGGGAATTTCCCCCTGATCTTTGCACGTTCCTCACATTCAGAGATTAACTTACCAAACAGAAAGACTTTTGCTGCATGGCCAGAGATTCATTATTCCTATTTCATTTCAAAAGGTACTGCACCCAACAATTTCACCAGAGACACTCCGAGTTGGAAGCAACCAGATACAAGGCCATGGAATCACTGTATTGGCTTTCCATGTACATAGACATGGAAAGGGAAGTTTCCAGATATGTGTCAGGTAATGCATTGAAGCAGCATCAAACAAAAGAACTGCTGCATTTCCATGAGGTCCCGGACTTCCATTTACAACGGCAGACAATTTCAAATGGAATTGTGAACAACAGTTAGTCTTAGTTGATTTGATTCATATTTAAGATGATTTGAACTCAACTTCTTGTCAAACATGACAGGTGACATAGTCACCATCAAGCTCCAGAGACACTTAGCCACACACAGCATCATGAAGAGAGTCATGACAGATTGCGCTCACGAATTTGTCCCCACTAAATTTCAAAACTTTATCCATACATGGGACTTTGAGTAAATTACAAGTAGCCCCTTATACCCACAGTTCAATGGCCTGGTGGAATGGCTAGTATGCTCAGCTAAGCATTCTCTAGAGAAATGTGCATGGTATTGCACAGACTAATATGCTGCAAGTGAAATCCAACAAGATAGAGCCTGTCCTCCTCAGGGCACCAGGACCATGATTCCCACTGCTAAGGCTTTCCTGCAGTGCAAACTTGAAACTAATGTGAAGGATGCCCTCATATGATGGTTGAGAAGCAAAACGCAATATAATTGAGTTGCCCACAGACTTGGACCTTTAACACCTGGTCAAATGGTCAGGACTCAGATCACACATGGCCATGTACACAGTCATGTCCCACTTCTAAAGTTGCATGGTAGCGTAGCCTCAGATAGTGCCCACTACATATGGAACTACCGTCACATTTAGATGCACTAGAACCAGCACCAACAGGTACCACAGCACTCCAGTCATCTGGCAATAGCACAGACCCTCTTCGCCAGTGGGCATGCAGCCTCCTCCAAAGGCAAATTGAGCAAGCCCTGCACCAAAGGACACAAGCCTGAGAAAGACTATAACACCATTGACTGGCATACACACACTCAGGATGTCTGAACAAACCAAATACAAGATTCCAGAACGATATAACCACCTAGAAACCACCTAGAACTGACCTACAAATCTCATCTTTCTATAATGAACAGAAGTGGTAAACTCACCATATTTAGATAGTTTTGTATTAGTAGTCTGTTTAATTTGTATATTACAAAATGGTCTGTACACAGTTCATGTTCATGCTTACTATTACATTCCATGTCACTGGTTGTCCCAACTGAATAGGGAAGATGAGGTGAGTTATCATGTGATGATGTGGCTACAAAAAGGATCAGATGTCAGGAGCATGAGCAGTGAACAAGCATGGAGAAGCTGCTCAGCTAGTGAACAAACTATTATAACAAGTTTTTGTTGTCATTGTTTTGGGAGCTCAACACATTTACATTGTTCATTTAGAAAGTTATCTGAAAATCCATCTCCTTCGGTCACATGAACTCTTCCAGATGCCTAATTTTGTTTACAACACCAATTGTGAATGTTGGGAATAGTGTATACATGTATGTCAATGCACTGTTCCACATATTTTTCAGTAAACTTTGCAAACACATAGAGTAAATTCAGGAAACACATTAGTCCATGTTAACTTGATAATCGTATTTTCCCTCTGATTCTTACCAAAATGAAGGAACTTTCAATTTCAGTGTTTTCTTTTTCGCTCAATTCCTCTTCATTTCTTTTCATCTTAGAACTCTGAAGATATTAAGTACAATGTAGAAATTCAATAATTCCTTTTTAAGCAAGCAGCTAATAATAGAGCCACAGAAACATAAATAAGTTTGCTGTCCTGTTCATATTTGATACTACTTTTAGTAATTGAATTAAGAAATGTTAATACATTCTATTAGCTATATAGCTATTTATTTTATGAACACCATAATTAAAATTCAGACAATGTTTAACTTTAGACTTTTAATTCATTTTATTATGTAAATTAGTTGATGCGTGTTGATAATGGCTGTTGACAGTGACTACAAATCTGATACAAAAGCGAAATACAACTTCAATGGCCATTACTAAAAGTGGCTCAGTAGCAATTGACTAAATTAGGACACAGCTATCTGATTGGGTTTATGGCAGATGCTGAGGGATCCACCAAGAAGGAAAGCCAAGCATGATTTCATCCTGACCAACCTGTCCAGATACATTTGTCCATGACAATATTGGTGGGAGAGACTACTGCAGACAAAGTCCCTACTTTACACTGACGATAGCCTCCATCATTTGTGTTGCACCAGCCTGTGCTAGATGGAACAGATTTCAAACAGATCTCGCAAATCAAAAATGGGCATCCATAAGGCACTGTGGGCCATCTACCAGCAGCAGCAGAATTGTACTCAACAACAGTCTGCAACCTCATGGTCCAGCATATCCCACACTTCACCATTATCACCAAGCCAGAGGATCAACCCTGGTTGTATGAAGAATGCAAGGGCATGCCAGGAGCAGCACATCTGAAGGAGTTACACCATCATACTATTGCATGCTAAACAGTGGAAGCAGCATGCAATAGACTGAGCTAAGAGATTCCACAATCAATGAACAGGCTAGAGTTAAGCTCTTCAATCCTGCCACACCCTGCCATAAATGCTAATTAAATAAGTAATTGGAGGAAGATGCTCCACAGCATCCTCTTACTCCTTAAATGATGGGAGAGTACATCAGTGCAAAAAACAATGCAGAAGATTCTGCAGCCATCTTCAGCCGGGGTGCCGAATGGTGATCAATCTTAGTCTCTTGAGATTCCCAGCATTACAGATGTAAGTCTTCACCAACTCCAAGTGATATCAAGAAATGGCTTAAGGCACCAGACACTGCAAATGTCTTGACAACATTCTGATAATAGTACTACAGACTTGTGATCCTCACTCCTAGTCAAGTTTTTTAAATACAGCTAATCACCTGGCATCTATTTAGAACATAGAACATAGAACATTACAGCGCAGAACAGGCCCTTCGGCCTTCGATGTTGCGCCAACCAATTAGGAAAAAGCAATGACCCTCTAACCTAAACCATTCCCTTTTCGTCCATAAACTTATCTACTAACCTCTTAAACGCCACCAAACTTGGCGCATCTACAACTGATGCAGGCAGGGCATTCCATACCCTTACCATCCTCTGGGTAAAGAACCTACCTCTGACATCCGTCCTATAACCACCACCCCTTAATTTAAAGCTATGTCCCCTTGTGCTAGCTTTCTCCATTCTAGGAAAAATGCTATCACTGTCCACCCTATCTAAACCTCTAATCATCTTATATGTTTCAATAAGGTCTCCTCTTAGCCGCCTTCTTTCTAACGAAAACAACCACAAATCCCTCAGCCTCTCTTCATAAGACCTGCCCTCCATACCAGGCAACATCCTGGTAAACCTCCTCTGTACCCTCTCCAATGCCTCCACATCTTTCTTATAATGCGGGGACCAGAACTGCACACAATACTCCAAGTGCGGCCGCACTAGAGTTTTGTATAGTTGCAACATGACGTTGCGGCTCTGAAATTCAATCCCCCTACCAATAAAAGCTAAGATTTTATTTGGCAATGTGGAAAACTGCTCAGGTAATGTCCTGTCCATAAAAGATAGGACAAACATAACCAGGCACATAAATATAGTGGCTACAAGAGAGGCAGGGAATTCTATAGATTTAACTCACGTCCTGACTCCCTAAAGGCAGTCCACCATCTACAATGTCTACATCATCACCATCTACTATGGTCAGAGTGTGGTGGAATGGTCTGCTCTTGCCTGGATGAGTACAGCTCTGACACCATTCAAGAAGCCTAATGCCACAGGACAAAACAGCTATTTGACTGGCACCCCATCCACTACCTTCAATATTCATTCCCTTTGCCACTTAGTACTATGGCATCTGTGTGTGTACATCTACAAGCTGTACTGCAGTTACTCTTTAAGACTCCTTTGAACGCACTTTCTAAACCTGTGACATCGACCACCTAAAAGGACTAGGGCAGACAAACACAAATACAGTGACACCCACATCCCATGAATGAAAAGAAAACTTCACATTTGCATGTCATAGTTTGCACACACTGTTGGTCATTGAACCAACACAGCCACATTATCGAAACAAATTATACCATATTCCTTGGCACGGTTCCATCTCCCTTGCAGGAGATGAAAGGGCCTAACTGACACAAGTACAAGTCCTGCATGGGCTGCAGTAGGGCTGAAACTATAAAAGATGATGGCACCCTCAGAGCCAATAATACTGACATCTTAGTTCTCTCTCATTCAATAATCTCTTGATTTACAAATTGCAAATGGTGTAAACATATACCACTTACCTTTTCCTTGACTGCTGTTTTCCTTTCAGAATCACAACAGCCATCTTGTCTGGCAATGACAGAAGAACAGCAGATGGAAGCACAAGAAGGTAGTGATAATTAAGAAATATTATTGCTAAATTTCAGAGTCACCAGCTCAGATACTGATCCTGCATTTAATTTGAAGGATAGCTTAGAAGCAGGATCTTCACATGGTAAGATAATAAGCAGAACTGGACTGTAGCCAAGGCGGAATATGGAAGGAGGCCAAAGATGGTGCAGCTGCCATGTCTCTAAAAGGTAAGGTCACATACAGTTTCTGCTGCAGAGAACTTCAATGGACCAGGCTATAGAAAGTTGTTGATAGGTATGTCCAATATAATGCATGGTACATTGGGAGATAGCCTACGTGCAATGTCAAGGAGTATGAAGCAACAATATCTTTGTACAATGATTTTGGAATCTATTCTGTCCAGCATGGAAGTAGTGGTCAACTCTATTAGCATGCTTATGCCTACATATATGTGGCTTGTACTCAGAACACGGTGGATAGCCCTCATTGCACAATACTTTGCTGTTGAGACTCAAATGCAGTGGATGCGATAAACTGCCACAGAATGAAGATAGCATGGATGCTGCCAGGATTTGACTTGCATAATTCTCTGGATATGGCCATATATCAGCTGAATGTTGAGGGAGCACAATCACTTTCTGTGAAGGTATATCTCAAGAGTTGGCATCCAGCATTGTAAAATGATTGGCACCTTGCATATTGGGAAACCAGAAATCCTTGCTAAGCTGCATGCTCAATCTGCCTGTTGCTGTCAGGCAAAAAAGAATGAAATGTAGACAGTTTTCTTTAAATAGATAACCTTGGTGACTGATTGTATAAAACAATGGATAGAAAATTGTGACATGTTGCAAATATCTCCAGCTCCAGCCTGCAAGGAGCTGGATGCATAAATGCTTGGTATCACCATCACTGGCTCTGTGATTGCAGTTTGGCTGCAGCATATGACACATTCCAATGGGGACAGATGTGAAACGCAATTCTTTTCCATTGAACTTTATTGGAGAATTTCCCTGAACAGAAAGCCTGAAATCCTTTCTCTCACTCCTACCTATTCCTCTCCCAATGATACTGCATTCTCAGCAGAATATCAGACTATTGCATCGAAAACTGCAAGCAAGAGCAAGTAGCCTATGCAGAACCTTTGAAGTGAAGATAAAGTCCTGCAGCGCCATAGAATCCTTACAATGCAGAAAGCTACCATTTAGCCCATTGATTCTGCACTATCTCTCCGAAAGAGAATACCACCCAGGCCCTCCCTTCCACCCTATCACCATAACTCCACACATTTACTATGGCTAATCCACTTTGGACTGTGGGAGGAAACCCGAGCACTTGGAGAAAACCCATATAGACATGGAGAGAAGAGCAGATTCAACACAATCATCCAAGGCTGGAATTGAACCTGGGTCTCTGACTCTGTGAGGCAGCAGTGATAACCACTATGCCATCATGCCGCCTCGTTCTCTTAGACTCAGCGACTTTAAGGAAGGCTGGAAAGAACCAAACGTTTATGCAATCACAGTAACAAGAAGAAACAAATCAGCAACTAATCTGGAAGTTGTTGATTATTTATTTAAATAGTACTGGTAAGGTCTGGAGTGGCGAATCCTTCTAACTGCTGAATGTATATTTAGTCATGTGTGATTAAGGGAGGATATTAACTGGATCACTGAACTTTAAAATAGGAATGCTGATGATGCCCTGTGTATTCTGCATGCTTCTGCCTAATGCTTACTGTACGAGCATAAGGCATCTGCTGCAAACCCAAAGTGCTTGCTGCAGATGTCACTTTGAATCTCTCAAGCCTGAAGAACAATGTACTACATGCTTCCTCGCTAACAGCTTAAGCTTAGTATCATTTAGGCGGTGGTGTAGTGATATTGTCACTGAAATCCAGAGACCCAGAGTAATGCTCTGGGAACCTGGGTTTGAATCCCACCATGGTAGATAGTAAAATTTAAATTTAAGTAAAAAAAAATCTAAAATTAGAAGCCTAATGATGACCATGAAACCATTGTTAATTTCTGTAAAGACCCATCTAGTTCACAAATGTCTGCCTTCAAAGATTCATAAGAACATTAAAACTAGGAGCAGGAGTAGGCCATCTAGCCCTTTGAGCCTGCACTGCCATTCAATAAGATCATGGTTTTTTTGGGGGGGACTCAGCTCCACTTACCCACCTGTTCACCGTAACCTTTAATTCCTTTACTGTTCAAAAATTTATCTATCCTTGCCTTAAAACATTCAATGAGACAGCCTCAACTGCTTCACTGGGCAGGAATTCCACAGATTCACAACTCTTTGTGTAAAGAAGTTCCTCAACTCATTCCTAATTCTGCTTCTCCTTATTTTAGGCTTTGCCCCTTAGTTCTAGTTTCACCTACCAGTGGAAACAACTTCCCGGCTTCTACTTTATCTATTCCCTTCATAATTTTACATGTTTCTGTAAGACTTCCCCTCATTCTTCTGAATTCCAATGAGTATAGTCCCAGTCTACTCAGTCGTTTCTTATAAGTCAACTCTGGAATCAACCTAGTGAATCTCCTCTGCAACCCCCCGCCCCGTGCCAGTATATCAGCAGTAAGAAGAGACCAAAACTGTAACACTATTCCAGGTGTGGCCTCATCAGCACCTTATATAGCTGCAACATAATCTCACTGTTTTCAAACACCATCTCTCTAGCAATCAAGGGCAAAATTCCATTTGCCTTTTAATTACTTGCTACACCTGCAAACCAACTCCTTGAGATTCCTGCACAAGGAACCTTGTGCACAAGGAACCACAAGAAGAACCAAGTCTTCTGCACAGCAATATGCTGCAATTTTTTATCATTTAAATAATAGTCCATTCATACCATTCTTCACAACACATCTCTGAACTTAACTATCTTTAAAACATTTTTTTAAAAAATCATGTTCTCTATCATGATTTTTCTCTCTATCATGATCTTTAAAACATTTTTTTAAAAAATCATGTTCTCTATCATGATTTTTCTCTATCATGATCATGTTCTCTATCATGAGCCAGTCATAGACAGCAGTGGGAAGTTGTGCGTGGAGCCTGAAGAGATTGGTGAGGCACTGAATAAATATTTCTCTTCGGTATTCACGCAGAGTGCTGGAAATGTAGCTGTGGAGAGCACTGAGGTACAGGGTTGCAAATTGGGGAGTATTGTAGTAGATAGGGAGGATGTGTTAGAAATTCTCGAGGGTTTGAAGTTGGATAAGTCCCCTGGGCCGGACGGGATTTACCCTAGGATTCTCTGGGAGGCAAGAGAGGAGATTGCAGAGCCTCTGGCTCTGATCTTCAGGTCCTCGTTGGTTACGGGTGTGGTTCCGGAGGACTGGAGGATAGCGAATGTGGTCCCATTGTTTAAGAAGGGGAAGAGAGACCTTCCTGGGAATTATAGGCCAGTGAGTCTTACTTCTGTTGTGGGCAAGGTATTGGAGAGAATTATTAGGGATAGGATTTATAGTTATTTAGAGAGAAATGAATTGATTGGGGATAGTCAGCATGGTTTCGTGAAGGGTAGGTCATGCCTTACTAACCTCATTGAGTTTTTTGAGAAAGTGACCAGAGAGGTGGATGGGGGTAAGGCGGTTGATGTAGTATATATGGACTTTAGTAAGGCTTTTGATAAGGTGGCCCATGGAAGACTTCTACAGAAAATGCAGATGTGTGGAATAGAGGGTGATTTAGCTAATTGGATTAGGAATTGGCTGGCAGATAGAAGACAGAGGGTGGTGGTTGATGGGAGATATTCATCGTGGAGTTCGGTGACGAGTGGTGTGCCTCAGGGGTCTGTTTTGGGGCCCCTGCTGTTTGTAATTTTTATAAATGATCTGGATGAGGGTATTGAGGGATGGATCAGTAAATTTGCAGATGACACTAAAGTCGGTGGAGTGGTAGATAGTGAAGAGGGGTGTTATAGTTTACAGAGTGACTTGGATAAGTTGCAGAGCTGGGCCGAGAGGTGGCAAATGGAGTTTAATGTGGAAAAGTGTGAGGTAATGCACTTTGGCAGGAACAATAAATGTGTAGAGTATAGGGCTAATGGTAGGGCTCTTAATAGTGTTGAGGAACAGAAGGATCTTGGTGTATGTGTCAATAGATCCCTGAAAGTAGGCAGTCAAGTGGATAAAGTTGTTAAGAAGGCATATGGAGTCTTAGCTTTTATTGGTAGGGGGATTGAATTTAGGAGCCGCAGCATCATGTTGCAGCTGTACAAAACTCTAGTGCGGCCGCACTTGGAGTATTGTGTGCAGTTCTGGTCGCCACATTATAAGAAAGATGTGGAGGCATTGGAGAGGGTACAGAGGAGGTTTACCAGGATGTTGCCTGGTATGGAGGGCAGGTCCTATGAAGAGAGGTTGAAGGATTTGAGGTTGTTTTCGTTAGAAAGGAGGCGGCTAAGAGGGGATCTTATTGAAGCATATAAGATGATTAGAGGTTTAGATAGGGTGGACAGTGATAGCCTTTTTCCTAGGATGGAGAAAGCTAGCACGAGGGGACACAGCTTTAAATTAAGGGGTATGAGTTATAGGACGGATATCAGAGGTAGGTTCTTTACTCAAAGAGTGATTAGGGAGTGGAATGCCCTGCCTGCAGCTGTTGTAGATGCGCCAAGTTTGGTGGCGTTTAAGAGGTTAGTTGATAAGTATATGGAAGAGAAGGGAATGGTTTAGTTTGGAGGGGCATTGCTTTTTATTTTGGTCGGCACAACATCGTAGGCCGAAGGGCCTGTTCTGTGCTGTATTGTTCTATGTTCTATGTTCTATGTTCTATCACTCCCACACTTGGGTAAAATAAAACTTAATAGCCGTTCCCAACGTAACTTACGAACTTTCCCAAGTTGTAAAAACTTTTAGTTTCATTTGAAAGTTAAGAACTGAAATCAAAAATCTTACCTATCATCTAATGAAAATTTCAGCCTGTCTTACTTATCTATAGAGCATTCAACTTGACCTATTTACGTCATGTGCCTGTTTTTTACACTTAGCCAATTTCATTTCACGTGATATCAAGAAAAGGCTGAAGGCACTGGATACTACAAAGGTTATGGCCTTGACAATACAACTGAAGACTGTGTTTTGGCCCCTAACCAAATTTTCTCAATACATATATGACACTAGCATCTACCTAGCGATATGGAAAATTGCCCAGGTATGTCTTATACATAAAAAGCAGAACAAATTCAAAACAACGAATTCTGCCCCATCAGTCTACGGCTATTCCTCAATAAAGTGATAGTTAACAGTACTATCAAATGCCACCTGCTCACTATTAGGGTTCAGCCAGTGCCACTTACTTCCTGACTTCATTACAAGTTTGGTTCAAAGACAAACAAAAGATTTGACTTCAAGGTGAAATGAAAATGACCGCCGTGACAATCAAAGCAGTATTTGATCAAATGTGGCATCAAGGAATGTTACAAAATTGGAATCAATGGGAATGAGGGGAAACTGTCCATTAGTTAAAGTTATACTTAGCACAAAGGAAGTTGGTTGTGGCTGTTGGAGATTAATCGCAGAACATCATAGCACAAGTTCCTCAGTATAGTATTCTAGGCCTAACTTACCTACAGCTACTTTTTCCTTCTGGCATAAAGTCAGAAATGGAGATGTTCACAGATGATTGCACAATATTCAGCAACATTTATGACTCCTCAGATACTGAAGTAGTCTGTGACTCAATGCAGCAGTAGCTGGGCAACATAAAGTTTGGGCTGATGAATGGCAAGTAACATTCATGCCACACAGGTGCCAGGCAATGACCATCTCCAACAAGAGAGGATCTAACCCATCATTCCTTGACATTCAATGGCATTACCTTCATCGAATATCCCACTATCAACATTCTAGGAGTTACTATTGATCAGAAACTCACTGGACCAACCATATAAATACCGTGGTAGAAGAACAAGTCGAAGTCTAGGAATCCTGTGGCAAGTTACCTACCTCCTGATTCCCCAAAGTCAGCGCACCATTAACAAAACACAAATCAGGAGTGTGATGCAATAGTCTGCACTTGCTAAGATGAGTGCAGCCCCAATAACACTCAAAATGCTTAACACAATTGAGGACAAAGCAGCCCACTCAAAAACATCTCATTCACAAACAATCACTTCCTCTACTGTTCATTCTCTCTATTGGGAAAAGAGTAGAATGTGGGGCATAGAAGGGAAGAAATTTCTATAGTGTGTGCAGGAGAACTTTCTGGAACAGTACATTTTCAGTCCTACCAGGGATAAAGCTGTGTGGAATCTGGTTTTAGGAAATGAGGCAGACAAGGTGAAAAATGTCAGAGTAGGAGAGCAGTTGGGAAATAGCGATCACGATAATAATAATGTTCAAAGTTAACTTGAGAAGGGATAAAAATCAGTCACAGATTAAAATCCCAGCTGGAAAAGGGCAAATTTTTTAAAAAGTGAATTGGATCAGATAGCGGTGGATAAAAAATAGGAAGCTTTCAAAGAAGAGATGAATAGGATGCTAATTAGATACATACCATATGGCGGCATGATGGCACAGTGGTTAGCACTGCTGCCTCACAGTGCCAGAGACCCGAGTTTGATTCCTTGGGTCACTGTCTGTGCAGAGTTTGCATATTCTCCCCATGTCTGTGTGGGTTTCCTCCAGATGCTCCAGTTTCCAGATGGGTGGGTTACGTTGATTGATCATATTAATTTTTCCCTCAGTGTATTCGAACAAGTGCCGGAATGTGGCTACTAGGGGATTTTCACAGTAACTTCACTGCAGTGTTAATGTAAGCCTACTTATGACAAATAAACTTCAAACTTTATCCATGAAACATAAGTTTGGGGTATCCAAAGCTAGAATGCCCTGATTGCTAAGAATATTGACGAGAAGATAAGAACAAAAAGAGGCATATGTTGCTTGCTGGAATAATAATAGCAATAGAAATCAAGAAGTGTATCTCAAATGAAGGATAGAGGCTATGGTTGGAATAAGGAAAAAAAGAAGAAAGGAAAGTTTATTTTTATTAGTCACAAGTATGAATACAAGTATAAGGACGTCAGGCTGTACTAAAACAAATAATAAAATATTCTTCAAACATATTATTGATAAAAGATTAGTGAAAGATAAAGTGGGGCCCATAATGGATAGGCAGTGTAAACTACTCACTGAAGCGGAGGAGATAGCAGAGGCATTAAGTTAGTACTTTGCTTCTGTCTTTAACAAATTAAAAGCTGGTGACAATGGATCAATTGAAGATGTAGATGTTGAGCAACTGAACAGTATAGTGATAGATAAAGAAGAGGTGCTAAAAAGATTGGCAGCACTCCAGATGGAGAGATCGGCAGGCCCAGATGGGATGCATTCTAGATTGCTGAGAGACATAAGGGAACAAACTGTAGAGCCATTAATAGAAATTTCCAGGCTTCTCTGAACGCAGGATTAATCCCAGGAGACTAGAGGATTGCTAATGTGACACCATCATTTAACGAAAGGGCAAAGGATGATCAGGAAATTATAGACCTGTCAACATGACATCATTAATGGGAAAACTGATGGAGGCTATAATGCAGGATAAGATAAATATACACTTAGGGAAAACAAGTAAACAGTAGACAGTCAAAAGGGCTTTGTCAAGGGCAGGTCTTGTCTGATAAATTAAATTGAGTTCTTCAGCATGGTGGCACACGCAGTAGATGAGGGTAGTGCCAAGGATGTTTTATATTTGGACTTTCAGAAACCATTTGTTATGGTGCCATCATATAGTTGGTTAACAAATTAGAAATGTTTGGGTTCTTGGCCACATGGATTAGAAATTGGTAAAGAGGTAGGCAACAGAGGGTAGGGATTGATGGGCATTTGTCAGACTGGTGACAAGTTCGAAATGATGTTCCCCAGGGTTGGGACTCTTGCCTTTTCTGATTTACATAAATTAGAGAAGGATGTTGAGGGGAAAATCTTTCAATTTGCAGATGATAGTAAGCTAGGGGGAATAGTAAATTGTGGGGATGAGCAAATTCAGAGGGAAAGTGACAAATTGGCCAAATGGGCAGACACCTGGCAGATGAATTTCAATGCAGCAAAGTGTAAGGTAATGTGTTTTGATAGAAGAAATAGTGGGAGACAATACAGGCTCAATTATACAACTTTGAAGGGAGTGATGGAATCTCGAGGCTGAAGTGCATAATTTTCTGAAAGTGGCCAGGTAAGTTGAAACTGTTTATTAAGCAGCCTTAAAAGATCCTTGGGTTTATAAATAGAGGCATAGTGCACAAAAACAAGGAAGTGATGCTAATCCTCTATAATTCATTGGTTAGATCACATTTAGAGTATTGTATTCAGTTCTGAACACCTTTTTTAAGGAAGGATGTTAAACCCATAGAAAGAATGCAAAAAAAAGTTATATAATGATGCCAGGAATGAGGAATTTGAGATGCAAGGAAAGATTGGAGAAATTTGCCTTGATAACCTTGGAGCAAAGAAGATTAAGAAGTGACCTTATTAAGGTGTTCAAAATTATGAACAATTTTGACAGGATAAAGAAGTTTCTGTTTCTATTAGTTGGTATGTCAGTGACTAGGAAATTTCAATTAAATGAGGAGAAACATCTTCATTCAGAGAGTTGTTGGGATTGGGAATATGCTGTCTGAGAGGGTGGTGGAGGCAGATTCTACAGGAGGTTTCAAAAGAGAGCTGGATACATATTTGAAAGTGATGAATTTAGAGGGCTGTGAAGACAAACTGGAAAATGGGATTAACTGGGTGGCTCTTTCCAGAGTTATTGCAGACACAATAGGCCAAATGACCTCCTCCTCTGCTGTAAATTCTATGATTCTATCTACAGTAACAGCAGTGTGTACCATTTACATGATGCATTGCAGGAATGCACAAAACTCCTTACAACTACTACGATCTGGAAAGACAAGGACAGCAGTCACATGCGAACATCAACACCTCCAAGTCACTCACCACCCAGATTTGGAAATATATCGCCACTTCTTCACTGTCACAAAGTCAAAATCCTGGAAGTCCCTCTCTAATTGTACTATATGTGCACCTGCACCTCATGGACTGCAGTAGTTCAAGAAGGCAACTCATTACCACCTTCTCAAGGACAATTAGGAATGGGCAATTAATACTGGCCTAACCAGCATCACCCACATCACATCAATGAATTAAAAAATTCATCTAGCTTATTTAATTTTTAATTCTTTCATGGGATGTAGGTATTGCTGGCAAGGCCTGTTCCCAAATGTCCTTGAGAGCAGATGGAATCAAGCAATTGCTACGGGCCTGGAATCACAAGCAGGCCAGAAAAGGATGGCAGATTTTTTTCCCAAAAGGATATTAATGAACAAGATGCAATTTTCTTTTAATGTTTCATTGTTTTTTTTACTCAACAATTTTATTTTTCCTCTCCAAAAAGCCTAAATTTGGATTTGATATTTCCCTGCCCCCATCTCCCTATAGTTAGTGGGCAGCTTTCTTTAATGTTCATGACAAAAGCTGTTCCTTGGTTGCTGACTCAAAATCCAGGTCATTATATTTTGTATGCAGAGAGAATGTCTGAGATTTACATGAGTGTGTGTATGTACGTGGGACAGTGACATTTATATTGCCTTTTGTATTTATAACATTTAGAAAACACATAACTGTAATGTCTCCTTCACAAGAATAACTTGAATTTAGAAGCACAGCAAAATCTTCTCTCACTTGCATTCTACTGGATTGGAAAATGCTAACATTCTAATTACTTAAACTTGAGAGATGGAGAGATAAAGGTAAAGTTGCTATAGTCTCAGATGATCATAAGCTGCTCTCGCCTTTGAGGGGTTAAGCTGACTGGTGGTGATTTAACCTGAGGATTAGCACACATCAGCCAAGGGACAAGGTTCGGGTGAGAGAAGAGGTAAAGAGATAGGCAAAAGCAGTCTTTTCTCATCCAATAGAGAGATACAGAACAAAGAACAAAGAAAATTACAGCACAGGAATGGGTCCTCGGCCCTCCAAGCCTGCACCAACCATGCTGCCCGACTTAACTAAAATCCCGCTATGTTTCCAAGAACCATATCCCTCTATTCCCATCTCAATCATGTACTTGTCATGACGCCTCTTAGAAGTCACTACCATATCCGCTTCCATATCTCTTCCAGCAACGAGTTCCAGGCACCCACCACTCTCTGTGTAAAAAATCTGCCTCATACACCTCTTTCAAAACTTGCCCCTTGCACCTTAAACTTATGCCTCCTAATAATTGACTCTTCCATCCTGAGAAAAAAGCTTCTGGCTATCCACTCTGTCCTCGTCTCTCATAATCTTGTAGACTTCTATCAAGTTTTTCCTCAACCTCCATCACTCCAGTGAGAACAAAGTTTCTCCAACCTGTCCTCATAGCTAATGCCCTCCATACCAGGCAAGATCTTGTTAAATTTTTTCTGTACCCTCTTCAAAGACTCCACATCCTTCTGGTACTGTGGTGACCAGAATTGAACACTATGTTCCAAGTGCAGCCTCACTAAGGTTCTGTAAATCATCAACATGACATGCCAATTTTTAAACTCAAAACCCCAGTTGATGAAGGCAAAAATGCCATATGCCTTCCTGACTCTTCTCCACCTGCATTACCACTTTCAGTGACTTGTGTACTTGTACACCCAGATCCCTTTGCCTGTCAATACTCCTAAGGATTCTGCCATTTACTATATATATTTTCTATCTGTTTTAGACCTTCCAAAATGCATTACCTCACAATTGTCTAGATTAAACTCCATTTGCCATCTGTCCGCCCAAGTCTCCAACTGATCTATATCCTACTGTATTCTCTGATGGTCCTCATTGCTATCCACAAATCCACCAACCTTTGTGTAATCCACAAACTTAATGATCAATCCAGTTACATTTTCCTCCAAATCATTTATGTATATTACAAACAACAAAGGTCTCAGCACTGATCCCTGAGGAATACTGCTTGTCACAGCCCTCCACTCAGAAATGCACCTTTCCATTGCTACCCTCTGTCTTCTTTGACCAATGGCAGTCATGATGTGGAGATACCGGCATTGGACTGGGGTAAACACAATAAAAAGTCTTGCAAACCGGTTTATTTGGTAGCAAATGCTACTAGCTTTCAGAGCGCTGCTCCTTCATCAGGTGAGTAGGCCCACTCACCTGATGAAGGAGCAGTGCTCTGGAAGTTAGTGGCGTCTGCTACCAAATAAATCTGTTGAACTTGAACCTGGTGTTGCAAATCTTCTTACTGTTCTTTGACTGAGCCAGTTTTATATCCACCTTGCCAGCTCATCTCTGATTCCCATGCGGCTTCACCTTCTACACCAGTCTGCTATGAGGGACTTTGTCAAAGACCTTACTGAAGTCCATGTAGACAACATCCACTGCCCTGCCCTCATTAATCATCATCGTCACTTCCTCGAAAAACTCGATCCAGTTCGTGAGGCATGATCTCCCTTTCATAAAACCATATTGCCTCTCATTAATACATCCACTTATTTCCAAGTAGGAATAAATCCCAGTAGAAGAAAACTGAGACAATACACTCAAATCAGGCAAAATAAATACCATCCGGGCAATTCTTCCAGCCAGTTGAAGTGATCTAACAGCATCATGTGCCAGGAGACATCTGCTTTCCACTGGACACCTCCAACTTCAATTTTTCTGAGGTTATCAGCTCTGTGTCACATCTTCCCCTCCACCAGAAATGGGTCACTCCAGCAGGGTTTACAACAGTTCTCCACTAACAGAGAACTGGTGGTCAATCCCACCAGAGTGAAGAGTGCTATTGAGGACTCCCCAGGAGGTCAAGGGTAATGGGATGTCCCTGGGCATTGCCAGCTTAGCCCCCTGGCCTATAAGGGACATGATCAGTGAGGGTAGGGGTCCTGCTGCCATTTTGCATTGAGATCAATGGATCATGAGCAGAGGGAGAGAAGTGAATGATCGGGGCTAGCCATTGGAGGGATAAGAGGGGACATTGGGAGATTGGTTGGTGGGAGAGGATGGGGTTGTATGGCCAGAAGTGTGAGGCCATGGGGCTGGCCAGCAGGAGGCTAATAGTTCATGGCTACTGCACATGCACCAATTTCTGTTCTGACAGATGGACGCATGTACAATGGCCTGTTCAGCGCTATGCTGCCTCTCCAGCGGGAATAGGCCCCACACTCTGATTTTCAGATTTATTCACACTAGGGAACTCTGTAGTGCTCAAAGTGAGAGATTCATTCTGAAAATCACGCAAAAAAAACCCAACAGAAGTTATTTCAGTTTTATGCAAATTTGTCACTGAGAATCTTTTTGGGAGAAACACTCTCTACCTCTCTAACTTAATATACATCATTATCACAGACAAAATAAATATCCCTGAATTTTTTTCCTTCTATTTACTCTGTCTCACATTCTCAATATTCATTAGTTAAACTTGTGCCATACCATTTCCACAGCAACATCCAAGGCTTGGGTACGTTTGGTGCTCAAATGCGCTGAGAGTTCTATTCAGATTTAGATCAGGGACTCAAGCTGCCATTGCTGAATTTACCAAACAGGCATGCACATTCCCACCCACTTCTGTCCCTGTTGACAAGACAATGGGGTCAGGGCATCGTCACAATGAAGTCAGGCGATCATCACAATGGGGTCAGGGCATCGTCACAATGGAGTCAGGCGATCATCACAATGGGGTCAGGGCATCGTCACAATGGGACCATTTGATCGTCACAATGGCGTCAGGGCATCGTCACAATGAGTCTTTTTTGCCCCCTGGAACTTGACCAGCATTCCTGGCGGGACACAGCTGCAGAGGCAGCGATATTATTAGATACCATTTCTGGCCCAGCTTGGAACCTTCCACAGAAAGTTTGGACAATCGCTTGAGAATCAGCCAGGTAAGATGTGGCCACTTGCTTCATAAGTGGAACAACTCAATGCCTCAAACTTGAATAACTGTGAACTTCTACCCTGAGGCTTCATTTCTGGTGGCATCATACACTTATTGCATTGCTTCAGGTGAAGCGTTCAGTGGATTGTTAACCTGGACAACAATCTGTAACTGCTTCCTCAGCCACACAAATAAAATAAGGGAAAAGTGGAACAAATCACAAGATTGTTCCTATTCTGTGGTTAAAAAGAAGTTCTGACGTTTGACTGTGAATCTTTCTTTGCTCACTTCAAGAATGATTTCCACACTTGAACTTTTGACTTTTCAAGTTCTAAGAAAATGTACATTGAATTTGGAAGAGTTGTCCCATTAATTCCATCCCGGTGCTCTTTCTCCATGATCCTGCAATTTTTTTCTGTGTAACAAATGTGTACAGCAATATTACACAATAACAATGGCATAATGAAAAGGCATTAGGCTAGAAATTTAATTATACATAAACAGCTGTATAGAGGAAGTAGTGTATGTTCAGCCCATTTTGTTCACATGGGTGTAGAGGCTGCATGGAACTCATTCTGTGACCTCACATCATATATGAGGTGGGCAAGCAGAATGACCCATGCTGCTTATTGATAAAGCACCTGTTTGGAATGGGATGGGGGGAAGAGAAAATAGAAAATTTTGCATCGCTGACAAGGTAACTAAAATCAGTAAATTTTGGTTACAGGAAAGGTTCAGAAAGGTGTAAAAAAAGTTGAAAGAGACCAACATTAAGCATTTAGAGGCTTCAATGTAGAGGTTAAAACCCTGCTTATGGCAGCAACAAGAAAATGATCCAATTTCCCTCAGTGGGCAGGCTTCACCTCTACTGCTAGTGGGAAGAAGTTACTAAAGATGTTTATTTAAGAAGTTTAGCTCTCTTAACTCTGCACTTCCTAATTTCACCACTGTTGGAACTTATACTTCCTCTGCACACTTCATACAAACGCAGACAAACTATTCAGCCATAACTCATGCATTTCCAAACATTCCCCTTTTTTTATGTAGAAGGTTTGCATGTGGCCATTATAGAAGCCACAGGCTATTTACACATCCTTTCCCATGAGCTTTGACAAAAGATCATCCTGATTCGAAACATTGACTCTATTCTCTCCCCACAGATACTGTCAGACCTGTTGAGATTTTCCTGCATTTTCTGTTTCTGCTTCAGATTCCAGCATCTGCAGTATTTTGCTTTTATATTATATTTTAGATTGCAGAGCATTTGGCTTTAATCTCCATGTCGTTGTTCGCTACAGGTATGGTGCCAGAAGACTGGAGGATGGCAAATGTTGTCCCCTTGTTTAAGAAGGGGAGACCATCCTGCAAATTATAGACCAGTGAGCCTTACTTCTGTTATGCGGAAAGTTTTGGAAAGAATTATAAAGGATAGGATTTATAGTCATCTGGAGAGAAATGAATTGATTAGGGACAGTCAACATGATTTTGTGAAGGGAAAGTCGTGCTTCACAAACCTTACTGAGTTTTTTGAAAAGGTAACCAAAGAGGTGGATAAGGGTAAGGCAGTTGAGGTGGTGTACATGGATTTTAGCAAAGCATTTGATAAGGTTCCCCATGGAAGACTACTGCAGAAAATGCAGATGCACGGGATCAAGGGTGATTTAGCAATTTGAATTAGGAATTGGCTAGCTAATAGAAGACAGAGGGTGGTAGTTGATGGGATAAATTCAACCTGGAGTTCAGTTACAAGTGGTGTACCTCAGGGATCTGGGGCAACTGCTGTTTGTTATTTTGATAAATGACCTGGATGAGGGTGTAGTGGGATGAGTTAATAAATTTGCTGACGACACCAAAGTTGGAGGAGTTGTAGACAGTGAGGATAGATGTTACAGTTTGCAGAGGGACATAGATAAGCTGCAGAGCTGGGCCGAGAGGTGGCAAATGAAGTTTAATGCAGAAAAGTGTGAGGTGATTCACTTTGGTAAGAGTAATATGTGTACAGAATATAGGGCTAATGGTAGGACTCTTGGTAATGTAGCTGAGCAGAGAAATCTTGGTGTAGAAGTGCATAGATCACTGAAAGTTGGCACTCAAGTTGATAAGGTTGTTAAGAAGGCATACAGCGTGTTAGCATTTATTGGTAAAGGGATTGAATTTTGGTGCCAGCTGCACTTGGAGTATTGCGTTTTGGTCACCACATTATAAGAAAGATGTGGAGACATTAGAAAGGGTGCAGAGAGGTTTACCAGGATTTTGCCTGGTATGGTGGGTAGGTTTTATGAGGAAAGGCTAAGGGACTTGAGGTTATTTTCATTAGAGAGAAGAAGGCTAAGAGGTGACCCAACTGAGGCATATAAGATGATCAGAGCGTTAGATAGGGTGGACAGTGAGAGCCTTTTTCCTCAGATGGGGATGGCTAACACGAAGGGACATAGCTTTAAATTAAGGGGTGATAGTTATAGGATGGATGTTAGAGGTAGGTTCTTTACTCAGAGGGTAGTAAGGGCGTGGAATGCCCTACCTGTAGCAGTTGTGGACTCGCCAAGTTTAAGGGCGTTCAAAAGATCAGGGGGTAGGCATATAGATAGCATTGGAATAGTTTACATTAGAGGGTCATAAGATTGGTTCCATTGGTCAGCGCAACATTGAGGGCCGAAGGCCCGGTACTGCGCTGTAATGTTCTATGTTTTACATTAAAGAGATTGTGCTACAGATCATGATTTGGGCAGTTAGGTCATGGTTGTGGCAACTCTTGACATTATTTTGTATTGTGTTTCTTCACACTGCATTCTTTTTTTCCTTACTCGCTACTTTCTCACTTTAGATGTTCTGCGCTATAAGTCCCAACTACTTTATTTGCTCTCCCTTCAAACTGTCCCTTTTTTATTTAAGTTTAAAATGTTTCATGCAGCTATGCAAGAAGAGGAAAGAACCCTACCTGAAGATATCTCACTCAATTGCATCATAACAAGCACCAGCATAACTGTACTTTAGAGACTAAGCTTGAGGTAGGCTCTTTTCACCTGTCACAAATATGTAGGACACTACAAGTATGACCTTATCACACCTATTCTGCTGTTGATAACTCAGATCATTAACTTTGAGGGTCCAGACTAACAAAGAAAGTGGATTGCCAGACACACCACAATGCTAAGAGCACTGCATAGCTTCTCAGTGTACATGAGTGTTTCTTAATCCAGAATGTTAATTTACAAAAATTTAATTGAATTATTGAAGTGACTTTTATATTCTGGATTGGTGTTAATATCTGTAGTCAGATGAAGGCAAGGACAATAAGGATGGACTGCCAGAAATCAATCGGATCATAGTTAGGAAGATCTTTGGGAGCCCCATGATTAATTTATTATTACTTTTATTCCAACTATTCAACTGACTATTAGATGGTAAAGGTGTTCCCCATAGATGAGGCTTCAAGATTCCTCTCAGGAGCACTGGCACAGCTGCTGAGCTATTATACAAGAGTGCTATGCTGCCATCAGAAATATCTTGAAACAGACTATTACCATGAAAAGCAATGCCTCCGCCACCTGGCTTTTTAGAAGGAACTTGGTAGTACATTCCTGACCATTTATCTATGTTTGTGGTTATGTGCTGTTCATGATAATGGGCAGAAGTCATGATTCATTCAAATTCAAACAATCTCTGAACAGTTGTAGATTAATAGAGTTACATGATATCTAGGTGTGTTAAATATATGAAAAAAGTGCATTGAAATTTATAGTGAAAAATATAAGATCAACATTACATGCCAAATGCTTGCTTTCAGTGTAATTATATACAACATGGGGAATTCAGTTGAACCAATTCATCAATTCTTTTGAAACATTAGTTAACTGCACCCAAGGACTGATTTCCTACTCAAAAAGTATTAGAGGTACTGTTGAATATCTAATATGAGATTGGCAATTTGAAAATATTTAGCCTTAGTAATTTGCATAGTCACAGTATCTACAGTTTGAACAGGTGAAACCAGCCATTTGTGCTACTATGCAGCAGCAACACAAGTGGTATTCTCCACTAACAAGATGCTGCTGCGAAACCAAAAATGCATTTTCTGTCTACCACACAAATGGGTAATGTGGTGCATGAATTTTAGTGATGCCAGTAATGTAGGCTCTACATCTTAATGACTGGTAGGTCATATCAAACAGCATATCAGTTTGGCTGTTTACAACAGGCAGAATATAGACATTACTCAGCCTCCTCGAAGGAAATTAGAAATGGGCAAAAAATGTTGCCTGGCCAGCATTGCCCACATCCTGAGATTTTTTAAAAAACAAATTGTATTAGCATAGCTATGTTAAGCAAATGAACACAGTAGAACTGATAATTAGCAGCTTGCATTAAATGTGAATAATACTTAGATAAGCTTCACAGCATAAATTTGTGGTATGCACTAAAATGAAGGCCATTCAGCCCACTTCATTCACCCTTATAAATCCGTTACAGCAATAAATGGCCTCAAATCATGGCTTAGATAATAAGCAATTGGCTTATAACGAAGATTGAAGCACAATAGAAATAGTTGCATGGGTAAAGGCATGGCTGGGAGACAAAGTAAAGAATATCAAAATTGATGTTTTAGATTGCAGGATATGGGTAGTGGTGTGTCCAGGGATCTATGCAGGATCGTATTTAGTTTTTTGTTCATACAATTGATTTTGACACAGACAGCTGGAATTGTTTCAAAATTTGTTGTTATCACCAAATTAACAGGACAAACATTAAATATTCAGTAAAAACAAAATATTATAGTGCTGGAGATTTGAAATAAGACTATAAAATCAATATTATATTCCAAATACTTGCTTTAAGTGTAATTATATACAACATGGGGAATTCAGTTGAACCAATTTATCAATTCTGTTGGAATATTAGTTAACTGCAGCCAGGAACTGACTTCCTACTCAAAAAGTATTAGAGGTACTGTTAAATATCTAATATCAGATTGGCAATTTGAAAATATTTAGCCTTAGTAATTCACGTAGTCACAGTATTTACAGTTTGAACAGGTGAAACTAGTCATTTGTGCTGAAATAAGACTCAGTACGTGTAGCAGCATCTGTGGAGACAGTAACAGTGTTGATGGTGGAATTTTCTCCACAATCAGTACGATCTATGCAGGTAGGAGCCAATTTCAGGAATTCATTCTCCCCTCCCCTGATGTTTATGGTGGGTCAGGTTTCCAAACCAAAGCTTGGCAGGAACCCAACTTGTGCTTCATTAAAAGCTCAGCTAGACTCGAATTGTGCACCTCCATCAAATCTTCCATTCCACCAGCTGGAATTCATACCATTCTGTAACCCAGCCAACATTCTTGGCATACACCTGCTGAAGGAGAATTTTAAAAAGCTATTGGAGTTGGAACTGCTGCACCGCTGGAGTTGGCTGCAGGTATGGTATCATGGAGGACACAAAGGTGAGTAGAAGACACAAAAGTAAGGATCAAGAAGACAAGAAGCAGAGGAGAAGAAGTTTGTGGGGAAAGAGATGGAATGAGGGAAGGAAGTGGAAGTGGGGTGGAGCCACAGAACTTCAAAGGGAAGAGCCAGTTAAGTCAGCATTGGGATTTTGGGAGAACTGGGGGTGTTAAAGATATGAGGGGGATGATAACTGAAAGAGGTAAGTGAATTGCAGTAGATGGGGGAGGGGTATAGGCCAAGGTCTGAGTGTGGTAGGTATAGTTATCAGTAGAGGGAGGTCACTGAGGGAGACAAGGATGGTGACATGGAGCATGGGAATGGAGACAATTGGGATGGGCATAGGAATGGTGATTGGGGTGAGCTTGGAGGAGGTACGCATACATAGATTAACAGTGATAGGGCCCAGGATGATGGAGGGAGGCTCAAAGGTAACAGAGTAAAATGAAGATGACATCATGGTGTATAAACACTGATGGAGGGGAGTTAGTAGCTGACAAGGGGAGGGTAAAAGGTGGAGGACAGTTTGAAATGAAACATGCACAATCCTGGAAGAAGGTTAAGGTGCTCTATAGCCCTCTCGCACAGCCATTCAGAACGCTCACCTCAGGCCGTGTTGGAACCACATCATGAGATAGCAAGTGGGCAAATTCTTTCATCTCTAATGAGGGCCTCTGACATGCCTGCTTTATATTTCCCTGTGTGTCTCTGATTTTGTAGCATCTTCTTCATGACCACTTTCAGAGATCCATCATCTGACTCAGACTTAGCAGAAACCTTTTCTCCAGTAGTCCTTTGAGTGCTAAAGAATTTAACTCCATGCCATTCTCCTCCTGCTGTAAACATATGTCTGAGCAGTGGCCATTAGAGGGTGAGCCCCAGCCTAAATTAGGTCTATGAGCCACTGAGCTATGGAGGATCCACGTGAATTCTGTGGCAACTATACAGGCAAAAAGTTGTCCTCATCTTTTTCTGGGATCTCATGTAAGCTGGGGTTGATTTTATCCTCTTTCTGCTAGCACCTAGAATGGAATATGGCACTCGTCCTCTCTCACTGCCCCCCGAATCTCCCTGGCCCCAAGAATTTGCACAGAATGAACACGTGCATACTGAGGTGGAATGCGACAAGGCCTGTCGAGGATCATGTCAAAGTTCGGTTGCCCTCCCAAATTCATTCAGATGATACGCCAGTTCCATGATGGCATGGTGACCAGAGTACTGGATGGCAGAGAATCCTCTGAGGCATTCCCAATCACCAATGGCATCAAGCAGGACTGTGCTCGCACCCACACTGTTCAGTATGATGTTTACTGCTATGCTGAATGATGCCTTACAGGACACATCTGCTGGAATCAGCCTCAAGTAGAGTAGATGGGAAGGTCTTCAACCTGAGGAGACGTCAAGCTATTACCAAAGTGAAGGAGACGGTTCTGAGAGATTTCCACTTTGCCGATGACTGCACCCTGTATGGTGGCTCAGAACCAGAGATGCAAGTCAGTATGGACAAATTTTCCATGGCTTGTGACAATTTTGGACTCACTATCAACATTAAAAAGACCGAAGTCATGCACCAGCCTGCTCCTCATGCACCGTACACAGAACCCACAATCACAATCAAAGGGCAGAAACTACAGGTAGTGGACCAGTTCACTTATCTTGACAGCACCCTCTCCCAAGCAGTGACTATTGATATAGAAATTAACTGCAGAATAGCAAAGGTAAGCTCTGCTTTTGGTAGACTACAGTCCACAGTGTGGGAACGTCGAGGAATCAGCCCAGCAACAAAACTGAAGATCTACAGCGCCATGGTACTCACTACAATCCTATATGCCTGTGAAACATGGACTGTGTATCAAAGGCATGCAAGACAGCTTAATCATTTCCACATGACTTGTCTTCACAGAATATTACGCATCCATTGGCAAGACGAAATGCCAGACACTGAAATTCTCTCCAGAGCAAGTCTACCATCAGTCCACACACTGCTGATGAGAGCACAGACCCGGTGGGCAGGTTATGTCACCTGTATGTCAAATGAGCGCATATCCAAGCAGCTCCTTTTTGGGGAACTCTCTGCTGGAGACGCTTACATGGAGAGCAGAAGAAACGTTTCAAAGACACACTAAAGACCTCCGTGAAGTCACTTGACATTGACATGACCACTTGGGAAACGCTGGTACAAAACCGCCCTACCTGGTGCTGCCCATCCACAAAGGCTGTCAAGTTCACGAAACAAGGTGTACTGCTGAAGTACAACTTAAGCGTGAGCTGCGCAAGTCCAGAGCCATTAGCGCAACAACTACAGTGCCTACACAAGTCTGTCCAATATGTGCCAGGACATTCCATGCCCAAATTGGGCTGATCAGTCATCTTCAGACATGCCACAACCAGACTAAAATGACTAATGGTGTTGAGCTCCTCAATGATGACGATGGACGAACAACATAAAGAGAGGTCTGTAAATACCCCTGCCAGGTGGTCCATGCAAGATATGAGTCCTCATCCGGGTAGTCTATCCAGGACGGTTGCTTTCTATGGATTGATTTTTGCAAAGGTTGCTCTGATATCTGTAATGACCTCAGGTACAGATTTGTTCAGTATGGAGGGTATGCTCTTGCTGACCTATTGCTCAAAATGGACATAGAATGTGTTGAGCTCATCGGGAAGGGGTGCATTGGTGCCAGCGATTTTACATGCCTTCATCTTGTAGCATGTCTTGTAGACGTTGCCATAGCTGGTGGGAGTCATTGTGGCTAGCTTGGGGCTCTACCTTGGTCCATTACAGTCTTTTGGCATCTTTGATGGATCTTCATAGATCATATTTGGATTTCTTATATAGGTCAAGGTCGCCTGACTTGAATGCCTCAAATCTGGACTTCAGCAAGAAGTGGACACCCCTGTTCATCCATGTTTCTAGTTGGGCAACACAGATTTGCTACTTTGGCATTTCTTGCTATTGTCCAACATTAACACAAGTCACTATAGCCCTAAGCACAGCATTTTCAGTTTCTATTTTGAAATCTCTGTCTCAGTGTCACTTTTAACTCTGGTTTGGCTGTATTATACTTTCTAACCATTCTAGTGTTCTCCAATTCTGCATTTATCTTATGGTGCTGATCATACCATTTGTAGCTACGGGGATTTAGGCAGCACAGACACTCTCGTGCATTTCTGCAGTACTAAATGACTATTGGGAAAGGTCCAGGTGCCAGAATGAAAATCACATGCACAACTTTCATACTTAGTTTATGTTTTACTCAATGTTATGGAATTAGTTCTGAAACGTAAAATGGCAAATTTCACAGTATCAGCAATTGAGATAAACCGTCAGATATGAACTGGCCAGCTAAATATTGATAAGTTCCATGATGTCCCTGTCAGGCAGGGAGGAAATGGTCGAGTAAGAGAGCCTTGGTGTACGAAAAAAGTTGATTTGCTGGTTAAGAAGAAAAAGGAGGCTTTTGTCAGGATGAGGCTTGAAGGCTCAGTTAGTGCAATGGATAGCTATAGATTAGCCAGGAAGGAGGTAAAAAGTGAATTGAGGAGAGCTAAGAGGGGACACGAGAAGATGTTGGCTGATAGGATTAAGGAGAATCCTAAAGCTTTCTTTCGATATTTTAAGAATAGAAGATTGGTTAGGGCAAGATTAGGGCCAGTCATAGACAGCAGTGGGAAGTTGTGCGTGGAGCCTGAAGAGATTGGTGAGGCACTGAATAAATATTTCTCTTCGGTATTCACGCAGAGTGCTGGAAATGTAGCTATGGACAACACTGAGGTACAAGGTTGCAAATTGGGAAGTATAGTAGTAGATAGGGAGGATGTGCTAGAAGTTCTCGAGGGTTTGAAGTTGGATAAGTCCCCTGGGCCGGACGGGATTTACCCTAGGATTCTCTGGGAGGCAAGAGAGGAGATTGCAGAGCCTCTTGCTCTGATCTTCAGGTCGTCGTTGGTTACGGGTGTGGTTCCGGAGGACTGGATGATAGCGAATGTGGTCCCATTGTTTAAGAAGAGGAAGAGAGGCCTTCCAGGGAATTATAGGCCAGTGAGTCTTACTTCTGTTGTGGGCAAGGTATTGGAGAGAATTATTAGGGATAGGATTTATATTTATTTAGAGAGAAATGAATTGATTGGGGATAGTCAGCATGGTTTTGTGAAGGGTAGGTCGTGCCTTACTAACCTCATTGAGTTTTTTGAAAAAGTGACCAAAGAGGTTGATGGGGGTAAGGCGGTTGATGTGGTATATATGGACTTTAGTAAGGCGTTTGATAAGGTGGCCCATGGAAGACTTCTGCAGAAAATGCAGATGTATGGGATAGAGGGTGATTTAGCTAATTGGGTTAGGAATTGGCTGCAGATAGAAGACAGAGGGTGGTGGTTGATGGGAGATATTCATCGTGGAGTTCGGTGACAAGTGGTGTACCTCAGGGGTCTGTTTTGGGGCCCCTGCTGTTTGTAATTTTTATAAATGATCTGGATGAGGGTATTGAGGATGGATTAGTAAATTTGCAGATGACACTAAAGTCGGTGGAGTGGTAGATAGTGAAGAGGGGTGTTATAGTTTGCAGAGAGACTTGGACAAGTTGCAGAGCTGGGCCGAGAGGTGGCAAATGGAGTTTAATGTGGAAAAGTGTGAGGTAATGCACGTTGGCAGGAACAATAAATGTGTAGAGTATAGGGCTAATGGTAGGGCTCTTAATAGTGTTGAGGAACAGAAGGATCTTGGTGTATGTGTCAATATATCCCTGAAAGTAGGCAGTCAAGTGGATAAAGTTGTTAAGAAGGCATATGGAGTCTTAGCTTTTATGGGCAGGGGGATTGAATTTAGGAGCCGCAGCATCATGTTGCAACTGTACAAAACTCTAGTGCGGCCGCACTTGGAGTATTGTGTGCAGTTCTGGTCCCCACATTATAAGAAAGATGTGGAGGCATTGGAGAGGGTACAGATGAGGTTTACCAGGATGTTGCCTGGTATGGAAGGCAGGTCTTATGAGGAGAGGCTGAGAGATTTGAGGTTGTTTTTGTTAGAAAGAAGGCGGCTAAGAGGAGACCTTATTGAAACATATAAGATGATTAGAGGTTTAGATAGGGTGGACAGTGATAGCCTTTTTCCTAGGATGGAGAAAGCTAGCACGAGGGGACACAGCTTTAAATTAAGCGGTATGAGTTATAGGACGGATATCAGAGGTAGGTTCTTTACTCAAAGAGTGATTAGGGAGTGGAATGCCCTGCCTGCAGCTGTTGTAGATGCGCCAAGTTTGGTGGTGTTTAAGAGGTTAGTGGATAAGTATATGGAAGAGAAGGGAATGGTTTAGTTTGGAGGGGCATTGCTTTTTATTTTGGTTGGCACAACATCGAAGGCCGAAGGGCCTGTTCTGTGCTGTAATGTTCTATGTTCTATGTTCTATGTGGGTTCACATTTATCATGGTTAATCTGAACTACTGGTAGATTTGTTTTGTTGTATCAAGTTGACCATTTCTACTTCCTCTTAAACCAATCAGATCATCACTAAATGTTTGAGATGCCACTCACACACATCTATTAGACTTTAAAAAAGATAAATACAACCTTTGTTTTAAGAAATCCAAGATGGCAACCTATGTCACACAATCAGTAGATAACAAAATCTAATTAAGTGTGAATGTGCAAAATTACCAAATTATTAAAACTGTGACCATTTAAAACACACTTTATATATTTAATTTCTATTAGAAACTTTTTTTTATATTTAATGGAAATAAAATAAAATCAAGAACTATCTCCAAATATTCAAATTAGTTCATTTACACATTCTATAGCTGCATTGGAACCATACAAAAAATAAGAGGTGTATATCATCAAGAATTTAATAATTTTTGATACTAATTCTTGATGGATGATAAACAGATTACATTTCAATGCCCTAACATTTACATTTGTTTAATGGTACAGAGCACAACGTGTGAATTTCTGTCACAAAGTTTCAAGATCTGTCCAATCATGAAGTATAATCACTAAACAGCTTAGAAACATATGAATTAGGAGCAAGAGCAGGCCTCAAGGTACTTCGAGCCTGCTCTGCCACTCAATAAAATCATAACTGATCTGAGTGACTTCAATGCCACATTCCTGCTTACTCCATATCCACCACCCCCCCACCCTTTTTAATCAAAAATCTATCTAACTTTGCCTTAAAAATATTCAAGGACTTTGCTTCCATTACCTTTTGAGGAAGAGATTTCCAGAGAATCATGTCCCTCAAGAAAATATTTCTGAGTCATACAAGTGCAGACAAATCTGATCAGGTTTGCACCTATGATATCTACCACTAAAGGCACGCTGATCCCATTTTCCTGCACTCATCCCATATCCCTGAGTTTTATGATATTTCAAGTGCTCATCAAAATTTTTTTTAAAGGTTGTAAAGTTTCTGGCCTCGACTGTCTTCCAAGGCTGTGCGTTTTAGATTTTCACAATCCAAATAAAAATGTTTTTTCTCAAATCCTCTCAATCTTCTACCTCTTACCTTAAAACCATGCCCCCTCATGATTGACCCCTCACCCTGTTCATATCCATCATAACCTTACACATCTCAATCATGCGTCTCTCTCCCCAACTTCCCTTTAGCTTTCACTGCTCTAAAGAAAACAATCCAAGCCGGCCTAGTCTCTCCTTATAGCTCAAATGCTCCATCCCAGGTAACATTCTGGTGAACCTCCTCTGTGGTCCTTTAGTGCTATCACATCCTTCCTATATAATGACAAGACCAGAGCACAGTACTCCAGCTGCAAGTTAGCCAATGCTCTGTACAACTCCACAACATTACCTCCTTGCTCTTATACTCTATTTCACAAATAATGAAAGCAAGTGTCCCAAATGCCTTAACTATCCTATTCACATGCTTTATTGATTTGAGATGTGAATAATTCCCCCAAGATCCCTTTGTTCCTCTAAGCTTCCTAGCATCCTGCATTAATTATATACTCCATCATCTAGTGTCTTCTTCTGAAGTGCATCATCCCACACTTATCAGGGTTAAATATCATCTGCTCTATTCTCCCATAGAACCATAAAAAATTACAGCTCAGAAACAGGCCTTTTGGCCCTTCACACCCCTCTCATCCATGAACCCATCCAAGTTTTTCTTAAATGTTAAAAGTGACCCACATTTACCATTTTATCCAGCAGCTTATTCCACACTTCCACCACTCTCTGCGTGAAGAATCCCCGCCTAATATTTCCTTTAAACTTTTCTTCTTTCACCCTTAATCCATGCCCTCTGGTTTTTTTCTCCTCTAGCCTCAGTGGAAAAAGCCTGCTTGCATTCACTCTATCTACACCCATCAAAATCTTATACACTTCTATCAAATCTCCCCTCAATCTTCTACACTCCAGGGAATAAAGTCCTAACATATTCAATCTCTCTCTGTAACTCAGCTTCTCAAGTCTCAGCAACATCCTTGTGAATCTTCTCTGCACTCTTTCAACCTTATTTACATTCTTCCTGTAACTATGTGGCCAAAATAATTGTACACAATAATCTAAATTCAGCCTCACAACCTTACCATAACACTTTTATACTTGATACTCTGATTTATAAAGGCCAATGTACCAAAAGCACTCTTTACGATCCTATCCACCTGTGACGCCACTTTTAGGGAATTCTGTACCTGCATTCCCAGATCCCTCTGTTCAACTGCATTCTTTAGAGTCCTACCATTTACCCTGTATGTTCTACTTTGGTTTGTCCTTCCAAAGTGCAATACCTCACACTCGCCTGTGTTAAATTCCATTTGCCATTTTTCAACCCATTTTTCTAGTTGGTCCAAATCCCTCTGCAAGCTTTGAAAACCTTCTTCACTGTCCATTACACCTCCAATCTTTGTATCATCAGCAAATTTGCTGATCCAATTTACCACATAATCTAGATCATTGGTATAGATGACAAACAACAATGGACCCAAAACCAATCTCTGCTATGCACCACTCGTCACAGGCCTCCACTCAGAGAAGCAATCCTGCATAACCAGTCTCTGGCTTCTTCCATTGAATCCACCTATATCTTCCTGTAACCCATTACCATCTTCTTCACAATTAACTACCCTACTAATCTTGTTGTCTGCAAGCCTGCTTATAATTCCCTCCACGTTTTTCATTGATATTATTTATGTATATAACAAACAATAAAGGTTCCAGTTCTGAACCTTGTGGTATACCGCTGGACACCAACATCCAATTACTCGTTCAGTCTTATACCATATCCTTTGAATCCTATTATTCAGTTAGTTTCTGATCCATCTCATCAAATTTTCCTGAACTTCATGTGTGCTTTAATCCCCTCAGTTAGTGTCCCATCTGGGACCTTGTCAAAAGTTCATCAGTCTTAAATGAACAACCCTTTATTTTTAAACAGCGACCCTTTAGTTCTAGATTCTCCCATAAGAGGAAATATCCTCTCCACATCTACCTTGGCAATATCGTTCTGATCTAAAAAGGTTTCAATCAAGTTGTTATCTCTTACTCTTCTAAACAAGTAGATACAAATGTAATCTTACCATATCATTCATAGATGCATTTTTGCTTGGTCAAAACACCTGAAAGTGGTCTGATTGCAGACAATATTTTTTAGTTTAATTAATTTGAAAAAGAATTTTGGATCTGATTTTGTTGGTGGAACAGCAGACATCCTATTATGTAAAATGTAGATATTCCAATTCATTGAACTACCATATTCATCCTTACTTTTATTTTGCATCCATAGTAGTCAGCAGTGGATAAGATGATCACTGGCACCTAACAATCATCTGCTTTTTTTGTAGCAAAGCTTTCAAACAGAACTGATTTTTAACTGAAGTAAAATGCTGTGAAAAATAGATTTGTGAAGAATGAACAAAAAGATGCCAGTTATACCTTGTTAATAGCTTTATACTTGGCAAAAATAAAACAAATAAAAAGGCTGAAGCAAGCCCTTTTATCTTTTAAAAAAAAATGTTTTGGCAAAGTTTGTATTGGCCGTAAATATTTAGCAGAAACAACAGTACAGGAGATTTAAGGAAATCAAATCCAATAACTTCTTCCTCTTTTGATGAGAACGGGAGGTTGTACTTATCTGAACCAGACAAATTTATTCATCTTACCAGCTAACATTTCAGATACAGAGTTGACATTATCCATTATATCATGATTGAACAGAAACAAATGAAAAGTACCATAATCTCTTGTGCAAAAAACTCTCCACCAGGAGAAAAATGTATTGTTAGTGCCAAAATACCAAAGATGCATTTTCACTTGCCTTCCCCTTCAAAACAAGATTCAGCTTAATGGCCAAAAAGTAATATCAGTGCCTCAATACAACAAAGCCCATATTAGTGTTCATTTTACACTGTTGGCTTCAGTTAAACATGAAAACTTTCCCCACAGCCACAGGTTCCTTTGATGTTAGGATTGTGGAATACAAATTCACTAGTGAGTTTATCTTCAGTATAGTCCATTTCTGTTCCTAAAAGTGTCAATTGTGCCTTCTTTTCAATGAATATTCGAACACCTGTAAGAGAAAATGAAAAGCCTTATTTCCATGGGAAAAACCGCAAATAGGATTCCTCTTTATACAACATAATTTTTGGAATCTTCAAAAGATCTATCCATGACCCCCTCCTAGTTCTCATTTGCATGATGCCCCTTGACATCTTCCAAAAATACAATGTCAGGTTGCATACTCTTGTGAATAACACCTATATTTGGATGGGAAAACTACAGCTTGTAGAAGCTTTTCATCCTGCTGCAGTAAGCTGGAAAACCTTGCCAGGTCATTTCAGGGATCCAGGAAATATTCTAAGGCATGCAAATCCGAGAGAAAAGAACTCAGATAGCCTGTTTCTTCTGTGGGGTGACCTTTGATGAATGATATGAAGTTATCCAAGATAATCTGAGGACTGGTGGCTGGAGGAGGACATTTTGTGAGGTGGATCACAACTGCCATGTGAGGAGGTGAATACGAAGGAGCATTGTGAACAACAACGTAACAATCCTCTGATAATTTAGGAACATTTGCAATATCTTCTATGGTGAAGACTGATGCAACAAATTTATTTAGCATAGCCTTTATTTCTTTGTCTACTGTTAACAATTCACCTGCCTTGTTCAGTAGAGATTCCACATTTGCCCACTTCCTGCCTATTTTTTTAATACTGCACATAAGTTCTCTCTCAAAATTAATTTTCTCCCTTATGAAGTTTTAGTCTTTTGCTACTGGATCCTAAATTTCCCAGTCATCTGGTCTACTATCCTTGCCCCTTTGTATATATTCTGATTTTCAATTTAACATGGTCTTTGACCTCCTGTGTTTACAGTAAGAAGTCTCACATCACGAGGTTAAAGTCCAACAGGTTTATTTGGTAGCAAACACCACTAGCTTTCAAATTACTGCTCCTTTGTCAGGTGAGTTGGGAGTTCTGATCACATAGAGGGCACATAAAGGCACACACTCAGCTTATAGAATACTGATTAGAATGCGAGTCGTTAGTGGTAATCAAGTATTAAAGGTGCAGACAATATAGTGGAGATAAGCATAGGTTAAAGAGATGTTATTGTCTCTGGACAGGACAGAGATGTTGCGAGCCCAGGTAAGTCATGGGGGTTATAGATAGTGTGACGTGAACCCAAGATCCCAGTTGATGCTGTCCTCATGTGTGCAGAACTTGGCTTTCAGTTTCTGCTCAGCAATTCTGTGCTGTTGTCATCATGAAGATCACCTTAGAGAACGTTTACCGAAGATCAGAGACCAAATGCCCACGACCACTGAAGTGTTCGCTAACAGGAAGAGAACAGTCTTGCCTGGTAATTGTCAAGTGGTATTCATTCATCCGTTGTCACAGCACCTGCATGGTCTCCCCAATGTACCATGCCTTGGGATATTCTTTTCTGCAGCGTATCAGGTGGACAACGTTGGCCGAATTGCAAGAGTATGTGCCATGTATCTAGTGGATGGTATTTTCACGTGAGATGATGACATCTGTGTTGATGATCTGACATGTCTTGCAGAGGTTCCCGTGGTTGTGCGGTGTTGTGATCACTGTTCTCCTGAAGGCTGGGTAGTTTGCTACAAATAATGGTCTGTTTGAGCTTGTGTGGTTATTTGAAGGCAAGAAGTGGGGTTGTGGGGATGACCTTGGAGAGATGTTCATCTTCATGACATGTTGAAGACTCCAGAGAAGATGTCATATCTTCTCCGCTCCGGGAAAGTACTGGACGACAAAGGGTACTCTGTCTACCATGTCCTGTGTTTGTCTTCTGAGGAGGTCAGTGTGGTTTTTTGCTGTGGCATGTCGGAGCTGTCGATCGATGAGTCGAGCATCATATCCCGTTATTATGAGGGCATCTTTCAGCATCAGGAGGTATCTGTCGCAATCCTCTTCATCTGAGCAGATCCTATGTATATGGAGGGCTTGTCTGTAGGGGATGGCTTCTTTAACGTGTTTAGGGTGGAAGCTGGAGAAGTGGAGCATCGTGAGGTTATCCATGAATTTGCGGTACAGTGAGGTGTTAAAGAGACCGACTTTAATGGAGATGCGTGTGTCCAAGAATGCAACTGATTTTGGAGAATAGTCCATGGTGAGTCTGATGGTGGGATGGAAGTTGATTGCATCACATAGTTGTTTCAGCGATTGACGTTTTCTTCCTTTGGACTCATGGTGAACATCGATGCAACAAGCATATAGCATTGATTGAAGGTGAAGAAGTCTTGTTCGAACCTGTGCATGAAGATGTTGGCATATTGAGATGTGAATTTGGTCTCCATGGCTGTTCTGTGTGTCTGGATGAAGAACTGGTTGTTGAAGGTGAAGGCATTGTGGTCCAGGATGAAGCAGATGAGTTGTAAAATTGCACTTGGAAACTGGCAGTTGTCAGCATTGAGCACTGAGGCAGTTGCAGCAATGCCATCGTCGTGAGGGATGCTGGTGTAGAGTGCCAAGACATCCATTGTGACGAGGAGTGCTCCATGTGTGCTGAGTTTCTGTAGGAAGTCCGTAGTTTCGTGACAAAAGCTGGGGGTCCTTTGTTTAATAAGATTCAGGATGCCTTCAATGTGGCCAGAAAGGTTCTTGCACAGGGTCCCATTGCCCAATACAATGGGACAGCCAGGTGTGTTTGCCTTATGTAAGTTTGGGAGGTAGTAAAGATCTCCAACCACAAACAAATAAGCGTATTGGACTTTAACCTGTTGTCGTGAGACTTCTTACTGTGTTTACCCTAGTCCAGCGCCGGCATCTCAACATCACTCCTGATTTAATCATGGGTTTCTCATGAAATCCCTCTCTTTGATTGGGATCCAGCTGAGCATTTTGAACCAGTTATTTGAATATTTGCCACTGCTCATCTGTTGATCTGTATCTTAGCTTGTTTACCCAGTTCACCTTAGACAATGTCTCCCTTATACCATTGTAATTGCCCTTATTTAAGTGAAGACTCTGGTTATGGGCCTGTGGCACTCACCCTCAAATTCTATCTGGGATTCTACCTTATTGAGGTCACTACCCTAGGGGATCCTTAATTAATCCTTCTTTACTACACAAAACTAAATTTAAAATAACCCATCCCAGCTAGGCTTCACAAAGTACAGCTTTTCAAAAAAATCTCCAATGAACATCACACATTTTTCTTACTATCTTTGTTGCTTTGACTTATTCAATTAATGTGCAGATTAAAATCTCCCATCATTGCAGTTTCCTTCAAACATGTCCTTGATGCTTCTCCATTTATGTTTTTGAGACGTCACATTTTGGGGATCTATAGATTACTCCTAACCCAGTCTTTCTTCCCCTGCTATTCATGATTTCAACCCAAAGCAATTCTACATCACAAACCACTGTTTTTACGTCACGACTCAGCGCTACTCTGAAACTTCCCTTAATGAACAATGCTACCCTACCTCCTTTCCCCTTTGGCCTGTTCTTTTGGATCACTGTATACCCTGGAATGTTGAGCATCCTGTCCAGGTGACCCTGCAATCACGTTTCTGTAGTAGCTAAAACATCATATTCTTATGTTCCAATCTGTGCTATTGATTCACCTATCTTGTTGCAAATGCTTTCTCATTTAGATAAAATACATTTAGCTTTGATTTTTTTTAAACAGTAATTTACAATTCCAAATTTGTTGAGTGTTGTTACTTTTATGTTTTCTGTCCGCAGCCTATCGCACTATGATAGTCAAATTCCCCTTCAGTATCCCGAGTCACTGCTCCCTCATATACCTCTGATTTTTTTTAAACCTTCTGTCCTTGGAACTCTCTCCTCCTAGTTAGGGCTCTTGTATGAGTCCTTGCTGTAAAATAATGTTCGTATGTAGTTTTCTGTTGACACTAATGTTAGTGTACCTTTGAGATTTTCTTTTCTTAAAAATCATATTCTCTGCAGCTCTCAGTGTTGCCAAGTTGTCAATGGAAGCCCCCTTTTGGTTCCTTCAATGTTAGGAGGAAGTTACGTATCCTGGACAGTTCTTTTTTTGCTAGTGAATTCAAGGTTTCATTTTCTGTTTGGCTGCTGTTGAGGTTAGAAGGGTGTGGACATCAGTCTGAAAACAGTGTCTCTTTCTCTCTCCGTCCTTGGTTTTTGAAATTCTACTAGTTAGTTAAAAACAAGGCTTCTTGCCTTCCTCAAGGAGAATTTGCTTGACTAAAGTCTTTCCCTAGTGATCTGGGAAGTTGTTCTGAGGGTATCGGCAGGCTACTAAAAGTTACAAGCTGAGAAGTCAGGATTTCAATTAATCGATTAAAAGACTCGCGAGCATCAGTTCTTGCTGTTTAAACCTGTAAAAAGGGTTACTTGTTTAAGGGGAGTTTTGTTTGATTGGAACATCCTAGATATATTTAAGGGTTATACATGGTTGTTTTGACTTTGTTGTAATTGATAAAAGTTATTGCTAATTTCCTTTCCATATATATTAACAATATTTTTAAATAAACTTTGTTAAAGGCTCTCTCGCGGGTCATTTGAATCATACCCAAGGTGAAACATATCATATATTGAGCCATACTCAAAAATGCAAAATTTATCATCCAGGCAGGTTCCATAAAACATTTGAGTTTCTGACTTGAACCATAATAACACTCAGACTGATCACTAACCTGTATTCGTACCTTTAATTTTGACTTTGCAATTTTCCACGCAACTGAAACTTCACCTCCACTCTTTAAAGTCTTCTCTAGTTATTCAGACCACAGACTGATCCCAGCATGGTTCAGATGTAGACCGTCCCAATGTACAGCATCCACTTACCCCAGTACTGATGCCAATGTCCCACAAACCAATGCCCACTTCTCCCACACCAGCCTTTCAGCCACATATTCATCTTTCTAATTCTTTGCAAATTTGTACATGGTAAAGGCAGTAATCCAGAGATTATAATCTTAAAGGTTCTGTTCTTTAATTTAATGCCCAGGTGGACTAGATACACAATAGAAATAAACTTCATCCAAGAGTTAAAGCTCTTGTTGATCAACAGACCATTAATAATTACTATCGTTTCACAGCTATCCATCAGGATGTCCTTGGCTGAAAATCCAAGGTGAGAGAGAAGAAACTCTATGAAAGATACATTATAGGTTAAGTACAAAAAATTGTGGAACCTTGTATGTTTTAAGCTTATTTTGTATTAACGACTTTATTTCATTGTATGGTTTAGACTTCCATGAAAGAATAACTAATATTCTTCATCAAGGTTTCCTTCACAAACTACTGCTTCATCATGAAACTAAGCCAATGGATAGTCAAAGACAGCATGATTTTATGTATATAAAGCTTTCACCATGCTTTTAGTTTGCATTGTTAATTCCAATATGCTTGATATTAACAAGTTTTATAAAATTAATGAGTTAATGTAATTAACCTATACAAAAGCTGTTAAATTTTTGCTTCTACTAAACTCCTCAGTGAATCCAATTTATATTTATAGCCCAAGATATAGAGTCAGTCAGTACTCCAAATCAGTTAGGCAGATCAGTTATTGTTCCAAAATGAATAATTGACATTGTTAGTATGGGGTATAAGTGTTTGGGTGCATCAGCAATCCTTTATGCAAAAGGTGAAGTACCTCACAAGTACTGAAATCATAATGACAAAAACTTTATAGGTTTACATAATTACTGCAGTGTTAAAATTAATTGAAGTAAACAAATTCAAATATTAAGTATTAATTTACTTTGGATCATATTTCATGGAATGTTTGCAAGTATATCAAAGTTATATAATGCAATGTTTAATAGATGCAACTTTATTATGAAGATTTTAAAATGTTGATTTTATAATGAAGTGGATAACTAATTAATTAACTGACATTTATATATAGCTGCAATTTCACACCATGGAGCAATGGAGAGCAAGCCTAGTAAACAAAGAATGGGTTCCATGCAAGTATGTGGATCACAGTCTTCCTAGACTGTCCCTTGGGATCAAGCATGACTTCTTTCCACTTGAGCTCCGAGATGGCTGATAAGTCCAATGAATGATGTACAGGTCTGCCATATATGGCAGACGGTGCTTGAAGCATCAGGTAGTTAGGTTGTTTGGACATTTGTGGCGCTTTCCTGAAAGAGGCCCCTCATTTTGATCGGTCACAAGCCAACATCTTGCGAATCGATGGGTATTTTTAATGTCTTCAGGGAAGCTTTGAGGACAGCTTTAAAGTATTTCTGATGTCCTGGAAACTTTATGTTGTGTCCGAGTCCCAAATAGAACAGTTCTTCAGTGTCAGGCAAAGGAGCGGCATATCCTATCTAGCACAGCTGGTTTTGAGTGATTAGCACTCCAATGGTAAACAAGTCGGTTTGGGAGAGAATGCTTATATTGTTTAACCAACTTTATTGCTATCAGATTTGTAGCATCTTCTGATGGTAATATTGGTGCTATTCCTCCAAAGATTAGATGTGCCTACTGCACATTATCCAAATCTGAAATATATAGGAGCACAAAGATTACTACTGCTCATGGCTTTAAATCATGACCGTAGTCCAAGATTTGATATGTTGGTTCTCAATATTCATTTTCTCAATCAGCTGAAAGCAAAGCCAGCTCAGTAAGGATGGAGATCAATTTCATAATTTATGATGGCCTTCAAGAAGTATAGAATATGATCTACATTTTCCAGGATCTAGTCATTGATCTCATCACCGAGAGGAGACATTTTGTTGTGAGAATTAGTTGGAATAAAACCCTAGTTTTTCAGGTGTTCAGTGAAAAGTCCATTTTCTAATATGCTTCATAGGAGTCAGTGACTGGAGCTTAGTTGCGAGTAAGTGCCATCTATATACTAAATCTTTATGACTTGAGATCAGAATGGCTTTGCTTTGGATTTAACAATTTCCCACCTGTTCTGTAGATTATCTCAACACCTGTGGACAATTTACTGGATATAAGTATCATACTGCAGAAAGGAAAATGGAGAAGATAGATCATTGGCATGCAACAACACATGCAGGGATTTTCAACTCAAATGAAATTGAGATCTGGAATGCTAGGACCTTTACGGATAACTCCAACAGTGACAGACTTGAGTACCATACCACCATCATAGCTCAGGAACTCAGGCATTCTGACATCAGCATTTTAATTTGAATGAACTGCAGCCTGCAGGCAAAGGTCACTGAAAGAACAAGGAATTGGATTCATCTTTTGCTGGAAAGGCCTCATTGCCCAGCTAATTAATAGAGAATCAGCATGCCAACATTATCAACATAAACATTCCTACACTCGAGACAATACATTTGCAAGCTTGAGTCTCAGTAGGTGACAAACAGACCTGCCTCAGCAGGTTCTAACACCAGAGGATTTAGAAAGGATATAAATCTCTAGAACAGCATGATGGGCAAGATGTAGGGGTAGCCAACTAACAGTCCTTCTCCTCTAGGAATGTTTACAATATGACCCTATTTACAATAACACCCTGATCCACCAGCGAGATAAGCACAAGACCTCATGGCAATACTCAAGGTCCAAACACTGGTACTTGCCCAATTAGTCTTACATTCTTCTTAAAGTGAAGGGCAAGGCTGGGAGAAGTAGGGAACACTGGATGATTTGGGATATTGAAGCACTGGCCAAGAAAAAGCAGCAGATGATATGCAAAGGCAGCTGGGATTAAGTGGAGCTGTAAGAGTAAAGAGAGAAATTAGAAGAGCAAAAAGGGGACATGAAATTGCTTTGGCAGGTAAGGCAAAAGGAGAATCCAAAGAGTTTCTGCAAATACATAAAGGGCAAAGAAATAACTAGGAAGCGAGTAGGGCTTCTTAAGGATCAATAAGGTCATCTATGTGCAGATCCACAAGATATGGATGAGATCCTAAATGAATATTTCTCATTAATATTTGTTAATAACTGATGAGAAAAGCATGGATGTTAGGGAACTTGGGGAAATAAATAGTGATGTTTTGAGTGTACATTAGAGGTGGTGGTGCTGGAAGTCTTAAAGCATATCAAGGTAGATGAATCCCTGGGACATGATGAAATGTATCCCAGGACGTTGTTGAAGACTAGGGAGAAATTGCAGGTCCCCTAGCAGAGATATTTGTATCATTGATAGCCATGGGGTGAGATGCCTGAAGACTGGAGAATGGCAAATGATATGCCTTTGTTTAAAAAGGGCTGCAGGGAAAAGCCTACAGGTCGGTGAGCCTCGCATCTGAAAGCTGTTAGAAAGTATTCTGAGAGACAGGATCTACAAGCATTTAGAGATGTAAGGACTGATCAGGGACAGTTAGCATTGTTTTGAGAGTGGAAAATTTGATTGAGTTTTTTTGAAGGGGTAATCAAGAAGGTAGATGAGGACAATGTAGTTAATGTTGTCTATATGGACTTTAGCAAGGCCTTTGACAAGGTATTACATGGTAAGTTGTTGTATAGGTTAAATCTCACAGGATCCGAGATGAGATAGGCAAATGGATACAAAAATTAGCTTGATAACAGAAGACAAGAGGGTGGTCGTAGATGGCTGTTTTTCAAACTGCAGGCCTGTGACCAGCGATGTGCCTCAGAGATCGGTGCAGAGTCCACTATTATTCGTCATTTATATTAATGATTTGGATAAGAATTTTAAAAATATGGTTAGTAAGTTTGCAGATGACACCAAGATTGCAACAGGATCCTTATCAATTGGGCCAGTGGGATGACGAATGGCAGATGGGATTTAATTTAGACAAATGCGAGCTGGTGCATTTTGATAGACTGAGCCAGGGCCGGACTTACTCAGTTAGTGGTAGGACATTGAGGAGATCTAGGGGTACAGGTTCACAGCTCCTTAAAAGTGGAATCACAGGTGGTCAGTGTGATGAAGGTGGCATTTGCCATGCTTGGTTTCATTGGTCAGAACATTGAATACCCAAGTTGGGATGTCTTGAAGTTGTACAAGACATTAGTAAGGCTACATTTGGAATATTATGTACAGATCTAGTCGCCCTATTATAGAAAGAGTGCAGAAAAGATTTACTTGGATGCTATAGGGACTTGATGGTTTGAATTATAAGGAGAAGCTAAATAGTATAGAACGTTTTTCCCCTTGGAGCATAGAATGTTGATGAATGATCTTATAGAGGTCTATAAAATAATGAGGGCTATAGATCAGATAGATAGTTAATATCTTTCCCAAAGGTACAGGAGTCTAAAACTAGAGAGCATAGGTTAAGGAGAGAGGGAAGAAAAGGGTCCAGAGGGGCAGTTTTTTCACACAGAGGGTGGTGAGTGTCAGGAATAAACTGCCAGAGATAGTAGTAGAGGTGGGTACAATTTTGTCTTTTAAAAAGCATTTAGACAGTAAGATGGGTATAGAGGGATGTGGGTCAAATGCAGGCAATTGGACTAGCTTAGTGGTTGAAAGAGGGGCAACATGGACAAGTGGGGCCAAAGGGCCTGTTTCTATGCTGTAAATCTCCATGACTCTAGTCATCTTTCAAGCAAAGAATCATAAAGATCAGCAAATCACCTACACTGTGACAGTACATGACTGCTGGATTGATCATTGTCTTATCCAGTCTCCCATTTCTATCAGTCTGGCCCCCAAACAGCAAAGGCAACAGAAGCAATGCTGCAAGAAAAGTAACAAAAGGTCTTTGATCCTAAAATAAAAGCAAAATACTGCAGATACTAGAAATCTCAAATAAAAACAGAAAATACTGGAAAGACTCAGCAGACCTGATAGAATCTGTGGAGATACAAAATGTATCAGATGTGTGACTTCTTCCGAAGGGTCACATCAAACATAAACTTAAGCAGTCATATAATTAAGGTGGCTAGAAGAGCAGGTGAGAACTTGTCACAATAAACTCCCCGACTCTCCAAAATATGTGCAGCATCTATAGGCAAAGGTTATGAATGTGATATAATATTCCCCCATTGTTCAATGAGCACAGCTTCAAAAAGCTCAATCCAGGGCAAAGCTTCCCACTTGTTGAACCTAAGAAATAGAAGCTAGTGTAGATAACATAGCTCTTCACATTCTGAAAGATCACTGATCTGAAACATTACCTCTGCTGAGTTTTTCCAGCATTTTACGTTTTTATTTCAAATTTCTAACAGCCACAAGATTTTGCTTTTGAAGGATTCCAGTCATATTTGTTTGGCTTTTAATGCCTACAGGGCAACTAGAACAAACAAAAATGTCCGACAAGATAAAGAAAGTAAACCTAAGGCTATGTTTCAGATAAAAGTGTGTAACTGAACAAAAGGCTGTGACAGGCAAATTTACAAAAGCTGTCAAGTAAGTATTTCCTTACTTAGTGAACAATCAGTAGTTAGAATACAAGAATAGTTGAGATCAAGATATAGGATTCATTTAAGAAACAGATTTGGAAATTGGAAGACAGTAGAATTAATGTTCTGACAGACTGCATTAAATGAGCCAAATTTTCTGATCCTGTGAACCCCATTAACATTACATCTGACTAACACAGCGGAAAAAAATCAGCCAACGAGTCTGAATAGCACCATAGCAGATGTCAGTGTGAAACATTCTATTTTGAGTTTTATCTCATTTTGCATGCTCATTTTTAAACATTCAAATAGGTTATGTACTGCAGGCAAGTTGCAGTTTGTAATCGGTTATTTGAGAATCTTCAACATTTCTGATAAAACCGTAGAGTGTGAGGAAATATGATGCAATTAAGGTCTGGACTAGATGCTTCAATATTTACAATGTACAGCAATTATTTAGAATACAGCACAGAAACTGATAGGAAACACCAATAGTATGTGCATATAATGAGTATACTTACCATCCTGGTTTACTTCTTCGTCTGATTCTTTTTTCTCCTTTGTGTATTCTAAAGTATAAGACAGGCCATTGCATCCTCTGGTTCGAACTCCGATCTTCAATCCAATCTACCATAGAATTACATTTTATTTAAATAAACTTGTGCACTTCCTTAATTATATTTTATTGCTCAAGAAATATTTAAACATTTTATGATTAATGTAGATTTGCTACAAAATACTTTATTTTTTTGATTCAATCATGCCCAGCACTGTAAACATTATGATATCAAAAAGCTTACATTTCAATAAAGACCAGGCTAATTTCACTGTTTTAGTTTTTTTCCTCCACCAAATAGTTATTTGTATTCAGAACACACTTCTTGTTGGAAGCCAAGCATCTCAACCCCAAAACATTGCCACAGGAGCTCCTCAGAGTAGTGACTGAGATCAAACCATCTTCAGTTTCTTTGTTAACAACCTTCCCTTGATCATAAGATCAGAAATGGGGGTGTTCCCTGAAGATTGTAAAGTGCTTAGTGCCATTTTCAACTCCTCAGATAGTTGGCAGGCCATGCAGCAAGACCCAGACAACATTCAGGCTTGAGTTCATAAGTGGCAAATAACTTTCATGTCACACAGGTGCCCAGCAATGACCATTCCTCAAATAAGAGCTCATTTAACCACCTCCCTCTGACTTTTAACTGCATTATCATCACTGACACTCCCATCATAAACATTCTGGGGTTACCATTGCCCAGAAACTTATCAACCATGTAAATATGGCTACAAGGCAAGATCAGAGACTAGGAATTTAACAGCAAGTAATTTAACTCTCCAAGATCCGTCCACTACCTAAGTTTAAGTTTATTTAAAAGTGTCACAAATAAGACAACATTGACACTGTAATTAAGTCACTGAAATCTAAAATGCACAACTTAGGAGTACGATGGAATATTCTCCATGTGCCTTGATGAATGCTCCAACAACAACAAAAAAAATACCATCCAGGACAAACCACTTGGTTCAGGAGCTTTAAATATCCATCCCTTTTATAATCAGAAGGCAAGTGGTAGCAGTGTACACTATCGACAAGATGCACTGCAGCAATCACCAAGCTTTCTTAACAGTGCCTTCCAAATCTCTGACTTCTAACACCAATAAGAACAATGGCAGGAGATGCATAGAATTACCATCACCTGCAAGTTCCCCTACAAGGCACAAATCCTGACTTGAAACTGTATCACCATTCCTTCATTGTTACTGGATCAAAAATCAGAAACTTCTTTCCTAACCAAGTTGGAGATGTACCTGTCCCACATGGACTGCACCATTAAGGCAGTGGTTCAACACCACGTTTCCATTGGAAATTAGTGATGGGCAACAACTGAAGGCCCTTCTAGCAAAGCTCACATCAGATGAATGAATAAAAGCATATATACTAACTAAAATAGCTTTTAATTCAGTGAGAGTCGTAACATTTATATTGTGTATTCAGCCCAATAATTTGAACAAAAGCCAGGGTTTTCTCAAAGGAGAATGCTAACAAAGTTGAAAATCCGTGACAAGTACATGAGCGTATAAGCTCTAACAAAGGAAAGTTTAAAAAAAATTTACACAATATAAATTGCATCACTATATCTGCATGTGCTGCAAAAAAAAGGCTTTCTTTAAAAACTCATTTTTGTTTTTGAAATATTGCCCATCTTTTCCTGGTGATACTTACATATTCAGGCTTTTCCCGAAGCAGTTGTTTAATTTTATTTACAGCTAAAGGAGTCTAGATAAGGAGAAAAAACAAGTTTAAATATTTAACAATGGTTTCAATTTTAAAGTGACACCCACATAATTTATGAATTTATCAAAATTATAACACTGAACTTGATTTCTTGTCAGAAAATTTAGGAACAATGTCATATTTCCTCATGTAAAAGTGAAGACCACAGCTACTTTCTAACAAACACCCACTTAGTTCCCACAATTGAAGTTATCTATTTTCTTCCAATCCAAACTGCACTTTAAAAGGTGTAAACATTAACTTAGTTTGAAAATGATATAGATTCATGGGATATAAACACAACATCCCTTTAAAGAGGGAGCAAGTTTTATTATTGTGGTGGGTATTTGACATGCATGGAAATCTATCACCATATTTAACAGTCAAATGGATTTACTAAAAACAGTTCTACGCATTTATATTTGCTAGATAAACTTGAATGCTGTCCATGTCAAATTGCATTAAGACATATCCCATAATTACTCTTGTACTCAATGCTTAATGAGAAATCAATGTAGATCAAAATCTTGATTCTAAAATTCTCATCCTTCAAATTCCTCCATGGCCTTATCTTTTCCTATTCATAGTAATCTCCTTCAGCTCCACAATCCTCCAAGATATCTGTGCTCCATTAATTCTGGTCTTGCATGCATTCCCGACTTTAATTTCTCTACCACTGATAACCATGCCTTCAGTATCCTAGCTCTCAAGCTCTGGAATACTCTCCACACATCTCTCTGCCTTACTTTTCCCTTGTAGGGCCCACCTTAAAGTCTCATATTTTAACCAAGGTTTTCATCACCTGATCTATATGTCCTTCCATGGCTTGGTGTCATACCTTATATCAAGAGCCTGGGCATTTATATTACATAAAATATAAGTTGTAACTGCTGCTGATAATGAATACAAATTTAGGGACATACCACTTATCCAAGATCAGAGATCTAAGGCATTGGTTGCCAGAACCAATAATAAAGAACCCACTCGACAGTCAGAAGTACCAATGGAGTCTGAATAGCTAAAACTGCAGTTTACCATTAGAGAGCACTAAATGCTTCCCAAAAGCTTGTCTAGACCCATGTATGATCACTGGTTTGCAGATTTATTTTAGCCTTAAGTAGAAAGAATTTAAGCCCCTAATAACTAGACAATACTTCACATTCTTTTAATCAAATCAATAAAAAATTCCTGGAATACCGAAGACTTGACTATTTTCAGGTTACTGAATTTATCAAAGAGAGATAACTGAATTTATAATTCCCATTATTCGGCTGTCATTTTGCAGCCATTTCAACCACAGAGAGGCTAATGAGCCCTTCCATAGGAAAAGACACATTTATCACTAGCCAGTCATTAGACAATTAACAAGCAAGAATTTGAGCACCTTCTAGGTAGATGGCAGATACCAAAACATCAACACAAGCAGCATCCCATCCAAATGGCCACAAAATGCATGACTGCACTCAACCTAATCTGACTATAGCATGGATTAGCAATAAAGCCCATGAAATGGTGTCCCCCGTCTATTTTGGAAATGCAACGTTTCAGCAGCAGTTGCTTACTTCACTGCAACCCACTCATTTTAAAGTACTGAGCTCTGGTTATATGTTTTCATGCCTATTCAGATAGCGTTTTGAACAAGATGGGCTTGGGGAAGATAAGTTACCTTGCTTCCATTAATATCCTTCCTAAATAACTGGACAAAGCGTAGCCCAACTGGTGATTTAGATAGAATTAGCATCATCTCTTGTCTTTTATGCTCTGTACCCTTGTAAAAGTTTCTATGAACTCCCTAATCCCTCAGTTGAGCTTTTTTTCAAGTTTTACCATTTAGTATAAATGTCCCCTCTTATTTTATCCATTACTTTCCTTTTATATTTGATTTCAGACTCATACGGCTGAGCTCCTGCACAGGTGCAAATAAGGCTGTCTTTGAAGGGTCCTCAGTGGTTTCAAAACCCAGAGGATATCCATCATGGCAGCTCATGTCAGAACAGGAGACCAAACAGGCTGCTCCAGCTCAGATGATGCCACAGGGGTAGTTTATTACAGAAGTAATAGAATGCATAACATTGCACAAAGAGATTCACTCATATAGCAACACATTCAATGTTTTATTATTGCTGTTTATTCAAAATTATGAATTTATATGAGCATCTCATTCCCACGGCCCTCCTATCCTCCTTTATCCCCATGTTAACTCCCCAGCTCATTGATCGTCATGTCATCTCACGTGACTTCATCACCCTCATCATCGTATCAATCACAAATAAGGTGATCTCTAGTTTAATCCCAAAAAATCATCTTCCCCCTACTTCCTTTTGTATCCTCTCTCGAAACCACTCTCCCATTCAATTTCGATAAGAACTGCTTTCTCAAATTCTCAGCAACTTAGCCTAGGGCCTTGGCTCACTATGTCATTTATGCAGCTACCATTTTCAACTTCATTATTCTGTCTAACCCTGGCTCTTCTCTCAGCTTTGTGCTCAGGATCAAGGGATTCAGACTTGATATAGATGTGCTGGTAAACTTCTTTAGTGGTTAACCATCAGATCTGACTGGACTACATAATGGGCTATTTGGTCCTGCTCTGGATTGCAAAAATTATCTCATATTTCCAGAATGATCCTGAGATAACACCTGGCTTCTTTTCTCAACTGCTTGCTATCTTCTTAAACCCCCTCCCCCCAACCTCACCTCCAACATACAAGAAACAAATGGATTTCTTTGTCACAAAGACAGGGCAATCCAATCAGTAATCTCCGCCATTCACTGTCTTTCCCTAGTCCATCAGTCAAACTCGCTTGAAGGCTTCCACCTACCCTAATATTGAACTGGTTTCCTTCTCTAGTTTCTTTCATTTCACTCTTATCTTCCCCAAGCTCATCTTGTCCATAAAGACTCAGCTCCTGTTTGCTCCACTCTATTCCCAAAACTTTCTGGCTCTTTTGTCAACAAACATTGATAACATTTCTCTCAAGTTAAATATTGTCCGTATTACCCACTATCAGTCTTTGACCAAAGTTTGCAGATGATATGAAACTTGAAAGATTTAAACTGCAAAGAGAACAGTGCAAGATGTTGAAAAACAGGACATAGACAAGTTGGTGGAGTGGACAGCTAGGTGGTGGATGAAGTGCAATGTGGATTTCCTCTGGGTGCTCCGCTTTTCTCTCCTACAGTCCGAAGATGTGCAAGTTAGGTTGACTGGCCATGCTAAATTGACCAGTGTCAGCGAATAAGCAGGGTAAATATTGGGGTTGGATGGGGTGGTGGTGGTATGGGAATAAAATGTCTGGTCAGTGCAGACTTGATGGGCTGAATGGCCTCCTTCTGCATTGTAGGAATTCTGTGATTCAATGGAGAAGAGTGAGGTGATGCATTTTGGTAGGAAATACATAGAGAGACAATATAAAATAAGGGATAAACTTCTTAAAGAGGTGAAACAGCAGAGGAACCTGGGTGTATATGTGCATAGATTTTGAAAATGGCAGGACAGGTGGAAAAAGCTATTAGTAAAGCACATAATATCATGGGTTTTATTAATAAGGGCATAAAATACAAGAGCAAGGAAGTTACGTTCAACTTGTACAAGACACTGGTTGGATCTCAGTGGAATATCTTGTAAAGTTCTGCGTTCCACACCAGAAAGGATTTGAAAGTGTTGCAGAGTGTGCAGAAGGGGCTTACAAGAATGGCTCCAGGGATGAGAAACTTCAATTGTGATGATAAATTTGGAAAGGTTGGGACGATTCTCTTTGGAGAAAAGGTTAAGAGGAAATTTGATAAAGATGTTCAAAATCATGTAAGGGCTGGACAGAGTAGATAGGGAGAAATTGTTCCCACTTGTATAAGAATCAAGAAAGAGTTTAAAATGATTTACAAAAGAAACAAATGCAACATGGCGGAAAAAACTTTTGTTTTTACACGAGTTATTCAGATCTGGAACACACTAACTGAAATTATGGCAGAGTCAGAGTCAATCAAGGCAATTAAAGAGGGCATTACATGATGACTTGAAAAGAAAATGCACAGAAGTATGGGGAAAACTACAGGGGAATAGCACTAAGTCATAATGTTCATTTGAGAGCCAGTTAATGCATGATGGCCTCCTCCTATGATGTAACAATTCTGTGAACCAAATGTCTCTGCAAATGACCATCCTTCCAATCTCCCTTTCCTCTCCAAAATCTTTGAATATGTAGTCACCTCCCAAATTCACAACCATATTTCTTTGAACTGCATTTTGAAGTCAAAGTCACAAATCAGTCAGCCTGTGACAAAAGATAAACTATCCCTCCTCATCTTTATTAACCCATCTGCAGTCTTTTACACAGTTGATCATAGCATTCTCTTCTAATACGACTTCACTGTCATACAGCTGGATGTAGCCACCTGGTTCTATTCTTATTTTGCTAATCAAAGCAAAAGAAAAATCACCAATGATGTTAAAGGCTTGTAGGGTATAGAAAACCAACAAGTGATACATTGGAATAATCAAATCTAAAAGTACCAAAGGCATTTCAGCAACAGTCAGGTTGAGGCAAAACTGTAGTCAGGTGATTTTACACAGGTGGAAATAGGCAAGAAGGAGACAATGGCATAGTGGTAATGTAACTGGATGAGTAGCCCAGAGCTTATGCTTTAGAGATGTGGGTTCAGATCACATCATCGTAGCCGGAAGAGATTTAATTTGGAAAAATCTGGATTTGAAAGCTAGTCTCAGTAATAACCACAAAATTACCAATTTGTTGGTAAAAAAAAAATCTAAGTCACGAATGTCCGTAAGAGAATCAAATCTCCTGTCCTTAAACTAAGCTGGCTGACATGTGACACTTGCAATGGAGTTGATTCTTAACTGCCTTCTGAAATGGCTCAGGAAACTATTCAGTTTAAGGACTATTAGGATGGGCAATAAACGCTAACCTTGCTAACAATGCCTGTATTCCATGAACAAATAATTTTAAAACAAATACCTTATCTTCATTAACATCCGATTAGAATGCTAAATAACTTTTATAATAGTCATTTTGATACAATGGCAGAGTGAATCTTGATTCAAGGAATTATACAGAGTTCAGAGAAAGATTAGCACAGACTTTGGAGTAACAAACATTTGAGGACTTGGACGAAGAAAGGAGAGGTCAGAGATGGGGCAGTATTTTTTTTGGAAAATAAGAGATTTTCTTAGCACTGTTCATAATCACAAGCCATCTCAATGCAGTTTATAGCCAAAGAAGTATTTTTGAAGTGTAATCACTGTTGGAATATAGGAAATGTGGCAACCAATTTTTCACCTGACCAGGACACTGAAGATAACTCTCCTGTTCTTCTTTAAAACAGTGAAAGAGGATCTTTTACATCGATCTGAGGGCAGCACTTGGGTCATCAGTTTAACATCTTATCTAAAAGGCAATGCATCATTCCTACATGCCCAATCTAGATTTTGTGCTTAAGTCTTGAAATTGAACTTAGAACCTGAGCAAAAGAATGCTGTCAACTGGACATGAGTACATGCACAAGCCATATGAAAGAAAAGGAGAATAATGTCGAGGGAATAGCGTTATGATGAGAGAAAGTGGAGTGGTCAGAATAGGTTCGAAAGAGCAAGAGGTGCATTTCATTGACAACAGCTTGGAGAAGGCGCGAGTGGAGATAGAAGAAAGGTTAGAGAGTTCAGAGCTAGGGCAATGGTAGCTTCAGAGGAGTTGCATTATGGGAAGGGAGGAAAGTAACATCGGTAGTTTTTTGGATGGTCTTTGTAATGAAAATGCCCATGATCTCAACAAACCCACCAAAATTGAAGTAGATCATTCAGCCCCTTGAGTCTATTTGGTCACTTGTAAGATCCTGACTGGATTGTGTGGTCTCAACACAACTTTTCTGTCTCCCACCTCTATCGTTGACTCCCTTATCAATCAAGAATTTATTTAATTCAGCCTTAAAAATCAATGATCCCCACTTCCAATGCTCTTTTGGAAGAGAATTCCACAGGCTTAGAATCAAGGCTGGGTGGGCAGGTTAAGAAGTGGTGCTGAAACCTGTTTGCCCTAAATGAAAGCACAATACATGGGCACCAGAAATCTGAAATAGAAATACAAGGGGTGATTCTCCCAGCCATTGCGCTGCAAAAGCAGTGGGCTAGAGAACTTGAGCGGAGGCCGTTTAGCTGACTTTCCACTGGGTACTACAGCCTCTGCAAATGTCCAGATGCCAATTTCCAGCACTGTCAGTTCCATGTCAAAATCAGCATGGGGCTGAATAAAATATGTGATCAGTTAAATACAGTCTAAATGTAATTAGCAAGCCCAGGGCTGAAGTCTCCAGGCCTATAGCCTCTCCACCCCCACAAAGAGTGTTTCACTCCAGCAGGGTTTACAACAGTCCCATTGTGGGGAGTTGGCAATTGACCTTGCTGTAGTGAAGGAAAGCAGTGAGAATTTAGCAACACCAATTTTCAATCCAACCGATTTATTTGATAGTAAATCTGCGAGCTTTCAACGCTGTGTCTTCGTCAGGCAAATGCAGTGTTCTGGTCTGCAACAGCACGCATCAGCACAGACAGTTACAGATTGCTGATTAGAATGCAAATCCTTACATCTAACCGGCTATTCAAGTGTTAAAGTGGCTAACAATGTGTGTGAAGGGAATCCTGAGCATTGGTTAGAGAATTGTGTATTTTCTCCAGACAGCACAGTAAGTGAGGCACTTTAATACTTGAATAGCAGGTTAGATGTAAGGATTCGCATTCTAATCAGCAATCTGTAACTATCTGTGCTGATGTGTGCTGTTGCAGACCAGAACACTGCATTTGCCTGAGGAAGACACAGTGTTGAAAGCTCACAGATTTACTATCAAATAAATCGGTTGGATTGAAAATTGGTGTTGCTAAATTCTTACTGAGTTCTTACTACCCCAGTCCAATGCCGGCATCTTTACATCGTGAAGGAAAGCCACAGAGATCCCTCAAGAGGGTCCAGGATGAGGTGCTTAGGGCATTACCACTTGGTAGTGCCAGCTTGGCCCCCTGCCACTGCCCAAGAGGATGGGGCCTATTGGAATTGGTGGGTGTGGGAGGTCCCACTGTCACTTTGGAATCCAGCTGGGCCAGAGGGAAGGAGACCAGCAATGCGCTGGCCACCAGGGTGGGGGAAGAGGGACAGACACATGGGGGGTGGGGGGTGCGCAGCAAGGTGCCAACGATCAGGCTGTGGGGGAGGATTAGGTAATTAAAGGTAAGATCAGAAAATTGGGAATTCAAGCGTACAGATAGATGCAAATGACTGGGAAAGAACTCGCTTTCAGGATCAGGCATAGAATTCTGTTGAAAGGTAATCCACCTGAAACGTTATCTGTACTTCTATCCAATGATGCTACCTTGATCTGATGAGAATTTCTTGTTTTTGTTAGAATGTGGCTTGAAAGGAGAGAAATGCGGACAGTGAACGATACAATGTTATTTAATATAAATGCGAACCGCAGCGTGGTTTTTTTAAAAAAAATCCAATACTCGCAAGTGGACAACCGTTAGTTTGAAATCTGCTGGCAAAGTTAATGAATTAACAAGAGATAAGATTCTCCAAGGATCCGAAGTTGCAGTGTGTGTGGGGGGGGGGGAAACACAAAAAACAAACAACCGCAGCTCCACAGCCATCAGGACTGCATCCCACTGCCCGGGGGGTGGGGGGGAGGGAACCCACAGCCCTTAAACCGGGACACCCGGGGGGGGGGGGGGAAGCTACAACAGTTAAGCCCCAGGACCAAGTTTGTTTACGGCGGTGAGACTGAAAATCCGTGGCCGTCCGACTTACCAAAGTAAGCGCTGCTCTGGTGGGGACCAGCCGCCTCCTGGCACTGACAGCTCTGATGGAGGCTCTCAGTATGGAGCCGGACATGTTGTGGAGAGCGGGGAGGGAGAAACGTCCCAACCCGCAGTATTCAACAGTCTGATTGGTGAAGGTAACAATCAACGGGAGACCGCAGCCAATGGGAGAGCTTCATGGTAAGATGTGTCCGTCTTGTCAAGGTTACAGGATCAAAACAATAGTTATATAAGGAAGGTCAGTAAGTGGGTTTAATGTTTATCCGTTATAGCATTTAGTTCAGAATTTTAACTATGGCTAACCATAATCAGAAATGCTTCAAACTCATCTGCTTAACCAGTGGCTGCAGTTTTAAAATGACAGAGTCTGAACTCTGGATTGGTCCACTGACATCACATTTTCCTCAGCCCACCCCCTCCTTAATTCCCACATTAAGCTTGAATATTAATTTCAATTCTACTCTAACTCCGAATACTAATCTCCCCAATCCTTAATATCAACCCCCAATCCTACCCTAATCTTGAAAGCTGGAAAATCTCAGCAGGTCTGAGAGTCCACGGACGCTGTCAAACTGCTGAGATTTTCCAGAGATTGTTTTTGTTTCAAATTCCAGCATCCACGGTGATTTACTTTTAACCCATTCTAATTCAATCTACTCTAATCCTTCCCTAACCTAAATGAGGTTATGCTGAGTTTAAACAAGACGCTAAGTTAGATGGAGTATTGTGTATAGTTCTGGGCACGGCATTGCAGGAAGGATATGAATGCATCGACGCAGAAGAGATTTACAGGAATAGATCCAGGAATGAGAAACTTCAGTTATGAGGATAGGTTGGAGAGAAGAGGAGATTTGATAGCGATGTTTAAATTTTGAGGGGTATGGACAGACTCTACAGGGAGAAACTTTTCCCAATTGTAAAAGGATTGAAATTAAGAAGGCAAAGATTTAAAGTTATTTGCAAAAGAAACAAATGTGACGTGAGAAGAAACATAGGAGCCTTAGAAGCTTGCTCCACCATTCAATCTAATCATGGCTGAATAGACATGACAATGTCTTTTACACTATCCCTATAACCCTTTATATTATTGTGAATCAGAGATCTATATATTTCTACTTTAAACATATTCATTGATTGAGTTTCCACAGTCTTCTGAGGCAGACAATTCCAAAGATTCGTAACTCTGTTGTGTAAAGAGATTTCACTTCATCTCGTTCCTAAGTGGCATGCCCCTTATTTTGAAATTGTGCTCCTGGTTCTAGATTCCCCAACGAAGGAAACATCTTACTTGCACTGACCCTGTCTATTGCTTTAAGTATTTTGTAGGTTACACCTCTCATCCTTCGAAAATGGAGTGAATGCAGACCTGGTTTGCCCAATCTGTCTTCATAAGACAGTCTCGCCATTTCTACAAGATTGGGGAACCTTCTTTGCAGTTCCTCTATGGTCATTATACCCTTTCTGAGGTAAGGAGGCCAAAACTGCACACAATACACCAGGTGCAGTCTAACAAAGCTATACAATTGAATCAAGACTTCATTACTCCAATACTTAAATCCTATTGCTCTAAAGGAGTTTGCATGTTCTGCCCGTGTCTGCGTAGGTTTCTTCCCACACTGCAACAATGTGAAGATTAGGAGGATTGGCCATGCTAAATTACCTCTTAGTATCCCAAAATATGTAAATTAGGGGGATTAGCAGGGTAAATATGTGGGGTTACAGCGATAGGGCATGGGTAAGATGCTTTGTCAGAAGTCAGTGCAGACTCGTAGGCCAAATGTCCTCCTGCACTTTTGGGACTCTAAGATTCTTTGAAAGGCTAATATTCATTAGCCTTCCTAATAGCTTGCTGCATCTGCATGTTGGCCTTAAGGACACCCTTTCTAATTTATATATAGGTAATACTCTGCACATCTATTCAACCAAAGTGAATAATCATCCATTTTCTCATCTGCCATGATCATAAAATCTGTGTAAACCCTCTGTAGTTGCTTTACATTTTCCTCACTACACATTACTGCCGAGTTTTATATCTTCTATGAACTTGGAAATATTACATTGGTGCCCTTATACAAATCATTCATAAACATTGTCACAGCTGAGGCTCAGGTACTGATTCTTGCAGTATCCCACTAGCCATATCCTATCGATGCAAAAATTTATTCCTACTCTCTGTTATGTGCCTGTTAACCAATCCTGAATCCATGACAGTATATCACTTCCTAACCCATGTGCCTTTATTTTGCTGATTAACCTCTTGAGGGGGACCTTATTAAAAGCCTTCTGAAAATTCAAAACACTATGTCCATCAACCCTGCTTTGTCAATTTTGTTAGTAAACATCCACAATAAATTCCAACAAGTTTGTCAAATATGATTTCCCACTTGTAAATCCATGTTGACTATGACCAATCAGATCATGATTGTCCAAATGTCCATTTATCACATCTTTTATAATAGATTCTAACATTTTCCCTACTACTGATGTAAGGCTAACAGGTCTGTAGTTCTCCATTTTCTCTCTCCCTTCTTAAATAATGGGGTGACATTTGCTATCTTCCAATCTTCAAGAACCATTCCAGAATCTAATGAATTTTGGAAGATGATTAACATACATCTACTATATAGCAACCTCCTTCAACAGTCTGGGATGCATAATATCAGGTCCCAGGGACTCAACAACTTTCAGTCCCATTAAATTCTCCAATGCAACCTTCCTACATATACTAATTTTCTTCAACTCCTTATTTTCTCTAGTCCCTTGGATCTCTACATCTGGGAGATTTTCATTACATCCTGTATCTTCCACAGTGAAAAAATAATCATTTTTTCTTTGCCAGTTCTGTTCCCCATTATGAATTCTCCCAACTTTGCCTATAATGGACTCACATTTCTCTTAACCAAATGCTTTACCTATAGAAGCTTTAAAATTCGATTTTATGTTTTTTGGTAGCTGGCATTCATATTCTGTTCTCCCATTTTTTATCAGTTTCTTGGCCTTCATTGACTGTATTTGAAAGACCTCCCAATCTTCAATTTCACTCCTGTTTCTGGCAACTATATAAGTCTTTTCTTTTAGTCTTATGCAATTCTTAACTTCATTTGTTAGCCAAGATTGTCTGTTTTTAAGTTTTGAAGAAATGCATAGGGGCTATAAGCTATGTAATAGTTCTTTGAAGATTATTCATTGCCTATGCACAGTTGTACCTTTTAATGTATTTTCTCAATTTACTTCAGCCAATTTATCCCTTATGCCTTCATACTTTCTTTTATTTAATTTTCACACTCTGCCTTCAGATTGAACTTCTTCATTTTTAAATATGTCAAATTCAACAGTATTGTGGTCATTTGTCCCAAAAGGTTCTTTTACAACTAGAGTATTAATTAACTCTTTTTTAAGACATAATATCAGATCTAGAATAGCCTGTCTCCTAGTTGGCTCCTCAATATGCTGCTCTAGAAACCTATCTCTTACACATTCCAGAAACTCATCTTCCACAGCATTAGTGCTTACATGGTTTAACCCATCTATGTGCAGATTGAAGTCACATGATTACTGGATTACCCATGTTTCAGGATTATCGATGCTACATGCTTCTCTCATCTCCTAATTAGTACGATACCCACATTAACATTACAATTAGATGGCCTATAAACAACTCCATACAATGTCTTCTACCATTGCTGTTTCTTAGCTCCATCCAAGCAGGTTCCACATATAGTTCTTCTGATTTGAGATCCTTCTATACTGCTGCACTGATCCTGTCTGTTATTATTTGCACAGCCATATCTTTTCACTTCTTATCTGTTCTTCCTAAATGGTGAATATCTTTGACTATTCAAGTCCCTGTTTTGAACACCATGCAGCCATCTCTCTATAATAGCAATTATGGAAATTCTTTTTGCACAGCGAGTAGTTCAGGTCTGGAATGTTCTGCCTGAAAGTCTGGTGGAGGCAGGTTCAATTTGATGTAGGTAAAGATATCTCTGAGACTAATTGTGAGTCAAAGTACAGTAAATTTATTCAAAAGCTTTTGGGAGATACACCTGGTTTGTAACAGCGGTTCCCCGAACACAACTTAAGGGCATATATTTGTGCCTCCCAGTTACATGAGTATCTTCTCATTCTCAGCAATTTCCCAGGTTGTGGATTGTCCTCTATTGTGGGAAAATGGCTGCCTTGGCATTTCTTCATGGTTATCTCAAGGCCGCAACTGACGTATGTGATTAGCCCTTGGCTAACACACAGGCTGAGAAGACAATTTAAAAGTAACGGGACTGATTAACAATCTATGTTCATAAGTTGTATAGCATATAATATGTTGGTATATGATATATAAGCGATATATATTGAATATATATATGAATATATATTTACAGCATGCAAGCTTCATTATGTTAGGCAAAAGTCCACAAAATTAAAGACACAAATATAAATACAAGCTGGGTCAGCTACATTTCTGAACAGACTATCATAAACTTATGTGCAACAGCAAGGATAGCTGCAGTCTCTTTGTCTGAGCACGTGAAAATAAATCTTGTGTCTATCTGAGAAACATGAAAACAAGCTGCAGTACCAATTGTACAATATTTTTTACCATTCTCCAAGTATTACAAAGTTCATTAACCCATTCACTACTGCAAATTGAGCCTATTACATATTTATGATCATACTTGTTATCATAAAAACAGCACTTCAGATAGTACACACTGAAATATCAGCATGGATTATGTGGTCAAATCACTAGAGCGTATAACATTCTGACTTACCACTGAGTCAAGGCTGACAATAATTAGCTACAAAACAAGAATGTTCAAATGTATGAACTGCAAAGATTTCAGTGACGTTTAACATACAATACGCTACCATATTAGCTGTTTATGGTCACAAACCCCTAAAAAAACTTGCTAAGAATGAATTTCAATCAAAATGGCATAGGACTGAATTTTCCTGACCCGATAAAGATAGGTTTTGAGGTGAGAAAGGGCTGAGAAAATTGGGGAGAAGCCATGAAAGAATGACTTTTCAATGAATTCATGCCTTCAGGCACTTTCCCAGGGTGAATTGCAAACCCGATTGGCAGCCTGCTCAATGGAGGCAGAGAGCCAATCAGTCCTGCTCAGGAGCTGTTTGTCCTGGTGTAAGAATATGTGTCGAAGCTACCAGCTCACTTGAAGGAGCCTCCTGTTGATAGCTAAGGGGGTCATTAGAGGCTCAATGTCTCAATGATGACACTGAACAGAGATTAAAAGCGCAGGTCCTATTCTTTAATAGTCCTGCAGTGGTGTTTTCACTCCAAACCAATAATCTAGCCTGCCACTTAAGAGGTGCTGCATTAGCAACATGGAAGGTTTTGAAGGCCCCATACGGGCCTGATGTCAGAGTCCTGGCACCCATTGACAAACTTAGCCCATGATATCTAACTAGTTAACTAAACCCAACTTCAAGCTCTTGTCCACTATTCATACATAATGAGATTGAATTTAAAAGCTATCGGTTTTGATATGGTAGCCTTTATTTAATGTTTCAGTGGATGTGGGCATTGCTGGTTTTGACCCTTGAGAAATGAGCTGCCTTGTTGAATCATTTCATAAGTGAACGAATGGTATCAGCATCTCAAGTGAAATTCTGTTCTAGTAAAGAATTTTGGGCTTTGAAGCATTTGGAATAATTATTACCTGGGTTGTATGTCTAATGAAAATTTTTACATTTCAAATCAAATTTAATATTCAATTTTGCTTCCGTTTTTCAATAACCATATAAAGAGAAAGGATGCACGTAAATTTGGGGTATTCGATATCATATAAATTGACACTATACAGTATTTTATGAATTTAAATGGCTTAAATAAATGAATTTTTTTTTAAAAAGTTGATAAATGTTTATCCAGAAGTACATTCAATAGCCTTATGTAAAGAGAAATAGTTACATTAATGTTTTGGGTGTAAATGCTGGGTGGACCAAAAATGTGCCAGCTGTGTTAAGAAGATAGGGTTGTTGTTTACGGATTAGCAAATAGATAGTTTCACTTTAACTGGGTGTGGGGAGAAATACCGAGAAGGCAACATGATTAAAATGTATTAAACTTTTATCGGACCGGTGAATAATTTGTAATGCAGAGAAGCACTTATTTTTTATTTGTTCACAGGATGTGGGTATTGCTGGCAAAGCCAGCATTTATTGGCAATGAGCTAGCTGCCTTCTCAAACTGCTGCAAACAAATGTTGTAGGTACATGGAATTTCGGAATTTTGTCCCAGCAACAGTGAAGGAATAGTAATGTAATTCCAAATCAGGATTGTGTGTAGCTTGGAGGGGAATTTGTTGGTAATGATTGTCGTAAGATGTTGGATGTAATTTGTTAAGTTTTAAGATGTTTGTAGTCTTAGATAGTTCAACAGTATTTATTAACCACTAGAAAATATATACATTGGATCAGTACAGGTCCAAGTTAGGCACTACCTCCATGCTTGCTTCTTTATGTGGCTCTGTCCAATACTGCATTGATACCAAAGTGCAGATCATGTGTTCTCTAACTTCATTGTGTGGATGGTACTGTATTCAGTCCCACATTAATCCTTTATGTACCAGAACATATACTCCCCAAGTCTTTATTCCAGTTTACAAGATATTCCAGTTTCTCCCTTATATTTACACTATTACTGGTACTCCCGTTTCCCCCATTCTGCTCCCCCCCACCCCACCTCCTGCAAGTCTTTGAGTTCATAGATGCATGATGTGGAGATGATGGTGTTGGACTGAGGTAAACATAGTAAGGAGTCTCAACACCAGGTTAAAGTCCACCAGGTTTATTTGGTAGCAAAAGCCATTAGCTTTTGGAGCGCTTGCTGCCCCTTCATCAGATGAGTGAGATTTCTGTTCACAAACAGGACATATAAGACACGAACTCAATTTACAAAATAATGATTGGAATGTGAGTCTTTACAGTCTATACATTTAAGACTTGATTACCAGTAGACTTGCAATCCAATCATTATTTTGTAAATTGAGTTTGTGTCTTTATATGCCTTGTTTGTGAACAGACCTCCCATTCACTGACGAAGGAACAGCAAGCACTCCGAAAGCTAGTGGCTTTTACTACCAAATAAACCTGATGGACTTTAACTTGCTGTTGTGAGACTTCTTACTGTGTTCATAGATTAAGGCAGTTTGGAGGACTTCTAACCCTTCCATATTTTGTTCTCACTGTTGTTGGAGCAGTAGGTCCTGTCACTGTAGGTAAACATTGTTGAATTGGATGTAGTTCTGGCACCTGAGTGTTTTTTCATCCACTTTTTCCGTTCTTTGACATTGAATCGCTTTTTGTCGATTCCCCAGTTGTACTACTGGATGGCAGTTTATCCAATTCTTTACAAGATAGATAAACCCTGAGTTCATCTCATGGTGTTTTTTCTTCTTCCTTTGTGTGGCTAGTTGTGACACACAAACCACTCTTAAAAACAAGGCAATTTAATCCCTCAAACCTACTCCGCCATTCAATACGATCTTGGTCCCAACTCCACTTTCCTGACCATTTTTCATAACCCTTCAACCCATTACTATTTAAAATCTGTCCATCTCTTCCTTAAATGTGCTCAATATCCAAGCATCCACCATGCTCAGATAGTGAATTCCATAGACCCTTTTGAGAGAAGTAATTCCTCCTCATCGGTTTTAAATCTGCTACCCCTATCCCAAAACTATGACGTCTCATCCTAACTTGTGTCATAAAAGAAAACATTCTATGTCTATCCTGTCAATCACCTTTATAATCTTATATGCTTCAATTACATCTCCCCTCATTCTTCTGAACTCGAGAGTACAGGCCTAAACTGCTCAAACTCTCTTCATTAGACAAATCCGTCACGTCTGGAATCAATCTAGTGAACATCGTTTGAATTGTCTCCAATGCAGCTACATCCTTCCTCAAAGGATCCAAAACTGCACAGTACTCCATATGTGGTCTCAGTATACTTTGTACAGTTGCAACAACACTTCCCTCTTTTTGTACTTTATTCCTCAAGCTATAAATGCCAAAATTTGCTTTTCTTATTACTGCTGTACCTACATGCTAGTTTTCTGTGATTCATGCACAGACACACATTCCTCTGCACAGAAGCACTGACGTTTCTCTCTAATGAGATAAATTGCCTTTCTATTTTTCCAATCAAAATAGAAAAAATTCACATTTATCCACATTAGAACTTCATCTGCCAAATATGGGCCCACAACTTAACCTATCCCTGTTCATTTGTAAATTACTATTTTTTTGTAACTTACTATGCTATCTATTTTAGTTTAATCTACAAAATTGGTTACAGTAGGTTCTATTCCTGCATCCAAATTAATATAGATTTTATGAAGTTGGTACCCAAGGACCAAATTTGTGGCACCCCACTAGCTGTATCTTCCTGTCTGAGCTGGAATTTGAAGCTCTTTTTACTGCAGCTTCTTCTCTTGACTGTCATACACGTAAGATGTTGAGTTAGCCATCTGGGTGGGTTGGTTAGCCTGACCAATGATAGGTCTCTGGCACCTGTAATGATGTGGAAAAACTGGCTGTACAAAGAGAGAAGACAATTCAGAGCTGAAGTCCCAGTCAAAAAATTCTTTCTGATGCCCTGGCAGATTTGCAGGTGAGGTCTGTAAAATTCCAAGGGTGCTCCTCCACTATGCTTTTGACACATCCAAAATCTTATATAGGGTTGCAAGAAATGCCTAGGGTGATTAACCAAGTCTCAGTTTTGAGGTTTCCAGGAATTCAGGAGTGGAGGAAAGCATGGCAGATCATCCATCTTGGGCCTTGGCAGGAAGGGATAGGTGCCTCCCATCTCTATCAAGTCCAGTGTGTTTCTGCCATCACTAGGTTCTCCTAATGGTCACAAGTCAAAACAAAGCCAGTGGAAAGGACTGCCATGAACATCATAGCCGTTTTCTTTGAAAATATATTGCCCAAAGGAGGCAGCACATACCCAGGGCCGAGTCCTGAGAACCAGCAAATTCCTCGGTTACAACAGGTCCAACTTCACAGTTTCTTTAACTGCAGTCTGGCCACAACCACTTGGAAATTCTGCTGCTTATGCATATGGAGCTATAACAGAACGATCATCTTCCCCTACTTCCGAACTCTGTAGCCACTTGGTTGTGGGAGTTGGGAATATACAAGGCACATAACTTTCCAAATTGGGCACTATCGCTGTCCTGTCCCCTCCAGATCTTCCACCAATCCCCAACTCCCCTTCCACTTCTGTAGCAATTTTATGTAACTGAATGACTTGAGTGAATTTCAGAGGGCAGTTAAGAGCTAAGCACATCACTGAGTCTGAAGTCACACGTAGATAAAATCAGCAGATGTCCTTCCTTTAAGGACATTATTGCACATTTACCACAATTGCCAATGGATTCAAAATTAGCTTTTAATTCCTGATTTATTGATTTTCAATTCCTCATTGTCTTTGGGTCAATATCTTGGAACCCGTTGGAAGATCCACATACTGATTATACAGGAATTGTCACCTCCAGAACTGAGTTAGAGACTGCACTTATTCCAATGAAAAATAAATGCTGCTGTCGGTGGAAAAACTGGAGAGATTCCTACTTGCACAAGCAGCTCTGTTCAAGCAGGATTCAATTACTTTAAACATGCAAAAATGATTCCAGCAAGGATCAGACCAGACAGCCAGGGATACATGAGGACCCCAAGTCAAAAACATTTCCTACTTTTCCTTCTTTAATGGCATGAATTTTAAATTGACCAGGTCACTTTAAAAGATTATACAGAATAACAACAATAATAAAAATTTTATCAGAAGGTTGCCTGAAATAATCCCCGTTCTAAGAGTGATTTCCACATTTCCCAGGGAGAAGTATAGCCACAAGACTCCACTCCTGGGGACAGCCCCAAAATCAACCCCCTTCACTTCACCCCCTTATTTTGCGTCATATGTGATGTGGTACCTTGTCAAGTGTCTTCCTATTTATCCCCTTCCTCAAATAACTAATAAATTAGTCAAACATAATTTCATGATACAGCTCTATTTTTAATTGGAAAAGGTCCACAGCCTTGGAAATATGCCTTTTGAGGCCGAAGACGACAAATTTCTCATTCTGGAATCAGTACAATGCAAAGCTTGGCAGACTAGTGGGCAGAACACCAAAAACAAAGAATTTATGAGTTTTAAATTCTGTATAGCAATACAGCCAAATAAGTGCTTAAACCATACTTCCTTCAATATTACACACCACTAGATTTGCACTGTAACATGCTAAGTGATCTGCTAAACGATCATTAACACTACTTTGGAAAATTTGTCACAATTGAAAAAAAGTTGAATTGAATATTGAATATGCTAATAATGAGCATAGTCAATATTGTCAAGTCCATTGCAATCTAAATGAATAAAGGCTTAAATAACAAATTTTTCCAGTCAGTATCAAACAACTTTGATTTTTGCTGCAGTTTATAAAAAGACCCATTAGAGTTCAACAGCACCAAAGAGGGGTCAAGTTTTCTGTAGATAGAATTCCCATGGTATAATTAAAACCCATGAATGTAATATCCTGACTAACGTAAGCCAATTACACTTTAAGGATTTCAATGTCTTGAGCTGTTTAAGATTGTTTCCAAATTTGAAATAAAAATCTATACAGAAGCATTAGACTGAAATTACTTCTTTGACAAATCCTTAAAAAAATTTAGTTAAGATTTTATTCCTAGATAATACTTATTGCTGTGCAGGTTGTTTATAATTATGTTAGGTATTTAAGTGTTTGTGATAAATAAAAAATAATGAATACAAGTCAATTGTCAGACATCACCTTTTCTACATAGTTTGAAACTCAGTAAGTTTTTCTATGAATTTTATTTGTGTTGCCACAAGACTTTACATACAATTGTTGAGAGATTTTGAACGTATATTTACCACATATGTACAAACACAAGGTATCTGTCAACTTTTTTATACAAGCATCATTGTTTTAAACATTGGGCAACTTGGGTAGCAAATCTTCAAAAACACACATTAATTCAAAAGCAACATAACACAATTATACAGTATCAAGCATATTCAAGATTCCCTTCTCCTGATGTAACTTCAGTGGATTAAATAAAACATGTTTCTTAGTCGTATTCATTTTTCAAAACCAACATTTAAAAAAATCACTGGTACAATAATTAAGTTTATTAACTTTTTTGGATGTAATTTGCAGTTCAAATTATGGAAAATTCAGGATAGAATGTCAATAAATAGAATCCATCCACTAAGCTTTGGCAAATCACAAATGTCCAAGATTGATTTTATTGTTTAGGAACAATGATACATTTCTTTTTCAGTTCACATCTATAGTAATTAAATAGCTTTTGAACCACTGTGATATTTCCTTGTGTTTTAATAAATTTATCAAATATGACAAGTTTTTATACAAACTTTTTCCCCGATAAATACGCAAGAATGGCACTGTAAAACAAAATAAAATTCTAGAGATTGAACAGAAATGTAACTTTCTATGGAATACAATATGTACTTGCCTGAACTTTTATTACATTAATTGCTTTAAAATAATTTAACAGTAAAGGTGCCACCTTCTTATCTATTTTATTTGCATAATAATAAGGAAAGTTGCCACATTATAATTTGGTTTACAGGAAGGAAAAAAATGCTAGATTGGCCAAACGATTAAAAAAGGCTTGAAATTTACACTTGATGTCACAACACAAGAAACACTTTAAACAAAGAATATGATCTAATTAAAACATTACTCATTTAATTCAATAATAGGAATCCTACTGGGCAACATTTTGATAGAACATAAAATCAACCTATTTCTTCAAGAACAAACATAAAACATTTATTGGATTGCCTTAACTGTGTCAGAACTGCAGAGGATTTACACAAAGGTTACGGTTCATAAACATCAAACTGAAATGCAAATATTTTCAGCCTTCTTCAAAATTCACTCCAGATGGGTTCTTTTATGTGGAGAGCTTCCCAGGGTTGAAGAATTTGTTGAGAATTTACTGGTAAGGCCTATAAACAGATTTATTTCAGGAAAACTGTGAAATTTCAAATAAATGATGAATAGTACCAATGAATATTATATTAAAATTATTACTCATTATATGGAAAATCAGGGGAGTGCTGTCTTTAAACACAGCCCATAGCACCCATGATCTGGTAAGGGTAAAAGGTTAAAAAAAACTTTCTACTCTCAAAAACCTTGGGTGACACAGCTGACTGGAAGGAAAGTCTGACAGTGACTCCATTTAAATGGAATTTTAGCTTCTATCCAGCCTAGGCACCAAACTAGATCTATTGTCTATTTAGTGGCAATAAAACACACCAGCTTTGCAAAGTGATGACTTTATATAACTCATTAGAAAACACAATACAATGGCCTATTCCTACCTTCTAAAGCAAAGTTATTTAAGTTTGCAAGCAGTCCAAAATGCAAGTTATTGACATGCAATGCCATGGTGAGACCTTGAGAGAAAAGGCTAGAAAGAACTCTCATTCCCACTTGTATAACATTACATAACTAGATTCGCTTCATGAGCGTGCTGCAAATTGTCATAAGCATGAGCAACAGTATAATTTATAAGGAACATTCATGATTTGTTACAAATTAGAACACTTGTGGAGTTCAATTCAGAGAGGAGAAACTGGCTGAACACGAGACTGAAACCTTCAGTTTAAAAGCAAACATCACCTCATTGATGCCTCATCAAAAACAGTATCAAACTTTCTGATGAGTTTTCTTTCACTGGCAAGAAAATGATGCAGCAAAAGTCTGCAGGGTCTTTATACATTAAATAAAGCACAAGGACAATCCAAGTCAGTAGTCTGGCCAGCTGGAGGTGTTGGAGAAATTGACCATTTCAAATGCTGTTGAGGAGGACGAGGAGGAATAGCCTACCATAACAGTCACATAGGAAGGCACGTGTGACTTTGGTGAAGGCTATTTGATCACATAGAAAGAATAGAAATCTTATTGAAAAGGTTGAATGGATGGCCTTAAATTTTGGAAGTTAAGGTGAAGGGGGCTGGGGAAAAGAGTTTAAGGGTATGACTAGTAGCAAAGAAAAGCAGCTATGGAGAACATGCCCCTGTCTACATCATGAGGACGAAGTACCAGGAAAGGTCAAGAGTTTCACGTTTTTAGGTGTCCAGATCACCAACAATCCGTCCTGGTCCCTCCATGCTAACACCATAATTAAGAAAGCCCACCATAAAATTAAGAAAGTCTCTACTTTCTCAGAAGACACAGGCAATTTGTCATGTCAGCTATGATTCTCATCAACTTTTATAGATGCACCATAGAAAGCATTCTTTCTGATTGTATCACAACCAGCTTGGTATGGCTTCTGCTCTGCCCAAAACGACAAGAAACTACAAATGGTCATGAATGTAGCCCAATCCATCACACAAACCAGCCCCCTATCCATTGACTCTGTCTATACTTGCTGCTGCCTCAGCAAAGCAGCCAGAACAATTAAGGACCCCACGCATCCCAGATGGGAAAAAGATACAAAAGTCTGAGGTCACGTACCAACCAACTCGAGAACAGCTTCTTCCCTGGCTTCAGGCTTATGAAAGGACTTTCCTTGCAGTAAGTTAATCTTTACACCTTAGCTATGACTATAACACTCTCTCATTTCATATGAACAGTAAACTTTGTCTCTATAGCAGGCAAGAAACAATACTTTTCACTGCATGTTAATAGATGTGACAGTAATAAATCACATCAAAATGGTAATTTCATTTTCAGGGTCATCCTAGAATATTGTGCAGTTTTGAAAGAGATGATAGCAATACCAATTTCATGTTATTAAAAAAACACCTATTACAAATTGAGCTATATTGAATTTTAAGATGAAAAATCTGAAGCTTGTTACATATTTTTATCCTCTAGTTATTAACATTAAGAGGAGAGAGTGGCATAGTGGTAATGTTACAAGGCTACTCATGCAGAGATCCAAGTTAATGCTTTGGGAATACAGGTTCAAATCCCACCAGGGCAATTCGTGAATTCAAATAATCAATAATTTAAATTAATTAATCTGAAAGTGAAAGCTAGTCTCAATGAAGGTGGCCATGAAACTTTATCCGATTTTCATAAAAATCCATCTTGTTCACTAACATCCTTTAGGGAAGGAAATTTGCCACCCGTACCCAGTCTGGTCTACATGTGACTCCAACAACGTGGTTGACTCTTAATTGAAATGGCCAAGCAAGCCAGGCTTTCTCAAGAACCATTAGGGATGGGTAATCAATATTGACTTTGCCAGTCACACCCATGAAAGAACAAAGTAAATAATAAAAGATTAAAGTTTCCAAACCTGGCTGGGAATTTAGGAATCCTTTTTGCTTTCTTTTCTCCTTCTGTGATGGAAGGTAAAAGTATATGAATTAGTAGGCAGCTAAATTAAGCTCAAGCACAGCTCCTCCTAACCACCCCCCCACCACCACCACCACCATCCTCCACAATCCTTCTTTGTTCTGCTTGAGAGGCTGATAATTTTGAATACCCAATTATTTGATATCCAATATCTGACAATAAGTTATCAATGCAAATTTCTGAAATAAAACAAGAAATGCTGGATAAATTCAAAACAAATTAAAGTTTTGAGTCTAAATGACTTCTACAGAACTGAAGATGAATAATTCTGTATGTGAACAATCCCTCTTCCATTCTGTAGTCTAAATGTTAACTCGCTTTCTCCCCCACAGTTGCTGCCAGACTAATTTATCTTCTGCTTTTATTTCAGATTTTCAGCATCTATAGTATTTTGCTTTTATTATTATAATGCAAATTTCTAGTTTAGTTACTCAGCATTTATTCACTCTCTTACCACGTTTACTTTGGTGTACTCATTTCCGACATTGGGTGCTGAAAATGCGGAAAATTCAGCATTAGCTACACCTGCAGCAAATCAAAACAAACACATCATAGAATCCCTACAGTGTAGGAAGCCACCTGGCCCATCGAGTCAGCATCAAATATCTGACAGAGCATCCTACCCAGGCCCATCACCTGCCCTTTCCCTGTAACCCCATACATTTATTCTGTTAATCCCCCTAATCTTCATATTTTTGGACACTAAGGGATAATTTAATATGACTAATCCACCTAACCTACACATCTTTGGACTGTGGGAGAAAACCAGAGCTTCCAAAGAAAACCCATATTGATACAAGAAGAACATGCAAATTCCATACAAGACAGTCCCCCAAGCTAGAATTGAACCTTGGACTCTGGTGTTGGGAGACAACAATTCTAAGCACTATGCTTCAGGTAAACATTAGATATAAAAGAAATTCTGGAAAATAGCATTATAATTGAAAGTGGGTCTTGAATATAAATTTTCAAGGCAGGTGAATTACTACCTAAAACAAAAAAGAAAATATTTCACTGAATTTTATTGCATTTTTGGAATGATATTACAACACCATGTAAAACAACCAATTAGAACTATGCCCCTAATTATCAACAGCTAAATTCAACCACAATAACTAAGCAATACCTTTATGACGAGGACATTCCTTTTTGATGTGACCTTCCTTCCCACAGATAAAGCAACATTTATCTTTGTCCTCCTGCTTCCTCCTTTGCTCTGGATATTGCCTGGAAGTTCTGTCCCTGAGAAGTTCGTTTGTTGCTCGGTCTTCTTTAGATTTCCGTGGTGGTCGAATCTCTGCGTATATGTCTCCTTCTTTCACTGGAATATCTTTTCTGCTTTGTCCATGCAGCTTTAGCACTTCCTTGCTTGGGGATTCTTTGTCTTCAGGTTTCTTTTTTGCTTTGATTTCAAAGGGTCTTTGAAATTTATCCTGGAATCCAGATTTGGATCTAACATCATCAAGATTTTGTCGTCTTGTCTTGCTGCTAAGAAATATTTCAAAAAGAGTTTTTAGGAAACAATAACTATGACTGCTGAATTGAATGCATTCAGGAGTGGCTTTGCTCAACACAAATGCACAACACTCTTGAAGGAAAACAACTATTCGTAGCATGAATGCAGTTTTATTTTTTCCTTTTATATATCAATAATTTATGGTGTTTGGAGGTTTGTGGGAAAGGACAAAAGTATGGAGTTTGTAACAAGAGCCAAATAAAATACCATCAGGTTTCCTTTTGCTTGTATCCAATTCAGGTTACCACAATGTAAGAGGATGCCAAGTCATTGAGATTATTTAACCAGAATGATACAAGGGAGAGAAACTTTAGTTTTATGGAGAGACTAGGGAAGCTGGGAATGTTCTCTTCGGAGCAGAGATGGTTATGGGGAGTCAAAAGATACTTCTAAATTCTGAAGGATTTTTAACAGAACTAATTAAGAAACTGTTCCTACTAGCAGATAGTCAGCAATCAGAGGACCTAGATATAAGACAGTTGGCAAAAGGTTTTGTTTTTCATGCTTCAAAAAAGACTTCCTTTGATATTTTTTGAAGCTGAAGAATTCTAGCTAAGACAAAGCTCTTCCCTCTGACATTGGCTTTATTGTTGCTCTCTTTACCTGTTTCTGGGCTTTTGTAGTAACCAAGATTTTACAGAGCACTTCAGGTTTCACCCTAAATAAGGTACAGACCAAAGGTCATTGACCTGTAACATTGGCTGGAAACTCTCTGGCTGTTCATGCCCCACCACCACTGCAAATGAGAATGGAAAATTTAGCACTTCACCAAATCTCTATTCACTGCAGCGAGACTGGCAAATCTTAGTTGTGGACGAGATAAGAGAATCCGGTTGGTTAATTCTCTATCTCTTTCACAGATGCTGCCTGACCTGCTGAGCATTTGCAGCATCTTTTGTTTATTTCAGATTTCCAGCATCTGCAGTATTTTGCTTTTGTAACCATGGTACCCATCCAGCTTCAATTACTTCTATGTAACACTACGTTATTACTACGTATTTAATATGTTCAATTGATTTAGTAATATATCACAGCACTTTATGATTAACAAATCAACAGATATCATTAGGACTCTCAATTTTTCCTTTGATAAGCTCTATTTCACTTCTAGAGTTCATATACTGCACTTGGAGTATTGTGTGCAGTTCTGGTCCCCACATTATAAGAAAGATGTGGAGGCATTGGAGAGGATACAGAGGAGGTTTACCAGGATGTTGCCTGGTATGGAGGGCAGGTCTTATGAAGAGAGGCTGAGGGATTTGAGGTGTTTTCGTTAGAAAGGAGGCGGCTAAGAGGAGACCTTATCGAAACATATAAGATGATTAGAGGTTTAGATAGGGTGGACAGTGATAGCCTTTTTCCTAGGATGGAGAAAGCTAGCACGAGGGGACACAGCTTTAAATTAAGGGGTGATAGTTATAGGACGGATATCAGAGGTAGGTTCTTTACCCAGAGGGGTTAGGGAGTGGAATGCCCTGCCTGCGGCAGTTGTAGATGCGCCAAGTTTGGTGGCGTTTAAGAGGTTAGTTGATAAGTTTATGGAAGAGAAGGGAATGGTTTAGTTTGGAGGGTCATTGCTTCTTTCATAATTGGTCGGCGCAACATCAAAGGCCGAAGGGCCTGTTCTGCGCTGTAATGTTCTATGTTCTATATTTCTACTTCTACTTTCAACATGTAGTAACTAGTGCCTGTATACATTGAACAGTGTGTGCTACAAATTGGACCAATTAACTCTCCTATGCAAATCCCTTTGCAACACCAAGTTAAAAGCAAAATATTGCAGAAACTGGAAATAAAAAGACTCTCTTCACAACACTCCTTTTACAGCTTGCTAATCTAACCACTTTGTAATGAGACATTTATACATGCAAGAAACAGGAGCATGGACCAATGGGACACCCCATTTAGTACCTCTTCCATCATGCACTACATCCCTTTCCTCCATGGAGAGGAATTATACATCATTTAGTTGGTTAATAAACCGTCTTTTATCCTTTACACCCACAGACAGTAATTCATATACTCATTCAGTAGTTCATCAAAACTTGTTTTCTAAAATACACTATCTCCCGATGTTGATGTGAAGACATCTTTGCACACGTGTTTGTCCATGTATGCAGTTTTCCCTGTCTGTTAAATGTATGATTTACTATGTCTAATCAAATTTGGCTTCAAATCAATTATTAGGGATTAATCAATTACAGCACCAGAAAATGTTTAAAATATGCCATTAAATAGCAAGATGTGGGTTTCTTACCAACTTGTATAAGTAACAGCTAATGACAGTAAATTGAAAAAAAATGAAATGAATATGCTGATTAGAGATTTATGATTAAGAGGAGATCGAATAAAGCAGTGAAAAGAAGGACAGAGGTGGATTTCAAGAGATTACAAACAGCTGATGGAACGGGAAGACAAGAAGCAGATAAAATTTAATGCAGAGAAATATGAAGTAATACATTTTGGTAGGGTGAACATGGAAAGGCAGTACTGAATACTGAATTTAAAATTATCATGATGTACAGATGCCGGTGTTGGACTGGGGTAAACTCAGTAAGAGGTCTGACGACACCAATTTTAAATCCAACTGATTTATTTGATAGTAAACCTGCCAGCTTTCAGCCTTTGTGCCTTCGTCAGGCGAATGAGGTGTTCTGGTCTGCAATAGCACACATATCAGCACAGATAAAATGGAAAACTAATATTTAAGAAAAGATTATGTTATGGGGAATAAAACGGGAAATATGACTAAATCCCAGCAAAAGCATGACAGGACAAATGAACCTACTGCCCCCTTATTTGCTGCAAAATCCTTTCATTTATAAGATGAACCATAAATTATAAAAATGGGCTAATAATTAGGGTTAGGGTTAAATTAGGGTTATTAGGATTCTGAACAATGCAGTACTTTTATAACCTATGGGCAATTAAATCATTTCCATAGCAGTGGAAGCAAGACATTTTCATGTTACTCACCTTCTCCGCATGGGGCAATCTTTCATAAAATGACCAATTTTCCCACAAATTCTACAGCATCTGTCATTTGGTGCTAACTGCCCCTCAGTCAGAATGTCTGGATCAAAGAAATACTCCTTCAATTAAAAAAACAGTAAGTTAAACACAATAACAATCATTGCATCTGCACAACTGGCAGTATTTTTGATAATGCTTTCTTGTCCAAGCCAAGATTAATTTTCTTATAATTTTACTGAACATTTCAAAGTTATCTTTTTATCTGACATTACTAATGTACAGACTCTTCTATACTAAAAATATTTCCCATCAACAATGCAAGACTTGAATATTACATCTAGGAAAACAACTAACAATTCTCTTGCAATTTTCAAGAGGATATATTTAAAAAAAACTTTTACCCAAAAGATTTTTTTAATGCATGCATTTTAAGGTGTCAATTATTTAATAAAAATGACTCTGATCAATGGCATGAGTGCAGGAGAGTTGAACTTCTTTCTCAAACTTACAAATTTCCTGTTTTAGATCAATTAAACCAAAGGTATCATTTGATCATTTTAGGTTAGTAGCCTGACTGTATCAGAGCTGAGCAGGTGTTTTGCTGGGGATGGCTTTCGAAATTCATGATAGTGAAACAATCTGTACAAGCTTACAACAGAATCTGGCCAACATTAAACTTGGATGAGTATTGTCCATCTTGAATAAGAGATAGCTCACTTATCACCCATTTGATTTTCAATGACACCACCATTTTACAGTTTCTCAATAATATTTTGAAGGTCACTTAGGATTGTGATGTTTGGACTCTGATCAACACAACCAGTTTGTCTGTGTTCGATATAATTCTAACAATTGGAATTTTTTTCTTTGACACAAGAACCCCATCACCACAGAGTTATTTATGCCACTTATTTAAGGAAATAGTCCACCTTTTATCTTTTACAATTCTGTTATGGATAATTTATATTTAAAGAGAAATCTAAATGCCCTGTTTAATTAATAGAACTATGCCACAAGATTTAATGTTTTTAGACAAGCACAAACTGAGGTTCATTCGTTTTTCCTGGGATCAACTTAAAAGGTATTCCAGCTCTCTGGAATTCATCAATTTCTCTCCAATGTTCCAGCTGTTTGGCAAGGTACAAGATTTCGTGAGGATCCTTTTGTTAGCTTTTAGCTGACTGACTTCCATTTTCTTCACTGGTCTCATGACTCTGGATTTCTCAGCTCCAGCACATACCTTCCTGCATCTCCTGCGCAGTAGCTTAAATCATCAGAAAACATCCTAGTTTCCAATAGGCTACTGCTATTGTTTCAAACTACAACCAAATTGATTACTTTCAGAATTCTAACTGCAACAAGGTTTTAAAGAAAGGATTTATTGTAGATTTATTCCTTGATCTTCCAGCTAAATAAATCTTCCAGTTTTTTCCCTTTTTCTAATTCTGTGAAATACTGAACACAAACTGTGTCATGGATGATAGAATCTAGCATTTATCCTATTTCAGGTATACGTCTTGTCTTTTCTCTTGATTTCCAAGGAGCTGCAAGCTACATTAGACCCAAAGCTGAAATAGTCATATGGCCGCTTTTTCAAAGATTAATTGGTACTGCCTGCTGACTACAGCCTCATTGAACTCAAAAAGACAAACTCAAAACCAAGAGTCTCACTACTTTCAATCTATTTCCATGGCAATGTGATACATATGGCTTGTTGCCAGGTAGAAATACAAATTAACTATGTTTTAGTTCTAAAGTTTTCTTACTTCTGGGAATCCACATGAATTTATCCTTTAATGGAATAACTGCAGATATCTCCATGTTATCTAGCCTTGCCTGCAGCTCATGATCTCACTGTTTTAGTTGCTAACTTAACATGGTCCTAACCTTTTCAGTGTAATATACTCCAAGCTTCATTGGATTGCTTTTACAGCAGATCTGTTTTTATCATCTTCTTAACTTGCCATTTTCTACAGTTAAAACTTTAATTCCTAAAAGCTAATGGAGTTGAGGAGAAATATTTTCATCAGATGGATAGTTGGAGTCTGGAAAACACTGCCTACAAGGATAGTTGAGTCAAAAACTCATGTAACCTCTACAGCTATGGGTCAAGCATTGGAATATGGGATTAGTGCAGTCACTACTAGTGTAATCACTTGATGACTGTCAGAGACAAGATAAGCCAAATGGCCTCCTTCTGTGCTGTAAACATCAATGAGTTTATAAACTAAAAGTTATGTTCTAGAACATATGAACTTTACTTCAGGCACACATAATATATGTTCTTGAGCAATTAAATATAGTCTTAAATACAGCACTATGGCCTGAGGACAAACTTTAACCTCCCAAGAACATTTTTATGTCTTGTTGGTTTTTTTTTTATTAATACACCTACACCATGTTCTTTTATTCTCATCTGTATCCTTGAAATGCAAGAACCCCAAGCATTAAATTTTCACATAGGTCCCTCTTATGACTGTTGAGATTCTCTTCTGGCATTGCTAATGCTTCTGATCTCTAATTTTGTTTTAAATCTGCATTTAAAAATATACCACACAATCTTGATTTCTCTTCCCTTCTTCTTCCCTCAGAAATCAAAAATAGTTCATTTTTATGCCATTTGCTTTTATTGCTGTGCTCTCATTGTTTTTCTCCCCATCTCCTCTCCCAAAGAATTACCAGGAAGGAAATTGGTCATAGCTGTGTTCTTATGAAGTCAATCTCTCCTATACACACTATGCATGATTGACAAATAATTTAAATGTGCCAGGAATCTGAATTCTTTTACACTAGGTCCATATTTTGCTGTACTAATGGCATCATTACTCATCTGAAACTAACAAAAATCTCTGGAGTCCACAAATACGCAATTAAAAGTGATTCTATGCTTTTTCATATGGGGTGCTGTTGAAGTCCCAGTGGCCTACAATGAATTAGAAATCACTACATTGACAAGATTTTCCACTTTGATGCTAATAGTCTTGTAAAAACCCTCATTAAAAAGTTACGTAATATGAGATGTAACTGGATTTTTAAATGGGGTACAAATTCATAATTCTGTTAAAAACTTCTAGCCTTGAAAAATGAATTTTATATTTGTGAAATGTCTAATTTTTTAGAAAAATCCCAGGTATTTTTGATAATTATTTTTTGTTTGTTATTTCTATTTCCACCTTAATCTTAAATGTGCATATCAGAATCTTCATTGCTCTTTCTGTGAGAGGATTAAAATGTATCGAGATAAGTATTTTGAACTTCCTGGCTCGTTGTCTAAGAATACTTCAATGTGACTGCAAATGCTGCTTAAGAACATCACTGATACTCAACATGGAAAGCAGCCTTGATTTGGCAACAGAATCAAATTAACGCTGATGAAAATAAGATCCACACCACACATATTGCTAGATGTTTGTTCAAGGTATGTAGTGAGTTCCATCATTTCTAGAAAACTCTGGGCTTATGTCGACAGTCACAACTTCACCTTTGTCATCTTATTAGTCTTGTACTGACCAGCTTGTAGCACTGGGAATAATCCTGAGATTATTACCCTTGAAGTCCTACTCTTTAATTGGTCTCCATTTACAGGATCTTAATTCTGTGGTTATTTGCTTTCCCTCACTAAAATGTTTGCAACTGCACCATAATATTCTGTAACCTGATATCTGGGATAAAACACACCATTTGGAACTCTCACCTGTGATAAAAAAAATGCCAGTTTATTTCAAAAACAATGGCATCCCCATTATTTTCGGGTTTGCAAGTTAATTCCTAATTTCTTTGGCAACCACGTACTACACAGTACTGTGGTTTGCTCTTGATTGCCTTCCTCTGGTCATGATCACAAGTATTTTATTTTTTACATCTGTTTGTCAGTTCAACATGCTCAGGGGAATCCTCAAGTTGTCTCTCATCTCCTCTTTCAATCTGATCACCATTTATGTCATGACTACGTCCAGGGACCTTTCAGCCTCCAGTAAGTGTTGAGGCAATGACAACTGTTTTTCAACCTCAGAAACCTTAAGCTTCAGTGAAAGTAGTAAGAGGAAGTTCTGGCATGCACGGTCATCATGTATAGTCAAAGCCTCCCACATCATGCAGATACTGCTTTGGTTGTTCCTTCATGTTAAACTAAACTGACTTCTCTGAAAATTTATAAGAATTTAACACAATGATTTAAAAAGATTTCTGTACGTCAAGACTAAATTCTTGCTCAGGCTAAACTCTACAAACTCTTGGCCTTTTACACTTCACTGACTTTTCACTGCTCAATTGTGAAAGGATGGTGACATACAGATGACACTAATTAAAAGTTAATAGGTGAAATTTTCTTGTCCCACCTGCCATGGGAAACGTAGCAGGCAGGCGGGAAATCCATGCAAATATTCATTGACCTTGAGTGGGATTTTCCAGTTTTGGGGCCAGTGCACTGGATAATCCCATCCAATATGTTAAAAAAAGTGGGGAGGCAGAGTTTGCTTTAAATGTCTCAACAATATGTGTAGTGGGTTGCCAAGGAAGGCCCATGAACTAGATGTTAGAGACATAAAGTTATATTTATGCAGAAATAAGGATACACTTACATATTTTATAAACTAAGTTGATCATTAGAAAAGGACAGGTATGCTGAGCTTTAATGATCAAAGATTCTCAATTCCTAATGATATCAATGACATTTTTTACAATTGAATTAATGCAGAGTATTTCATTTTTAAAGATTACCTCCTAGAAATGAGATTAGGGTACAGACAGCCTTATTTAAAGTAAATATATCACTCCTATAATTATGATTTTCTCCCTTTTCTAAAATAAAATGAAAACCAATTGTGCTATTTGCATATATAAGCATTAATTTTTTCTTGCCTATGCCAGATGAAGATGTTGCAGCCAAGTAAATTACTGTAATGTAACAAGCAGAACTGATGTTGAGAATGTCAAGTAGATATGTGAATTTCCAGACAAAATACAAAACATACCATCATTGTGGGATATTGCATTGGGATGAATTTAATTGGAGTTCCAAAAACTTTTCTCCCATTGATGAAAGCTTTCATGATAAAATTTGTCACTGGAAAAACAAAGAGCAATCATCTATATATTAGGCCAACATACCTAATGCTGAAAACCTATTAAATAGAAGACAAAATGCAACTTACTCTTTCGGGACAATCCGGCTCCAAGGTTATGATTGAGGTCAAATGGATCTATTTCAAACAAAATCTTTCAATTACATCTTGAGAAAACTATTTTTTGTTTGTACATAAAACAATCGAGATTTAAATTTTTAATGTGCGCCTGGCAATGTCAAAAAATAGTCAAAGAAGAAACTGTACACAGTCATCATGTCACCACCATGGGATCAAGTAAAAGCCCTGCAGTTGTGTTGTACTTCACACAGTACAACACAACTGGACTTTTACCATTGGAAAAAATCCAGATCCCTTTAAAGGTCTGCAGTTAGTCAATACTCACTGCACATTCCAGCAATCTATTTCAGAGATCAATGGATTTCTGCAAAAGTACTTTCCAATATCTAGCCTAATGTTTTATTAGTCCTAGTCTTCCCCTCACTACTTAGTTCAAATGACCTAAGCTATTGGGTATATCCTGAAAATTACAATCATATTTCCCTGAAGTTGAAATTTATGCAACTAAGTAAACTCCAATTTCCCCAAGCCTAGTGTCAATATGGAGCCCTTCCCTAGACTTTCTCTTGGGTCTTAACACCCACCACTACCCAAGAGCAAAATTGCACAGTATTCAAGAAGTAACCATATATAGCAAGTACTATATTCTGTCTTTGTATTTCAATGCCTTTGATAAACATCCTAACATTAGATTCATTCTCTCCACAACTGTGCAACACCACCGAACATCAGTCAAAAACTTCTATTTAAAGAATATAGGGTACTGCATCGTAGGTTGTTGCATAAAGTTAAATCTCACGGGATCCAGGGCGAGGTCTCTAATTGGATACACAACTGTTTTCTTGAGAGGAGCCAAAGGATGATTGTAGAGAGTTGTTTTTCAAACTGGAGGCCTGTGACCAGTGGTGTGCCTCAGGGATCAATGCTGGGCCCACTGTTATTTGTCATTTGTATTAATGACTAGGATGAGAATATAGGGGCATGGTTGTTAAGTTTGCAGATGACACCAAGTCTGGTGGCACGGTGGACAGTAAGGAAAGCTATCTCCAATTGCAATGGGATCTTGATCAATTGGGCCAGTGGGCTGACAAATGGCAAATGGCACTTAATTTAGACAAATGCGAGGTAAATTTGGTAGATTGAACCAGGGCAGGACTTACTCAGTTAGTGGTAGGACATTGGGGAAAGTTACAGAACAAAGAGATCTAGGGTTTACATGTTCAAAGCTCCTTGAAAGTAGAGTCACAGGTGAACAGAGCAGTGAAGAAAGTATTCAGCATGCTTGGTTTCTTTGGTCAGAACACTGAATACAGAAGTTGGGATGTCTTGTTGAAGTTGTACAAGACATTGGTAAGGCCATATTGGAATACTGTATGCAATTCTGGTCACCCTATAATAGAAAGGATATTATTAAACTAGAAAGAGTGCAGAAAAGATTTACTAGGATGCTACCGGGACTTGACGGATTGAGTTATAAGCAGAGGCTGAATAGTCTGGGACTATTTTCTCTAGAGCGTAGGAGGCTGAGGGTGACCTTGTAGAGGTATATAAAATAACGAGGGACATTGGTTCCATTGGTCAGCGCAACATCGAGGGCCGAAGGGTCTGTACTGCGCTGTAATGTTCTATGATCTACATTGAGAAGGTAGATCGTCAATATCTTTTTCCAAAGATAGAAGAGTCTAAAACTAAACTAGAGCACGTAGGTTTAAGGTGAGGGAGAGAGATACAAAAGTGTCCAGGGGTGCAATTTTTTCACACAGAGGGTGATGAGTGTCTGAAACAAACTGCCAGAGATAGTAGCAGAAGCGGGTACAATTCTATCTTTCGAAAAGTATTTAGACAGTTATGTGGTTATGATGGGTACAGGGGGATGTCAGCCAAATGCGGGCAATTAGGATTAGTTTAGGGGTTTAAAAAAAAGGGCAGCATGGACAAGTTGGACCGAAGGACCTGATTCCATGCTGTAAATTTCTCTGACTCTAATAAGGGCAGACAGTCAAAAATAGTCACCTCTGAGGCAAAAGCAGTACACATGGAAAGGCACAAGACACTTAAAGATCATAGTTCTTGAAACAATGCAAGTCTCTCCCCTGGCTCCATGACCTTCAAAGTTTAACCCTATGTTAAAATTAGTTGCAGCAGTAGCTGGCCTAATTGACTCTAACCTCATTGTCATTGTTGTTCAGGCATACCACAGCATAGATGCTCAGTAATATTTCCAAATCACTGTTCAAAAGAAATCAAGTCTAATAACTTATTTTTCTATATATTTGCTTAAATGCTGCATGAGGAAAAACAATAATTCTACAACTATTTGGATTGCTCCCTCAACAATTTGCTGTCCTTGATCTGAAAAACTGGGTAATTAAAATCCCCATTACACACACTCACTACTGAATTCTGTAGCCCTGAGGGTAAGGGCACTTAGTATAGCCCTCTTTGCTCACTGTAAACTGTTTAAAAAAATATTTTTTAAAAATTGGATGTAAGCAACACCGAACCATTTTTGCAATATTTACCTTCTATAACAATATATTTAGAAGTCCATTGCTTTTTGAAGGTTGTGAGCAAAGCCTTTCTCCTAATGCTGATAACATGTTCTTTAAAATCAAACTCCTCTGTGTAGAACCTGAGAAGCCCCAGCCATAACTCTCCAACAGACTCCTTATTTTTTCCATAGTCTGGCCATTTGCTTTTCTGCAATAATACATTTTCAAAGGTCTGCATTAGTTTTCAGACAAATAATTGTTTATTTGAGGATGAACTCACCAAAAAAAAGTTATTCTGGAATAAATAATGTAGTATATATGGACTTTAGTAAGGCTTTTGATAAGGTGGCCCATGGAAGACTTCTACAGAAAATGCAGATGTGTGGAATAGAGGGTGATTTAGCTAATTGGATTAGAAATTGGCTGGCAGATAGAAGACAGAGGGTGGTGGTTGATGGGAGATATTCATCGTGGAGTTCGGTGACGAGTGGTGTGCCTCAGGGGTCTGTTTTGGGGCCCCTGCTGTTTGTAATTTTTATAAATGATCTGGATGAGGGTATTGAGGGATGGATCAGTAAATTTGCAGATGATACTAAAGTTGGTGGTGTGGTAGATAGTGAAGAGGGGTGTTTTAGTTTACAGAGTGACTTGGACAAGTTGCAGAGCTGGGCCGAGAGGTGGCAAATGGAGTTTAATGTGGAAAAGTGTGAGGTAATGCACTTTGGCAGGAACAATAAATGTGTAGAGTATAGGGCTAATGGTAGGGCTCTTAATAGTGTTGAGGAACAGAAGGATCTTGGTGTATGTGTCAATAGATCCCTGAAAGTAGGCAGTCAAGTGGATAAAGTTGTTAAGAAGGCATATGGAGTCTTAGCTTTTATTGGTAGGGGGATTGAATTTAGGAGCCGCAGCATCATGTTGCAACTGTACAAAACTCTAGTGCGGCCGCACTTGGAGTATTGTGTGCAGTTCTGGTCCCCACATTATAAGAAAGATGTGGAGGCATTGGAGAGGGTACAGAGGAGGTTTACCAGGATGTTGCCTGGTATGGAGGGCAGGTCCTATGAAGAGAGGTTGAAGGATTTGAGGTTGTTTTCGTTAGAAAGGAGGCGGCTAAGAGGGGATCTTATTGAAACATATAAGATGATTAGAGGTTTAGATAGGGTGGACAGTGATAGCCTTTTTCCTAGGATGGAGAAAGCTAGCACGAGGGGACACAGCTTTAAATTAAGGGGTATGAGTTATAGGACGGATATCAGAGGTAGGTTCTTTACTCAAAGAGTGATTAGGGAGTGGAATGCCCTGCCTGCAGCTGTTGTAGATGCGCCAAGTTTGGTGGCGTTTAAGAGGTTAGTTGATAAGTATATGGATGAGAAGGGAATGGTTTAGTTAGGAGGGGCATTGCTTTTTATTTTGGTCGGCACAACATCGAAGGCCGAAGGGCCTGTTCTGTGCTGTATTGTTCTATGTTCTATGTTCTATTAAAACTGACTTAAGTGAAGAAACTAAAGATCCTTGGCTTAAAAATAATCTCGCAGTTTAAGCTAACTTACCAATTCATCCAATTTATCAAAATAATAGACATTCCAACCATCAATGAATAATTCTGGCTTTTTTGCTGCATCATATATCTGAAAATCATTGAAAGTTAAATTGTGATAATTCTGCAAAACAAATTTAATTCTTATGCAAACCAAGAATTAATTATTAACTGAGTGTTTAGCCTTTATGAACAGCAAAATTGATAAATTTATTTAATTTATAATACAAAATTGTATATATCTGTATTTTCAACACACAGCACTTATCCCTGTGCTTATTTATAAATCAGTAGCGTCCTAATTTTTAAAAAATGAAATATTAGTGATATTTTGCTTTAAGCATGCAAAATAGTGTCCTACACAAGAGTTTAAAGTGGATAAGCAAGTTTATCAAGATGAGGATCTTGGTCAGTTCTTGCATACCTCTTGAAGGACAGGGATTACAGGTGGTTTCCTTTGTTGTAGGAAGTAAAGTGCCATTAGAGTATATGCATATGATGAAAGGCTGCCTCTGGACGCATCACCAATATCGCACACCTGTTCAAAAGAAATCACATTTCTAGTATTTGACGTGTATGGTTTGCTGACTCCAGAAAAAGACTTCAAGACAGTTTAGTCCAGTATGACAAGATCTCAGAGCTTGTTCCAAAGTTCAAATTCGCATGTTTTAAATCAATGTTGTATCCAAACAGATCCATGGAACATGATTAACAGATTAATTAAGCCTGCAAAGCCCAAATATAATGGCAAATCATAAACAATCTCAAAGTTTAATCTCTAAAAACATTCTTGTAAAATTTTAACCAATTCTGATCTACAAAAATACTGTTACCTTGGCAAAAACTTTCATAGTATATCCTAAGTATTGCACTCTGGGGTCAATTGCTGCGTAAGAGGCCAACAATCCAGTGTTGTGCAAGGCCTGCAGAAAGATCATAGATAATGACATAGATAATTGTTCAATCAATTAAAAATGTACTCTCATAGAACAATTCTGCAAAGCTGGTTGTAGTTTTTAATAAAAACAAATATAATGGTCTCATTAGTCAAAATCAGAAATTTGGGAATCATTTTCATTGCCTTTGATTGGCAACAAAGATCAAATACACAAAAGCAATTGGCCATTAATCAAACATTTATTTTTTTTAAAAGGTCTATTTTAAACAATATTTTATTAACATTGCATCTAATTAAAGTGTTGTGTTTCTTACCAGAGTGTTATACAAACTAATGTCTCCCTCAAGGCCACTTCTTACGTGGAAAAATTTAACAATTGGAACTTTTGCTGTGGTAATAGGCAGAATGCTCTTTAAGCCTAGGATTGTATTTTAAAATCAAAAATTATAATTAAAACATACAAACAGCACTGTCTGAAATTATTATTAATTAAATGCAAAGAGAGTTACAAATACTCAAAATCTGAAAGAAAATCAAACAGCAACATGGAAATATACAGCAGGTCAGTCAGTATGTGGAGATAACAGACAAGTCAATTTTTCCTGGACAGGCCCTTCACTCACTTGTTTGGCAAAAGAGTGAACTGTTGGTAGGGGTTAGGTTGGGCATAAGGGTTGCATGGAAAAAGAATAGATTGGGTTGGATTTTTAGCTCCAAATAAACTTGCAGGTTAAAACTTTAGTGGGTAAAACGGGTCCTTGCTAGGCAAACAGACAGAAATTTATTGTTGTTCTACTCTGGAGTGTAGCCGGCTAAAGACATGCAGTTTTACATGTAGTAGCTCTGATTATGTCTGTGCTCTCTGGATTGAGATGTGGCCCTTTTTGAAAGATGTATGTTTTTTGAAGGGGTAACCAAGAAGGTAGTTGAGGGCAGTGCAGTTGATATTGTCTACATAGACTTTAGCAAGGCTTTTGACATGGTAGGTTGTTGCATGAAGTTAAATCTCATAGGATCTAGGGTGAGGTATCTAAATGGATACAAAATTGATTTCTCAACAGAAGCCAGAGGGTGGTTGTAGAGAGTTGTTCTTAAAACTAGATGACTGTGATCAGTGGTGTGCCTCAGGAATCAGTGCTGGGCCCATTGTTATTTGTCATTTATATTAATTATTTGGATGAGAATATAGGGAGCATGGTTAGTAAGTTTGAAGATGACACCAAGATTGGTGACATTGTGGACAGTGAAGAAAGTTATCTCCAATTGCAACAGGATCTTAATTAATTGGGCCTGTGGCTGACGAACGGCAGATGGAGTTTAATTTAGACAAATGTGAGGTGATGCATTTTGGTAAATTGAGCCAGGCAGGTCTTCCTCAGTTAATGGTGGGGCGTTGGGGAGAGTTACAGAACAAAGAGATCTAAGGATACATGTTCATAGCTCCTTGAAAGTGGAATCACAGGTGGACAGTGGTGAAGAAGACATTCAGCATGCTTGGTTTCATCAGTCAGAACAGTGAATATAGGAGTTGGGATGTCGTGTTGAAGTTGTACAAGACACTGGTAACGCCACACTTGGAATATTGTGTGCAATTCTGGTCACCCTATTACAGAAAGGATATTATTAAACTGAAAGCGTGCAGAAGAAAATTACTGAGATGCTACTGGGACTTGATGGATTGAGCTATAAATTGAGGCTGAATAGATTGGGACTTTTTTCTCTGGAGTGTAGGAGGCTGAGGGGTGACGTTATAGAGGTATATAAAATAATGAGGGACATAGACAAGGTAGATAAGTCAATATCTTCCCAAAAGTAGGGGAGTAAAACTAGATCTCAGTCCACTAATAGCCTATTTTTGGCCACAAAACTTCTCTCTCAGCTGTTTCTGATCTTTTCTTCCTCTAGTCATGCTTGCAATCACCTCTCCACTTTTTCTTGCATCATATTCCATTTTATTCCTCTCTGATGTGGTGCAACTTCCCAGCTTGTTGGCCAATATTTTATCCCCCACGAGGAGCAGGCTGGCAGACAATTGTTGGATGGGGTTGTAGCTGTGTTTCTAAAGATGCCAATGGTGCAGGGTGCATTGCTGGTTGCTTATTCATATGCATTGGTATTTTACAAATGGCTAAGTTGGTGACAGGCATCCTGCACACATTTGGGTCAATTGAGTCCTTTAAAAAGATCAATACATGGTTGTCTCCTACTGTCACTGGAATTTTATCACTGGTGAGGATGCACGTGCAACGTGGTGAAGCCACAAGTTAAGCCCTGACAACCTGACTACAGACTTGGGATATTCTTCTGTCCAGGCACTCCTTTAACAACATTGGGAATTGCCACTAGAGGTGGTGCTTCAAGGACTGTTGGAGCTATGGCTATTTGATTAGTTAAACTGCCCAACAGCCATAAACTCCTGTCATGGTTTCCTGGGCTGGTGGAGGTTGACTCATCCCTAGCTTTTCAGCTGGTGGATACTGTCTTGATGTAAAGTTCAGCTGTTCCCCCAAACTCAAGATCCTTTTGAACAAGTCCAGTGCCTTCCTGTTGGTATTCTCCTGAAATATGTTGACTGTCCAACAAAATAGAGGGCATAGGTAAAAGGTGTGAGGGAAGAGATGCAAAAGTGTCCAAGAGGGGCAATTTTTTCACACAGAGTGTCTGGAACAAGCTACCAGAGATAGTAGTAGAGGAGGGTACAATTTTATCTTTTAAAAGCATTTAGATAGTTACATGGGTATGCTGGGTACAGAGGGAATATGGTCAAATGTAGGCAATTGGGATTAGCTTAAGAGTTTTAAAAAAAAGGATGGTGTGGACAAGTTGGCCCAAAGGGCCTGTTTCCATGCTGTAAACCTTTATGACTCTATCCTTTGTACTGGACAAAAATAAATCATATGGATCAATATAGATTTTGTTTTGGAGATTCTTAAATAGATGAGTTTAAATGCATCAAGCCAACCAGTTGATCAAAAGTAATTTTCTCTCTTACAAAATGTTTTTTTTTATACAACATGTATTGAATTTGTTGCTATGATGTTTAGGAGAATACAAACAGGAAGGCACTGGACTTGTTCAAAAGGATCTTGAGTTTGGGGAAACAGCTGAACTTTACATCAAGATAATATCCACCAGCTGAAGCTAGGGATGAATCGATCTCCACCAACCCAGGAAACCATGACAGGATTTTATGGCTGTTGGGCAGTTTAACCAATCAAATATCCATAGCTCTACAGTCCTTGCAGCACCACCTCTAGTGGCAATTCCCAATGCTGTTAAAGGATATGTTCTTGGACACAGGGTGCCTGAACAGAAGGATATCCCAAGCCTGTAGTCAGGCTTCATCATGTTGCATGTGCATCCTCACCACTGATAAAATTCCAGTGAAGTAGGAGACAACCATTTATTGATCTTTTAAAGGATTCAATTGACCCAAATGCGTGCAGGATGCTTGTCACCAACTTAGCCGCTAGTAAAATACCAATGCACATAAATAAGCCACCAGCAATGCACCCTGCACCATTCACATCTTTAGAAACCCAGCTACACCCCTACCCAGCAATTGTCTGCCAGCCTGCTTCTTGTGGGGCAAAATTTTGGCCAACAAGCTGGGAAATAGCACCTCATCAGAGAGGAATAAAATGGAATATGATGCAAGAAAAAGAGGAGGGGTGATTGTAAGCATGACTGGAGGAAGAAAAGATAAAAAAAAATAGCTGAGGGAGAAGTTCTGTGGCCAAAAATAGGCGATTGGTGGGCTGAGATCCTGAATAATATCTAATAGTCATAAATAGAAATTAATATGAATACAGAGTGAAACCTAAAAGTAAATTGACCAGTGACAAGCGAGTTGGCCAAGCTAAATTCTTAAGACAAGTAACATCTTCTGGATCTATCTTGATTGAAAAGCCCGAGGACAGTAAAAGTTTGTGGGAAAGCATTGGGATGAAAGTTCAGCTTGGAGCCAGTGCAAGATCATGTTTGTTGGAAGGTCATTATTAGAATAAGGAAAGAGCCATTACAGAATTGTGATAGAACAGAGCAATACCCAGACATCAAATGAGGGGACTTGAGTCCAGAAGAGAACACAAGAAAACAGTTTGATCTGAAAGTTTATTCCAAATGAATCTGATCAGGGAGTCCAGAAAAGTGAAACCTCAGAATCTAGCAGCAGATTAAAGCTGAGAACTCAATGAATGACAAAGCACAGCTGTTCAGCCTGGGGAGTAATATGATAGCTGTGGGGAAAGAAATGGCGTTCAGCCAAAAAAATCCTATAGATGAACTGATATTCCATAAATTGCTGACAGGCATTGGTCCCAGTAGGTGACAGTATTAGTTAGGAGGCGAGCAAAATGTCAGGAATTGGAGTTGGTAGCTGAGGTAGTGAGAAAAACAGATAGGTCAGTACCTTCAGATGTGTGAAGTTCTAGAAAGGGACTAAAAAGAATAAGGGGAATATTTGAAGGACATGAATCAATAACTTTGATTCATGTACAAATGCAAGGGAAACAGCAACAGCCACAGTGAGTAAAGCCACTAAAGATGTAATTCCAATTTGGGAGTCAGTGGAGCAACATGGGCTATGTGAGACAAGAGTATCTGTCCTTTGTATCAAGGCAGTATTGACTGAATGTGGTATTAAGGAGCCCTAGCAAAATTGAAGATAATGGGAATTGGAGGAACACTCTCCAATGGTTGAAGTCACATGCAGTACAGAAGGAAGGTAGTTGTGACCTTTGAAAGCCACTCAGCTTTAGGACATCATTAAAAGTGTTACTCAGGGCTTAGGTCTAACCAATGACCTTCGTCCATCATAAGATCAGTAGTGGGGATGCTCACTGATGATTATACAACATTTAATTCCATTCACAATTTCTTAGGTAATGAAACATGTTGTGAAGCAAGACCGGAACAACATGCAAGCATGGGCTAATAAGTGGCAAAAATCATTTGTGCTACAGAAATGGCAGGCACTGACCATCTCCCAACAATCTAGCCACCTCCCCATGACATTCACTTGTAATAGCATTAACACCCTATGGGCAACCATTGACCAGAAACTTCAAGAGCAAATCAGAAGCTGTGAATTCTGTGATGAAAAATTCATTTCCTAATTCCCCAAAGTCTGCCCAAAAGCTACAAGGCTCAAATCAATGTCCACACTTGCCAGATGAATGCAGCTGCAGCAAGACTCAAAAAATTTGACACCATCCAGGAAGAAACATTTTGCTGGATTGGCAGCCTACAATAGCAGTGTGTACCATCTCTAAGATGTACTGCAACAACTCAAAAAGGCTCTTTTGATAGCACCTTCTAAACCTGTAACCTCTACCACGAAGAAAGACGAGGGCAGCAGGAGGACGTGAACACCAACACCTACAAAATCTCCTCAAAGACATACATCTTGACATGGAAATATAACAATGTTCCTTGAATACAACTGAGTCTAAATCCTGGAAGTCCCTCCCTATCATGACTATGGATATAACTATAAAGTGGGGACAGCAGCTGTTCAAGAAGATGAATCACCATCACCATCTCAAGGGCAATTATGATTATGGGGGCTTTCTTCTTGTTGCGGCCTTGTGCATTCCAAGTAGTTTTGGAAGGTCAAGCCCACACAGTTTGAGGCTTTCTTCGACTCCTGAATACTACAGGTAAATTGTATTAATGAAAAAAAGTTTATTAATTACTTTTTATTTAACTGGAGATTAGCCTAACGTTACTCTATTTACTCTTTCCAAAGTGATTGGGGTTAACACATTTTTGAGGTCAGAATGAAGGTTGCTTTGCTTTCCGGATGGCTATGCTATATTTGAATTTGAGTGCTTGGTCCTGTTAGGAAAACAAAGGTAATTTTATGGGATTTATATTTGTATTGATAAACATTAGAACTAAAGTATAGCCATAAGTGTGTTTAAGTTAACATTTCTATGAAAGGAAGGATAAAGCCTATAATGAGTCATGCTGGGCAAAGATGTTTGGCTTTGTGAAGTTTGGTTCCAACTGTGTTCCTGTTGTTTAGAGGGGGGTTACGGCGTGACGAAGCAGCAATGGTAGCTTAGGAACTGGGGCCTTTTAAAGTAGGAAGGTTCTTAAAGTTTTAGTTTTCACCTAAATGTGTACACAGTTAGAGACTGGACACAGTGGAGGGAACTTCTCTCAACTCTGCCAAGGGAGCCGAAAAGAGGCAGACTTTTCAAAGAATCAGATATAGTCCAAATAACTAAGGAATTTGGACAGAAAGAATGCCTTAAAGGACTGAAGCTAAAAGAGACCAAGATAGTGTTCAGAGTTGAATTCAAGGGAGAAGCAGACAGTGGGTGGAATTTTATGGCCTCGCTCATCCCAAGAACGTAAAACAGAGGTCAACAAATCTTTCCACGTCCTGCCTCTAGCCTACTTCAATTCCCATGGCAGGTGGGACAATAAAATTCCAGCCAATGTGTTGTGAGTGAAAGAAACAGCTGCAGTAAGCAAGGATAAAATGGGAAAGCAAACCTTAGAAGTAAATCAAAAGTTTGATGTAATTTTAATACAGTCTGGAAATCAAGGGTTGAAACAATGCGAACAATAGACAAAGAAATCCTGAAGTGGAAGTTCTAAAACCTGGATAATGTACTTGTTGTTAAAAATGAAGCGGAAGCTTTGTTTGAAACAGTAATGCAGAAAACCTGGACAGGATTTTAGAAAGCAAACCAATGATGGAAAGTATTGTTGTGAAAGAAAATTTTGAATTTTCTTTTGAGGAATGGAGTTTGGAAACTCTCACGTGGCAATCATCTGAAGAAATTTTGAGGAGAAATCCACAGATGTTCACCTGGGTTCAGAGTAGAGATTGTATCTGAACTCGCCAATCAGTGCACTTAAAGGGGACCATGTATTACTGAGATCATTGTAGCTTAAGATGTACTTTGCAATCTATGTTAATTGTTAAATCTGCATGTATTTGTGAAGCTAGGGGACATGTAAAGGAGTAATATATCATAATCCAACATTTTATGTCTAATAAATTTTTTTTCTTGCTATTAAAGCTAATTAGAGGTTCTGTGACTCCGTTCCTCCATATTTTAAAAATGAAAGCAAAAGTTATGATATTTTGAGCCAGAGTTCATTCTAGAATGTTTCTGTCCAGTTATAACATCAACCGGGATTGAAAGTTCTGAAAGATTTTTCAGCATCAACCTCTTTCACCTTGATGAGTAGCATGTCCTTTCTGTAGACAGGATTTTAATTGCTATAAACTAGGCTGTGCAATACCTGGGTGTTTTTTGAGCACTTTCGCCAAATCCTCAATAATCTTGATGCAGTTTAATCCCTGTAAGAGACGTGAAACAAAATATGTTATTTTTTTCCTTTTCGTCCCTCCCTGCCATTTTTCATAAATATGACCCGGCATGATAGAAAGGGATTGATAGATTTGCAACAAAGTTCCATTTAGGGATTAACAGCTGGAGTCACATAATGGGTATAAAATATTATAGTCAATAAATAATAGACGTTTTAATAAAAAACATATTTCTTGACTAAGTCGAATAGGAAGCAAATCAAATTACTGTGAATGCTGGAATTTGAAACCAAAAAGAAAATGCTGGAAAATCTCAGCAGGTTTGGCAGCATCTGTAAGGAGAGAAAAGAGCTAATGTTTCGATGACTTTTTGACAAAGCTTGTCAAATGAAAAAATGAAGTCAGACTCCGCAGATAGATTTTAGGTAATTGATCTAGTAGAGGAAGCTGAACATTGACAAGTATAAAATAATTTGTGCAGTACGCTGTATGATACCGAGATAGAGCATGTTTTAAATGGACAATTATACTGTGTGCAATTAAAAGGAAATAGGGATTTTTTTTTGAGAATGCTTGGTGACGTAGTAAAAGGAAAATCAAATTAAAATCAGGTTGCAATGGTAGAGATGAAACAATCTGGATATTACTACTGTACAATGCATTAGTTATAACCCATAAAGATCATGGTATAGTTTTGATACCTGATCGTTGGAATGATGGCGTAGATTTTGCATTCAGCTGTGAAACATTTCCCCATGGCAATATAAAAATCAAAGAGATCGCTTAATATGCAGTAGTAATCAGGTAACAACCATTCAAATTGAGGTATTCATACACAATGGCAATTAAAAGCAATTTAACTAAATTTTCAGATAATGAAATGAATCTGTGATTATATCTTTATTATATAAAGATATAGGGGTCAATATTATCAAGATCTTCTCTAAGTGCGAAACGAGTGTAAAAACAGGAGAATTGCACTCATTTTTTTGGCGAGCTCTCAGAATTCTCTTTGCCAGTATGATGGCACAGTTAATAGCACTGCTGCCTCACAGTACCAGGGACCCAAGTTCAATTCCCAGCATGGGTGACTGTGTGAAGTTTGCACATTCTCTCCGCGTCTGCGTGGATTTCTTCTGGGTGTTCCAGTTTCCTCCCACAGTCTGAAAGATGTGCTGGTTTGATGCATTGACCCAAACAGGTGCCGGAGTGTGGCGACTAGGGGAGTTTCACAGTAACTACATTGCAATGTTAACGTAAGCGTTACTTGTGACTAATGAATAAACTTTATCTTAAAGAGTATCTTATGCACTTATTGCAAAAAAAAAAGAGGCGAAGTGCGAGTCACGCACATAGGGGAAGTGGATAGAGTATATTCTTGCCAGGAAGTTGGCCGCTGACTCCAAGGGGTGCTATTGCACATCTGCCTTGAATTCTAAGTGTTCTGTGTGCAAGTATGTAATGATCTGTCACTCTCAACCGTCCCCCTCAATTGCCATCCCAATACTCCACTCACCAATCGCTGACCCAGTCAATCATTGATGCAGAGTTACCCTCCTGCCTCTCTATCATTACCCTGCTCCATCATGGCCTCAGCCTCTCCTAGTAGGCCCTGCCCACTTTGCACTGCCTAGCACCAGACTGGCACTGCCCAACGGCACCTCCTACCTATCCCCAACCACCGGGGGGAGAGGGGGTGGGGGGGTTTGCTCAATGACCTCTGGTCCCTATTTGCTGGGGAACATACGTGAATGATCCTCATCGGTTAGGACCTACACTGACAAGACTGTTAAAGCACTCCATCCAGGACTCACTAATTGTATGTAAAAAAAAATTTAAATCTTAAAATTCAGGGGCAGTAAGATCATAGGAGATGAGAAACTGGGTGCAAATCAAGATTTTCGCCTCTCTCGCAATCTTACCAAGTTGCCACGCTGACCGACCAGCATCACGAGCCAGTAAAATCGCCCCCATAGGCTTTATGAAATTATTTTTAAAATGTAGACTTTTTAAGTTATTATGCTGAAATCTGATGTTCCACAAACATAGGATTCACTTTCCAGGATCAATAAGGTAGCATCACAGTACTTCTCATAGATCATTAAAAGTCCCAGTTCCATCTCATTCAATAAGTTGCAAAGTTTTCTTGAACAGTGAGACTAAGAACATAAGAACAAGAGTAGGCCACTCAGCCTACTGAGCCGGCTCACCATTTAATACAATTATGGCTTCAGCATGAAAATGCTCATCATTTTATGACTGCAAGAAGGATAGCAATCTGTGAGTATCTCGTCGACAGCAATTTCTAGGTTTCGGCATTATGTTGTACTTGTCCAAATTCTGAAAGTTGCTGTCGGTTTCAGTATGGTAACAATACAGTACAATAGTGGTTGCACTGTCATTACTGCAGTAAAGTTTAGGCCAATATTTTTGGCTCTGAGAGGGCATATATGAATCAGTTATGAGGAATGATTGAAAAAAATGGTCTCATTCTCTTTGGGAAAGATAAACATTCAAAAATAGATCTTGAGAGTTTGCAAAATTAGGAAGGGAATTGGCAAGATTCAAGTTTGAAGGGTAGGCAGAGTTAAACATTTAAATTAATTAGAGCTTTTTATGAGAGCAATCCACATTCAGTATTTATTACATAGCATAAAACCTTCTATCCAGATATAGAACATAGAACATAGAACAATACAGCACAGAACAGGCCCTTCGGCCTTCGATGTTGTGCCGACCAAAATAAAAAGCAATGCCCCTCCAAACTAAACCATTCCCTTCTCTTCCATATACTTATCAATTAACCTCTTAAACGCCACCAAACTTGGCGCATCTACAACAGCTGCAGGCAGGGCATTCCACTCCCGAACCACCCTTTGGGTAAAGAACCTACCTCTGATATCGTCCTATAACTATCACCCCTTAATTTAAAGCTGTGTCCCCTCGTGCTAGCTTTCTCCATCCTAGGAAAAAGGCTATCACTGTCCACCCAATCTAAACCTCTAATCATCTTATATGTTTCGATCAGGTCCCCTCTTAGCCTCCTCCTTTCGAACGAAAACAACCTCAAATCCCTCAGCCTCTCTTCATAAGACCTGCCCTCCATACCAGGCAACATCCTGGTAAACCTCCTCTGTACCTCTCCAATGCCTCCACATCTTTCTTATAATGCGGGGACCAGAACTGCACACAATACTCCAAGTGCGGCCGCACTAGAGTTTTGTACAGTTGCAACATGATGCTGCGGCTCCGAAATTCAATCCCCCGACCAATAAAAGCTAAGACTCCATATGCCTTCTTAACAACTTTATCCACTTGACTGCCTACTTTCAGGGATCTATTGGCACATACACCAAGATCCTTCTGTTCCTCAACATTATTAAGAGCCCTACCATTAGCCCTATACTCTACACATTTATTGTTCCTGCCAAAGTGCATTACCTCACACTTTTCACATTAAACTCCATTTGCCACCTCTCGGCCCAGCTCTGCAACTTGTCCAAGTCACTCTGTAAACTAAAACACCCCTCTTCACTATCTACCACACCACCAACTTTAGTATCATCTGCAAATTTACTGATCCATCCCTCAATACCCTCATCCAGATCATTTATAAAAATTACAAACAGCAGGGGCCCCAAAAAAGACCCCTGAGGCACACCACTCGTCACCGAACTCCACGATGAATATCTCCCATCAACCACCACCCTCTGTCGTCTATCTGCCAGCCAATTTCTAATCCAATTAGCTAAATCACCCTCTATTCCACACATCTGCATTTTCTGTAGAAGTCTTCCATGGGCCACCTTATAAAAAGCCTTACTAAAGTCCATATATACTACATCAACCGCCTTACCCCCATCCACCTCTCTGGTCACTTTCTCAAAAAACTCAATGAGGTTAGTAAGGCATGACCTACCCCTCACGAAACCATGCTGACTATCCCCAATCAATTCATTTCTCTCTAAATAACTATAAATCCTATCCATAATAATTCTCTCCAATACCTTGCCCACCACAGAAGTAAGACTCACTGGCCTATAATTCCCAGGAAGGTCTCTCTTCCCCTTCTTAAACAATGGGACCACATTCGCCATCCTCCAGTCCTCCGGAACCACACCCGTAACCAACGAGGACCTGAAGATCAGAGCCAGAGGCTATGCAATCTCCTCTCTTGCCTCCCAGAGAATCCTAGGGTAAATCCCGTCCGGCCCAGGGGACTTATCCAACTTCAAACCCTCGAGAATTTCTAACACATCCTCCCGATCTACTACAATACTTCCCAATTTGCAACCCTGTACCTCAGTGCTCTCCATAGCTACATTTCCAGCACTCTGCGTGAATACCGAAGAGAAATATTTATTCAGTGCCTCACCAATCTCTTCAGGCTCCACGCACAACTTCCCACTGCTGTCTATGACTGGCCCTAATCTTGCCCTAACCAATCTTCTATTCTTAACATAGAAACATATATTTCGAAGAAAACACAATGAACGTACCTCTGCTGTTTCCCGATCTTCAAATGTCATACAGATATCAAGATCACTTTGTCTAAAGCCAAACCCATTCTTGGAGGATCCAAACAAACAGAGTTTTGCTTTAGCTGTAAAATAATAAACTGCACTGAATTTTACAAATAGCGTTTCTTCGATTTAAAAACCGCACAAGGAGTAAAACAATTTAAGTTATTCTGAGTTTGCGTTGTAACAGATTTCTTCAAACAGTGAAACAAATGTATTAGGCCTCTCAATTCTCTCCAACAATACTTCGTTAAAATCACTAGTTAAGGATTTTGTTTGTAAGCAAACACATCAAAGACGACTTTTAAAAACAAACTTCAACAACATCAGAATATAATAGAATTTTTCGATCAAAGTATCTATGGTTATTGACCCCTCTACTTGACTTACTCATTGGCTTACAAATTTCACATCTTATTCAAATAACTTATTTTCCTGGCCCTTCCCCTAAAGGATTTCAATTTCTATGGGTGTAACGGGCAAGAAAAGAGAGGGATGTAAAAACATTAGAGGGAAAAATAAAGGAAAATTTCAAGATGTTTAATAAATATATTAAGGTGACCAGGGATGAGTAGGGCTCATTAGGAGCCAGTGGCAATCTGTGGAAGATGTAGGTGCGTTTAAAAATTAGTTTTTTGTATCTCTGTTCAATGTCAAGAAGAACAATAAAAGTAAAGAAATAAGGGAGAGGTTATAATATAGTTGAGCAAATTAGTATTGGGGAGTAATGGGGTTTAGTGGGCTAAAAAGTGAAATAAATCCCCAGGCGTTGATGCAATCTATCTAAGGTTGCTGTGGGAGACAAGAGTGGAAATTGCAGGGACTCAGATGCTAATTTTTAAATCCTCTCTGGCCAAAGGAGAGATGATGTGGAGATGCCAGCGTTAGACTGGAGTAAACACAGCAAGAAGTCTCACAACACCAGGTAAACAAAGGTTAACACCAGGCAGACTGAGTACCCTATGTCAACCAGTACTTCTCTGGAGTGGAGAAGCTACGACATCTCTGGAGCCTTGAACGTCATTGATCAAGACGAACATTTCGCCAAGGCCACCTTTACACCCCACTTTTGCCTTCAACAACTGCACAACCTCAAGCAGACCACTGTGCGCAGCAAACTATCCAGCCTTCAGGAGAACAGTGACCACAACACCACACAACCTTGCCACAGCAACCTCTAAGACATGCCAGATCATCGACATGGATGCCATCATCTCACGTGAGAACACTATCTACCAGGTACATGGTACATACTCTTGCAATTTGGCCAACGTTGTCTACCTGATACGCTGCAGGAAAGAATGTCCCAAGACATGATACATTGGGGAGACCATGCAGATGCTATAGCAACAGATGAATGCTCAACAATCACCAGGCAAGCGTGTTCTTTTCCTGTTGAGGAACACTTCAGCGGTCACAGGCATTCAGCCTCTGATCTTCGGGTAAGTGTTCTCAAAGGCAGACCTGAAAATGCAGAGTCGCTGAGCAGAGACTGATAACCAAGTTCGGCACACATAAGGATGGCCTCAACTGGGATCTTGGGTTCATATCACACTATCTGTAACCCCCACGACATGCCTGGACTTGCAAAATCTCACTAACTGTCCTGTCTGGAGACAATGCACATCTCTCTTTAACCTGTGCTTAATGCTCTGTCTACTCACATTGTCTGTATCTTTAAGATTTGATTACCAATAAAGATGCACATTCCAACCATTATTTTGTAAATTGAGTTTGTGTCCTATGTGCCCTGTTTGTGTGCAGAACTTCCATTTATCTGATGAAGGAGCAGCACTCAGAAAGTTAGTGGCAAATTAACCTGTTGGACTTTAACCTTGTGTTATAAGACTTCTTATAAAGGAAAAAAAAACCAGAGAACTGGAGCATAGTTAGCGTGATACCATTATTCAAGAAGGGAAGTAGGGATAACCAGGTAATTACAGGTCAGTGAATCGAACATCAGTGGTAGGGAAATTATCAAAAAAAATTCTGAGGGACAGAATTAATCTCCATTTGTAAAGGCAAGGATCAATCAGGAATAGTTGGCATTGCTTTGTCAGGGAAAGATCTTGCCCTACAAATTTGATTGAATTTTTTGAGCAAGTGACTAAGTGTGTAGATGAGGGCAATGCAATTAACGTAGTTGACATGGACTTCAGTAAGGCTTTTGACAGGCTCTCACAAGGAAGAAGTTGAGAGTCCGTGGGACCCAGGACAATTTGGATCAAAAATTGGTTTAATGGCAGGAGGCAGAGAGTGATGGTGGAAGGTTGTTTTTGTGACTGGCAGCCTGTGTACTGCAGGGGTTGGTGGTGGGTCCTTTGTTATTTGGAGTCTACATTAGTATCTAAATGTGAAAGTAGGATGTACAATCAGTAAGTTTGCAGATAACATAACAATTAGTGGTGTGGTAAATAGCAAAGAGGGAAGCCTTTAATAACAGGACAATATAGACTGACTGGTCAGATGGACAGAACAGTGCAAATTGAAATTAATCCTGAAAAGTGACAGGCCATGTATTTTAGGAGGACTAACAAGATAAGGAAAGGAACAGTAGAATGCTAAGTGGTATAGAGGACCAGAGGGACTTTGGGGTGCATATCCATAGATCCCTGAAGGCAGGAGGACAGGGAGATAAGATGGTTCAAAAGGTATACGGGATACTTGCCTTTATTAGCTGAGACAGAGAATATAAGACAGGGACGGTTATGATGGAGCTGTGTAAAACACTTTTTGGCTACAGCTGAAGTACTGTGTGCAGCTCTTGTTGGCTTACTATAGGAAGGATGTGACTGCCTTAGAAAGGGTGCATTTCAGCTGTAAAGGAGAAGGAGTTAGTTTGAGGTTGTTTTCCTTAAAGAAACGAGAAGGCTCAAGCAGGATCTGATCAAGGTGTATAAAATGATGAAAGTCATAGATAGGAAAGAACTTTTCCCCGAAGTAGTGGGGTCAATAACCATAGATAAGGCATAGATTTCAAGTAACAAGCAAGAGGTTTACAGCGGATTTGAGGTAAAACGTTTTCACCCAGAAGGTGGTGGAAATCTGGAGTTCAGTGCCTGAAAAGGTGGCAAAGGCAGGAGCACTTCAAATGGCATGACATACAAGCAATGGACCAAGTACTGAAAAGTGCGATTAGAAAAGGGTATTTGATGGCTGGCACACGATGGACCAAAGGGTCTCATTTTGTGCTTTAAAATTTTATAACTCTATGATTTCCCAGCCTTCCATCTTTTTCTTTGAGTGCTAAGCATGTGGATACCCAATCTGTTCAGGAGAAGCTGTTGCTGCAGCCTGCCTCCAATCCTGTTGGGCCAAAGATCGGCAGGTAGCTCACTATTTTGTTAGGTGCTTCCATGAATGCTTGCATTTCAATTACATCACAAAGTCTGTGGCTAGAAAGGCACTGTCTGACCCATTTAATTTTGTGTGTTTTCTGGTACTGGTATTTGAGTGTGCTACTCCTAATTAGGGTCCAGGGAGGAGGGACAGGAAGATAATTAGTCTTTGTTTCTAAAATCATTACCATATTTCATAAAATAATTTTGGTTTATGATGCATTAATTATTTCCAATATGTCTATCACCACAAAGACTTAGGCTGGATCCTCTAATTCTGCTCTTTTGTGCATTCCAAGTTGCAATTACTCCACCTGTTCTGGTTGTGCCTTCAGTTGCTTAGGCCCAAGCTTTGGAATTCTCTCCTACGCTTCTTTACCTATTAATACATAACTCATGGATCAAGTTTTCGGTTATCTGATCTAATATCTTATGTGGCTTAGTATCATGCTTTGTTTATGCTCCTGTGAAGTGCCTTGGAAGGCTTCGTTACATTAAAAAGTGCTACATGAATGTAATATGTTGTTTGCTATTTTTAATAATGGTATATAGCAAGATCAACTGAAAAATTCAATTTGCTTAAGTTGTCTCTATTACAGACACATATAGTAAATTAATAACCAAAGGTATACAAACATCATTCATACCATCAAGTTCTCTCTTGATAAACGTCTCCAGATTTACCAATATATGTTCACGTGCTTGAATTTCCAGACTATCTGGGGCAAAGTCACCTAAGTTGGAAAGAGAAGATGTTCAGCTTCCATAATTTATTTGATGTCCTGATGGTAATCTTTGAGCTTCCATGGTTGGCACTTGGCTGTACTTTCTTCCATTCCACTTCCTTTCAAGACTCTACTCCACACATTAAGTTTTTCCAACACTGTTGCATCTGTTCCTACGATGTCACCTTCCATACCAATACTTCTGATTTTATGTTTTTCGGGTTTATTTATTAGGCTTATGTTAACACTGCAATGAATTTGCCTTGAAAATCCCCTTCTTTCCTTTTCCTCAACAGAGGATTCCTCTCCAGCATGGAAAACAGGGCCCTTAGCTGCATCAATCTCATCCCCTGCACTTCTGTTCTCACATCTTTCCTTCCCTGTTTTGTCCTTACCAATCACCAGATTTGACAAATCATTCCTTCGCCATTTCACCTCCTCCATCATCAAACACAACTCTACTCCTCATTTAACAATCCAAATGGACAGTTTTATAAGATGCAGAAGTAGGCCCATTGGTCCCTCAAGGCTACTGTTTCCTCATGACATCCTGATCTGTGCCTCAATCACACTCAACATCCCCTTCCCACACCAAGTTATTGTGCAAATGAAGCAGATGCAATACTTGCCCTTTTAACTTCTCCAGGGCCCCAAATACCCCTTTCAATTGAAATGGTGATTTATTTCTGTTTCTCAGTATAGTTTTCGAACTAGAAAAGCCATAATTTGGACATGATCTTCTCAGTCCAGCAAATGCAGCTGAATGCCCCAAAGAAGAGCACTATGTACTGCCTTCATCAATTTGACCAAGGCATTTGATTAAGTGAGCAGAGGTGGTCTGTTTAAGTTACTTGAGAAAATCATCACCTCTTTCCCATGAAAACATGATGGGCAAGGTCAGCTACAATGAGGTAACATTGGAACCCTTTGAGGTCCACAGTGGGGTCAAACAGGCTTGCATTCTGGCACCAACATTTTCTGGCATATTCGTCTTTCGGCTGCTGTAATTTGCTTTCAGTTCATTTACATCGGGTATCTACTTAGATACAAGAACTGATATGAAGTTGTACAGTATTATCAAAGCATTAAAAAGAGAAATATCATGATTCAGAGTTTTGTCATACTTCCACTTGCCAGCATCATGATGTTGGATGTCATTGATAGTTTCACACATCTTGGCTCAACAATCTCAAAAATCCACCTAGCTATGAATAAATACTACAAGTCAATCAATCTCGTTGAAACTCTTGTCTCTCATGAAGCATTCCAATCTTCATCTTCAAAATCTAGCTTTGGGGTTCTCTCTAAAAGTCTCTCCAACTTTGATGATGTCAATGACAGCTCAGTGTCACGTTCCAAGATTCCTTTCCTGATTCTGAAATATGTCTTCAAGCACTAACTCACAAGCACAACTTAAGCTCTTCAGCTATGCAACGCACAATACCACAAAAGATAGAACAAAGCATGAGGCTCTATTCTAACAGCATAGAGTCACCAGCCTTCTGTTGTCTTTTTAGATATTCAGGACTGCTCCTGAACTTCATTACTGTCAAACACAGACTCTTTTCTGCTTGGAGCCTCTTACTCTGTTCCTCTCCCTTTCTGGAATCTCTCCTGTCTGAATAAAAAATTAGTAGCAGCAATTGCTCCATAAGGAATCTTTTATCCCTGAAAGTGAAATAAGGTAGGCGGGGATGAGGTAAGCAACAAAGATTTGTTTAAATGGTTATCTGTAGGCATCCCAATTCTGCTCTCAGGGACAATGGTGGATTACAATACCAATATATTTTGCGCTATCTGGCACTCTCTGGAAGTTCCCTTGCATATTCAGAATTTGCAACAGCTTGATTTTTTTTAAAAAGTCAGTCATTTCAGATAATGCATTCTTCAAAAAACTACTCATAATAATAATAATATAGATCTATAAACATAGACAGGGATCACGGGTAGAGATGGGAACATCGGGGTGGCGGCGCGGGCTCGCTGGGCCGAAGGGCTTGTTTCCCATGCTGTTTTGTTCTTTGTTCTTAACAACTGATTGCAAATTTGCATAACTTTTTAGGATTTATATTGAAATTTGTAGTTTTAGGATCAGTTTGGATCAGTTTATTGAGCTTGAACAAAGATATATTGCTTGGGGTGAAACTAATGGTTTGATTTTGTTTTTATAAAGCCAGTCTGAAAGTCATGAAGGCAGTTGTGCTGTCAGCTTGGTCTTCAGTTGTATGGGTTTACTGTGATAGGCTCCTCGACTGCCTAGCTGCTTTCCCCTCAACCTTTCCAAGTCAGAGCAGCATCTTATCTTGAATCTTAAGCAATTTAACGTCCCATCAACTAGCATTTTGATAATCATGCACTGTCCATTCCCTGAGCAAGGTGGAAATCAAAGATTATACTGCAATATAGTTCTATCACCAGATGATAGAATGCAAATTTCTGTCAAAATTCAGAAATGATAACATTTTGTTCCATTCCATTCTTAGAGTTTTGTTGCAGAGAGAGGAATGTCATCTTTTCAATTAAGAAAATAGCATATGCTGCGGTGGACTAAATTGTACAGAAAAGGGATGATAAGAGAAAAGTTGTGCTTCAAACAAAATAAACATAGTGAATTAGAACTTGGAGATAAAATTCCATGATTTTTCACAGCACATGATTAATAATATGATGATACAAAGCATTACGTTAATGTGTCTTACTGGTGATGCTCTGGTTTAAACCAGAGAAAAACAACATTTAATTTCTTAAGAAAACTTAAGATTCCTCATTCTTTTCAAAAAGATAAAACAAGGCATATACTTACAGTAACACTGGGGAGGAACCTGATCCAACACATTCAGAAACCTTGGAGTCAGTTGTGGCAATGGGTCCAGATCAACTTTTTTGAAATCCTCTGGACAGTCAGACTTTAAGTGTCCTTCTCGCTTACACAAGCTGCATACTATTATAGAAGCCTATTTTAGAGAAATGGTGATAGTAATTTTGTATTTTAAAAAAATGTACTGCATTTCATTAATGCAATCAAATATACAGCTACTAAATGCAATAACTTCAAAAAATTGTCAAAGTTTATGCAAGTATTTTAACTATTCTGAATAGCAGACTCAAAATATTAGTGTAATTAATCAAAATACAGTTCTGGTTTCAGGGAAAAAAATGTTTCTAAAGGTGGGTATTACCTTGCCCATTGTAAAAACAGCTTTGCTGAATGTATAAAACATATTGTCATCACCGCACTGCAATTCATTTCCATGCAAGGCTGTTCCAGTTCCCCCCAGAAGTGATTCCTTATTTATTTCATGTTGAACAACTTCTTTCTGCTTTGGAGCTATTTCATTTGAAGTAGTATGTCTGACTAGCTGAGGTGGCACATCATTTTCATACTTTACAGGTGCATGGTCCTTCCAGTTCAGAAATTCGTGATCAATTACTCCATCTTCATCAGACTGATTAACTTCTTCACTAGATTCAGTATATATATGTTCAATTTCATCTTCAGCTGTAAGACTGTCCAGATGAACCCGTGAGGTGAAATTCAGATCCTCCTCCTCATCATCATCATCATCCTCCTCTTCCTCACCGTCTTCATTCCGGCTAAATGTCCTTTTATGATGCTGCATTGGCTTTTTAGAGAAATTATGTAATTCACCTGCACTGTCAGAGCTTTCTTGGGCTTCATTATTCAATTTTGTTCTCTCATGTTTTACTTCCAGTGGACTGGAGTCGTCCACACCAAAATCATCACTTTCCACATTCCAAGGCATAGGAAAACACTCAGAATCTGAAAGGTTTTTGGAATTAAAGTGACCTCTGTAACAATTTGTATGCTTCACATCCATTTCTTCATCACTAGAGGTCTCGTTATCTGCTTCTGTAGATTGTTCAAATTTACCTTCCTTTCGTATCCCACCAGCAACGGTTGAATTGTCTTTTTGCTCTCCCGATATATCAAACAGTTCTTCATCATTTCCACTATCTAAAAATTCATCACTGTGTTTATCTTCACCTTCTGATTGATTTAGATCATGCTGATGAAACTTATCTCCTGTAATTCTAATTTTCTGTACATCAGATACCAGCTCTTCTTCTGTGAAGCTCTCACTCTCACACTCATGTGCTATTTGTAGGTTTCCACAAGAATCTTCAGAAGGCAGATTTTCACCATCTTTGCATATGGCAACATCATGCAACTCTGAGCACTTCCCATTGGGGATTTCTGCTGAGTTGGCAGATGCCATATTACTTAGTTGTGCCTTTGTAGGGTAAAATTCAAGCAATTTCTGTTGATCTGCCACAACATTAGATGCCCTTTTAGAATTATTTTTTGCATTCTCTTTTTTCTTGAACTTTGCCGGCTTGTACTTAGGCAATGCAAAATATCTGTAAGTAGCTCTTAAACAATGAATGATGTAGTCATAAACCATTTGGCTATTCAGCGTTCGTGCAACATTTCTCTTTACAGAGTATGGATCTGGAGAAACAAAGACATAATTAATGATGACTGGTAACTGCACTGCTCAACAAACACCTTACTCACTGAATTTTATAGTTAGTTTACAAGTCAATTTGAAGGGCATTTTAGTCATTTAGAGCAAGAGCACATCTAGGGTTACCACTGTTACATTTTGTTGCACTTGAAACAATCAGAGAAGAAGCAAATCTTGCAAAATATCTCTTTGCATATGGATAATGTAGAGACATACAAATAGTAAAAATAGGGCAGTAACTTTGTTTAAACTATGAAATTATTAAATATCAGAAAACTATTAAATACTATAATTTTCTTCATCCCAGAATATCTAACTCTTTACTAGTTATGGTTCTGGATATAAAGTATTTCAATAACTTTCTTTTCAAGGTGAGTAATCTATACCTATTATTAGCTCTCAAAAGTTCTATTCTGTTTGAAGATGGCCTTTTATACTTGTTGTAAATGTAAGACTGCATTCATACAAACATAAAAGCTTTCTTTCCTTATTGCACATTTTAAGTCGTGTATAAAACTTTTGAACCTACACTCAAATTATGCAGTATTAGGCTAATTATAAGTGAGCTATTGATGAAAAGTTCATAAGACTGTTATAAGCAATGTCAACCAAAGTAAATAGGCAATTACACTATTTTTAAAGATTTGTGTCAACATGTTCCAACCTGGACAATTAAGAGAAAGCCCAGGTATCATGCTACAAGGTTCCATTGAACCATTATCATCAAGTCCCTCAAAATCAAAACTGAAAATCCCCATTATAACTGAATTGAAATGAAGCAACCACACAAAAAAAGGCTACAAAAGCAGGGCAAAGGTTTGTTACAAAGTCAGCAGTGCCATGGTATATTTACCACTATCCTGAATGAATACATTCACTACTATGTTCATGAAGTTGGTCGCTATCCAACTTGATCCATGTCCTTGCCTTTGAAAGTGATGTGCCACAGCTGTCATTGCATTCACAGGAAAATATAAGTTCCAAGTCAAAGGAGGAGTTAGTAGGAAAGGTGACCAAAGATACAATCAAATGGTAAATGTCAAGGAATATCTTAAAATGAAGAGAGAGAGGAAGAGAGGTGTAGGAACTTAGAATGAAATTCAAGATGGTGGGTCCTAGGTGACTGAAGGCATGACCACAGCTGGTGAGGTAAAAAAATGAATGTACGAGGTCAGCGTTAGTGAAAGAACTGGGGAACATTTAAGAGTGAGAATTTTAAATGTGTTGCTATAGGACCAGTGTAGGCCAATAAGGACAGCACTGACTCAGTGGAATATAGGCAGCAGTGTTTTGGATAAGCTAGTGTTTATGGAGGGTGGTGCCCGTCAGGCTGGCTAAGAGAACATTAGAATAGTTGAGCTTCAGATTAGTAAAGCATGAATGAGTGTTCCTACAGTAGAGAGGTGAAGATAGCAGCATGATGCTATGGATTAAAGTGCACGATCATTAAGATAGAGTCATAGAGGTTTACAGCATGGAAACTGGCTCTTCAGCCCAACTCGTCCAATGTTACCCTTTTTTTAAATCCCAGAAGCTAGTCCCAATTGTCCGCATTTGGCCCATATCCCTTCATACCCATCCTACCTATGCAATTGTTTAAATACTATTAAAAGACACAATTATACCTGCCTCTACTACTAGTTCTGGCAGTTTATTCCAGACATTCTCCACCCTCTGTGAAAAAATTGCCCCTCTATACACTTTTGTATCTCTCCCCTTTCACCTTAAACCTATGCCCTCTAGTTTTAGACCCTCCTATCTTTGGAAAAAGATATCGACTATCTAGCTGATCCATGCCTCTCGTTATTTTATAGACCTCTATAAGATCACCTCTCAGCTTTCTACACTGCAGAGAAAAAAAGTCCCAGTCTATCCATCCTCCCCTTATAACTCAAACCACCAAGTCCTGATATCATTGTAGTATATCTTTTCTGCACTTTTTCTAGTTTAATAATATCCTTTCTATAGTAGAATGACCAGACCTATATATAGTATTCCAATGTAGCCTCACCAATGTCTTGTACAACTTCAGCAAGACGTCCCAATTCCTGTATTCAATGTTCTGACCAATGAAACCAAGCATGCTGAATATCTTCTTCACCATTTGTGACTCTACTTTCAAGGAGCAATGAACATGTACCACTAGATCTCTTTGCTCTGTAACTCTCCCCAACACCCTACCTTTAACTGAGTAAGTACTGCCCTGGTTCAATATACCAAAATGCATCACATCACATTTATCTAAATTAAACTCCATCTGCCATTCATCAGCCCACTGGCCCCATCAATAAGGTCCCATTGCAACCCAAGATAACTCTCTTCGCTGTCCACTATGCCACCAATCTTGGTGTCATCTGCAAACTTACTAACCATGGCTCCTACATTCTCATCAAAATCATTAATATAAATAACAAATAACAGTGGACCCAGCATTGATCCTTGCAGCACACTGCTGGTCACAGGCCTCCAGTTTGAAAAACAACCCTCTACAACCACCTTCTGTCATCAAGATGTAGAGATGCTGGTGTAAGACTGGGTTAAGCACAGTAAGAAGTCTACAACATTAGGTTGAACTCCAACAGGTCGAGACTTCTTACTGTTCTATCATCAAGTCAATTTTGTATCCATTTAGCTATCTCAGCCCAGATCCCATGAGATTTAATGATGGGAGTGGATGTTGGATCAGAAGCTCAGCTTGGGCCTGAGTTTGAGGTCAAAGTTGCAAATAGTCTGGTCCAGCCAAAGACAGCAGGAAAAAAAGGAATTTGGTAGTTAGGGAAAGGAGTTTGTAATGGGGATCCAGGACAAAGGCTTTGATCATTCTGAGCTTCAGACGGATAATATTATGACTCATCCAAGGCTGAATGTTGATATGCAGTCTGGCAGCAAAGAGCAGCAGAAGACCAGAGAGAAGTGATTAAAACACAGAGTGTAGTATTTTCAAGATATGTGTTGAAGGTAACCGCATGTCTGAGGATAATTTACCAAGGGAAAGCATATGGATGAAGAGGAGGAGAAGGCAGTGATTAAAGACTAAGGCATAAGAAGAAGTCAGTCACTTTACCATAGGTATGTGATGGTTCAGTATATACTATCTAAAGGAAGCACTAAACTAAATCATCAAACTTATTTCAACAGCTCCTTCTGCACTAGACAGCATCTACTAGCAAAGACAAGAACTTAAAGATCATGGAAACAACATCAACTGTAAGCTCTGCTTCCAGTCAAACATTACTCTGACTTCAGACAAGCATTGCTATCCAAACATTACTACTGTGCAAAATTCCTGGAATTCTGCATGCACCATCAGCATCTGGACTGTAAAATTGCAACAGCCTTTTTTATATAGTACTCTTCACATAATAAAACATCCCATGGGGCTTCACAAGAGTTTTATACGGTAAAATTAGTCATTGAGCCACACGAGCCAATATTAGGGTTGATGATCACAAGTTTGATCAAGAAGGTAAGTTTGAGAAACATTGAAAATAAGAACGAAAGGTGGAGAGGTTTAGGGAGGGAATGCTAAAGTAAAGGGCCTAGACATCGGAAGACACAAAAGCCAGAACAAGGTGAGTACAGAAATCTAGGAGGACTATAGGGCCAGAAGAGATTATAGAGTTAATGATGGTGACGCCTTGGAAAGGTTTGAAAATAAGGACATAAATTTTAAAATTAAAACGTTGCTTGACCAAGTGTCAGTGAACATAGTAATGATAGGTAGACTAGAGAACTGGACTTGGAGTGAGTAAATGAGAGGGGTTGCAGAGTTTTGAATGTGGGAGGCCAATTAGAAGTATCTTAGAATAGTCAGGTCTAGAGTTAACAAAGATTTGAATGTGCATTTTGTCAGCAATGTTATAGAGCTGGAAATAGATGGTCTTCATGAAAGAGAGAATGTGTCTTTGGAAGTTTATCTCAGGATCAAATATAACACCATGGTTGTGGACAGTGTGTTTGAATTCAAACAGTTGCCAGCTAGTAGGACAGAGTCAACAGATAGAGAACAGAGTCTGGAGTGAGGACCAAAAACAATGGCTTCGGTCTTCCCAATAACAATACTGTTATTGAGGTGCAGCAAGTAAATAAGAAATACGAGGGGACCAAGATAGATCCTTGGGGATATCAATGGTGATGTTGAGGAAGCAGGAAGTGAAGCCAGTGCAAGTAACACATTGGCTATGGTTAGATACAGTACCAGGCAAGTGCAGTCCCACCAACTGCACAATGGAGAAAAGGGATTGGAGGAGGATGGCATGGTCAGTCATGTCAGGGGTTACAGGCAGATCAAGGAAAAGGAGGAGGAATAGCCTTGGCCACAGTCACATTATATGCCATTGGACAAGAGCAGTTTTGGTACTGTGGTAGGGATGGAAATCTGATGGAGGAATCAAACATATAATTCCAAGAAAGAAGGATTTGGGAGATAAAGCGTAAAAGTGCTATCAATATTTTCAGTACAACTTGGGATGAGCTTTGCTACACTACTACTATCCGAAGTATAAATTTAAAAAAAAAATTCTCACTTTCGTACTTTAAGCAATGTAACAAACAAGGATGCCAATGCAGTACATGTAGGGGCAACTTAGAATCACAAAATATTAACGTCTAACAGTACACCAAATTCATAATTTTCCTACCAAAATCACCCTGCCAACTGCAAGGAGATTGGTGCAGAAAGATGAAAAGAATTAGCATTTAGACTCACAATCAGGATGTATTATTACATTTGTAAGTTTCTTTTTATACCTTCCACAGCAATCCTCTTTTTGGGCCAGTCTTTAGCTTCCCGAGAAAGTGGTTCTCTGATCCGTATACAAATTACATAATCAGCCAGTGAAAACTCCAGTGCATAAAATCGAAGCAGTTCAACCCACAGCTGCCCCACTGGTACAGAATTTTGTTGATTTATTCCAAATACAAGTGCAGCCTATGAAAGGAACATGGTCGACAAATTATTTAATTACCATAACTGTTTAAAGAAATGATTGAATTCACCCACAAGATAAAAAAGCATACCTTTCCTTCATTAGAATTGCCATCATCCCCACTTGTAGGTTTGAATTCCCAGATAACATTATTATTCTCTATACCTCTAAGACTGAAGTTGGCTAGGTTTGCCACCATAAAATCTTTGATCTTGAAAAAAAATTAATAGAACAATTGTCATGTTTATATATCCCAATGAGCATACATACAATTAAATGAATACCCAAATATAACATGCCATTGAATTAGCAAAAAAGTGAAAACTTTTTTCACATAGGATATATTGTCCTGCTATGAGGCACAATTTTCCGTGTTTATTCAATTAACTCTCTTCCTTCTCCTCTGTAAATAGTCAACTCACTGAATATGGAAGAGGAAATTAGAGAAAGCTGCAGTAAGGTAACATCTGTAATCATAATTAAGAAAAGCACAAAAATATTGTCCTGTTTATGATAAAACTGACTAACTGTGGAGAAGCTGGTGCCAATATCCTTATAACTATTTTTAAGAAGTCAAACCAATTTTGCTCTGGAGTTTTTATTCGAGTTTTTCTTCTAAATAAATGTCAACAACATATTTTGATAGGCTACTAACTCTAAGGCATAGAACATAGAACACTGCAGCACAAACAGGCCCTTCGGCCCACAAGTTGTGCCGAACACATCAAAACCTACCCAGCCATAGACCTATCTATAACCCCCAATCCCATTGGATCCCATGTACTCATCCAGAAGTCTTTTAAAAGACCCCAGCGAGTTCGCCTCAACCACCACCGACGGCAGCCGATTCCATTCACGATTTATCATAGTTATCGATTAAAAAATTAAAGGTTTGTCAAAATACATCTATGGTATTCTTAACAATTTCTTCTTTTCAGTAGACTGAAGATAAAACAGAGGAGTTTAGGTTAGGAAAGTATGCAAGTACTTTCATATTCCAAACGTTGCTTGCTATCTAGTTTCCTAGAATGGCTAGTAAGTAACAAAAGAACTAAAATTTAAGAGATGTCTTACCCATAATCCTAGATACACAGGCAGAATGCATTCCTTCCTCTGCTGCAGAAAATAGATTACCATCAAAGCAAATGCATAGGGTGGCAGTCCACCTTCATCTGGACTGTCAACGTGGCAAAGCTGAAAACAACAAGAAGTTTCTTTCAAAAAAAAAAATCACACATTTATAATTCTAGAAATGTACAAAACAAAAAAAAGGCTTGTTGTGAAAGTTGAAATCTGTGTCTAGTTTCATTTAGTGTTTTTTTGAGTTGGTACTGGCAAGTCTGAGGCCCTGTTTGGTGCACAGTTGTTTGGTGATACACAATCTGAATGTTGCTGAAAAGAGAGATGTGAGGCCAATGCTTTTCATCTTGCACTAATCAGGATAAACATAAGAATGTCACATTTCAAAAGATCACAACAAAAATACCACAGGACAAATAAAGGCTGAGTGGTGGGATGTTGATTCTTTTTTTGTTTAAATATTCATTCACAGGAAGTGTACATCACTGGTAAGGGAGGCATTCTTTGCTCATGCCCAGTTGCCCTTGAAGTGGTGAGTTGCCTTCTTGAATCACTGTGGTGTAGGTACACACCCACTGTGTCGGTGGAAGGCAGTTCCAGGATTTTAACCCATAGTTCCAAGTCAGGATAACATGCAGCTTGGAAGAAAGTTTGTAGGTGGCAGCTTTCCTTCAGCACTTGCTAATAATCCTGAGTGTGTTAATAGCTACACTAACAACCAGTCAAGCTTATAATGTTTATGCTCCCTCAACTAATGGATCTGTTTTCTACTAATAAAAGGAATATGCTCAATTTGTGCCTTTTTTTAATTACTCGGGAGCTTGGGGAGCCTATGGTTCTTCACTGTTTTCTCATTACAACACCTCAGCCAATCAACCAACTTGTCAATTAATCAATATCCTTATCTCTCTGTATAAATTCTCATTGTTTGAAATTTAATATTGTGTTTGTTCTGATGAGTGCAAAATGAAAAGCTTCAGCAACATGTCTCTTCAACAATATTCAAGATATTATTATGGTTGAATTATTGTTTAAAAACTAGATAAACTAATTGGCTTTCCTCATCTTTATTTGAGAGCTATAGTGAGAAACACTGTATCCATTAAAAGCTTGTCATCACGATACATATTGCTTGGCACAAAACTACAGATTTATGGAGAAATGCCACATCTGGGGCGGAATTTTCCAAAAAGAACAGAGTAACTTTCTGCGTAAACTCAATGTGATTCCTTCTGACCTGGTAGCATGGTCCAGACCACAACAGTTAGGCACTTAAGAGTTCACTCACCTTGGGGATCAATTTATCTACAATTAATATATCTGAACCACTCACATAACCCTCCTGGTGTTCCTGCAGGAGAAACTTGCCCACAACTGTAACCAGTGAGAGAAGACACACAGTGGGATACCTGAGTTGAGGAGCAGGAGCAGGCCTGTCCAACAGCGATGTGGCCCTAAGACAGGAAGGCACCTTCTGGCCCATCATGTCTGCGCTTGATATCCAACACCTATCCACTGTAATCCCATTTTTCAGCACTTATCCCATACCTTTATATGCTATGGCGTTTCAAGTAGTCATATAAATGCTTCTTAGCTGTTGTGAGGGTTCCTATCTATAACATCTTTCAGGCAGAATTCCAGATTCCTACCACCCTCTAGGTGAAAAAGTTCCCTCTCAATTTCCTGCTTCTTACTTTAAATCTATGCCCCTGTATTTGACCCTTATACTTCCTATTTACCCTATTCATGTCCCTCATAATTTTGTACATCTTGATCAGGTCCCAGCACATCCGCCTTTGCCCTAAGAAAACTCACCACTCAGTGTGGTTGGTGAGTGGAAATTGGCTGCCATCAGTGGTGGTGGAGGCAAATCGATTGGGTCTTTTAAGAGACTTCTGAATGAGTACATGGGACTTAATAGGATTGAGGGTTATGGGTAAGCCTAGTAGGTAGGCATATGATGGGCACAACTTGTGGGCCAAAGGGCTTGTTTATGCTGTGGTTTTTCTATTTTCTAAAAACAATCCTAGCCTCTCGTAGCAGAAACATTTCATCCTAGGCAACATCCTGGTGGATCTCCTCTGCACTCTTTCTAGTGCAATCTCATCCTTCTTATAGTGTGACATGCAGAACTGCACACAATACTCTAACTGTGGCTTAACGAATGTTTTATATACCTTCATCGTGAACTCCCTTCTTTTACAGTTTATGCCTTGGCTAATGAAGACAAGTATCCCTTACATTTTTTTAATCACCAAATCTATCTGTCCTGTTGACTTCAAGGATCTTTGGACATGCACTCAAAGGTCCCTCTGGCCTTCTATACTTCGTAGTATCCTAAGATTCATTGTGTACTCCCCTTTTCCTGTTAGTTCTTCCAAAATTCATCATTTCACACTTTTCAGGGTTAAATTCCAGTTGGGTAACAGGAGTGTGAATAATTGGATGGGATAAACATGGGAGAAAGTATTAGGTGCTTAGGATCCTTGAATGTGGATTAGTAGCCAGGCCTAAATGAAATATACCCTGACTACCAAATGAAACAAGGGAAGTAGTATCAGAACTCTGACCATCATTTTCCAATCCTCTCCAGAGACCGGCATGGAGTTACAGGATGGGAGGGTGCCTCACATTGTACTGGATAGCCCAAGTCCAGTCAGACTAATCATGCTGATGGGACAATTATTAGAAAAACTCCTCACAGACAATAAGCATGGATTTTTTAAGGAAAGGACATGTTTTACGATGCCTAACAATAAAACTAATTTGATTCAATTTTTTGAAGCAGTAACAAGAAACATTAACAAGGAGGTTCATGAACAGTGCATTTGATGTCATCAAAGTTCCACGTGGCAAATTTGTTTGAAAATTAAAAGCTCATACGCCTAAATGACATGACAAATTTGAGTAAGAAATGTCAAGAAATTCACCCCTAATAAGTATAGACATTGCTAGTGATGGTGAGGTGGCAAAAGGTGGTGAAATTTATTAACTGTAAATATTCACAGCAGAATTTTGTTTCAGTTATGTATGAAAAAAGTCAATCTGAAGCACCCGAGAGAAAAAAATTATTGCTCTGTCTACTGTTAGAATATGTTTACATTTACTGCAAATTTGATGTGATAAAATTGTACTGAAAATTCTTGGAACAAGTTAAAAATTCTTAGGAAATGCTGTGTGTGTAAGCAACCTTTTTTAAAGAACTGCCACAGTTGTTTTCTCAAGGAACTTTTGATGCAGACAGTAACTCATGAGTCTCGGACAGTTGCATAACTACCTGTCAGATAACTGAATTTAGAGAAGACATACAAATCACCAGATGTTCTGGGGTTAAACAACTATATGCAAGAGAAATATGTCAGGTATGAGGATAGTTGCTATGCAGCCAAAGGATAAAAGGAAAGTAAGGATCCTCTTGGCAAAAATAACATGTAGTTCTGAACAATGGACAGCACTGCCAATTCCACCCTAAATTTTCTCCAAATCTGTTTTGGGATTTAGAGCAAATGATGCAAGCATTTCCCATTCAGGAAAGGGACAAAAAGTTTAACAAAAACAGAAACTACTGGAGAATCTCAGCAGATCTGGCAGCATTTGTGGAGAGAGAATAGAGTTAATGTTCAAGTCTGGATGACCATTAGTTATTCTCTCTCCACGGATGCTGTCAGACCTGTTGAGATTTTTCAGCATTTTTGGTTTTGTGTCAGATTCCAACATCCACAGTAATTTGTTTTTATTTAGAAATGTTAAAACCTGCCAGATGCTCGAACATTCTCACTCTGAAGCAAAGCAAGCAAATTTCTAAACATGAAGTCAAAAGCAAATAAAACACAACTAAACAAAAAGGAAAAGCATCTATTTTAATTTACAAAGTGAAGAAAAGATACAGCTTAAAATAACTTAAAATGAAATGTAACTTCGTTAAAAATAAGTTCTTACCTTTCCCCAAATTCTAAAGGCAATAACCAGTGGAATAAGACAAGGTTCCAACTTCGCCAAGGCAGCTAAGTGACATGTTGTGAGCCATGCATTTTCATTGCCTGCACTCACTTTACATAAAAGGCCACTAAGGGAATAAAAAGAAAATTAAACAATCATCAAAGATTCAGTGAATGTTTACAGCACAGGAGGAGGTCTATCATGTCTGTGCCAGCTCCCTACAAGAGCTAGTCCAAATCTCCCACCCTTTCCCTGTTGTCCTGCAAACGTTTTCCTATCAGGTCCCTGAGACAATTCCCCTTTGAAAATCCCAGTTGTATCAATTTCCATCACATTCTCAGACGGTGCATTCCAGATCCTAACCACTCACAGCATAAATGTTTTTCATGTTGCCACAGGTTCTTCTGCCAATCACCATGATTCAGTGCCCTCTGATTTTTAACCCTTCCACCAATGGGAACAGTTTTGTTCTATCTATGCTATATAGACCTCTGAAAATTTTCAGCACTTCTGTCAAATCTCCTTTTGACCTTCTCTTCTCTGAGCAAACAGCCCCAGCTCCACCAATCTACACGCACAATGAAATCCCTCCAACCTGGAAACATTCTTGTAAATCTTTTCTGCTAATGTGTTCCCCCAGTACAGTGCCCAGAATTGGTACAGTTTGAATCATAGTTTTATAAAGGTTCATCATAAGTTCCTTCCTTTTGCATTTTTATGCCGCTATTTATAAAATGAGGACTTACGGTCAGTTTTTGCAACTCTTGAACAAAATGTTATAACCCAAATAATTTTCACATTTAAGAACAAAAGCTGAGGGCATCATGCATATTACAAAATGACCTTGGTTTTATTGCCACTCTTTAGATGGGGATCCGTACATTAAGTAATACAAATAATTTGGCACATATCCACAAATCAAGCAACAAGTCTGTCCATTAAATCCATCAAGCTAAGCATGCTGTGCTTGAGTCCTCAGGGGGGTACGGTAGGGTGGTCTTACTGGAATAATGTAATATAAGAGATTGACAGCGGTAGGTGGGGTAAAAACATGGACAAGGACCATGCTTGTTTTGCAATGCCTTTGATGGACAGGACCGTCAATTTAAGTACTCAGTGATTTCAAAGGTCCACTGCTATTTAGAGGTTCCTTGAATTTCAAAGGCCAATTTTATTGTTAATGTAGGGCAAGAATCTTTTCTGTTTGGCTTTTGAAGCGAACAGTAAAAGTTACAGTTTCTCTAAAGATACTATTTGTACTGAATTCTACTGATTTATCCACTGAACAACATTTTCTCAATTCGTTGGAGTTTAGTCAGAATCCTGGTTAGGAAAAGAAAAATGCTTCCGAATATCAGTGGTAAGGGCATATTGAGGCCACATGATACACTGTAGTAAGTCAGAGCAGTGACAAGAATTCAATGTTTGACCTCTGGGTGTCACTAGTTAGCAATGGCACACAAAGGCATTCTCTCAGTCATTGGATCTATTCATAATTGTAGGCAGTAAAGCTAAATTTGAGGAGAATATCTACTGTAAAATAATCCAAACATTTTTTAAAAATGGCATTTCACTGAAGATTTACCAGCTTTATATTTACATCTTCAGTACAACTAAAGAAAAGCAGGTATGTTTTTATATTCTTGCTATGTCTAAAGATATTACACTATTAAAATCTATTGATTCAGGGGTTTACTTTTAAGGTATCGAAGTTTTATTTAGTTTAATATTTGCAAATAAGCAAAACTGAAAAAAAATACGTAATATGTTTTTAATATGCTGAATCTACAGAAAGTTAAATTGCTTTCAAAAAAATCAAGCATCTTTTGTAATGTGGAAAAAGGGTCATCAATTCCAAAAACTTTACCCGTTGAAACTTGTATGGCGACAGAAAATGTCTCAATTACCAAAAGACCATAAATAGAAATAAAGCTAAGATTCATCTGTAGTAAAGTTATTTGTCGAAAAATCATAGGTTGAAAGTAGTCAATATGAGAACGTATCAACATAAAACACAACCCATCACTCCCGGCAATTGTTTTACAAAAGCAATATTATTTAAAGTATTGATACAGAAGAGTTTATTGGTTAAGGTAAACCTTAAAACATCTGGTTTTACTCACTTTCTAACTAGTTATTGTTCACAGTTCCTCCTGTGAAATTAAGGAAAGTGTGAACAAAGAAGAAAGCTTTACAACTGAATACAAGTCTTCCCATATCTAAATGGGATTGGTTGGGTTCAGTGGCACGTCATCCCTCACAGCTTTTTAATAACAGAGTAACAAAATGTGCATGCCTCCAGAGGTCAGGGAAAAAAAGATAATCTTAATACATAGTGCAATGAATAAAGGAAGAATTTAAGTTTTATATGACTTCTTATGGTGTGTTAGAATGTGCATTATTAAATTTGGTTCATCAAAGCTCAGTTAGTCTTTTACAAATGGCTCAGTTCACATTACACATTATAGTACAGTAATTACATTCAGATTAAGAAAAGTAAGTCCCGACAAACCTTTGCTTGTCTCTGCATAGTACGACAGGCACTCTGGCATGGAACTCCGCCTCAACATCAATGAAAGAAACTGAATAAATTTGGGAAGAGCAAAAAAATCTATTTAACAATTCTTCTGACTGTTAAACTGTTCTTTCTGCTCATCATTGGGAGATTCAATATTTATGAACTGAGCTAGTACTAAACTAACCTGAACAACACATTTACTAGGGACTGTGTTGACATTCAAAATGCAGATCCTTCAAAGTACCATATCTTCCGGCCTAGTTACACATTCTCTTGAAGTAGGACTTAAGTGTTACTTGATAAACAATTAAAAGGCACATAATATTCGTCACTGTATAAACTTGGTGACTCACTTTCAGTGGGCAACAGTCTTCTAGAAAATTTTGAAGAAGAATCCCTATTCTGATTTACTGGAGCTCTAATGATTTATTTTAGTTTTTGTAAATTAGCTCCTGGGATAGGATCTAGGGTCTTCTACTTTTGACCTATTGGAAAAGGACAAAAATATTACAAAATGTGCTAAATTTTAATTTGCTGGTCCATTTAGTTCAAAACATTGTATATGCCTGTATAGTTCATATGTTAATTTGTAAAGTATACCATAATTTAAGAGGGCAAGATGAATTTCTGTAGTTCTCATATCTGATTAAGCTCCAGGCAAAAGATGCACAAATACAATTCAAAATGTGTACAACTTATATTTCATAATCAGTCAATCTATATATTATTCTATAAAATGTACTGGTTTTTAAAAACAGGGCGAGATGAATGTAATAGATGAAAAATAGCTTCTCTTATCATTTGAAGAACTTACTATTGTTCTTAAGGCTTTCCTGAACCAGCAATAGCACATCTGGTTGATTCATCTGAGAAACAAAAAGGAAAAGTCTATTTATGAAACAATTTTTTAACTTACTGCTTTCATATAAAACTTGTTTCTTCCTTACCCCGTCACAAAAGCATCAAAGTATTACTTGCAACATTATTAGGGTACTCAGAATACTAAGTGTTAAATTCTAACTTTCCATATGAGAAACCAACTTTATCAGAAACTAACACAATTTTGTTAGATAGTCTTTTTGTAGACTGGTTAAGTGGGAAAAGTTAGAAGTGGACATAGCATAGAAGAGATGCCAAGGTAGTTGGACAACAGGAAATTACATCAAGGTATAAAAGAAACTGCAGTAGAAATATTGGGCTCTTGAGAGTGTCTGTGGGAATCGTGCGTGCACGTGAAAATACAAGACTGGAATGTCTATGCCTCTCCAGAATTTAAGACCTTGGATCCTTGAGATAAGAGACAGTTGAACACATGTGTAAGTGAAAAAGGTTATGTGATAGTGTGATATTCACATGAAAGATATCTGGCTAATCAAGAAAGGTATGGTCAGGCACAAAACTCAAAGTGATTGGTTGAAGGAGGGGTTAACTGGATAACAGATAGACAAAGAGACTTGAAGACATAAAGACTAACGCTGTGAGATAAACCATTTGTGCACTCTACCTTCTAGACCTTGTTGTGGCTGGTATAATCCACATTAAACTGTAAATCACTGCCTGTGTTTATAACTACAGTTCATCTTAAAACTTAATAAACTTGTCCTGGCTTTGTCTCAAGAAGTTGATTCACCCAAACTTTGCTGCCAAACCTGCTCCTGCCTTAACTGAGAAAGACAAAAAATTTTGACACACTCCAGTCTTCACAAGGATCACATTGTTTGCATTTATTGTTCCAAATGCTTTGTTTGGGACATAGCAACATACAATGCTAGTACACATACTAAATTTTTTCAGTATATTCCTGTTCATTATTAAACATCTCAGCCTTTATAGTTAATTTAGAAAATCCCCCCGTTACATGGTTTTTGATGATATACAGAACAAAGTGTAATTTTGCTAAGGGACCATGGGTTGAGCCCTGGGAGAATTCATTCCAAGAGGGTAAAATGAGTTTGACATTTTAGCAGGCCATGCAAAGGAGGTTACAAAGTTACACAAGATGGTAGGGAAAGCAAGCAATGCCCGACAATTATCAGACACTGAATCTAAACTGTTTGCAATTGTACAGAGATTAGAAATACCAGATGGTGCTACTGAGACCAGCCTCTCTTGCAATCAGAATTCGCAAAACATTTACATCAGATTGCAGAGCAGAAATTGTATGCCAGTTTTAAAAATAATCTGGAAATTCAGTATTCAGGAGGTTAAACAATAAAATTCATAGTTGATCAAATTTAACACCAGACTTATATCAAAGAGCGTACTTAAAACCTGATTGCATACACAGTTGATGTATAGAGTTCTTCATTCAGTCTCTGAAAACTTACATGAGCTGGAAACTGTATATCAATGTTAAGGTCAGAATCTTTAAAGCCAAATCGTGTACAAGAGGAGCCATACAGTCTAAGTGAGCAGTCTGGATGATAAAAGGAAACCATTATATAAATACCACATATTTCAACAATGGTTTATTGCAGTATTGTAGTAAATAAAATTACTACACCAGTACAATATCAAAAATACCAAATGGAGACCTATTGTACAAATTAGTTTTTTTTGTGCAACATAGCATTACAGCAAAGTATCTCATTTGTGTGACAATTTATATAGGTAAAATTATAAAACATTACACAAAAAAATACTGCAATAAAAAAACAAAATGCTGGAAATACTCAGCAAGTCACGCAACAATTGTGGAGAGAAAGAGAGTTAATATTTTACGTTGATGACATTTCATCAGAACTGAAGACAGGCAGAAATTAGAAATAAAATTTTTAAGCCAGTTGAAAACTGGAAAGTGGGGATGAGAGATGCAGGAAGAATAAAAAGGTGGAAGGCAGGAGAGATTAAATAATAAACATTTCATGATGCAAAAGCAAAAGAGTGACAATGGATATAGAAACAAAAAGGGTTGTGTCCAAATTAATGATTATGAAGCAGCCATCTGAATGTAACATGCAGGGATAAATAAGAAACAAGCAGCAAAATAAATAAAGAATAAGATGGAGGCAGAGGTTATGATCTAAATACTTTGAACTAAATATTGAGTTCAGAAGATTCTAGAGGTGGAGGTGAACATTGAGATGGGGGGATGGAAGGGGGGGATTCTCCCAGCCTACTGCTCTCTAGAGTGCTGCAGGTCGGGAGACACAAGCAGAGGCTGTTTAGTGGGCTTCCCGCTGGACACCACAGCTTCCACATGTGTCTGGTCGCCAGATTTCCATAGCAGAGCTAATTTGAATATGTTAATACTAAATTTTAGCAGGTTTAGGGCTAAAGTTTCTGGGCCAACTCGCCTCTCTCTCCCTTCCAGTCTGAGAGGAATGGCTCGTGACAGCGTAGTTACAACAGCTCCCCACCACTGGAGTGAAAGGTCAGAGGGGGTACCCCTGGGCACTGATAGCTTGGCAATCTCACCAGACATCATGCAGTACTTGGGGGGGGGGGGGGGGGGGGGCAGAGCAGATAGAGCTTGGCGTATGAGAGGGATCAGTGAGGTTGCGGGCCACTCTGCATTGGGATCATTGTCAGGGGAGCGATGGGGCTGGCCATTAGGATACGGGAGAAATAGGGCGATCAGGACTGCCGGCTGGGCAAGGGAGGACTAAATTGGAGACATCTGGAAAGCTGGCAATCGTGGGGTGATCACATGGCCAACGATGCGGACCACCCATCCGGAGACTGGCAGTGCAGGGCCACTGCACATGCGCCAATCTCTGCTATGACAGTTTGGCGCATGTTCCCACTCAGCGCTCTGCTGCTGGCCTCTTCAGTGGGGATTGATCCCGCCCACTGATTTTTATTGAGATTCATGCCAGGGCACTTGTGATGCAGAATGTGGGAGATTCATTTTGAAAATCACGCTAAAAGAACCAAAGGGATTTACTCCAGTTTTTACACAAATTCTGCACTTTTGAGTTTTTTTGGGAGAATCCCAGCCAAGGTGTTGTTCCTCCAGCTTGCTGCAGCAGCCTGAGGACAGAAAAGTCTGAATAAGATAAAGAATTAAAATGACTCGTGACAGGAAATTCAGGATCATGCTTACAGACTGAATGAAGGTGTTTCTCCAAAGGCTTGATCGGCCCAATATTAAAGAGACCACATTATGAACAGCAAACACAGTAAACTAAATCAAAAGTAATCATAACGTCACTTGGAAGAACTCTTTGGATTCTGGATGGTGAAAAAGGAGGAAATGAAGAAACAGGATTGCATTTCCTGCACAGGAGGCAACATCAATACAATCATCAATGTGCCAGAGAAACAGATGAGAGAGTCCCCATCCCCCCTCAAGTTAGATAAAAACTTGGCAGATAGAATATAATGTAAGAGAATATGATGTTATAAACTTTAGGAAGATTAAAGAGGCTGAGCATTATTTCAAGGAGAAAGACTGCAGAAAGCTGCAGTAAAGACGGATTTGGGAATCCTCATGCATAAATCGAAAAGCTAGCATGCAGAATCAGCAGGTAATAGATGGAGAAGGTAAATGGAAGCTTGGCCTTCATTTTAAAGTGAACAAGTATAACAACAGGGACGTCTTGCTAAAACTATACAAAACAGTAGTTAGACCACATCTAGGATACTGTGAACAGTTTTGGTCCCCTTATCTAAAGGGAATATACTGGCATCGAATACAATCCAGAGAAGGTTCACGAGGTTGACATTGCATGTAGAGGGATTTTCTTATCAGGAGAGGTTGAGCAGATTGGGCCTGTACTCATTGGAGTTTAGAAAAATGAGAAGTGACATTATGGGGACAGCAAAGATTTTCAGGAGGCTTGACAAGATAGATGCTGAGAGATTTATTCCCTTTGTAGAAGAGTTGAGGACCAGATGGTATAATGTCAGAGTAAGGGATCACCCATTTAAGATAGAGATGAAGAGGAATAACTTCTCAAGAGGCTAGTGAAGCAATGGAACTCTTAACTGCAGATGGCTATAGAGGGCAAGTTATTAAGTATGTTCATAGCTGAGATAGACAGATTTTTAATCAGTAAGTGAACCAAGAGTTACGGGAATAAGGCAGGAAAGTGGAGTTGAGGATTATTATATCAAATCAGTCATGAGCTCAGTGAATGACAGAGCAGACTCGGTGGATTGGCATGGCCTACTTTTGCTCCTACTACTTATGGTCTTACAACCCATGTTAGTAGATTTGATGATGATGTTAGATTTGAATCAGATAAAACACAGTGCAGCAATTCAGAGGGAGAGAGGTTACAGAATGGGGTTAGCTGAGAAATTGAAATCCCGATATTATGCCAGCAATTCTGAATGAAGAGAGGCTAAGAACCTTGAGAGAACAGTCCAGGTGAAGTGAGAATATTGGAAACAGGTAAAGGAATCCATTAAGCAGGGGATGACTCTTGGTCAAAAAGGTGGCAGTGGAAGAAGAGCTCACATCATGTCGAACTCAAAATTCATTGAAGTGGGGATTTAAAGAGATGAAGCGAGGCTTTTTCTGAGAACAGAGTATTCAGAGTTAGGAAAAGATCAGAAAGTCTTGTGAAACCTAGAAAGGGGTGAGATTCGAAAAAGAGGTATGATCAGTGGGCAGGGATTGGGAGGAAGGATCTGGAAGTTGTCGGTATCTTTGCTTGTGATCTTTTGCACCTGAAAGAAAAAATTAAAAAGCTTTTTCTTAAATCACTGAATGAAACAAAGGATGAAATGAAACTGTGAACCAGAACAGTTTCGAGATTGAATGAGACAGGGTTGCTTAAGAGAGATACCAAATGTGTGTACGTGGCTATGCATCTTAGGAATATGAACAGTGGCTTTAAGAGTTCTATATGTCATGGAGAAATTTGTAATCATAACACAAAGAGTAGATTTTCAGTTGGAAACTACTTGGAATAAGTTGAAACTGGAGACAGATGCCAAAGAAGGAAACATGGCTGTGTAAGAGGATAATATGTACCTGGTAATAAGGTCTGCAGAACTATTTCCATTCTTCTTGTAATTTTATGCCTTTTGTTCACATCTTCTTCAGTTAGGCCACTCTCCTGCACTATCTTGTTAATGGTTGCATCAATTGCAATTACTTGTGAGAGATTTGGAGGGGGAAGCTTTGTGAGCATTTCTTCTTCTTGCTTTTCCTAATAGCACACACCAAGTTAGCTAACCAAATATTTTAAATATTTCAAACACAATATATATTATTTTGCATTTATTTCACAATCTTATTGAGAATCCTCTTAATTATTTAATACTTGACACTTTTTATTTTTAATAATAAGAGTTTAAGCTGAAATAATTGAATACAATCACTGATGTGATTTAATGCTAAAGAAAGAAAAGATAAACTGAAAACAATGCACAGAATTTAAAAATTCTATCATAATACAATCATATATAACAGCTATTCAACTTTTCAAAATGAAAGTTTAAAATAAATTGGCAATATATTAGAATGGGACAAATGGTACATTTGAATGAAGGCAACTGGATCAAAAGCAGGAAGTTTTCCAACTATTATATATTAGAAGAGATGAAGTACTATAAGCTTTAAACATTGTGTATATGAACATTGCTTTTCCTATGTTTAGAAGTACCGCTGTAGTTTTTTTTTCTTCAGATATCTATTCCCCTTGATATCAAAGAAAAGTTAAGCAAATTAAGTCAAGTACCATATTCTTTTTAAAAAAACGTAGATTGCATAAATTGATAAAGAAAGACTGAGCTTATTAGATACTAAGTATTTAAATCATTAAGTGAAGAATGCTCTAAACCTTGGTCTGAACACAAGTTTGCATAGGCAAAGGGGACTGGACTTTATGCACCTTATGCACCAATTAGTGTAAAGGCAGGGCAGGAGATGGGAGTGGGGTGTTGGGATAGGGTGGGGATGGAGATGGGGTGGAAATGTAAGATCCAGTGGGGTGCCCTTCCTGCTCTGTACCTGCCCTCTCTTGACCTGCCTGAAATCTTCCAGGAGATGGGGGAGGTTTGGGCAGCACATCCACCCTCAGGCCTCTGGAGGTAGTCAAGTGCCAATTAATGGCCACTTATAGGTCTCATTCCTCTGCTGCTCGTATTTTACCCATGGCGGGGTAACGCTCATGTCATATGGGAACAACAAAGGAACCTCTTTTGCAGGTTTGCAGGGCCCATCAAAAGCTGTCTTCCTTCTCCTTCCCCTCCCTCTCTTCTCACCTCCATACAAGGTGACCCCCTTAATTTAACTTTCTCCCTTGACCTTTTGAAACTAGTCCCCAGTCCTTTTCATGTAGGTTCCTAACCCCAAAGTTACCAATGCTCCCATTGGTACTTTTGGTATTCTGGAGCTGCTGGCCATCCGATCAGCCAGCGGTTTGCTAAGGTGGGACTTCCTCCGAAAATAGTGGTGGAAATCTCTCCTTAAAGGAATTAAAGCTGCTCCTAGTGCTAAACTGCTGCAGACACGGCTTTCAGAATTGCACACCCCCCCCCAATTTTTAGCTCAGGGCAGGGACCATGGAGCCCCATAAAATCCAATCCAGTGATACCAAAGAGGTTTTCTGCATTTCCACTCCTTTTCCTTTCACTCACAACGTACCTTTCTATCATGAATATGGTGCACTTAGCAGGTATCCTCCCCACCCGCAAACCAATGTGAAATTCAAAATAAACTTTGCAAATGTTGAGCATGAGAATGATGAAGCAAAATATTTCACTGCAATACTGAAACACAACAGATACCTTTAATGCTTAAACTTTGTTCTTAAAATTATTAAATTTAACCACTGTCAACAACGTAGAGCCCTGCATCAAAGAACTAATTTTAAATCTAAGCAGTACTTAAAATGTTAGTAATGATACCAACAATATCACATTTGTTAAAGCAAGTCCTTTAATGAATTACAACAGCTTTTCATCATTGGATTTCATAAACACTGATTTCCTGCATAGAAAAGAATTTTGTATGTTTAATTAAAATACCATCTGTCTTCAGTTTAGATTGCATATTGCTAATGTGGGGCAAGTATGATCTAAGTTTAATGTATTATTAAGTATTAATGATTAAGTAACACAAATATTTTTCAAATCCTTAATAGGAGCCATTATAATGGTAACGTAATGAGCTTTGTAGCCAGCTTATATGTTCTGGGATATAGAATATTCCTAGAAGGTGGTGATCATCTTTCACAAACATCTTGGGCATTAGTGGGAAAATATAACAGTGCCTTGTCTTTTTTCCTGCCTTATCCATTGTTCTATTTACCTTGTTCTTGATTTTTCTTTAACCTTAATATCTTTTACTTAACATCAATACACATTTCATGTTCCACAGAGCCATGACATGTAATTTAATGACAAGTCAAAGGAAGAGGTCATTCAGCCTGGTGTGTCTACTCTGGCTCCCTGAATAAGCAATGCATCTGGTACCATTCCCTTGTCTTCTACCCAATAATTTTTCTCTTCCTTATCAGATTACAATCCAATTCCATCTTGAATCCTCAGCTGAACCTGCCTCCATCAAACTCTCAAGCACCACAGAAAGGGGTTTTGTCTCATGATTCCATTGTTATTTTATCAATAATCTTTGATCTGTGCCCACTCATTAGCAATCCTTCCACTTCTGAGAACAGTTTCTTGTCATCTATTTTATCCACACTCCTTATGATTTTGAACACTTCTTAAAAAAAAACTCAATCTTTTCTTCTCCAAAGAGAACAGTCCTAACTTCTCAAATCTATTTACGTATCTGAAGTTGTTCATCCTCATAACCATTCATCTGCACTGCCTCAAATACCTTCACATTTTCCCTAAAGTGCGCTGCCTGGAACAGGATGCAATAATCCAACTGAAGCAAAAAGTGTTTCATACAAGGTTAACATAACCTCCTTGCTCTTTTACTCTATGCCCAATTGATAAAGTCCAATTGGGCATACAGTAAAAGAGCAAGGAGGTTGGACCTTTAATAACTTTGTAACAACTATTAAAAATTACATTCAATAATTAATTCTGTAACAGCATATATTGCAAATATGGTGTTTTTTTTCAAAAATATGCTATGAAGGTGAGCTAGAACATAAACATTACAATGTAAGATGTAGAAACAGAGGGCATTTGGGCCCTTGAACCTACTTCAAAATTTAAGATGACCATAGCTGATCTGATTTGTGGTCTTAACTCTATTTTCCTGTGCCTCTCATAACTCTTGAATTGTGCAACATAATTCATGGAAGTAGTACTGTAACTCACTCCCAGTTTCATTTTGGAAACAACAGGTTTCAAAGTAGAGAACTGGTAGAAAATATTTTTTAAAACTTTACTACAAACTTACCTTTACACACTTCTTGTGTCGCTTCTCCTTAATGTGTTTATAGGCAGAATGCACAGATTGAATGAGCACATCACAAAGCTTACAGGTGTACTTTGCAGCAGGGCAGCTTCGGGCACGCTGAAAAAAATTGTAGCACAAATTAAAAATACTCGTTTTAACAGTATGAAAGCATGTTAATCTGACAATAGCACAGTGGCTAGCACTGCTGCTTCACAGCTCCAGGGACATGGGTTCAATTCCTGGCTCGGGTCACTGTCTGTGGTGTTTGCACATTCTCCTCATGTCTGCATGGGTTTCCTCCAGGTACTCCGGTTTCCTCCCACAGTCCAAAAATGGGCAGGTTAGGTTGATTGGCCATGCTCAAAAACATTGCCCCTTGGAGTCGCGAGATGTGTAGGTCAGAGAGATTAGTGGTTAAATATGTAGGGATATTGGGGTAGGGCGTGGGTGGGATTATGGTCAGTGCAGACTCGATGGGTCGAATGGCCTCCTTCTGCACTGTAGGATTTCTATGACTTCTATGTTATATCAAAGTTAAATGTGAAAACCTATGTAGTCAGACTGCTTAATATTAATGCAGATTTCAACATAATTCTGTGCCATAAATTTTGCTCTACAATTTGTTGTGCTAATATCCCAACATTTTAGTATCTTAAAAGAGTGGCTAAGTGTGATTCAGACAGAATTAAAAACATTTATGGAGTAAAGATTTAACTTGGTATACATTAGGTAAACATGCTCCTGAACTGCATTACTTATAATGAAATGTGCCCAACAAAGGCCACTACAAATAGAAAGAAACCATATTCATAAATTAAACTATGAGTCAGTAACAATAATTAACGAATTTGGTGTACTCTAACAATTTGTTGGGCCTGGAAAGAAAATTACTCAGAGTTAGTGGTGCATCAATTGCCCATTCCAAAAACCCTTGTACATAGAGATCTGAAAAACTGGTTTCAGATAAAAAGCTTAAAATGAACCATTTTGAAAAGAATTGGGAGCAATTCATAGTGTCTCTTAGTTAGTTGTAGCATCACAGATACGGATGGTGTCTGCCAAATTCCTAAAAACTACTTTAGGAAAATGCAGGTAGCCAGATTTTAAAAAACACAATACTTGAGTTAATGACCATCATTCTCTATTCCACTACAACTGAGATTAATGTGACTATGGTGTGTAGTATCTACAAGATGCAGGAAATTACCAACATATACTTAAGAACACTTATCAATTTTGAAACCTCTACCACTTGGAAGGACAAAGGCAGGAGGTGTATCAGAGCATCCTGTGAATTTGGCTCCAAGTTAGACATCATCCTGAAATGCTTTTATATCACCTTTTTTTTTTACTGTCAATCTCTCAAAATCACCAATTCTATTTGTTCCATATATTTTCCATTCACTCACTGATATTATATCTCCGCAGATTAGTTTTGAATTTGTCCTGTTAATGTCCTCTGCTTCAACTAGTGCTCTAAGTTAAAACAGCTTGGCATGGTCAGCATTATTTAGTCCCTTTAGATATTCAAGATTTGTGGAGATTCTCCACCACTTAACTGTTTAATTGTCTACTCAATCAAGCCAGTCCTGGTGATTGCCACTCAAGTCCCCACTTAGAGGATATTCTGTGCCCCTGTAGCCCTCAGTGCTTTCTCCAAGTGGTGTTCAACATCAAGGAGTTCTGATTCACCAGTTGGTGGGAGATGATAGTGTAATCAGCAGGGTTTTCTTGTCCATGTCTGACTTGATGCCATCAGACTCCATGAGGTCCAGAGTCAATCTTGAAAACTCCAAAGCAGTTCACTCCCAACTGTATCTATCGCTATCTCTGGTAGATCATTCCAATTGTAAGTAATAATAGGAAACAAAGCAATGGCAGAGGAACTGAACAGTTACTTTGCATCAGTCTTCATGTTGGAAGACACCAGTGAGATGCCAGAGCTCCAGGAGAGTCAGGGAGCATTGGTGAGTGTAGTGGCCATCACTAAGGAGAAGGTTCTGGAGAAACTGAAAGATCTGAAGGTGGATAAATCACCTGGACTGGGTGGGCTACATCTCAGGGTTCTAAAAGAGAACCCTGAGGAAATTGTGGAGGCATTGGTGGTGATCTTTCAGGAATCACCGGAGGCAGGGAGGGTACCAACGGACTGGGAAATAGCCAATGTAACACACTATTTAAGAAGGGAAGGAGGCAGCTGACAGGAAATAATAGGCCTGTTAGTCTGACTTCGGTCATTGGCAAGATTTTAGAGTCTGTTATTAAAGATGAAATCGCAAAGTACTTGGAAGTGCATGATGAAGTAGGACTGATTCAGCACAGCTTTGTCAAGGGGGACAAATCTGTTACCGAGTTCTTTGAGGAGGTAACAAGAAAGTTAGACAAAGGAGAGCCAGTGGGCTTGATTTATTTAGATTTCCAGAAGGCCTTTGACAAAGTGTCGCATAGGAAACTGTTAAATTAGTTAAGTGCTTGTAATGTAAAAAGTAAGATCCTGGCACAGACAGAAAATTGGTCAACTGGCAGAAGGCTAAGAGTGGAATAAAGGGGTCTTTCTCAGGATGGCAGCTAATGACTAGTGGTCTGCCTCAGGGGTCAGTGCTGGGACCACAACTTTTCACACTATATATTAACGGATTGGAGAAAGAACCGAAGGCACTGTTGCTAAGTTTGTAGATGATACAAAGATATATAGAGGGACAATAGTATTGAGGAAGCAGGGAGGCTGCAAAGAACTTGTGCAAGTTAGGAGATGGGCAAAGAAGTGGCAGATGGAATATGATGTGGAAAAGAGGTTATGCACTTTGGAAGGAGGAATGGAGGCACAGACTGTTTCCTAAATGGGAAAATGCTTAGGAAATTAGAAACAAATAGACTTGGAGTCATTGTTCAAGATTCTCTGAAGGTTAATGTGCTGGCTCAGTCGACAGTTAGAAAGGCAAATGCAATGTTAGCATTCATGTCATAATGGCTACAATACAAGAGCAGGAATGTACTGCTGAGGCTGTATAAGGCTCTGGTCAGACCCATTTGCAGTACTGTGAGCAGTTTTGGGCCCCATATCCAAGGAAGGATGTGCAAGCTTTGGAAAAGGTCCAGAGGAAATTCACAATGAAGAGCTTATCACATCAGCAATATCTGAGCTGTAATCGTTGGAGTTTAAAAGAATGAGGGGGGGATTTTATTGAAACTTACAGGATACTGTGAGGCCCGGATAGAGTGGACATGGAGAGGATGTTTCCATGAGTAGGAAGAATGAGAATCAGAGGGCACAACCTCGGGCTAAAGGGATGATTCTTTAAAACAGAGATGAGGAGGAATTTCTTCAGCCAGAGAGTGAAGAATCAGTGGAACTCTTTGCTGCAGAAGGGTATGGAGGCCAGGTCATTGAGTGGCTTTAAAAAAGAGATAGATATGTGCTTAATTAATAAGGGAATCAGGGGTTATGGGGAAAGTTAATAGAATGGAGATGATTAAAAAAAAAAGCCATGATTGAATGGCGGAACAGACTCAATGGGCTGAGTGGCCTAATTCTGCTCCTATGTCTTATGTCTAATTGATGCAATAGGACATACCCAGATATTGTTTCGAACATTTCTGTAAGGTATTATTCTGTCAGGTTGCTGCTTCACTAGTTTATTTAAACAGCTCTCCTAACCTTGGCAAACACCCTCAGATATATATCAGCCCCCAAACACTCCTACGTTAGCTCCTATTTATTCCAATTAGGATTCCCAGTTTCTTTCATTTTCCAAACACAAATGGGAGGGTGTCATTTTTATGCCGGCTTCAACCCTTTCCACATCTGAAAATTTCCTCATTGGAGATATTAAGGACAAAATTTACCAGGCCTTGTAAACAGCAATGGGGAATGCGATGCAGGATTAATGCATGCGTAGTTCTTCCAATGCAGCAACATTCAAACTTGCAATGCCTGCTAATTTGTAGTTGCTATCAAGTGGCCGCATGCCTCAGCAGTAGGCTCATTTGTATGAGGTTAACACTATTTACAACTAACCTGCATTACTTAAAGCTAACCTGCACCTTCTAAAAGAGCCAGAGCTGTGCCAAGTTGTTTTACAAGGCTGCGTGCAGTCTCCACCAATGAAAGTCTTCCATCAGGTATTTTACAATCCTTGGAAGGGGTATTACACTAGGCAAAGGCACATGCAAAACAGATACAAGGGAACTGCAGAAGGGTGATTAGTTAATTTACATATGGGATGTTGAATAGTTTGTTTGATAAAATTGGTTTGGAATGTTAGCTTTATGGTGGTTTTTATTTCAGCATGTGGACATGAGATGCCCTGGTGGTCCTTAATAGATGGTTACTAAGGTGTAGACTGTTGCTTTTGTCCTGTTCATGTTTGTAACAAATAAAAATATATGCATGTCTAACACAAAAATGCCACAGATTTCCAATCTTCTTGAAACAATACAAAATTCTTTGAGGAAATGATAAAGATACACATTACTGAGAAACTAAATTCCCTGCAAATACAGAATCTAAACATTTTAAGCACGCTCTAAAATTTATTCTACCAATGCAACAAAACCAGTTTACCAGTTTATTTAAAAAATTACTTTACTTTTTTGAGTCTGAAGATAAATTCTTGACGCAGGCTTTCTTCAGCTTGAAATAATCCAATGCATTGTTCTATTGTTAATTTGGACTCATCAATAACAGGTGCATTGAAGTCTTGCATTTGTTCATTTCTTTTCATTTTCTTGGACTTCTTTTGGCCTTCAAAAGAAATTAACCTCAAATTGCAAACACTACACACAAATAATAACATAGTTGCAGAAAACATTCCGTCATTCAGCAATTTCAAAAGATAAACTACTGTGTCATAGTTACAATGGCATAGGAGGCCATTTGGCTCATCAAATTCACTCTGGCTCTTGTTGAGCAATTCAACCAACCTTATTCCCCTACTCTATTTCTGTAACCCTTTGAAATTATTTTCCTCAAGAGCTCTACCCAATTCAATTTCAAATTCATTGATCCACCACCCACAGTGAGTTCCTGTTCTTGACCTCTCACTGTACAAGGAAGTTCTACCTCACATCCCCTTATATTGCATATCCAAAATCTTAAATCTCTGTTCACTTGTCTTTATATCACTAAGTAAGTAAGCAAAATAGTTTTTCATCATCCATTTTATCTAAATCTATTATAATTTGGTATTCTTTCAATAACACTCCCTCCATCACCTGTACTCCAAGAACAATTCCAGCTTCTTCAACTTAACTAAAATCCCTCATCCCTAGATCATTCTGGCAAATCTTCTCTACACTAGCTCAAGGATCCTCACATTCTTCAATCCTTTGGCACCTCCCCAATATCTAGGAAAGATTGGAAGATCAGGGCAAGTGCTGCTGCTATCCCACTTCCCTTAGAAATCATGGATGCAAGACATGTGGACCGGATGATTTATCTACTCTTACGATCTTTCAAATACATCGTGCCCATCAATTTTCACTCTATCCAAGACACCCACCACCTCTTTGTTGGCATCATTCCTTAGTTAATGCCTTCTGGAAATCCAGATAAACTAAATTCATTAAAAAAAATTCCTGTGACTATATAGTTACCCATCATCTGGTTTGACATGATTTACCACATACATGTTGCATTTTTTAAATTTTTTCTCTCTCTTGCCTTTCTCAAATATAGCAGCTATATTTACACTTAAGGAATAGAATCAAGGAAGGTTCCCTTAGACTGGAAGTTAGCTCGTGTATTTCCTAATTTCCAAAAATCTGAACTAAGGAATTGAAGGCCTGCCAGCTGACATCCATGACGCTTAACAATTTGGATAACTGTTGAAGAAGTCACTAAGGTAAAGAATGAGGAAAATCCACTGACAAAAAATAGTCCATGCCTAACTTGGCTTTTCAAATGCCTCAGATGAGGAACCTCATTTGATTACATCACAAATAGAATCCTGTGGTTAGTAGAAGAAATTTGAAATATTGCATTAGGAATTAGGTTTATCCTACAGTCAAAAGGTTGTCAATATCAACGCAGTTCAGCTTGGAAACATGTCATTAGCAGTGTCCTTCAGGGATTACTTTTCACATTACTTATTACTGATCTGTATCAAAAGGATGAAGTAAATTTTCACATAACGCCAAAGTCAGTGCAAGGAAGTAGATTACTATCATCAAATCAAAAAAAGTTTCATCTAGCTGGTAGTGGGCATCACATTGGTAAATGGCACTTAATTTAGAAAGTGATGTTATGCATGTTATAGGGCCAACTCAGATGATGTGTACCATTTGCAAGGAATAATACTGAAAGGTTGAAGGAGAAAATTATCAAAGTAACATGGTCTGTCGATCGCTAAAGCTTCAGAAACAATTAAGGGAACTGTAGCTAAAGCTAATAGGACAATAAAGTAGAGAAAGGGTTAATGCATTTTGTACCTTGAAGAATGGAAAGGGTTAATGAATTTTGTACCTAGAATATGTCACAAACATAACCTTTCATCATGACTGATATTCGCAAGCTTATACTGCTCCTGGCAGTAATATAAGTTATTTGTTCATGTCTTACATGCTTTAACTCTCATTTTTATAAAGACAAATAGTTAAATGTGGCTGTTATTTTGTAGACTTCGCAAATCTTACCTACTTGTGTTAGTTGGACATCATTACACAGATGATACTTTATGATACCAACTTTTGACAGCTGCTGATGGCAGCTTGCGATACAGGTTTTTAACAGGAAGACTCCCACTGGGACAGCCACAATCACACAAGTAACTTCAAAGACAGGGATGCTGGTACTGCTGCAGAAGGGTTTTGAATTGTGAATGAATTGAAGAGTGTGTCATGACTGCAGGATTGTAATTACTGATTAAATCTGGGGCTGAATCACGAGCAGGAAGGATCTGGAGTTCTGGTTGGAATTGGAACTTTGAATCATGATTACTGCTGGAGCTCATAATGTATAAATACCCACTTGTGTTTGTGTTCTGTGGGAAGTCTGGTAGTCCCTGTTTGGAACCAATTCTCCCAAAGCTCTGGAATAAACACCAGAGCTTTGAAATAAAAACCCACTGTATTTTGACTTGCTAACAGTCTTGGTGGTATTATTTTACCTACAACAATAATGCGTTGTATTAATGGAATCATTCTGAATAAATCAGAGACAGGATTTTGACCCTATGGAGGGGTCACTGCTCAGCTAGTATCTAGAATATTGTGGCAAAAGTTTGATATTCTGAAATGGTGGGTGACATAATGGCATTGGAGAAGGTCCAGAGGAGAACAACAAAATTGATACGTAGCTTAAAGAACTTCAGCTACTCAAGAGCTTGGATGGAGTAGATTTCTTGGAATGTGTACAGGAGAACTTTTTAGGCCAACACGTAGAAGCTCCAACAAGGGAAGGAATAGTATTGAAGCCAATTCTGGGGAATTAAATTGGATAGGTGGTTGAAGCGGTGGAGCATTTTAGTGATAACGATCACAATGTGGTACAATTTAAGCTTGTTATGGATAAAGAAATAGAGAAGTTGCCAAACAAAACATTTTGGATTGGGGGCAGATTTTAATGAAATAAGGTACAATCTGGCCAAGGTAGACTGGGAACAGCAACTAGTGGGGAAATTTTGAGAAGGGCAGTGAGGGACATTCAAAATGGAAATAAGAAAGCTACAAGCCCACTAGCTGTGGCCTCACCAAAGAACTCCAACATGACTTCCCTTTTAGTAAGCTAGCCTCGATTGATAAAGGCAAGCATCTCGTATCTTTTTTAGCACCCTACCAACATGCCTTTCCACCTTGAGATCTATGGATAAACACGCTAAAGTTCCTTTGTTTTATGGAACTTCTTGGTATCATGCTATTCATTGAATACTTCTCAACCTATTCCTTCCAAAGTCTATCACCTCACACTCTTCAAGTTTTAAATTCCATCTGCCTCTTAGCTGGCCATTTGACCATCCTATCTATATCTTCTTATAGCCCAAAACATTCAGCCTCACTGTTAACCATTCGACGAATCTTTATGCCATTTTTGGCGTCATGTGAAAATTTACTTCATCCTCTTGATACTGCTGTCCAGATCAGTAATAAGTAATGTGAAAAGTAATCCCTGAAGGACACTGCTAATGACGTGTTTCTAAGCTGTATTGCATTGATATTAACTCAGTAAGAATTTAGCAACATCAATTTATAATCCAACCGATTTATTTGATAGTAAAAACGCGAGCTTTCGACTCCTGTGTCTTCCTCAGGCAAATGCAGTGTTCCAGAACACTGCATTTGCCTGAGGAAGACACAGGAGTCGAAAGCTCACGTTTTTACTATCAAATAAATCGGTTGGATTATAAATTGGTGTTGCTAAATTCTTACTGAGTTCTTACCACCCCAATCCAACGCCGGCATCTGTATATCATTGCATTGATATTGACAACCTTTTGACTGTAGGATAAACCTAATTCCTAATGCAATATTTCAAATTTCTTCTACTAACCACAGGATTCTATTTGTGATGTAATCAAATGAGGTTCCTCATCTGAGGCATTTGAAAAGCCAAGTTAGGCATGGACTATTTTTTGTCAGTGGATTTTCCTCATTCTTTACCTTAGTGACATCTTCAACAGTTATCCAAATTGTTGGGCATAATGGATGTCAGCTGTTTGGCCTCCAATTCCTTAGCATTCCTTCCATGGTGATAAGAAGGAACCAGAAGTCTAAAGAACTATGGATTGGCAGAGATATTCAGGATACCATCGGGAAGAAAAGAAAGGTTTTTAGAAATACAAGGGGAACAAATCTGTGGCAGCATTAGTGAATTACAGAAAGTGCAGGATGGAACTTCAAAAAACAATTAGAAGAGGTGGTACGGGAAAGGTCTGATAAGTAAAATCTGCGGGTGGAGCCAGAAGGCAATGGTCGAGTATTGAATAAATACTTCACATCTATCTTCACCCAAAAGGAAGAAGGTAAGGTATTCAGGAAGTGAGACTACAAGGTTCTTAAGCAAATTGACACAGGAAAGAAGAATGTCTTGGAAACGTTGGCAGTCTTACAAGCGGACAAATCTTCAAATCCAGATGAATTGTGTCCCAAACTGCTTTGGCAGGCAAGGAAGGCAACTACAGAGGATTGTATCTAAATTTTAAATTCCTCTCTGGCCATGGGGCTAATGGTGTTTGCTACAAATAAACCTGTTGGACTTTAACCTGATATTCTGAGATTTCTTACTGTCTTTACTCCAGTCCAACACTGGCATATCCACATCATGGGGCAGGTGCCAGACAACTGGAGAACAGCTAATGTGGTTCTACAATTTAAGAAAGATTGTAGAGATAAGCCATGGAACGACCAGTGAATCTCATATCAGTGGAAGGCAAATTATTGGAGAAAATTCTGAAGGACAGCATCTATCTCCACTTGGAGAGGCAAAGCTTGATCAGGAAATCAGCATGGCTTTGTCAGAACAAGGTCACGTCTAACAAATTTGATTGAATTTTTTGACGAGGTGACCAGGTGTGTAGATGACAATAGTGGAGTTGATGTAGTTTATATGAACTTCAGCAAAGCCTTTGATAAACAGCCACATGGCAGACTTATAAAGGAGATAAATGTACATGGGATACAGGATAATTTGATAAAGTGAATTCAAAATTGGTTCAGTTGTAGGAAATAGAAGGCTGTTTTAGTGATTCGAAGCCAGTGTCCAGTGGCATAGCCAATTATACATCATTTATACAGACAAGATATGTGGGGGTTAGGATTAATAAGTTTGCAAATGGCACAAAGATTGGTCGGATGGTTAACAGTGAGGCTGAGTGTTTTGGGCTGTAAGAAGATATAGATAGGATGGTCAAGTGAACAGCTAAGTGGCAGATGGAATTTAAAACTTGAAGAGTGAGAAGTGATAGACTTGGGAAGGAATAGGTTGACAAGTATTGACAAGGTTGACAAGGGAAATAAGGATTACGAGAAAGAGGTGTTGGGGCTGTTAGGCAGCTTAAAGACATATAAAGCTCCGGGGCCTGATGGCATTTACCCCAGGCTGCTAAGGGAGTTGAGGGAAGACTTGGCTGGGCCTCTGACGCAAATCTTTGTCTCTTCCTTGGACACAGGTGAGGTCCCAGAGGACTGGAGGATAGCAAACGTAGTACCGTTGTTTAAAAAAGGTCAGAGGGATCACCCAGGGAACTATAGGCCGGTGAGCTTGACTTCAGTTATAGGTAAGCTAATGGAGAGGATCCTTAGGGACAGGATGTATGAGCATCTGGAGCGCTGCGATCTGATCAGGGATACGCAGCATGGCTTCGTCAAGGGGAAGTCTTGTCTTACAAATCTAGTGGAATTTTTTGAAGAAGTGACAAAAACAGTTGATGAAGGACAGGCTGTTGATGTCGTCTACATGGATTTCAGTAAGGCGTTTGACAAGGTTCCTCATGGTAGACTGATAGAGAAGGTGAAGGCGCATGGGATACAGGGTCGGGTATGTAGATGGGTCGAGAACTGGCTCGGGAGGAGGAGACAGAGGGTAGTAGTGGAAGGCTCTTTTTCCGGCTGGAAGCCTGTCACTAGTGGAGTGCCACAAGGCTCAGTACTAGGTCCTCTTCTATTTGTGGTCTACATAAACGACTTGGAAGTAGGGGTAGGTGGTGAGATCAGCAAATTTGCTGATGACACCAAGATGCTTGGATTGGCGGGTACAGAAGAGCAGTGTCAGGCAATACAACAGGACATAGACAGGTTGGTAGACTGGGCAGATAGATGGCAAATGGAATTTAATCCGGATAAATGCGAGGTGATGCATTTTGGCCGGAAAAATGTAGAAGAGAGTTATAGGATAAAAGGTAAAACTATACGGAGCATAGAGACGCAGAGAGACTTGGGGGTGCAGGTTCACAAGTCTCTGAAGGTGTCCTCAGGTGGAGAAGGTGATAAAGAAGGCATATAGTATGTTAGCTTTCATAAAAAAGGGTATAGAATACAAGAGTAGGAGTTTGATGTTGCAGTTGTATAGAACTTTGGTTAGGCCTCACTTGGAATACTGCGCCCAGTTCTGGTCGCCGTACTATCGGAAGGATGTAGAGTCCTTGGAGAGAGTGCAGAGGAGGTTTACCAGGATGCTGCCTGGTATGGAAGGACTGTCTTATGAGGAACGATTAAATAGACTGGGGTTGTTTTCCCTTGAAAGACGTCGGCTTAGAGGGGATCTCATAGAGGTGTATAAGATTATAAGGGGTATAGATAGAGTAAATGGAGGTAAACTTTTTCCACCTTTAGAAATGGATAGGACGAGGGGTCATGGCCATAGGGTGAGGGGGGCTATGTATAGGACGAATATTAGAGGGCAGTTTTTCACACAAAGGGTAGTGGGGGTGTGGAATGCACTGCCGAGTAAGGTGGTGGGAGCAGGCACGCTGGGGCTGTTTAAGGGTCTCTTGGACAGCCACATGAGCGGTATGCAGATAGAGGGATATATTAGGACTGTTTAACTACGGCTTTTTTCCACAGGTAATTCGGTCCATACTTGACCAACATTGAGCATGCATTCGGCACGTGGTGCAGGTACGGCTCTTGGATGTTGATTCATGGGTTGCCTGGTACCTCATGTCATAAATGAGTGCTTTATGTGGACCATCTGAAGGACACCATGACAGCTCGGAGACTATCGATGTGGCTGTGCAGACACTTGGAATTGGGCCGGTGTCTGCGGGAGTTTGCGCGTTCTCCCCGTGGTTGCGTGGGTTTTCTCCGGGCACTCCGGTTTCCTCCCACAACCCAAAAATTCGCTCTTAGGCTGATTGGGAAACAAATTGTCCCTATGGTGAGAATTTTCCATATTAGGAATAATATATATATTATTATATAGGAATATTAAAATAGGATAATGTATTTGCTACTATATAGTATGACGGCGGCGCGGGCTCGTTGGGCCGAAGGGCCTGTTTCCCGTGCTGTGTTGCTTAAAAAAAAGTATTCAATGAATAGCATGACATCAAGAAGTTCCACAAAACAAAGGGATCTTGGTGTGTTTATCATAAATCTCTGAAGGTAGAAAGGCATGTTAGTACGGTGCTAAAAAAAGACATGAGTTGCTTGCCTTTATCAATTGAGGCTCGCTTACTAAAAGAAGGGAAGTCGTGTTAGAGTTCTTTGGTGAGGCCACAGGTGGTTTGTAGTTCTGTAGTTGCCACATGATCAGAAGAGTATGATTGCACTGGAGGAGTTGCAGAGAAGATTCACCTCAGTGCTGCCTGGCACGAAACATTTAAATTATGAAGAGCGATTGGGTAAGCTTGCGTTGTTTTCTTTGAAGCATAGAAGACTGAGGGGGAAACCTGATCAAGGTGTATAAAGTTGTGAGTGCATAGACAAATTGGAAAAGGAGCAGCAGTTCACTTAGTTAAGAGTCAGTCACAGAAGGATATTGGTCCAAAGTGAGGGACAGGAGATTCAGAATGGATGTGAGGAAAAAACTTTACCCAAAAAGTGGTGGCGTTCTGGAATGTGTTACGTGGGAAGGTATTAGAGGTGGATTGCCTCATATCCTTTAAGAAGTATCTCGATGAGCACTTGGTATATCTTATCATTCAAGGATATGGGCCAAGTGCTGATAAATGGGATGAGGTGAGAGGTCAGGTGTTTCTCACCTGTTGGTGCCAAAGGGCCTCTTCTGCACTATATGATTCTATGATTCAAGGATCTTGACCCATTTATTTTAGAAACGCATAGACAAACAAGTGATCTGTTAGAGACCTATAAAATAGTGAAAGATCTGGATAACCTTCCTACTGACAGATTGGGAAAAGAATTAAAACAATGTAAGAATTGAAATAAGAGTGGACGTAAGATGTCCCTTCTTTTCCAAAAGAACAGTGAACCACTGAACGATGTTATTGGTTGACTGGGAAGGTACTGAGTTTCTGTCTGCCTTAAAAGGGAACAAGACTGGTTCTTGACTGGCTAGAGATTGCATTATGTAGAAAATAAATGTCTTTATAGGTTGACCCTTGGTCTAACTGATTTCCTGAACTGGTGAATCATCTGGGGGATAGGGGGAGGAATTTTATACAGTACTTTTGTCCTTAAAATTTAAAGTTTATTTATTAATATCATAAGTAGGCTTACACTAACATTGCAATTAAGTTAGTGAAAATCCACATTCCAGCACCTGTTCAGGTACACTGTGGGAGAATTTAGCATGGTCAATGCACCTAAGACGTAGCTTTAGAATTTGTTGAGGGATCAGCAAATAGTTATATTATCCTGCAGTTCATCATTAATCCTGAAATATACGCTTTGTGATTATAGTCCTGATTTCATGAAATTGTCTTTCATCCTGACAAGGATGTATGGTATATGAGCACTGAGGCATGGAGAAATTAGAAGCAGAAGTAGGCCATTTGGTCCTTCAAGTCTGCTCTGCCATTCATCTTGATCATGGCTGATCATCAAATTCAATACCCCCTAATTCTACCCCTACCCCATATCCCTTGATCTCTTTAGCCCCAAGAACTATACCTAATTTCTTTTTAAAGTCAGACAATGTTTTGGCCTTGACTACATATTCATCATCCTCTGGGTGAAGAAATTTCTCCTCACCTCAGTTTTAAAATTATCCTCAAACTATGACCCTTCATTCTGGACTCCCCCACCATTCGGAACATTCTTTCTGAATCTGACCTGTTGGAATTTTATAAATTTCTATGCGATCTTCTCTCACTCTTCTAAACTCCAGTGAATATAATCCTAACTGACTTAGCTTCTCCTCATATAACAGTCCTACCATCCCAGGAATCAGTCTGGTAATCTTTTACTGTGCTTCCTCTATAGCAAGATAAGGATATCAAAACTGCATGCAATACTCCAGATGTCGCCTCATCAACACCCTACACAATTTCAACAAAACATCTTTATCCTCAAATCCTCTCGCCATACTGGCCAACATATTTGCCTTCTTTACTGCCTGCTGTATCTATGCTCTTACTTTCAGTGTTTGATACACCTGGACTCAAACCTCGTTGAGTGTCCGCCTCTCAATTTCAAATAATACCGTTTTCCTATTTTTGCTATTCCATCTTAGTGCGTGTGTGTGTGTGTGTGCACGCAAGCAGAGGAGAGGGGTCTACCCAGAGTAATTGATATTAACTAATTTTTAAAACATTATTCTGGCATTTATAATGGAGGTTTAAATTATATGGCATTCTTTATTTTAATAACGGATCAGATGAGTAGCGCTACAGCAAAGTGGTAGCATGAGATCTGGTGAAGAGGTGGGTGGGCATCGTCTTATAAGTCTTACCATAGAACTAATGATGTGTTTTTCTTTTGTCTTTTTCTGTTAATTCGAGATTAAAGAGGTACAGAAAGATCATATATCCTGGAAAAGACTGGGTATTATTGCTGTTGGAACATCTGGCATAGCTGGAGTTGGGCCAAACATTTACTGGTGCATACCCAAAGATGGTTGTTTAGCATTTTTTGGGTTGGTTTCTTATATCCTCCTTGGATGCCTGGGTTGTGATAATGGCTATTTGGTAGTTTGACTCCTGGAAAATATGGTAAGAACATTATCCTGTTGAGAGAAGATTCTTGTCCTCCCCTGAAATATCCTGACTGTGGATACCTGGACAACAACTCCTCCTGCCATGAAGATTTCCTTCATGGGGGAAAATGGGTGGAATTCTGGAGTGACAGAGTGAATAGCATCTCATATGTGACTGATGATAGGGTAAATTTATTTTATTTGAAGTTCCAGGGTGGCGTGAATACTCCTGGCTTGTCAGCCTTCTCTTAGTTGTGTTGCTGTTTCACATTTATCTTGGCTGGGTAGATTATAGCACTAGTTACTTTGATTACCTGTTTCCGAACCCTGTGGAGAATATACTAAATGAGGGAGCAGGCTGTCCTCTGGGACCTCTTCACCAAATCTCATGCCTACCACTTTGCTGTAGCGCTACTCATCTGATCCATTATTAAAATAAAGAATGCCATATAATTTAAACCTCCATTATAAATGCCAGAATAATATTTTAAAAATTAGTTAATATCAATTACTCTGGGTAGACCCCTCTCCTCTGCTTGCGTGCACGCATGCACACACACACGCACTAAGATGGAATAGCAAAAATAGGAAAACGGTATTATTTGAAACGTCCCTTCTGGGAACTTCCGGACAACTCTCCCTCGAGGTTTAGGTTCTCCTTTGGAGAAGGAGAAGTAATTATTCTGTTGTTCATGGGACCTGAGTGTGAGCCCAGATACCTGAGCTCAGCATTATCTGAGTTTCTCCTATGAGGTTATGTAGCTCTTCCAATTAGTGGGTGTCTCCTTGGTGCACAATGGGTTAAATTTCTCAGCTGTTGGTGGGACCCAAATGGCATCTCTGATGTGGCTGAAGATAAGTGAGACTTCATCTTCAGTCTCAGGAAGACTGAGCCCGAGCATGTGAGAATCCTTGGCTTATTGGGCATTCTTTACTATGTCAATATCCTTTACTATTTTTTGGCTGCTTAGGCAAGAATAGCAGCTACTTTGAAAATTCATACTTAGAAGACGTGGAGATTGTATTTTAAGTTCGGGTCTCCCTAGTGGGAGATATCCTGTTAATAGTGTGCTCTTTATCTACACTCTACCTGTGAAGCTGTATAGTTCCGCTTCTCTTATCCTGTGTGTGAGAGTATACATTGTAATGCTGCATCCTGGGTTTGGGATTATATTCTCTATCCCTCTAGTTATCCCTCTTTCTGTAGTATCCTTTCATTGTTTGGAGGATTGGGGACACTGTTTTAGGCTCCGATTGGTTATGTTTGACTCCATAGGGGCTTCCTAATTCTTTGTAGCTAGGTTCTTGTTATCCTACGAGCAAAGATATGCATCATTATGCAGTGTGCTCATGGCTTTATCCTGTTACTCCCTACTCTGTGTAATATCCTTTTATTTATCGGTACAATGAATTCTAATTGATATTCTAAACTTGTCTGTCTGCATATATGGGAAAATTATTATGCTACATTGTATCAATCCTTGAGGACTTGCTTCATTATCTGTAAAAGTGGGGAAAAATCTTTAATAAGAATATTTTAAAAACTTACTCTCCATACCCCTCAGATGATTAAACCAGTCCAGATCACATGGGCCAAAGGTAAACTATTAAGACATTTACTGTCTATATAATACAATTCCTGCAGTCAGGAACCAGGCCAGCTGGTGAATGTTGTAAGCATTTACAACAAAATGATTGAATGCATGTTTGAGATGAAAATTGTGAATTTGTTCAGGAATCTAAAACACAATTAAACACCAACGTGGAAAGAAGTGTAACAACATTCATGATCCGTGTCCTAAGGAACGACAGATGGAATAAGAAAGGAGTCAGAATAGATGATCATGGCATATAGAACTAAGAGGTAAAGGAAACAGACACATTGGTACAAAATAAACTTTTCCAGCAAAAGTCTGTCTGGAAATTTGGCCTGACAAAGATGACAAAGAATTCTAGGATAATTAAAACAGAAGATGCTGGAAATACTCAATAGGACAGGCAGCATGCGTGGAGAGCATAACAGATTTAACCATTAGAGGGACAATTAATCTGAAACACTTGTCTTTTTGCCTCCTCCCTTCACACTTCCCAGAGCCCCAAAAACTCCTTCCAAGTGAGGTAGCTATTTACTTGTTTATCTTTCATTTTAGTAGACTACATTTGCCATTCACAATCTGGTCTTCTCTACACTGGAGAGAACAAGCTCAGATTGTGAAAACACTTTTGCAGAACAGCTACATTAAATCCCTAAACATGACCTCAGCCTATCATTTTAATTCTCTGTTCCACTCACATTTTGATCTTTCTGTCCTTAACTTTTTACACTATTCCAATGAAGTTCAATGCAAAGTTCAAGAAACAAGAGCATTATCTGTCAGTTGGGCACTTCGTCTTTGCAGCTTTCCAGACTCAACATCAAGTTCAACAATTTCTGATCATAGCACTGCTCTCATTTAGGTAGCTCTTGACAATTATGCTATTCCCATTAATGCCTTCATTGGCTTTGTTTATTGTTCCATCTTATTTTGCCATGCACTTTTATTTCATTTAATTTCTCTTGCCTTGTGCCTATGTTGTTCTTTATCCTTGCTTAAAATCTATTATATTTCTAACTTTGTCCAGCACTGGTAAAAGTTCATTAACCCAAAAAGCTAGCACTGTTTTTCTCTCCTTAGAAGCTGCCTGACTTGCTGAGCATGTACTGCATCTTCTGCTTTCCTTCAAGATTTCCACCATCTCCAGTATCTTGCTTTTGCTTCAATAGGATAGAAGTCTAATTCTAAAATCTGTCCATTGATTGTAGTCTGGGTAATCGGGAAATAACCAAGCATTGCAAGTGCTACAGAGAAAGACAATGAAACTTATCCCTGGTATGAGAGAATTAAGACTTTTGATTTTTATCATTGAAAGGAGGTGGACACTAGAATATCTTGGGAATATATAATGGAATAGCATTACAAAATAAACTTCAACTGCAGGATCTGGAACATAGATAAAATGACAGCTCTCGAACTGAACAGACTGCATGTTTTATCCATACTCAGTAATCAGCACCTTTAAATAACCTTGATATTTCAGAAGTCTAAATACACTGGGGCAACACAAGATTCTCACCCATCAATTTGAAATGGCCCAATCCTGGAGATCGGGGTCATTTGCATTACTGGGAGGCTGCCTCACAAAAGCAAGGGATTTTGGAATAGCCTGTTGCTGTTCTGCTGGAGAATCATCAGCCAGTCTGACCTTTGCATATTACATATCTATCTGTATTGCAAATTTTGACTTTCAGTTGCTCCCTTGGGGTTATGACGCATTCCAAAATCTTACCCTGACTATAGTTTAACTATGTCATTGTGGGGTCCACTTTCAGTTATCAAACTACATGTATGCCTGCTTTGTGCAATCACTTACTACTAATTATATACTGCACTGTACTAATGGATTTCAGGGGAAGAGTGATACTTTACTACTTACTTCTCTAAAACTAGAAAGAACTTGCATTTATACAGCCCATTTCATGACCTCCCAAAAAACTTCAGTCAACAACTTATTTTTGAAGCAGTGTGTTCGCCAATTTGTAGACAGAAAAGCATCATAAACATCTAGCAATGAGGTACATAACCAGACAATCTGTTTTGGTGATAGATGTACGTTGAAATGACCAGTCCAAAGATCTGCAAAGTTGGTGGACTAACCAGGATTACAGAGATAGGGCAGGGGGTGGGCTGGATAAGATGTTCCTTTGGAGCAGACTAGATGGGCTAAATAGCCTCCTTCTGCAGATTCTATGGATTCTAATCACATAAATTCTTGGGAGATTCGCAGTCAAATTCCTCCCATCTTATACTGTAATGCTCAAGTTTTCTTTAAATACAAGATAACGTACGGTACCAAATCACTTAGTTTTAGTTTTTAATCATAACGTTAAGTAAGGAAATCCATCAAAACTGGGAAATGTGGCTCTCTGAAAATGAGATCTAGAGCAACTGCATGAAAGTTTTTTTTGCTTTTGTGGGCATGTAGGTGCATGGAACATTTGGTATAATTATAAAGTATTAATTTGTATTTCCATTCAGATGCAGATATTGCATATTGTCAATAATAAGATTTTTGGAGCTTTGCTTTCAAATTTTTTGACATATGAAATTACGGTGGCACAGTGGTTAGCACTGCTGCCTCACAGTTCCAGGGGACCTGGGTTCAATTCTCAGCTTACTTCGCTTTCTGTGTGGAGTTTGCATGTTTTCCCCATGTCTGCATAGGTTTCCTTTGCGTGCTCTGGTTTTGTCCCACAGTCTAAAGATGTGCAGTTAGGTGCATTGGCTGTGCTAAATTGCCACTTAGTGTCTCAGGGTGCATTAGTTAGCAAGATTACCGGAGTAAATATGTGGGGTTAGTAGGAAAAGTCCTAGTTGGAACCAAAAGAGAAAATGCTAGAAAATCTCAGCAGGTCTGGCAGCATCTGTAAGGAGAGAAAAAAGCTGATGTTTCGAGTTCAGATGATTCCTTGTCAAAGCTCTGCTCATCGCAAAGCTCACCGCTTGCAGCATGGTAGCACAGTGGTTAACACTGCTGCCTCAAAGCGCCAGGGACCCAGGTTCGATTCACGGCTTGGGTTACTATCTGTGGTAGTGCTTACACATTCTTCCGTGTCTGCATGGATTTCCTCCAGGTGCTCTGGCTCCCTTCCAGAATTTGGAAGACGTGCCAGTTAGGTGCATCGACCTGAACAGGTGCCAGACTGTGGCGACTCTCGGAATTTCACAGTAACTTCATTGTAGTGTTAATGTAAGCCTTACTTGTGACTAATAAATAAACTTTACTTTTGCATGACTGAATTGGGCATGTTGTTAAATCTTTGGTGATCTCTTCATCAGAGTTATTCAATAGGGTTCAAAGGAAGGATTCAATGATAGTATCATTTTCAAATTCTGGAAGCCAAGGCTACTGAACATGAATTGAGAGGGAAGGAGTGGGTACTACTGTAAAGGACAAAATCATTAAAATAAGTGATCTAAAAAAGAAACATACCTTCTGTTTGCTTTCCAGATATTTCATCATTTACATATTCTTTGTGAAGCTGTTTTCTAGCATTCCTGACTTTATCACCGCTACCTTGAGTCTTGTAATTCTGTTCTATTTTATTGTACTCAAGGTCCTTTGTTGGAGATTTATACTTTAACTCAAAAGCATTGTCCCTCCATTTCCTCTCTGTATTCTGAACCGGAGAACCCTGCTTCTCACCAGAGAGCCATTTTCTACCTTTTTCCTTGCGTCCATCATTGGATCGTGTCCCTGTGTTGTAACCTGTTCTTATAAGTGCATTTGGACTGTTCATGATCAGTTGAGTCCCTTTCCTTGGGCTAATACCATAAATATCTTGCACTTCCCTTTGCTTTGGGGTTTCTGTTCTTTTATTAAAACCTTTCGAATAGCTTCCAGGTGCAAAGTGATTTTCATGGCTCTTCCAAGAGTTCGTTTCTTCCTTGTTAATGGCCATCTCTTTGCTCCTTCTGGAAAAACTTGTCCTTTCCTCCATTTTGGTTCACTAGATACAGGAATCTGTAATTGTAACCAAAAATATTCATTTCAATCTTTCTGTAAAATATGCATTTTTAAAATTTCTTACTACTCCTCACACTGCTAAAACCTGGTGCAATGCAGGCCATCCTTTTACAGCTTGTCTACATGGTCATTTTTTAACCAAAGATGTGCTCTTAGGCTAATTGGCAGAACAAATTCTCTCTAAATTGTCTCAAATTCGGTTTCAATCCATAGGTCTATAAACATAGACAGGGATCACAGACAGAAGTGGGAACATCGAGGTGGCGGCACGGGCTCGTTGGACCGAAGGGCCTGTTTCCTGTGCTGTTTTGTTCTTCGTATGTGAGCATGTATAGTGAGTGTTAGCAGATTTTTTAGCTATGGGAATTATCACAACCAAATTCAATTCTTTACTCATCTGATGCCCACTATGCATGCTTTTTCTGGAGAAGCCATGATGTGGAAATGCCAGCATTGGACTGGGGTAGGCATAGTAAGAAGTCTCACAATACCAGGTTAAAGTCCAACAGGTGATACTAAATAAACCCGTTGGACTTTAACTTGGTGTGGTGAGACTTCTTACTCTTTCCAGAAAACAATGGAAGGAAATTTGTCTATGCTATCACCAACCCTAACCAAAATCTGACACCAAGCATAAAACAAAGCTTTTTGACTATTTAAAATGATCAGCCCAAGGTGTTTCCCCTTAATAAATAAAGAAAACAGAATTGACTAAATTTTTGTAATATACTTTGAACACATAAAAGGGAGTAGATCATTCAATCCTTCAAGCCTGTTCCTTCATTCAATTATATCAACGCTGTCTATATCTTAACGCATCTAGTTGCCTTAATTACATAATCCTTTGAGCCGTTGCCTAACAAAAAATTAGCAATCTCTTTTTTGAATTTTTCAATTGACAGGACCTCAACAGGTTTTTGGAAAGGAAGTGCTGGATTCCTTTAACGGTATCACACTGTAGATCTAAGTACAAGTTTATGCACTCTCGAACTGGACTTCCCAACAGAGGACATAATTTCTTTTTACCCCATTAACACCTTTAACATCTCATGTAAATCACCTCTTAACTTCCTATACCCAACAAAATAATTCATATCCTCATAATTGACCCCTGATCACCCAGTATTACTCTGGTGAATTTGTTACACTCCCTCCAAGAACAATAGATCCTCCCTGAAGTGCAGTGCTCAGAATTGATCACAGTATTCCAATCCCTTTGTGATAAAAGGTCAATATTCTATTAATTTTTATTTTATGTACCATTTCACTCATTAGCTTTTAGAGACTTCTGCAATTGGATTCCTAATTTCTTTAATTCTCAACTCTGGGTCCAATAAAGTGATGCTTCAAAATAGCAAGGGGTGCACAGTTTCTGGTTGTATCACAGCTTGGTATAGCTCCTGCCCTGCCCATGACATCAAGAAACTACGAAAGATTGTGAATGTAGCCCAATCCATCATGCAAACCAGCCTCCCATTCAGTGACTCTATCTACACTTCCCGCTGTCTTGGCAAAGCAACCAGCATAATTAAGGATCCCATACACCTCGAATATTCTCTCTTCTACCTTCTTCTGTGTGAGGTCATGTATCAGGTACCATCATACCTTTGAATGGATCTAGCTCGCATTAAGTTGATCTTTCTCTACACCCTAGTTATGAATGTAACACTATATTCTGCGCTCTCACCTTCCCTTCTCTATGAACAGTATGCCTTGTCTGTATAACACGCAAGAAACAATACTTTTCACTGTATGCTAATACATGACAACAATAAATCAAAACAAATCAAAATCAAGTCATCGAGATTTACAAGCCTCAGAGAATAGTTATAAAGGGTTGTATTGCTTAATTCCTGACGATGTTCAATTTTTTCTGGATCCCTATGCATTTAGTGAATCACCCCTATTTCACATGAATGGATTTGAAAATGTTCATGTCTTAACACTTATTTGGACATGTTTTGCATCTCAGGTATTTACATGTGTTTCACATATTTTTGGTTAGGCATTCGAATATTATTCTCTAAACCGGAAAATTCCAAAATCAAGAAATACCTTAGTTCCAAGCATTCTGGGCTGGAGAGGTTACATGTACAAGATTTGATCTTAACTTCACAAACACAATTATTCCATTGTGATGATGAAACAAATAATGGGACCAACATTAACAATAGGCCCTAAAAAGTTTATCCAGTCCTAATAAACTAAAGGCTACCTTTTACTTAAAAAAAAATAGTTTTGATAGATCTAGCCAATCTTGATGCAGATAATCCTGGTGTTTACTCAAAGTCTGACTTTTAAAAACTGTCTGACTTTAAGAGCATACTGATTCAGTTACAATTCAGCATGGCTACATTGTACGTTACATGGTATAATTTTTCTGTGCTTCTAAAACAGTGTGTCCTTTAACTTTGAACATTAGCAAATGACACTATTTAAATACACAGCTTGCTTTGAGCATTCTTCCTTGTGGATGAGTTTTGAAGACAAGTCTTTCTATTAAACTATGATAATCCTGTTTTTGAAAAAAGTCTAAACTTGTTCTGCCCTGGCCAAAACTTCTTTACTTGAAGTCACCAATTCTTTTTCCTTCCTCGGTTAATCACTTCCAAATCTGACAATATACAACCTTACTGCCCTCCATGACCATGAACTAGAGTTTCAAATCCCATACCCTAATCATCAATGACAGCAACTAAATCCAGCTCTGTAACAACATACATGACCTCCCTTACCCATCCTGCACTGCCAATGGAACCCTCATCAATACATTAAATGTCCCTAGCCTCAACTCCTTTGACGCACTAAGGGGCAATTCTTCATGGCTGACCCACCCAATCACTCCCTGTCAAGATGAGCTCCAACCAAGATATACACATGTTCAAAACTTCCCTAATGGCATCCTGCTTTTTAATCATCATTTTTCAGGTCAGTACCCATTGACTCCGAATTGCAGGTCACATTGAATTCATACTCCTCATAGATATGCTCTCCCACATTATTTGTGACCTGTTGCTGTTGCGCATCAGCTTGCGCCCTTCATTATTCTTCAGGACTCCTATCCACACTTCCTTTCCAGGAGCTTCTTTCTGTGAATAGCAAGCAGGCCTTTGGCTGCACCACTTGCAGCTGCTTTCCTAAAGCCTTCCTCTTCAAATACTGCTAACGATCACATCTTTGCTCACCTCCATTTACTGTTTATCTGCTATTGCTTGACTTTTGCATTTTGAGATGTTAAAGATACAACGTAATTAAAATCCATTATTTTAGCAATGAACCACATGGGCTTGAGGAATCCCAACTTCAGTTTTTTTGACTATCAGTGCTGATTGATTTGATCTCACTTATGGTCCGAGCATCCCTGGAAAGAAAGTAAATTAGCTGTTGGCCAGGCTCAGAAATTAATAAATGCTTTTTGGAGAAGGTCAGGTACACACAGCTTTACCCCAATATTCAGGAATGCTAAGGAAAAAAAAAGAAGCTTAATAGAAGGGACAACCAAGTAGATAAAATGAAAAATGTGACACTTGCAGCAAAATTCACATTTTAGCATTTTTCTTTAGAATAGTATTGGCAGATATATACTTCTTCCAATCGTTAATTAAACCAATCAGTCCAAGTGAGTACCAATTTCATCCCACAATGTACACTCAAGAAGCTTATCCATTTCCAATACTATTAACCCCATGGTGTCATTCTTTTCATAATCATTCTTGGGTGCAGTTGTTGCTGGGAAGACCAGCTTGCTCATCATTAATTGCCCATGAAAGGTGGTGAACCACCTTCTTGAACTACTGCAGTCCATATGATGTAGATACCCTACAGTACTACTGGGAAAGAGTGGACAGACTTTGAAAGTAATGTAATTTGTTCCTATGCTTTATCATTTCAACACAGAATCTTTGATTAGATTATTTTTTAATAATTTTACAATTACACATTGCAGTATTGTTAAGAATCAGCTCTTCAGGCTGACATAGCAAAAGAAAATTTATAGAATTTACTTTAATAATGAATGTGATATTGCCATTCAACAAGAACTTTACTCATTACTGGAGGATTTGGATGTTAATATTTCATGATCTACTCCACTATCAACTTAAGATGCCCAAACTAAAATCCATGAATAAAAATTCCTTAATTGAGTCAATAAATGTATCCAGTAAATAGTTTACAAAGACTATAACATCTTGGATTTGATCCCCAGTCTATATTGGAACCCAGGTTTGATTCCTGGCTTGGGTCACTCTCTGTGTGGAGTTTGCATGTTCTTTCAACGAATACAGGTGTTTCCTCCGGGAGCTCCAGTTTCCTCCCACAGTCTGAAAGACATGCTGGTTAGGTGTACTGGCCATGCTAAATTTTCCCTCAGCATACCCACACAGATGCTAGAGTGTGGCGACTAGGGGACTTTCATATTAAACTGCATTGCAGTTAATGTAAGCCTATTTAAGACACTAATAAATGTTATGAAAATATTCATGGAAACGATACTAATAAATGAATAATGTTTATTTATTTGAACAAATATAAATTACTGTAGATGCTGGAAGCTTGAAATGGAATCAGAGAATGCTGGAAATACTCAGCAGCTTGGGCAGCACTGGACAGAGTCAAACAATAAGACTCACAACACCAGGTTAAAATCCAACAGGTTTATTTAGTAGGACAAGCTTTTGGAGAGCTGCTCCAAATAAATCTGTGGGGCTTTAAACCAGTGTTGTGAGACTTCTTAGTATGCCTACCCCTATCCAATGCCGACAAAGAACAAAAGAACAAAGAGCAACACAGCACGGGAAACAGGCCCTTCGGCCCAACGAGCCCACGCCACCGTCCTAACGTCTTAATGACATATCCTTGACTTTAGGCTATGCCTATTGTTGAAGATTCCCATATAGGGACCAATATAGGGACAATTTGTTACCCAATCAGCCTAAGAGCACATTTTTGGGATGTGAGAGGAAACCGGAGCACCCGGAGAAAACCCACGCAACCACGGGGAGAACGCGCAAACTCCTCCATATCAGAGTCATACAAAAGTTAAACAAGTTTTAAGGAAGTACAGGGAGATTATTGATTGGGGTGAAGGATTAGTGGAGAGAACAAGAGGAAAGATCAACAATATAGTAGAAGACAAGAGAGATTAAATGACAAAAGACATGATAGTACATGTCTCCTGGCTTCTACCTTAACACCTATCTTGTCCTTCTTTCTCATTTCCTCCTGTCCCACCTCAATGCTGATTTAAAGCTTGATTTATTTAATCTCAAAATTTACCTGGGCCACCCAGCTTAATACCCCATTACAGCCTTGGTCAAAAAAGAGCTAGTCCAGATCTTATGTGAAAGCATTTGACAGAGTGTGCACCAAGGAGCCCCAGTCAAATTCAAAACCAGTGGCAACAATTTCCCACTGGCTAAAGTTATACCTAGCCCAAAAAAAGATGGAAGTTGAAGACAAATGAAGTCGGTCCCAGGACAGCATGCATCAGGGTAGTGGCCGAAGACAAGTAACTTCAGCTCCTTCATCCCTCAACCATAAGGTCTGATGATTGCACAATACTCAGTTCCATTTACAACTCCTCAAATAACGAAGCAGTATGCGCTCACATGTAACAAAACCTGCACAAAATTCAGATTGAGCAAAAAACATCCATAGAATCATACAATGGTAACTATACAGGAGGATGTCATTCAGACCTTCATGATCTTGCTGGCTCTGTCCCAGAGCAACCCAGCTGGAGCCCCTCTCCTGACTCTTTCCCATAGCTCTGCAAACATTTGCTTCTTAGATAATTATCCAATTTCCTTTTGAAACCCAAGGTTCTATCTGCTCTCAGCACACACTCAAGCAGTTGATTTTAATTACTTGCTGTGTAAAAAAGTTTTTCATCATGTCACCTCTGCTTCGTCTGGATTAAATTGGTGCTCTGTAGTTCTTGATCCATTTCTTCCATCTCAGTCCAGACTCCCATTGATTTTGAACACCTCTACCAAATCTCCTCTTAACATTCTATTCTCTAAGAGAAAAGCAGCTCCAGCTTCACAAATCTATTAACTGAAGTCCCTAATTCCCAGAACCATTTTTAAATATCATTTCTGTGACCCCTCTAATGGTATCAGAGCCTTCCTAAGGTGCGGTGCCCACAACTGGACAGAGTTCTCCAGTTTGACCAGTTTTATAAAGAGTTCATCATAACTTTTTTGCTTTTGTACTTGATACCTCTATTTATAAAACCCAAGATCCTGCATATCTTATTAACAACTTACTCAAGCTTGTGTATCACTTTTAATGATTTCTGTACATTTACACCCAGGTTCCTCTGTTACTGCACATTTTAGAATTTTATCCTTTATTTTACATTGCCTTTCCTTGTTCTTCCTACCAAAATATGTTATTTCACACTTCTCTGCATCAAATTTGATCTGTCCCATGTCTGTCCATTCCATCAGCCTGGCTATATCCTCTTGAAAAAGAATGTAAACCTGCCATTCAACAAGAACTTTACTCATTAATGGAGAATTTGGGTGTTATCTATTCACGAGATATTTCATTCTCAACTTAAGACACCAAACTAAAATATGAAAGTATTTCACGTAACTAAAAACTCCTTCAATGAGTGCCTTAAAAAATTGTTTAGCTTTGTCTGATTGTGGCAAGTGCTGTGCAATCTCCTGGGTATTTCCAGCATTCTCTGATTTTATTTCAGATTTCTAGTATCTGCAGTCTTTCATTTTTGTTCAACTAAATTGGCACAGATTGGGGATCAAACCTAAGATGTGAAAGAACTACTCACGGGATAAATATCCACTCAGTTCACAACACATCCAAGTTTTGTGTTATTTCTAAATTTTGAAGTTGTGCCCTGCATCCTCCCTGTGCAGGTTATTGCTTTGGCTGCACATGTTGGAGGAACCATCACTTGCACAGAACTGAGTACTAGTTGAGGAATTAGATGCACTCACACCTGCACTACCTGCTTTTTTTTCCCTCAATTGTCTGGTGGTCACCCATTCCCTCCTGGCCTGCATATCTTTAATGTGTGGTCACTACATCCAGAATGTGTTATCCATCTAGCTCTTGGCCTTGCAGATGCAGCACATGATGCCAGCTGCCACTTGAGCTTAGGAACTTGGAACTCAAACTGCTTCAACTGACGATGTCTCTGCATTTGTAGTTGTCCAAGATAGAAGGAACATTCTGAAGTTTCCACATATTACGGGTATGCATTCCATGAAATTGAAGATTGCTCCAGTGTCTTTTATTAAACTATCTAAATTTAACAGAAGTAAATTAAGGATTTATCAAAGATTTAGCCTCACCACTCAGCAGCATATCTCGTGCTGATCTTCAGGCTTTTTTATCCGTTTTCCTTGACGCTCACGTTCATTCTACTCTGTCCTTGAGCTCCTTTGGCTATGCGGTCACCTTAGATTCTTCACATACTTGCTGTTCTCAAAAGTCACTTGTTGATTTTTATTGTTGCCTTACTCTCCCCCATGCTCTCTTTCTAATTCCTACTGACTCAGCACAATTGCTTTTATCTGTCAGTCTCTGGCTTTTATCTGGTTTCCATTTCCCTCAAGCTCCCATCATATATGTGAAAGGCAATGAGCATATCCAACAAGAAAGGGAACCCAACCATCTACCTTCAGCATTCAATAGCACTGCCTTGATTGATTTATTCCTCAACATCAACATTCTGAGGGCCTTTTGACTAAAATATTAACTGAACTAGACACATAAATTGTGTGACAAGAAAAGGTCAGTGATTGGAAGTTCTGCAATGAGTATATTACTCGTTGACTTACTAAAACCCTGTCCACCATCTACAAAACACAAATTAAGAATGTGACGGACTACTCCCAAGTTGCCTGGATGAATGCAGCCCCAAAAACACTCAAGAAGTTCGGCATTACCCAAGACAAATCAGCATGTTTGATTGACCTGCCATATACTACCATGAACATTTACTTCCTCCACCACCAGGTCAGAGTGGCAGCAGTGTGTACTATCCAGGACAATGCAGTGAGTAGAATCCACAACAATGCAGTGATTCACCAAAGTTTCTTTGACAGCATCTTCCAAACTCAAAATCCCTCCTAGAGTACTGCTGAAAATTAGGGATTTAAAAAAAATTGAAGCTTTCTGTCTTGCACTCATCAAGACATATGCAAGAATACAGTACAAGGAAAATCAACAAATTTATACTGTTTGAGAACAGAATGTCGGTAATGGATTCTGAATGGTGGAGACATGCCATGGAGAACATATCAGTTGATGGTAACTGACACTTAACTGCCAAGGATAGTTTGGAATTTAAAACATGCAGCCTGACTCCAATTATTCAAGGCATTGTCCTGAGGAATGAACCAGCAAATGGTGTCACTTATTTTGTTTACCTGAAACAAATGCAACACGTGTATGTGTTCTTTCTGTCTGCAAAGACTATATAGGACTTGCATTTCAATAGGAAAGTGTGTCCACGTGCTCATTTGACATTGCTAGTTTATTCACCATGATCCGTTTAAAGAAGCCACAGATATTGTATTGCAGCACTATATCATGATGATCAAATCCTGACACCAGTATGCATCGAACTTATGAACTTAGCAGCTTGTGTAGTTGATTTCAGTTTTAGCAACACAATGAGTGCCCAAATAGGATCTCCTCTGGGCAGAACTCTTGCAAACATGTTTGTTAGGTTCCACGAGAAACATGTATTCACTGAAATTACACCTAACCTCCTACCACTTACATATTTCCGATATGGATGACATGTCTGTTATATTTAAAATTGCAGCTGCAGCTAATAATTTCCTTACACATCATAATTGGTTCCATCCGGTATTGAAATTCACCCCTGAAATGAAGCAGTGAAACAAACTTCCTTTCGTTGAAATAGTAGTTGAGAAATCTGCCAGGTGGATTTCTATCATAGTCTACAGCAAGCCTGGCCAATGTAGTTGTTGGGATTCTTACAGTTCCACACACTGTAAGAGTGGCCTTATTGGCAATTGCTTAAATAGGGCCCAAGAAGCCATTTGCACACCATACAAGCTTGATTACGAAATAAAGCTCAAAGACTACCCTGATCAGATTATTTTACGCCATATATCACACAAACTTACGAACAGATCTAGTCTGTTAGTTACTTTCAGCTGCTATTATGCAATAGCAATACGAGTGGTGTTCAGGATGCTGCCACCCAGCCTCAATTGGCCCACTGTCAGCCAGTCTGCTATCACAATACTCGCAGCTGGCATAATTATGGTGGGAGCATAGTAGACAAGGGTGGGCACACGTAGGTGGCAGGTGAACCTTCCACTAAATTTAAAATGCTTTCCATCACCAAAGGAACAAATTACTACAAACGTAAACTTGCAAAAATTATAAAGACAGACTATAGAAGCTTCCACAAGTCTATAAAAAGGAAGAGATTCACTAACGGAAACATTGGCTCCTTAGAGGATGAGTCTAGGGAATTTGTATGGAATTAATATTTAGCAACAAAGAAATGGCAGAGACTTTGAACAAACATTGTACATCAACCTTCATGATAGATGACAATAAAAGCATTCAAAGAATAGCAGAAAATCAAGGAACAAAAAAGGGAGGAATCTGAAACAATCAATTTCACTAAGAAAAATGTACTAGGAAAACTAATAAAATTAAGGGCTGACCATCCTCTGGGCTCGATGGCCTTCATCCCAAGGCAATGGAACAAGTGTTTGTAGTCATAGTGGGGGCATTGACTGTAATCTTCGAAAACTTCCAAGATCCTGGAAAGTTCCCAACAGATTGAAAAACCACAATGTAACACATATATTCGAGAAAGGAGGGGAGTCTTGTTGGAGCTTCACACAGCATTGCTAGGATCAAATCTTGAATACTGCATTCAGTTTTGACCTCCTCATTTAAGAAGGGATACACTTGTATAAGAGGCAGTTCAGCAGAGTTTGACAGATTAATTCCTAGGATGTATAGGTTCTCTTCCAAAGAAAAGTTGAGTAGATTGGGCCTATAGTCATTGCACTTTAGAAGAACGAGGGGTGATCTTATTGAAAAGTACAAGATTGAGGAAGTTTGACAGGGTAGATGCTGAGAGGATGTTTCCCTTTATGGGTGAAATCTAAAGCTTGGGGTGCAGTTTCAGAATGAAGGATCTCCCATTTAAAACAGAGATGAGCAGCAATGACTTCTCTTAGGGACTGTTCATCTTTGGAATTCTCTATCTTAGACTGTAGTGTAAATTGGGTCAATGAATTTATTCAAACATGAGCAAATTGATCTTTAATTAGAAGGGAGGTAAAGATTATGTTGGGTCGACAGAAAAGGAGTTGAGGCATGATCAGATCAGATCAACCTGGACTTTATAGAATGGAAGAGCAAATTTGAGGAAATGAAAAACCTACTCCTGCTCCTATTTCTTATGTTCACAATCTTGAAACTTCTTAACACTATGGCTGTATTTATATGAAGTGCATTGGTGCAAGAATGTGATTCACAACCACCTTCTCAAGGCCAGGTAGAGAAATGCAGCCGAGCCAGCAACATCCACACTATGTAAACAAATTGTTAAAACCTGTATAATTGCTAAATTTCTTCCATCATCTTCAGGAAGCAGGAAAGGAATCTAACAGGGTTTGGTCCCCTAATAACTAGGCAATGAGATCTGTCAGAAATCATCTTTGTGTGGACACTGATTGAGGCCAGAATTAGGTTCAGATGTGATGCACTCAGCAGTCAAATAGTCTGCTGATAATCAAGCTATCAGGCACACGGTCAAAGTACTTGAGGAACTGCACCACTGAACAATTAGCAGACACAACTGGCGAAAACTAAAATAAACAGTAAGAAACACGGTAATCCAGCCATCCTGTATCTAATCCATGATCACTAACATACGATACTTCTACAAAATCAGTCGGAACAAACAAATAAGACGTGGAAACGAGCTGAGATCTTCTTGCTCCTTGTTTTACTGAAGATCAGGTTTTCGGAGTGGGGCAATAATACTGGGAGGGAAGCTGACCTGTTAGCCCCTTAACTTCAGCACTCACCCCCACTGTCAACCCCCCCAACACACCACCCCCGGGGCTTTGGCTTCATCCAAAAGTCAAAACAAGGTCCACATCATGTTGTGCACCCTTTAAACTGCATCATTTCAAGTTCAGCTTTTTTTTTGGTGGGGGTGGGCATCAGCTTGTGTGTTAAGGGGTAGGGGGTAGAATATTATAAATATGCGTGTGTGGGGGAGGCCACAGCACAGGGTCCGGGGCCTAGCCGCTCACAACAACCCTTACCGAGGCGGCCGACACTTTCCGGCAGCCCCCCCCCCGCCCCTTCTCTTTGCACAAGGCGCCGCTTTCTCCGTGGCTGGAGGTCCACCCGAGGAGTGAGCGGAGAGGGAGACTAACCTGTGGCTCCTGTCTCTGGCTCCTCGCCACCGCTGCTGCCGCCTCTTGCCGCCCGCCCGCCTTGCTTCCTTCCTTCCTCTTTTCTGCTGCTGCTGCTGCTGCGCATTCCCTTCAGACAAACACACAGAAAGTCAGACACAAAACCACCGCACAGTCTCCAGAGAACAGCTTCCTCCAGTCACAACCTCCACAATAACTGTCCCTGCAGGCCACCAACCAAACTGCAAGAAGCTCTGAAACATCAAGGCAACTGGAGAGATTCTCATCTACCCCGCCTCCTCAGCGACAATGGTTAGTTTTTGTTTGAAGGTGCTGTGTTAATATTTGGTTGGGGGTTGGTTTTTGCTTTTCAAGTTCATCTTGGATTAGTTGGTTTTGAATCACTGGCTCTTGAATCAGAAGGTTTTAGTTCCATTCCAGGATTTGATGGGGTGAAACAAAAATAGAACATGTTGGAGAAACTCAGCAGGTGGAGAGGGAATAGTGCACAGATGTTGTCAGACCTGCTGAGTTCCTCCAGCATTTATTGTTTTTGTTTCAAATTCCAGCATCTGCAGTGCTGGACAATTGGACGTGACTGAGGTCCTAATTCCAAGAGCTTGAAATATTTCAGAGTAATAAAGTGACTCTTCCTTTTTGCCTGAATAAGTAATATTCAAAAAGAGAATTTCTTTTAAAGGAATAGCCACAGACAAGAGCTCCCTCATTCACATAGGCATCCATTGCTGCTTTTTCTCAATGCTGTTCCCATCCTACCTAATGGCCTTTTGACTAAAATCAAGCGTAGTATCAAATATTGTGCTTGGTTGAAATCATTAGGTTACATTTTAGCTTCATTTGAAGCAATTTTTTAAAGCGGCATCTTAGCCTTTTAGCTAAGATGCAGATGAGATCAAGCCTTGGAGGAGGAGCTATGTCTAGTCCAATCAGTTTTGATCATGTAGGAGGTGAGAGTCCTGTCTTGTCAGCTTGGATTGGGAATGTCTCAACTTGCTGAGACTCTGAATTGGACTTGATTTGATTGAATTGGAATAAAAACAAAAAAAATCTCCATTTCTGTTCCCAGCAATTGGATCCTAAGTGCTTTACAACTTTTCCCCAATAGAGTTAATGTCAATGTTAATTCCCATAGACATATTAAGTTCTAATATTTTCTTCTCCACAATATCCTTCCCAAGATTGCCACTTATCTCCAAATGATGATGCAGTTTTACAAGAGGCACAGTCTTCCCATGTCTCTGCACCAGTTGATCAGCGTGGTGAGCTGGGAAAATAGCATGCAAAGCTAATGGTTCCATTAGTCAATCAGCACCAAATGGTTCGCTATCTTACCAGCCCCTTTCTACTGGCTTGAACCTTAGTGATTCATTCTCATTGCAGCTAGACTGCCTGCATCTGCATATGATTATCAAATCCAGCACTGCTGCTTCCTCCCTCCTAGATGCTTCCCACTTCTCCAGCAAGACATGGCAGTGAGAATCACTACTACTCTGCAGTAATGGAGCCAAGATATCATAGCCACACATGGACCAAAGGCCATTGAAGCCCTCAGGTGATTGGGGACCATGCCCATTAGGAGTTTGGGGGCAGTGCCCTTTGAATAGTGGCTGTCTGGCAGTGCCCACCTCGTATCTGGCATTGCTCACCTCACATTCTGCCAATGCCTGGTTGGGCACTGCAAATATGCCAAAAGGGTTTGGCCTAAATGGAGTGGAGCTGCACATGAGGTGGGGCTATGCACAATGAAAGGATGATGTATGATGATGGTGGCCTACTTAGGGGGGGATCCTAGGCAAGAGGAGATCCTTTGCAAGGAAGGGGTGGTTGTATTGGGGGAGGTGTCGCATGTAAGGGAAAGGTTTGGGGAGGGGTTCATGATGGAGCGGAAGCATGTCAAAGATCCACCAGGGGACTCATTGAGAGGATGCTGATGTCCCAGTACTGGTGATGTGTGTCAGTGTGCGGGGTAGCAATGCTGCTGATAAAGTGGAGAGGAATGTCAAACGTCTGAGGTGGTGGGTTTAAGAAAGTTTCTCAGTTCACCAGCAGATGGTGACACCTTGTAAAATAGTGCCCCGAGCCATTCTAAATCCAGCTTCACCAGTCTATTTAGATTACACCCTCCCCCCCACCGCACCCCAACCATGCAGAGCTCACAGCTGTCAAAAAAAATTGACAGCGTGCTGGAAGATTGCAGTGCCAAGCTCATTGGAAGTACCAACGTGGATGACTCCTGTTTTCTTAGCCTTATGCATCTTATGACACTTAACACCACAAATTCTCTCACTATCTCCCATGGTTGAAAAGAAGCAGACATTTCAGGAAGCAGGGAAAATGTGTAAGCCTGTAGGTGAGAGTGAAACAGTGTTAGTCCCAAGGCCCCTGTCCTCAGCTTAGTCCTTGCCAGTGTCCAATCTCTGGAAAACAAGCTGGATGAACTTACAGCCAGACACATTTTACAAAGAGAACTGAAAGATTGCTGTGTACTCCATTTCACAGAGACATGTCTCACGCTTACTTCACCAGACAGTGCCCTACAGTGGGCTTCCCAATCCATCGAATCGACCGTACAGTGCCTCAGGCAAGGCTAGTGAAGGTAGGGTCTGCTTTCTAATCAACACCTTCTGGTGCCTAGACATAGCAATATTGGCAACTTTCTGCTTCCCAGATCTAGAATACCTAAAATGCTGTCTCTACTATTTCCTGATGGCAGTTTACATCCCATCCCAGACGGACATAAAGATCACGCTATAAATGGTCTTGAGACTAAACATCCAAGCCCTTGTTGATCGTGACCGGAGACTTCAAACAGGCCAAGCTCAAGTGCATATTACCAAGTTGCCACCAACGTGTCTTCTATTCCACCAGAAGTCCAAACATCCTAGACTACTGCTACACAAATTCAAACATACCTACCACTCTATTGCCCGGCCACACTTTGGCAAATTAGACCACAAGGTTATGTTCCTGCTCCCAGCTTACAAGCAAAAACTGAAGCAGGAGAATCCATCATAGATAGTCATTCTATATTAGTCTGAGGAATTGGATGATCTCCCATGGGGCTGCTTGGAGACAGTGGACTGGTCACTATTTAAAAACTCTGTGACCAGCCAGAATGAGTACCCCACTACATTAACCGACTTCATCAGTAAATGTATAGAGACTACTGTATGCCAAAGAAGCAAATCTGTGAGTTCCACAAATGGAAACCATGGATGAACAGGGATCCACTGCTTGCTGATGTCCAGATCTGAGGCGCTCAAGTCAGGTTACACTGACCTATACAAGAAAGAATTATCACACCAGGTTAGAGTCCAACAGGTTTATTTGGGAGCAAAAGCCACAGGTTTTCGGAGCAAGTTGTGGGAGTTACAAATAGTGTGACATGAACCCAAGATCCTGATTGAGGCTATCCTCATGTGTGCAGAACTTGGATATCAGTCTCTGCCTTGTCATATATCGTGAAGCCACCTTGAAGAACACATACCTGAAGATCAGAGGCCAAATGCCCAAACCGCTGAAGTATTCCCCAACAGGAAGAGAACACTCTTGCTTGATGATTGTCGAGTGGTGCTCATTCATCCGTTGTCCTAGCATCTGCTGGCGCAGACACATCATGTAGAGTTGCTGAGCAAAGACTGATAGCCAAGTTCTGCACACATGAGGATGGCCCTCAACCTAGATTTTGCATTCATGCCACACTATCTGTAACCCCCACAACTTGCATGAGCTTGCAAAATATCACTAATTGTCCTGTCTGGAGACAGTTCACATCTCTGTAACCTGTGCTTAACGGTCTCTCCACTCACATTGTCTGTATCTTTAAGACTTAATTACCTGCATTCCAACCATCATTTTGTAAATTGAGTTTTTGTCTTGTATGCTCTGTTTGCGAACAGAACTCCCACTCACCTGATGAAGGAACAGCGAGCGATCCGAAAGCTAGTGGCTTTTGCTACCAAATAAACCTATTGGACTTTAACCTGCTGTTGTGAGATTTCTTATGTGTTTACCCCAGTCCAACGCCAGCATCTCCACATCATGACTATACAAGAAAGTCAGGTGTGACCTAAGGAGATCTATCAGAGATGCCAAAAGACATTACCGAACCAAGCTAGAGTCCCAGGCTAGCTACACCAAACCCCGCTGACTATGGCAAGATCTGCAAGCCATAAGAGTCTACAAGATGAAGGCATGTAAAATTGCTGGCTTCAATGCACTCCTCCCTAATGAGCTAAATGCATTCTAAGTCCGTTTTGAGCAGGAAATCAGTGAAAGCATGTCCCCTACCCTGGAAGCCCTGGATGAACCTGCATCTACAGTCACCATTGCAGATGTCAGAGCAGCCTTCTTGAAGGTCAACCTACGGAAAGTGACTGGCCGAGATGGGATACCCAACCAAGCACTCAGACCTTGCATGGATGAGCTGGCGGGGATATTCACAGACATCTTCAACCTCTCTTTACCACAATCTGAGATCTCTGTCTGCTTCAAGAAGATGACATCAACCCGGTCCTAAGAAAAACCAAGCAGAGCCAAAGGTTCTGACATCATGAAGTGCTTCAAAAGACTAGTCATGGCAAGAATCAATTCCAGCCTCCCGGACTACAGTTTGCTCACCTCCGCAACAGGTCTACAGCATTGCCATCTCCCTGGCCCTGCACTCAACAGTGGAACACATAGATAACAAGGATACCTATTTATTGACTGTCGCTTAGCCTTCACGAAATTATTCTCCAAACTCTGTGGTCTGGGCTTCAGCACCTCCCTCTGAAACCGGATCCTGAACTTCCTAACTCACAGACCACAATCAGTAAGGATAGGCAATCTCACCTCCTCCATAATCATTCTCAACACCGGTGCTCCACAAGGCTGTGTTCTCAGCCTCCTACTGCACTCCTTACACACTGATGACTGTGGGGGGTGGCCAAGTTCCCCTCCAAATCAATTTTCAAGTTTGCTGACAACACCACTGTGGTGGATCGGACCTCAAACAATGACGAGACAGAGTACAGGAATGAGATAGAGAATTTGCTGAATGTGTGCAGCAACAATAATCTTTCCCTCAATGTCAACAAAACAAGGAAGATTGGGAGATTGTCATCGATGTCAGGAAGCATAAAGGAGAACATGCCCCTTCTATAACAACAGGGATGAAGTAGAAAGGGTTGATTGCTTCAAGCTTTTAAGTGTCCAGATCACCAATAATCTGTCCTGATCCTGCCATACTATAGTTAAGAAAGCACACCAATGCCTCTACTTTCTCAGCAGACTAAGGAAATTTGGCACGGCAGCAATGATTCTCACCAACGTTTACAGATGCACCATAAAAGTATTCTTTTTGGTAGTATCACTGCTTGATATGGCTTCTGCTCTGCCCAAGATCGCAAGGATCTACAAAAGGGCATAAATGTAGCCCAATCCATCACACAAACCAGCTTCCGTTCATTGACTTTGCCTACACTTCCTGCTCTCTAGGCAAAGCAGCCAGCATAATTAAGGATCTCATGCACACCGGACATTGGGTAAAAGATATAAAAGTCTGAGGTCACGGACCAATCGACTCAAGAACGACATCTTCCGTACTGCTGTCAGACTTTTGAATGGATTTACCTTACATACCTTATTCTGATCTTCCTCTACACCATGGCTATATCTATAACCCCATTCTGCACGCTCTTCTTTTTTTTCTCTGAGCGGTATGTTTTATCTGTATAGAGCGCAAAAAACAATACTTTTCATTGTATCTTAATACATGTGACAATAATGAATCAAACCAAATTTAGAAATGTTTTGGGAAAATTCCACTTTATGCCTCAATTTATAAAATGCAGGATCCTATTTCATAAGACTTTTAAATTATTTTCACAGTTGTATTGTCATCTTCGACTTTGTATGAAATTTCTTATCTTAGTATGCGTACCCTGTATCTTATATTACTTTGCCTTATGCTTCCTGCCAAAGTGGATAATTTCAGACTGTTCTGCATTCACATTTGATATCCTTATAGAAATCATTGATGCAGATTGTAAATACCTGATCATTGTGGCACTAATTGTAACCTACCAACCTGAAAATTGATTATTTATTCCTAATTCCTGACTTCTGTCTATTGATTAATCTTCAATCTATGCTAACCTATTACTTCCAATCCCCATATATATCCCCATATATTTTACATTGATCTCTTTCTTTATATTTTGTTACCTCCACTCTACTCATGTGTATTTCTTCCTGATGATATCTTAATTACACAGAAGGAAAGTTCCTTTAAATAGAGAAATTCTCATACAGAGAAATTCTCACATAATTCTCCTTTATAACAACCAATAATTTCTTCAGTAATTCCAATATTTTTACCTGCCTTAAATTCCACATGATAATCACTCTTTGTATAAAGTCTAATATTATGATATTCTTAAATTACCTGTCTCTGAAATTCCTAGATAATCTTTTCTAAAGCTAAATTTTACTGGTCTGAATCCAAATAAATTGCTTTAAATATTTTCTCAGTGGGATTTTAAGTTGGAAACTGAAAAAAATGAAATATTCAGCAAAATCATGGACATTTACGCGTAAACAAAGTATTTCTTACACAGCATTACTTGAAAGTTTTGAGCTGGCCAGGTTACATCGAAGGGCCCTGATATTTACTGGGTAGGATTTCCAAGAGGGGGAGGGGATGCCAAGCTCTGGTTCAGCCTCGAATCCTGTCGCCTGTGAATCAAATTAAACATTAAAAAAGAAACTGAATTCTGACATGTCAGGTAGCAATTTTATTCATTTAACTTCTTGGAGTTTTTTTAAACAAATAAACTATACATTTTCAGATAAGAGATGATGTATTTGTGATATTTAATCACATTGGAGGTATTTCTAGCCCCAGAGAATGCAAAGATAGGATGTTAAAAAATTTAAATGTCAAGCCTGAACACAATCCACTTAAGAGGTGATCATTTTCATTTCTAGAGATGGTTGGCCAACCAGTGTACACCCAGGATTTTAATGAGGCTGTAGGTTTCACTTTTGATTTCTCTTCTAGTTGTATATCCTGTACTTCTGGGTCTTGGGAAAACAAGCAATTAAAAGGAGTTAAGAACTGCCTGTGTGCAAAAACTAAATGGCTTTCCAGTAGTGCTTGTGGGACAAGTGGGACAGGACTGCTTTTTCTTATTCACCAAGCTAACATGTCTACCTTCCCACATAGGACCGTGCCCCGCAATAACCAATGACCCCTCACTTCCCCCATCACCACTGCCGCCACACCCCCTCCCTCGCTCCCCCCTCAGGTCTCTCTACACACTTTTTGTGATCACTCATTAGTTGCTAAAGCATTCTATTTCCACTTCTCCCACCTGTACTAGATGAGCATTGCCTAGTATTGTCCCTCTCTATACCGGGTTTTCAACGGCCTCTAAGCTTCCCAGCATAGCCATCATGCTGGTTTCCGTTTGTGGAGACCAACAATGATTCATATGGCTCCCGCTGCACCCAAGGGTTGGAGAATCCCCTGCGAGCAGGGAGAATCTGGTTTGAAACAAGCATATTTAAATAACCATTTAAATATGCCACTCTGGTTCCCAACCTTGCTAGACAGGAGCCAGATTACATCCAAGCATGGAGCTTGGGAGAATCACAAAGGGCAATCTAAATGTGCTCGAACCCTCCCCACGATTCTTCAACACTACGCAGCCCCAACATGATCTGCACTAGTCGCAACACGACTGGAAAATCGCCCCGATAATCGGGAGATCCACAGAAAAAGGAATGAACACATCTCTTGTCTGCATGTCTCTAGTTAAAAAGTGTGGTGACAGAAGATGACTTACATCCTAAGACAACGGAAGTGGTGAATTTGGACTATTTCCGAATAAGTGGGCAAGAAATAATGAGAGACTGAGGGATAAATATTTGTAACCATAGTCCTTGTTGGCACAGTGTGTTACCAGAGTTCTGGAGCATGACTGTTCTGGACATGGTTTAACATCACTTCAAGGACAGAGAAGATATAGACATTGCTCTGCTGGCAATGCTTAAGAGTTTCAAGGATCTTGAGAGATGAAAAACTTCTATGTTGCCTTCACTGCTTCTTGTTAAGTATACATAAAATGTTGCTCAATAAATTCTGTTTAATTCATGAATATTAGTTATTTGTACCTTGTGGGTTAAGCACAACAGAGGATCCTAGTATTAAACATTAAAAATTGGGACCTTTGATTTTTGTTTAGAAGTGTTTTATACGTCTAAAATTGTAAACCCCAAATTACGCAGATACATTAGATTCTTAAATGAGACATGCATTTTTTAAAATGGGCATGCTAGTCAAAATATGGCTGAAGGTGCAAATTCTGAGCATGTAAAATTCAGTGACTGTCTAAGAGGTTCCTTTGTGGGAACACTAAGAGAGAGAGAGACAATGAAACGTCGTAGTCTTTCAAAGACAGAAATTTCAAAGGAAAAAGCCATGCAAAAATGAATTGTCATCTCCTGTGGAGATATTGGAAGCTGACTACCATCTCAGTAGGAATGATATCCTGTATGTTATGCCCCAGGCCTGTTTTGTGTGTTTTCCCTCGCAAGAATACGTAAGAGTCTGGGATAAGAAGCCAGCTTCATAACTTAGTGTGTGGGTTAGCATTGGGTGTGTCAGAATGTGTGACACAGATGCAAGTAAAGGCAGCAACATTCACCCCATTCTTGCTGGTAAAATGAAACATTTTGCTCTCTCTCTTTCTGATTACTGAAGCAAGTCAAGTCAGCAAACAACAACTGAAAAACAAAGAGGATAAATTCTAAGCTAAAATGAAATACCTTAGAATTTCAAAACCAACTATTCAACTTACATAGTCAGCACTACTAGAATCACAAATCTCAAACAGCTGAAACATTTCATCATCTATTCCCCGTGAATAAATCAAATACTGATTTTTTTGTATTTGTTTTGAACTTATCTCTCATTTCTAATCTGTGTTTCAATATTTGTCAGTTTCGCACCTTGATCGTAACAATAAAATTGTAATCAGCAAGCCAAATAATTCACCTGTCAATCCAATCTGTTGTTAATTTCATCAATTAGCAATACCTACCAGATGAATTTCAGTTAACATCTCAACTTTAAATGCTGTTAACTATGATTGAAAAATTAATAAAGCAATGTTAGTTAGCCCTGATTTGGTAAGAAAGGATTTTTATTTACTCAGTAATTTATGCATTTCCTGAATTGTGACTAATAATTCAATTGGCAATATAATCTCAACTGGTTAATATTTGACATCCTGTCTTGCTAAATTTAGACTTCATTCTATCATGGACATTACAGCTGTGTTAGCTGTGAGCACAAATACTGTCATGATCACTAAATCACGTCATGGACCAAAATCAGGATTTGCGCCAATGAGATTTCCAATTGTGATCTTTCCCAGCCCTCCCTGATAATGCAATAAGGTTCATGCCCAGGAAGGATGTTAACCTGGTTTGCCTGAATTTGAATGAGGTAAGCAGAATTGTCTCCACAGAACACCAGGTAATCTGCTCCCAGTGTTTTGGGGAAGGGACCTGGGGGGGTGTCTGAAGCTTATCCAGCAAGGGGACACATTTGGGTGTTTCAGGGATGTGGGCCACAGTTGGTGGGAAGGAAGGGGTGCTGAAGTCTTGTATCTATTGTTAGGGCTATTTAGGTGCCTTTAGGGCTATCTTAGTCTGCTACCTGTGGCAACTGTGTGATAAGAGTCAAGAAATAGTGGGCAGCACAGTGGCATAGTGGTTAGCATTGCTGCCTTGCAGCATCAAGGACCTGGGTTCAACTCCCACCTCAGATGACTGTCTGTGTGGAGCTTGCACCTTCTCCCCCATCTGCGTGCGTTTCCTCCGGGTGCTCTGGGTTCTTTCTACACTCCAAACGTACAGGTTAGGTGGATTGGTTATGCTAAATTGCCCTTTAGTATCCAAAAATGCACAAGTTAGGGGGATTAGCAGGCTAAGTACATGGGGTTACAGAGATAGGGTATAGATAAGATGGTCTGTTAGCAGGTTAATGCAGACTTGACAGGCTGAGTGGTCTCCTTCTGCATTGTAGAAATTCTATAAGGAGCTGGCTGAGTGGATAAGACCCCGAAAAGAAGGCAACATGGTTCCCAGCCTGGATGGCGGTGGGTTGGAGGGGCACACAAACTCTGGAGTAGTTGTTCAGGAGTTTTAAGTGTAAAGAATGACAGGAATGAGATTTTGGAATGATGCAGCCTGAGTAAGAGAGATGCCTATTAGCTTTGCCTATCCCTGAAGCAGAAAGCAATTGTGCCCTCTAACATTCCTGATATTTATGCTACTCAAACTAATTGGCCGTCACTCTTAGCAATGTCAGCTGCCCACAGTCTCAAAGTCAAGCAAAGGGATGAGTAGTCAGGGTTCAGGGCTCAATGCTTTATTGCACACGATCAAGTAGCACTGGGCTCACTTCTGCGCAGGACCCCAATACTTATCCCCCCAGCCCTCACCATCCAGTTGACCCTGCTCATTAAGGGTGTGTGGACATGCAATGGAACTCACCCTTCCAACTATTTAATTTAAATTCCTATCTAGTGTCCCAGTTATGTGATTCACCAGGACTCTGGTCCCAGCATAATTCATGTTTTGGAATTCTCCTGTCAAGAATGTGACCACATGCCTCAGGTTTTCCACAGCGGACGCCACTCGTGCAATGTTGTCCTGGGTGCCACACATTGCTGGCACCATCTCCTGTGACAGAAAACTTTGTGACTCATCCATTCATCCTTGCAACCATGGAATTGTGGCTGAGAACCCTTCCTGGTATTCCCGATTCTGTCTTTGCATCCCCAGCAGCTGAGGGACAAATGTGTCCAGAGGCATAGCACCTGGTTTGGAGCACAGCTGAGTCCTGCGATCCAGGATACCTCTGACTAACTCTTTGGAGATTCTTGCCTCCACCTGATGTGCATCAGAAGCAATGTGATGCTCACTCAATAGTGACCCAGGAGCCTGCCTGCTAAGGTCACCCATTGAGGTGTGTGTCTCTACAATGGCGGATGATGTGGGTAAAAGCCATAATGCTTTACCAATATCCTCCTGCAAGGTGTCCGCTGAGGTAGTATTTAGAGTGGGTGGTGGGGCACTATGGGTGTATGGGCCCTGCTCTTCGGTTGATGTTCCTGCAAAGCAAAGAATATGATTTTAGCACACGATATAGTCAAAAGTTTGAACTACAATGAAGTGCAGTGGCTTCTCACTTTTCTCCCGAGGCCAGCCTTGCTCTCAGTGCAGGCCTTCTCCTCCTGCTCTCCTGTGAGCTCCATGGCTCTCATACAGAGGTCCTGAGCTTAGCATCCTGTCCCATCTTCTATTGCTTGCATTGGTTGTGCGCTTGTTCTTCCTGCAGGAACACAAATGGGGATGGTTGCCTGGGTCAGATTCTATAAGTGCCAAGGGATGTGAGGAAGCTTGTGGGAAGTCAGGAGCTGAGGCCCTGTGAGATGGGATTGAGGTAACATTCCTGGGGATGATGATGATCCATCCTGGACCACAATGTCTTCACCTTCAACAACCAGTTCTTCATCCAGACACATAGAACAGCCATGGGGACCAAACTGCAAATAGCACTACATGCTATACCAAAGTCTTTCATAACTCTTATCTTCCTCCAGTTGAGCTCAATTACTTTTCATCACAGTAGTCTCTAGCAACTGCTTTACTCCAACTGATTTCAAGGAATATGATTATCACCTACAAGACACGCCCTAGCAGTGTCTTTTTCATTTAGTTTATAAAAGCCTGGTGCCATCTTTTTCCCAGAGTTACATTCAGTCATGGTATAGTCATCTCAGATGTGCCTTGACTTGTTCACACAGCTTTTTAGAGCTGTCCAACTTGTCCTTTTTCACCTGAGAATAAACTGAACTTTAGAGCTCTCTCTGCTTTGACCACTGGCTGAAATCCAATCTTTGAATTGCTTTGACCCAGTTAGTTTTTGCTTCTCCAGCAACCTGAGCCAGAGACAGATTTTTCAGATTTAATGTCATAATCAGGAAATCCAATTAACAACTCCCCCATATCTACCTGCACTCTCAGAAACCTGGACTTTGTTCTCATTTCAGTTAAGGACTGTTTGAATAAATCATAGGCTTTGAAAATCTAGTCAGTGCAAACCATGGTTTCTGAATAATGGATTTCATTATAATGTACACAAGATGGAAGATGGCACACTTCCAAGGATATGCTGTGCAGACAGGCAGATCAGGTCAAGAGAACAGCCGAGAGCTCTGATTAAAACATGCTGTTAAAAGAGACATAAAAGCCCCTCAGCATCAATCACACCAAGTGGAAAAGTCTCACTGATCATCAATGCAAACGATGACACTGGTTTTGGGAAGGAATCTTTTGCCACAGAAGCTGCACAGGAGACATGAATCCTATAAACAAGTCTTCAGCAGAGATTTGTGCTACACCATTGACAAGAGACAGTTTCATGTGTGATAACTGTGTCAAACTTTGTATTCCCAGAATCAGTTTCATCAGGCATCAAAAGAAGTGCAGGTGATGATCTTACTGACCTCACCAAAGCTCTGAGGCTACATTCCTATCATCTCTCATAGATAGAAAAGTGCCAATCAACCTTATGTTATGATCTTGATAGAGATTAGTAACATGATTAGCTTTATTTAAGAATATGAAAGTCAGGTATTTACTAAAAGAACAAAGCCACAAGGTTCACAGTTTAAATCAAAGGAATTTTTGTACACCAGAATCTAAGAACATGAATGCTACTAACTGTACCTTATCTTAAATAGTCAGTTATTTTAAAGGTATTAAAAGTAAAATGACTATAGTTATTCATACTCTAAAGTGGACATCTTAACTCCATTTTCCTTCCACATCCATTTGACTTTCACCCTCAAAACTCAAAGTCAGATACTTAACAAAAATTGGAAACTGAACAGCTTGGACTGAGTACAGCTTTCAAGATTTGTATAATTGGGCCTTCTACTTACTTCCAGCAAGGTTGTCCCTTCAAATCACCTCTAACTGTCCTATTGCTACAGATTCCCATTCAACACAGCTTGGTGTTACAGTAGTTAGCATTGCTGCCTCACAGCGTCAGGGACCTGGGTTCAATTCTGGCCTCAGGTCACTTTCTGTCTGTGTGGAATTTGCACATTCTCCTTGTGCCTCTGAGTGCTCCAGTTTCTTCCTATAATCCAAAGTTGTGTGGTTTAAGTGGATTGGCCGTGCTAAATTGACTCTTAGTATTAGGAGGATTAACAAGTAAATATGTGGGATTATGGGAATAGGGTCTGAATGAGATTTGGTTGATGCAGACTTGATGGCCGAATGGCCTCCTTCTGCATTGTAGGGAACCTATTCGATGAATACAGGTATCATTAGTGCCCTAAGCATTGCTAACTCCAGGCAAAACTTTCATGGTTTCTATTATTCTTTAAATCAAGAGTTTTGCATCTAAAACTTTCCTTTTCTCAGCTTGATTATACCAGAAGTCCAACTTATAGGAGCCCTTCAATTAAAAAGCATTTTAAATTCTTTAAGCCAACACTCCTGATGTCAACTGAATCTTTCTTGAAAAATATGTTTTTCTTTACTCTTGCTTGTTCTAAACTTAAATTCAAAACTAAAATCTTCAAACTGGCTTGGACATATCACCGTACAGAGTCTACTTACCCGTAGAATTAACTTGATTTTTTTTCTCTGTTACCTGGATAACATGGTCACATGATCATATACTGCAAGCTGAGCTCTTTAAGAACTTCATTGCCAGGAGATTTCTGGTAAAGATGTCACAACCCAAACAAAACACATAGGCCTGAATTTTTACTGTGGTGCGGTCTTACTTCTGAAGAATTGATGGGGAATACATCCCACTGACTTCAAGTACCCTGTGGCCAATGTATGCCTGAATGAGTTTGAAGTGGGCGGACATCAGGAGGAAATTCTTCCCTTCAATTTCAAGCTGCCCCTGCCTCATGATAGAGAAAAATTAAAATCTGGCCATCTTTTCTCACCATATGTATATGCACTATAACACTATATTACTAGTAATATCCTATAGCCCATTGAAATTCACCCTGAAAACATAGCTATAATTTGTCAGCATTGACTCTACAAGAAAAGATGAGAGTCCCCTGTTTTTAACTGGCTTGGTTTATCTTGATGTGGAGATGTCGATTTTGGACTGGAATAAACATAGTAAGAAGTCTGACAACACCAAGTTAAAATCCAACAGGTTTATTTGGCAGCAAATGCCATTAGCTTTCAGAGTGCTGCTCGTTCATCAAGAATTCTGTTTACATTTGTTTACCGTTCCAGTATAGAACTAAACCACAGATCACAGCCAATGCAAGGAAGGTCACTGATGCTGCAAAGAGGACACCATCAACCGTATTTCCATTTACCAAAAAGGATTTGGCAACTTTTCCTTCTGAAAGGGTGAAAAATATGGGTCTCCACTCCGAAAGGTAGTGATGTTTGCTACCAGATAAACCTGTTGGACTTTAACCTGGTGTTGTGGAACTTCCTACTTGGTTTATCTTCCCATCTCCCTTGACTTTGGTTTGGAGTCCAGGTCTGTGTGAAATTGATATCTTTGAACTGGGAGACTGAAATCTGCTCCAGCCACCTGTGAACAAAGGCAACTCCTTTAATTATACAGCTTTTGAATTCTAGTCAGTTACTGTTTGACCTCCGAAGGGAGCAGGACTCTAGGCCACAGACTGCCAAGGTGATGGCAGCAGAAAGAACGCTGGCCCTCATCAAAGCTGCAAACTACTTCGACATTGGAATCTGTGTCTTCAACGCTAACTCACATCTATGTTTTGTCATTTATTATTATTATTATTATTATTTGTCATTTATATTAATAATTTGAATGAGAATAGAGGAAGCATTGTTGGTAAGTTGCAGATAACATCAAGGTTAGTGGCATTGTGGATTGCAATGGGATCTTGAATGGTTGGGCCAGTGGATTGACGAATCGCAGATGGCGTTTAATTTAGATAAATGTGAGGTGATGCATTTTGGTAGATTGAGCCAAGGCAGGAGGTACTTAGTTAATGGTAGGGTATTGGAGAGAGTTAAAGAAAAAATGGGATCTAGGGGTAAAGGTTCATTGCTCCTTGAAAGTGGAGTCACAGGTGACAGAGTGGTGAAGAAGGCATTCAGCATGGTTGGTTTCATTGATCAGAATATTGAATACAGGAGTTGGGACATCTTATTGCAGTTGTATAAGACATTGATAAGGCCATACTTGGAATACTGTATACAGTTCTGGTCACTCTATTATAGAAAGGATATTATTAAACTAGAAAGAGTACAGGAAAGATTTACTGGATGCTACCAGGACTTGATAGTTTGAGTTATAAGGAGAGGATAAATAAACTGGGTCTTTTTTCTCTGGAGCATAGACAGCTGAGGGGTGATCTTATTGAGTTCTATAAAATAATGAGGGGCATAGATCAGCCAAGTAGTCAATACCTTTTCCCAAAGGTAGGGAAGTCTAAAATTAGAGGGCATAAGTTTAATATGAGAGGGGAGAAATACAAAAGTGTCCAGAGGGGCAATTTTTTTCACACAGAGGGTGATAAGTGTCTGGAACAAGCTGTCAGAGGTAGTAGTAGAGGCAGGCACAATTTCATCTTTCAAAAAGTCTTTAGACAGTTACATGAGTAAGATGGGTGTAGAGGGATATGGGTTAAATGTGGGCAATTGGGACTAGCTTCGGGGTTTAAAAAAAGGGTGGCATGGACAAGTTGGGCCGAATGGCCTATTTCCATGCTGTAAACTCTATGACTCTGCATGCTCCCTCCCCTGGTAGAAGTCTAATTTTTGGAAAGATGGATAACCCTACAACAGTCAACTTGCTTCTGAAGAAATATCCTATTAGACATTGATTCTGCACTCTGAACACACAAAATCCTAACTTATATTTTTTTACCATGGCATTGGCCTGAATCTTTTTCCTTTTTCCTTATCCCCTTTTATTGTGAGAGGACAAGAGGGAGAAATGTTTTGAAACTCCTCTCTGCAGTTTTGTGAAATAAACCAACCCTTTTTGTTTTATCTTGCCTCAAATTTGCTTGCACTTTATTCACAGAAGATTGAAACAGTCCAAACATTTATTAAAGGGGAAATACAAAATTGAAAAAAAACACCTTTCTGTTTATAGACGGTTTGTACGAGAAACTGCAGCACAGGATAATATTCATACTCTATGTTGGCCATCTCAATTCCTCTCCAGATTTTTTTAAATATTCTTTTTAAGATGTTTAACCATTCCCAACAGGAAATTTTGTACCTCTGTATTCAAGTGTAGTGATGTTTTGTATGATTTTATAGTCCAAACTGAAGAGATTTACTCCAGTTGTTCTTTTACAAAAATGGAGTGGGCTATGAAAAGAACAGATGCCAACATTGGGACATGAAAGATGAAGCCCAAAAGCATGAATTAAGTATGTAGATGGTGAATTTTACATTTTCTTTTCTCTCTCTATATGAGGGCAGTAGTTTAACAAATCCTGAAAAATGAAGTATTGCAATAAATTCATGGCATATCTAGTTAAAATACTTGGTTTAGCTATAGATAATTATTGAGTGAAAGTTCTAAACTTAATTAGGCAAATAAAACCCAATAAAAATGCAGGGCAGATGATGTACTACAGCTGCAGTCTTTGGGAATTAGTTGACACCTATACATTCTATAGCAATAATATCTGAAATAAATGTCTGCAGCTTGAGGAACTTTGACTCAGAGCTGCCATGCTGGAATCTGAGCTTTGGACATTGCAATACAACAGGGAGGAGGAAAATTACCTGGATACTTTGTTCCTGAAGGTAGTCATAATCCTTAAGTTAGGTGCTTCAATTTTTATCTGTGGTCAGGGACAGGACAGTGTAGCTGGGAGTTAGGCAAGAATAGGAATCCATAAAGTAGCATCTGAGCAATCACGACCTTTACAATTGTCCAGCAGGTTTGTATGGACAAGCTGCAATGCAATCTCAATACAATCAGGCAGAGTAAACATTGTTTTGTGAAAGGAAAATCATGTTTGACTAATTTACTAGAGTTCTTTGAGATAGTAACAAGCAATATGGATAAAGGTGAACCTGTGAGTGATTTCCAGAAAACGTTTGGCAAGTGGCCAAATCAAAAATACCTATGCAAAATAACAACTCATGGTGTCATGGGTAATAGATTAGCATGGATAGAGAATTGGTTGGCTAATAAGAATCAGAGGATAGTAATAAATGTGTCATTTTTACATTGGCAAGATGTGACAAGTGAAGTGCTAGGCCCTCAACTATTTACAATTTATATCAATGGTTTGGATGAATGCACCATATTTATGGTTGTTAAATTTGCTGATGATACAAAGATAGAAAACAAAGCTATGACAAAAGGACATCAGGAGTTTGTTAAGAGATATAGATAGATTAAGTGGGTATACTTTTTCCAGAGTGGAAAACTGAACTTTTCCACTTTGACAGGAAGAATATTATTTAAATAGAGAAAGATTGCAGAACTCTGAGGTACAAGAGGATCTGGGTGTCCTGGCATGTGAATTAGAACTGTTAACATACAGGTGTAGTAAGCAATTAGGAGGCACATGAATATTATAACTTATTTCAAGGGCAATGGAATATAAAAGTAGAGATATTTTACTACAGAGTACTGTGTATAGTTTTGGTCTCCTTACTTAAGAGAGATTATAAATGTGTTAGAAACAGGTCAGAGAATGTTCACTTGACTGATACCCGGGATGTGATGTTATCTTAGGAATATTTGGAAAAGTAGGCCCTGTGTCCATTGAAGTTTAGAAAATTGAAAGATGATCTGATTGAAACATAGAGGATCCTGAAAGGACTTGACAGAGCAGATGCTGAAAGGATATTTCTCCTTCTGGGAGACACTAGAATGAGAGACACAATTTTAAAAAGAAGGGTTTCATGCTAAGGCATTATTTTCTCTCAGAGGGTCATGAATCTTTGGAAATCTCTTCCCCCATCAGAGGTGGAGGCAGGTCATTGAGTATTTTTAAAGCAGAGATAGATAGATTCTTTACTAACAAGGAAGTCAAAGGTTATTGAGGTAAGTGGGAATGTGGACTTGGAGTCACGATTCGATCAATCATGATCTTAGTGAATAGTAAAATGGGCTCAAGTAGCAAATGGCCTATTTAATTAGTATGTTTATATGTAGTGTGAGGAACAGGAAAGAAGTTTGGTGATCAGCAGTTTTTTTGAATGCATGTCAAAAAATAGTTGTAAACTTCCATCTTTTTCACAGGACTGAGTTCAGTGACACAGAGCTGAGAGCAAATAAAAATGCATGATGCAAATAATTACACCTAAGGCAAGAATATTTAATATAACCATAAAAAGTATAAAATTGTGAAGCATGTTGATTCATTGAAATCATTGAAAAGCTTTACAGCAACAAAAATGTTACACGGAGTTTTAATTTGAGTGAACGATTAATACAGCCATACAAATATTGATCTTGGATTTCACCCAAGATAAACACTTAAAAGAGCCCTACAGGATGGAGATAATTTGGCTGAATTTCTCGGTGGGTGAGGTAGGGGGTTGGGGTGGATAGGTGATATATTCTGATTGTCCACCATACTTTGAACAAAGATTCATGGAAATACCAGAGAAATGGTTGAAAGTTATGGCTGATGATTTGGAGAACTGCATGGTAATGCAGCCCCATTCTTAAAGCTTGGCTCACAAATTTATCACGCCTTGCCCAATATTGCCATATTTCTGTAGGATTTCTACCTCATCCACGGTGATGAGGTGACCGTCATCCCTACATTTCCTATTATACTCTACCCCCTATTCCTTTGGCAACTTCTTTTGCTTCAGACATGTCACCTCGTTCCATTCCCTTGACCTTTTCTTTAAAACCCCCATTCTATCCAACACCCCAAATGCACTTCTCCTTTAACACTGACAGTTCTTCATTTCTTTCCTCCCTCAGTTTCTGCAACTCTTTGGTCATTTAAATCCCAACCTCAACTTCCCTTGCCCACACTAGTCTGACTTTACTGATGCCTTCTTTCCTCCATATAAACTATTCTACCTATTCATCATATAGATAATATAATAATTTCCTGGCCAGACAACTGGAGAAGCTGGTAAAAGTTGAAGTCCAGATGGAGGATGGGCAAACGATATGATTGAACAACAGATGAGTCATGAGCTAAAACAAACTGAGAATGCCATGCAGTTCTACTACCTCATACAGCCTTGCCCATCATCTCAGTCACAGATAAAGTCATTTATGACCACCTCCTTGTTTCCCTCACCACCCATACCCCTAACTCCCTCTCACTCTTCATTCTGCACTCAACATGGAATAAATGCTTCATCCAAACTTTCTTTTACTCCAGATTTTAGCTCCTCATGTATTCAATAATGATATTTCTGCTGCTGTCAGATTGCTCAAACTAATTGAGTTGAATTTGGCAAAGTGTTGTGTTCAGACAGAAAACTGGTGTGTATCTGTCCACACGTAAAGATTCCCTGGCACTCTGTGCACAGAAAATCTGGGGGTGTGGTTGGGCTGTCAGTCTGGTAGGGCAGGGCCAAATAGAGTTGGGAAGGCCAGCTGCATGGAGGTCAGGGAGCCATCTTGAAAGGATGGCCCAATCTGCATTAAAAATAAATTTTCCCCTCCATCACCACTTTCTTCCCACCTCTGCAACAGCCATGGAGGAACGCTCCTCCATAAACATCAGCGTGAGCACCCCCTCAACTCACCAAGCAAGGATCTATGCTTTCCCCATCCCCCACCTCATCATATGAATATTGAGACTTGTTTGCACCCTTCATCTCAGTATTGCAGCTCCCTTCCCCCACTATGTATGTATCAGGGCTTTTCTCCCCCTCCCATCATCACACATAAGGGGAACTGTCCCAGTGGGGCTCCCCAGAGGTTCTACCCCTGGCAGTGCCAGGTGCCATCTTTTGGCAATGTCCCATCACCACCCAGAGGTTATACTTGTCTATACACCTCCAATGTGGTCATCAAGAGTGGTTTTTGTTTTTGAAACCAGTAATGATTTGTGCTGGTGTGATGTCACACCTGGTGGGTAGGAAGGTTTTATGATGTGATGTGAGACTTGCAAATTAGATGCAAATGGATTCAATTTCACATTAATCATGTCCCCACTCTTCCTGGATGTGAACCTGATTATGTCATCAGGGAAGGTACAGGAAGATCATGTTTTAAAATCTCATTTTTAGCCTGTCAGGTTATTTAGCAGCCATTACAGAATTTGCACCCATGACTAAATCCCACCCCTTCTCCCTAATGCTTGATATTCTTGTCCCAATAAAACTCTTACTTTATTCCATCCTGATTGTTCCCCCAGCTGGCCCTTTCTTAGCTCATCAGGTGATGGCACAAGCTTGAGCATCTCCTTTTCTCCCACCCATACACCCCCTCAACAAATTTTAAAGCTATGTCTTAGGTGATTGGCCATGCTAAATTCTCCCTCAATGTACCCGAACAGGCGCTGAAGTATGGCGACTAGGGGATTTTCACAATAACTTCAATGCAATGTTAATATAAGCCCACTTGTAGCACCAATAAACTTTAAACATTAAACTTTTCATTTCTATTTTCTTCCCTCATGGTCTCTCTGAGCTCACATTGATATTGAGACCCATTTTCTGCATGTTTGACCCCAATCCCGCTAAAATTATGACTATGCAACTTTCCTTACTGCTTCTGCCCCCATATTATAAGTTGAAGCCAAAATTGTTTCCTTTTTTTGGGTATATCCCCCTTCCTTCAGAAATTATTAAATCACAACTTCATATTTTATAAAAATAAAATGCCTTCGTGGCCTTTGGCCTTGGAAATAACTCTTTCATTGCAAACCACCTTTTTAGCCTCCTTTAGCTTTTTCAAAACATACCAAATGTGCCCTACAAAACAAATGAGGTAACAAGTAAATAATTCAATAATTGGTATAAAATTAAACTGTTGGTGTCAATTTTTTGATTATGTTCATTTTCAAAAGAGGTAAAAATATCCAAAGTAGCAGAAAATAGATTTTCTTTTTGAATCCAGCCACTAAAACTTTATATAATGAAGGAACTGCAAATATAATTTGAAAATTGGTTGGACAGCAAGCACAAAGAAGCCAAAATCGTTTTGTATAATTTGATCACTGCCATCTCAGCGTACAATTGAGAACTGTCACGAATATTGTTAACAGACAAAAGTGAAAATCCATCTATCTGTTTGGAGATTAGGTAATCCCCTCGCCTATTCTTCAGCAGCTCCACAAACTCCAAGAAAATGTCATTATCGGCTTGATTCAGATTATTTCTTGGTGGGAAATTCAAGAGTAGTTTATGTAGAGACATGAGTCAACTGTTTTTTGGCCTTTCAAGTTCCATTTTGCGAGCGACCTGAATGGGAAGAGGCAATGAGAAGGGATTTTTTGAATCCAACAGAAATGAAATAAACTAATTAAGATCACTATTTAAATTTAAACTTGAATTTGGCTTGTTTGCTTTGCCTAAAGAGTAGGCTGTTATAAATTTGACATTACAATATCTGTTATTGACTGTGTTTTTGTGATGTTAGATTGTAAGTGATGGCACAAGTAGTTGAGGTACAAGAGAGGCCACTGTTACGACAAATTCAATGGCTGTAATGTTTAAGTTTTTAAGTTTATTTATTAGTGTCACAGGTAGACAGACATTAACACTGCAATGAAGTTACTGTGAAAATCCCCTTGTTTCCACACTTCAGTGCCTGTTCAGGTACACTGGGGGAGAATTTAGCATGGCCAATGCACCTAACTAGCATGTCTTTTGGATTGTGGGAAGAAATCGGAGCACCCGAGGGAAACCCATGCAGACACTGGGAGAACGTGCAGCCTCTGCACAGGCAGTGACCCAAGCCAGGAATCGAACCTGGCGCTGTGAAACGGCAGTGCTAACCATTGTGCCACAGTGCTGCCATATTCCTGTTAATTAGTCTTTTCACTGCTGACAAAGCATACCATCCTGCTATCATTCCTATGGTTCTCCATTTCCTTTTATTCCTAATTATAGAAAACTACAATCTGATTACTTTTATACACACAAGTGCTTTATAGCCACATCCCAGGTGATTATGTCTACAGTGTCCCACAAAACCACAGGATAAGCAGCATTTAGTGAATTCTCTGTTTTGACAGCTCCATTAGCCGTAATTACATAGAATTAGTACATATTTTTTTCCCCTTGGTCTGCACTATTATTTACACAGCTTTGGGCAGCAGCACTTTAGTCATCTGCATATCATTTATTACATTTCAGATCTGACTACCAGGTGCACAGACCAACAGCAACCTTTTCACATTGACATTAATGGCAATCAATGTCTACTGGTCTCAAATGATAAATCAATATCAAGTAACAATTTCCTTCAGGAGTATTGTTTGAATGCTCACAGACTTCTACTAAATTCTTCCCTCTGCTAAGTTAAATGAAGCATTGTTTTAATGGTAAACTAACAGAATTTGATATGAGGATATTAAGCATTTATATAACATCTCAACTGTATCACTATCCCAATATCTAAAGTGAGGGCTTGTCTGTCTTTTCCGCAGTTCAAGCTTGCTATATTTTGTAACAGTGTCAGGCATGGTTCAGTTGGCCGCACTCTTATCTCTGGTTCAGTGTGCTATGGATTCAAGTCACACTCCAAAGATATGAGCACAAAAGATTTGGATCACATTCTTCGCAGAACTAAGGGAGTGTTGCATTGTCAGATCATTGCCATCTTTCAGATCAGACCTGAAACAGAGGCCCCATCTGCTTTCAAATGTGGAAGAGCACAAGAATTACCTGACTGCCCTGGCCAATATCTAGCCCAAGTAGACATTACAAAAACATGCTATTTGGTTATTATCTAATAATGTTTCTGGGAGCTTACTATGTGCAAATGCACTGCTGTTTCCTATGTTTTAACTCACATAACAAAACATTTTGAAACGTTGTGAGAGGTACTATCTAAATGTAAGTCTTGTAAAATGAAATGTTCAATGTGCTCACTGAATACTGGATGTTTTGCAAACTGTGTTGTAAATTATAGGTAGTGATGGGGTCAAGAGAATTCATGGTAAAATAGAGTTGAACCTCAGCAGGGTGCAAGTGGAACCTGACCGTAGAATTATAGAATCCTACAGTGCAGAGATCGTCATTTGGCTCATCGAATCTGCACTGACCACACTTCCACCCCAGGCCCTATTTCACATAACCCCATGCATTTACCATAGCTAGTCCCCACTATGGGACAATTTAATATGGCCAATTCACCTGATCTGCACATTTTTGGACTGTGGGAGGACAAAACCAGAGCACCCAGAGGAAACCCATGTAGACACAGAGAGAATGTACAAACTCCACATACACCCAAGCTGCATGATGAGTGTTTGATGATGTCTCTGAGGGGCAGTATGAAGACTGGAAATAGCAAGGATCCAACATAGATTCTTGGGGTCCAGAGGTTACAGTGGGAAGAAAAGCCATTTTAGCTGAGGTTGTGTGTAGAACTGGATAGGTAAGAATGGAACCAGGTGAGGTCAGTGACATCAACTGAACAGCAAAAGAGATATTGGAGCCATATCAAAAGCTACAGACTGTTGTTGAGAGATGATTTTGATTTGATTTGATTTATTATTGTCACATAATTTGCAGTCTTGCACACTATACAGACAAAACATATCGTTCATAGAGAAAGAAAGGTGACAGTGCAGAATGTAGTGTTACAGTCATAATTAGGTGTAGAGAAAGATCAACTTAATGCAAGGTAAGACAATTCAAAAGTCTGACAGCAGCAGTGAAGACTTTCGTAACTTTTTCCTGATGGAAGGAAATGTAAGAGAAATTGTCCGGGGTACATGGAGTCTTTAATTATACTGGCTGCTTTGCTGAAGAAGTGGAAAGAGTAGACAGAGTCAAAGGATGGAAGGCTGGTTTGAGTGATGGATTGGGCTACATTCATAATATTTAATAGTTCCTTGCAGTCTTGTACAGAGCAGGAGCCATGCCAAGTTGTGATGCAACCAGAAAGAATGCTTTCTACGGTGCATTTGTAAAAGTTGGTGACAGTTATGGCTGATGTGCCAAATTTCCTTAATCTTTTCAGAAAGTAGAGACAGTGGTGGACTTTCTCAACTGTGTGTCAGCATGGGGGGACCAGGACAGGTTGATGAGAAAGGATAGTTTACCATAGACACAGTCACATAAGATGTCATTTGTGAATTTGACAGGGCTGTTTCAGTGATATAGTATAGGTAGATGCCTGAGGTGAAGGTTTGTAATTGCCTTGGGAAACATGATGCTGATATAACTCAAGCTTTGTTTGCAGCTGTTCTTGGAAAACATCAATTAAAAATGAGCTTCCTGGGCCATATGGTTTTATATGGTCTTAATACTACCTTTATATTTCTTAATGATTGTACAGAATCGGATTCCCTAAACTGGGTTCAGGATTCTGCAGACTGCTTCTCCAATCAGAGGGTGGTTCTTCAGAATCAAGCCACAGATTCGACAAGCTAGAAGCAGCACAAATCAAAGTCTTCAGATTTCCAGAGCAACAGAGCAGTGGGGTGAGGGGAAAGGGGATCACTGGAGTGGGGAATGGGGGAAAGGAGCCATCATCAGACCAGGGGTGCAGGAAGGCCAAAAGAGATGGAGCGGGGACCAGGAGGTAGGTGTGTGTGTGTGTGTGTGTGTGTGTATGTGTGTGTGTGAGAGAGGAGTGAGTGTAATCGACTTCTTCAGCAGCACTGCCACTATTAAATGAATTTTTGAGAAAAGATCAGAATCACTCCTTCCACTAAAAATTACAAAAAGGTAAGGTTTGGAAGTATATGTTGAATATCAGAACACTTTAATTATTTATTTTTTAGGTATATGACAAGGGGGTTACAATCCCAACTGATGTTACTATTGCACAAGTCAGAATCCAGAATGAAACCTGGCTTGATACATCCTAATTTTTAATTGTTTTTAGAAACCACGGCCGTGATTCTCCCAAAAGCATTGAATTGGTGGGAAAATTGTTCTAGATCCCAAATGTTTTCTCAGTTCAGCTTCTCACCTGAATCTCCGCACGCTGTGCACTGCAGAGGACCCAGTCGTAAATCTCACTAAAAGCCCACAATTGGCCGCACCCTGCCCAGCGGGCAATGTGTCTCCTGAACATTGCCCCTGGTGGGCAGTGCCAAGGGGCACAGGCTGGCACTGATAGGGTGCCTATGCCCAGGGGACATCCCCCCCCCCCCCCCCCCCTCCACTGCTGCCTGACCCCCTGGAGAAGTCTGTCCCCTTGTTATCCCAGAGGGTCTCCCACTAGTTCCCTGAATGTGGAAAGCTACTCTACACCCCACCGGAATGAAGTACTCCTGGTAGAGTGGGAGATTCAATCGGGACCCGAAAGTTGCCAATAATCACATTTAAAACCTATTTAAAATACATTTTAAAAACATTCAAATTGCTTACCTGCCTTCACACCAGTTTCTAGCAAGGACTGGCCTGCGACTGTTCGCCAGCTCTGGGAGATGTGCCGGTGACATGCATTTCCCACTGTGACCTACCAGAAAAATTGTGGGTCATGATGGGAGAATTGGGGATCATGGTTGTAAAGTTACTGAGGGTTCCCTACTTCTACCAGCCTTGCCCTTCACGCTACAAGGAATGTGTTTACTCGGAACTCTGGTTAACACACTTTTGAAAGCCAGATGTCCCTTTGCCTTCCCACAGATTCCCCCAATCAATTTTTGAAAGTTCCTGTCTAATACCATCAAATTGGCCCTGCCCCAATTTTGGGTCAGACTTATCATTCTCCATAGCTATCTTAAAACTAATGCAATTATGGACACTAGTCCTAACGTGATCCTCACTAATACTTCTGTCACCTGCCCTTCCTTATTTTCCGAGAGGATGTCAAGATCTGCTCCCTCTCTAGTCGGGCCATTCACATACTGAAAGAGAAATTCCTCCTGAATAGACTCAGCAAATTTCTCTCTGTCCAAATCCTTAATGCTATGCTGTCTCAGTCAATGTTGGGAAAGTTAAAGTACCCTACTATTACCACTCTACTTTTCTTGCAGTAATCTGTAAACTCCTTACATACTTGCTCCTCAATTTCCTGCTATTAGAGTTCCTGTAGTACAATCCTATCAAAGTGACCTCTACTTTCTAATTTCTCAGTTCTACCTATACAGACTCAGTGGCCGAAATCTCAGATATATCCTCTCTCAATATTGCCGTGATGTTCTCTCTAATCAAAAACGCAACTTCTCCATCTCTCTTACCTCCAGTTCTATCTTTCCTATTGCATCTGTGCATGGAACATCGAGCTGCCAATCCTGTCCCTCCCTGAACAATGTTTCAATAATAGCTATAATATTGTAGTCCCACATATCTATCCATGTCCTGAGTTCATCAGCCTTGCCTGTCAGGCCTCTGGCATTGAAATAAATGCAGTTTAATCCAGACTTGTCTTGCTCTGTGTCCTGCTTTCTCAGACCATCTGTCTGGTGATATTTTGTACGCTCTGCTTATGTTTTATTTCTCTTAGCCTTACTGAACATAGTCACTGAGTTGTCCACAGTCTCTCTACTTTGCACTGTGACTCTTTTTGATTTTTGACTTTGGTTTCTCTGCCTTTCACTTTTCCTCTTACTATCTTTTGTTTCTGTCCCCACTTTACTTCTCTCTGACTTCTTCTATTAGTTCCCATCCCACAGCCACATTATTTTAAAACCTTCCCAACTGCACTAGCAAACAATTTCCCTAAGCTTCAGTTCTGCTCAGGTACAGACTATCCAGATTTAGTTTTGGAGTGTACTCATTCTTATAATGTTGGGAATTCCAGCTGTTAGTTACTATGTGCACATGTGCAAGAACAACAACCATGAAATAAATAAGACAATGTTTTTGCAATTATGTTGGGCGGGGACTGAGGAGCAATGCCAGGCAATACAACAGGACATAGATAGGCTGGTAGATTGGGCAGATAGATGGCAAATGGAATTTAATCCGGATAAATGCGAGGTGATGCATTTTGGCCGGAATAATCTAGAGGGGAGTCATAGGATAAAAGGTAAAACTATCCGGAGTATAGAGATGCAGAGAGACCTGGGGGTGCAGGTTCACAAGTCTCTGAAGGTGTCAGTACAGGTGGAAAAAGTGATAAAGAAAGCATATGGTATGTTAGCCTTCATAGGAAGGGATATAGAATACAAGAGTAGGAGTTTGATGTTGCAAGTGTATAGAACGTTGGTTAGGCCTCACTTGGAGTACTGCGTCCAGTTCTGGTCGCCGTACTACCGGAAAGATGTGGAGTCCCTGGAGAGAGTGCAGAGGAGATTTACCAGGATGCTGCCTGGTATGGAAGGGCTGTCTTACGAGGAAAGGTTGAACGCACTGGGGTTGTTTTCCCTTGAAAGACATCGGCTGAGAGGGGATCTATTAGAGGTATATAAGATTATGAGGGGTATAGATAGAGTAAATGGTGGTAAGCTTTTTCCACCATTAGATTCGGATAGAATGAGGGGTCACGGCCTTAGGGTGAAGGGGGCTATGTATAAGACTAATATTAGAGGGCATTTTTCACACAAAGGGTAGTGGGGGTGTGGAATGCACTACCGAGTAAGGTGGTGGGAGCAGGCACGCTAGGGTTGTTTAAGGGTCTTCTGGACAGCCACATGAGCGGTCTGCAGATAGAGGAATATAGGAGGACTGTTTAAATACTTTAATTGTTTCCACAGGCTGTTCGGTCCACCTTGTTGACCAACAAGGTGCATGCATTCGGCAGATCGTGCGAGGGCTGCTCTTGGATGTTACTTCAGGAGTGGCCTAGTGCTTCATGTCGTTAGTGTATGCTTAAACTGGACCATCAGATGGGCAACATGACAGCTTAGAGACTATCGCTGTTGCTGTGCAGACACATGGATTTGGGCCTGTGTCTGCGGGAGTTTGCGCGTTCTCCCCATTGTTGCGTGGGTTTTCTCCGGGTGCTCCGGTTTCTTCCCACATCCCAAAAATGTGCTCTTAGGCTGATTGGGTAACAAATTGTCCCTATATTGGTCTCTATATGTCATTAAGATGTTAGGATGGCGGTGCGGGCTCGTTGGGCCGAAGGGCCTGTTTCCCGTGCTGTGTTGTTCTTTGTTCTTTTGTTTGTTCATCAGGAGAATCATATTTTGCTTTACATTCCATAGGACCTTTGGAAAGAGTCAGGATCGTTAGTTGAGAGTTGTGATGACTGTGTTGCATTGGCATTGCCACCCCTGTAGTCAAGGTATCTGGAATAAGTGGTACAAATCTGTTTGTGTCTCCAGGCTGAAATGTAATCTGTGTAGGCAGCTCATCCTGACTTAAATAAGCCTGGATCTCAGGGTATGGTTAGTGGCATAATGATGGACTCAAACATTCGGAAATTTAATTCAGCCTCCTTTGGGAAATATGGCGGCCAGGCTCACTTAATGGCAGGACAGACAGCATGGCAACCAGTCAGAAGTCTCACAACACCAGGTTAAATTCCGACAGGTTTATTTGGCAGTATCAGCTTTCAGAGCCTCAAGCTCCTTCATCAGGCGAGTGAGTCAGGCAACCAGTCAGCAGCATGAAAAGGTCCGACAATTGATACAGTGGCCAGAAGGGGCCAATGCATCAAGTTCGTCCTCTTGTGGTGGGATATCAGTGAGGCTCGTTAATGAGCCAATTGACATCACTTAGCCCTGAGCCCACCGGAATTTAGTGATGGGCCTCTCACTGTTCTCCAGTGCCTCCCAAACGCTGCACAATAAATTGTGTGGATTTGCCACTTGCTAGGGGCCTACAGGAGTATGAGTTGTTCACTGTCAGTGCCTGATTGTGGCACCTGGAATCTAGAAGGGCAGCTGGGATGCCAAAGGTCCCTCACCCTCCCTCCCATCTCTCCATATTTGCCTTCCCATATGCACCTTCCCATATCCCTGCCCATCCCTCCCTCGCTCATCTGTGTCCAGGGATCCTTGGACAATCCCCAGTAGCCTTTGGAGTATTTCAAGCAGCAGCCACTATCTCCAGGTGGGCAGGATATCCATCGCTGAAATCTTAAATCTGGGGAAAGGCTTGATGCTGGCCAATTAAATGCCTGAGAAGTCATTGCCTGAGAAATGCCTGAGGAAGCAAGACAGGGTTCCCACTTGTTCCATGATCATGGATGAGAATCCATCGCTAACATTTAATCCAGCCCAACGTGTCTCTGATACAATCTGAGCTCCATGATATCTTATCATGGGATTTCTTTCTACCAATTCGAAGAAGGAGAGGGGTCTTAATCCAGACCTTCTTTATTTAAGTCAGTTTGAATTTTGGAGGTGCCTGGCTTTAACAAATATTTAGCCTTTATGTCATTTCTCTAGGGGTCTCCTGCTGAGTTGGTGTGGAACTAGGGCCACACCTAAAGAATTGCCTCTCTGAGTGGACAGCCCAATCAAAGTAGAGAGAACATGCACACTGAGAAGCCTCAGTTCTTTCCAATGTTCTGAGACAAAGCAGTCAGGCCCTGGCAATTAGAGGAGTGAACAGCAGTAGCAGCATTGGAGCTGAAAAACAGCCATTGTTGGTCTCCCTCCATGGCTGGTGGTTGTTCTGACATCAATAAAATACTCATGGAGGCATATGTAATAGACCAGTTAATTGAATTAAGTGGCCATTCACCAATCAGAGGTGAGCTGCTGATACCCTTCCTTTGGGATATTCTGTGGCAATGGGAGATTATCAGACTTCCCTTCTGATGCCTTCTTCTGCCACTTTGCCAGCCCACATGCTTGCAGCCCATTTCCAAAGGACCCCAGCCTCAGAGAACCACCCATTGAATTTTAGGATTACTATTGTTTTCTACTAAGTAGTTATAAGTAACCAATGGATTCACCCTAACATTTTTATACAACTTTAATGTACAGATGTTTCTGTATCTTTTGTATTATGGTATGAATTTGCTATTTTGAAGTTTTTTGTCTCATGTTTACAAATTCTAATGTTTCTCACTAGATGGCAGTAAACCCTTAAGCATCCAGCACTGTAAGCAGATACTCTTGCTCTTTTTCTGTAAGTAGCCAAGGTTTATAACAAAAACTTGCATGACGTCTTTAACTTCAGAAAATGCACAAAGGGCTTCACAGAGGTGCAATGATAAAATGGTTTTTGAGACCAAGGAAAATGAAGGGGCTGAGGAAAAGTTTGGTCAAAAAGATAAGTTTTATGAAGCGTCCTTTGAGGGGAGAAAAGTGAAGGGATTTAGGGAGATAATCCCAGCAGTTGACTATAAATTCTGGATTATGAGAAGGATTTTGCTTAAGAGGCTAGAGTCAAATGGATGGAAAGATCCAGGAGAGATGTCGGGATGAAGAGCTTATAGACACAGGGAGCAACAAGCTAGATTTAAACACAAAGGTTTAAACACAAGAATGAAAATTTTGAGACACTTGACAACCACAAATCATTATCAGTCAGGGAGTGTGGGAGTGATGGGTGAAAGGGGCTTTGTGGATTAGGGTAAAGGAAGCAGAATCTTGGGTGAACTGAAGTTAACTGGATATACGAATGGATGACCAGCCAGGGGTGCATTGGAATAATTGAGCCCAGAAGTAACAGTGGTGTGAATAGTAATTTCAGCAATAGGTTAACTAAGGAAGGAGCAGAAGAGAGTTACATTACAGAAACAGAAGTAGATAGTTTTGCGATGGAGAGGTTATATGATGAGAAGCTCAGCCTGGAATCTAACAGACTAAGATTTTGGACAGTCCAAGACAGGGACTGGGTAAAGAGCAACGTCATTTGGCAAGGAAGATGTCAACCTTCTAGATAATTGTTGAAGCTCCTCTCATCCAGGCACATGGAAAATATTCCATCACATTCCTGACCTGTGACATTCCTGCTCTTGACTTTATGATGGAGGAAGAGTCATTGATGAAAGAGCTAAAGTTGGTTGGCCTCAGGACACCACCTTGAGATGATTGATCACAGCCATCTTCCTTTTAGCTAGGTATGACTCTAACCAGTGGAGATTTTTGTCCTGATTCCCATCAACTTTAGTTTTGCCAGGACTCCTTGAAGCCACATTTGATCAAATGCAGCTTTGATATCAAGGACAGCCCCTCTCACCTTGTCCCTGGAATTTAGCTCCTTTTGACCATGGCCAAAATAATGTGAGGAGATAGGTGGATCTATTGTTGTTCCCATTACTCCCTTATTGCATACTCCAAATCATAATCACAGCCTGTACAGTTCCCATTCCTTCAGTTGCTATATTCATAATGAAAACATTGGCTACTTCCCAAATAAATGTTTGTAACAAGAGAAGATTAGTAGATTTTCAGTTCATTAAATTTACAGTAGAAACACATACGTATATGTCAGATGCTTTAACATGTAAGTCAGAGACAGGATGGAAATAAGTTGGAAAGGAGCCATTCCCATCATTACCAAGAAACATATCAATTTAAAGCAGAATACTGCAACAGTATTTGGGCCAGAATTGTATGTCCAGAGATCAGGCACATGCGCAACTTGACCAGACATAAAATGGTTTCAAATGACATTGTCCATGCTTCCTGATGTCATTGTGCACATGCAACAATTGAATAACCAATTAAGACAATAAACAGTTCATAGAATCCTACAGTGCAGATGGAGGCCATTTGGCCCACCGATCACAAGCCCCCCCAGGTCCTATATACACAGCATTCACTCTAGCTAGTCCCCTGCCACTAAGCAGCAATTTAGCATGCTTAATCCAGTTAATTTGCACATCTTTCCTCCTACCACTTTTTGCACTGTGGGAGGAAGCCGGAGCACCCAGAGGAAACCCACACAGACACAAGAAGAATGTGCAAACTCCATGCAGATAATGACCCAAGGCTAGGTACCTGGTACTGTGAGGCAGGAGTGCTAACCATCCATACCTCTCTGAAAACTTCAAGGCTGTATACATTCATTATAGACAGAATATTCGTGATTACTAATTATATTTTAAGTGGATTTTAAGTCTTTAAGAAGAATGTTGTTTATTTGGAACTAAAATAGTAGTAAGTTAGAAAAATTGTTGCGGTCTAATCTGATTTCATAGTATATTGAGGAAAGTGAGAGAGAATGCCTCCAATGCTGAATCTGAAAAAGAGCCTGGGCTGGCACAGGGTGAGAACATCGATGAAGATGACAGGAGTCATTCAGAAAGCAGGACACCAGGAATGCTTTGATTCTGCGAACCTTCAACTATGCACCCAAAAGACAGATGCTTATTCATGCAGTAGCACTGTTTACTTTGCAAACAATCATTATATGATAACCCAATCCAGAACAACAGCAGCACGCAGCAATTGCAACAATCACTTTAATTATCCCAGCTTTTGAATCTCTGACCTGATTCTGCCTGCTTGTATATGCAGCAGGACTCAATAGCTACTAGTTTCAACCAACACTCACCTGTTGCTGAGCTCTTGCCACATTTATGCTATTGACGCTCTATAGATTGTGTACTCTCCATGGAAATGATAAAACCTGTGTAAAAACATGATAAACTTGGCTACTTAATGGTCTGAGTAAATTGCCTGCTGCCATCATGTGTTTTCCCAACCATGCCTGAGAAATGTGGCTAGTGACAGGAAGATATTGGGGATTGATTCTGACACATTCTCTATCATTTATTGACTTCCTCCCTCCACCTCCTAACTCATTTTCACAAGGCAGTCAATTTTCATCTCAGGGGTGCAGCATGACCAGAGGTGCCACCTTTTGGATTAGATTTTGAACTGTGGCTCTGTCTGCCCCCTCAGATCACAAAAGACCCAGGTCACTATTAAAAGAACAAGAATCTTTCCTGGTACCCTTTCGAACCTTGATCCCCAATCAATATCACTGAAACATCTTAACCTATCATTTATCTCATTGGCCTTCCTGGGATTTTGCTGTGCAGCCGTTGTTTAAAAATGGCTGTGACTGTGCTTCAAAAGGAAGTTGTTGTCATTGCAACATTTTGGAACATTCCAATGTTAAGTAGGAGTGTTATAAAATTCCATCCTTTTAAATGTTAATGAAGTTTGAAGCCTTTTAAGGGCTGCTGGGTTGTGTTGAGTATCTCACTCCCACATGAATTACATTTCATGCACTTGGGCCAATGTGGCTAATATTCTTTCTGCAGCCTGCAATGCTTCATAGTTGCATTGATAAACAGTTTCCCCAAGGTTCTGAATGGAACATGTTATGCGAGATTTCAAAAAGTACACTTGATAGTAAATCATAGGGCCACATTTTACTTACCTAATGTTCAAAATAATGTTTACGATTCACATGTCTGCTGAAGTGCGCATGTTTTGCACTGGATTTTCCTTGGACACACTGCAGGAAAAGGAGGAAAAATGTTAGACATTATATTGCAAGCAACTGGATTACTCTAAAATACTGTTCAGAAAGATAGCACTTCAAGAAAGATTGTACTTGCCTGTGAAATATTGCAATATAACAGTTTAGTTTGACCAGAGTTCTGCTTTAGAAGACACCTAATTTTTAAAATTCATTTATTGACATTGCTGACTAGAGCAAAATGTATTACCCATCCCCCCTTGTCCAAGAAGGTGATGGTAAGCTACCTTCTTGCATCATTGCAATCCCTGTGGATAATTGCAAGGATAAATAAACAATGTATAGAGAGCAAGATGTACATTTATTTGCTGTGTTTGTTTTTCACCCCTATTAATTTGGAAAATCAAAATCCAATTTTAAATTTTAATTAGTGCAGAGGATGTGATCAATGTAAAATTTCCATTAATTTATGCGCCACAATCTTGCTGCCCTTCATGTTGATGGTTTCTTGCTGCCTCTCACTGCCACAAAAAACACCACAAAGAGGTAGAAAAATCCCACCCTTCATATCTAACACCCAATAGTGGATGAGCAAAAGTTTCCTCCAAAAAAGTATCAGATAGATCAAAGTATTTATGGTGTCTAACTGTTTACTTCAGGGGTGACACAGACTACTTATATAGCATATAAAGCCGTCAGTAGCTAATTGAAGTCTTTCAATTGTAATCTGCCACTGGTGAACATCTGGAATCCCTTCAGTTCTCATTTTATTGCCAAACCTCCTCCATATGTACCTTTCACAAGATAAATCTTTGTAACAATTTAAATCTGGGAGCTTAGGGAAGACAACAGGAATTGCGATGAATTTCACAATGGACAATATTTGTAGCTTATTTTGTATTAATAATACATTTTGGAAATAGAAAAATGAGTAAGGCAAACTGTATTAGATATTTATATACATAGATAAAGGAGGCAGACATTTTACAGCTTAATGGATAGATGCTATGGAGGTGGAAATCAGAGGCATTAATGAAGTTTGAAGCTCATCCCAGAACCAAATATGGGAACTTGATTGTGAACAATTTGGTTCAGCCTCAGACAGTTAGCAGGAGGAGAAAAGGGATATAATCTTCTGGTTTCAACAGCTCCAGGAGTCATGACAATGTTGGTCATTTAAGTTTGTGGGAGGCAAAAAAATCTGTTTCTTAATAGCGAGCGAATTTCGTTCTTTCAATTTTTAAAGGCAGGTTGAACTTACCAATGAACAATGTCAGAAATTCTATTTACAGACATTAGTATTCCATGCATACTCGTTAAAAAGCCACTGCCAGTTCCCCGCCAGCGAGAATTTAAGTTTTTCAGTTCTACGACTATATATAAGTGGTTTGCCTCTGGCTTCGCTTCTTCCATGACTTAGAGGTCAGTAAATGCTGCCTTCTCCTTCATGGGGACCTCTCATTACTTCACTCATATTTAGTGCCAATAGCAAAAGATGCACCAAGGCTGGGCATATTGTGAAGGCAGACTCATGAGTGGAGGCTCGGATAATGGAAAGAAGCAGCGCCAGGGTGGCATAGGGATTGTAACAGGATTTGACTCTAAGGGAAGGGAAGCTGTTTCTAAGTGGATTGTGTTACGGTCCAGAGTAACAGAGGGAGATTCAACGGTGACAGAGGTGTGAGGAATGGTAATTTAGGTGGTTGAGGGCAATGGGGAGAAGTTGGTGGGTGTCAGGGGTAGGGTAGAAGGTAGTGAACCGACTTTGGAAAGTGACTAACACACATCATTTTTCAAATCTGACCTTAACTACACAGTTATTCAGGAGTGAGATCCCTCAAAGTGGGAGGAGGGCCATTTCAGATATGTGGACGCCAAAGTCAGCATAAGTGACCGAGTAAAGGGACATCCTAATAATTATGATGTCAACCATGCTGAGTTGCCACATGGCAACACGTTGTTCCTGATTCAGGGTCCCAGCAAAATCTGGAGCTACCAATCATTCTATGCCATTAGCTGCAAATGGGGAAAATGGAAGAGAGGGATGTGGATGTTCCAAGGGAGCTGGTACCCTCCTAGATGAATGGGCATGGCTGACGAGATCTCATGTGGTTTTTTTGTTTAGTGATGCCAAGATATGATCTCTCTACAGGGTCCCAAGGTTAGCCGGGGCAAGGGAATAATGTCAGAGTGAGACTTTGTGCACATGGTTCTGATCATCTTGGTCAAAGAGTAATGTCTCCATGCATACTTCTACATTTGAACGGGAAAAACACCATCTCTGGTCATTCAGGAAATCCTTCACCGGAAGGAGTGGATAGGGCTGCCATATCTAAATGGAAGCCAGGCAAAAGGCTTCACACTGGCCAGCTGGCTTTGAGAAGGAGGGAAACATGTAATAGACATGGTTACTAAATTTATCACTTCAATTCATTTACTGATCTAATGTGGCATGGGGTTTGCAGATGCAGGCAATCTTGCCTCACTAATGGCACCCATTTCGATGAGGAGAAGGAGGACCCATAACACATTGATCCTCCTGGCCCATCACACAGAGCCAGAAGGATCAAAAGCCTGAGAAGCAAGAGGCAGCAGGGCCTGAAGACAGTCAGTGAACAGATTCCACTGCAAGAGTGAGCATTGGCCTGACCAGGCAGTATTCTTAATCAGAAATGAGTGAAAGGCATTTCATGGAGGAAATCTTGTATTCCTTGGGATGTGGTTGCTAACATCTCCGATTCTCTGCTTCTAACAGCTGCTTCTTCGGTACTAGTTCCAGTTGTGAGGACTCCGAAGGAGCAGTGTGGAGCTTCTGGCCTGATTCAATATAAACAGATAAATAATTTCTTTCTCTGTTTACTTGGTTGAATTAGAAAATAAATTAACAGACACCATCAACTCCATCTGTGCTGGGAGTAAAAATTGTCTAACTTGCTTCAAATAATTTGTATTTATCTCAAGAATTGTTTCACAAAGAAAATTATTTAAAAATACAGAAATCTTCCTGGTGAGAGTCACTTACTGGAACATCATTAGATGGCAATGCAATAGAACACTTTACCCTCTGTCAGTTTATACAGTTAATCCCTACAGTGCAGAAAAAAGACATTCATCCCATCAAACATGCACTGATCCACATTTTATCTTTCTCAGTGCCTGTAAACCCACATATTTACCCTGCTAATCCCCCTAACTTGCACATCTTTGAACACTAAAGGAAGATTTAGCATTGTTAATCCACCTAACCTGCATCTCTCTAGACTGTGGGAGGAGATTGGAGCACCTGGAGGAAAGCCATGCAGAAGAGGGATGAATGTGCACACCACATAGACAGAGACCCAAAGCCAGGAATCAAACCCAGGTGAGGCAGCAATGCTAACCACTGTGCCAGTGTGCCACCCAAATATACTTCAAAGTAATTAAAGTCCACTTTAAAAATGATACGTTAAGCATGTTTAAATCTCTATGAATTTTGTTGAATGTTAGTTTGAAGGTCCTGTAGTTTCAGGCTTGGAAGTGCAGCAGAGGGAGCTCTCATGCTTCTTCATGCCTTTGCAATCTTACCAATATGACATGTTCAATGTCGACATCTAACAAGTCGCATTGAAGTGATGTAGGTAACAACCATCCCATTCAGCAACTTAGAGAAGTATAAATAATGCAAAATAATAATAATAAATTAGAAAATAATTTGTTGAGGGGTTAGGAAATAGCATATTTCAGCATAAGGCGTACAATGAAAGTTCATTTTACAATGTTCTCAAAGGAAAACAATTTAAGTAAATTAAGAAAAGAATCAATGGAATATGCAATGTTGGGTCAATACAATTAGGTACCAGTGGCTTCCAAGTTGTAATGATGGGACTCACTGACAGTGTCCTTGTAAAGCAGAGTTGGTTGCCTCTTAGATACTCAGATATAACAGTCAGGGTCAATAAAAGTAGCTTATGAAGTTGTGATGACCCAGGCATAATTCCCCCGATGTTTTGCACCTGGATTTGATGCCCCTCATGATGTAGGGTGAAAAGGATCCCTAAAAATGGAGTTTTCCCCTTAGCATTTTGTTTGGTGCAAATTTGTATTGTGTAATTGTGAGGGAAACAAACTAGGTTTGGGAGCAAAATGAGAACCTTCAATTGCAAAAGGAACTAATGCAGGAAATCAAATGCAACTGAATATCAATGCCTGTCCCAAAAGAAAATGTGCCCATAAATTTTTCTTACACATTGGCAATACTAACCTAGTTTTACAAATCCAAAATCATCAGGCTACTGTTGGATAAGTATGTGGCCATTTTATATGTGTGAGCTACGCATTACACATGGAGTTCACATAAGCAATATGTACTTTGGTACAGCACCAAATTGTTGTAATTTGTTCTTGGTGCAGCCTTCTTTTCACTCACTTTTATTTCTGCTGCAAAAGTAAGATGTACAGTAGCTTGAAGTTGTGCATATCCAAATATTACCTGCCAATGCCTGAACCCTTGTGTTGGGTAAATTGTCAATACTCAGCTGATAATGCAAGAAATATTGGCAGTACAAATATAAAGACACACAATCAAGTTCAAACAATTTAGTTATCTGAGATACTCTTGTGTTCTTAGGTGTCATATGCATATTCCCTCAGTTGCTGATTTGCGAAGACCACTAGTCTTCTGATCTCAACAGACACTTGAGTTAAATGGATGCCAACACTCAATATCAGAAGAAAGATAAGAATTGATGCTCTCAATACCAAGGCTGAGTACAGCACCAGGGATCCTTGTAAAGACCAAAGTTAATGAGAGTCCAGTAACTGGAATTCTACCAGAATGGAAGATGTGGATTTTGGAATTCAATCATCATATCCCAGAATACTAATGCAGGAGTTTTTCAGGAAGTGTTTATAGCCCAACCACTTTCAGTTGCTTCACTGATGACCTTTCCTCCGTTGTAGGATCAGAATGATTCCACATTATTAAGCTCTATTCACATCTTCTCCAATAATGAAGCGGTCTATACCAACCTACAGCAGGATTTGAATTGTATCCATCATATCCATGGGCCATCAAGTGGCAGGAGTGCCGAATAACTTTAATCTTTGACAATGGACAGTTCAGTCTTTTCTCCGTGACCTTACTGATATCACCAATGTAGCAACTAGTGGAGGTTGGAAGTGGCCGTTAAGCATTTTTGGAAAGCATATTTTAGAGGTGGAATATGTTGTACTTGAATCAGGATTTCATATTTAAATATTTTGCTTGGACATGAATTGAGCACAGTTGGGACTCTGAATGAGAATTAACAGGAAATGGGTCATTGCGGTGGAATTCCATGCTTGGATTAGGCATGCAGTCATTGGAAGGAAGAACTTGCATTTATATAGTACCTTACTTGACCTCCTAACAACCAGTGAAACACTTTTGATGTGTAGTCACAGCTACACTGGAGGAAGTGCCACAGTCAATTCTTGCAAAGCAAGGCTTCACCTAGAAATAATGAGATAATGACCAAATAATCTGTTTTACTAATGCTGAATAAATGCTAAACGTTGCCCAAGATATTAAGGATGGTTTCTTGTTCTTCTTTGAAATTGTGCCATGAGATCTTTTACATCCACCTGAGACAGCAAATAGGGCCCTGATTTAATATTTTCCTTTCATAGTTCTTTCTTAGTATGTTCTAAAGTTCATAAGCCCATAAGATCTAGGAGCAGAATTAGGCCATTCAGCCCATCAAGTCCGCTCTGCCATTTAATCATGACTGATATGCTCCCATTCCCATTTTCCTGCCTTCTCTCCATAACTTTTTAACCCATCACCAATAAATATCTGTCTAACTCCTTCATAAATTTACTCATTGTCCCAGCATCTACCACACTTTGGGATAGCAAATTCCACAGATTCACAACCCTTTGAGAGAAGTAGTTTCTCCTCAACTCTGTTTTGAATTGGCTACTCCTTATCCTAAGACTATGACCTCTTGTCCTAGGGTGCTCCACCCTAATAAATGAAGTGTCACCTTAGATTATATGTTAAAAGTTTCTAGAATGAGAGAACTTAAAACAATCTGATTTGGGAGCAAGAGTGTTACCAGTGAGGCAAGGATGATGTTAGCTGAAATTCTCAAATTAGATGAAACTCAGTAATAGTAAGTGCATGTCCATGAAATGCTTCCATCACCATTTTAGCAAATTAGTTAAACAATACTGAATTGTACAATAATATGAATGTACAACATTGATTCACTTCCCGAGTTTTTAGTTGATTTTTAGCTGTTGTGTTTCCAGCATTGGTCGACTATGAATAATTCAGTACTTTGCATTATTCAGTTCCTTCCTCTGTTGTGCAGAGATTTAGATTGTGGTAAACAAGCCAGACAGATATGTTGCATTGACTGGCAGTTCTGACTGTTTCTTGGTTCCGATCTCGCAATCCCACTGAACAAACCCAAACCTTGAATAGTTTAAAAACCCCAGATTATTATTGTTCTATGTTCACCTGATCAAATTTATACCATGATTTTGCAATTTGTACATATAAAAACTCAAAAATGTTAAATTTGTAAACATCAGCCAGGGCAGTCTAATTGTGGTGTGAGAGACTTTACAGTTTTTGGTGAGAATATTGAGGATCTTGGGGTTTGGTTTATTTGCCCCAAAATGTTAAATGCAATTGACTTTAAGTATCCTTGATTTGCAGCTTTATAGATTCATTGTGATTTGTTATTTTCTAATTCCTAGAACATTTTCTTCCTTAGACATTATTAAAAGCTTTGTTTGTCTCTTGCGTTTGCAACCAGCCAACATATTTCATGTGAGTGTAATATAAAGTAGGTTGAATTTCACTTCCAGGCTGTCCTGCTCGATTAGCAGGAACAGAAGCCCACAATTCTATGGTCACTAATTCAGCCCTTGAGAAGCCTGGCACTCTGCTGCTGCAGCTGCATGTCAGAGTTTCCATGGTGACTTGATACAGCTCTTTGGCATCACTTAATGGGCACAAATTACTGGCATTGCACAATATGCAACTGCAACAAGTACATCCTCTGCCAGCTGTTCTTAGGGCACTATTGGCATATTTGAGGTCAGGCAGTAACTAAAATCATTACAGAAGACTGCAAACTGGCCTTCCTCTCAAGCACCTTTGGGAAAGGAGTTTGATGCAGAGATTGAAGTTCAGACAAGTCAGAAGCTGTTTTCTTATTGAGATTCCCCGGAAAGTCGGAATCATACATTTATTTAAAAAAAAACCTGCAGAGAAAGAAAGACAAGATCAGGGAGGGGATATGTTACTGAAACTGTGGAAATAGAGAAAAAAAGCAGCATGAATTATGAGGACTTACAAACTTGTAGAATAGGTTAGAGAGAATCTGAAATAAGTGGGGGATTGATTTAGACAAAGTGTAAAAACAACAATAGCTTCAAAAACAGCTAAGATTGATTCTTTGAATGGTATATACAGTAAATTTGCTTTGTAAATCGCCCATTCTTTATTGGGACATCACTATCCTATTATGCCTTTTGATGACATCCCAATGGAATTTTCCTGCTTTAAAGGTACCTGTTACATGGTCAGACCTGGAGCAAAACACTCTCTGTCAACAGATTATCAAGAGCTCTACTCTCCTAACCTTCTGAAAAATTTCAGGGTTTTTTGTACCTTGGATACCCTAAGTTTTAGTTTGATATTTTAATTTTTCTTTATATAATTTTTTTATGATTCATTCAAAATTTATTTAAAATTTTCTGTTTTTTTAGGTTCTGAAATTGGATTCCTATCTTTTTACTGTGTATGTAGACCTTCCAAAATGACCATGGCAGATGGCAAAAATGGGAAAGATTTCTGATCAATCTATACTTGAGCCAGAGTGATGCCCCTCAAGCTAAAATCATTTGTCTCTCTAAAAGAGATAGATTTGAAGGAGCATGGTACCTGGAGAAATGGATGGGACTGGAGAGAATTGTTTATTCATCTGAGACGTGAATTTGAACCTAGCCTGCATGAAAAGATTTTGGATAATGTTGCCCCTGAAAATCCACAAACAATTCACAGGGTCCATAATTCTGACTGACACTAAATCAATGGCATTACAGGCAGCAGTTGGTTGGTTCGTGGAGAAATGCAAGAAACACTCAGGTAAATAAAGTATTCATTTCAGAGGGGTTATGAAAAGTTATAGAGCAGTGTAGTGGGAGTTTTACTCTATCAAGTATCACCCTTTAGGAGTGACAGTCATTCAAATACTTCTCACTCTGAAAATAAACAGCTTTGTATATTTAAATGAGCTTTTGAAAATGCACCTCAAGAGTCATCATTGAAAGCCTCTCTGTCCCACACAAACAATTGATCCAGAACACTGCACCACCATTACATCTTCCATAATGTCCCACATAACTTTCGTTCTAGTATAGCCTTCATTGTAAGAGGATTTGGCCTTCATAGCAAGAGGGTTCAAGTGCAGAAGCAGAGATGTCTTGGTGCAATTATAGAACCTTGGTGAGGTGAGCCTTGGAATATTGTGTACAGTTTTGGTCTCCTTATCTGAGAGAGGATGTTCTTGCTCTAGAGGGAGTGGAGAGAAGATTTACCAGACTGATTCGGGGGATGGCAAGACTGATGTATGAGGAGAGATTGAATTGTTTAGGATTGTATTCAAAAGAATGAGGGGGAAATCTCATAGGAACCTATAAAACCCTAACAAAACAAGATAAGGTAAATGCAAGAATGATGTTCCTGATAGTGGGGGAGCTCAGAACCAGGAATCAAAGTTTGAAGACACAGGGTAGATATTTTAGAACAGAGATGAGGAGAATTTCTTCATCCAGAGAGTGATCAGCCTGTGAAATTTGCTACCACAGAAAGTAGTTGAAGCCAAAACATTGTATGTTTTCAAGAAGCAGTTAGATACAACACTTGGGATAAAAGGATATGAAGGAAAGCGGAATCAGGCTATTAAGTTGGATGAATGGTCATGATCAGACTGAATGGCGGAGTAGACTAGAAGGGCTGAATGATCTATTTCCATGTTTTCTATGTTTCTATTCTAAGTTTCTCAACTTCCCTAATTTCCTGATCTTCCACCATAAATTTCAGAACTCTCATACTCATCCACCAATCCCTGTTACCTCGCTCTGTAGATTTCTTTATAGGCCTATGTCGTCACATGCATCCCTGCTTCTGCACTTGAACCCTCTTGCTATGAAGGCCAAGTCCTCTTACAATGAAGGCTACACTAGAATGAAAGTTATGTGGGACATTATGGAAGATGTAATGGTGGTGCAGTGCTCTGGATCAATTGTTTGTGTGGGATAGTGAATCAATGAATCTGATTTACTTCATGCTCCACTTCCTTTAGCTCTTCCATCAGTGGTAAAGCTTTAAGTGTTTTCTCAAAACTTGCCTTTTCAATTACTTAATTATTTGGTCACCTCCTCCTATTCCTTGACCTATTCTCATGCCTTGTCTCTGAATTCCTTTCATGCTATATTTCAGAGTAACTGATGATAACACCATTTGAAATTAATTCATGCCAAAAATAAATTGTTAAAGTTGCTTCCCTAGCAGTCCCTGATACGAAGATATTTAAATTTTTACAGCCTGTTGGCAGGATTAACTGGATCATAGAGGAAAGAGCAAAGGTCGGAGTTCACAAATTGTACATAATTTAAATTGAAATCCACAGTAGAAACTTATATCTCTTCACAATAGATGGAAAAGAACATTTTGAACTCTAATTTTGCTGAAAACTAATTAACGATCAAAGTCACTTATCTCATGACAGTGTGTGTAAACTGTAACCTTAAAACCTGTAAAGACATTTTGTCATCTGCCAGGAAGATAAATAAAACATAACATTATTAAGTAGCATAAAATATCACAAAAATATGAATAACTCAACCTTTATTACAGCTCACCCAGCAGGTAACAAAGCGGCAGTTCCCTTTCAAACTAACATGAGAAGGCAAGGCATTCTAAGGATGGACGTACTGAGTAACCAATGCTGGGAATATAAGGATCGTGCGATTGGAGGTGGAAAGTCTAGTCATAAAACCTCTAGGAATACATCCAACCAGAGATGAAGCACAGTTGCCTTCCTCTATCCTAGTGGTGATTCTTACCATGTGGGTCCTGGCAGCAAATTCCCAAAATGGCTATGCAAACAATATTGGGGCTGTGCTTGCTTGTAGCAAAGAACAACAACAGCAGGGAGAGCTATTGTGAAAGAAAATGAAATTCAGTGCAGCACCATTGATAGATTTTTTGGAGATCCAAACAAGCAATACATCTCCTGTGGGCTGGTTATTTTTTTCATCAGGTGTGATATGGTGGGCAATGTTTTGGGCACTTAGCTGATAGCCCGACTTTTCAACCCATGCTGATATCTGGGCAGGCTCCTCGCAGTCACTGGAACCTCTATTTCAGGTGTTAAATGTCGGTTAACTATTCAGCCAAAGCTGATATTAAAAAAAAGGTTGTTCTGTCAATACAGTCTGCTTGTTGGCCCAGATAGTGTTGTTTTTGAAACTCAAATAAATGTTAATGCAGTATTCTTAATATGTTTGCACTAGTCCATCTGTTATGTATTGCCTTATTTAGGTCAATTCACACCATCCCTTGTTCACTTCCAACAATTACCTGGCAGTGTGGACACACAAAACCTGATGTCATGGCAGATGGCAATATTTTCATCTCTGTCTTATAGGCCACATTTTAAACTCATTTGATTTAATTTATTTGCCATCAATTTGTGAACATAAGAACTGGGCTGCCAAATGTGTGAACTCAAAATAACCACAAATGCCACAACGATGACAGCTCATTACTAATTTTTTGTAGATTTGCAATTGACAGCTGCAGGTAACTCTGGTTCTGTTCCAAGAATTTATATAAATCTTTTTTGATGCCTGTCAGGAAATTTTGTTCTCTTCAGTTTTTCCCATGACCTGTCACTCAGACCATTCTGTGTTGATATAATCGCAGAGAACAGAACAAGGTGGATCGATTCTTCGATTAACTATTACTTAGTTTTCATGATTTTCAAACACCAACACATTGTCAAAGTCATGCCAATTTAAAAAAAAAACCTGCTTCAGCCTGCAGAATTATTTTTTCAATTAGTGAAGTGAATAATATCGCAAAAGGCATCATTCAGAAATTGACCGTTGAAACATGACAATAAAAAATGACCAGAGTAGCTTGGTATATCATTTATCAATTATGATGGCACATTGGGCAGTAATCCTACCTTTGTACATAAGTATTTATTGCAAGTTCTTACTTTTTAACTTTAATTAAATAGTCGTAATGAATCAGGAAGCAATAATCAAAACATCAATTAAACCGACAATCAAAGGCCTGACCTGACTAAAACAGACCAATTTCTATTTTTGGCGCTGTCAACAAATCACTAGATGTAAAGTGTCTGAAGCCAAATTTGATTCAAACAAAGCAAAATACGGCAGATAGTGGAAATCCGAAGTAAAACAAAAACGCCCAACAGGTTAGGCAGCATCTGTGGAGGGAAACAGAATTAATATTTCAGGTTAAGCTGGCTTTCTTGCCCTTGAATATTGGACTGAAACTTCTGATATCTTTTCAGAGAATTGGTTTCAGTGAGAAAAGTGCTTATATCTCTCCAGCTGCAGAGCTGAATTTTTGCTCCAGGTTCTCTGGCACTCTGTGCTCAGAAAATTTGGGGTTGTTGTTTTCACTGAGATTGAGGTGCCATCTTTAAAGGGCACCCTGATCTGCATTAGAAAGAATCACACAAAATTATAAATATACATGTAAAGTAGTGTATAAGATTAAAAATAAAAGATTCGACTAGAATGCTTATGGCTTTTGTGCTGACAGTGCCATTTTGAATCCACAATGGCGTACATATGCATTGGGTATGTTGACCTCCGGTGTAGCCCATGCTGGACAGCATTTTGGGAAGGTCAGCATGTGGGTGTTAGAAGCATACAAAGTAGGCAGACTGTGATGCCACTCAATATGTAACACTGATTTGATGCCAGTGGCACCATTTTCCAAGTTACCTCTCCAGTTAATAGTTCCTTGAAGCTCAGACAGCTGAACCTACAGCCAGAGCTATCGAAAAGGACCATCGACAATTTGTAGGTGACCTCCTGTTTGACTGGCTCGATTTGAACTTGTGAAAGTTCTGTGTGTTTTGAAAAGGTGCTTATAGTTGTTGAAGCCTGCAGGATGCTGCATATGGAGAAGGTCTTGTTGTGACTTCAAGTGTCCTGGTTGGGCATCAGCTATGGGCGCTACAGTTGCAATTCCTATTGGGCCGCAGCACGAAAAGGAAAATGAGCAGAGGCAGCAAAGAAGAGGACCAAAGATGCTTGCTGAGGGAGGCAGGGAGAAGAGTAAGAGACATTATCCACTTATGATTTTCTGGGAACCTCTCTTACCTCCATGTAACTTAGGAGCAGTGTGTATGTTGCCTACATTTCACAAAGGAGTCTTCAGAGAACACACAGACCTGCAATTTCAAAGCAGGGCAAGTGTGGTGTTCTCAGTGGCTGTGAAGGCGACCACAATCTTGAATTTCTTTGCATTGGGTTTCTTACAGATTGGAAGAGGCAACATCTATAGCCTCTCCAAGATTGCTATTCTCTCTATATAAGAGAGGTAGCTGACTCTTTAAATCAGGAGAAGGGAGTTAATTGTGTTTTCTCTGATTAGAGAGAAGCAAGTGGACTGTGCACATCACTTTGCCAGGATATTGCTAAGGCAATGTTACTTATAAGAGGCTCTCAGCAAAGAATGTGTTGCTCAAAGTGTCCTGAAAAGGGACTGAATAAGTATCTGGGAATTTTGTTACAAGTTAGTACACAGGTATAATCTTTATCTGAAATAATGAAGTATTCCAGGCAGCGGTTGAATCCTGGATATCAGGCAGTGGTGTGCTCCAGTTCATTCAGGGAATCCAAGCTGGTATAGCAATATGCATGTTGTATGCTAGATTCATGGGTAGATGCTCCAATTTCTTTCTTTATGGCTGACCAGATATCTTTCTCACTCCTACTACCTGCCATTGGTTTGTTGAAAAGATTTGCAGGTTGATAATCAACCAGCTTGGCAAGTAAGTAAGTTTATTTATTAGTCACAAGTAAGGTCTACATTGCAATGAATTTACTGTGAAATTCCTCACACTCCGCCACCTGTTCGGGTCAACGCACCCAACCAGCACACCTTTCACACTGTGGGAGGAAACACACGCAGACACAGGGAGAAACATGCAAACTCCACATCGATAGTCACCCAAGCCAGGAATCGAATCTGGGTCCCTGGCGCTGTGGGGCAGCAGTGCTAACCATGTGCCACCATGCTGCACATGGTCATGTTATGAACACACATTCCTTGGCAGTCAGATCCCAGGGTGGGATTCAAACGCAGGCAGGGCTGAAAGGCAGGAATGTTCCCCAATGTGCCACAAGACCTCCCCTATCTCTACTTGATTGCCTATTGGGATCAGGAATGTGGATATCCACCTCTGGGAAACCACGAAGATTATTTCTGGGACATTGAGACTGAAACAGTTCAAGTGGCTTCCTGTGGCACTGTGGTTAGCACTGCTGCCTCACAGCACCAGGGATCTGTTTCCAATTCCAACCTCAGGTCACTGTCTGTGTGGAGTTTGCACATCCTGTCTGTGTTTGTGTGGGTTTTGACCAGATGTTCCAGTTTCCTCCCACAGTCCAAAGATGTGCGGGTTAGGTTTATTGGCAAGGTTAAATTGATCCTAGTGTCAGAAGATTAGCAGGATAAATATGTGGTTAATGGGAATAGGGTCTAGATAGGATTATGGTTGTGCCAAATGGGCCAAATGGTCTCCTTCTGCGTTGTAGGGATTCTATGATGATTCTATGATAGTGAACTTCCCAATGACTGTAAGGTAAACATCCTCTTCATAGAACACTACTGGCTGACAGCTAATGAAGCACTCCTATTCATAGGATCTCAAAAGCATCCAAAGGTCCGACTAACATCCCATATTTTCTCCTGGAATCCATCCCACATCCTACAAACTGACTTCTCAATGGTGTACCTCCTGATTGACTGCAAACATCACAAACTATAACCTGGTAACTAACTTGCGTGGTGAAGTCTCAGGTGTCAGTCTTCCACAAAAACATGGCCAACCCGGAAACACTTGAAGACTGCCAAGGAAGACAACTAATTTGCTCCACAAGTGCAATGTGAGAACAGCTCAAATTGTGACTGTTCACTTCATCATATAAAGTCAGCTCATCAATACAGAAAGATCTGAGGAACACAAGTCCGAGCTGTGCATTTCTGGAAACGCAGTAAGAAGTCTGACAACATCAGTTTTAAATTCAACTGATTTATTTGATAGTAATTACTGATTTATTTGATAGTAATTGCTATCAAATAAATCGATTGGATTTAAAACTGATGTTGTCAGACTTCTTACTGTGTTTACCCCAGTCCAATGCTGGCATCTCTACATCATTTCTGGAAACACATTGTTGTCACTTTATTTTTTGTGTCATGCTTCACCCTTTTTGATGATGCTTTCCATTTTCTGGTTCGTATAAAAAATCCAGAACTACTAAGAAATTAAAAGTTGCGTTGGGTTTAATGTCAGATGTTGAGAAACATTTTTAGCAACACTACCCGGTATTTTCAATTTATTTTTAATGTTGCTGGTAAAATAATTTTGTATGTTTCACATATGTTTTTCCAAGGAAAAAGTCACACAGCTGTACTTTATTTCACTAACTAAGAACAACCAGTGGCAAAAAACATATGCACGATGTTAACCAATATTTAAAGCCTGCAAGGTTGCAATATGGTGTTATCTTCACAATACTGTACCTACAAATCATTGAAATAGTTTTTAGCCTTGATATAGCACACAGAATATAGCAACATTGTATTGAAAGGAATTCATGTTCATAAGCTGTACTGTGCTCTCAGGCATATTGTCATAATGCCTCACCGTCAATTTGGTCTTCAATTGAGGAATCAGACTACAACATTTTAGGATCTTTGCTCAGTCTACATTCCAGAGTATGCTGGTACGTGAAACATGCTGGGCAGGATTTTGTGGCCATGTTCACCCCAAGACCAGAAAATATTCCGTCGAGGTCAATGGACCTTCGCGTAATCTTTCACCACCCGTTACGATTCCTGTGGCAGGTGGGATGGGAAGATTCCACCCCTGCCTCAAATGTCAGTGTTCTAATGTTTCAAATTAAAAACAAAATGGATTTGAGATTTAGACAAAGCTGCTTATATTCCCACTTTGACATGAGAGGATAGGCCTTATACGTGAACTGCTGCATGCCTCGCATTGCCAAAATGCTGTTATATAGGGGATGCTAGGATATTGATTCAATGATACTGATTTTTCTGCAATTGGCTAACAGCTAAAGATGATTTGTCTTTAGATGGCCCAAATACAGTATTTAAGGGTCGATGATGAGTCACAAATGTGAAATGTTGACCGTATAAATAATGGTGAAACCTTTGTATGTAAAAAATTGTATTCAATGTTCCTTTTTCGAGCCAAATATACTAGACTCAGCACTAGCCAAAGTATGAAAAACAAAAGCTACTGGTCATTCTTCTCCAGAAGGCATAAAATGACGCCATTAGGTGAAGCACTGCAAGCAAGCAATAATGTAACTTGGAATTAAAATGAAGTAATACTTCATACATCAGCAAAGTCTCTTTGGTATTCTTGTATGCTTTCTCGTATTCTCTGAGCCAGTGGCTGTTTCACACATAGCTAAGTTAGGAGCACACATTTGCCAAAATAATTTATTAATCCTAGAAAGGACCTCAATTGCATCACATTTGTTGGATGTGGTGCTTCTAAAATAGTGTCTGCCTTTTTAAGTGCTCTATATAGGCATTTATTATCAATGATATAACCCAAATACTGGACAAATGTTTGGAAAAAGTCATACTTTTCTTTCTCGATATGCAAACCACATGCCTGAAGGCATTCCAATGTTGCTTCTAAATTATTCAAGTGCTCTTGTTCACTGGACCCTGTAATTAGAATATCATCCAGATAACATTGTATACCAGAAAGACCACTTAAAATTTGCTTCATCAATCTTTGGAATAGGCTAGCGCAGATTTTATTCCAAAAGGCAATCATTTATCGTGAAAAAGACCTTTATGAGAATCAATGTTAAGCAGTGGCTGAGATTCAGTGAACACATGCACCTGCTTGTGAAAGATCGATCTTGAATTTCTGCCCACCCAGTAACCCAGCAAAGAAATCTTCAATTAATGTAAGCGGATATTGATTAAACACACAACACTGGATTTATGGTTGTTTCAAAATCACCACAAATACAAACTGAACCTCTGGTTTCACAACATCTATGATGGGGATAGCTTAGTCAATCATTGTAACTGGCTTTAACACACTAATGTTAAAAAGACACTAATTCTTCCTCAACCTTGGGAAGAATTGTACATGTCATTGCTCTTGTTTTGAGACTTTGTGGTTGACCACAAGACCATAAGATATAGGAGCAGAATAAGGCCACTCGACCCATCAAGTCTGCTCCGCCATTCAATCATGGCTGATATTTTTCTTATCTCCATTCTCTCGCCTTTCCCCATAACCCCTGACCCTCATATTAATCAAGAACCTATCTATCTCTGTCTCAAAGATGCTCAATGGCCTGGCCTCCACAGCCTCCTATGGCAAAGAGTTCCACAAATTTACCACTCTCTGGCTGAAGAAATTCCTCTTCATCTCTGTTTTAAAGGGTCATTGTTTCAGTCTGAGTTTATGCCCTCTCATTCTAGTTCTTCCTGTTAGTGGAAATATCCCCTCCACGTCCATTCTATCTAGTCATTAGCAAGATTTTAGATCCATTATGAAAGATGAAATCACACATTACTTGGAAGTGCATGATAAAGTAGGACTGAGTCAGCATGGCTTTGTCAAGGAGAGACCATGTTTGACAAATCTGTTAGAGTTCTTTAAGGAGGTAACAAGTAAGTTAGATAAAGGAGAACAAATGGACATGATTTATTTAGATTTCCAGAAGCCTTTGACAAGGTTCTGTAAGTTTCAATAAGATCCCCCCATCTTTCTAAACTCCTGTAAGTTTCAATAAGATCCCCCCTCATCCTTCTAAACTCCAATAAGTACAGACCCAGAGTCCTCAACCATTCCTCAGAAGACAAGCTCTTCATTCCAAAGACCATTCTTGTGAACTTTCTCTAGACCTTTTGCAAGGCCAGCACATCCTTCCTTAGTTTCAGGACCTAAAACTGCTCACAATACTTCAAATGGGGTCTGATCAGAGCCTTATACAGCCTCAGAAGTAGATCCTTATTCTTGTATTTTTGACATGAATTCTAACATTGTATTTGCCTTCCTAACTGCCAACTGAACCTGCACGTTAATCTTCAGAGAATCTTGAACAATGATTCCCAAGTTCCTTTGTGTTTCCGATTTCCTCAGCATTCTCCCATTTAGAAAATAGTCTATATCTCTATTCCTCATTTGAAATTGCATAACCTCACACTTTTCTACATTATATTCCATCTGCCACTTTTTTGCCCACTCTTCTAATCTGTCCAAGTCCTCCTGCAGCTCCCCTGCTTCCTCAATATTACCTGTCCCTGTACATATCTTTGTATCATCTGCAAACTTAGCAACAGCGCCTTCAGTTCCCCTCCAAACAGTTAAAGTATATTGTGAAAAATGTTTGGCCCCAGCACTGACCCCTGAGTCACAACATTAGCCACCAGCTGCATATGCTGAGAAAGACCCACTCTCTGTCTTCTGCCAGCAGCCAATTCTCTATCCATGCCAGGATCTTACCCTTAACAACATGAGCACTTAACTTATTTAACAGTCTCCTATGCAACACCTTGTCAAAAACTTTCTGGAAATGTAAATAAATCACCTCTGTTGGTTCTCCTTTATCTAATTTCCTTGTAATCTCCTCAAAGAACTCTAACAGATTTGTCAGACATGGTCTCCCCTTGACAAAACCATGCTGACTCAGTCCTACTTTATCATGCACTTCCAAGTAATCTGTGACTTCATAATTTTTCTAAAATCTTGCCAATGACTGAAGTCAGGCTAACTGGCCTATAATTTTCCAACTGTTGCCTCCCGCTCTTCATAAGCAGCAGTGCTACATTCGCTACTTCGCTACTCGCTATTCGCTATATTCGCTACTCTGGTACAAAGAATAAAGAACTAAGAATAACACAGTACGAGAAACAGGCCCTTCAACCCAATGAGCCCATGCTACCATTTTAACAGTGTGAGTTCCGTCTTCCACCCATGACCCTTGTCTATGCTTATGGAAATCCACATTGGAAACCAGATTGGGGAGACAATTTAGGAACAATTTGTTACACCAATCAGCCTAAGAGTTCATCTTTGGGGTTGTGGGAAGAAGCCGGAGCACCCGCAGAAAACCCACGCAACCACGGGAAGAATGCGCAAACTCCCACAGAAACTGGTACTCTCCCTATCTCCAGTGATTCCTGAAACGTCACCACTAATGCCTCCACAATTTCCTCAGCTATCTCTTTTAGAGTCCTGAGATGTAGTCCATCCAATCCAGATGATTTATCCACCTTCAGACCTTTCAGTTTCCCTAGAACCTTCTCAGTGATGGCCATTATACTCACCTGTGCCACCTAACTCTCCTGAAACTCTGGCATCCCCACTGGTGGCTTCCACCGTGAAGACTGATGCAAAGTAACTATTCATTTCCGCTGCCATTGCTTTGTTTCCCATTATGACTTCTCTCGCCTCATTTTTCAGTGGTCCAATGGCTACTTTTGCCTCTCTCTTACTTTTTGTATAGTGAAAAATCTTCCTACCTTCTTTTACATTACTCACTAGCTTACACTCATATTTCATCTCCTTCTCCCTTATCGTTTGCTTAGTTGTCCTCTGCTCACTTTTAAAGATTTCCCAATCCTCAGGCTTCACACTAATCTTTGCCACTTTTTCTTTTTCTTATGTTTTTATGCTGTCCTTGACTTCCTTTGTCAGCCATTGATACCTTGTCCTCCTTTAACATGTTTCCTCCTCCTTGAGATGAATTTCTGTTGTGCCTCCCGAATAATTCTCAATGCTCTTCCACTGTCTTCCCTGCTACGCTCCACTTCCAATTTTTTCACACAGAGGGCGGTGAATGTCTGGAACAAGCTGCCAGAGGTAGTCGCAGAGGTGGGTATAATTTTGTCATTTAAAAAACATTTAGACAATTACATGAATATAATAAGCATAGAGAAGTATTGGCCAAATGCGGGCAAATGGGGTTAGTTTAGGAGTTTAAAAAAAGGGTGGCATGGACAAGGTGGGCCGAAGTGCCTGTTTCCATGCTGTAAACCTCTAAGTTCAGTGACTGAGGCTCCTGTAATCCTACCTCATGGATCCCTCTACCTACCTCACTCGCAGCCACACCCTCCTGTCCCTGACCACTGGCCGAATTCAAGGCATATAATCTAATATACCAGTTTGCCTCCTGGAATACAGTGTTCTATTTGGTTTATCTTGAATTTCCCTTGAACACCCTTCATTGAGCCAAGTGTCTTTTTGAACATACGCTACATTTATCCAGAAGCTGCTGTAGGTCTGATTTGACATTAACTAATCTATTGACGACAGCACTCCAGTTAAACTTTGTCTTCTTAAACCATGAGCTCCCAAATAGAACTGGAACATTACCATGGAACACATGGAGAGAGGACTCTGTTGTTTGTCTAATCAATTCTACTTTGATCATAATGAAACTTTTTGATGGCACAACCTCTTCTGTGCCTGTCCTTAAAATCACAGCAGCTGGTTTTAAAGGAAGAGCTTCAGCTTCTGAATCATAAAATTCTGCAGGGCAGAAGGAGGCCATTCAGCCCATTGAGTCTCAACCACAATCCCACCCAGGGCCTATCCCCATAACTCAATGCATTTACTCCAGCTAGTCTCCCTAACATTTAGGGGCAATTTAGCATGGTCAATCACCTAATCCACACATCTTTGGACTATGGGAGGAAACTGGAGCACTCAGACGAAACCCACGCAGACAGGGGGGAGAACATGCAAACTCCACACTGACAATGATCCAAGCTGGAATCAATCTCAAATCTCTGGCACTGTGAGACAGTAGTGCTAACCACTGTGCCACCATGCTGTCTTGGTATGTAGTCTCAGGAGTTAAAGATAAAGTAACACCAATATCAACTCCATTCTAGTAAATTGTTCACTTTGGAATCACCCAGAATCTATGTGATTTACTCTGTATGGATAAGACATTTAGTTGGAGCTCTTCATCATATTTCTGGAAATTCTTTTCTCCACAAGCCTATTTCTTTTCTCTAACATTGTAAATTATTTTTGTAGAATTCAACTTGACCTTCTTGAAGGTACTCTCATTCATCTTCTGAATATTCTTCTCAGGGGAAGCTGATCTATCTCAATAAATATGATCATTTGCCACAATTTTAGTATTGGTTATCCTTGCTTCAGCATTCGCTCGCTGAATGGCCTATTTTGTGTACATGCTTGTTGCTGTTTTGACTTTTTATGGGCAGTTCCCAACTTGTGGATCTTCACTCCTGCAACAAACTGTGAAGCCTCTATATCTGCCAGTTACATCGACAACGTAAGTTCTACTGCTATCTTTAAAGTCAAAATATGTTCAGTAAGCAATCTTCTTTGGATAGTCTAATTTTGGAGACTACAAACCAGATGATCTCGAAGACTATATTCTACTGACTCACCAAACTCACATTGTTGTGCCAGCCTTTTTAAGATTACAACAGCTGAGTAATGCTTTCACCTTCTACTTAATTCCTTTGGTAGATCCTGAACTGTTCCATGATGATCAATGACTTTGGAGAATAATGCTCTTCAACAATCTTTGTCAAGTGATCTAGCCCAACAAGCTTTGAAATATGACCCATTTGCCACAATTTTTGCATTGAGTATCCTTGCTTCAGCATTCGCTCACTAAATGGTCCAATTTGGCATATCTGTGACGTGCCTGTATTTGATTCTTGGCCTTGCTGGATAAATCAAGTTCCAAAGCAAAATGAAGGTTTTATTTTCTATTGTACTGAGAAAAGCTGGTACATACAACTCATTTCAATTTTATTTGCTTGTATAAAGTGTTTAAAACATTCGGCATAGGAACTCCATGGTTTATTTTCTTCATTGAAATGGCCCATGGATCCTAATTGATCTGCAATTCTCTTGTAAGCATTGAGAGTGTTGAGTATTTTTTTTACTGTCTTTGTAATACTCCCCCTTTTACTCTCGAGACTGTTGAGTTAATTTTTTTTTCAAGCAGCACCAGCTGTATAGCAAAACATTTCATCTTTTTAAAGATGCCAAAAATTGCCTGGGTTCTCACCCTTCTCTGATTGAAAAAGCTCCATCCTTTAAAACCACACAGAAAACCTTTTTCTTACTTGGCCTTCTTGGCACTGGTATTTCAGTCTTTAATTCTATTGTTGCTTCTCTCAAGTGTTTTAAGATTTCAAGTGTGAGGATCTAAAACGTTTTTCTTCAACTTAGGCTCTTTTCTCAATGTTTTTGATTAAATAAAATCCTGACCATTGCCAGTTTTCTTTTTGTAATGTCCTAACTGTGTTAGGTGTTGTGGGTTTTACACAAAAAGAAAAATACACAGATTCAAATTAGCAACAACAGATCTATTCTAGGACCTCTTGCCTGTACAGACTACAAACTGAAAGTAAAAATGCAATCTGTGCGTCAACCTAATGACATCAGCGTCAAATTATGTGATCAGCTCTTAAAGCAATCTGCAATCACTTATATATATGACATAGTGACTGTGAGTTTAACAGCTGCTGTTGAAGGAGTTTTGGATGATGAGCTGCTATTCATGTTATAATCCCAGTAGTGGCCAGCAACTTTTTTTTTAAAGTTTATTTGGAATCCCAGTTATTCATTAAATGAATAAAGCCACAAGTTTCCACTGTTTTAAATAGAAGAATATTTATTCTTCAAGAGTTAACAAAGCAAACACTAAATTCTATCTATCCAATACTTTAACACCCAGAATTAACATGGACTAATTATGAATGAACAAGTAAATTGTAGTTGAATATAAACCTACACTTTGAATGCAGATACAACCAGGACATATACAAATTGACTCAACAGTCCATTCAGATTTTGGTGATCATATTCAGGTGCAAAGTCCTTCAAATTCTTGTCTTCGTCATGCAGAATTGCCTCTCCAATCCTTCTGGGAGCTAGCAGACAGCAGCGCAACATGCAATCTAAGTTCTACGGGCATCGGTATCAACACAAATAGTACACATCTGCAGAACCTGCTCAACTCAGTCAGGATAAGATAGATTTACTAATATTGTATTCCAGTAACAGAAACTAATGTTTCTGAATCTGGACACTGCCTTCTTCAATCTTCTTCAGCTTGGCTGCACTGTACTAGTGGACTCAGTTGCACTGATCTGTGTCTTTATGTGTCTTTTAACCAGAGTTGGGTTGCTCAGGAGTCTTGGTTTCCAAACTCAGATTGTCTTTTTTCCTTCAGAAACTGGGTGAATCAGTTTTCTTTTTAAGTTTATAGCTATTATGCTTCCCTTTCTGTTTTGATTTTCAGTTCAGTTTCTATTTTAGCTCATGTCTACCTCAGAAAATACAAATTAAGTTTAAGGATAGAGATTACCTTACACGTATAAATGGTATACATTGTTGTCACAGTGTGTCAGTCGTAGAAATTGAATGTAACGGATAATGTGCCAACAAGTGATCTGTTTTGCCTTGGATTGTGTCGAGCTTGGTGATTGCTGTTACAGTCACACTCATCCAGCCAAGCAGGGAGGATTTAATCACACTCCAACTTGTGCCTTGTGGTGGACAGGCTTTGAGAAATCTAGATGTGAGCAAGACTTGTCTTGAAGCCAGTTTTTATGTGCATGGTCCAGTTAAGTTTCTGGTCAACGGTGACTTTAGGATTTTAATAGTCAGGGATTTCTTGACTTTAATACTATTGAATGTGAAAGGAAAGTATTTAGACTCCGTACAACTGGAACAGAGGATTTGCACATTCTCCCTGTGTCTGTGGGGGTTTGCTCTGGGCACTCCGGTTTCCTTTCATAGTCCGAAGATGCGCGGGTTAGGTTGATTGGCCGTGCTAAATTGCCCCTTAGTGTCAGGGGAACTAGCAAGGGTAAATGTATGGATTATGAGGAGAGAGCCTGTGTGTGGATTGTGATTGGTGCAGACTCAATGGGCCGAATGGCCTCCTTCTGCATTGTGTGAATCTATGATCTATGACTGCCACAGAAGGAATCTATTATGCCTACTGCTAGGATATGGGACACGTATCCTGTAGTTGCATGGCACTTTCATGTTGAGGAAGTAAAAACTCTTTTGGTTCGGTTGATATGAAATGGTTGAGTGTGCACATGCATTCATAGCACCAAGTAACTTGAGGAAGCCCACAAACATGTAAACCCTTGGCTTTGTTTTGCTTCTGGCATCAGAATGAAATGAAATTATTTGTCTTTGCAGAGAGAGCTCAGTATCTTTCTTATACAGCAATTCACTGCAAATAGCAAGATGTTGCTTAATATTGCCAAGAACAGCTTAGAAGAAACCAGGTTGCATGGAAGACTTTTGGCTGTTCTCCAAATTTTCCCATCCCAACTGTAAGATGGCCATCAGAAAATCCCGGCCAATATAAGCTAAATGGTATACATTTAAAGAATAAAGTGGCTTAAGTATTTTTTGGCATCTGTGACAAAATGTGACATCTGGCAGAGAGCTTAATAAATCTGTTAATTACACAAATTGAATCCTAGGCATTACAAATAGAGCAAAAAACATGGAAGTTGTCCAAAGCTGATATAAAATATTTTTTATATGACTGTTTTACCTCAATTGGAACATCATGCCCAATTCTGCGCACTGCACTTTAGGAAGGACATGAAAGATTTGGTATGTCACATATGTGATTTAATAGATAGTTTCTAGAGGGTTTACAGTTAGCTGGATAGACTGGAGAAATTCATTTACCCTGCTTAGGGCAAAGCAGGCTAAGAGGAAATTTGATGGAGATGTTTAAAATTATGAAGAGTTTAAACAAAGTAAATTAAGAGAAACTGTTTCCAATGGCAGCAGGGTTGAAAACCAGAGGGCCCAGATTGAGGGTGATTAGCAAAGAATGAAGACAAACTGAGTAAAAACTTTTTAACATAACCAGTGTTTAGCATATATAATGGATTCCCTGATAGGGTGCTGAAAACAGATTCAACAATATTAGTTTTCAAAAGGGAATTGATAAATATTTGAAGGAAAATAAGTTGCAGGAATATTGGAAAGAGTGAAGGGATAGGAATAAATGGACTACTCTTTAAGGAGATGGCACAGACTTGATGGGCCAAACGGTTTCTTTCTGAGATATTCTATCATTCCATAAACGCATAAATGCACTTAAATCCTAGTAAAAGATAATATATTACAGAAAGCTTTTCAATTTGAATTTTCAGAACAGTTTTTCAGCAGACACTGCCTGATAGCTATAATACTACTGATTTAGTGTCAGAAGTATAGAAATTAAACTATTTCTAAACCGATGACATCAACCCAGCGTAATTAGATGTTGTAATTGAAATTAAAAGTTATTTACCATTGTGGCCAAATGAGCCACCTAAAATGGTGATTTGTAAAACACTCTGGAACAATTGGGCAAGAACTAAAACAGCAGGCTGCAGTTTAAAATTCAGAAATAAACAGGCCACAGCTCAGATGGTGAATACACAGGATATGGGCCATCTCCAGGACGAAGGGGATTCTCTAGTCAAATAGACTTGTTTACCAGATAAAGGGGAGCCTTAACCCTTTATTTGGGAAAAGGTAGGTGACCTATCTGCCTCCAGCACCTACAGGCATGGCTGCTGTGGATACACACAACAACCACCTGTGTTAACACCGGATTGGACTCTTATCGATCAGGATGATCAAGCCCTGATCAATTGATTGACAAGAATCGGGAGACCACCCAGAAAGTACATGACACCAAGGAGGGATAAAAGGTGCTGAACAACAGAAGTAGCTCTCTCCCTCTGACCGCACGAACGAGCTACAATGACAGAAGCCATAGTCAGCAACAACCAGTAGGAGGAGATCACCACCCCCAAGAAGGAAGTAAGACCAATCCAGGCTGCCAGACCAAACCAAAGGACCAGACTACACAGAGGGCCACAGAGACCAGCGCACAGATAAAGGCCAATATCTGCTTGGGTACGTGTCAGTCTTGCAACATTAAGTCAAGGTCTTGTATTGGACTTAACTTTAGTATTTTCTGTAAGATAACTTATTGTTGGTTGGGTGGGTGATTATTGATTGTGTGTTTTAAATAAATATTGGTTGTACTAACAAGAAGACAACTCGCAATTCTTTGTCCGTTGTATAAGGACATTGTATAAAATAGACTGTAACAGGCACAACACCTCTGTTTCTCTGCTGGTGAATATTATTAAATGAAACATTGGGGGGAAACTTGAACCCACTCTCTCTTTGCCTGCGGGAGTAGCAATATGGTCTCAAAATGCAGACAGTTCAGAAAAACATGATTCTCATCGGCGAGATCACGTTTTTGGATTTTGAATGAACCTTGATGGTGGAATGATGTGGAACACGCCTGGTAAAAGTTAGAACAGAATTTGTGTTTAAACAATAGTTGAGTGGGTGCCCTTCCTTGTTGGAGTTGTAAATTAGGCCACCACAGAGGAGATGGCGGCGCGGGCTCGTTGGGCCGAAGGGCCTGTTTCCCGTGCTGTGTTGTTCTTTGTTCTTTGTTCTTTGTTGGTACGGGGAGGGGGGAGGTGACTGAAGTTCTGTAGTCCTGCTTTGTCTAGCCACTAATGGAATTATAACATGAACAGAGCTCATCATCAAAACTCCTCCAACAGCACCTGTCAAACCCACTGTCACCATGTTATATATTTAAGTGGTTGCAGATAGCTTCAAAAGCTGATCACATAATTTGACATTGATATCATTAGGGTGATGCACAGAGTGATACATAGACTGGGTTGTGTGCAGTTATCATGTGAATAAGCAAACAATGCCGAGTTTCTAATTGAAGGTAGAGCTACGTGCCACCCAAAACTTGATGTTGAATGGAATTATCACAGAGTTGAAAAAGGTGGTGGAGAGGTACAGTACACATGTGGAAGCTGACCTCCATGCTTCGTGGAAGGAGGCTCTGATGGCATGCTGAGCTCAAATGAAAGTTCTTCTGAATGTCATCACGAAATTCTATATAGTTTACAGTGATCTTTGAAGGATCAAAATGAATCTCCCCAGGTTTCTTGCCCCTCAGTGCAATCATGATCAGAAACTGTTGCTTTCAGATAAGGCTACTTCATCCAACAAGGCTTGGTTGCCTTCAAAGGCAGGAGCGACACATTGAAACAGATAAGCTGAAGAATTCTCCTTTTAAATAACTGTGACATAAATTATTGGGCCAGCAGATGATTGATTACACAAAGAACACTTACAAAATCTACTTTCTGAAACCAATCCAAGCACACAGGTGAAACGTAAATGTGTGTTTTATTCACAAGTCTGTTTGCTCAAGGTATTTATCTTACTGTGAACTATTGTACATTTTATGTAAACTAGAACAGCTTAATACAGGGCTGAGTACATTCCTAATTCAACACATGTGAGATAGGTTTGGGTTACGAAGAGAACTTTTCTCCCACTTTCAATCTGTAACATTCAGTTTCACACGGTAAAAAGGATAGAACCTAATGTTAAAATCTTACAGGAATGAGATGATGATGTACTCTGCCTCTGGGAATGATAGACAAGCATCAAGCACTACCATTGAAAAGCATGTTTACATTTCAACTGCTACTTTAATCTACCATAGAAAATTCTGTTTTAATCCATAGCAAACTGAATCTGTCACAGAGCAGTACGACAGCAGGGTAAAAAAACAAAGATGGGTCAGTTAGTAAGTATTGAGTTGATGTTAACAGTGATCTGGGCAATTCCTGCCAAACATACAATATTTGTACTGTGTTAATATAAGGATTCACTGTTTGATACACTGATAAAGTTAACTGCTGAAGGGACAATTTAGTGATAATTCTTTAATTCTGATTATCAAACATTTCTGCTATGCAGTAAGTGTATGTGGATGTCAGATGAAGACAGGATGAGGTTTGGTTGTAACTTCCCCCACGAATGAATAACTGTTGCTTGCTGACACTCAATATTATTTGTTTTTCCCCAACGTAAGTCATCACCTTCAGAAGAGGAGGGGAAAAAATAAGGAAGAATTAATCAATATCTACTATTTTCTGTATATGTGACAAAATCAGTCCATAGAGTTATAGAAACCTAAAGTGCAGAAAATGGCCATTTGGCCCATTAGGTCTGCCCTATCCCTGTAAACCTGCACATTTATCATGGCTGATCCACCTAACCTACACATGTTTGGACATTAATGTCAATTTAGCACGGCCAATCCACCTAACCCGCACATCTTTGAAGTGTGGGAGGAAAGCGGAGCACCTGGAGGAAACCCCCATAGACATGGGAAGAACATGCAAACTCCACACAGACAGTGACTCAAAGCCAGAATCGAACCCAGGTCTGTGGTACTGTGAGGCAGCAGTGCTACCACTGTACTGACCCTATGTGATAGAAATATATTATGAAATATAGTACATACTTGTTTTTACACTGACAGACCTTTTTGGTGAATTAATGAGATTTGAAATGCAGGGGGCTTTGACCATGTCATCCTAAACTGTAGCTAATGTACATAGATGAGAACAGCCGGGATTTAGTCTCTGGCGTGGTTTGCTGGCTCCTATTAGACATACAGGGTAAGATTGGACATGCTATAGAAGAAGGACAAGAGAATGTTGTGTGCAAAGATCAAAGTAATTTCAGTCACAGTTTGGTTGAAATAAGAGTACACTGTATTTGATATTGTTATTAGACAACCTGCATAGTCCATTCTTACTTTAGACTTTATGCTCTCTAGTTTGCATGTACAGACATGGGTAGTGGGGTTTAACCACAGAAATTGAGTGGTTTAGATCAGTTGGGGGGGTGGGAAGGGTGAGGTGGGAGGTGCTTTAAAGTTTTAAAAATCAAAATCTCAACCCAAATCAGATTAAGGCCCTCCAGTCCTGTCTGCTCAGTTCATTCGTTCGCCTCCCTCATGGTAACACACTTAGGTTTGTCATCACTGACCAAACAGCCGATCCTATTCTAAGGGATGTGACCATCTCCTGGTAAAAAGTGTCCAGATATTTCTTCCCCTACCTGACATTGCTCAGAGTCTACTGTTTAGCCTTCAGATCAATAATCCTAATCTGGAATTCCTCTAGCTGCTTATGCTTGCTGCTGACGTGTTTGTTCTGGATTGCACTGGTGTCCAGAATCTCCCACATTTCACCACTGCAGCATAACATTTGTCTTTGCAACTGTTACTTATGTTATTCATTTAATTTAACTAAATTACTTTCTTAATTAACTTAGAATAATTCCTATAGATGCTACACCTAACTTTGTTTTTTAAATTTTTGTACCACATACAAATAAGCGTTATATGTTTCTTAATTTCTAATTGGCTTACTAGTTACTCGCCAATCAACTTCATCCACTGTACCAAAGGAAAGAAATACGATAAAAATCTGTTTGTGCCTCCACAGTTGCTGTCTGACCTGTTGGGTGTTTCCAGCATGTTAACTTTTTATATACTTATCCGTCAAAATTCTCAGTAAACAGCATCTTATCTCATGAAGACTTCAATTGTTTATGCATTTTGAATGAGCAGTTTCTATATTTTTTCCGAAGTATTTAATTAAAAGTATCATTTCCAGGAATATGCATCAAAATCAGGAAAAATTGTAATTTGACAAAGACCTGCTTCTATTAAGGGTTTGCTTTTAGGAGGTTTAGGTCAAGGTCATAGAATAACAAGTCTCACTTTATAGTAATGGATGCATTGCTTCATCTCATTGTTTGACCGAGGTTGATTTAGTCAAAGCACCTTACAGATCTGCAGAGTGTAATGGGGTTGTATAAATATAGAAAATCACAGTCCCCCTCAGACTAAACTGATTTCAGTCTCAAACATCTGAAGAATAAGTTTGTCTCAGGGATGTGTACAGTTAAAAGTATGTGCTCAAAATATTTGCAAATTTCATAACATTAAGTGGAATGGATCCCAAAGTACATCAAATGCTCTGCTAATTCCCTTCAATTGAACTACTTTATGTACTTTCCCCTACTTAACTCAAATTCTCCGAATTAAAGACAATTACTTGCTACAAGTATTAAAAGATGTGAATGTGATATTCAACTCAATCACTAACATACCTACCATTTCTTAACATGAAGTTTTACAAATTATGACTTAAGAAAACGAAAAGGCTCGTGTGATTCTGTAACAAATTGCATTAAAACTGCATTAAAGTAAAAATAAAAATATTTCCAATGCTGCAAATCTGAAAAAAAGTTGGGCTGTGATCTTACTGTCTGTTCAGATCACAGTCCCGCTGCAGCAAAGTTGAAGAATTTGCCGCCCGGCCGAATCTCCATTTACTGCAGCGGGATGGGAAAATCTTGCCAGCGAGAACAGCCGTAACGTTCCGACTTTAGTATTCTGTTTTACTCTGAGCTAAACTTCCAATCCCATACACTGTCCATTGTTGTAAAGGTTTGTTCAGTTGGTCTTACTAAGAAGGTTTTGTAAAATTGATCAGTAGTGTACGTATATATACAAAGTATAGCCCAAACCAGGAGTTAACTTCATGCTGCCCTCTAGTCCATGTCCACTGCTCTGCCTCTCTTCATCACATTGTGGGCAGTACTGTTCTCTAGTCTCAATTTAATCCTTTCTATGTCAGGCACCCTTACACTACACCTCCCCCAAATCCTTGCCTAACATATGTGCAGTACAGTCTTTCTTTATGTCTTACCCCTTCTCTTCCTCTCTATCTTCCTCAAGTTTCAGACTTTATAAATTCAGATGGATTAGAAGCTTGACAATTTTTCCAGACTTTGTTCTGGTTACACTGCGAAGAGTGCTAGGCTCTGTTACTTTGGCTAATCTTTGTTGATTTGGAGATGAAATCATAGCATTCTGTTTCTTCAGCACTTGGTTGTACGCATCCAATTCATTTTTTTGTGTTCCTTAGAGCTAAATGTTTCCTTATCAGCAGCCTATCTATTTTGTTTGAACACCATTGGCTTGTCCTGTTCCTTCAGGAAGGAGTGTGCATTCCATTTCTTCGTATATGAACACAACTTTTCTCTTTCCTTTGTGTTCACCATGATCCTTTTGGGTGTATCTCCATTCCATTTGGGTGTTCCTCATCCATGAATGCAACCTGAAGTTTGGGTTTCATTGCCGCATGTTGTTCTCTTCTGTGTCCTTGTACCTCACAGGGGTGTGGTCTGGTGACTTGATACCCACTGCTGCCCTGCTCCAACAGCACCTTGTTGCTTTGTGCTTCTGCTGGAAATTGCAGTTTAATTGCTACAGTGTTCCCCTGTTGTATAAATGCAACCATTGGAACCCAAAGTTGGAGCTCATCATTCTTTTGGTGGTCATTCTTGTGTGTATTTTCTGCTTGAAGTATGTTGGTATTTATCTGAATGTTTGGCTGATCTGAGTCAAGAGCAGGTTCTGCTGCCTGCAAGAGAGTTGGACAAAGCAAAGAGTGGAGGCAATTCAGAAAGTATGTTCCCTGGTGGACCTCTTGAGGACTCACATTTCCACATAATTAATGAAAGAGATTGTTTTGACATGGTTTTGAGGAGGTTAAAGGAAACACAAGCATCCCTGCCTAGGAGAGAAAAAGACGATGTTCAAATTTTTGAATGTATTATTAGAGTAGTTCTCAGATCATGCCTATGACCAGAAGTTGCATTCCTAAGGGGCCAGAGAGTGGTTTGTCTGTCATTTATAGAGTCTTTCAGCCACATTTAATTATCTAAGAGGACATTAACACTGGCTCCCATATCGAGTTTAAAATTGGTAAAGTGACAACATACCAAAAGAAGAATACAGAATTGTTGATTTCACCCAAGAAGCATGGTTAGACTTCTTCCTGCGATGGTAGCTCAATCTCATGAATTGCTTTTGAATTCTTCTGCACATCTTGATGCCTCAAATTTGCATAGCTTTCCAAATTGCTCCAGAGATTGTACAGAGATTGCTGGATATTGCTGTCACCTGCGAGCTCTTTTGGCTCCTCAGGGCTGGAAGATCCCCATTGTATGGTCTGTTTGGGTATTGCATTCCTTGACCTGGAGTCTCCCTGCCTTTTCGCTTGCTTTAAGAGTTGGACAGTTTTGACTGCACTTTGTCATAGCTTAATGTCACCTTGTAAAAAGGACCTGTGGTGTTGGTGAATTTTAAACCTCTTGACTATTTATATTGCCTTTTCGAGAATCAGATCTTCTTTTGTCTGTGGAAAATTATTTTGTCTGTAGGTAAGTAATTCCTCCTGTAGTTCATTTAGGCTGTGTTGTGCTTTGATTACAATTTGCATTTTGAATTTTTAGTCTCATGGGATATCATGGAATGGTGAGGGTATGTCCATTATCTACCCCTCAAGGGAGAAGTCCTGTACTTAGAGCAGTATTTTCTAAATTTGCTTCATGAAGGTTAATTTGAATCTTGGATATCTGGTGTAAAGGACCATTATTTATATGCTTTCCTGTGTTTTTTTAATTGTACTTTGTTTCAGGGGATGTGTTCAATTAGTTCCCATTTTGTATTCTTCTCTTGGTGTCTACTCATGTCCTGTGACTGTGTGGGGTCTTTTACTTCAGATCACCACCATGATTAACAAAAGGTGGGTCAAAACAGCTCAGTGAAGACTGCCCAATTCTACCTTCCACTTCCTGGGAGTGATGGCTGTGGGGAGGCAGGGGAAGAGGAGAGGGTGAGTTGGAGATTCTCCAACATAAGCAGGTTTATTCAGCATGATGAGATTGGGCAGCTGTCACAAGAAAACTCTATCATTAATTAGTGTGACTGTTTAAAGCGTAGCGGTATGGTGGCAGAGTAAATAGCATCACTGCCTCACAGCACCAGGAACCTAGATTCAATTCTAGCCTGAGATCACTGTGTAAGTTTCCTCCGGATGCTCTAGTTCCTTCCCACAGTCCAAAGATGTGCAGGTTAGGTTGATTGGCCATGCTAAATTGCCCTTAGTATCAGAGGGACTAACAGGGTAAATATAGGGGGTTATGGGGATCGAGTCTGATATTGTCAGTGCAGGCTAAATGGGCCAAATGGCCTCCTACTGCACTGTAGGGATTCTATGGTTGTCCTCAAATGCAAGTGACTTTTAGTCCAAAAGATCAGTGGGGGCCAGCGGGGAATCACCATGGTGTGTGGAACTTCTCCTCGTCCCATTCAGTGTAAAACCTCAATCAAAATAGAATTAAATATTGCAGCTAATAATTAAAGGACTCATAGATTTGAATAAAGGCTGCTGATTTCTGGTTAGAAATCTTAATTTATTATCAATGATAACGAGTGATGATGTTTTATAGAATTACTTTATAATCACAAAGGTATTAATCAGCTGTGTTTTCTTTAGAGGTGTTTTAAATAAATCTGTTTAATTTATATTGTTTACAAAAAAACAAGCTGTTTGTGGTATTAACCCATCAGGAAGGGAGCTTGGCACCTCCAAATAATTAGACTCTGTCATATTTTCTTTTTCTTGTCAGTTTTAATTTTTCTGTGTATTCAAGAAAAAGTGACTAAATCATGGTTTGTTGCCAACTTGACTAATTTCCAGATTGCAGTGAATTTGTTGCTTTGTCGCTGTTGTCATTGCCCAATCTGGTTACAAGTAACTCAAGTAAAATGTTTTGTGGCCCTATCGTTTATCACAGCCTGGCAGAGCTGGTGAAACCCAACATTATGTAGACGCTCACATTGTTGGCCACTTTAAGACTTGAATAGCAGGTTAGGTGTAAAGATTCGCATTCTAATCAGTAATCTGTAAACAGTCTGTGCTGTTATATGTGCTGTTTGAGACCAGGACACCTCATTCACCTGACGAAGAGCAGAGCCTCGAAAGCTTGTGAGTTTACTATCAAATAAATTGGTTGGACTTAAATCTGGTGTTGTCAGACTTCTTACTGTGGAAACCTAACATAACATGGAGTATAGGAATGCGATAGACAATCTGGTAAAGTAGTGCGATGACAATAATCTTTTCGTCAATGTCAGCAAAACGAAGGAGATAGTCATCGACTTCAGGAAATGTAGTGGATGACATGCCTCTGTCTACATAGATAGAACATAGAACGTAGAAGAGTACAGCACAGTATAGGCCCTTCGGCCCTCGAAGTTGTTCCAAGCTATGTCCAAACCCAAGATCAAGCTATCCCACTCCCGTTCTGGTGTGCTCCATGTGTCTGTCCAATAATCACTTAAAAGTTCCTAAAATGTCTGACTCCACTATCACAGCAGGCAGTGCATTCCACAACCCAACCATCTCTGAGTAAAGAACCTTCCTCAGACATCCTTCTTATATCTCCCACCATGAACTTCACGGTTATGCTCCCTAGTAACAATTCCATCCACCTGAGGAAATAATCTCTGAATGTCCACTTTATTTGTCCCTCTCATCATCTAGTAAATTTCTATTAAGTCGCCTCTCATTCTCCTCCACTCTAAAGAGAAAAGCCTGGCTCCCTCAACCTTTCCTCATAAGATCTACCCTTCAAACCAGGCAGCATCCTGGTAAATTTTATTTGCACTCTCTCCAATGCTTCCACATCCTTCTTATAGTGAGGTGACCAGAACTGCACACAATATTCCAAAAGTGGCCTCGCCAAGTGGGGTTATAGTTACAGCATAACCCCACAGCTCTTAAACTCAAATCCCCTGTTAATAAATGCTAATACACTATAAGCCTTCTTCATGGCTCTATCCACTTGAGTGGCAATATTCAGAGATCTGTGGATATGAACCCCAAGATCTCTCTGTTCCTCCACATTCCCCAGAACCCTGCAGTTGACTCTGTAATCCGCATTCAATTTTGTCTTACCAAAATGAATCACCTCGCGCTTATCAGGGTTAAACTGCATCTGCAACTTTTCGGCCTAGCTCTGCATCCTCTCAATGTCTCTTTGCAACCTACAAGAGCCCTCCACCTCATCCACTACTCCACTAATCTTGATGTCATCAACAAATTTACTAACCCACTTTTCAGGCCTCTCTTTGAAGTCATTGAAAAACATCACGAATAGCAGAGGACTCAGCACTGATCCCTATGGTACTTCACTTGTAATTGGCCTCCAGTCTGAACATTTTCCCTCCACTACCGCTCTCTGTCGTCTATGAAATAGCCAGTTACTTATGCAATTGGCCAAATTTCTTTCTATCCCACACTCCTTACCTTCTTCATGAACCTACCATGGAGAACCTTATAAAACACCTTACTAAAATCTATGTATATGATATCAACTGCTCTACCTTCGTCTACACAATTAGTTACCCCCTCAAAGAATTCAATCAAATTTGTGAGGCAGGACTTAATCCTCATGAAACCTCACTGACTATCCCGGATTAAGCTGCATTTTTCCAAATAGTTGTAAATCCTATCCCTGAGGACCTTTTCCATTAACTTACTAACCACTGAAGTGAGACTAACTGTAATTACCAGAGTCATTCCTATTTCCTTTCTTGAAGAGAGGAACAACATTTGCCACTCTCCAGCCCTCTGGCATAATCCCTGTGGAGGCTGTGAAGACCCAAAGATCAAAGCTAAAAGCTCCAAAATCTCATCCCTACCTTCCCAAAGTACCTTAAGATGTATCTCATCTGGCCCAGGGGACTTATTGACCCTTAGGTTTTTCAAAATTTCTCATACATCTTCCCTCAGAACACCTATCCCCTCCATCCAATCAGCCTGTATCACACTATCATCCTCAAAAACATGGCCCCTCTCCTTAGTGAACACTGAAGAAAAATGTTCATTCAACACCTCACCTAACTCCACGCATTAGTTCCCACTGCTATCCTTGACCGGTCCTAACCTCACCCCGGTCATTCTTTTATTTCTCACATAAGAGTAAAATACCTTGGGGTTTTCCTTGATCCAATCCACCAAGGATTTCTCATGCCCCCTCCTAGCTCTCCTTAGCCCTTTTTTAAAGTCATTCCTTGATACCTTGTAACCCTCAAGCAACCCAACTGAACCTTGTTTTCTCATCCTTACATATGCTTCCTTCTTCCTCTTGACAAGACATTCAACCTCCTTTGTGAACCATGATTCTCTCACTCAGCCATTTCCTTCCTACCTGACAGGGACATACCTATCAAGGACACACAGTATTTGTTCCTTGAACAAGCTACACTTTTCATTTGTGCCTTCACCTGACAATTTCTGTTCCCAGCTTTTGCTCCTTAATTCTTACCTAATCGCATCATAATTACCTTTGCCCCAGGTGTAAACCTTGCCCTTCCATGTAACCCCATCCCTTTCCATTGCAATAATGAAAGACATCGAATTGTGGTCACTATCTCGAAAGTGCTCTCCCACAAACAAACCTAATACTTAGCCCAGTTCATTACCCAGTACCAAGTCCAATGTGGCCACCTCTTGTCGACTTATTCACATATTGTGTCAGGAAGCCCTCCTACACACACTTACAAAAAATGCCCCATCCAAACTATTTGACCAAAAAAGTTCCGATCAATATTTGGAAAGTTAAAGTCACCCATGATAACTACCCTGTGACCTCCACACCTATCCATAATCTGCTTTGCCATTTCCTCCTCCACATCTCTATTACTATTTGGGGGCCTATAGAAAGCTCCTAACCATGTGACAGATCCTTTCCTATTTCTAACTTCAGCCCATATTCCTCAGTAGGCGGATCCACCTCAAAATGCCTTTCAGCAGCCATTAAACTATTTTTGACTATCAATGCTACTCCTCCACCTCTTTTACCACATTCCCTACTCTTACTGAAACATCTATACCCCGGAATTGCCAACAACCATTCGTGTCCCTGTTCTAACATGTCTCCATAATGGCCACAACATCATAGTCCCAAGTACTAATCCACGCTCCAAGTTCACCCACCTTATTCCGAATGCTCCTTGTATTGAAGTAGATACACTTGAACTCACCATCCCGTCTGCCTGTACACTCTTGTAACCTTAATACCTTCCTCAGTACCTCACTATCCTGAACACTGGTTTCTGGACTACAGCTCATTTTCCCATACCCCTGATAAATTAATTTAAAACCCCCCTGCTGAAAAGCCGTAGCAAATTTCCCTCCCAGGTAATTGGTGCTCCTCTGGCTCAGGCGAAAACTGTCCTGTTTGTACAGGTTCCACATTCCCTAGAATGTGCTCCAATTGTCCATGTAACTGAAACCCTCCCTCCTACACCATCCCCGCAGCCACATGTTTATCTGCACTCTCTCCCTGTTCCTCAACTCATTAGTACTAACGGGGACAAAGTGGAACTGGCTGAGAGGTTTTAGGTGTGTAGATTACCAACCTGTCCTAGTCCCTCCTTGCCAATGCTACAGTTAAGAAAGCCCACCAATGCCTCTACTTTCTCAGGAGCCTAAAAGAACTTTGGCATGTCTGCTACCACTCTCACAACTTTTACAGATGCACCATAGAAAGCATTCTCTCTAATTGTATCACACTTGGTATGGGTTCTGTTCTGTCCAAGACTGCAAGAAATTACAAATGATCGTGAACAAAGCCCAGTCCATCACTCAAACCAGCCTCCCAGCCATTGACTGTGTCCATACTCCCCACTGCCTCAGAAAAGTTGCCAGCGTAATCAAGGAGATCATACACCGCAGGCATAGTCTTTTCCACCTTCTTTTGTTGGGAAAAAGATACATAAGTCTGAGGACATGTCCCAGCTGACTCAAGAATAGCTTCTTCCCTGCTGTCATCAGACTTCTGAATGGACCTACTTTGTATTAAGTTTCTCTACACTATAGCTATGATTGGAACACTACATTCTGCACTCTTTCATTTCCTTCTCTATGAATGGTATGTTTTGTCAGTATAGCATGCAAGAAATGATACTTTTTACTGTACACTAATGCATGTGACAATATCAAATCAAATCATGTTCAATAATTCCTACATGATTGAATCTACGTTCTATTTTCTATCCAGCTACTTCCAAGATTAATTATTTGTCTTCAAGAGCCTTACTTTAATGGAGTTTGTTGTCACTAGGTATTTGTCAATACAGATTAGTAATGATGTATTCATAAGCAAATACAATGTTACAAATCAACTCAATAAAGAAAAATAACTCATGCCCCAATAACAGAGTCAGGCCATGTACTTCTCTGTGTTTGAATAACTCTGTTTTGATTATATTTATTAAATTATTGCAAAGGTTAAGTAATTCTACAGTCAAGCTGTGTGGAACATAATGTTCTACACTGTATATGGTAAGGGGACAGTTGTTAGGGCAAATTTAATGAAACTGTGAAGATGGGTGAGTGGGTGGTAGCATGTGATGTTTTGTTTTTCTTCTGGAGCCATTTATTTTAGACTCAATGTAGGAGGTTTGTGTAGCTGATGGTGCCCACAGATCACTTGCTGCATGAAGCTGATGAAGGCAGTCTGACAGCTGAATAAATCACTGCTGGATGCCAGTAAGACATTGCTGCATAAAAACTGCGTGGGACCACCCATGCAGTAGGGAGAGTTGATTTGGAAACTCTTGCATGAATAACAGTAAAGATGTATTTGGAGTTAACTCCTAACTTTCTAATTGAATACTAATATTTCATTTCTCAGCCTTTAACAAACAGTCAAACAAACTGCACCAGGCCCTCCCCTTCAGGCTAAGGAACCAGAGCAAAGTGCAGTATATCACAGTTACAGAGAGTCAATTCTGTGATGGAAGGAGGATGTAAATAAAACCGATTACATTTCATGATGTGAGATATCAGAGCCCATCATCTGATGGCAGTGTAAGTGGATACTGAAGGGTTTTATAGGATACACACTGTTCAGGATTTAATACAGGTTTCATCCTGAAAGGGACAAAAGTAACACAAATATGCTGATATGCATAATGAAGTCTACTGACAAGCCTTCACTGAAGGAGCTGGTCTCAGCCAGGGTGGAAATCAGAATGTTACAATTGACCTCAGTGCCTGGGCTATGAAAGAGAATAATTCATCAGGATTACCAATCAGATTACTATTCAATAGGTTCAGCTCCAAAGTGTGCTTGTGTGGATATTGGGTGACGACAGGATAGGGCTTGATGTTCCCCACAGTTGAATAACCTGCTGATAATCAGTAAAGTGAACCTCAGATTCCTGTTTGCTCAATAGTTCAGCTCCAGTTGAGCTGGGAACTTTCTGAGAGTGACGGAGCATCGCAGCAGGGAAGATCAAAAAGAGCATTGGTGCAATAACACAACCTTGCTAGACCCCAGTCCAAAATTGAATTGAGTCTGTGGTGGATCTGTTTGTCAGGATCGTGGCTTGCATGTTATCATGGAGCAGGTGGAGGATGGTGTCAAACGTTTAGAGATAGCCAAAATGAAGGACATCCCATAATTCCTTGCTATTGACAGTGCCAAAGGCCTTTGTGGTGTCAAAGAAGGCCACATACAAGGGTTAGTGCTGTTCCCTGTGTTTCCCTTGTAGTTGCTGTGCAGTGAAAATCATGTCCACTGTATCCCTTAGTGGGCAAAATTCACATTGTAACTCTGGAAGGAGCTCTTCAACCTCAGGGAGAAGGGAAGTAAGGAGGCCGCTTATGATGACCTTTCCTGTGGCCAACAGCAGGGTAATTCCTCTGTAATTACTGCAGTCGAACTTGTCACCTTTCTTGAAGATAGTCATGATTACATATCTCTAAGATCTCCCGGCATGTTCTATTCTTTCGGATAAGGGAAATTAGGTCACATATTTGTGCTAGTAGAGCTACTCCATCATGTTTTAGTGCTTCGGGCGGTAATTCTATTGCTTCAGATGCCTTGTCTTTCTTTAGTTGTCATCGAACAGCCTTTTCTACCTTATGTTGGGTTGGAGTTGTGCTCAAATGATGGCCAGTAGCATGCTGTGAAGTGGAGTCAAGGAAATTCATGTTGAAGACAGAGTCTTTGTCAAGGGTCTTTGAAGTGTTCTGTCCAGTGAAGGCTGACTGCCTCACTGTTTTTGATGATCATCTCAGGGTGGAGCCCAGGGTGCTTGGGATGTAGGTGGTCTTGACTACACTAAAAGAATCTTGAGTGTCATGGTTGTTGGCTAACTGCTGGATCTCCTACGCTTCCTCCATCCAACATGTGTTCTTTAGGTAGCTTTTTTTGCTGGAACTCCATGTTCAGTTATCTATAGAGCTGTTTTCTCCTCTCGAGTTGGATTGCTGCTTCGGGTACAGAAAAGCTTTGAACTTGTGGTTTATCAGCTCCCAGATTATTATTATCAAATAATAATGACCAGTGTTTCTGGTCAAGTGACCAAGCATCTTTACAGGTACTGATTATGGAAGCCTTGAGAGGAAGTTCAGCACAGTGGGCACTCTGCATTTCTGGGCCACCAAGAGTCGTCAAGTTGGCAGTGAAGCCTGGTTGAATAAGACCCTGTTTTTAGGGTCTTTAAGTGCCTCAGCTTTGATTTTCCTGCAGAATTGTTTCTGTTGCCATCATAGTTTGGGGACAGATTGATGTTGATCACAGAACGGATTAGACGGTGATCTGTTCATCAGTCATTCGCTTTTACTGTGATGTTGGTGATATGTACATGCTTGCTGTCCTTTGTTCGGATGATGATGTAGTTGAGCAAGTGCCAGTGTTTGCAGCAGGAGTATTGCTATGAGGCCTTATACCTATCACTATGATAGAACCAGGTGTTGGTAATGACAAGGCTGTGCTATAGGCATTTTGCCTGGAACAGATATCGTTGATGTTGGATTTTCCTACAGCTTCTCTGCCAATTACACCTCCCCAGAATCCTGCCTTCTTACCACCTCCAGCATTGAATTTGCCAGGGAGGATCAGCTTATCACCTATTGAGATTCGGGCCAAGAATTATTCGAGGCTAGAATAAAACTCCTCTTTGGACTTGTCTGTGGCATCCAGTATTTGGGCATGTGCTCTGAGGATTTGGTACACTAGGGTCATGATGTACTCATTTATCCCACAAAGGGAGACTCTGAGACTAGTTTTTAATGACAAAGCCAATCCTATGGTTGCAGTGATCTTCTGTTTTACCTTTCCATAAGAGGGTACAGCCACCAACTTGTAACTTGAGCTCTCACCCAGGGTGGCGAAGGCAATGTCGAACTGCCTGAGCTCCTGGGTAAGAATGGCAATGTGCTGTTCTGGTCTGTCTTTATCTATGAGAGCCTTGATATTCCATTTCTCAAACTTCATTTGAGGGATGGAAGGTGTCTGTGACTGAGCGTTTTTAATATTGTGCAATATCAACCACATGGACTTAATGCAGCATGGTGGTAAGGGGGTCCAAGATGACTGAAGATTAGGTTGCGTTGTATGGGCCTAGGACATACAAGTACCAACACTCCTGCTGTCCTCTTTCTTCCTTCCCACAGGAACTCTCGCCCTGGGTTTCACAAAGTGCAGAGATGGCCTCATTAGGGTGGAACTTGCAGTTAATGGCACTTTTGTTCCTCATTCAGTGTTAATGGGTGCATTGTTCCTCACTTGCTGTGAATGTCCCATTTCTCCTCGCTCACTCTGAATAGCCCTTTGCACCTCTCTTTGCTGTGAAAGGCCCCATTTCTCTCTCACTATGAAAAGCCCCACTGCTCCTCTCTCTCTGAAAATTGCCCCCCTGACCCTCTTTGCTGTTAATAGCTTCATTGTTCCTCTCTCATTGTGAATGGCCCTTCTGCTCCTCTGTCACTCTTATGTGTGGTGGTAACTGCCTCCGAGTCCTTTTCATCCACTGAATTAAAGTGTAACTCAATAGTGGTATTTTTTATATGTATTAAATTTCAACCCTTACTACAGCACAGAAATTACCCTTATCAAAGTCATAAATGATATCCCAGATGAGTGTGACAGTGGTAATCTAACCCTCCTCATCCTTATCAACTTGTGTGCAACCTTTGATATGATTGAAAAATGTCAATGATTGACCACTCAATTTGACCAAAACCTTTTCGCCATAGTTCAGCTTCAGAGGACTGCCCTCAGCTGATGTCTTTCTGATCCAGTCATAGCGAGAGAAGCCTCTTCTCCTCCTGCTTCTGCACCATTACCTCTGGTGTGTTCTTAGACTGTCGTTAACTCACTCCTGGTTCTCATCTACATGTTGCCCATTGGCAACATAATGCAAATGTTCATGTGTGCAGGTGACATCCAGGCCTACCTCACCACACCCTTTCTCAACTCTTCCTCTGCTTTTGATTTGTCACACTTTTATCTAAGATCCATTATTGGATTAGCAGATATTTCTTTCAGCTACCTTGAAGACAGAAGCAATTGTCTTTGACCCTCACCACAAACTCAGTTCTCTAAATATTGACTCAATTAGATTCCATGGTTACTATCCAAGATCGAACCAGGTTCTTACAATCTTATCATCCTATGTTACTCCAAGCTGAGCTTCCAACCCTATATCTTTAGCAAGGAAAAGATATCGCCATCTATGAACCAAGTTTTGGTCAAAGCCAGGAAGATAATGCAATCATTCACGATAACATTATGGATATAAAGTGCCTTGTTCATGAATGAACAGATGTTCAAGTTGGAAATGTAAGGTGGGGAGGGTAATTTATTTTCTGATAGAGGACAAGGGGATTGTTTGGTGAGAGGGGTAGGGTTGAAGTTGGTTGGAGATGTTGCTGCAGCTTGTGCACTGGTTAGAAAAGTTGATAAAGGAGGAGGAAAGGGCGTTTGAAGTTGCTGTTTAAAAGGAATCAGGAATGTGTGCATTAATGAACCTTTATCGGTTGGTAGGACAGTGTGAAGATAGAGAAATAGTGATAGATTGGGGTAGGGATGTGGAGGGTAGTGAGGGTGCAGGACTGATGTGGAGGGTGGTGAGGGTGCAGGGATATCACCCAAAAGAGAAGGAGTGAAAAGTAGCATGATTCAGAGACAAGAAAATAAATAAGGCCCTGAGAGAGCCCAAGAGAAGAAAAATGAAAAGAGCTCACAACTGGCGTAGTGGACAAATTTTGCACAGGATAGAAAATGAAGGAATTCAGTTTAACAGAAGACCTTACTTCAGGTTCAAAGCAAATCACTGCGGAAACCGGAATTTGAAACCAAGAGAGAAAATGCTGGAAAATTTCAGTAGGTCTGGTAGCATCTGTAAGGAGAGAAATGAGCTGACGTTTCAAGTCCAGATGACCCTTTGTCAAACCTTACTTTAGGTGTCTTGTATGGATGAAAGGTGAATTTAAAAAGCAAACTGCATGTGTTTATTTCTTTGAGAAATGCACAATAGGAAAGAAAGCATTGTTAAACATCAGTTTGAGTTCCACCCAGAATTCAAAATGTTTGCAACACTCTTTGGCTAAAGAGAACACAGGGAAGAATTGTTCAATGACTAATTCTATAATATATTAATTTTTGAAGGATTTGAAAACTGTCAGGTTGAACACCCAGAGCTTTCAGCAGTGAAATTTTATATGAAGAATATCGATCAAGTACAAAGAAGCTGAGAATTACCTTGCACTGAATCTGTGTGAGGAGGATTCTGTCAATACTTGCCTTGTGGCTTTTGAAAAATATTTAAAAGATTTACAAGGAAACCCAAAAGGGAAATATATCAGTGCCACATTTAATTGAAGTTTACCAAAATAAACCTACCTTCCAATCTGAGCCATTTATAATTGACTCAGAATCAAAATTCAACGGATGTATTTTATAAGCTCAATCACATTTATTTAAAGTGGTTTTTCATCAATTGTAAACCACTTGAGGGTTGAAAATAGATGGATCATGTGTGATTTCATTTGTCTCCAACAAAGGCTAAAATCATCTAAAGCTACAGGCGGATTCTGAGCCTGCATTCATTGTCTGTGGGAATGGCAAAATGTGGAGAAATCAGAAAAGTGTGATTCCCGCCAGCAAGATCACATTTTCTGATTTTGAGATAACCTCGCCAATGGAGTCATGAGAAACATGCCAGGCAAGGGGAGGAACCTGATTTGAATGCACTAGCATGTGGTAACCAAGCACTGACTCCAGATATTGAGGCCACACCAAATATTCAGCTGGCACAGTGTGACGCCATGTTGGCACCATTTTACAACGGCTCTACACAAATGTGAAATTGGTGCCATCACCTCTGAGGAGGATATTGGAGATAAGCACTCAGGTGGCCATTACTTCCCGGGCAGTCCAACACGCAAGGCGCACCAGGGGCAATGCTATGGACACACACACAAGTGCTGGGAGTGAGGGTCATTGTTGCCATTAAGGGTGGGGAGGGTTGGGTCTGGGGGGTGTGGATGAGTAGCTCAGAGGCCTTATCTTCCCTTCATATCAGATCACCCCTTGCTCCAAGGGGACATGCTGGCTGACAAGCACGCATCAGTTCCCATGCTGGGTTACTGTTCAACAGTAGCTGAGTGGGTGCCCTTCCTTGTTGGTACTGCAAATTGGGTGGGTATCAGCTACTATGGAGGGGATATACTGGGTGTGATTATGAGGTCCTGGGGTTCTGTTTTGGGAGTGGCCAGACTGCAAGGACAGTGTGGGGATTTCAATCGAAGGAGCTACCCTGCCTCATGAGGCATGAAGACCCTCTCATTTGGGGGAAGGCGAATGTAGTAAAACCTACAACCCTCAGTCTGTTGATGGTGTGAGGCTAGAAGAGCTTACTGAACAGAAAATTTAAATCCACTTCTCGGCGAACTCTGACTTTCAGATCTGGCAGTGAGAGGGTGTTTATTACTCTCATGCAAGGCTGCTTAACTGCACAATATTCAAGACTCTGAAGAATGTGGCTGTCCCCTAGGGAATAGCTTCAAAAGCTAATTGCAAAACTCTCAAGATTCAGTGGTATCCCGTCAAGGTGAATTTTGTTGCCAGAGCGACCTAACTGACGAATCATGGGGGTGTCCAGCATGTTAGTTTAATGTTGCAGTTCTCTGCATTGCATTTTATCTGCCAGTTGTCTGCCCATTTTACTAGTTTGTACGTGTCTCCTGAAGACTTTTACTATTCTCCTGGTTGTCTGCCACATTTCTGAATGTGTGCCAGTGGCAAACTTTGAAATTGTGTCCCAGGTCTACCCAAATCTAGGTCATTAATACACATCAAAAAGAGCAGTGGTTGAAAAATTGATCCCAGTGGAACACCTTGCCCACACTCAGTCTGAAAAACAGCAGGCTTTCTGACCCTGAGCCCATTTCATACCATGGAGCTACTACTGCCCATTTATCACCATAGATTTTAGTTTTACTAAAGTCTACTATGTAATACTTTATCAAAAAGATAATACTTTATCACGTGCCTTTTGAAAGCCCACACACACCAGAACAACAGTACTCATTTTATCAATCCTCTCTACTACCTCTTTAGATAACACAACTAAATTCTGCAAACATGATTTGCCTTTAAAAAATGCACTGATATCCATTTATTGACTCATATTTTCCCAAATGCCAATGATTTTTTCTTGAATTAATCACTCTCTATTTTTCCCTATTGTTTATATGAGATTAGCTGGCTTCTAGTTACCAGGCTTATCCCACTGCCCTTTTATGCAACATGGAGTGCAGTTCTCTGGCATCATTTATTCTCAAATCTAAAGCAGACTGAAAGGTTATGGCAAGCCCTCTGCAATTCTGCCCCTACTTTCTTCAACAACCTAGAATGCATCCCATTCAATTTTCTACTTTGAGTACTGCCAACCTTTTAAGTGTGGCCTCTTTATTTTTATCCTTTCCAATTCCTCCATTGCCTCCATCTTTTCTGAAATATTGGCAATCTTCTTTTGTTTTGTGGGACAGATGTTAAGTACTCAGTTATCACCTCATTGTGTCCTCTGCCCCAATTAAAATACAAGTTGTAGGTGGTCTCATGTGCGCAACTTTCCAAGTGTAATGGCAGCTCTAATTGACTACTTTTCCCCTGAATATGTCTTTAAAGATTGGGGCTAGATGTAACTAAGTTTAAGGAGATATGTTATAGAATGAGGGAGACATTTTTGTTCAGTATATGCCAAGGTTTTATGAAGAATTTAAGCAAGCCTTTTAAATAAATAAAATGTAATAGATCGACTCAGGCATCACATTTATACGGTCTTCACCCCTTATTTTCTGAAATAAGATTGAACATATCTGTTTAAGAGAGGAAGGAAAAGCAATTTTATATAATATAGCATAACATACTTCTGATGTGCAACAAATCAATGAATGTCATTTAGATTAAGTTAGATTTAGTCTTTGGTTTTGGGTATAATTCTGACGATCCATGAATACAACTGATTCCAGGTTAAGCCTCTACTCAGTGTTTGATGTGAATTGTAATATTTGTCCACTTTTTCTGTTAAAACTTTTTTCATGATGTACACCAATTAAATTTAGTCAATAAGTAATATTTACCCTCTCAGCTAGAGACTTACAAGACCATTTAATTGCCCAATTAGAGGTCTCTTCCTGCCTCCATTAGAATTTAGCCAGTGATGAGGTGTATTAGTTGCACCTGGTTATTAGCAAACCCTGGCATGGGTTTGCTAATAACCACAAAGGGGCTCCTTAACAGCAATGCTTATCACCATGGCAACAGCACCATCCTCACAATACACTCCACCCAATTACCTGGGTGTGAGGGTGCACGTGATGTGGTCTTTCCCATTAACTGCTGACCCAGCAGTGGCCAGAGTTCCCATGGTACTGCTGAGGCTGCTGTATTGCTCGCCCTCTGAGCTGGCAGCTCCTGGGAGAAGGCTGTTTGGAAGCAGGTTTGGAAGCATCTATAAAGAGAGAAACAGAGTTAACTCTCTGAGTCCATAAGAGGCTTCATCAGACTCTTCTTCCTTCTGAAAGAATTCATACATACTCAAAGTGTTCACTCTGTCTCTTCAGACGCTGCATCACCCTGAAAACAGATGATAATATTTATGTTTTCAGTTCTTGGTAAGTGGCTGTGTCATGTCTTTGTGAGAAGACTGAGAATTTTGTTTTCTGGTGGTGGAGGCCAGATTTACACTGACTGTGACACATGACTTGCTGTTCAAAGTCTTGGTTTGCAGTGAGAATCTTGTCAGCAACATGAGTCAATGACCAGATGTGGCATTATGCCAATATAGATTATTGCACTTTGGTGCCTGGAAGCTTGGGGTTCCCTCATGGGTACAGCCATCTTGTCTCATTGTACTGTACTATTGTTTTGGTGGCTGCATTAAAGTTCAACATTTGTGGACACTTCCGTCACCATGTCACTCAAGTGGCCATTGATAATGGTGCCACTGGCAATCTATATTTCAACAGCTAGGAGATTCAGTGATCCAGTCAAATTTTTATCCTAATTTGCTTCACCAAACTGATACTTTGTTGCTTTTATATGTTGTTGGTAAAACGCACTTCTCTCTGACCAAGGGCCATTACAGCCTTGCCTTCAAAGGCATGCTCATGGAGAACTTTCATGTAGATGTATTGGCAAAAATTCCATTCATGAACCCGGGATGTGTCAATTTTACTAACTAACACCAATTGCTGGTTAGGGATTCTGCAGATCTTGTCCCCTTCCTCTAGCCCTACAGAATGATATGAATCCTGTCTTTGTACTTGCTCCATAAACACCAACAAATTGCCAGAGCTTTCATCAAGATGACATTAGAGACACACCACGGGAAAACAGGCCCTTCGGCCCCCAACGAGCCGTGCCGCCGTCATAACTATTAGAGTACAATTCCATTATCCTATTCTAATTTTAGGTTATCCTAATGTGGTTAGTCTCAATGTAGGGACATTTTGTTTCCCCAACAGGCAGCAGCCCAGAGAACGCCACCCTGGAGGATATTATTTGATGATCTTTCTGACTTTGCGACATTTGCAGCTGAGCCTTCATTCAGGATCAAAGTGTAAAAAGCCACCTAATATTTGGCCTCCTTATATATTTTGACTCATGTTGCTGACAAGATTCTCATTGCAAACCAAGACTTTAAACAGCAAGTCATGTGTCACAGTCAGTGTAAATCTGGCCTCCACCACCAGAAAACAAAATTCTCAGCCTTCTCACGAAGACATGACACAGCCACTTACCAAGAACTGAAAACATAAATATTATCATCTGTTTTCAGGGTGACGCAGTGTCTGAAGAGACAGAGTGAACACTTTGAGTCTGTATGAATTCTTTCAGAAGGAAGAAGAGTCTGATGAAGCCTCTTATGGACTCAGAGAGTTGACTCTGTTTCTGTCTTTATAGATGCTTCCAAACCTGCTGAGTTTTTGCAATATTTTCTGTTTTTATTTTACAATTCCAGCACCTGCAGGACTTTACTTTGGTTTTTAGAATCTATTCGTGTGGAACTGGATCCCACCCTATCTCTACACACATCTTTTCAGTTCTTCCCACTCCTTCAGCAATGTGATGGCATCTTCAATCCAGCATTCCCTGGTTATTCATTATTATTCCATTCCCAGGAGGCTGGGTCCTTCAAGGCTAATGTCAACACTGGATCTGCAAAATTTCTATAATGAAATGGGCAGCTCCACAAATATACCAGGGATGAACTGGATGGCCTTGAAAAGTTTAGAATCTTTGTTTGATCTGAAGATGTGGGGATCGCTACAGAAAACCATAACCTTTCAATTCCCGCGAATAAGTTAAAATGGGGGCTTTTGACTCTGTCGCAGATTTATTGATATTCAATGCTACAGTGAGCTGCAATCTTAGCTTATTTCGGATGTTGACTCAACCTCAGGCAAGGCTGCTCAGTGGAAATACATCTGAACAGTAGTTCAGACACTGCCAGTCACTAGAAACACTAATCACACCCACAAAGATGTTCATATACATGCTCAATTGCCATGGGTAGTCCTGGAATCCTGGATCTGAAACTGCAGTTGAGGAGTTGACATATTGTGTCCAAGACTATCTTTTAGAGGAGAACATAGTCATTAAATCTGTAGAAGACTTCAACTGTGGTAGTAAGAATCCTGAAGAACTTCTTCACAACTGGAAATGTGCACTATATGCCCTGTAGCTATGTGATCGGTGCCTATTTGACCTCAAACTGTCAACTATTCTGTGATGGATATCATCTCAGGGCATTTTGCAATCTAGCTCACACATCAGCCAGTCTCTTTACTTGCTGTCCACCAGCGAGGGTTTCTGGCATAAAATCTCCCATCAGAGTCTACTGGATGCTCTAAGAATCTTTCCTCCGTGTGCCTCATTCACAATCCCCCTGGATGCTGTTACTGTGAATCATCAGTGCAATTAAACAATCAAGTTGACAGATGACCTCCACACAAGCTTTCAGCTGGCACAATTTTCTCTTTCATCTACTAAAACAATTGCCCTTCCCCATCCAGATGGTCAGCCGTGGATCATCACAGATGATTTTGTTCAGAAGCGTGGCTTCACACTCATTCTGTATGTGACCTGTGGTAACAGGCACATTTTATTCCATGCCAAACTGCACAGTCATTAAATCAAATCAACTGGCTGCTTTGTGAAATTGTCTATTGCAGCTTCTACCAAGCACTTCAGTCCATGTTTTGTGCAATACAATAATCATTCTTGACTCCTCACAGACACCAAGCCTTATGCGCAGGCCTCTAAACAACTGCAGGGGAGAATTTCCTGCCTATCCCTGTATTGTTACCTGCCTTTCCACAGTCAGTTGCTGCAAACCTCTGTCGGACACATAACTGGACCTATGAATTTCCCATTGGATTTTGCAAGCTGCAGTGCACCTAACTGTGAGGAGCCTAAATGTGCCAAGACTGTTCCTTCATAAATCAGATCTCAGATTCCACCATTCAACAGGGTATCCATTGATAAAACTGTGTCAGGCCAGCATGGCTAACAATCCAGTCTGAATGTCCCCTCCTTCGCCATATGTTGCATGGCACCAATCCTTCAAAAGAAATTTGCAATCATTTGCAATGTCAAACACTCCATCAGAGTTGCTGCCATTGTATGAGAAGGTTTGTTCATCATTCAGTACAACGAGTCCTCAGTCTACTCCAGAGAATGCATTATCAACCTACATGATGTTCACTGTTCTCCATTTATGCCTTGCTCGCTCATCATACCATTAACTCAAATCTGTCATCCACCAGTATATGTGCCTTGATATGGATACCTCAAAGGAACACATTGGAGCTAACTGCTGTACTTTTGCAGACCATTCCATAAATGTCATCCCTGACAGTTCACCTGAACTTCCAGAGATGATTTATAGAGTCATAGAGGTTTACAGCATGGAAACATGCCCTTCGCCCCAACTTGTCAATGCCACCATTTTTTTTCACCACTGAGCTAATTCCAATTGCCTGCATTTGGCCCACATCCCTCTATACCCATCTTACCCATGTAACTATATAAGTGCTTTTTGAAAGTCAAAATTGTACCCACCTCTCCTACTACCTCTGGCAGCTTGTTCCAGACATGCACCTTAATGTGAAAAAATTGTCTGTCCGGACTTTTTTGTATCTCTCCCCCTCTCCTTAAACCTATGCCCTCTAGTTTTAGACTTCCCTACCTTTGGGAAAAGATATTGACTATCTAACTGATGTATGCTCCTCATTATTTCATAGACCTCTATAAGATCACTTCTCAGCCTCCTATGTTCCAGAGAAGAAAGTCCTAGTCTATCCAGCTTTTCCTTATAGTTCAAACCATCAAGTCCCAGTAGCATCCTAGTAAATCTTTTCTGCACTCTTTCCAGTTTAATAATGATTGTCATCTCATTTTCTCATTTGCTGCTGATGTTATCAAGGGCAAGTATCTACTTATTTTAGCTGAACAAAAATGTCTCACCTCTTACCCTACAGTTTGCATCATTGCCTGATGAACAACATGAACTTTGCTCTCCTTCAATTGTGCAATGGGCTTCATCTATTGGATGATCCCCTAGCTGTTATACAGTCTGATCCTACCCTGGGTGGCACATTCCTTCAGGACTGATGTATTTTGACTGAGTTTGGGAGTTTGAAGACTTCACCAAGAATCAGATAGTGAAGAAGGCAGCATAGAAATTGGAGGGTGAGCTCCTATACTATCAATCACACAGAGGCTGGATCGTACATCTTACCCTGTGCATTTCCGTTGCAGATTCAATGCAATCTTCATTTATGGAGTCCTTCCGTTAGAGAATTATGGACACAGAGAGACCAGTTCACCAATGTTCAGATTCCGCTGTCCAATGGCAGTATTATTGATAATTCACCTCAGTTCTGTCATGGTCAATTACTATATCGTTCAAAGTTACAGGGCAACATTCACCTCAGTTCATCCCTTTCACTATTGGGCCTGGTGACAGGGCTCCCGCGTTTGGAACTAAATTCAGACCTAAATCACTCACACTTCCCTATTGATATATCATGGCAAATGGAGTTGCAAAGATAAATTCCAAAGAACTGGGCTGAAAATGTTATCTAAATGTTCTCTTTCCACAGATGCTGCCAGATCTGCTGTGTTTTTCCAGCAACTTTTCTAATTCCAGATCTCCAGCATCTGCAATATTTTGCTTTTACTGTGATAATTTTGTGATTACTGAATCAAGTAAAATACATGGTCTAAAGATGCCATTTGAAAAAATTACATATCATTTACATGTTGTTTTAATTTTCTTCTGAGGTTTCTTGAGCTTTCCCTTACAATAGAAGTGCAGCCACCCCTCTTACTTTTGCCAAATTTATTTGGCAGGCAATCAGTGGTAACATCTGGGCTGGGAAGAATTATTTTTTAAATTAAGAAGCATAAGTGAAGGTCGTTAACTTCTGTGGATGTTAGTGTCCTATGCACTTAGCATGAAAGGATTTGTGAGGCAGCAGTTAACCAGGTAAACAAAACGCTACGTTACTTTGTCAGATTAATGGGGTATTAGTCAGAGGAGTTACATTAGGACTGTGGAAAATGTTTTACCATGGGTGAGTGGGTGGAAGTGTGTGTGGGTGGGGGTTGTTAAATGGGCAAAAATTCCAAGCATATTGGGAAACTAGTTCCAACTTTCCAACTTCTGAGTTTTATTCTAGTGGGACAAGGGGCAGACAGCCAACCTGCTCCCAGGAGATGTATTGGCATTTTAACTATGTTAATGAGACTAGAAGCCTCAGATGTAACTTGCTTTTCAGGGCCTTGGAAAGCCTAACAACTGCAATGAGTCCAGATAGTCTTGTGTTAGGAAGAGGATGTGAACACAAATCATTCCCCTGAGGATCCGCAAACTACCCCACCATCAGAGCAATCCATTCTCCACACATCCCCCCCCTTATCTACTTCCGTCATAATCTTATGTGTTTCAATAAGATCTCTAAAAGATCTCTCCTCATTCTTCTGAATTCCAGTGAGTATAGCCCCAGTCTACTCAGTTACTTCTCATAAGCCAATTCTTTCAACTCCAGAATCAACCTAATGAATCTTCTCTGCGGCTTTTCCAGTGCCAGTACAACCTTTCTCAAGTAAGGAAATCAAAACTGTAGACAGTACTCCAAGTGTGGCTTCACCAGCACCTCATACAGTTACAACATAACCTCGGTGCTTTTAAACTCCATCCCTCTAGAAATAAAGAACAAAATTCCATTTACCTTCTTAATTACCTGCTGCACCTACAAACCAATTCTTTGAGATTCTTGCACAAGGACACCCAGGTCCTTCAGTTCAGCAACATGCTGCAATTTTTTACCATTTAAATAATAGTCCATTTTGTTGTTATTCCTACCAAAATGGATAACCTCACATTTACCAACATTGTACTCCATCTGCTTGATTCTCTCCCACTCACTTAGGTTATCTGTATATCCCTTTGCAGACTTTCAACGTCCTCTGCACATTTTACTTTGCCACTCATCTTAGTGTCATCTGTGAATTTTGACACACTACATTTTCTCTCCAATGCCAAATCATCTAGATAAATCATAAACTAATGCAATCCCAACACTGATCCCTTAGGCATACCACTAATCACTGATCACCAACCAGAAAAACATCCATTTACCCTGAGTCTTTGCTTTCTGTTAGTTAACCAATCCTCTATCCATGCTAATACATTCTCTGTAATACTGTGCACCTTTATCTTATATAGCAGTCTTTGGTGCAGCACCTTCTCAAATATCTTCTGGAAATCCAGATACACCACTCCCAAAGTTCCTCATTGTCCACTAAACATGTAATGTTCTCAAAGAATTCCACCAAATTAGATAAACAAGACCTTCCCTTCATGAAACCATGCTGTGTCTTATCAATGGGACAATTTATATCCAGGTGTCTCTCCATTTCTTCCTTGATGATAGATTCAAGCATTTTTCCTACTACAGAAGTTAGACTAACCAGCCTATAGTTTCCCACTTTTTGTCTACCTCCTTTTTAAACAGTGGCATCATTTTTGCTGTTTTTCAATCTGTGGGAGCCACCACAGATTCCAGTGAACTTTGGTAAATTACCACTAGTGAACTTACTATTTCTTTTGCCATCTCTTTTAATAACCTGGAATACATTCCATCTGAACCAGGAGACTTGTCTATCTTTAGCCCCTATTAATGTGCTCAACACTACCTCTTTTGTGATAATGATAGTTCTCACTTGTTATAGTTTTCCTGTCATCAATTTTTGACATGTTATTTGTGTCTTCCATTGTGAAGACTGACCCAAAATACCTATTCAATGCCTTAGCCATTTTCTCATTCCCGGTTATTACATTCCCATTTTCATCCTTTAAAGGACCATTGTTTATTTTAGCCGCTCTTTTTCGTTTTATAGATTTATAAAAACTTTTTCTATCCATTTTTATACTCTGAGCTGGTTTACTCTCATACTCCATCTTACTTACTTTGTAGCTTTCTGCTGACCTGTAAAGATTTCCCAATCCTTTAGTTTCCCACTAACCTTTTCCACTTTGTATGCATTTTCTTTCAATTTGATATCCTCCTTTATTTCCTTAGGTATCCATGGCTTATTATCTCTTTTTCTATAAACCTTCCTTATCACTGATATATACTTTTGTTGAGCACTATGAAAGATCACTTTGAAAGTCCTCCACTATTCCTCAATTGTCCCACCACAAAATTTTTGCTCCCCAATCTACCTTAGCCAATTCCTCCCTCATCCCTTTGTAGTCTCCTTTATTTAAGTACAAGACACTGGTATTGGATTTTACTCTCTCATGCACCATCTGTATTTTGAATTCAACCATACTGTGATCGTTTCTTCCAAGGAGATTCCTAACCTCAAGATCATTAATTATTCCCGTGTCATTTCACAGGACCACATCTAGGATAGCTTGCTTCCTTGTAGGTTCCATTACATACTGATTAAAGAAGCTATTGAGGATGCATTCTATGAACTCCTCCTCAAGGTTGCCTTGAGTGATCTGGTTTGACCAATTGATATGTAGGTTAAAATCTCCCATGCTGTACCATTTTTACATGCATCAGTTTTTGTTTGCTTATTTCTTGCTCTACCATAATGTCACTATTTGGTGGCTATAGTCCATGCCATCAGTGACTTTTTCTCCTCACTATTTCTAATTTCCACCCAAATGGATTCAACCTTTTTTTTTCATTGAATGTATATCATCTCTCACTATCACCCTGATGTCATCCTTAAATATCAGAGCTACACCACCTCCCTCACCTTCCTATCAGTCCCTCTGACCCATCTGATACCCCTGGATATTTAACTCATGGGATCTAGAGCCAAGGTTGAGGACCTCCAAAGAAACTCTGTCCCAATTGCATATCACTGTGTTGCCTCCTCACTGACAGAATGTATCCAGGAAAGATGATGGTGGTACCTGGGACATTGTAAGTTTTTAAATTATTTTATTTATTATTTATTTATTAGTCACAAGTAAGCTTACACCAACACTGCAATGAAACCACTGTGAAAATCCCTGAGTCGCCAGTCTGGTGCCTGATCGGGTACACTGAGGGAGAATTTAGTTTAGCAATCCACATAATGTGTGCATCTTTTGGACTATAGAAGGAAACTGGAGCATCCAGCGGAAACCCATGCAGACATGGTGAGAATGTGCAAACTCTACACAGTGACCCAAGCTGAGAATCAAACCCGGATTCCTGGCACTGTGAAGCAGCAATGCTAACCACTGTGCCACCGTGCCACCCCACAATATGATTCAGTGAGTACAATCATGTCAGGCTGTTGCTTGAGTAGTCTATGGGACAACTCTCCCAACTTCGGAACAAGCTCCCAGACGTTCATGGGGAGGAGTTTGCAGGGTTCGTTCTGCTCTTTTGTAATCCATGTGCAGCACACCTTTCATTGTAAACATGCTGTACACATATGCTTGGATCGTATACTGAAGTCAAGGTTGACCTTTGCTGCTGGCCGGTCCCATTTTCAGGCACTGAGTGCCAAAGTACCCAAATCTTTGGCAAGCTCACAGGCTACACCTGTCATTATGTGTCCTTTTCCCACCTTGTCACTGCAGCTGGTAGAATAGAGATAACAGGCTGTGGCTCTTAAGTGATGCTTAATTGGGGAAGGTGGGGAGGTTTGATTTCTTGATTTCATTTGAGTTATTATCATCACATATAATGATATACAGTGAAATGCATTGTGTGCTACACAAAGCATATCGTTCAGAGAGTATAAAGGGAAAGAGGGAAGGAGAGGGTGCTGAACATAGTGTTATAGAGTGTAGAGGAAGATCAACTTTATATAAAGTAGGTCCATTCAAAACTCTGATGATAGCAGGGAAGAAGCTATTCTTGAATGATTGGCAAATGATCTCAGACTTTTGTGTCTTTTCCCTGACGGAAAAATATGGAAGAGAGTATTTCCAGGATATGTGGAGTCTTTAATTATGTTGGCTGTTTTTCTAAGGCAGTGGGAAGTATAGACAGAGTCAACGAGTGGGGAGTTGGTTTGCATGATGAACTGGGCACTGGTCACAACCTTTTGTAGTTTCTTGTAGTCTTGGTCAGAGCAGGAGCAATACCAAACTATGATACATCTAGAAAGAATGCCTTTTTCTGTAAAAATTGGTGAGAGTTGTAGTGGACATGCCGAATTTCTATAATCTCCTGAGAAAGTGTTGGTGTTGATGCACTTTTGTAACTGTACTTTTGTAACCCTCCTCAGCATGGAGGGTCCAGGACAAGTTGTTAGTGATCTGGACACCTAGAAACTTGAAGCTCTTGACCATTTCCTCTTCATTCCGTTGATGTAGACAGGAGCATGTCCTCCACTATGCTTCCTGAAGTCGATGACTATCTTCTCCATTTTGTTGACAATGAGGGAGAGATTATTGTTGTCACACCACTTCACCAGATTCTCTATCGCTTTCTTGTGCTTCACTTCATCATTGTTTGAAATCCATCCCGCTATGATGGTGTCAACAGCAAACTTGAAAACGGAGTAGGAAGGGAATTTAGCCTCACAGTCATAAGTGTATAAGTAATATAGAAAGAGGCTGAGACATCGCTTTACTGGTGTTGAGGATAAGTGTGGAGATGTTGTTGCCTATCCTTACTAATTGAGGTCTGTAGAAATGCCTTTTAAATTATGCCATTCTGTCGCGGAGAGGCCCAGGTAGATAAATTGCTTGCAAAGCATCCTGGATAGCTAGCACGTTATGCTGAGAGTCCTTTTAGTCAACACAAGAATACCATATTAAAAGTAGGAATAGATTAATCAGTCCCTTAAGCCTGCTCTTCCATTTAATGAGGTCATAGCTCATCCGATTGTGACCCTAACTTCACTTTTCTGTTTATGGCCCATACCCAATCCAACACACAATCTAGCCTCCCATCCATTGACTCTGTCTGCACTTCCAGCTGTCTCAACAAAGCAGCCAGAACAATTAAGGACACCATGCACCCCAGACATTCTCTCTTCCACTTTCTTTCTTTGGGAAAAACATACAAAAGTCTGAGGTCACATACCAACTGACTCAAGAGCAGCTTCTTACCTGCTGCTGTCAGACTTTTGAATGGACTTTTGCAAACTGGAAAGTATTGAAGTAGATAAGGAGGATGTGCTGGATATTCTTGAGGGTTTGAAGTTAGATAAGTCCCCTGGGCCGGACGGGATTTACCCTAGGCTTCTCTGGGAGGCGAGAGAGGCGATTACAGAACCTCTGGCTCTGATCTTCAGGTCATCGTTGGTTACGGGTATAGTGCCGGAAGACTGGAGGATAGCCAATGTGGTCCCATTGTTCAAGAAGGGGAATAGAGACTTTCCGGGGAATGATAGGCAGGTGAGTCTTACTTCTGTTGTGGGCAAAGTATTGGAGAGGATTATTAGGGATAGGATTTATAGTTATTTAGAGAGAAATGAATTGATTGGGGATAGTCAGCATGGTTTTGTGAAGGGTAGGTCGTGCCTTACTAACCTTATTGAGTTTTTTGAAAAAGTGACCAAAGAGATGGATGGGGGTAAGGCAGTTGATGTGGTATATATGGACTTTAGTAAGGCGTTCGATAAGGTGGCCCATGGAAGGCTTCTGCAGAAAATGCAGATGTATGGGATTGAGGGTGATTTAGCTAATTGGATTAGGAATTGGCTAGCAGATAGAAGACAGAGGGTGGTGGTTGTTGGAAGTTATTCATCGTGGAGTTCGGTTACAAGTGGTGTACCTCAGGGATCTGTTTTGGGGCCCCTGCTGTTTGTAATTTTTATAAATGATCTGGATGAGGGTATTGAAGAATGGATTAGTAAATTTGCGGATGACACCAAAGTCGGAGGAGTGGTAGATAGTGAAGAGGGGTGTTATAGTTTGCAGAGAGACTTGGACAAGTTGCAGAACTGGGCCGAGAGGTGGCAAATGGAGTTTAATGCGGAAAAAAGTGAGGTAATTCACTTTGGGAGGAATAACAAATGTGTAGAGTATAGGGCTAATGGTAGGACTCTTAATAGTGTTGAAGAACAGAGGGATCTTGGTGTATATGTGCATAGATCCCTGAAAGTTGGCAATCAAGTCGATAAGGTTGTTAAGAAGGCATATGGAGTCTTAGCTTTTATTGGTAGGGGGATTGAATTTCGGAGCCGCAACGTCATGTTGCAACTGTACAAAACTCTAGTGCGGCCGCACTTGGAGTATTGTGTGCAGTTCTGGTCCCCACATTATAAGAAAGATGTGGAGGCATTGGAGAGGGTACAGAGGAGGTTTACCAGGATGTTGCCTGGTATGGAGGGCAGGTCTTATGAAGAGAGGCTGAGGGATTTGAGGTTGTTTTCGTTAGAAAGAAGGCGGCTAAGAGGAGACCTTATTGAAACATATAAGATGATTAGAGGTTTAGATAGGGTGGACAGTGATAGCCTTTTTCCTAGGATGGAGAAAGCTAGCACGAGGGGACATAGCTTTAAATTAAGGGGCGGTAGTTATAGGACGGATATCAGAGGTAGGTTCTTTACCCAGAGGGTGGTTAGGGTATGGAATGCCCTGCCTATGGCAGTTGTAGATGCGCCAAGTTTGGTGGCGTTTAAGAGGTTAGTGGATAAGTTTATGGACGAAAAAAGAATGGTTTAGGTTGGAGGGTCATTGCTTTTTCCTAATAGGTCGGTGCAACATCGAAGGCCGAAGGGCCTGTTCTGCGCTGTAATGTTCTATATCCTATGGACCAACCTCCCATTAATTTGATCTTTCTCTACATCCTAGTTATGATTGTAGTATTACATTTTGCACTCTCTCATTTCTTTCTCTATGAATGATATATTTTGTCTGTATAGCACGCAAGAAACAATACTTTTCACTGTATGTTAATACATGTGACAGTAATAAATCAAGTCAAATCAAACTTGGCTCCCTCATCAATCAGTAATCTGTCTAAATCAGTCTTGATTACACTCAATGACCCAACATTCACTGCTCACTGTGAGGAGGAATTTACTGACTAACGAATCTCTGAGAGAAAAACATTAATCTCTGTGTTAAATGGGAGACCAATAATATTTAAACTGTGTCCCTCAACTTCCCCACAAAGGGAAACATCCTCTCATATCCATCCTGTCAAGTCCTCAGGATATTATGTATTTCAATAAGGCCACCTCTCATTCTTCTAAACTACAATGGATATAGGCCCCCTCCCTAGCTTCTGTCCTGCTCCGTGTTTCTCAGTTCATTTGAAAGTCATGCATATTCCAAGGTGAATACCTCCTGGTGTAACCATATCTGGGAACAATTGGGTTGCATAGGAGCTTTGAAGTCAGCAAAATCTCCCTCAGCACCTGTCACACCTATCTTGTAGACTTTTGCAACTTTAAAACAACTAGAGAAAATACCAAACACTTGGAGAAGCAACACAATAGAAACAATCAACCAACCACAAGCTATAAGTAGTTGATGTTTGCTTTAAATAGCATTAGTCAGGAGCTCCTTCCCACAGTTGAACACATGTTCAGCAGTGTGAGATCAAGGGAGGGCGTCGGCTGGAATGTTTAATGTCATGAACAACCTATTCTGCATACTTGGGGCAGATGTTCACTGTATGCATTCCTAATGCCCTCACATCCAACATGATTTAGTGCAAAGTTTGTGCCGTCATCTCAAGAGTGCCCTTTTGGAGCCTGACAGACATTCACAGCACAAAAATAGGTACAAAATCAATCCCAATTTCTCATTCTTTGAGAATGAAAACGTTCTCCAGAAAAAAAAATTCAACATTGAGAAAAGCCATGAGGCTGATGATCAGAATAAGAATACTGACCAATGACAGCATGTTAAAGAAACTGGGGCTCTTTGGTCCAGGAAGTTGCTGAGGGGCAAACTTTATAGAAATAAAGGGAGAATTTTAACTGCAAATAATGGATGGGAAAGAGGCTAAAGTGGTTCAAATATTAAAAATCTGAAATCTGACCCTTACCCACCTGATTAAGATTCAATGGAAGTGAATTGGTAACTTGACAACTAACCCCAGATCTGCAGAGGCACACTCAAATGTCCAATTGAGACTGCGTGCCTCACACTTTTGCACAGTTTTAGGTTTATTGGCTATGAGCTAGTATTCATAGAATCATAGAATCTAGAATGCAGAAAGAAGCCATTCGGCCCATTGAACCTGCACTGACAACAATCCCACATAGGTCCTATCCTTGTAACCCCATATATTTACTCACCTAATTCCTCCTGAGACTAATGGGTAATTTTTAGCAAGGCAATCAATCTAATCCACACATCTTTGGACTGTGGGAGGAAACTGGAGCACCTGGAGGAAACACAGACAGACACAGAGAGAATGTGCAAACTCCACACAGTCACCCAATGCCGGAACTGAACTCTGGTTCCTGAAACTGTGAGGCAGCAGTGCTAACCACTGTGCCACCATGTCGCCCAGGGTTTGAAAAACCCAGCATCTGATAGAATGAGAGAATGGCTGAATCCAGCATATCAGTGCCTCCCCTGAGTCCATCAATTAAACTGCTTCTCTCCTCACAACTGATGCTTCCCCATAGCCTATCCCACTGATCCACAATCTTCTCACTGGTCTCCAATACCTTCATCAGCCTATGGTTTTATCTCTGTCACTCTCCCCACAATGAGCAGTGATATCCACACCATCCCTGATCTGTAGCCTGTCACAGTGCTTCCACCTGACAAGCAGCCAGACCAACCAGTCTCTCAATCTTACTGCCTGCTAACATCAAAATAAATTAGGTTTTGGTGTCAAATTTCCCCACAACTGTATTTCTGGTTTCCTGCCGCTACAGCTCTACCCAGTCCCTGTTTCAACCCCACCTACAATCTTCTAAACATCAAGGCTAACATTATTAAAAGTTAAGGCTTTTTTTTTTGACCGAATGCTCTTTTCACACATTGCTTGATTTTATCAATGGAAAGTAAAATTAAACAGCATGGAAAAAGAGGCAGACAATCTGATCTCAGTCATTTCCTTTGAGGCAGGTTAGGTTAAAATTACCCGCTATCTTTTAATATCTGTGCTAAATTGTAGACCATTTTATGTGCAAGAATTGATACAATGAGACCCAAAATAGGAGGCAAGGCTTTGAGATATGGACATACAAACAAATGAAATGGTCGACAAGAAAAGACAGGCCACTGAGTCTGTGCTACTCAGCCAGATTAAAACTAGGCAACATACTTCCCCAGTATTCCCCATCCATCATATTCTACCAGGATAAACAAAAGAAAACTTAAAAAGCAAGATAATGCAGGAAAAAAAATAAATGTGGGTAGTTTCTTTCTGATTTCTGCAGGTCTTTGAAGGCAGGGTCCAGGAGACAACAACATTCACAAGATACAAAATGGAAGATCCCACCATTTGAGGCCAGTGGTATCAGCTTCTTGCAGAAACTTGTCCACCTTCCTTTTGAATCTTTCCAGTGGATCTACTCCTATTGCACAAACTGACACCATCTTCCAATGACCAATAAACCTGTGGAAAAGGAAAATCCTCCAAACATGTATATTTATGCAATATGTATGCACATCAATGTGTGTTCATTATTGTAGCTCATTTGAATGATCTGTTCACTTGATGCAAAAGTCTTTGCTTTGTTTTAAATACTTCTACTAAATCTGCCTCAACCTATGAGGAAAAGTAAACAATTAAGACCCAAATTAGCATTTGCGATAATGATGGCAGAATTATTTGATATGCTTCTTGTCAGGGATACAAACTGTGTCCTCATAGTATTCTATCACTCTGCCTCTTGTGTTACCTTCTTATCTAAAATCTTGAAGTCCTTTCATCAGGCCCTCAAGAACTCTCTTACATAAATCTCTGCCACTTACTCTACAAGAAAAAAATCCAGACGTAAGTGGTCTTTTTCAAACTTTCTCCTTCAACGTGTTTCTGATTTGCTTTCTTTATTCCTCCTCCTCTTAGAAGGCTAGATACACTGAGGTATAATTCCAAAAATGCTGAAAACTTCCTTGTCCGAATAGCCACTTCTCATCTGTGAATGTGGACAGTGAGAATCCAGAGGCCATTCAGATCTGGGAACAAAGGGGCCTTAGTCAATGTCCACACAATTTCCAGCAGAGGTCACCAAATAGCAGTGCAGAGCAAGACGTTTTCACCATCTAGGTGTGGGCTATTGAGCCAATTCAACAGTCCATTAGCTCCCTCATTGAGACTGATCATAGCAGCTTGCTTTCTAAACCTTTAGAATGTGCCCTGAAAGTGTGTATTTGTGTATCACCAAAGAACTGGCGCTCAGAACATACAAATTGCACATTTTGCAAACAAACTCTGCTATCTGTTTATGGTTTTTCTTTATTGGTGTATAATAGTTGAATTATGGATATGAAATTTGAAGTATTGGGAAAGAGAAAAAAAATTAACAGCCTCCAAATGTGGTAGTTAAGACTGATCCGAAGGGTAATCTGAGTTAAGGAAAGAACAAATGAAGAAATACTGAATGTGGCTGGAAGAATGAGAAAACTCTTAAATAATATCAGAAAAAGACAATTGGAGTTCTTCAGGCATTTGATTCATTAAGCAGGATTGGAGAGTCTAATCAGCTTCAAAAGGATTAACAGAAGAAGAGCAAGATGCCAATAGTGAAAGAAACAGCTAGACAACATTAAAGACTGCTTAACCAGAATACCAACAACAAGGCCATCCACTGTTCCTATGATTGGAAAGATTGGAGGACCATGATCACCTATTCCACTCAGCATAGTACTTAGATGAAGATGAATAACTGACGTCAGTAATACTGAATGGTTTGTGTTCACTGGGATTAATTTCTTGGGACAGTATATCCACAATTGTATAAATCTATCCTTTATTTATGTCTTTGCTCATTGTATTTTGGGCCGGACTTTTGTGGAGTTGGGAAGACACTGCAGATCTTTCAGAATGGTGGGCAGGACGAGATGCAGGAGCCCTGCCCCATTTCTGACTGATTCACTTTTTGACATCGGGGGGAATGGGATAGGCCATGATTCACACAGGTGGGAAACCCAACCTTAGCAGGGCCATTTGAACTTAGTACTGAGTCCTTCTAACCTCATTCTGTCTGGTTCGCAGTGTGGGGGTCACAAACTGATGCAGTAATGCTCTTGAAGGGTGCATATAATTTGTTTATAAGTTCATGATCTGAAGATTATTTTAAATCCTTGTACTTTAAACTTGCAAACAAACAGGCTTAAGCTGCTGGTGAGAATTGAAAGAAACACACTGGCTGGGATTTTCCCTTTCATGTTGGCAGGTTCAGAGACAGCAATGCAGGGGCAAGGTCAAAGGGCAGTGCTGGGACTGTGCATGGTAAACTCCTTTGTGCTGGGATGGCCTTTAAAAGTGGTGGCCTAGTCTTTGCATAAGTAGGTTGCTGGCAGAGTGGGTGAATCAGAGGCCACTCAACTAGTGATATGTTGTGGTACCCTCTCCCCTCCACCCCACCTTTAAGTTTTTCCTTCAGAGTCTGGGACTAAATGGTGGAGAAAGCTGCCATCACTATTGATTTTCCTGCCCGCCATCTACCTTTGCTGATTCCAGGAAAATCTCACCCACCATCTGCTATGGTGCTTTCATAGTCAGGTCACCTGGTACAAGTCAGAAAAAAACATCATCTATTCATGCATCAGTAGAGTACTTTGCTGCCATTTCCCATGGATATTATTATGAAATGAATGCTTGCCTGAAGGTAAAAAGGGGATGGGTGGGGAGCATGACTAAGCATGGAAGGGCCATGGATGGGGTAACAAGAGAACATGGGAGATGAATGGGGGGCATGATTTGGTCTGGAGCATCCATGAGAGGATATGGAGGACATGTGAGGAGAGGGTATGGGTTGGTATGTAGAGGACATGGGATTGGGTTGGATCATGTGTTGGCATAGAATGGCCATAGGAAGGAATGTGGGAGATATTATGCATGGGTGGGAGGGTAAAGGGTTTGAGGGGTGAGGTCTAGAGGGACTAACAGCTTCTATGTCAATTGGGACAGAGTTCCAGAGAACCAAGGTGGACCTTCTAACCAGCCTGCCTGGGAATGTGTCTGTCCTGTTGCTACCTAGGATCTGTTTCCAGGGTCAGAGGGTTTGATTTAATATTGCCTGGCCTGCTCGAAGCAACAAAAATTGCATCTAAAAGGTTACTTTAAACAGCCAATCTGCTGAATTTCACTACTTGAGCCGTTCATGCTAGTAGTGAAAACCTGGCCTGTGTTCTCTGCTTCATTACATTTCTGTTCAATGCTTGGCCATCAATGATATGCTTTGGGCAAGTAGTGGGTGAAGGAATGGCACCAGCAAGAGGCTCGAACTTTCTCGTGGTCTCAATAGCTTTAGCAAGATAAGAATGTGGCTGAGCTGGTCATGTGAGTGGAAATAACTGTTCCTCCTACCCTACAAAAATCAGGGATAGCAACTTGAAGAAGTCCCTTTAATGATTGCTTTACATTTAGCACCCCTGTGTAGAGTGTGTTTGACACATTCACCATCTACTGGGACCAGAATACTGCACTGGCTTCCTATAAACTATGTGGAGCCCTAATTTAAATATTTTACAAAGGCTTCCATCCTCTTCTGGCAAGAGGATGCACACTTCCTGGCTTGTATAAGAATTGGATTAGGCTGGCTTGGTAGACAGTGGGCAGTAGAATGTGCTAGAAAAAATGTTAGCCCCCTTGCCCCACTTGTCAATTATCAGTGGATGAAAATATCCTTCAGTAAACACTTACATTTCTTTCCTGGTGTCTTAAGTCTCCTTCTCTGAAGTTATGATATATTACAGGGAGAACCAGGTGGTATATTTACCTCTGATGACTTTAAGCAAATGCAAGTTTCAGGATGAAATGACAAATCTGATCCAATTCTTAGCAAGGATGTGCATGTGGAATATTAACCTGTCTTTTGCTTTTACAGCTGCTGAAAGAATTAAAATCCTTACAGTGCAAAAGGAGATCATTTGGCCCATTGAGTCTACATGATAACTATCCCATCTAGGCCCCACGCATTTACCCTGCTTATTCTCCTAATGGTCAACTTTGCATCGCCAATCTATCTAACCTGCACATCTTTGGATTGTGGGAGGAAACCAAAGCACCTGGAGGAAACCCACGTAGACATTGGGGGGGGGGGGGGGGGGGGGGGGGGGAACGTGCAAACTCCACACAAACAATGACCCGAGGCCAGAATTAAACCCATGTGAACCACTATGCCACTGTGTCACCTCAAACATTGTATAGAATATTTTTAAAGAATTTAATTTCAGGTTTGTAACATCAGTCATTTTTAAAATGTCTTTTGTTATCAGTCTCAGTCTGATCTGCTGAATCAAAGAAGAGCCAAATTTTGGAATCTGGAATCCAATGTAAAAACAGGCTGAAGAGAAGCTGCCCCATTTCAAACCCTCTTGATCACACTGTTTGCACAGTTTCATTACAGACTGTTAATCCTCAGGGCTTGTTGTTAAATCCAATTTTCAGTTGGCTTTTTGTTTTGTTTGTCACTAAGCTCCCTCTTCAGCATCTGTACCTTGCAGCTACTTCCTGCTGTCAGGAATCCTTGTAGTCTGCTTGCACAGGACCCTTTTGCTTAGGCTGCTTGATACATCATTTTGAATAGCTTGGTTAAGCACAGCAGGTATTCCCTCTGAAGCCAATCTATCTCTTTAAAACCAGGTTAAACCCAAGAGAAATGCAGCGGATTAACATAACAGTAAAATCAAAAGGTAAGCTTTGGGGCTATGCCCTGTGTTCAAATATACACAATGTTAGTAGCCAATTAGCAACTGGAACTTCCTATGTGTTTACTTGGACATGTATTATCAAGTAAACTGGGACTTCTTCAATTGAAACTGAGGGAGGAGAATTGGTTCAGATTTAAAAATGGTATGTAGTGGATATCTGGAATATGCACCATAGGCTCAGCGAGATTCACTGCAAATTGGCCTTGGGCTTTCATCTACATAAAACTTACAAGCTGCAGCTGCCAATTAATGCCTTAATGCAGTTTGTGATTGGGGGCTTATTTGTTTTGGTGAGAAACTGAGCAACATACGCTAATAGGCAGAGAGAGAGGGGCCCAGGGTCACTGATGTAGTGCTGGTGGCCTTAGCACTTAAATTGGACAGGAAGAGAGATACCATGGTTCTGCCAGGATTCCGCAAGAACCATCCCTATAAGGGATTGGGAGTAAGTAACCAGGGAAGTCAATCTGGCAATAATTCCATGAGACATCTCAAGTAGTCAAGATCAGTGACTGCATCTTCTCATGACGTCTCTTAGTCACCGGACCGCCAAACTTTCTTGATGTGTAATGTACTATACTATTCATAACTTACCTAACAGTGGATCCCTTGCTCAAACTGCTCCCACAGACCTCCAGCTTGCAGCAAGGGTAGGCACATCACCCAAACACAGTGTTGTACAACAATTGACATTCTACTCTCTCTTTCTTGCGAGAAGGTGATGTACAATAGGAGGAAAGAGATCTGGTGGAAGTGCAAAAGCATTTCCTGAGCCGTAGTAGGATATGGTTCTCCACACAAGGGCTAGCTGTAGTAGAGTCCATGGCATCCAGTTTCACTGAAAACATTGAGGATTGTGTAAGACTCCTGCAGTATGCCTCTTCTTAACTCCCAGCTCACCCTCAACCTGCTATGTGGCATTGTGAACACATGAACATACAAACAGAAGAATTAGGAGCAGGAGTTAACTATTCAATCCTTTCAGCCTCTCTGTTAGATCATGGCTGATCTAGGGTGCTAGAGAGTTACAGCACAAAGTGTCTAGAGTTCAAAGCTCTTTGAAAGTGGAGTCACAGGGTAGTGAAGAAGGCATTAGGCATGTTTGGTTTTATTCATCAGAATATTGAATACAGGAATTGGGATGTCTTGTTGAAGTTGTAGAGGATATTGGTAAGACCATACTTGGAATTCTGTGTACAATTCTGGTCACCCTATTACAGAAAAAGTATTATTAAATTTGAAGAGTGAAGAAAAGATTTACTAGAATGCTCCCAGGACTTGATAGTTTGAGTTATAAAGACACGCTGGATAGACTGGGACTATTTTCTCTGTAGCATACAAAGCTTAGGGGTGATCTTATAGAGGTTTATAAAATAAAGGGGGGATTAAATGAAGTAGATAGTTAACATCTTTTCCCAGAGTAGGGGAGACTAAAACTAGAGGACATAAGTTTAAGGTGAAAAGGGAGAGATACAAAAGGGCCCAGAGAATTTTTTTCACACAGAGGGTGATGAGTGGCTGGAACAAACTGCCAGAGATAGTAGTAAAGGCTGGTACAATTTTATCTTTTAAAAAACATTTTGACAGTTATGTGGGTAGGATAGGTATGGAAGGATATGGGCTAAAAGCAGGCAATTGCGACTAGCTTAGTGGTAAAAACTGGGCAGCATGAACAAGGGCCAAAGAACCTGTTTCCATGCTATAAACTTCTATAAATTGAAATCTTGTTGTGCAATCAACTCCACTTTCCTATCTGTCCCCCTGTAATCATTGACTTCCTTGTCCATCAAAGATCTATCTGACTCGGCCTTAAAAACATTCAATAACCATTGCTCATGAAGGAAGAGGATTCCACAGATCAATGACCTCTGAGAGAAAACATTTCTTCTTACTTCCATCTTAAATGGGAGGCCTCTTATTTGTAACTGTGTCTGCTAGCTCTGGTCTTTCTCCTAAAAGAAAACATCCTTTGATCATTCACCCTGTCAATTCCTCTCAATGTCTTTTCTTGTTTCAATAAGATCCACTTTCATTCTTCTAAACTGCAATTAATACAGGATGAGAAAGCTGCAAACAGTGTGGTCGTTCACCTCCAGCAGCCACCAACTCAGAAACTAGCATTGCCATCAATTTAGAGGCTAGTATGGAGTGGCATCAGCACGTGTGAATCATTGGAATGAGTGGTCTGCAGGGATAAAGGTTGGTTTGTTTGCCAGCTCACCGAGGGGCAAGATTGCAGATGCTATGGGAAACTCATAGATGAGGACCTTAATGGAACATCATACAGGAGGATGCTGCTTGACAAATATATCAAGATGCTGAGTGGATTGGCTGGCCCGCCAAATAATGTCCTGTCATTATCAAGAAGATGGAGGAGCTTGACTCCAAGTTGGCAGAGAGCATTTCCCCTCTTTAACCTCCTTACCATCTCCCTGCTGTGCTGATACAGGCCCAGAAGCATTGTCACTGCTACCTCCATAACTGTTGCAGCCTTTGTGCAGTCGCCAAACCTTCTGGAATCCCATGAAGATGCAGGAATACTCACCATCTTACCTAGAAAAACACACCTCAGTACTTACAGAGCTTTTGCGATGGAAAATGTTATTCAAAAATACCATAACTGCAAATTGGATGCCTGACTGTTTAAATAGTTCTAGTGATGAGCCTCTCTGCAGCTCACTGCTGAATCTTTGGTGAATGAGAAGCAAGTTGACCGAATGGACTGTAATGGTCCAACTTTGGAAAATGGGCACCACATCGGGCAGGACAGCTGTGTGGCACCATGGTAGGATCATTTCAGCTGCTTTTGGTGCTTGCAGGGAAGGCTTACACAAGCAATCTTTTCAACATGATGTTGCAGACCAGAAGCAGCTGGCAGTGCAGTGTGCACCTCCAGGAGACTTTCAACTTTTGTGGCACCATCTGCTGTGGCCTTACAGCTCTGAATTATGCACCCTAGACTCCACATTCCATCCAAAATCATGTAATCTCATGGGACTGGCAAAAAAAGCCTGATTAAAAGCCTGAGCCAATTTAGAGAAAGAGGAGGTTGAAAATTCCACTGTCCCCCTGAGACAATTAAAAAAAGACCTGCAAATCAATCTGGCCTTAATAAATCTGTGCAGAACTGAACTTTCGTAGAAAGTTAAACTTTGCTGCAGCCAGAAAGAGATTCAACTTTTGCTTGAAAGTGAATCAATGTACAACACGCAAGCCAACCGTCTGTTCCAGAAGTCACCCATTCTTTGAATATAGAACCAACTCCTAATATATAGTTCAAATTGAATTATGTGATATTAATGCTTTATTGATATACTAACATATTCTTTTAATTTTAATCCTGGATAAATACCTTCAATCAATATCAGAGGCAACATTAAAACATTTGTTGCCAATATTGTGAAGAATGATCGATAACTAATGGATTTTGGTCGTTTTGGACATTTTAAATTCTAAATCAAGTTGAACATGGATGTTAGAGTACTTTAATGAGCAATAAGAGATTAGTTTATTTTACTGCCAACTTATGAAGCTACTTTTCCTGTTATCATTTGACAGGGTACTGTAGATAGTTTGATAAGTCAACTAATTATACATTAGTTGAAATTATGTGTATTTAGCAGCTATTAATGTCCATGTAATCCAACTAATCTTTGAAAGTGACTTCACAGGATAAGCATAGTAAATATTAGAAATTGTTTTCCAGCTTATGCAGTAATGGAATTGTGTTTAAGCAATTTAATGTTCATCTTCTGGCAGTTACTTTTCGAAGTAGAAAAGTGGATAAAATAGAAATCAGATACAAATGACCAAGAAGCATTCACAGTCAAAATATGGGGCAAAACCCCTAATATCAGTAAGGTCTGCACAACCCTGAGGGATGCAGGATAAATGTAAACTGCAATATAAACTGTGCTGAGGGAGGCTGTGTATCAGTAATAAGCAGTCAATGGCATTCTTACTGTGTTGCACTAAGGCTTAAAATGTTTCCAATCCCAAAATGATCAGCCCAGTTGCCTTTGACATGTCTTTAGAGCAGTAAAACATTTTGACAAAATATTTTGACAATCGTTACATTTGTTTCTAATTTAAAATAGTGAAGTTATCCTAAAAAGCAGCCGTAGTTTACAATAATTGCTAGGAAAGATCATCACTGCCAAAACATTTTAGAAGATTGCATGTCGTTTCCTGCCTAAACTACACTTTAAAAGTTTGAAAGTATAACTCAATAAAACCATTCTGAATTAAATTAGCCAACTATACTCTGTGAATAGCTCAGGGCGCCTTTAGGCACCTGTCATGTCTTGGTCTTGTTTGCTTACTCTTTGGTTTAGCTAATGATGAATGGACTTAAAGCTTCTCTTCTTTTCCATTTACGCCTAATCCTTTGTGTTGCTTTCTGTGATGCTAAAGTGTTTATTTAAACCTGGCAGAAACTGTCTGAAGTAGGATCTCTTCATATTTGCAATAATGCCGAAGGATATTTCTTCATTGAAAACTTTAAAATACCAATGTTTTTCAAAGGATTAAGCAGCAAATCGGTTTCTGCATAATCGCACCCCACCCACAAAGTCAATCACAGGTACACCTCAGAAAGAAATGCTCTTTCTCACACCACCTATTCTTTTGCTTACAGCATTTTCTGTTGTTGAAATTTGCCTCACTTACTTTTGGAAGGGAATTTAATTCAATTTTTCTTTCTCTTTGAATTTAGCATCTATGTTTAAACACATTTCAATTGGGCCATCAATATTCGTAGCTTGATGGATAGCACAACACCATGCTGACAGAGTGGCATAGTGGTTAACACTGCTGTCTCACAGTGCAAGGGACCCAGGTTCAATTCAGGCCTTGGCTGATTGTCTGTGCAGAGATTGCACGTTCTCCCCATCTTTGTGTGGCTTTCCTCTGGATGCTCCAGTTTCCTCCCACAGTCCAAAGATGCGCAAGTTAGGCAGATTGACCATGAAAAATTGTCTGTTAGTGTCCCAAGATATATAGATTAGTGGAATAAATACATAGGGTTACGGGGTAAGCCTGGATAAGAGTCGGAGCAGACTCAATGGGCCAAATGACTTCCTTCTGCACTATAGGGATTCTATGAACAGAAAATATTCGTCACATTGATTTTCCTTTGAGAAGCCTGTGCTCCTGCTATTTGCCTGTTGCCACATGCATGAAGGTTGGTAACATTCTGATATGTAACTATCTGATTTTTACCATTTTCATGGATAAAATCAAACTTGTGGGAAAGCTAGGCAAGTGTATGAGGGAGAAGGAAATTGAAAGTTATGCTGAAAAGATGAAATGAAGTAGAATGGGAGGAGGCTCTCATGGAATAAAAATGCAAGGAAAAGCAATCTGGATTTTATGGTCTGTCTCTATACTGTATGTATCACTGAGTTGAGGCATGAAGTTTAAGCTAAATTCAAGAGATAAGATTCTGTCACAATCTCATCATCACTTTTACAGCTTTTTATTTCCAGATTTATTTTGAATGAATTAAAATTTTAAAACTGCTGAGAAGGATTTGAACTCATACAGAATGATTAGTTCAGACTTCAGTATTGTTAGTTTATTAATAGTCACCAACTGCCATTTTCCCAGCCATACATCAATAAGAATTGTTGTATATGACTGGTGAGTTGACAGCGTTATAAACACAGACATGCGTCATGCCTGGCTGTAATCATGGGATAGTGCATTAAACGTGTGATTTTTCTTTGCTTACACAGTGATCACCTTACTGACCCGAACACTTTGTAAAACAATAGGGATTCCACATTGCCTGAAATAAGCAAACAGCTTATGCAGCCTATTCCTCCATGGCTGTTTTGAATTAACCTCCACAAACCATGAATTTAAATTCTAAACATGTCAACTTGGACTTCAGCTAAATTACATAATCATGATGTGGTGCAGTCTTCAAAGTACCAAAACTTTTTTCCACCCTTTCCTTTCAACGTTTATGTCGACATTAAACAGATGCAGCGTGACGTGCAACAGAGGCCTCATAGCTCATATGGGGTTGGATTTGGGAATAGCTCTGGCCCTTCTCCCAGGAACTTTAACATTCAATCTTAGCTTCTATTTTAGGTTTTTCTGTGTACTTGGATACTTTCCTGAAGTGATGGTATTTTTTTCTGAAACAAAGTTGAACTCAGTAGTGTGACTGTCAAAATTAAATTCAATCTTTTTGAAAGATCTTCTGCTGTGCTTTTACATTAAGAGTATTACAGATTAACGAAGGCAATAGTCAACTGCCCCATTGCTTGGGTGAAAAATGCCATTGGCTTGATTGGGTCGGCTTATATGTTATTCATGATGCCTTTAAATCATGATGTGACACTGGTAACATTTCAGTTCTATCACAGATACTGCTTTTGTTTCCATTTGCTTGTTGGTTGGGAAATTTGTTCTTTCTGGCCAAGGGAGAGTTGAGACTTGTTAAATACCCTATTTGACACTTCTGCGAAGTGCACTTCAAGCACAATTTTATGATCTGCATTGACTTGGCAGTGTAGTCAGGACATTTACATCAGTAAATTTTAACATTTCATCAGGGAATAAAGTTCACAATCATGTTTAGTTCCTTATGTTAAAATTAAACATTTTATGGGAGCAGAGATGGAAACCAGCCCCTGGTGCTTTGCAATACTTATCATTTATATCCATTAATGCACAGATGAAATTTATTTTAACAGTAACTTCACACCCACTTATTTTATTCATTCAATTTCAATCAATGTCTTTAATTCTTTAATGCCAAAGGACAACTATTAACCAGTGAATAGGAAGCTTCAAAAATGGCAGATAAATACAAGTTTCTCCTCAGCATGAAGAGCACAAAAACTCATCATCAGCAAACAAATGACTTGATTGTCAGGGAGGAAAGAAAATCCTTTCATACCAACAACATTAATACCAAATATGAACTGGGGCTCTACATGCGTTATCAGCTGTTTGCAAACCCAGTGTTTTCAATGTGATCTTCTTTGCTTAGTGACATTACTTTGATTTAAAGGCTGCATAATTTTGGTAGTTGCAGCTGGGAGGAGGACCTGTCCTATAAATGTTTGACTTTAAAGGTCAGACTGTTTTACAAGCTGCACCCTGACTGAATTATGTGGCAGTGGTATTCTGAGATGATAATGGCATAAACAGGTACGTGTGTTTTCTTTTAAACATCCGTGGCTGCGTGGGAATTTTTGTTATGCAGTTCACATATAGCAGCTGCTTCACTGGGACGATTCATGTTATATAGTTGCTGCGCTGTTTGACTTTAAAAATCATAATTTACAAATCTGAAAGTTTAGTTACTTGCTTTAACCCCTTCGCCCGAGGGAAAAAACATTCCTTTCAAATTACCCTTTCTTTTGAAAAAAACACAGATATCTTTAATCTAAATGCTAAGGGCCCAGAATTTCTCTTTTAGTGAAAGAGGAACAATGCCTGCTTTTCTCCATAACTGGCAACCTTGTAATGAAATGGAAGGAGCATGCAATTGTGAATTGTGCGCTTTTTGTGCTTTCAGTTTCACACCAGCGCTGAAATCATGTAGTGTAAATTGGCTGTCAGGACCTGAACTAAGTCCAATGCAAAGAAGAGTGAGATTCCCGCCAAGGGTGTTGGGTAATATTCAGAGCCTATTTATATGGAAGTACATGGCCGGTGGGAAGCAAAACCACTTTTTGATATTATTCTTGTATGTGCAGCTTCCAAGAGTTGCAGACCACTGATGTTTCTCATATTTGTAACTACTAAGTATCATAGAAGTCGTCTGAATAGAATCAAAGAATCCCTATAGTACAGGCCCATCGAGTCTGTACCGGTCACAAGCCCACTCAGGCCCTATTTCTGTAACCCCATACATTTACGCTGCTAATTCCCCCCACACTAAGATGCAATTTAACATGGCCAATTAATCTAACCTGCACAGCTTTGGACTGTGCGAGAAAACTGGAGCATCCAGAGGAGACCCATGCAGGCATGTGGAGAAAGTGCAAACTCCACGCAGACAGTGACCTGTGGCCGAACTGAACCTGGGTCCCTAGCGATGTGAGGCAGCAGTGCTAACTACTATGCCACGTGTCACTCTATAACTCGACAAGTTCAGTGTTAGCCTTAATTTAGTGGTAACACTCTTTTTATTAAATCAGACATTTGAACATTTAAACCCCACTCCAGGATTCCAGCTTCCACCTCTGCCACAACACCAAAATAGCTCTTTCAAAGTCGCAAATAGCAGTCACAAGTCATACAAGGTCACAAAGGTAAACTATCCCTCCTCATCCATCTTGACCCTGCTTGCAGCCTTTTATGCAACTGACTGCAATACCATCCTTCAATAACTCTCCATTGTTGTTCTAGTGGGTGAGTCCGTGTTTGGCTAGTTCATTCTATTCTTATAATTAGACATATGAGAATATTCTTATATGTCTAATTGTAAGCCAAGAATTGCTATCAATAGCTACTCTTCCCATTCTTGCACAGTTCCTCTAGTTTCCCTCAGGATTTTTCCTTGGACATTCCTATTTCTCATCCAACTGCTGCCCCTATGCAATATCATCTGAAAACTTTATTTTTTCATAAGTATGCCCACAACAACCAGCTCTACCTCAGCATCATTTCTCTCAGCCTATCCAGTATCACTAAATTGTTGGACTGCTAGTCTGACAACAAATAGCAGATGAGCAGAAAGTTCCAACAATTAAATATCGGGAATGGGAAGCCTGCAACTATTGGCCTGTTCTTTCATGTTTCAGGTGGTATTGGGAATCAGAAAAATTGAAGATCAGCTCACCTGCCTCAGGAAAAGGTGCCCACAAGGATGGGATTTTCATTGTGAGGGAGAAGGGGGAAGGTGTAGGCTGGAATAGGAGTAGGTATTAGCTGGAGTAGAGCCAGCCAATCTGGGAAAATGTTTGGTGACATCCATAGGGTTTGTTATGAGCAGAGGTGGGCTGTTTAACAGTGTTCTTGGTATCAGCCTAGAAATTCATTATAGTACAAAAACACCTGACTCCAGAGAAAAAAATGCTTGATTGACAGCTCTGGTTCACTGGCCCATTCTGTCAATGGCATGTTGTTTATTTACAGAAGATAAAGCGATTTAAAGTACATGCAGTTCAGCAATTGAAACTTTAAAAGGGCTGGTGATTGACTCTTCTATTGCCCTATGGTAAATAGGAAATTTTTTTAAGAGTGGAAAATTATCAATGAATGACGGCTGTTTTAAATAAGTCTTTAATTGGTTGTTGTTTCACCATAGAATCATAGAATTTCTACAGTGCAGAAAGAGACCATTTAGCCTTTTGAAAATGCACTGACTTTCCTTAAGAGTCCTATCACCGTAATCCCGTGCACTCACCCTACTAATCTAGACATCTTGGGACACTAAAAGCAATTTAGAATGACCAATCACCTAACCTGCCATCTTTCGACTGTGGGAAGAAACCAGAGTACCCTAAGGAAACCCAGGCAAACACGGGAAGAACTTGTATACTCCACACAGACAATCACCCAAGGCTGGAATCAAACCCAGGTCCCTGGCGCTATGAGGCAGTTGTACTAACCATTGTGCCAGTGTGCTATGCCTTATACAATTCCATCAAATCTAATTTTAATTTCCTTTTCTTCAAGGAGACAAATCCCAGTTTTCCAACCCTAGCCTTGTGACTAAAATTCTTCATCCCTGGAATACTTCTCATAAATCTCCTCTGCATTTCTCATGGATCCTTGCATTCTTCTTAATGTATGGCAGCAGAACTATCAATTCCATTCCTCAATCTGGCAACTGTTTATGAAACCGACCCAAGTTATTTGCACTTTCTGTGTCCCACTGAACCCCAAAATGAGATTTCAAGCACAAAACTGTTCTGTCAAAGAGTAACTATTCCCATCTCCACAATGTTGTCCATTTCCACCCTTACTCCAGCTCCTCTGCTGATGAAACCGACACCCGTGCCTTTTCTACCTCCAGAACTGACTTTCCTAACACTCTGCTGGCTGGCCTCCCATTTACTACCCTCTGTAAACTTAGGTTCATCTGCTGCTTGTGTCCTAATTCACCTTGAGTGATGCTCATCCATCATTCCGCTACTTGTTCACCTTCATTGTCTCTCGGTTAAACACCTCGATTTTAAAATTCTCATCAGTCCAAATTCCAATATAATCTGAGCCCTTCCCATCATGTGATTCTAATTTTGCCTAAGTAGTTATTTTGTTTTTAAAGTTCCACAGAACAAATTGAATGCACCCCTCAAGTCATCATGCAAAGTTATTTGATCAAACAATAGCTTTTAACATTGAGGGACAAGTGAAGCAGTATGAGTATGCTTAAGTACCATGCAAAGGGAGCTGATAGGAATGATTTAACTCTCTGCTGCCCCTCTATTCATTTCTTTGGTATAGTATTTATATACTGGTGTCAATTCAATGTTTTAACTGCTTTGATTTATAATGTTTTTTTCTCCTTATGAATTCCAAATGTGGAATGAAAGTCATGGAATAGGATGCTGGCTCTTTAATCTATGTTGCATTTTTCTGATAAAACAGATTTGGTACAATACTGTGGGCAGTGGTGCAGTATTTCTTGACAGCCGGAGCCTGGTGAAAAGTGAGCCCATTGTTTTGCTGCCTTATCTTAACGAATGGATACCCCTTGCAAAGGTTCTAATTTTAAATGTGCCACTCAGAAACGGACATCAGATTTAACATAGTTCACGCACTGCATTTCTATAGAGTTTAAGCAAAGGAAGGGTGTAAGTATGATGATTTTGCTGCCTTGCATTTATGAAATTTTAAATGTATTTATTGAGGCCGCATTAGCAACAGTTTCAAAGAGGATCTTGCTATGAAAATGTGCAGAGTGAATAGTTAATTTACTTCCTATAGTTTAAAAAAAATAGGTATGGTTAGAGCAAAGATTGAAAGCTTTAATTGTTTCTTTGTCCTTATTTTTGCCCTTCCCACACAGTTGTCCTAGTTTCTCAACACAATGGCTTTTAAAAATTGTATATTTTAGGTTAGTTGCTCGTAAACTTTGGGGGTGAACTTCATTGGTAGTGAAAAGAGTATAGTGAGGAGTGCAAGTCCACAATGATGTCAAACTTTCCAAGGTCACATTTGATCTCATAACACAATGCAGAAAATCCCACTTCTTTTGGAATGACAATGTGTAACTATTTGAGCGTGCCCCTCTCCTTATGGCATTAGACCCACTTACCTGGGCCAACATTAACAATACAAAACAAAGTGTTTATCCTCCTGCCTTATGGCTCAAGGTAAGTATTTACTTTTCCTGATTTATGATAGCAAATACTACATTTTCTTGATTCTGAGGATTATTAGAATAGAATTATATAAACCTGAGAGTGCAGAAGGAGGCCATTTGGCCCATCAAGTCTGCACCAACTACAATCTTACGCAGGCCATATTTCGAATCTGCACTAACCACTATCTCACACAAGCCTTATTCACACAACTCCACATATTTATTCTGCTAATCCCCTGACACTACAGTCAATTCGGCATGGCCGATCATCTTTGGACTGTGAGAGGAAACTGGATCACTTAGAGGAAACCCATACAGACACTGGGAGAATATGCAAACTCTACACGGACAGTGACCCGAGGGCAGAATTGAACCTGGGTCCATGGCACTGTGAGGTAGCAATGCTAACCGCTGTACTGTCCATGAAAAGTTTCTTGCTTCTATTACCAGCAGCCATTAAAGTGCATCCGTCCTCCAGCAGCATCTCAGGAACATCTGTGCCTGACCCATTGATCGTGGAGACGTCTCCATTCATTTCGCAAACCACCAACCTGAACCGGCTGCTTTGGGTTTCTGCTGGTTTCAGGAAGGAAAATGACAGCTGCATGATCAAGCAAGGAGAAAATATGACTGTGCCTAAGGGAAAAATCATGTGGTCAGGTCCTTCTTGGCCTTCCTTCAATTTATGGCAAAAGCCAACTTTGCTTGGGGATTGTGTCAGTGTACGCTGCTAATGAGACACAAGTGCAATGGGGACTATTTCTCTGATGCACACATATTGTCAGGGTGAGTATAATGATAGCTTTCCATTAATGTGATTCTCATGAGGGTAGCAAGCGATGAATTGCAATGAGGGAAGAGTGTGAGCAAGCAAGGAATTAAGTGTAAGGCACAGCAGAAATAACATGGGGCCAGACTTTCATGATCATACTTTTATTGTGGTTTAAGTGGCATGTGGGTGGTTGTGTGGATGGGTTACCTGAAGGTCCCATTATCTGTGAGAGGAACACATGCTGATAACAGAATTAGGTGTCAGTTGTTCTGCAATACACAACACCAAAGAATGTGCAAAGACAGTTGGAGGAGGGTCTGATATTAACATACTCACATCTGCAGAGGAGGAGGCAGTGGAATTAGCCAGAGAGCAGGGCAGCTGGGCAGTCACCAATGGTGAAGCATTTGTGCAGAGTGAAGAGAGTGAAAAGACCTTGAGCCTAATGCCAGTCGCTGGACAGAAAGGAGGTGTACATCATGATGGGAGAAGAATTGTGAATGATGTGAACCTAATTCATCCTGATTTCTAAAATAAAAGCAAAATTCGGCAAATTTAGAATAAAAACAGAAATTGCGGGAAAATCTCTGCCATTTCCACCAACTCCAACAAGATGCCACTACCAAATGCATCTCCTACCTCTCTTGTCAGCATTCCAAAGGGGCCCTTCCTTCCCTGACACTGTGGTTTACTCCTCTATCACTATGAACATTTCATTCTCTTCCTGCAATCCCATGCAATCACAGAATGTGTCAAACCTGCCTCTTTATTTCCACCCTCCTCACTGTCCAAAGCCACAAACATTCATCCCAGGTGAAACTGCAATTTCCTTTTCTTTCCTTTAATTTGGTCTACTGCATTCACTGCTCACAATGTGATCTCCTCTACTTACCAAACACAGATTGCATGACCTCTGCATTGGAACACTTTAGTTCAGTCCACAAATGTGATCCCAACCTTCCAGTCACTTGCCAATTCAATTCACCATCTTGTTCCCATGCCCACATTACTGTCCTTGGTCTGTTACAGAGTTCCAATGAAGTCCAGCACACGTTGGAGGAACAATATCGCAGGGGCGATTCTCCCACCCTACTGTGCTAATTTTCTAGTGCAGCACGAATCTTGTGGCTGGGCACGTGCGGGATTTGCACATATGTTCCTGCTGCGAGCTCATTTCCCAGTGCTCGATTTTGCTTTGGAAACCGACGGGAAGACAGATAAATAATTTTAATCTGTAAGTAATGGGCCCAGGTCTGAATTCTCCAGGCCTGCTAACGTCTCCCACCATGCCAGAGTGTTTCACTCTAGCGGAGTTTACAGTAGATCCCCACTTTTGGGGAATTATTGGGCGATCCCACTGGAATAAAGTGCAAGCAATTGGGACACCCAAAGGGGGTTGGGTGGTTGGGTGTGGTACCCTGGCATGGGCACCTTGACAATGTCAGTCTGTGCCCCAGGGAGCAAAGTACCCATGTCCATGGATATTTTGGCACTGCTCACTAAACATGGGGCAATGCTAAGGAAGCAGAGCTTTTGGGGGGCAGGGCTTAGGGACCAATCAGTGGGCGTAAGTGGTGCCACTGCCAGTCTGCAGTGAGGATCGGTCAAGGCAGGAGACAGTAGTGGTACTCTCTGCAATGCAACAGTAGGAAATTCTAGTGTGAACTCCTGCTGGAAAAAACAACATGATTTACTCCAGTTTTCTTGTGACTTAGAATTTTTTGGGAGAATTCCGCCCTCATCTTTTGATTAGGGACTTTATAACTCTCTGGCCTCAACATTCAGGTTCTCACTGTCCACGGGGATTGTGCCAGAGGACTGGAGAGTGGTGAATGTTATTCCTCTCTTCAAGAAAGGAAATAGAATGACCCTGGTAATTATAAGCCAGTTAGTCTTACTTTGGTGATCAGTAAGTTAATGGAAAGCGTCCTGAAAGATAGGATTTATGACCATTTGGAAAGATGCAGCTTAACCCGGGATAGTCAACACGGTTTCATGAGGGGTAAATCCTGTCTCACAAATTTGTTTGAATTCTTTGAGAAGGTAACTAAGTGTGTAGACAGAGGTAGAGCAGTTGATATCTTATACAGGGACTTTGGTAAGGCATTTGATAAGGTTCTCCATGATAGGCTCATGAAGAAAGAATGGAGGTGTGGGATAAAAGGAAATTTGGCCAATTGGATAAGTAAGTGGCTGTCTCATAGAAGACAGAGGGTGGTGGTGGAGGGAAAGTTTTCAGACTGGAGGCCAGTTACTAGCAACGTACCACAGTTACCGGTGATGTTCCATAGGGATCAGTGCTGGATTCTCTGCTATTTGTGATTTTTTTCAATGACTTGGAAAAGGGGGCTGAAAGGTGGGTTAGTAAATTTGCTGATGCCACCAAGATTGGTGGAGTAGTGGATGAGGTGGAGGGCTCTTGTAGGCTGCAAAGAGACATTGATAGGCTGCAGAGCTGGGCAGAAAAGTGGCAGATGGAGTTTAACATTGATAAGTGCGAAGTGATTCATTGTGGTTAAGACAAACTTGAATGTGGATTATAGGGTCAAAGGCAATGTTCCGAGGAACGTGGAGGAACAGAGAGATTTTGGGTTTCATATCCGCAGATCTCTGAAGGTTGCCACTCAAGTGGATAGAGCCATGAGGAAGTCTTATAGTGTATTAGCGTTTATTAACAGTGGATTTAAGTTTAAGAGCTGAGGGGATATGCTGCAACTATACAGGACCTTGGTGAGACCACATTTGGAATATTGTGTGCAGTTCTGTTCACCTCACTATAAGAAGGATGTGAAAGCATTTGAGAGAGTGCAGAGGAGATTTACCAGAATGCTGCCTGGTTTGAGGGTACATCTTATGAGGAAAGGTTGAGAGATCTGGGGCTTTTCTCTTTAAAGAGGAGGAGGATGAGAGGTGATTTAATAGAGATTTATAAGATGATGCGGGGGATAGATAGAGTGGACATGCAGAGATTATTTCCTCAGGTAGATGTAACCATTACTAGGAGACATAACTATGAGGTTTATGGTGGGAGATATAGGAGGGATGTCCGCGGTAGATTCTTCACTCAGAGAGTGGTTGGGGCATGGAATGCACTGCCTGCTGTGATAGTGAAGTCGGACACTTTAGGAACTTCCAAGCGGTTATTGGATAGTCACATGGAACACAGCAGAATGACAGGGAATGGGATAGCTTGATCTTGGGTTTGGAAATAGCTCGGCACAACATCGAGGGCCAAAGGATCTGTACTGTGCTGTCCTGTTCTATGTTCTATGTAACATTGACTTTAACAACTTCAGACCATGAATTCTGTCATTCATTCCCACCACTGTCAGGCTGTATATGCTGTTAACACCTATTCTGGACCAATGTCTTCTGTCTTTAATGTCATAATTTCACTCCCTTTGTCTTGGGTCCCATGACATTTTTGTTAAATCTCTCACGCTCTCTAACCGAGCTCTGGCCTTCTCTTTTGCTGCACTTGCCCTCCCAACTCATTCAACAGCAAAAACCCCATCACATTCCCATCTCTCTTCAGTTCCGAAGAAGAGTCACATATTGGTTTCCAATCATTAATGCTTTCCTCCCTTCACAGATGTTGTGAGACCTGCTGTGTTTTTCTATAATTTTCTGTTCTTTTCTCTATCTAATGTCTAATTCAGGTCCTTACATTCCAGAGGGAGAGCCTGCTCCAGCATCTGTGATCCTGCATTCAACCTCTGAAGAGGGAGGCGTCAAAGCCTCAGAGGGAGCACCCTCATAGCTTTTCCCTGCACTCTTCACCTGCACAAATACAGTTACCTTGATACGCATGCAATCACCTTCAGAACCATGAAACCAGGTGACCACATCACAACTACAGCTGTTGCCTGTCAGATCTATATTGAGCCCTGAGCCAAGCTGATGATGGGCCTCTTGTTACACCACGTGGAACCTTGAGTGACAGGCAAGGAAATATTGTCTAAAGCTGCCAGAAGTATTCTGCAGAGATATGTGGAGAATGGAGGAGTCCATCAGGCCATGAGTCCTGCGTGTCTCAGGAACACTTGGCCTTCTCCATTGAAAGATTAGTGACTGATATGGCTAGCCAGGTTCAGCAGATCTCTGTGCTTGCACCTGCATACCATGAGTCTAGCCATCATTTATATATAGTGGTGGCCAGGTTAGAGGGGACAAAACCCCTGGACCTCCCTTCGGGTGATCTATCTCCTCTGGTAGCCAGAGAGGTGCCATCATATACTGAGTAGGAGAAGGAACGATATGCTGATTCTTCTGGGGCTCAACTGAAAATGTCCCAAGGGTGAGCAGTCATTCCTTAGCTCCTCCACTGCTGAACATCAGTGCTTCAGGAGGATGCACCTGCCAGCCGTGAGCCAGGAGAAGATATTTCACAAAGTGCAAAGTGTCCACTGAGGGAGCTTGTTGAGAAGCCTGTCAAGCAAGATGATATATGTACCTGATTGGTTGCTTTGAACTCTGCAGTGTCCATCCCAATTGCCAGGCTCTCCAGCCAATAACTTGTTGTTGTGAGCAATGGCAATTATTGGTCAAGTAGGATATGCTCAATTACCCATTTCCTCCTTTCTTTCTGAGCTTGTAGATTTCTGTTTGGGCGTTTTGTCAGGTGCTGCTTTCTTCATTCCTTTTCAGACCCGGCTAGAGGCTGCTGGAAGGGGAGGCAGGGTAAAGTGCTACTTGGTGCCTCCACATTTTACTTGACTTCCTAATGTCTCCTCCCTCAACAGATGTGTTTTTGGCCCTGGGCCTTCCCTTCTCTTCCTAACCTCTTCTTCCAGTCCTTCTTCAAATCAATGGTGTCTGTGTATTTAACCCTTGACCCTTTCTGAACTTCCCTTATTCTGTCAACAATTGTGTGGTTCTGGCCCTTTCCCTTTTTGATCTCTCTTCCCTCCCTCCCTCCATCCCTCACTCTTTGCCTCCCTCACTTGAGTTAATGGTGTGACCCATTGAGTTAATGGGAAAAGGTGGCCTTTTCCCACCTCTGTCAAGATTCAGCTTGAAGAGTTGGCTTTGTGTTTTGAATAGTTTTGCTCAGATGTAATCAGTTAGAACTCCAATATGCATTTGTCTTGCTCTTTAGTGAAATCATCAGGGAATGATTCTAGTCTGACATTATCATATTGCACCTGTAGTTAAATTTTTAACATAATGCAATGAGTTAAAATGGTTAATTATTATATTCAATTGTGAGAGCAGAGGAGGTGGTAAGATCTTCCAACCATGCTGCAGTACTCAGGATCATATCATTTAAATACTTCCATTTGCCTGTGTGTTAATGTGAGCACATCTGAAGTATTTGCTTGAAAAAGGGGTCAGAATGGAGAAATGGAAAGCTTTCTGAGTGTTGAGGTAATCATCTAATTATTCTTTTTGAAAGCACAAGAGGTAAGTCACCTACTTCGTTTTGTATCAGAGGATGTATTGAAATACTGCACCACTTTTATTCTTCTGGAATGATCCAGGCCGAAGTATAGTCCTGGGTATCTTTGTGGGCCGTACCTCTGCCTTAGCATTCACCCTAGCATCAAAGTCATTTGCAGAGGTCGCTCAGAGGAAAGGATGTGAGGGGTTCTGGCATACGGCCTCATCTCTATATCCCTGTCTTCTTTTATATATCAGATCATTAATAGAATAGGCAGAGTTTCTACCTGCTGTTCGCTTTCTCCTCCTTCCCCCTCCCATCCCACCTCACAGGAAGCTGCACATAGTTTCAGGATTCCACCTAATTTCCAGTTGCTGCCTGAGCTCTCCTGTCACTTTAATGCTGGAACTCTGACAAAGGCCTTGCGTGGATATTTTGACGTCGATGGTAGGGAAGCTGTTGGAGGGGATTCTTAGAGACAGGATGTATAGGCACTTAGAGCGTTACGATCTGATTAGGGATACGCAGCAAGACTTTGTTAAGGGGAGGTCGTGCCTTACGAATCTGGTAAAATTTTTTGAGGAGGTGAAGAAAATGGTCAACGAAGGGCGAGCCGTTGATGTCGTCTATATGGATTTTAGTAAGGCGTTTGACAAAATCCCTCATGGGAGGTTAATTGAAAAGGTCAAGGTTAATGGAATACAAGGACAGGTAGCTAGATGGATAAATAACTGGCTAAGTAATAGGAGTAAACTCAGTAAAGTTTTACAACACCAATTTTAAATCCAACCAATTTATTTGATAATAAATCCGCGAGCTTTCGACACTATGTGCCTTCGTCAGGCATTTGCCTGATTTGCCTCGCGGATTTATTATCAAATAAATTGGTTGGATTTAAAATTGGTGTTGTAAAACTTTACTGAGTTTACCCCAGTCCAATGCCGGCATCTCTACATCATAGGTAATAGGAGACAGAGAGTAATAGTGGAAGGGTGTTCTTCTAGCTGGAGGTCAGTCACTAGTGGTGTGCCGCAGGGCTCAGTACTGGAACCTCTTCTATTTGTAATATACATAAATGACTTGGAAGATGGAGTAAGTGGAGTGATCAGCAAGTTTGCAGACGATACAAAGATGGCTGGACTTGCAGATAGTGAGGAGCATTGTCAGGTGATGCAGCAGGACATAGATAGGCTGGTAGCTTTGGCAGATAGATGGCAGATGGAATTCAATCCTGATAAATGTGAGGTGATGCATTTTGGGAGAAAGAATGTAGGGGAGAGGTATATGATAAAGGGTAGACCTATTAAGAGTATAGAAACGCAAAGGGACCTGAGGGTGCAGGTGGAGAAAGTTGCGAAGAAAACATATGGTACGCTAACCTTTATAGGAAGGGGTATAGAGTACAACAGCTGGCCTTTAATGTTGCAGTTGTATAAAACGTTGGTTAGGCCTCATCTGGAACACTGCATCCAGTTCTGGTCGCCTTACTACCGGAAGGATGTGGAGAGAGTGCAGAGGAGGTTTACCAGGATACTGCCTGGTATGAAAGGTATATCACGAGAGGTCACGGGCTTAGGGTGAGGGGGGTAAGGTATAATTTGGATGCTAGAGGAAGTTTTTTCACACAGAGGGTGGTGGGGGTATGGAACATGCTGCCAAGTAAAGTGGTGAAGGCAGGCACTCTGGAGTTATTTAAGAGATACTTAAATGGGCACATGAACAGAATGGGAATGGAGGGATATAGAAAACTAATTTGAAATAGGGATCATGAGCCTTGGGAGTTCCCTGGAAAGTGTGTAAATTGTCAATGAAATTGATATATTTCTGTTTTATCCTACAGGTACTTCAGTCCGCCTTGTTGTCTGACAAGGGACATACACACGATGGGTCGTGAGAGGGCTGCTCTTGGATTTTTCAAGAGTAGCCTAGTGTTTCACGTCGTTTGTGTATGCTTCAACTGGACCAGCTGATGGCAATGCGACAGCTTAGTGACTATCGCTATGCTGAGTAGATACATGGATTTGGGCCTCTGTCTGTGAGAGTTTGTACATTCTCCCCGTTCTTGTGTGGGTTTTCTCCGGGGAGTTCCAGTTTCCTCTCACACACCAAAAATGTGCTCTTAGGTTGATTGGCAAAACAAATTCTCCCTAAATTGTCTCGCAAATTTGGTTCCAATGCATAGATCTATAAACACAGATCATGGGTAGAAGTGGGAACGTCGAGGTGGTGGCACGGGCTCGTTGGGCCAAAGGGCCTGTTTCCCGTGTTGTTTTGTTCTTTGTTCTTTGTTCTATATGGGGCGCTATCACACTGTGACCTTACCAGCAGAAGTTTCTGGATGGAAGACCAGGAACATTGGCTGATTCTTTTCCTCATTGGCTATCAGGTGCTGAAGCAAATTGTCACTGAGGCAAAGGCTGTTCCGGAACATTATGGTCAGTATGCTTGACTACGATAGCAGGAGATACCTTTATCCCATGGCCAACGGGGGAGCTTTGCAATCATTTAATAATATGTCAACAGAACACAGATGTGTGTGCCAAACCATTCACTTATTGAGTAATTATCTTGTAGGTAAAGAGGACTTTAATGCAGCTGAGTTTTTTTACAGTATCTATTCACATCAATTTATAACAAGAATGGGATTCTGATGATCTTGAGGAAAAAAACAGAGAACATTCTACATGACAAGCAATAGGAACTCAGAACCATTTGGCACTGTAGAACTGTGTGCAGCCAGCAAAATTGGATAACATACTGTGTAATGGAAAACACTTGCAATAGAAACAAGTGTTCATGTGAGACAATTATGAATGCAAAGCACCAAATAGTTATGCAGAATAACACTACCAGTGATGTCATTGTGCTATAAATCACTAAACACAAATAAAAGGAGAATAGAAAAGGAGAAAGAATGCGATCAACAGTACAAGCTAGTAGAAACCTGTGGGAAGTGATTACACAGGAAAAGGGTTTGGCAGAAACTGAGTCCCACTGAGACAGGTTGCCTACCTGCCGATTAGATTGAATTAGCTTTGTGCTCAGTACAGCTATCTCATGTAAGCCTTGTCTCAAAGATATACTCATGAGATAAAGTTAGATTTGAACCTGAAAAGTTCATCAGTTTAAAAGTTTCACCACGAAGTCTGTCAAGCAAGCAGCCTTTTTCCAATTCTTTTCAGTAGCCATAAAATTGTTTTTTATTGCCTAATGTGAAATGAGGTAAAGCTGAACTGGAGGAATGTACTGAGCAGATGTTAGCAAAAAGAAGGATTAGTGCTTGTTGGTGTTACCTTTTATTCTGTGTCACAACAGCAATTTTGTATGGATAATTTGTCCCATGCTACCCCCATCTAATCACATAATGTAAAGGTAAGAAAGTACAGTTTCTCTCACTGGCTGGCTCTTGGGCTTACACTGTTGTGTGGAACCAATTTTTTAATTCTTTAAATTTCAACCTTTTAAAAACATTGAAAGAAGTTTTTTGCTTCATTTATCAAAAAGTTATCATGCTCCAGTCTGTAATAATTGGAAAAATCAAGTAAATAAATGATATTCACTTTCCCAAGTGTAAGTTAACTTCCAACAGGCTGCAGTTCTGAAACAAACAAAGCAAATTAAAAACAAATCTAGGAAAGTGCCTTGATAACACACACTTGAAGTAGTAATTAAGGGGGAGGTGAAGCACAGAACAGCACACAAGAAAGATTTTCTATTGACAACAGAAAGTCCATAGAAAGCATATAATTTAACCTCATGGTTCTGTGCATTGAAAGACCTGATTAGAGTGGGTTTAATTGCAGCCTGCGAGAAGCTGTGAGGAAGGGTCCAACAGAGCACACCAGCCCCTGGCACAGGATTATGGCTGCAAACACTGGAAACCTTTCCAACCTGACCTCAGAAGTCATTAGTCTGTAGCAAAGTTCTCAGCGACAGCTATTCATGGGCTGTGACATGATGTGAGATTACAAAGATTTTCCCCAAGGCCTCTTCTACTCCAGCACATTGACTAAGTGAACAGTGTATTATGTATTGTTCTCTGCACAAAAAAGGTGCCAGCTTCTTATTAAAAGGGATACATTGCAATGCTATTTTATACATCATCATCAATATAATCATATGAAGCATAGAACATATAAATTTCTTTATTTTAAAAAAACTTGCGATTTGACCCAGCATATTTGGAAAGAGCAACAGAAGGTGGTCAAACTATTTGGGCCACATGCATCTATACACTAAGGTAAATCTATCTCATTTTAGCAGATGGTTAATGTGTGCTGTGTTGCCAAATGAAGCTGAGACAGCAGAACTGATGGCATGACTGATCTGTGTGAATGCTCAACTAATTGTATTGTTTGGATAGCTAATATTCCCTGCTTTCAGCGGCACTATGTAGAGCAAGGCATGCCAACATGATCAAGGGCCTGTGTAGTCTGATCAGTCAACAACCATTTCTGCAGCCTCTGGCACACTTACCAGGTAATGACAATAAGGAACTGTCTCCTCTGTAGAGTGGCAGAGGCAATGCAGTGCCAAATGTTACAAGGGCACATATGGCTGCAATACTTCAAAGAGCTGGCGCACCCAGTGCCAGTAATAGTTAGCTGTAGCCTGAACTTTCCTGCCAGTTGCAAGAGTCAAATATGGGACCTGTGCTGGGACCCACTTAACAGTGCGGAAACCTTAAAATTTATAGCCATCATCAGAAGTTGGGTGAGGGTCGCCCCACTGCTAGTTTGCAAACTTACACCTGTACATTTGCTTTCCCTTTGTTTATGTCTGTCTCCTGATTCCACAGCTATTACATTGTTATTTTATTCCAAATTGATTTAGGAACCATGGGCCAGATTTTCGTGGAGCCTTAGAGATACGTAGGACCTTTAAAAATGGCAAATTGGACTGGATTCGAAAACGGGGTGGCATGTTAGTACAATGGTTAGCACTGCTGTCTCACAGTGCCAGGGGCGCAGGTTCCATTACAGCCTCGGGTGACTGTCTGTGTGGAGTTTACACATTTTCCCTGTGTCTGCATGGGTTTCATCTGGGTGCTCCAGTTTCTCCCCTGCTCCAAAGTTGTGCAGGTTAGATTGATTGATCGCGATAAATTGTTCCTTAATGTCAGTGGAATTAGCGGGATAATACCTGGATGAGGGAAGGATAGAAATTGGAAGCAAAATTGGTCAATTGTTCTGTCAGTGCAGGATCAATGGGCTGAATGGCCTCATTCTGCATGTAGGGACTCTATTCTTGCAAGCATTTCTGACAAATTTCATTTTTGCATGTAGGGATAGGGGTACAGGGTATGCAGAGTTCAAACAGATCCCATTTCCACTGTAGCTTTAACCTGGGCCAGGGTTTGAAGATCCCTCCTGTTTGGCGGGATATCAGGGTCCCACCTGAGCAAATGCCAAATTAAATGGATTGTTGCATCCATTTTGAGGGAGACATGTGTGGTGGACCCATAAAATCCTGGCCCTGCAGTGTCATGAATTTGCGGAGGAGAATTAAAGGCTCATGAAGGGCAGATAACATTTGTAGAACTATCAGGTTGTTGAGTTATTTAAACCTTAGGCCACTAAAAATTTATAAATCAACTGCCTCTGTCACTGAGTAGTTAGCCTATCCCCAGAAATGGATTCAGAGAAGTTGCAGGATGGAAGGGAATTGTCTGAGACGGACCATGTGAAGATGAGGGAAGGATAGAAATTGGAAGCAAAATTGGTCAATTGTTCTAGTTCCAAGTGAGAACAGGAAGCTGTCCTGATACAATCATCAATGTACTGGATAAAGAATTGCAGGGTGTGGGGAGAGAGGGAGCTGGGAAAGGGGGATTGGGCGGGGGGCCTGAATAGGACTGGAACAGAGAATGTTCCACATATCCCAGAAAAAAAAATAGTTCTTACTGGCGCCCTTGTGGATACCCATAGCAACACCTTTTACTTGGAGTAAGTGAGACAAGTTAAAGGAAAATTTGTTCAATGAGGGAAGAAGTTCAGGCAGGCTGAAGAGGGTGGGGTGGGTGTGGACTGTAGAGGCCTCTGATTAACGAAGAAGTGGCGAACCCTTAGACCATCCTAATGGGGGATGGAGATGTAAAGGGATTAGTGATAAGATGGTGTGTGAAATCTACATTCAGAATCGAACCTGGATCCAATGGAAATCTGCCCATTTAACAATAAATTTAATAATACCCTGCAAACTCCCCATAGAGGACAATGTATGTTGTCTACTTCTTTTGTGTCTTAGAAACATTTGGAGAATTATTTAACATGTTCCGTGGATTCCATTCAATTCTAACCAACCAACCTCCCCGAATGCTGACTTCTTCCATTGAGAAAATACAATGGCCAAATGTTTGCATGGAATAAAAACAAATCTGCAGCAGACATGAGCCTCTTTCGGGTCCTGGGCTGTCCTCTTGAAGCAGTTGGGTGCTGCTCTGAAATAGCATAACTGGATAAGCAATTCTGTTAAATCACTGCAGCCATCAGTCACTCACCCTCATTATACCAATGATTCTATTCCTGTGATTTCAGACTTTATGAACAGTGTGATGCCAATTAACAATTCCACTTCATTCCTGTGCATTACTCATATCTGATTGACTATATGATTAAGAAAGAAATAGATGTGCCTTTCAGTCACACTTCTGACTCACCCCACCCCACTCCACAAATTGCTATTCAGAAGAGGGAAATTTTAATTTGTATGGACATCAGGTTGGTATTGAGTGGCCTGGTAGTGTTGCATGCACACAGGAATTGTATTGAAGATCAGTTTTAATTTAAAGTTTATTTATTAACATCTGAAATAGGCTTACATTAACACTTAATGAAGTTACCATGAAAATTCCCTAGTCACCACACTTTGGCACCTGTTCAGGGACACCGAGGGAGAATTTACCGTGGCCAATGCACCTAACCAGCATGTCTTTCAGACTGTGGGAGGAAATTGAAAAACTTGGAGGAACTCATGCAGACTAGGGGAGAACATGCAGACTTTGCACAGACAGCGACCCAAGCCAGGAATTGAACACAGGTCCTCAGTGCTGTGAGGCAGCAGTGCTAACTACTCTGCCATTGGGCTGCCATCAGTCATTTACTCAACAACTGAGAAAACTGTCCATGCTGTTGTGGTGCTAATAGCCAGCTCACTGGTTGGGGAGTACACAAAATCTCGAGGCTTCTACACTAAAACAAACAGGAAGTAATGGGTGGGGCAATCTTAGAGGGGGTGTGAATCATGGGAGAAGCACATGTGGACTCACAGCTGGGAGCAAAATATTTGTGAATGTTTCTCCTGATACCACAAAAGTCTGTTAAATATTATCACTTGCTTGTTTCTCTAAGGTATGATGGTCAGAGCGTTGTTTACTTGTAACCCATGAGGGAAACATGCAGGATGAGACAGCCAGTATCAAACCAATGTTTTGAGGCCTTATTGTTCTTGCTGGCTGAGACCCTCAAAATCATTTCAGTGCATATTTAGAGAATTTAGGTGTGCAGAAAACAAATATAATCACTTAAATATTATTTTGAAATTGTCACTTTAAGGGTCCCTGATTCAAAATTACTGTAGATGTTGGCATGTAAATCGACCTTTGAAGCCTCGAAAATTCTGTCCGAAAAGAGGAGTCAACTTATGTACCAAGTGACTGTGTGTAGTTGCCATCTTTGTTGTTCACCACATGAGATTTTCTCTGGTTAGGCATGTCTTAAACTCCTGCACGTCTTCACCACAACCTGCGTTCTTTGCTTGAAACCTTGCATCCAGTTATAAGGTACCGGTAACTAAAACATCCATTTGAGAGGTGAAAAATTGTGGCTGACTATTTAATGTGCATGTTGTTGTTGGAACGGGTGGATGGCTTACAAACTGATTATATGCATACACGTAATCTTTGGAGTCAGGATAATGGCGTTGTCCTTATATGGTGGGTCGATTTATATGCCACAATTTACTTGTTCTGGTATTTTGTCCCTAACGATGCTTATTATTAATAGTCATGGATTTTGTTATTTTATTTTACAATTGCAAATCCTGTAAACTATTACCATTAGATTGAGCAATTAAAAGCTAAACTGCACACCCGTGATTAGCATTTTCAAACGATCTATCAGGTATAATTGATACTGCAAATTAGACTGGGCTTGAGACTGGTTGAGGCAAGTCGCTGTGGAGAACACGAAACAAGTCCAATTACTGACCTCAGAGGGAGTCAGCATTCCAGAGATTACAGTCAATGGAAATCTGCTTCAGAAACTCACTTCCCATAATTTAGACAAGAATTAATCTGCATTTAGTCAGTCAGCAAATAAGATGTGACTAGAGGCAAAAAGGTTGTGTACAGGACTGGGGCTGAATTGTTAACTGGAATCATATAGTTGTGCTGAAATAGAACTTCCAGCAGTGAACAGAGAACCTGAGTTGTGATATGAAGGGAGAGGAATTTCAGATTTCTTAATGAAAGCTACTATGGAAAAGGAGGGCTTTGTGAGTAAGCTAGTATGGTCAGAAATGGTGCTGGCTTTTACCCAGACTGATACAAGAATATTGATAAAAGTATATTATGTGGTTGAAAAGTGTGACGAGCCAGAATTGTGTAAGCTACCAAATAGCATCATAAACATTCAGGTGTGATTTTTTTTTAGAGAATCGTATTTGCCATTCATACATCAGCATGTTATCTGTTAACAAATATTCTTGGTTTTATTTGTTGTAAAAGAATCCTATTGAATCTTCTGTGTCTGAGGACAAATAATGTGGATCCTTATGAATATAAGATCTACAGGACTTGACTGCTTTATATCAATTATTTTCCAGAGATTTTTTTAGTTTAGTATATGTTTATCCCAAATCATAAAATCCTAATCAGGACTATTGCTTGATTTATAGAAATTTATAGAATCCTACAATGCTGAAAGAGGCCATTTGGCTCATTGAGTCTGCACTGACCACAATCCCACCCAGGCCCTGTCCCCATAACCCCATGCATTAATCCTAGCTAGGCCCCCTGATACTAAGGGGCAATTTAGCATTGCCAATCCACCTAACCCACACATCTTTGGATGTGAGAAGATACCACAGCACTTGGAAGAAACTATGCAGACAGTGGCCCAAGCCAGAAATTTATCTTAGGTCTCTAGCATTGTGAGGCAGCAGTACTAACCACTGTGCCACCATGCCATCCAGATTGAGTAAATGTGTGAGCCACACAGATTCTAGAATAGATTTCTGATTTTTACTCTAACCTGAGCTCATCTAGAACAATAGTAAGGTTGCTTTCAGCAGGATCATCTTTAGGTTTCGATTGATGCACCTCTGCAGTCAGAGAACCACAGCACAATTCAACCCTTCAATGGAGGAAGGAAGAAAATTCTGCAATTTCTTTTCTTGAGCTTGCCAGGTATTGTTTCATGGCGGTGCTTGATGGATTGTAATAAACTATCTGCTACATCAATGGTGAAAAGTTTTGGCTGTGGCGACATTTTGCAAGTTGCAAACAAATCAGAACAAGCTGTTTGAACATGTCTGATCGCTTGTGTTTCTTGTCATTAGCCAAATTCTGGTTGATTCTTGTAGGACAGAGAGGCAAAGCTGGCTGGCAGTAACTTCTGCTTAGGTTTACAGATTCACAGGTCCTGAAAAAATCTGCAAAACCTGATCTGTCTCTCTTGGGTTCGCTGTCATGTGCCTTATAAATACAATGATCGGGTAGGAAAAACTTGATTCACTCAAGCTTCTGCTGAATATTCACCACATAGTGTGGCTATCCAAGAAAGTAGTGAAAATACCATGTCGCCTGCTAGACAGTAATGATGCTAATCAAGTGGGGCTGATGAAGTGGCTTAGAAAAGTGAGAGATTCAGGGAAGTTAAAAATGCTATAGTTATTCTGGAGGGCTTTTCTCCATAAAAAGATTTATGAAACATATTTCCGTTCAATTTTTCAAACAAGTGTTTTCCCCCCTACATTGAAGCAATGTTTAAAAACTTCTTCATCCAGGCTGTGACAAATGTTGCTTGGTGCAGTTTGGTAGCCCTGTGAAAGTCTGGCAACAGAAGAATGTACTTGAATTCATCTGAAAAAGATAGACAACAGTGAGTTTTTGAAGCAAATAAATGGGACCTAAAATTTTGTCACATTAACGTTTCCATTTAACCGCTAGAATTTGAGATGCTGGTTTATTTTGAGCAGCCTTTCATTATTTCACTCTTAAGTGCTCTCAGATGTAAGCAGGCTGCTGGTAGCTACAGATTTTAGTAGACTAAGCAACAACTGGGCTTAGTGATGTCTAAAAGTTAACAAGTATATTGCAGTCCTTATCCTCAGGCAATTTGATATAGATTTCACTATGTTGCATGCATAAGGTAATTCTGAAAGTGAATTAACCAGGAGTGGAAATGATTCTACCAGCAGAATTTTATGAGATTTTTTTCTAAGTATCTAGCTGGCATGAAAACGGGAGAGTTCCTGATCCGTTTTTTGGGTGAGCTTCTGAGCCAAATCTTATGCACTCAGTCTTTGAAAATATGGGCTAGACCATTTCTAACCACCAGAAGCAGTGGGTGGGGCCTCATTTGGCAAACATCTTGCTGCTCAGATCGGAGCCACAAACTGCGCATGCTCAAAGAAAGCTAAAAAAAATCCCCAGCTCTCCTAACAGAACCTTCCTACCTCTGATACAGCCTCATCTTCAGAGACCACCTCCCAACATTACTGAGCCCCTTACCCCACTCACCCCCCAAAACTCCCTTGAACATAGCCCACTTATCACCCCTCTGCCCCTGATGGCTGACTGACATGACTCTCTCTCTTTCCCTGTGCCCCTCGACCATCATGGAGGCACAAATTCCACTCTCCTCCCCCTCCACCCCATCAGCACATCTGCAAGTGCTGACTTGGCTTCCCTTCCATGGTAACAAGGCAAAATTCATTAAACTCACTGGAATGCTCTAACAGACGAGTTACTCGCCCAGAATGCCTGCACCTGATCTGCCCTAACAAGGGACAGCTCCATAAAAACCCCAAGGATGGACAGACAGGCAGACAGACCAGGGAGAAATGGCCTCCAAGAAGGTAGCTCCCTGTTTTTCTGATGCTGATTTGACCAGGTTGCTGGAGGTAGTGGAGGCAAGGTGGGACACCCCCCTTCCCCCCCAGCAGGACATCATCTCAGGGGAGGGAATGGAAACGCAGCCTGGGAGCTGGTGACAGCGTGCATTAGTGCCAGTGCCAGGTCATTGGCCAGGAGAACCGAGAAGGAGTGCCGCAAAATACTGAATGATTTCATCTGGTCAGCAGGGGTGAGTGTTTAGGCTCATCTATCATCTTTCCCCTAAATGACCCCTAGATTCCCCAGCACCAGCATGCTTGCAGTTTTTGAACCCCCCAGACACCTCCCTCCTTCTCCCCCAAGAATATCACAACCCTTGCCGTCTGAGGGCCACCCTGTGATACCCTGGCAGGACTTGTGCTATCGTATTTTCATGGCTCCTTCTGTACCCAAAGGAGAAGATTGTCCATAATTGCCAGGAGAAGGTGAAGACAGAGGATGGTGTACCTGAGATTCAGGTCTTCATCTCCTTCTGAGGAATGGGCACTGGAGCTTGCAGGAGAGGAGGGAATGTGGGCCATCAGTGACAGCATGATTGGGCTGGAGCACTGAAGTGAGCACCAGCCAATCCCCCACTCATTGGAGAAATCTCAAGTAAGTTGTGTGCAGCCCAATTCCTCTCCTGTCCTTGCACTGTGTCCTGTGTTGCAGGAAGAGACCCCAATGCACCTAGGCCATCAGGCATCGCAATCCCCACTGCTGCTCCCACCCATCCTACCCCTGACAATTTGGAGGACTCCTTGGAGGAAGCCAATGAAGGGACCTCTGAGGCCGGCACCAGTTTTGAGTCAGCTTCCACTGCACAATTCATTGTCTCAAAGACTCTCACGCTGATAGGTCAGGTTAGTGGTGAGACATCTGGGTCACCCTCTGGTACATCTGCTGATGTACATCGGGTGGAGGAGGGAACGTCCAATACCTCTGGTCGATTTTTTTTGTTCTTGATAAAATGGAATAGGCGCAAAAGTGTGCACTATTCCTGCTAGTCACATCATATCCAATTTTACAACATTTTCTCACAACAAAACAGGCGCGACGATGTCGTAAAATTGCGCACAATATGTAGTGCTTTTCCATATAATTCACCGTCTTATTTTGTTATCTAATATGTTATCTAGATTATCCTAATATCATTGTCCTGACTTTTTGGTGCTAGATCGATCATGATGAAGTCATGAAAAATGAAGCAAAAATGAGGATCAAGAACAAATTTAACATGGGGAGAGATTCCATGGTAATTGGAACATTTATGCTGAATCTAACAGAATGGACTGAAGTTTTGAAGAGGGACCTGTAACTTGACACCTGGATGAATTCCAGTACTGACCCTATGCGTTAAGAAGTTCCTTTTAGGATACGAAGTTCAAGTGCTGATGCCCTAATTTAGGCAGGAAGAAAACTTGTCCAATTGGAGGCACCAAGCATGACGAGCTGCCTGTCTGTTGAGAATTGAAAAAGCAGGTAGCAGCCATTTTGGGGGCTGCTTTTGCTTTGCTGATGGAGCTGGAAAATGAGTGTGACCGGGGCCAAATAGAGACTTTGCACACATTCCAGTGCCGATTACCTGAGGGCCCGATAGCTCTGCTTTGCAACAAAAAACTTCCACTTGTTCCACGGTGAACCTGACAACTGTGTCCTAATGCACAACAGAATATACAGGTTCACTGAAATAAGATTTAAAAATTCAATTCTACTCTAGACAGATGGCTTAACAAGCTCCTTAATGAGCTTAAAGGGACGCTTCTCAGCCTTTTGGCTAAGATCAAGTGTAGTATCAACATGCTGTGCTTGGTTGAAGTCATTAGGTTACATTTTAGCTTCATTTGAAGCAATTTTTTAAAGCGGCATCTCAGCCTTTTGGCTAAGATGCAAATGAGATCAAGCCTTGGAGGAGGAGCTATACCTACTCCAATCAGCTTGGATCATGTAGACCAAGCCCAAGACAGGAGGTGAGAGCCCTGTCTTGTCAGCTTCGATGAGGAATGTCCCAACTTGTTTGGACTCTGAATTGGATTTGATTTGATTGGATTGAATTGGAATAAAGTATATAAAATAAGGCTTTTAATATCAACCCCCCAACATCAGTTGTCCTCAAAAATTTGCAAACTTTGGTGGAGCCATCCAGATCCTGAGACAGCGTGCAGGACTGTGATTTTGAAAGCACACCCTTTCAAAATTCAACCCAGCAATTTGTGTAGCAAACTCAGATCCAACTTCTCCTGATTTAAGGTCCCTAGCAAGCCAGAAACGCTTCAGCAAAAATAAAATTATTCCTGATTAAGACTTTGTGTCCTAAATGAAGTGAATGGCCTTAGATATATACCAAGAATATGAATTCCATTGAGTGGTATGAGTAACATTTCATGCCACATAACTAATATTAGTCTTTTATTATGTGACAGATATATTTAGACTTCTTGTGAGACTGCGATGTGAGCTTTAACACCTGTACCAAAAGCAGGATGGGGCTGTGGTGGCTATTGAAATTCTTACCATAAATAAGTACAAATCCTCATCTTTTCTGTTGTGTTAAAGAAGCTCTTGAAGCTTTGGAACTTTTCTTATACCTGATCATTGATACTTGTTTTCACAATGATCACTGTCATCTCATTTTAGCTTAAACACATGCAACTGAAGAAAATATCAATGATCATGCCAACCCTATATTATGATTAAATCTTACTGTCAACTTCAGTGCATCAACAGGGCTGCTAGATTCAGTTGAGAGGAGCATTCATTATGCTATATTTTGGATTCTCATAGCTGTTGAATGGAAATTATTCATATTATTAGCAATAAGAAGGGATTATAGAAGCACAGAATCTCTACAGTACTGAAGAAGGACATTCAGCCCATTAAGCCTACACTGACAACAATCCCACTCAGACTGTATCACCGTAACTGCACCAGTTCCTTGACATAAGGGACAGTTTTATATGGCCAATCAACCAAATCCACACATGTTTGGAATTTTAAATAAAACAGCACATTGGTGAAAGAGAATTTTATTTATTCAGCTTGTGTTCAAAACAGATCAGTCAGATAGAAAGCTTAAGTAAACAGAGTTCAAAAGTAAATTCGTCCACACAGCAGAAGCATTCAAATATTCTGATATTCTCTTTTCTGGCAATATTAAATTAACAAAATACATTTGATAAAAATGCTATTGGGCAAATATGGTTGGTCCCCACTCTTGGAAACCATCCATCCCCCACTGCTCCAGATTGAGATCCACACATTCATTGTGCGGTGCATCTCTGACATAATTGGCTTTGTAAGGGGTGGGCAGAGGTTATAAGGTGATCTCAGAATAATGTGATATAACCTGGTCCCCATTTAATACTAGTCAAACACAGGATGGAGGCATTGTAGAGATCCTGTGCAGTCTGAAGTAAATTTGAAGCTATAATCCATTTTCTTTTACTAAACATGATCCTGTGTACTTTTCTCATGTACCATTAAAAAATACAGTAGAATACGCTAATATGTTAAGTATTTTTAACTTGTACCCTTTTTGGCCAACTGAGTCAAGCCAGTATGTGGAATTATTGAAGATTGTAGAAAGCCTCAATGGGGTAATTTTAACTTGTGCTGACAGCATACACTGAGCAATATCTCATTAACCATGATACCGTAACTGATTCCATTCTTTACTAGCATTGACTGTTGATAGTGAAGATTGTGTCTCTTTGTTATTTCCAGGCAGAAATTAACCACTCTGGTGCTATTTAAATATAGCACTATTTTTATATCAAACATTCAACACAGAGTATTTATCCAAATTAAATATGCCAAAGATTTTCCAAGGCTCCACCTTATCTGCCTTCATTTGTAGCCAGTGTACACGCACAAATTATGGTTGCACTGCTCTCAATTTGCCTCCATTGATTTCAATAAATGAATAATCATAGGTTATGCATCTATGATTTTTTTGATGCAAGCCTTCTGTGTGCAAGACCCCATCAGTGCCACAAGCAAGACTTCCTGATCTAAGTACTGCTATAAAACTCATGGAAGTGTTCCAAATGTAGTGTTATTTTATGTAGTAATATGTTTTAAACCTAGTTACCAGTTAAGTAGCCACTGACGGTTTTTGAGTAAAATACAACCTTAAAGTGCTACATATGGCCCCTTTCTCTGAATTGAATCATGCGAGCCGGGGGAGGGACTGATCTGGAGCAGCATGACGCAAGGGACCGTATGGTCTCTTTGCAAAGCAATTTTTAAGTGTGGTTTTCCTCTGCACTGATGATTCCCCATGGAAACAACTAACCCTGCACCAGTAAAGGACTCATATTAATTTTAGCATGAGTCATTGCCTTCAGAAGGATGAAGAAAACAAGAAAAACATTGATACACAACATGATATATTGGAAAGAGCTTAAAATTCTTGGCAGATTTTATACAGCAGTAATTGGACCTTCAGGGTGAGGTGAGGTTCTGGGAACATTCAAAACTACTCTGATAGTTTATGATGTCATGAGAAGCTCTTCAATTCAATTACTGCCTTGTATCTCGCTGCTAGTCATTTATCATCCTCGAGGAGCTGTCGGCTAAACACATCACAACTTTATTCGACTTCTTTGTTTCCAGCCAGAGAGTGAATTTGCCATAGGTTCAACTGTTGACGAAAGGTAGTGTAAATGACATTTAAAGTAATAACTTCAGAGCCAAACCAGCTTGGAGGGCCACCTTAGCAGTCAGTCATGGGTTTCAAGCTGGTTTCATTGGAGTACAGCCAGTGTAAATGTCTCCTGAAGACTCTCAGTCTGCTGACTGCCAGCGCTTTCTGTTGCCTAGTGAGGCTAATACAAGCAGACGAATATCAGCGATGCATGACATCAGACTCTTGGCACTAAGTTATTCTATAATTTGGTACAGGTGTTGCTCTAGTGTGACTATAGCAACAGGCCAGCCATGTTATATCTATAAAATATTTTGTCCAGTTGATGGAAATTAGTCTCTGTTACTGAAGGAACAACGTACCAGGCTATAGCTTTCATTAAAAAGAAACAACGATTGCCTCCACACAGCACTCAGCTTCTTCCCTGCTGGCATCAGACTTTTGAATGGACCTATCTTGTATTAAGTTGATCTTACTCTACATCCTAGACTGTAACACTACATTCTGCACTCTCTCCTTTTCTTCTCTATGTACAGTATGGTTTGTCTGTATAGTGCACAAGAAACAATACTTTCCATTGTGTTCTAATACAAGTGACAATAATAAATCAAATCAAATCAAAGACACATCAGCTTTTCAGAGCATATATGGCAATCTGAAGGAAGTAGAACAACAAAAGGATTGGTTTACACAAAGTATAAATGAGCCAAACATATTTATGGATATTCTCCCCAATGTTGTTATTTTTGACTATTTTGCATTGTATTTGAATTGCCTGCATTCCTGTGCAACAACTGTTCAATACTATAAATTCAATGTGAAAATACTGAGCATATTTTCTTCACATTGTTCAAATTCTTTTCTGGCAACTAATGCCAGGAGGCAAACCCAAATAGACATTTACAGAACTAGTTCCATTTCCGTATATTGGCATCATTGGAGAGAGCAGAAGGCTCAAGGTAATCCTGGTAGAACTCATTTTAGGTTGACAATTCATAAATATATGTAAAATTGCACTAACAACAAAGCAAGTTCTTCAGAGGGAAGAAAATATATATTAGCCACTTGGTACCAGTTTTATGTAACTGCTAATCGTTGCCTTTATAGGTAATGATTTGCAAGCATTAACAGAAAATGCTGGAAATTTCTCCAGGCATAGCTGCAAATGTGGGGATAGAAACAGAATAAACTGTTTCAAATAGATGACCTTTTGTAAGAACTGAAAAATGTTCAAGATGTGACAGATTTTAAGCAAATATTGAATTAGAAAAAGTTGGAGGAGGGTGGATAAAGTAGGAAGAACAAAAGGTAAAACATGTGATTGGTGAAAACCTGGAGAGATTAAAAGAGGGATGATAGTACAAAGCAAAAGGAGATGGTAATGTAAGCAGTGTATTTTTCTAAGGGATTTTATTTTCTCTGTTTGCAGATCAATCTGCACTGGCAGATTGTAAAGGCAGCAATTGCAATCTCTCAAACACAAGTACCAGCATAGCCAGCATAGCATCCATCATGGCTTGCTTTTCTGCTATTCAGGAATCTAACTTTGCAGGAATGAACATATGGGGCATGACCTGCAATACATTCAGTCTTGATTTAACTAAGCCTTGGCTGTGTGTTGTAGAATGTATTAACTGAGCATATATCAGAATCATTCTTTAAATTGATCTTGGACAGGTAGATAGCTGTTTTAATGCTGTTCAAGTCACTGAACAGCTACCATAATTTGCATTGATATCCCACCTTTAGTTTGTAAAACATCACAGGCATATCAAAGGAGCATTTGACACTGAGCCATTGAAAGAGATGTTCGAATAAGTGGCCAAAGAGGTAGGTTTTAGGGAGGAGGAGGGGCAGAAAGGCAATGGGGTGCACAGATGGAATTTTGGAATTAAAGCCTTGGCAACTGAAAGCATGGTCACTAGTGGTAGGATGACAGAAATTGGGCAAGTGGCCAGAACTAGATTAGACTAACTTGGAGAGCTGTAAGACTAGCAGAGATTATACAGAGACAGTGAGGGACAAGGCCATGAAGAGATTTGATCTCAAGATGAATATTTTTACTTAGAGTCATTAACTGACTGATGTAGACCACCTCCATATTTGTTGATTTGAATGTTTAACTGTATACATAATTAAACACATTCTTATTTTGAAGACAGTGTCTTGATAAAAGTGTAAATAATAACACAAAGTGCCCTTATACACTATCAGGGTTGGAGACTGCAAATTTATAATCACTCCTTTCAGATGTTGGATGGGATTCTCCTGCTGCACTCACCCCAAAGCCGAAGAATCCAGCCCAAAGTCAATGGACGTTTGCATAGTGCGCCCCTCCCCACCCGCTGCAATTCCTGTGATGGGCGGCACGGGAGAATTCCTCCTGTTGTCTCTTCGCCTTTGCCTACTATACTTTTCTAGATGGCAGAAGCTTTGATCAAATATTACAGTAAAAATGTTGCATTCTTAAAATGCTTTCTTATTCACTTTATCTCAATCTAACACATGTAAACATAACATTTGTGTCCACGTTGAGAAAACTAACCAGACAAATACATCCCAGAACTTTTCTCTTGTATAAATGAACGTCCGACTTTCACAAAGAGATTCTTTTCCTCTACTCCCCTCCTCCTGGTTCACATTGGTTCTTGCCTCTAACTGCCCTCACATTCACAGAAACACACTTAGCCACCAATCTACCAGTGCCCTGGACCATCTTTTCCTGCACGGTACTCTCCACTTCCAACGAATCCAAGTTCCCAGAGACATAGCAAGGGTCTCACCACCCTCCCTTCTCTATCCTGATTAAATCCATGGCAGAAAGGTACAAGGCAGCCTTGTCACTCCACATCAATTAAGACGAGACAATGAATGCTCACTTAAGGATCTGAGGTGGCTACTGCTGATATTAACGCAGTGGCAAGTGGTGGTTCGTGATTAGCAGTCTCACTATGCGGGAAGCATGGCTAGAAACCCTGTGTGTTTATGGGCACTCCGAAGTGACCTGCTTGCTCAAAGGCATGATGTGGAGTTGTCGGCGTTGGACTGGAGTAAATAGTAAGAAGTCTTACAGCACCAGGTTAAAGTCCAATGGGTTTATTTGGTAGCAAACACCACTAGCTTTCGGAGCATGACGAAGGGTACTGGTCCTTCGTCATGTGAGTGACAAAGGAGCTGCAAACGCTCTGAAAGCTCGTGGCGTTTGCTACCAAATAAACCTGTTGGACTTTAACCTGATGTTGTAAGACTTCTTACTGTGTTCAAAGGCACTCAGTGGCTGAACAAGGTGCATTGAAAAGAAGGGTCCTGGTGAGATCCAGCCCCTGGCTTTTGTGGAAATATAGAAGAGAGCAACTATGGAACATAAAACATTACAGCGCAGTACAGGCCCTTTGGCCCTTGATGTTGCGCCGACCAGTGGGAACAAATCTAGTGACCCTCTAACCTAAACTACTCTAATGTTATCCATAAGCCTTTTCGCTGATCATTTGAATACCCTTAAAGTTGGCGAGTCCATAATTGCTGCAGGCAGGGCATTCCACGCCCTTACTACCCTCTGAGTAAAGAACCTACCTCTGACATCCGTCCTATAATTATCACCCCTCAATTTAAAGCTCTGTCCCCTCGTGTTAGCCATCACCATCCAAGGAAAATGTTCTCACTGTCCACTCTATCTAACCTCTGATCATCTTGTATGTCTCAATTAGGTCACCTCTTAACCTTCTTCTCTCTAACGAAAATAATCTCAAGTCCCTCAGCTTTCCTCATAAGACCTTCCCACCACACCAGGCAACATCCTGGTAAACCTCCTCTGCACCCTTTCCAATGCTTCCACATCTTTCTTATGTTGCAGCGACCAGAACCATACGCAATACTCCAAGTGCGGCAGCACCAGAATTTTGTACAGTTGCAACATGATCTCATGGCTCCGAAATTCAATCCCTCTACCAATAAAAGCTAACACACCGTATGCCTTCTTAACAATCTTATCAACCTGGGTGCCAACTTTCAGGGATCTATGCCCGTGTACACCGAGATCTCTCTGCACGTCGACACTACCAAGATTCCTTCCATTAGCCCTATATTCTGTAATCCTGTTACTCTTTCCAAAGTGAATCACCTCGCACTTTTCCGCATTAAACTCCATTTGCCACCTCTCAGCCCAGCTCTGCAGCTTATCTATGTCCCTCTGCAAACTGTAACATCCATCCTCACTGTCTACAACTCCTCTGACATTAGCGTTGTCCTCAAATTTACTAACCCATCCTTCATTATTCCTTGGGAGCACAGCAGAGAGGGACCAATTTATAAGAGGAGAGCTTGAGGGTAAGCTACTGTGATTTTTTTTTAACTAACTTCTTTAGTTTTTTTAAAATTTTAACCGGAAACTGGAAGAAGTCAGAGAGAGGCCTGGGTATTATAGATTGCAATATTTGCTGGGGCATTGTATCCGGTCAACTTAGGGTTAAAGCTTACTTCACAAACCATTGAAACCACATATTGCAAAAATAATCCTGCAGCAACTGAGGCCATCTGTATTCTTAGCTTCAGGTTTAACCACAATGCGGACATAATAACCAATACCAGACAAAGAGCTAACCAGATGAGAATAACAATATTAAGAGTGAGTGTGGAACACATAGCAAACTCTACAAAATAATATTAAAGAAGAACCATTACACGTGATTCTATGGAACTTCTTTAGCTGTCTGTATAAAATGTTGTAATTACTGGTGATTCGCAGAGTTGCTGGCCTGGCCTTTGTCTAGGCATGCTCCCCTTATGCACAAGTAAAAAATAAACTAACAATCTGACAGTACTGCTCATTGTTGAAGTCTTACTCAGAGTTGAGATTTCAACACTTTGCTGCCAATGCACCTCACCGTTTGACTGACCCCTATCCGAGGCTTTGGTTGGTGTCACATTGGCAGTAGTCACCCCTTTTCCAGTGGCACTACTGAGTACAGAAGAACTGCTGGTCTCTGATTGGCCAGCTGCTCTCCACGAGGAACTACTGCCCCAGGGTCCTTGATACCATGGGTAGGTCCATCGCTGGCCTCTAGCTGCTTAACTTGCACAAGATGAAGCAGGCATTCCCAAAAAGTGACAATGCCGGGTCCTTGCCAACTCTCGAGCTGGCAGCTGAGACCCTTGTCATCTCCAAAAGATTCCACAGAGTGGAATCTCATCATCGTTTCTTTCTTTCTTGATTAGGACCATTTTGGATCAGCAACTCACACAGGCAATTGGCAAGACTTTTAGTACAATCTTCTGGGCAATATTCAATTAACGATCAGATTGCTGTCCAATTAAGGATGGCGGCTGGGACTTGGAGATGGCAGCAAGTTTGAGGGCGTATGCTTTTAAGGGCTGCCAACAGCCTTCATGGTGTTGTATTGAGAGCGTAGAGATAATGCTTTTCACAGAGAGCTGTGTAGAACAAGGATGGCAGACAGGAAGGACTGACGATTGCTTTACCAAAGCCATCCTGGGGGTCATGTTGAAGATGGTGAGGATGCAGAGGTAGGTGCTATTATCATAGAAGTATATAGGAAAACAGCTGGGCCATTCAACCCAAGGAGTCCATGGCAGCATTTACGCTCCATTTGAGTCTCCTCCTATTCTTCCTCATCTCAAAGTATTAAATAACCATTCCTTTCTCTCTTGTCTGGTTTCCTCTTTAATGCAACCATAATACTGGCTTCAACCACTCCCTGTGGTTATGGGTTTCATTTTCTCAACACTCTTTGGGTAAAGAAACTTATTTTAAAATCCTTACTGGATTTCTTGGTGACTATTTTATATTGATGAGCTCAAGCTGTGTTCCTCCCCACATGAAAAAACATTTTTTTCTGCATCCACACCATCAAAAGTTTTCTTAATTAGAAACCTTTATTATTTTTAAGTTTATTTATTGTCACAAGTAGGCTGATATTAACACGGCAATTTGAGAATCCCTTAGTCGCCACACTCCGGCGCCTGTTTGGATCCACTGAGGGAGGATTTAACATGGCCAATGCACGTAACCAGCACATCTCTTGGATATGAGAAAGGAAACCAGAGCACCCAGAGGAAACCCAGGCAGAAATGGGGAAAATGTGCAGACTCCACAGACAGTGACCCAATCTGGGAATTGAACCTGGGTCCTTGTGAGACTGTTTTTTCAAGAGAAAGGAGATCCAGCTTATCGATGGTTTCCTAATATAAATAGGCATCAAATTGTCTCTGATCCCTCTATATGCATCTATATCTCTGGACTAGAATTTAATGCCCCCCATCCCACCACTCTCGTGGGTTCTGAGGCAGAGGAGAGTATGAAATCACATGGTAGAATTCTCTCCAGATTCCAGCCTGCCCTGACCTGGTTGTGATTTTATGTTGGGATGGGCAGGACATCAGATTGGAAGCTGCCCTTGTACCGTTTTCATTGTAGTCCATTCTGCAAATTTATTAATCTGTCGAGTTTTGCAGGCTCTCTCAGTATTGATTATTTTCCTCCCCCACCACTATTTTGAGTAAAAATTGTATTTTTGATTCCAAAGTTGATGGAAATTTTGAATAACAGTCCTGCCAGCACTGATCTTTGTGCAACACTGCCTTCCCACCTTCTGTCACCCTTAACTTCCACGCTTCGGCTAAGATTTTCCAGCTATCCGCAGTGTGTTGTCCATCGGTGGGGGCAGCTCACCATTGGCTGCCAACAGTGTCTCCTGGTCCCACTGATGTTAATGTCCATTTGTGTTGCTTTGGTGCACATTCTCTCTTGCATGTTCAGTTGTTGCATCAGAGGGCAGATTCAGTTTTCCAATGGCTAAAAGCCACTTCTTGCAGCTACAGTGCAGTTTTTCTCTAAGTGGAACTATTCAATTGCAATCATAGAATCCCTACAGTGCAGAAGAGGCTATTCGGTCCATTGAGCCTGCAACCCCACCTAAGCCCTATCCCAAAAACACCATGTACTTTATCTGCTAATCTCCCACACCCACACATCTTGGACACTAAGGGGAAATTTATCATAACCAGTCCACCTAATTTGCACATCTTTGGAGGGTGGGAGGAAACTGGAACACCCAGAGGAAACCCACGCAGACACAAGGATAAAGTGCAAACTCTACACAGTCAACCGAGGCGGGAATTAAAGCTGGGTCCCTCACCCTGTGGGGCATCAGTGTTTAACCACTGTGCTGTCTCAATGATATTACTGTGAAAATCCCGGTCACCACACTGTGCTGCCTGTTTGGGTACACTGAGGGAGAATTTAGCATAGCTATCGCACCCAACCAGCACTCTGGAAGGAAACCGAAGCACCCGGAGGAAAGCCTCGCATATACGGGGAGAACATGCAGACTTCACACAGACAGTAACCCTTCACAATATTTTAGTATTAAATAAGCAGTTTTATAGACCAATTTATCAGTTGCTTTTACAGAATTGTTACACAGCTTTTTAAGATATACTTGCAATATTTATAAAGGTCCACTGTAGTCAGTTGTAGCTAGACTTCCTTATTCTCATATTCTAATTCCCTTGCAATAAAGGCCAGCATGCTATTGCATTCCTAATTGCTGGCTTTTCCTGCATAATAATTTTCTGCATTCCTTGTGCCAACGCACCCAAATTCTTTTGAATGTGAACATTTACTATCTTATTAAAATATATTCTGTTTTCTATTCTTATGATCAAAGTGAATAATCTCATGCTTCTATACATTGTACACCATCTGCCAACTTGTTGCCCATCTCTATCTCTTTGCAGCCTCTTTGTGTCTTCCTCAGCACTCGCATTCTCATTTAGATTTGTATTATCAGCAATTTAGATATATTAATCTCTTGACCTCTTCATACGTCATTAGTATAGATTGTAAATAGCTCAGGTAAAAGCAAAATACTTTGGATGCTGAAATCTGACACTAAAAGAGAAAATGCTGGAAAATCTCAGCAGGTCTGACAGTATTTATGGAGAAAGAATAGAGCCAACGTTTTAAGTCTGAATGACACTTCATCAGTTATTTTGCTTTTATCTTAGTGTTTAACTCATTGCCACTTCTCTTGCAGGAATGCCTTCCTTGAAGAAGTGCAGCTTTTCTCTCCAACCAGCTCTGATGGAAGATCATACTGACTCCAAATCCTAGTGAAATGCTAGGGTTGAAATGATTGGCTATGTTGAGCATCACACTGATAGTTGTAGCCAGTGAACAGTGTGTGTAGTGTTGCTGAAGACAGCAATCATTTAAAATGGCACGCAGCATGGATTTAATATGCTGCCTGAAATCAATGAACAGGCACGGGCTAGTTACATACTGAGATTCCTGTGCCTGTTTCAGGGTTCAGCCAACCTCCATCCATTCTCCAGATCTCTACTGGGAGTGAAGTAGAGAATGTTGTTCTTTTCACATCGATTAATTGTTTTTCTTTGTCAGCAAGTTATTTCGTAAGGATAATGTTTCACCCTCCATATTGCTGCACTCCTCCTGTTGCTGTGAGGCAGATGCTGCTAGCAAGTATGCGTTTTGCTCACTGTGAACATAGTTTAAAGATTCACAGGATCACAAAAGAAGACGATTTGGCCTGCCATGTCTGCACTGGTTCTCCGAATGAGTCATTCATTGAGTGCCACTCCCCCGTCTATCCCCGTAACCCTGCGCATTCTTCCTTTTAATCCAATTTCCTTTTGAAAGCCTCAATTGAATCTCCCTCTGTCACACTCTGAGACAGTGCATTCCGGACCCTAACCATGCACTGCCTGAAAGAAGTTTCTACTCATGTTTCCATTTTTTTTTGCCAATAATCTGCACTCCCTCATTCTCAATTCTGCCATCACTGGGAACATTTGACTTTATCCAGACTCCTCTTGATTTTGAATACCTCAAAAAAAACTCCTCTCAAACTTTGTTTCTCCAAAGAAGACGGTCCCAATTTCTGCAATCCACCTACACAGATGGGAACCGCTCTCAATAATCTTTTCTGTACTCTCTCTGCTTCCTAAAGTGTGATTCTCAGAATTGCGTGGACGCAATTCTCTGACCAGGCTGTAGGTTTCATCACCATTGCTAATATGCCTCAGGTGCAGGGGGCTATATATGGAATGCATGTTGCATTGCGAGCCCCATTGCATCAGGGAGTTCCCTTCATCAATCACAAGGACTTCCACTCCCTGAACATCCAAACCTGACCACCTGCTTAATATCGTGCAAGTGTGTGCACGCTATCTGAGCAGTGTGCGTGACAGCTACATCCTGATGTACTCGGAAATCCCTCGGTCTTAGGTTAACAACCCAGGCTGTTGGGATGGCTTGTGGGGAGCAAGGGTTACCCACTATGGTCATGGCAAATGACGCCAGTGCAGAGGTCTGACACCAATGTGGAGATCTTGACAATGCGACCCCAGTTGTCATTAAGTGGTGCTGTTCCAGATGTAGTTGGACTGCCTGGTCTGCTCTGTTGGTATCCTGCAGTACAGCCCCCAGAGAGTCCCCCCTACAGTGTTATGCATGCATTCCACAACTTGGCACAGGAGCAAGGTGGCATCCTGAAGGAGGAGGACTAGTCAGATGCCCCTAAGGAGGAGACAGACACGACAGGGGGGTACTCAATGAATGGCAAGGCACGAGGCAGCTCAGTGGAATGGATGGATCCTGGGGTACTTATTCACAGATCCCTGCTGGCAGCAGGGTGCATGAATAGGGTGGTTGTGAAAGTATATGGAACATCTGCTGTCATTGGTTGTGGCTTAGAGTACAAGAGCGAGGACATAATATGGGATGTTGGTCAGGCGGCAGCTGGAGTACTGTGTGCAATTTTGGTCACCTCACTATAGGAAGGATGTAATAGCACTGGAGGGAGAACTGAGGGCCTCACCAGGATGTTGCCCACGATGCAGCATTTGAGATAGAAGGAGCAATGGGATGGGCTTGGATTGTTTGCTTTAGAGCCGAGAAGGCTAAGGGGCGATATGATTGAAATGTATAAAATTGACAGGGATGAACAGGGTGAGTGGCTGTTCTCCGAAGTTAGGAGTCAATCATGAGAGAGCATGGTTTTAGAGTGAGGGGCAAGAGTTTCATTTCAGATTCAGGAAAAGGATATTCAAGCACTGGGTGGCGAGAATCTGAAATGCATTGCCTGGGAAGTTAATGTTGGCTCAGACAAAATATTTAGCTGAGCACTTAAAATACCATAGCATTCTGGGATATGGCACAGATGCCAGAAAATGGGATTAGTCATCATCATGGGTGCTAACGTGATAAGCTAAAGGACCTTTCTCATGATATACGACACTCAGCGACTCCATGGTTACGGAGGGAGATGGGCCATGGATAGAGGAGTCGCAGCTTTGTGGTGCAATGTACTTTAATTATCACTTCTAGTCATATTACCCCCTCCCTAACTTCAATGTCACCCTTCCCCCATGTTTTCTGGGTGGCCTTATAATTTCTTAATCTTATGTGGCCTAGAGCTGCATCTTAGTAGCCCCCTCCCAGGATGCACGTCAGAGATGGAAGGAGCCAGACAAGTTCCTGTGGCCTTTGATGCCCTTGCCGGATGGCTCTCTGGAGCTGGAGGACGCGGCTGATGTCATGGATGTAACTATGCCCCCCTGTTCAGCCCACTGCCCATGAGATACACCAGTGTCAGGAAGCGGGGGGGCCTTGGAAGAACTAGAACTGCTGTAGCCTCCAGGTTGGGAGTCTCTTTGATGGCCTCGAGAGACTCTTCTTCCCTTGGAGTGCGTGTAGGCCTTTGGCACACTCCATAGGATGGACGGGCAGCTGGAGTTAGCTTCAGAAGCCTCTGCAACACCTGGCCCAATACTGCCTACACCACGGTGTGGGAACAAACGGTGATAGCCGCTGAGTCTGGTCGAAGCTTTGGAATCCCTCTGCAACCGCCCACTGTATCTCAAACATACTCCTAAAGCCCTCTGCCATGCTCCTCTGAGGTTCAGCCATTTACCTTGCCACCTATGGTGACCATTTCCTGCCCCAGATTTTCTACTGAGGTCATCAACCTCCAGTGTTGGTCTGGATGCCATGCAATGTTGGCACCATCTCCTGCGCCTGGAGGTTGTGGACTCCTCCAAGCGGCCTTGCAGTTGCTGCAGTGTTGACACCTCCTTTGCAGTCCCTGCCTCTACTTCTGAACCTCCAACAGCTCTGAGGGAACAGTTTACAGCAGCTCAGCATCTGGTTGGGAGCCAGCTGTTTCCTTGGATCGAGTAGACCTCCACCTGCCCAATCCCTTGGATGTCCCCACTTCCATCTGATGTACAGTTGTTTGGTGCTCATCAGAAAGTGACCCCGAAGCCTGTCTACTAATTCCACCCACTGAGGAGTGTGTGTTGCACTGCTGGATAGTGCTGGTGACGCCTCTGTTGCCTGATTCGTACTTTCCTCAAAGCTCTCCTCTGAGGTTCTGGTGGGTCGCGGGAGGGTGGGGCATTGATTGCTGAGGCTCTGGCCTCATTGGGTGTTACTCCTGCAAGAGAAGGCAATGCAAGGTAGGGTCAGCTATCTGGGCAGCTTGGACGGTCATATGGCTGAAGGTTTTGTGGCTTCTCACTTCTGTAGTATTGCCCGGATATCTCCCCTGAGCGCTCCATCACTTGCTCCTCTAAGGGAGCCAGGAGATGCAATTTGGGAATGTACCCGCCTGTCTTCTTATCCTCCCTTCTGTTATGGGTCATCTTCTCTTAGAGGGTGAAAGGGGATAATTGCGAGCCTCATGGCTGATAGGCCCCGAAGGGGGAACCAATGCCGTATGTCAGCACTGTACTTTGGCAGGCAAGGGCTGTGATAGGAGTTGCCATGGAGATTTGAGGATGATGCTGGGGGCGAGGAGGTGGGAGGGTGGAGACGGGGAGGGATTGTTGGGTGCTAGATGGCCGCGGATAGTCAGGGAGTGGGTTGACATGGACTTTCCAGGTGTGATAGATAGGACTGTTACCAGGACACAAAAGTTGATATATTTATGGATAGCGATGACAACTACCAGAGGATACAGCAGGATATAGATTGGTTGGAGACTTCGGCAGAGAGATGGCAGATGTTTGCTTGGAAAAATGTGTGGTAATGCATTTTGCAAGGTCTAATACAGATAGGAAATATAAGTAAATGGCAGATCTCTTAAAAGTATTGATAGGCAAAGGGATCTAGTACACAGGTCACTGAAAGTGGCAATGCAGGTGGAGAAAGTAGTCAACAAGGCATACGTCATGCTTGCCTTCATCACCTGGGGTATTGAGTTTAAAAATTGGGAAATCACGTTGCAGCTTTATAGAACCTTAGTTAGGCCTCACTTGGAATATTGTGTTCAATTCTGATCGCCACACTACTAGAAGGACATAGAGGCTTTGGAGAGGCTATAGAAAAGATTTACCAGGATATTGCCTGGTATGGGATGCACTAGCTATGAGGAGAGGTTGGAGAAATTAGTTTGTTCTCACTGGAACGACAGAAGTTGAGGGGCAACCTGATAAAAATCTACAAGATTATGAGAGGCATAGACAGAGTGGATAGTCAGGAGCTTTTTCCCAAGGTGGAAGAATCAATTTTTAGGGGGCACAGGTTTAAGCTGCAGAGAGCAAGGTTTAAAGGAGATGTATGAGGCAGATGTTTTACACAGAGAGTACTGGGTGCCTAGAACTCATTGCTGCAGGAGGTAGGGAAAGTGGATATGGTAGTGACTTTTAAGGGGCGCTTTGATAAATATATGAATAGGATGGAAATAGGGGGATATGGTCCCTGGAAGAATAGGGGATTTTAGTTAAGTCGGGCAGCATGGTCGGTGCAAGCTTGGAGGGCGGATGGGCTTGTTCCTCTGTACTGTGATGTTTTTTGTTCTTTGGTGGGTCAGGTGGACACTCACACTTGCAGGCCAAATTAGGTCATTCAGCTTCTGGTATAGGGCAGCACTGCTCAATGTCAGGTTGCAGGCAGTCACAGTTACAGCCACCACATCTCAGGCCACATTTGCTCCTAGGTTATGTACCCCCTTGTAGGTAAAGAATGGCCTGCGTCCCCCCCACGGCATCCTAGCTCTCCCTCTGTGAAGTGTGGGGCTGTCTGCATGGTTCCATCCTCCTGGTGTGACTGGCTGTGGGTGCAGCTTGTTATCAATGAAGTATTGTGGCCAGTTCAGGTGAGTCACATGCCAGTGGACGCCACAACTGCCTGTTTCACGTGGAGGTACTTTTAATGCACTGAGTGTGGGATGATTGCGGTTCGGATCATGTTGGTTGCTTGCTCTGGTTTTCTTGCCACTTAGGCTAGAATCTTACCAGCATTCATACGGACTGGATTTTCCCATCCCACCACAATGAATGCAGATTTGGCTAGGCACCAAGTTCGCCAACCTCACTGCAGTGGAAGTGTGACATGAGTGGCAGATAAGATCAGACCCTTAGTTTTTGGGATGGATAATTCCACCCAATATTTCATTAACTAGCCAATTGGCTTGTTGTATGAAGATCTATCTACTTCTGAGTGATTGATTTATTCATGTTTTATTTTGTTCAGCAGAGCTTTGAACCTTTGATTGCGTAACTGAGGAAGATGCAAGTCAACAACAATTGATTAGGTTAAAGTAGTTTAACAATTCCAGTACAAATGATGAAT